>BSBN01000905.1:1830000-4230000 GCA_027924645.1 Cunninghamia lanceolata
CTTTCTTAAGTCTAGGCCAAAAATATAAAGGTCTCAAACCTTCGACCATCTTTGTCACTCCAAGGTGCCTCGAATACGGTGCATTGTGGATCTCCTCAAGAACTAACTTTCTCAACTCCCTCGAGTCAGGAATATACATCATTCCTTGATATCGCAAAAGTCCATCTGACTTAATCACATATCCATCAAACTGATGATCTAAGGGATCCTCTTCTAAAGCTTGCTTTACTCTATCATAATGTTCATCCCCTTGCAAATTCTGAATTACTCTCTATCTCAAATTTGATCTTGTGGTAACCATGGTTGCCAGATGTCTTCTTCTACTAAGAACATCTACCACTCTATTCTCTTTTCCTTTTATGTACTAAATCCCAAAGTCATAATCAAGGAATTCTAACCACCTTCTCTGATGTGCATTAAGATTAGGTTGAGTAAAAATGTACTTGAGCCCTAAATGATTTGTCTTTAACTCAAAGGGCTTCCCTAGAAGATAATACTTCCACATCTGAAGTGCATGAACTATGGCAGCTAACTCAAGGTCATGTGGCACATAATTTAACTCATATTGCTTCAACTTCCTTGACTCATATGCAACCACTTGCTCATTCTGCATCAACACTCCTCCTACTCCTTCTCCTGAATTATCAGTTATAACTATGAAATGACCATTCAGATCAGGTATGGTCAAAATAGAGCTATAGTGAGCTTTTCCTTCAAAACCTGTAAAGCTTTCTCACACCTTTCTGTCCATTCAAACTTTTTACCTTTCTTTTGGAGTGAGGTAATTGGCGTTGCTATTGTTGAGAACCCTTCCACAAAATTTCTGTAATATCCTGTAAGGCCCATAAAACTTCTGACTTTTGTCACATTCTGAGGTGCATGCCATTCCATTATTGCACCTTAATCTTCTCAGGATCAACCACAATCCCTTCAGCTGAGATTACATGTCCTAGATAGTGCACCTTGTCTTGATAGAATGTACATTTAAATAGCTTGCCATAATTTTTTCACTCCCTTAGGTGCTATAATACTATCCTCAAATTCTTTTCGTGCTCTTCAACTGATTTTGAATAAATCAGGATATCATCAAGAAAGATCAACACAAAATCATCCAAGTAATCATTGAATATGCTATTCATTAGATTCATGAAAGCTGCTGGAGCATTAGTCAACCTGAATGGCACCACTGTGAACTCATATTGACCATAACAAGTTCTAAAAGTTGTCTTTGATGTTTCCTCATCCTTAATCCACAATTGGTGATAGCTAGATCTAAGGTCTATCTTTGAGAACACAATATCTCCTTTCATTTGATCGAAGAGCTCATCTATTCTTAGGAGTGGGTACTTGTTCTTTATGGTGGCCTTATTAAGCATTCTGTAATCAATGCATAAACGCAAAGTCTCATCCTTCTTCTTCACAAAGATGACCGGTGCACCCCATGGTGACACACTAGGTCTTATGAACCCTTGGTTCAACAACTCCTGCAATTGTGCTTTAAGCTCATATAATTCAGTAGTGCTCATCCTATAGGGTGCCTTAGATTGAGGCTCAGTCCCTGGTAGTAAATCAATTGAGAAGTCAAATTCTCTTTTTGGTGGTAACTCTGTTAACTCCATAGGAAATACATCTTCGAATTCCCTAAGGATTGGGTAGTCATTAAATGTTGGTTCCACATTATCAAGGTCTTTTACTTGGACTGCATATATGGAACATCCTTTTCTTTTGGCTTTCTTTAAATGCATAGCTAAGATTTGTCTAAGCTCCAGGGTCCTCTTAGATCCATTAATCTCCACATGATTCCCTAGGTCATCCAAACATCTAACAACCTTATCTTCAAAGTTTACAATTGACTTATGTTTAGCTAACCAATTGATTCCCAATATCACATCATAAGTCCCTAAAGGTGCTATGTAAAGATTGACTTGAGTTTGAAAACTTGATAGCTCTAACTCACTACATGCAAGACATGAATCTACTCTCTTTTCTACTCTATTTCCATATTGTACCATCCATGCATTTTCCATATGTCCAGGTCTAATAGATAACTTTGATACTACTCTAGGATCTACAAAACATTCCATGGCTCTAGTATCAATCAAAATAGAAATAGGTAGTCCATAGATCTTACCTTGAAACTGTATAGGTGCTACCTGGAAGTCAGCTTACTGATTGTCCATAACTGCATGAATCTGGTGCTGAGGTGCTCCCTATTGATTCCTGTCTCTTCACCTTGCTATTCTCTGAGGACAAGTGTTAGTGTAATGTTCTCCTCCACAAACATAGCATCCACCATGCGGTGTCCTTGGTTCCTCTAACCTATCCCTCTAGTTATTATTGCGGTTGTTATTATTGTTGTAGTTACCTCTTTTATTTCCTCCATTCCTATCCTAAGAGTTGTTACCTCTCTTCAAGTTTCTGATCTGTTGATTGTTGTTTCTCTGATTGTTGTTATTCTGATTATTGTTATAATTGTTGTTGTTATTGTTCTAGGATCTCTTGTTCCTAAACTTTGCATCTTTGAACTTACGATAACTGGCTACTTGTTGTAGCTTCTGCTCTTGCTTAATAGCTTTTTCAAAAACTGCATCCATAGTCAATGGATTGTGGATATCTACATCAACTCCAATATGGGGCCTTAAGCCCATGATAAACTTCCTAATTATGAATCTCTCATCCATTTGATATTGCGGAACATACTTGAGTAAGTGTGAGAACCTTTCCCAATATTGGGTTATTGACATTCCTCCTTGTGTCAAATTTTGGAACTCCATCATCTTCTTATCAAAGAAGAGCTGTGGTAATCACCTTTTCTTGAAGAGCTGTAGGAAAAGTTCCCAAGTGATTTCCCTTGGAAACAATCTTTTATCCATCTTCTCATTATTCTACCATGTAGCCACTTCTCTAGTAAGCTAATAGGAACCCCACACTGCCTTCGTCTGATCAGAAAGATTACAAAGCTTGAATTATTTTTCCATTTCGATGATCCACGCTTTAGCTCCATCGCCAATGCTCCTACCATCGAACATGGGTGGCAAGACCTTCTTGAGATATTTGCCCAACTCCTCCTCAATCCTACCATGATTCTTCGCATTCCCTTCAATCTCATGGATCCTCACCTCTTCCCTCTAGTTTTCATTGCCTTGATTCTGGTTTGCATTTCCTTAGTTTTGATTTTCCCCTCCACTGTTATATAGTCTAATCTCCTACTCAAGATTATCCATCCTCATACCCTACTGGGTTAGGAGAGAAAGGATTTGATCCAACCTTCCATCTTGTTCATTGTTTGCTTCACCACAATTCCTTCCATTTTGATCATTGTTTGATCCTTCACTATGGTTGGTGTTTCTTGTATTCATGATGATTGATCTGCATCAAAGTTGCATCTTAGTGTAATAGTCCAAAAGGTGCTAGTGTCAAACCTAGTGCTCTGATACCAAATGTAAAGTACACATTCCATAACAAAAGTTACTGAAGTAAATAATCCACTTAATTACATCAACTGAAGTGAAAAGATAGATCTCAATATATATCAATAATAACAAAATTACATCTTACAAATCCATGTGCTATAACCAAGTGTTAGCACTATAAAAGAATATACAATATATATCTTAGGCTCTCATGCCATAATTTGTCTCAATGAATAATAAGGTACAATAATCTGGTACAAGTAAAGAATAAGATCTGAATCACTATCTCCAGCCGCCACTAACCCACATGGCCATCTACAAGCCAAGAGATGGGAACATGGCTTAGGAACTTTTCTGCCGAACCATGAAGCATTTACACTTCCCCAGATTCCTTCATGACACGAAGGAAACCCAGCCCTGCATGAAATGCCTAGCAACCTAGAAACAATTAGCAGGAGGGAACACCTGATGCAACCTGATGTCTAAATACAGATCTAAATGATCATGTGCAATATCTCACAACAAGATGTGGCAGAGAAATATATAAATAAAGTTTTTCTAGACAATCTTTTATCTATTTCAATGAACATGGCTTGGCCCAAACAATTAATAAAGTTACAGCCAAATCCTGAAAAAGAGGAAAATCCTTCTCTGTTTGCCCACATTTGACATCCTAGTCCAAAAGAAACTCAACATTTACATAGAAAAATAAAGTAATTCCATTGCATACACAACTGCAAATTCATTGAATTCCACAATTAACTTTCTCAAGTAATTGTAAGGACTACAATCCTTTAAGTAGAATGACAAGATGATGCATATGTTTGATAAAAAAAGAACTCACAAGGACAGTTGCATTACTAACACAAGATTTCACATATACCATAATTTCATATTCTTAGTGATGAAGTTACAATTTATACAATTTTCATGCAATTAGACTACTTAATTCAAGATATCATCTAAGCATGTGATTTCTATCATTTCTACTCTCTTAATTAGGGTATAAGGACAATTTCAATCTACAAAGTATGAGGGCTTTAATGACCATAAAGGTTCATAATTCAAATTCCATTCATCTTTAAGTTTTATAACATTGTACTCAAACATTTACAAAATCTATAAGATTATTCTTTCTTTAACCACATCATGCACTTATGACTAATATGTATATATATCTAGAGAGGACAATAAAAAGGTTGATATCTACCACTTAGGCCATTAACAACTTATAGGTCGACAAAAATATTAAAGGGAGTCTAAACATATTTCACACAGATTGAACGAAGATTTTTAAGCCGACAGTTTTAGAGGGGGCAGGTTGACACAATTTCCAACCAATTGAATAAAAACAAAGATGACTCTTCCAAAGGAATGAAGGTCGTTCATTACAATAATCACATGCCATTATAACAACTGACCATAGGAAATAATCTTCAGGTAAAGGAAAGACTTGGAGAAAAAATACATGAAAGACTTGGTTCACTGAATTTAGAAAACAGACCGATCCTTACATGGAAGTACAGGTCAAAGAAGGCATATTTACAATAGAAGAGGCTGATTCAGGACATTGCAAATATCAGAGAAGACGTTATAGATAACAAGGAAGATGTTCCAAAAAGCAATGAATACATTTCAAAAAGCAATGAAGATGTTTCAAAAAGCAATGAAGATGTTTCAAAAGGTAATGAAGACGTTTCGAAAAAAAGCAATGAAGATGTTTCCAATGAAGGTTGTTTAAGATAGCATGAGGGCCACAACTTTAGTCAACAAGCTAACTTCCAAATGTTTATACATAGTAATCCTTTAGCTTTGACAACATAGGTCTATACAAGTCGTTTTAAACACAAGAGAAGGCCGATACAACACTGTAGGGGCTGATCAATTCATTAAAAGCACAAACTTTACAATAGAAGGCTGATTAAATTTATGCATGGCCACTGATGGCAATTACATTAACTGGTAAAAGATTGTGAAAGAGAAAACCAAATCCAAATATAGAAAGGGGCCGATTACTAACATAGATAAGTCATTTCTTATAATAGAGAAGACATTTCAAAACTAGCAAGTATGTTTTAATTCATGGGGAAGACATCCAAAATCAGCGAAGGTGTTTTAATTCACAAGGAAGACATTTAAAAAGTAGCGAAGGAGTTTTAATTGGCAACGAAGGTGTTTTAAATGGTAGGCAAGACCGCCTTAGAGTAGTGAGGCTGTGACTATTGCAAATAGGCTGCCACCCATGTTTAAACATCAACATCAAAAGCAAACCAGTCCAAGCCAACAAGGCCGATTCAACAATAGGTAAAGAAGATCTTTTACTAAGCTCCAGCCGATGGATATCAATAATAAAAGAAATAATATAGAAACAGGCCAAAGACACAATAATAGAAGTGATCCAAGGTAACATCATAGTAAAGTTCTTTAACAAAACAAGATGAATACCAGGTCGTTGAGGTGTCCTTTGTGAATATATTCTCTGTAAAACTACCCTCCTGTGCGTGTGTATCTCCTTCTTGGATCTCAGATTTCTTTTTCCTATTTTCTCTTGTTGTCTCAATAAACTTCCTTCTCGTTTTAACCTTGCTTTTCACGCCTCTAATTATGGCTTCGAAGTATCCATTGAACTTCAGTTTAATAAATGAAGATAACTCCTAAAAGATTATTGCATGGCGCTCCTTTTTCCTCCAACATATGAATAATTTATGAAGATTTTAATATCTTTTTGCTCTTGCATGAGCTTTCTTATTATTAATAGTTATATTTATTTTTAAAAAAATATCTTTAAAAACCATGCATATTATAAAATAAATGCTCTATTTTTCTTTTTGGGCTTAATCTAAAATAGCAAAGCTAGGATAATATATTTAAATTTTATCAAAACACACACACACACACACACATATATATAGATAACAAATACAATTACTCATATAATTCTATTAAATCTAGCTCAAAAGAGCATACACATACATAGCTATTCCTTGAAATTAAAACAAATGTTTTGAAACAAGGCAATCACATAACTATCTAATCTTCTCACTTCAA
Organism: Cunninghamia lanceolata; assembly: GCA_027924645.1. Lineage (NCBI taxonomy): Eukaryota > Viridiplantae > Streptophyta > Pinopsida > Cupressales > Cupressaceae > Cunninghamia > Cunninghamia lanceolata. The sequence continues at coordinate 1,836,462 of BSBN01000905.1, forward strand.
TCACATCCATAATCAAGTTCAAAAACTCAATTGCAACTACGTAATCATAGCAAGAAGGAATAAGTCAAACAAGAATGCAATAAAGACACGATGAAATATGATCTGTGTGTGTTTGTGTAGGTTTTAGGGTTCCATCCCAACAACTCTTTTTGGCAGCTAGAACATCTCTACCTCAACCATGTTCTTGTCCTCAACATTTCTTGTGTCTAGTTCCACTCAATTTTTCATTAATAGGTTAGACCCAAAATCATAGTCGAAGCTTGTAAAAACATGATCCATAATGACATACATTTTAATCCATCAAAAATATGACAAATACTTATTATGCCTACGCAATTAACCATACAGTAAAATATTCAAGATAATAATCAATAGTTTGAGTTGTAAAAAGAGTCCATAGGATCGAGACGTGACAATGTCCTACAAGATCTTAGAATTTTGAGGGGTCAATATTGTTTGGGACTCTTGAATCCTGGAGGACTTTGTGCAATACATCCTTATGAACATTAGATGTTTTTAGAAGCTCTATGATTGATATTTATGCTAGTCTTCTCTAGATGCTTAAATGAGACTATATTGACCCTTAGGAGTAGACAAGGGAGGCCCTTAGCTAGTGACTTTACTACATCTTGTGGTGACAATGCAAGTAGGAGGTTTGATCTTGATTGTGGCTATTTGGTTTTCAGAATGATGGATATGACCTACTACAAAATCATATGTAAAGGGAACTTTATTATAACAGATATTCTTGGCATGGGAGTTTTGGCTTTGGTTTGATAATTGATGCATTTGGTCATGCTTCAGAAAGAGGTCTTGATATATCCCTAATTATTTATTTGGTAATAATGATGTGGCCCCTCCTATCTCAATATCCTCATTGCCAATGGGGTCTTGGATGAAAGGAAGCAAGGTACGTGGAATAACTTCCTACACCAAACTAATGAGGGGAGTGTTATGCAAATTTTCTTAATTCTTTACAGTTACAGATATGTGGTACACATTAACAGAGAGATTAAACAACACCCAAAAACAAGAACAATGCAAATGTCTCAAGATATACCTGGGGAAAACCCTTTAGGGTGAAAAATCCCACACTCCAAAACCTCCACAATGTATAATCAAATCCAATGTAGATTACAATACACTTGGAATGCAAGTTCTTTTAGGAGTTCCCAAGATGTCAATTCTAGAGCAATTTTGGCAGCATTTTTGTACCTGCAAATGAACCATACATCCACTACTCCAAGCACCTGTATTTATTGAGTTTACAAGGCCAATATGTGAAGCTTCTAGAGGTGGGTGTCCAACTTGGCTTATGGCCCATTTCCAATATGTTAGGACACTTGTTCAACATGCAAGCAACCTCCTTACTGTTGGCAAGAGACACTGTGTGGCTTCATGAGTGTTGTCATTGATGGTAACAAAGTCCATCCCACACATCCGCAAGACATGGTATGTCTATACCGGAAGTCAGATTGAAGAGTATTTTGGTCCGGTGAGCAAGAATAGAGCACACAGCAAGGTTTGTCAATTAGGTCTGGATCTCTCAGAGGAAGTATCTCAGTAAAGTACGGACTTGGGGAAGTCAAGAGGAGTACCATGATAAATTCCAAAGATTGAGCCTCTGGTGATGAAAGAGTGAAAAGATATGAACACCTAAGTGTTGGGTTCCTGTTTGGTAGAGAAGACTAAGGAAGAACTGACCGGTACAGCATCAGACGTTAATCCGGATGAGATATTGATGGTGATCAAGTTTCTTGAGGTATCATTCATGATTGGCCGACATGATTGATGACTTCTATAACTATCTTGTTGATAAGCATCACTTAGCAAGTATGGATTCAGCCGACAGACCAGAGTTTGGAAATATCTTGAGTTTTCTGGATGCCAACTAGAAAGATGATTGAAATCATTGATGAGGATATATATACCAGATTGATTTCGGTATGAAGGTGTGTGTGGTGTGTTGTGTTGTGCAAAGAAAAGCAGAGAGTAGCATGAAAGTAGCTATACAGGTCCGGTATGTGACAGGACAGTAACACCAAAGAAGAGGAAGAATGAAGTGCAGTAGATCAGTGTATTGAGCCTAACTGGAACTAATCCTCAGCATATGTGGATGCTTCCCATCAGTTCAATCACCTGGTTACTTTCTTTATACCTTGTAGACAGTGAGTCTCTTGTAGGCAGCGAGCCTCTTGTGAGCAGTGTGCTCAGGCAGTGAGCCCTAATTGGCAAGTGCCATTTTGTACTTCTATTCTTTTAATAGAGAATACAATCTTGGGTTAATCACCCCATGGTTTTTCCCTTAAGAGGGTTTTTGACGTCAAAATCATTGTGTTATGTGTATTGATTTTATTTCTGCTTTCATGGTTATGCATGCTTATGTGATTTGATGTTGCATTAGTTGTTAAAGAAGAATAGAAAGTTAAAGTAATTAAGATAATTGATTCACCCCCCCTCTCAGTTATCAACAATTGGTATCAGAGCTAAGTTCCTCCTAACAGAGCCTAACAACTTGAGGAAGATCTAGGAATCTCAATGGATATGTATGGTATGAGGGAACAACTTCAATCTGCCCTAGATGATCTTGAGCAATCTCACTCTGAAGTCAATAACCTGAGGGAAAGACTCCAACAAGCTGATGATTTCATAAATGAACTCAAAGAAAAACTAAGTATCTCAATGAACAAAAGAAAGGAACTACTTCAATAATTAGCAAGTCAAAGTGAAGCCAATGATACTAATGAAGATCTGAATGAGAAAACCAAGTTATGTGAGAAGTTATCAAAAAAGGTAATTATGGTAAGACATGAAATGGAATCAGGAGTTATGAAATTCACCCAAGAAATTGAAGAGAAAAGAAAAAGTGAAGATAATCTAAAACAATCTCTCAAGGAGAAGAAAGAAGATTGCCACAAAATGGATAGAATAATCAGGCATCTGGAATCTGATCTTGAAGAAGCTAGAGACAACGAAGAACAACTTGAGAATCAGATACACTCTTAAAAGGGATCTTCAAACAACAAATGAATATAAAGAGAAATTCAAAATAAGCTTTGCTCAACTTGAAGTTCTTATTGAAATCCAAAAGAGGGTAGATGACAAGCAAGGCTTGGGGTATGAGAAAGGGGAAAGCTCCGGATCTAGTCAGAAGAACTCTAGATCAAGAAATCCAAGGAACAGGCCTAGAAGACCTCTGGTAAGGCAACCAAATGCTCAAAGATATCCATCTTTCAATAGATATTGCCACAACTGCAATAACTTTGGTCATAAAGCAAATCAGTGTAGAAGAAGAATGAATCAGACTAATTCATCCTTCTCTAGTCAGCGTTTCAATTGCAAAAGGTATGGTCACAAATCTCATGAGTGTAGAAATATGCAAATGAACAATTCATTCAATGGTAGATGCTTTGCATGCAATAGAATGGGACATATGGCTAATCAATGTAGATCAAGAAGATACCAGTCAAATATGCAAAGAAATGTTGTTTGCTACAATTGCAATAGATCCAGTCATATTGCTAAATTCTGCAAAAGTAAGATTCAGGACAAAAAGGGTTCGGTACATCATAATCAAAATCAAGACAAAGGAAAAGGAAAAGTAAGTGCGGATGAAATTCAAAGGAAGATGAACAAGATTTGGGTAAAGAGAAGTACATAAAATGTTGGGGATGGATCCGTACTAGAATCAGGTGCTGATATTCCTTCTGGAAACTAAATAAGATGAGATCTGGCTCAAGGGGAGTCAAAAAGGAAAACAAATTCCCCCAGCCAGTTAATTGGTGCCTGAAATTGGCACATGGAAAGTTGCGGATTAAAGGGTTCTCAGAGAAACATCTAAATAAGCCTTGGTAAAGATATGGAAGATCCATAAGAAGTTTAGAAGAGGTTAATCCTCCAAGATTGATCCAGTTTAACAGTCATCTGGTAAGAACATGATTTTCACAGTTAGATCCAGTATGATTCAAATTTGTGGTATCTTGATCTATGGATAAATGGAATGATTGGAGAAAGGTAGATAGATTACTAATATTCACTGAGAATAACTCTAAGTGCATCTCAGTGATCCGAAAAGATCTCTCAGGACAAGGAGAACAAAGCAACTAGAATAACTTAAGTTGTGCATTTATTACAATGTGAAATTAGGGTTTGCACAGAAATATAAGAGTTCTCTTGTTCATCATTTGCAAATTTGCATTCGAGAAGAAGAAAAGAAGGAGCTCTGAAACCAAATTGCCTCAAAACCTCTCAAAGATCAACAACAGAAGTTGATTTAACTAGCAATCTTATCCGGCTCATTTCGTGAACCCTAGAAGCGTAAAAAGGTATTTTCACTCTTGAAAATCTCTCATTGAATCTTTTTGAAAGATGGCTACTCCGAATGTTGTCAAAATCACTGATAGGCCTCGCCCTAAATTCAAAAAACACCCCTACAAATATTTGGAATTTGATCCCTCAGGCGCATTTTCTAGCATTCCGCATGGGGTTATGCATGTAGAAGATATTAAGGTTTACATACACGCAAACATTGAAGAATTTGGGGAATCCAAGCTGATGGATATCTACCACAAGGAACTGATAGATGAATCACTTGAACTTAAACCCCAATACAAGGCCATCCGGGATAAGCATTTTGGATAGTGCATCCATTTCCCCTGTTTTGCAGAAGATGAGTGGGTCCAGTATGTTTTGAGCAGAGTGCATGACAACGTCATGTGGTTGATAAGGCCTTTTAAGATCACAAAAGATGCTATCAGGGTGGTAACCGGTTTGCACTCATCCGAAGGGTTACTTGTTCTCAAATCGGTCAAAAACCAAACTATGAGTGAGGCTACTGGATCAAAATTTGACAAGAGAGAAATGACAATAGAAGATATCACTGATTCGGATATCAAGTTTGCCTCCATAATAATTGGTTACAAGATATATCACTCCAACAAGAAAAATTCAATACCCGAAACTGCAACTTAAACTACTTATCAGATGCTAAGAGAAAATGATGACTATGATCTTTGTGAGCTTCTCCTGAACCAACTATTAGAGAATTTGCAGAAAATAAAGAAGGATAAAAAGAATTCATTCAAATACGGTGGCTTCATACTTTGCCTATTCTTCTACTATATGAATGAGCTACCCAGAACTAGTGGTTGGATATGGCAAAATGACATACTTGTTGCCATACAAATCAAGGATTATATGTATGGGCTTGGTGATGCCAAGACACAAAATGTAGCACTGTGGGTTTACTTCAAAAACTTCCAAATCATGATGCAGGCTAGAGAGAGAATTCCCCAATCTCTAGTTAAAAAATACAAAGATACAGTGTGCTTCATGGTAGACACTGGTCAATGCCTAATGGAGGCAGTGGAACTGAGAATAGTGTGGATTATGCCAATGTGCTATGAGGTGGATGATAAAATTATGGAGCTGCATATCCAACACCTATTGAGTCAGCCCAAGGACCCTAAGGCAGAAAGGTTTGGAACCTTCCAAGAGCTGAGTGTAAAAGTTCATGTTGAACTAAGACAACATAAGATCAAGAGAAAAGTGAGAAGGGAAGTAGAAGAACTCACCAAGAGGCATGGAATATCAAAGGAGGCAGTTGATGCCAATAGAGAGAAGATGGAAAGGGTAGAGAAAGAAAGGCCAGAAACAGTAAAACAAAGTGCTCCGGTGCAAGCCCCCTCCCGGACCAAATCCTCCAAAAGCTCTACACCTGCCACCTCTAAGAGCCAAAAGGCATCAAAACTGAAAGCCCAGACATCTGGAAAGGGAGAGAAGAGAACAAAGAAAAAGGTAACAAGGTCTTATACAAGTTAGAAGGATGATGAAGAGACAGAATTTGATGAGGAGATCTAGAAAATGAAGAAGAAGAAGAAAACATCCAATGAACCCTCTACCAGTCATAACAAGGAAGAAGAGGCAAAAGAATTTGTTGAAAGGCCTACTCTCTGCATTGATGATATCATCAAATCAGTCACTGTGGATGGGAAGTTGAAACCAATGACTAAATTTTATGATGATTATGGTGAAGCTGATCAGAAGAACTTGTAAGAAGCTACAGTCAAGTATCTAAACATCTATAACAAAGCATTCATTGAAATCATCTCCTTAATTCCCAAAAGCCTAGAGAAGGAACTTGAAATAAGGAAGAACAATGCTAAGGCAAAGGACCTGGAGATTCGGGAACATATAGCTATTCAGCTCTACCCTTCCATCACTTCAAAACAAATGAACATGATCTTCAAAGATTGCAAGGATGAGTTCCAGAGCAAAGCAAGAATGAATCAGCTTATGCTTGGATAGACTAACAAAGTGGCAAAAGATACTGATCTCCCTATTATAGAGGACTTAGGTAATGAACCTTCTATCATGGATGATGAACTAAGTACATCAAAGGTAGATCCTTCAAAGAAAACTACAGAAGAATCAAAGGAGATAGGTGAGGAGAAAACTAAGGATCTATATTCCTCTGCTTCAAAAGAGGAAGTCCTTGAAGAAGTAAACATCTCTCTTCTGGATCCCTCTACTGACTCCGAAACTGAAGGAGATGAAAGAAAAGATGAGAAAAGTTGTCAAGAAGAAGAAGTCAAGGGAAGAGAAAAAGATGAAACAGAGAAAACCCTAGATGACAACTCTGAGGCCACAGAAGGGAAGAAAACTCTATCTCTGACAAGAGACACTATAGAAGCAGTCAAAGGCTTCCTAACAAAAGAAACAATGGAATTAGATGAACCGGAACTGCTTCAAGGACCATTCAATTTTGATTCCCTCTCCCCGGTTCAAACAATGAAGATAGCATCCTTTGCTTCAGCAAAGGCAAAAGAAAAACTTCTGAAGTCTCACATGGAAGACTGTGAGCTGATAGAGATTGCATTTGGTGTATTGGAGAAGATCATGCCATCCTTTCAAAAGGATCTTTCAGCCTCCTCATTTGGTAATATGAAATCTCTTGTTAATTCTGTTAATACACATTTTGACTCTTTAGAGAAAGCAGCAGAAGAGAAAGTCTGGAAAGAGGTTTTGGGTAAGAGATTCTCTTAAGTACAAGGGCTAATAGCAAATGATAGGAGAAATATAGATATTGGGATAAAGAGCTTAGAAAATGCTCTTAAAGATGGCAGAGAAATATATAAATTTTGTCTATCATGGTCTAAAGTGACAATGGATATTGAGAAGAAAGTGAAAGAACAAGAGGATAAACTGTCAAATTTATCTCAGAGTTTTGATCCTCTCACCACATCCATAATAAACCAAGAATGTCAGACTATTGTCATTCTAAATGAACTAAAGAAACTTGAAAAGGAAAGGAAGAATATAATAAGTAGGATGGGTGAACTTAGAGGGATAATTATCCCTAAGTTAGAGGCCATGCATGAGGCCCTAATGGATGCTCAGACCATAGCTTGGACCAGTGATCAAACAGATCTAAAGAGGGTAGAAGCTTTTGCATTCCTTTTGAGTGGTCACATCTTAATTTTGGACAGGATGAAGTAGAGTTGGGCAACAAAATTTGTCCAGTTGAAGATAACTTTTGCAGATATACTTTAGTATATGTAAGTAGAACATGTATATATATTTATGTGGCCAAGTATAGATTATTTTTGGGAAATTTTGGTGTGTGGATCCTACCCTTTGCCATTGATGTTAAAGGGGGAGTGAGGAGCAGTGAAAAATGTGGAATCTAGCTAAGGGGGAGCTCCGAAAAAGTGTATATAAGAACAGAGCATCAACCAAGGGGGAGTATGCTATAACACTTAGTCATTTTTCACTAAGTTTCGCCATCAATGCCAAAGGAGGAGACTGTTGGCAAGAGACACTGTGTGGCTTCATGAGTGTTGTCATTTATGGCAACAAATTCCATCCCACACATCTGCAAGACATGGTATGTCTATCCTGGAAGTCAGATTGAAGAGTATTTTGGTTTGGTGAGCAAGAATAGAGCATGCAACAAGGTCCGACAATCAGGTCCGAATCTCTTAGAGGAAGTATCTCAATAAAGTGCAGACTTGGGGAAGTCAAGAGGAGTACCATGACTAATAAATTGTAGAGATTGAGCCTCCGGTGACGAAAGAGTGAAAAGATATGAATACCTAAGTGTTGAGTTCCTGCTTGGCAGAGAAGACTGAGGAAGAACTGACTGACAGAGCATCAAACCTTAATCCGGATGAGATATTGATGGTGATCAAGTTTTTTGAGGTATCATTCATGATTGGCCGACATGATTGATGACTTATATAACTATCTTGTTGATACGCATCACTTAGCAAGCATGGATTCAGCCGACAGACTAGAGTTTGGAAATTTTGAGTTTTTTGGATGCCGACTAGAAACATGATTAAAATATTGATGCGGATATATACACCAGATTGATTTTGGTATGAAGGTGTGTGTGGTATGTTGTGTTGTGCGAAGAAAAGTAGAGAGTAGCGTGAAAGCAGCTATACAGGGCTGATATGTGACAGGACAACAACACCAAAGAAGAGGAAGAATGAAGTGCAGTAGATCAATGTATTGAGCCTAACTGGAACTAATCCTCAGCATATGTGGATGTTTCTCATCAGTTCAATCACCTGGTTACTTTCTTTATACCTTGTAGACAGTGAGTCTCTTATAGGTAGTGAGCCTCTTGTGAGCAATGTGCTCAGGCAGTGAGCCCTAATTGGCAAGTGCCATTTTGTACTTCTATTATTTTAACAGAAAATTCAATCTTGGGTTAATCACCCCGTGGTTTTTCCCTTAAGAGGGTTTTCCATGTCAAAATCATTGTGTTATGTGTATTGATTTTATTTCTGCTTTCATGGTTATGCAGCTTATGTGATTTGATGCTACATTAGTTGTTAAAGAAGAACAAAAAGTTAAAGTAATTAAGATAACTGATTCACCCCCCTCTTAGTTATCAACACTTACATCCATCATTGTTGGTTTTAAGACAGACAACTGAGAGGGGGGTGAATTAGTTGTCACAAAACTTTTCTTTTCTTTAAACACTTAAAGCCTTCTTATATTTCAACAGCATAATAATAATTCAATCATGGAAGTACAATGCAATAATTCAAGAGCAGAAACACATTAACACATATGACACAGATTTTAATGTCAAAAACCTATTTAAGGGAAAAACCACGGGGTGACTAACCCAAGATTGTATTCTCTGTTAAAATAATAAGAAGAACAAAATGGCACTTGCCAATTAGGGCTTACTGCCCGAGCACACTGCTCATAAGAGGCCCATTGCCTACATGAGACACACTGCCTACAGAATAATAAATATTACATACTGGAACTGGAGATTAGCATCTTCATCATGCTTGAGTCAGTTCCATTTAAGCTCAACACTTCTGCTCTGCTTTTCATTCTTCTCCTCTCTACCACTTTCTCATCTCCACACAGATACTTTGAAATGACTTGACAAGTCTTATTTATACAAGACATCAACTTTGGAATAATCATCAAAGACGACATAATACATACTTTATTTTATTACAGAGCAAATATACAAATACAATTTGATTTGTTACAAGAACTTCATGTGTATCACCACACTTTTGGCCACACATATCTGGGACTTCAATCTTCTTTGAGGAACACACCATGCTTCACCGAACATCTTCAAGATCATCCGCAAGATGTGTAAAACATCCGGTCGACCATGATTACGAAGAACATCATCATCCAGAAGTAAATCATCAATTACGTGCTCAATCTTCAATGCAGACCCCCAACACAAACTGGACACAATCTAGAGACCCCCAAAAGCTTGCCTGAATCACAAAGAACATCCACACTTCTTACTGAAATCATTCACATCTTCATCCAGAACCTTAAGAACATAGTTTGTCATCACTGTCACATTAGAATAAATGCTTACAGACCTCTAGATCATGAACCAACTGAGTTGTCAATTCACATTGGCTTCCTAAACATTCCACCAAATCTATAGAACAAGACATTGCATTTTCGGATCTCATTGGACCTATTTGTGTCACTCTGTCACCTCTAAAAATCTGCCAGAACTAGTTTTACTCATATGGCCATAACTTCTCCAAATCTTGACTGGATCATCTTTAGACACATATCTACAAACCCTTTTATGCACATTCTCTTATCTTCATTGAGCTGGGATCTTCACTTCATAGAGCTTCACTGTCTTCACTGTTCTTCTCTGCTTCCAATAGGACTAATTTTCTCAATATCCTCAGCACACAGCTCATCCAATCCTTGACATCAATGCAACAGGAGTATGTTGACATCAATGACAACACCGGTTGGACCCATACTTGCAACAATCTCCCCCTTTGTCACTGATGGCAACATATGATGTGAAAAACTATTTTAACCATCAATACAAGAACTTCTCCTCACTAACTGACATAGCTCCCCCTATCAACAACAATCATTTTTGTTTTTCACATGTCTTCTCTCCCCCTTTGACATCAATGGCAAAGGGCACATACTGGCATCAATCAAAATCATACAGACTGCTCCCCCTAAGTAGCAGCTTCCTATCATCAATCTGGACCACAAGATATGACTGTGAGATCCACCAGACTGACGCACATTAGAGCACCTTAATTCAGAACCAGAGAGGTAATAACCCCTAACTTCTCCCTAAGATACTCAAAAGAGTCCTTAGGTAGAGGTTTAGTAAAGATGTCTGCAATATGATCTTTAGAGGGCACAAACTCCAATCTGATTTCATTCTTGTTCACTTGCTCTCTCAAAAAGTGAAACTTGATGGATATATGTTTTGTCTTTGAATGTAACACCAGATTTTTTGATATATTTATTGCACTTGAGTTATCACAGAAGATTGTGATAGGTTCCTCATATTCCACTTTGATGTCTCTTAGCATTTGCTTCATCCACAATACTTGAGTGCAACTACCTGCTGCTGTAATATATTTTGCTACTGCAGTGGATAGAGATATTGCCTCTTTTTTCTTGCTCAACCAAGAAACCAATATTTTCCCCAAAAAGAATGCACCACCACTAGTACTCTTCCGGTCATCCACATCTCCTGCCCAATCTGCATCTGTATATGCATGAAGTGAGAAATCATGATCCATATGATACCATAAACCATACTCAACTGTTCCCTTTAGATATCTGAGAATTCACTTGATTTCTATGACATGAGATTCTCTAGGATCAGCTTGGAATCTGGCAACAAGACCAACAACATTCATAATGTCAGGTCTAGTTTGAGTAAGATACAATAGTCCTCCAATCATTGACCTACACTTTTTGTGATCAGCCTTAGGAGATTCATCATCTTTGCTTAGTTTACATCCAGTTTCCATGGGAGTATTCATTGATTTTGAATCTTCCATCCCAAATTTCTTCAATAATTCTCTCACATATTTGGTCTATGATATGAGGATTCCTTTCTTTGTTTGAGTGATTTGCAGACCCAAGAAGAAATTCATTTCCCCAAACATAGACATTTCAAATTCACGTTTCATTTGATTTGCAAAAGTCTTGCACATACTATCTCTTCCTCCAAAAATGATATCATCAACAAATACTTCAACAATCAAGATATTTTCATGATCAATCTTGAAGTACAAGTTACTGTCAGCAGTACCTTTGTTGAAAGCAATCTTCAAAAGATGTTTATCCAATCTTTCATACCAGGCCCTTGGGGCTTGTTTGAGTCCATACAGTGCTTCCTTCAACTTGCAGACCATATCACCATGATTAGATAATTGAAATCCATCCGGTTGCTCAATGTATACTTCTTCTTCCAGGTCACCATTCAGGAAGGTAGACTTGACATCCATCTGATATACTTTGAAATCCTTGAAGGAAGCAAAAGTAAGAAATAATCTGACTGCTTCAATTCTTGCCACCAAAGCAAAAGTTTCTTCAAATTCAACTCCTTCTACTTGAGAATAACCCTTACAGACCAATCTGACTTTGTTTCTGACTACTTCACCATCTTCATTCAGTTTATTCCAGAAGACCCATTTGGTCCCAATCACATTTTTGTTTCTAGGTCTGGGAACAAGATCCCAAGTATGATTTTTCTCAATCTGCATCAACTCTTCCTTCATTGCTTTAGTCTAGCTTTCATCATTGCATGCTTCATTTACTATTTTTGGTTCAATCTTTGAAATTAGACAATACTTTTCTGAGTCTTGAGCAATCTTTCTTCTTGTTTGAACACCTTTGCTTTTATCACCTATGATCTGGTCTTCAGAATGATTCAGTCTTTACATACCTGGGAGTTTTGGGAATTTCTTACACTTCTATTTCTTGGACAGGTTCATTCAAACTTATCTCTTCTTCCTGTATTTCAGGATTCTCTGGATTAGTCTGGTTTTGAATTTTAGAGGGGGCTTGAACTTCTTGGACCAAAACATCATTCTAATCATCTTCTTCATATTCATAAAACCTTGAGGGTTTTTCAATGCCTTCATCAATCTTCACATTTGTACTTTCTACAACCTTTCTCAATCTCTTGTTATAACACCGGTATGCTTTGCTTTGAGTAGAATAACCTAAGAATATTCCTTCATCACTTCTAGCATCAAATTTGCCAAGGTCTTCATCTCTTTTAATGTAACATTTACTACCAAAGACTTTGAAATACTTCACAGTAGGAGTGATGCCAAACTAGAGTTCATAAGGGGTCTTACCAGTATTGCTTCTGATTTGTACTCGATTAAGAGTATAGACAACAATGCTTACATCTTCTCTCCAGTAGATTTGAGGAACATTTGCTTCCATCATCATGGTTCTAGATGCTTCCTGGATGGTCTGATTCTTTCTCTCCACTATTCCATTCTGTTGTGGAGTCCTTGGAGCAGATAACTGTCTTTTTATCCCATGTTTCTCATAGAATTCTATGAACTCTCTGGATGTGAATTCTCCACCTCTATCAGACCTAAGACATTTTATTTTTAACCCGGTTTCATTCTCTACCATAGCCTTGAATATTTTGAATTTCTCAAGAGCCTCAGATTTCTCTTTCAGGAAAGTCACCCACATCATCCGGGAATGATCATCAATTAGTAACATGAAATATCTATCACCTTGCAAACTCCTAATTCTTGCCAGTCCACATAGATCAGTATGTACTAAGTCCAACAATCCGGTAGAAGATTGTTCCTTACTTTTGAATGTGACTTTACTCTACTTATCCAACTGACATTCTTTGCACATTCTTACAGCTTGAGTGTTGCTTATCTTGATGATATTACCAAAATTCACATGACACATTCTCCTATGCCATAACCAACTCTGATCAATTTGAAAAAATAAACAACTTTTGCCAGTACCAACCAAGTGGAAGATGTTACCTTTTGTTTGAGTACCAGATGCAACCTCTGTTCCAGAACTTTCAAAGATTCTACATTTTCCATTTTTGAATCAGAGATCATAGCCTTGTCCACCAACTGCCCAACACTGAGAAGAGTGTGCTTCAGACCTTCAACATATAGTACATCATTGGTTTTGTTCTTTCCATCGAAAGAAATAGTTCCTCTGCCTCTGATTCTGCCAGCAGAATTATCACCAAATTTTACAAATCCTCCTTCATATCTTTCTAGATATATGAACTTATTTTTGTCACCAGTCATATGGTGGGAGCATCCACTGTCAGTGACCCATTCATCCTTTTCTACAACTTGGGCAACCAAAGCTTTTTCTACCATTTTATGATTGACAGATTCAATGGGCATTGGATCTTCTTCCTTGATGGCAATAAACACCCAGTCACTTCTGGATTTGTTTCCTGTCTCTGATTCATCATCTGTTACTCCTTCATCATCATCATCTTCATGAACATAGTAACATTTCTTTTGAAATCTTGATCTATTTGGATTAGTCCTTGAAAATCTTTCTGGACACCTTGAAGCAAAATGACCAATCTTGTTGCAGTTTCAACATTTGAAGGGCAATTTTCCTTCATACTTACCAGATCCTCTTAGCAGTCTTTTTGCAATAAGGGCTTCAAGTTGAGCAGCTTCTACCTCATCTTCTTCCAGATCTTTTCTTACTTTTGCATACCATGATAGTTTCTTTGAGGAGTTCCCTCTTGGATCATACCTTTGTTTGCCTTTTATAGAGGCACTAGCCTTGAATGCAGATTCAGTCTTGGGGGGTTCATCTCCAAACTTAGCCAATTCAAATGCAACTAATTTTCCAACCAATTGATCTCTTGTGATATTTGATAAAGATCTGAATTCTTCAATATCAGCAACCTTGTGTTTGTAAGCAGGAGGTAGGGATTTGAGAACTTTGGCAACAATCTCATCTTCATCCAAGGTTCCACCAGCACACCTAAGCCACAAATAAGCTCATTTACTTTTGACATAAATGTAGTGATATTCTCATCTTCATTCATCTTTAGGTTCTCAAATTTTCCTTTCAGACTTTGTAGTTTGGCACATTTAACATATTTGTCTCCTTCATGCAGAAGTTCCAGTTTTGCCCAAATCTCATATCCAATTTTTAAATCCATAACATTTGTCAGCTCTGAATTAGATAAGGTGCTTAATAAGGCTTCTTTAGCTTGAAGATTATCTTTAGCATCTCTAATTTCATCTACAGTTGTCAGACCATTCTTTGGAGGAACATACTTTTTTGAAGTTATGGTTCAATATTGCATTCCCATACATTGTAAGTGACATTCCATGCAGCTTTTCCAAAGAGTGTAATTAGTTCCATCAAACCTCAGACTATCCTTCTTGTAGGAAGACATCTTGGATCTCCTCAAGTGATTAATCTCTTTTAGAGGAACTTAGCTCTGATACCAATTGTTGGTTTTAGGATAGACAACTGAGAGGGGGGGTGAATCATTTGTCATAAAACTTTCTTTTCTTTAAACACTTAAATCCTTCTTATTTCAATAGCATGATAATAATTTAATCATGGAAGCACAATGCAATAATTCAAGAGCAGAAACACATTAACACATATGACACCAAGATTTTAACGTGGAAAACCCAATTAAGGGAAAAACCATGGGGTGACTAACCCAAGATTGTATTCTCTGTTAAAAGAATAAGAAGAACAAAATGGCACTTGTCAATTAGGGCTCACTACCCGAGCACACTGCTCACAAGAGGCCCAATGCCTACAGGAGACACATTATCTATAGAATAATAAATATTACATACTTGAACTGGAGATTAACATCTTCATCATGCTTGAGTCAGTTCCATTTAAGCTCAACACTTCTACTCTACTTTTCATTCTTCTCCTCTCTACCAGTTTCTCATCTCTACACAGATACTTTGAAATGACTTCACAAGTCTTATTTATACAAGACATCGACTTTGGAATAATCATCAAAGTCAGCATAATACATACTTTATTTTATTACAGAATAAATACACAAATACAATTTGATTTATTACAAGAACTTCATGCGTATCACCACACTGTCAGCCACACATATCTGGGACTTCAATCTTCTTTGAGGAAGCATAACATCTTCAAGATCATCCGCAAGATGTGTAAAACATTTGGTCGGCCATGATTAGGAAGAACATCATCATCCAGAAGTAAATCATCAATTACGAGCTCAATCTTCAATGTGGACCCCCAACATGAATTGGACACAATCTAGAGACCCCCACAAGCTTGCCTGAATCACAAAGAACATCCACACCACTTCTTCTTACTAAAATCATTCACATCTTCATCTAGAACCTTAGGAACACAGTCTGTCATCACTGTCACATTAGAATAAATGCTTATAGACCTCCAGATCACGAACCAATTGAGTTGTCAATTCACATTGGCTTCCTAAACATTCCACCAAATTTGTAGAACAAGATATTGCATTTGTGGATCTCACCAGACATATTTGTGTCACTCTGTCACCTCTGAACATTTGCCAGAACTAGTTTTACTCATATGGCCATAACTTCTCCAAATCTTTATGCGGACCTCTCAAATCTTGACTGGATCATCTTTAGACACATATCTACAAACCCTTTTATGTACATTCTCTGATCTTCATCTAGCTGGGATCTTCACTTCATAGAGCTTCACTATCTTCACTATTCTTCTCTACTTCTGATAGGACTAATTTTCTCAATATCCTCAGCACACAGCTCATCCAATCTTTGACATCAATGCAACAGGAGTATGTTGACATCAATGACAACACCGGTTGGGCCCATACTTGCAACAATCATAACCTGTAAGTTTGACTTTCCCAAGATGGGGTGCTCCAACCAAGAATAGACTATGACAGATGCTCTTACACATCTTACAACTATTATAGAATCTGTCATACATGACAACACTTACAACTATAAGAGAATCTGTCATAACTGACTAAAAATAGCATATTCCTCTTACAACATGTCATAGTCAAACTTGGGCACCTAAAGATGCCTTCCTCACATGCAAAGATGCTTTATGACACTTATCATCACCTGTCATAGGAATCTCTATATCTGGCTCTTACATGTCATATAATTTGTCATACGTCATAACCTCTTACACAAGCCACAAGATGTTGACACATGGCATATTAGTGCCACCTCAAATGGGACGCCTACATTCTCATGAGTTGACTTGTCCATCCAAGTCACATTACAAGTGGAATGACATCTCGCCATGCGAACTCACACTAAATGACAAAACAGAATGTGTAAACTTAATTAGAATATAGGTAAATAAATAAATATGCAATCAAATATTAAATGCTAGGGATTGCAAGGTTGAGACATCTTAATTCCCAACATTCTCCCACTTGTTGAACACCTTGCAAGAGCTAATAGAATGACAGGATTTAACTGCTAGGAGCCAAGAGGCCCATAGACTCTGAACACCATCTGAACTTCTCTGTGCTCACAAGCTTTGTCAAGGAATCTGTAACATTCACCAAAGTGTCAACTTTCTCCAAATTCACCTTCCCATCCTCTACCATGTCACGAACAAAATGGTACTGGATGTCAATATGCTTTTTCCTTGCATGGAAAGTAGGATTCTTTGCCAAACATATGGCACTCTAACTGTCACAACAAATGGTAATCTTCCCTGCATCAAAACCAATATCAAAATACAATCCCTTAAGCCAAATGGCTTCCTTACAAGCATGAGTAGTTACCATGTAGTTTACTTCTTTCATGGACAAAGTGACCACAGGTTGCCACTTCCTCATCCAACTAATAGCACCATCGAATATAGTGAACACATATGCATTGGTGGATCTCCTACTATCAATGTCACCTACCCAATCAGAATCCACATATCCACGAATACTCACAGAATGTTAAGGTCCTATAGGATAACCATGATAACATAGGGAATACTCGGAAGTACCCCACAAATATCTAAACACTCTCTTCACTGCATCCCAATGTACCCATCCAGGACTAGCTATAAATCAACTAAGGACTCCCACTACTTGGGAAATATCTGGTCTTGTATAGACCATAGCATACATCAAGCTGCCAACCACACTAGCATAAGGAACTCTTCTCATATCCTCCATCTTAGAAGGAGACTTTAGACAATCTGCAATAGATAACTTTGTCCCTATCGTAACAGGAACGGTCAAAGGTCTACAATCTACCATGCTAAATCTCTCCAACATAGTGTTAACATACTTACTTTAGCCTAACCAAAGTTTTTTGTTTGCTCTATCTCTTCTAATTTCCATCCCCAAAATGTACCTGTCTATCCCTAGATTTTTCATTTCAAACTGTGCTGACAATTGAGACTTCAAATCAGAAATTAAACTTTTACCATTCCCAATGAGTAACATATCATTGACATACAATGCAATAATGAGAATGCGATCATTGTCAAACTTGTAATAAACACAATGATATGATTTTGATCTTAAAAATTTGATGTAGGAGCATCTAGTGGTGTAAGGGCAATCTTACATCACCCAAAAAGAAGTTGATTCAAAATCATTGTAGTTGTTTTTATTTCTTTCCATAATTAGTGTTTCTAGTTCCATAATCTCCTGAATAATGATGTAGGACTTTCAGTTTTTTCCAAACTGCTAAAAATAGCAAACTACTAGTTTTAGAAAGTTTACCTTCCATTTTAGGAAAGTTTGCATTTGGGAATGGATTGAAGTGAAAACTTATAGAAAGCTTCATAATTGAAATATAAGACCTTTGGTGAAGGAATCAGGCAAAGATCATTTGTGAGCTAAAAGATATTAAATGTAACATCCAAATCCGAAATGACAAGAAGTAACTAAGTTTTCACAACGGTAATTTTTTTTTTACTAGGTAATCAAATACAAAAGTAACTCATCTATAAACCAATACAACATTTTTCATTTTATCATAAGCATGATCTCATTTTCATTCAGCTAAAAGAAATGATATACATTAAACACTTTGTTTTCTAACAAATGAAATTTTCTTGAAACAACAAATATTGGAAACATACCATTAACATGCATCTCAATTGTCGACCCATCACATTCAAGACTCGGCATTCCTCAGTATTTGGAAGAGAAAGTATCTTCAAGGAGCTTAACCTCCAACCACAGACCGTCGGTCTCCCGCACTCCTTCCTAACCGGAAGTGGCCCTACCCTACTTAAGAGGATAGATTTAGGATAACCATCAGTGTTTGCCATCTGAGCTCTGGTGTTGTAACCTATGTGTCTTGTTATCGTGCAGATCCCTAGATACCCTCTAGTCATGCACGACACTCCACAAGAAATGCCATCCAGTTACGGTGAACGTTCGATGCACTTGAGGATAGTACACCACCTTGGCCAAAGGATTTGTTTTTAAATTAGTGTTCTAAGAATGCATGAACTTGGTTCACCCACCCTACTCGACTTGAACTGGTCGAAATCCTACAGTTTCCTATTTGTATAGTTTGAACTAATTGACGACATTGATGTCCTCAAGGGCTTAGGATATCCTCCTATAATAGTGCATGGTGCAACTTTTACTCTAATCTTGAGTTCAGAGTTTCATAATCCATTTTCATGTAAAAACATTGCTTATAAGTGCCCACTCCTAAGTGGTTTCATATTTGTTTACTCAGTTTCCAAATTTGCACTACATACTCAAATATCTAAAACCATTTCCTGTTATCTCAAAATTCGAGGATTCTAGACTCATATGGTCTACAAGGTAAAACGATACTAGTACCGTCGCATGCAACGTAATCTCGACTCACATGCAGGTTTTCAACTCAAATTGTTCATTTTAGAACCATGACGGTTTCCTAATCATTACTAATACTTTATCTTCTTACTCCTCTTTCCGTGTCATTAGTTTCACATGGTTCAACAAGATGAGAGTCGTAAATAAAATATAAATGGTTTTGGAATCTTTCTTATTTCAATAGAGATGACCAACGCATGGTCAACCTCTAACTAAAAGGTGTATGACGGATAAGACATCAGCTGTTTACAACTGCATTTTCTGGCTATCAAACATACTAAATTTTACGTCAAAACATGCTTATAACTGTGGTTTTGACTCCTACACAACATGCACGTGGAGCAATGTGTTTACTCATTGTGGAGCTATCGTTTAAAGGCTCCAAGGGCTGTTTTATGTTCATAAATCAGTCTTAAAAGAAACTCTTCTTACTTACGTCATTGACAATCATTCAAAGAAGGTAAATTACATCTTGCATCATGATGAGTTCATTCCTAAATGTATATACGTTAGAAAACTACGTTCTTATATTATACAATGTCATTCATGACAAGAAAAGCTATGGTTTCTGAGTTTACGAAATCTAGAAGACAGCAATACTTCTATTTCTGAGTTTTTAAATCTCAACACACAATAAGGATACCATTTTAATGACCATCTTCACACAGAACTCATGATAGAGGACAATGTCATCATATTCAGTTCATTGAACGTATTTATCTATGCACAAATGAGACACATTTACAATCTATGCTGCGAAAAAGAAAGGTATGGGAAATAAACCTATCGAAAGGACTGAGATTTGCAGTGGCAAGATCTACGTACTCCTCAAGCAAAACGTGCCTCTTCCCGGTCTCCTAAACACAAACTTCTATCCTTATCTCTGCTTGACCACCACTCAAAGCGAAGACCAGCTCCCACCATTTTCTTCTTTGCCGAAAACACTACTCAAGACCACAACAGGCCCTCCTTTTCCTCTTGTCTCTCTCCTTCTATACTGTGCAAAACTCCTCCCTCACTGTCCCTTGGCAACCTATAAACTCTCCTCTCCTCTCGCAAACTCTCCAAAACTTCCCCACACTTACACGATGCAGGAGTATGTCACTTTTTGTTTTTCCTCCCTGTTCTCTTCTTTTCTCCCTCTGTTTTCTACACCACCGAGTCTCTTACCTCCTTGCCCCTGCCCTACTAACTACCTTCTCCCTCTCTGATGAAGGCCTCTAACAAACAACAACTACCGTTTCCTAAACTCTAGCAATGACCACCCCTCCTTTACTGTCTGTCGATCTCTTATTCTTCACTCTGAGATCAATTTCCATCCTCCCCACTCCATAGTTTCTCCCTTTAGTTCCTTTCCTGACTACTCCCTCACTCTCACTTCTTACTCCCCTTTTGCCACCTCTCCAACCGTTCCCTCTTTCCACGACGCCGGGTCAGAGATGATCGCCTATCTTTCTGCCATTACTCACTTCTTTTCCAAAGCAGCGACAGTCCACTACCACCACTCTCTTATCTCTGACCACTACCTAGAAGTTTCCCCTCCGCCGGTATAGAATAACTGGCATCTAAACCTTGCTAACCGATTCTAACTCCACCTAACGACGGTTCCCGATCTCCCTCTCCTAGATGATGGTGCATCATCATTGATTGATAGTTAAACTTATTATCCACGGCCTAAAACTATCACAACACCGTGAAGGTAAAGAACTAACTTCCAACTGTGGCTTCAAAATCTAACCATCACTTGCCTATCCACAAGGGTCGGTATTAAATGCAACTATCTGACTCCACACTTGCAGCGGTCCCAGCCAAAAAGGAGGTTCTAAATGACAATGCCACATAGTAATTTCATCATTCTTCTGCAAGAAGACCTCTAACCTTGGAGAGCAACCGAAAGATGAATGGAGGAATTAAACACAAAAAGATTGCGGACAATAAATGCCTAAAGCATCTCTATGGTCGAACAAGTAAAAGAGCTAAAGAACATTTTAGAAAAGAGACTCAAGGTTAGACCAAAAATAACTCGCGGTCAAAGCCAAAAGAAAGGACTCATGCTAAACGACGATCATAACCAATTATTTCACACTATGGCTTCAAATCGACATTCGTCGATCTACAAGAAAAGAATAAATTCACAACACAAGTTCGACGCGTTTTACAACAATCACGACGGATTGATCGTAACACAAATGAGTTCTTACAACGTTAGACGCACAAAGCCGACTTCTCGCATCTTTCGACTACGAGACAAGATTTACAATTTTGCCACAAGATGGTTCATTAAATACATATAAACGAAAATAATAAACGTCTAAATAAGTCAACTTGCTGTGATGGACTTACGACGACATCGACGACTCCAAGATTCTACATGACGACTTTTGACTAGGATGTTATACTTTATCCTCTGACGTCGACATCTAGTTAGCTAACCCAACCGACAACCAAGACTAAAATGATGGTTCCAAGGTTTATCTACCTATTTGGTGTTCTTATTAACAAACACCTTTGGTTAATTTCTAGAGTCTATACTCTCTCTCAAAGATACTTTCTCTTCCCGTCGAACACGGTCCACCTGTTCCTACAACGACAGACTCACATACAATTTTGTGGTCAAAGCACCTATGTTCAAATCAAAGCATAATATATCCAAACATCATTGCATTTATTATAAAGACATTTAGTCTACAATATCACCTTGATCGTAATAATTAGATTCCACAATTTCATATAACAACTTTGTAAGAGAAATCGTCAGTTTCCATGTCGTTCACAACATATCAAATTATTGAAATTTGCAAGAAAGTAAATAACATAATTGTTTCCAAAAAGAGGGATGTAACATTAAAGTTTTTGTTTTCTGAAAAGCCCTATAAATTTTTTGAAATGGGATATGAGGCACTAAACATCCCATAATGTCCTAAAATTTTGACAAAAATATGTTTATGTATTTTGGCATGATAGTTCACATCGCGAGCTTTTCGGTGCTTAAAACAGTTCGTCAATCAGACACCTGGATCAAAAGTTATGTTTCCCGAAAGTTGACCTACTTTTGGAGGGAGTTGCAAATTTTGAAATTTAGTTGGAGGCTGCCAAAAAGTGCTATTTATGACTATTTTGGGAACCCTGGGCAGTAGTAGAGTTAAGGGGGGAAGTGTAGAGTCAAGAATACATTGGAAAATAGAAACCCTAGCTGATTTGGGGTTACAGAAGGTAGATGATTCCAGAGTCTTGTGATAGGAAGTTGTAATGTGTTGTAGCTGTAGACACCCAAATTTGTCCCAATTTGTGTTCATGTCTTGCAACACCTTGTCAAAAACATTATTAAGACATCATGTAACATTTTGTCTTAAATCCCACTATCTAATTAATTAAATAAATTTTATTTATTTAATTAATTTCACATGCATAATCCCATTTATCCTATCCCTTTCCAATTTAATTAATTTCCCAATCATATCCTAATCCCACTATCCAATTAATTAAATAAATTTTATTTATTTAATTAATATCCAACTCATATCCCAACTAATTCAAATATTTTATTTGAATTAAGTTCTCACATTTCATTATAAGCTGACTTTCTAATTAATTAAATAAATTTTATTTATTTAATTAATTTATCTTATCATTTAGTCGACATGTGTGCCTCTTTCATTTAAAAAGATAAGTGGTACTACAGCCTTTTATTTAATATCTTTCATATGTAGTACTCTTTATGTACACAAGCACACATGAGCCCTATTCTCCTTGACACTTGTCAAATGACAACAACTCCCTTGAAGAGTGGGATAACTGAATCAATCCTAGCCGTCCACATTAATCATTTAGCTTTTTAATCTCAACCATCCATTGGAACCAAGCCTTTCCTATAAACAAACCCCTCACAAGCTATTAGCAGGCATTGAGCTTCAAGTACCATTATTCTGCCAAATTTTCTAAAATGCATTGAGCTTCAAGTAACATTATTCTGCCAAATTATCTAAAGCATGCATTGATCCTCAAGTATCCACATGCTGTCGAAATATCATTAGAGCCTTTGCATCCTTCAACTATCATCCTCATATCATCTTCATCTTAATGTTATGCTGCAGAAGTGAGCATCCAACATTCCTCCAACAATAATCCTTCAAAATCTTGCATGCTCATGCGAGGTGGAGAAGAGCAATGGAGATAAATCAAGCATAGCATGGAGATCGGTTTGCATTTACATTTGTTATTTTGATTTTCATGTTGTCTTGTGCTTCATTGTGCATTGCTAGGGTTTTTATCATTGCTGTTTATTCATTTGCCTTGATTTGCAATTTTACCCTAACTACAGTAGCCTGTGGAAGGTTGATTCATCTGATCATATTTAAGCTTCTGTAATGTAATGAATTGTCTAAATCAATAAAATAAAGTTCTATTTTCTGTGTGTAACTTTTGTTGTTGTCTATTTTATGATTTACCCCCTTCATCAAAATCTAATACTCAACACAAAGGCATCAAACTTCTGGTGCCACATCCTAGCAGATTGCTTCAAACCATACAAAGATTTTCTTAACTTGCAAACTAGAGTTTCTTTACCTTCAACAATGTAGTGTTCTGGCTATGACACATAAATCTCCTCCTCCAAGTCACCATGAAGGAATGATGTCTTCACATCCATTTTCTCTACTTCTAAATCATACGCTATTGCAAGAGATAATAGGAACCAAATAGATGTCAGATTTGCAACAAGAGAGAAAATTTCACCATAGTCAATTCCCTCCACTTGAGAATACCCCTTCACAACCAATCTAACCTTATATTTCTCAATACTACCATCTGCACCAAATTTCTTTTTGAACACCCATTTGCATCCAACAGGTTTTCATCCTTCAGGCAATGGCACCAAGTCCCAAGTATTATTCTTTTTCAAAGAAGTCATTTCCTCTTCCATGGCCTCCTTCCAAGAACCTGCATCTTTCATACCCATAGCCTCTTTCACAGTTCTAGGCTCATCAGTGTTAGAAATCAAAGCAAAAATGCAACTAGAATCAAGCAATAAATAACCAAACCTCTCAGGTTGCTTTTGAATCTGTGTAGACCTCCTCATAAGATGAGGTGGAGGTTCCTCTTCTTCTTCTGAACTTTCAGAGCTGCTAGAGCTCTCCTCATCATCAGGTCCAACAGATGTCTTCGGTTCAACTTTCTCAGGGGTGGAAGGAAGTTGAATCACATCCTCTTTCTTCTCTTCTTTCTCTAGCTATAGAACAACAGAAGAAGGATTGAGCTCTCTGAAGATCACACTTCTACTATACAGAACTCTCTTGGCCACTGGATCCCAAATCTTGTACCCTTTCACACTGATGCCATAATCAATGAAGCTACATTTTACTGCCTTGTTCTCCAACTTAGACCTCTTCTCCTTAGGCACATGTGCATATGCCTCACAACCAAATACTCAAATGTTTCCTAAAGAAGGCTTCTTACTAGACCACACCTCCATAGGTGTCTTATCAATGAGCATCGATGTAGGAGACCTGTTAACCAGGTAACAAGCGGTAGCAACAACTTCAACCCAAAACTTTTGTTCAAGGCCAACTCCACCTAGCATACTCCTAGCCCTCTCCATCAACATTCTATTCATCCTCTCTACAACTCCATTCTATTGAGGGGTATATGGAGTTGTCTTGTGCCTCTTAATGCCTTGTTCTTTATAGAACTTGTCAAAATCTTCTGAGCAAAACTCACCACCATTATATGTCCTTAAACACTTAATATTTCTATCTTTTTGATTCTTTATAAGAGCTTTAAACTCTTTGAATCTTGTAAAGTCTTCAGATTTACTTCTAAGGAAATACACCCATGTCCTTCTACTATAGTCATCAATAAATGAAACAAAATATACAAATTTCAAAATTGAAGGAACATTAACAGGACCAAATACATCAGAATGAATCAGATCCAACACCTCAGAAGATTTGTGAGAGCTAGAATAAAACTGAACACAGTTTTGTTTTCCATATATGCAATGTTCACAGAAATCAAACTCAAGGTTACAATAATTCATCCCCTCAACGAGGATTTTGTTTTCCAGGGTCCTCAAACCCTTTTCACCAATGTGGTCAAGCCTTTGGTGCCATAACATTGTCTTCTCTACTGGAAGTTTCATCTCCATAGAATGAGTACCCTTGAGTACCCAGAAAGCACAACCATTAGAAGTAGATACAATAGTCTTCTTGGCTACTGGTTCCAATGGTGAGGATGAAGACTCTAAAGCTTTCTTCTTTGAAATAGAGGCACTATTGCACTGAACCACACATGCATCAAGCTGAAACAGAGTGCCAATCTAAACACCCTTAGCTAGGTCCATAGCTCCTCTAGTCATCTTGCATCCTCCATTCAAGAAAACAACCTTCAAACCTATATCATTCAACTTACTTATAGAATGAAGGTTCCATCCCAAACTAGGGATATACAGAACACCATTGATCCCCTTCACTCGACTATCAGGGAATCTGATTAGGACTCTTCCATGGCCAACAATTTTCAGGTGAGAGTCATAACCTAGGTACACCTTCCCACCATCAAACTCTTCATACTTCAGAAACCAATCTCTATGTGAGGTCATGCGAAAAGATGCACCAGAGTCAATAAGCCACACATCCTCAGATGCATGAGTTGCCAAGTAAGCAACAAATGCTTCTCCATCTTCTTGAGAGGACTTGTCAGAATCTGAATCATAGTTCTTCTTCTTTTTCTTCTCCTCCTTGCACTCCTTGTGGAAATGACTAGGTTTGCCACAATTCCAACATAGAGACTTGGACTTTCTAGAAGACTTAGATCTCCCATGGGATTTGGATCTTCCTTTGTCTTCTTTCTTCTTGTCCTTTTTCTTTCCCTTCTCTTTATATCTACCATGAACCGCAAGAGCCTCCTTAGCCTGCTCAAAAGACTTTCTCTGCATCTCTTCAGACAACAACGAAGAAACCACTTCATCCATCTTGAAGGTGGTAGTGGTACTCCCAAAGGCCATGACAAGGTGGTCCCATGAATCTGGTAAGGAACATAGTAATGTCATGCAACAATCCTCCTCCTCCATCTTTACACCAACAAAGGTCAACTGGGCAACAAGCATATTGAATGCATTTAGATGATCTGTGATAGATCCTCCATCTTCTATCCTAAGAGAATACAGTTTCTTTCATAGGAATAACTTGTCCATCAGGGATTTAGCCTGATAAACATCTACAAGTTTCTTCCAAAGATCTTTTGCAGTCTTCTCTTCATGGATATTCAAGAGCACTGAATCAGCCAAATAGAGCCTTATCATACACGTAGCCTTTCGATCCATCAGATCCCAATCTTCTTGTTTCATGCCCGATGGTTTGGTTTCAGATACTATGAGCCATAGATCTCTATTCACTAACATGTCTTCCATCTTGAGTTTCCACAACTCAAAGTTGACTCCATTGAATTTCTCAATTTTAAATCTCCCAAATGTGCTTGCCATCTTCTTCCTGCAACAAGATCACAAAATACTCTGCAAAAGATCCTACTCAATCAAAGATCAGTACAAAAAACCCTCTACCCAACAACTAGGACCAATACTAACCAGGCTCTGATACCATCTGAAAGGAAGCAAGGTACAACAAATAGATTCCTACACTGAACTAATGAGGGGAGTGTTATACAAATTTTATTAGTTCTTTATAGTTACAAATATGTGGTACACATTAATAGAGAGATTAAAAAACATCCAAAAGCAAGAACAATGCGAATGACATAAGATATACGTGGGGAAAACCCTTTCGTGTGAAAAACTCCACACTTCAAAACCTGCACAATGTATTATCAAATCCAATGTAGATTACAATACACTTGCAATGTAAGTTCTTTCAGGAGTTCCCAAGATGTCAATTCTGGAGCAATTCTGACAACATTTCTATACCTGCAAATGAACCCTACATCTACTACTCCAACCACCTTTATTTATTGAGCTTACAAGGCCAACGTGGGAAGCTTCTAGAGGTGGACATCCAACTTGGCCTTATGGCCCATTTCCAACTCCTTAGGACACTTGTTCAACATGCAAGCAACCTCCTTACATCCGTCATAACCTGTAAGTTTGACCTTCCCAAGATGGGGTGCTCCTACCAAGAATAGACTATGACAGATGCTCTTACACATATTATAGCTATCATAGAATTTATCATACATGACAACACTTATAGCTGTAAGAGAATCTATCATATCTGACTAAAAATAGCATATTCCTCTTACAACATGTCATAGTGAAACTTGGGCACCTAAAGATGCCTTCCTCACATGCAAAGACACTTCATGACACTTGTCATCACCTGTCATAGGAATCTCTATATTTGGCTCTTACATGTCATAGAATCTGTCATATGCCATAACCTCTTACACAAGCCACAAGATGCCAACACAGGACATATTAGTGCCACCTCAAATGGGACGCTTACATTCTCAGGAGTTGACTTGTCCATCCAAGTCACATTACAAGTGGAATGACATCTCACCATGCCACCTCACACTAAATGACAAAATAGGATGTGCAAACTTAATTACAAAATAGGCAAATAAATAAATATGCAATCAAATATTAAATGCTAGGAATTGCAAGGTTGAGACACCTTAATTCCCAACGTTGGACATAATTTTTCAATTTCACGCATCAATTAGTATAATGTCCTTTGATCTTGTGGTACTCACAATATTCTATTTTCTTGTACCATGCTCGCTTAGGCTTACTTCCATCAAATGGTTTGGTATATGGAAAGACAATCATGTTTACTTTAACCAATTTATGAAAGACAACTTCTAATGGCTCCCCAAGAGGTGTATATTGTCAATGTTTCATGTCTTGTTTCAGTTGTCTAGTGGGAATTGTTATGTAATGGGTGTTTTGGATAGCTTGAACATATTTTGAATCGATAATGCAATCACTTACTACATGTTTGTTTTTGCTAAAGAATTTGGGTTTTTTGGTTTGACCTTAAACTTTGGAAAAGATTTTCACGAGTCCTTTAGCTATGAGGGACTTTTTGATTTGCACACCTTTTTCAATAGTTTAGTCAAAACTAGAAACATAATGGACTTGTAGGTGAAATGCAATTTCCTGGTTCAAGTTTTCAATAAATATATTTGTTGCAAATATGTGCTTATGATGTGTTGTCATTGTTGTCAACATATCTCTTTGTCAAAAACAGTGAAGACAATGTAGTTTAGTAAAGTAGATTGCTTCGCATTCCCAATGAGACAAAGATCAAAGTCTACGAATCAAAGGGTTTTGTAGAGGATTGTCTAAAGTTGCTCTAGTTAAGATTTGAGAGGTCCACATGGAGGATTGGTGAAGTTATGGCCATCTGAGTAGAATCGGGCTTTGCAGTTGTTCAGAGGTAACAAAGTGATAGAAATTTGGTCTAGATTGCTCCGCATTGGAATATTATGGTCTACGGTTCTAGAGGTATGTTTGGGATGTTGGTGTGTATTGTCAACTCAAGTGGTTCGTGGTTTGGAGGTCTGCAAGAAATCTTTCTAGTGTGACAGTCATGATAGTTAGTGTTCTTAAGTTCTCGTATGAAGATGCCAGTGATTCTGGTGATTTGAGGTGGTGCGGTTGTTCTTGTTGATTTCATTGTGCTTGTGGAGGTCTTTGGATCATGTGCCTATTGTGTTGGTGGTCCGCATTGAGGATTGAGCTCGTAGTTGAAGATTTCTCCTTGGGTGTTGTTATTCTTTCCAGTCTTGGCCAACTGGATGCTTGGTGCGTGTTGTGGATGATCTAAGCGAAGTTCTATGGAACGTGGCATGTTGTTCGAGGAAGATTTGAGTCCCAGCTATGTTTGGCTGAAAGTGTAGTGGTCCGCATGTAGCATTTTGTATTAAGTCAAGTCTTGTGATTATAATTGCTTGTAATGCCTATCTTGGAGAATGTTCCAGATAGATGATTATAAGGCAGAATTTGATGTTCATTCAAAAGTTTGTCATGTATAAATAAGTGTAATGAAGTCATGTAAATGTGTCGATGAGTGTGATGATGTGGAGGTAGTGAAGAAGTGTTTGGGGGTAGAGCAGAGGTGTTGTGAGCTTCAATGGAACTAAACCTTGGCATGGAGAAGATGTTGTTTCTCAGTTCAACCTTTCAGTGTTAACCATGTGAGTGTTTTTGTAGACAGTGAGTCTCTTGGAGTAGTGAGCTCTGGGCAGTGTGCCCGAAGGTAGGTGGCTTCCCATTTTTTATTCTTTTAATAGAGAATAAATCTTGTGGGTTAACCCCCACTGTGGTTTATCCCTTAACCGGGTTTCCACGTAAAAATCCTTGTGTTATGTGTGATGATTGTGTTTTTGCTCATGTGTTGTTGATTCATGCTTTCATGGTTATATCATTAATCTGTTAATAAGTGGTAAAGAAGATTAAATGCAACAAAAGATAAAGTTTTGTGACAACTAATTCACCCCCCTCTCAGTTGTTTGCCCTAATTTCAACAATTGGTATCAGAGATAGTTCCTCTAAAAGAATCTTGACCACTTGAGGAGATATAGGATGTCAACATACAAGAAGGACAGTCTGAGATTTGATGGAACAAATTACTCTCTTTGGAAGAATCGCATGGAGTGTCATTTGAAATGCATGGGTGATCCTTATTGGTTGATAACTAAGAATAAGTATACTCCTCCGCAGAATGGTCCTACAACTCCAAATGAAATCAAAGAAGTTGAATACAACATTCAGGCTAAAGAAGCATTGTTGAGTGCCCTGACTGATATAGAAATGACAAATGTCTTAGAATTGCAACCTGCTCATGAAATCTGGAAGAAGTTGGAAACTCTGTATGAAGGTGATGCATATGTCAAATGTGCTAATTTACAGATCTTGAAGGGTAGATACGAATGTTTGAGGATGAGTGAAGATGAAAACATCACTTCCTACATGCAGAAGGTGAATGAACTTGTGTGCAGTATTAGGTGTGTTGGTGGAAAAATGGAAGAATCAGAGATTGTTACCAAAGTGCTCAGATCCTTACCTGCTTCATACAAGCATAGAGTTGCTGCTATTGAAGAGATCAAGACTGTGACAGATGTTACAAGGGATCAGTTGGTTGGCAAGCTTTCAACATTTGAAATGAGTGAGTTTGGTGATTCTCTTCCTAAATCAGAATCTGCATTTAAGACCAGTGTTTTTAGAAAGCCAAGATTTGATCGAGGTGAAAGCTCTTCAAGAAGACTAACCAGATATGAGAAGGCAAGGAAGGAACTTGAAGAAGATGAATATGAGCTTGAAGAACTTGAAGCCCTTGTTGCCAAAAGATTACCAAGAGGATTCGGTAAGTATGAAGGAAAGTTACCTTTCAAATGTTTTGCTTGCAATAAGATTGGTCATTTTGCTTCAAGTTGTCTGGAGAGGGTTTCAAAGCCAAACTTTAACAGACCTAGGATTCAGAAGAAATGCTACTATGTCCAAGAAGCTGCTAATGAAGGAGTCACAGATGATGAATCTGATATGGGATGTACCTCTAGAAATGAATGTGTGTTCATAGCTATCAAAGAAGAAGATCTAGTGCCTATTGAATTTGCTTGCTATGTGAATGTGGAAAGTGCCTTGGAAACTTAGGTTGAAGAAAAAGATGAATGGGTGATTGATAGTGGATGTTCTCATCATATGACTGGTGATAAAAGTAAGTTTGTAAGTTTGGAAAGATATGAAGGTGGAATTGTGAAGGTTGGAGACAATTCAGCTGGTAGAATCTGTGGTAGAGGATCCATCTCTCTTGATGGTAAGAATAACACTAATGATGTTTTGTATGTAGAAGGGTTGAAGCATAATCTTCTTAGTGTTGGACAGTTGGCTGACAAAGGGTATGATCTCTGATTCAAGGATGGAAAATGTAGAATTTTGGGAAGCTCCAGAATTGAGATTGCATTTGGTACATAGACTAGAGGTAATATCTTTCATTTAAATGGTACTGGTAAAAATTATTTGATTGCTTAGATTGATTAGAGTTGGTTATGGCATAGGAGAATGTGTCATGTAAACTTTGATAACATTGTCAAGATAAGTACTACTCAGGCTATGAGAGATCTTCCAAAGCTTGTGAAACCTACTAATAGCATATGCAAGGAATGTCAGTTGGGCAAACAGAACAGAGCTACATTCAAAAGTAAAGAACAATTTTTAAGTGGATTTTTAGAACTTGTGCACACTGATTTGTGTGGTCCTGCCAAAGTTAGGAGCTTGCAAGGAGACATATACTTTATGTTGCTGATTGATGATTACTCCCGAATGATGTGGGTCACTTTCTTGAGAGAGAAATTAGAGGCTCTTGACAGATTCAAGGTGTTCAAGGCTATGGTGGAGAATGAGATTGGTGTGAAGATAAAGTGTTTGAGATCTGATAGATGTGGATAGTTTACCTCTGGTGAGTTTAATACATTTTGTGAAAAGCATGGAATAAGAAGATAGTTATCTACTCCTAGGACTCCTCGGCAGAATGGAGTTGTGGAAAGGAAGAACCAAACTATTCAAGAGGTTGCTAGAACCATGATGATGGAGGCAAATGTTCCACATGTCTATTGGAGAGAGGTTGTGAGTAATGCTATCTACACTCTTAACCCGGTGCAGATCAAAGGTAATACTGGTAAAACACCTTATGAACTATGGTTTGGTAATGCTCCTACTGTGAAATACTTTAGAGTTTTTAGTAGTAAATACTATATCAAGAGAGATGAAGATCTAGGCAAGTTTGATGCAAGATGTGAAGAAAGAATATTTCTGGGCTATTCTAACCAAAGCAAGGCATACTGGTCTTTAACAAGAGATTGAAAAGGATTGTTGAAAGTGCAAATGTCAAGGTTGATGAAAGCAAGGAGAGACCTTCGAAGTCTTGTGGATATGAATCAGATGATCAAAATGAAAGTCCAAATAAAGGAAAGAAAGTTCTAACTTGAACTCATATTCAAATTGCTCTGGAGAATCCAGTGACTCAAGAAGCTAGTACAAATGTTGAGGAACAAGTTCAAGAAAATCCCAAAACTCCTAGGTATGTAAGGTTGAATCATTTTGAAGATCAGATCATAGGAGATAAAAATAAAGGTGTTTAAACAAGAAGAAAAATTGCTGAAGAACAAGTGGAGTATTGTTTGATTTCAAAGATTGAACCAAAATTAGTGAATGACGCTTGTAATGATGAAAGTTGGGTAAAAGCAATGGAAGAAGAATTAATACAAATTGAAAAGAATCATACTTGGGATCTTGTTCCTAGACCTGAAAACAAAAATGTAATTGGAACTAAATGGGTCTTCCAGAATAAATTGAATGAAGATGGTGAAGTTGTGAGAAACAAAGAAAGATTGGTGTGCAAAGGATATTCTCAGGTAGAGGGAATTGATTTTGAAGAAACTTTTGCTCCAGTGGCATGAATCGAAGCAGTTAGATTATTTCTTGCCTTTGCTGCTTACAAAGATTTCAAAGTTTACCAAATGGATGTTAAGTCAACATTCCTGAATGGAGAGTTGGAAGAAGAAGTCTACATTGAGCAACTGGAAGGATTCCAGTTGTCTGATCAAGGAGATATGGTCTGCAGATTGAGGAAAGCATTGTATGGACTTAAACAAGCCCCAAGAGCCTGGTATGTAAGATTAGATAAGTATCTGCTAAAGCTAGGTTTTAGCAAAGGCATAACTGACAGTAATCTTTATTTCAAAATTGATCATGAACACATCTTGATTGTCGAGGTATTTGCTGATGACATCATCTTTGGTGGAAATGAGAGCATGTGTAAAAAAATTGCTGATCAGATGCAAAGTGAATTTGAGATGTCCATGCTTGGTGAAATGAATTTCTTCTTAAGTCTTCAAATCATTCAATCAGATAAGGGCATCTTCATATCTTAGTCTAAGTATGTGAAAGAGTTGTTGAAAAGGTTTGGAATGTAGGATTCAAAACCAGTGAGTACTCCTATGATAAACAGATGCAAGTTGAGTAAAGATGATGATTCCCTTAAGGTAGATCAGAAAAGGTATAGATCAATGATTGGAGGACTGCTTTATCTAACTCAAACCAGACTTGATATTATGATGCAGTTGGCCTTGTTGCTAGATTTCAAGTTGATCTTAGAGAATCTGATGTTGTAGCAGTCAAAAGAATTTTTAGATATTTGAAGGGGACATCTGATTATGGCTTATGGTATCCTAAGGATGATGATTTCACTCTTCTTGTATATACAGATGCTGATTGGACAGGAGATGTGGATGATAGGAAGAGTACTAGTGGTGGTGCATTTTTCTTGGGAAAGAGATTGGTTTCCTGGTTGAGCAAAAAGTAGGAAGCAATATCTTTGTCTACTGTAGAGGCAGAGTATATAGCAGTAGCAAGTAATTGTACTCAAGTTTTGTGGATGAAGCAAATGTTGAAGGATATCAAAATTATGTTTGAAGATCCTATTACAATCTTCTGTGATAATTCAAGTGCAATAAACATCTCAAAGAATCTAGTGTTGCATTCAAAGACAAAGCACATATCCATCAAGTTTCACTTTTTGAGAGAGAAGGTAAATGAGAATGAAGTCAGATTGGAGTTTGTCTCTTCAAAGGATCAGATTGTGGATATCTTCACTAAGCCTCTACCTAAGGACACTTTTGAGTATCTCAAAGTGAATCTAGGGTTTATTACCCCTCCTATTCAGAACTAAGGTGCACTAGTGTGCATCAGTCCAATAGAACCCACAGTCATATCTTGTGATCTAGATTGGTGTTAAGGGGATGCTACTCAGGGGGAGTAGTCAGTATGTTAATTCTAGAGTTAAGTTTGGTTTTATCTAAGAAACAAAAAGGGGGAGAGATGATTGCAAATATGTGCCCTTTTCCATTAATGTCAAAGGGGGAGAGAAGTCATGTGAAAAACTCAGAAGTAAGTAGTTGTTGGTGAAAAGGGGAGGTAATGAAGAAAGTGGTTGCAGGTGTGATAAGAGAAAGGGGGAGAAGTCCTTGTCTTGATGGTTAAATTAGTTTTTCACATCATGTGTTTCAATCAATGACAAAGGGGGAGATTGTTGCAAATATGTGCCTATGATGTGTTGTCATTGATGTCAACATATCTCTTTGTCAGAAATAGTGAAGACAGTGCAATTCAATAAAGTAGATTGCTCCACATTCCCAGTGAGATGAAGATCAGAGTTTGCAGATCAAAGGATTTTGTAGAGGATTGTCTGAAGTTGCTCTTGTTAATATTTGAGAGGTCCGCATCGAGGATTGGTGAAGTTATGGCCATCTGAGTAGAATCAGGTTTTGTAGTTGTTTAGAGGTACAAAGTGACATGAATTTGGTCTAGATTGCTCCACATTGGAATATTATGGTCTGTGGTTCTAGAGGTATTTTTGGGATGTTGGTGTGTATCTTCAACTTAAGTGGTTCGTGGTTTGGAGGTCCACAAGCAATCTTTCTAGTGTGACAGTTATGACAGTTAGTGTTCTTAAGTTCCCATATGAAGATGCAAGTGATTTTGGTGATTTGAGGTGGTGTGGTTGTTCTTGTTGATTTCATTGTGCTTGTGGAGGTCTCTGGATCATGTGCCTATTGTGTTGGTGGTCCGCATTGAGGATTGAGCTCGTAGTTGAAGATTTCTCCTTGGGTTTGCTGTTCTTTCCAGTCTTGGCTGATCGGATGCTTGGTGCATGTTGCAGATGATCTAAGAGAAGTTCTATGGAACGTGACATGTTGTTTGAAGAAGATTTGAGTCCTAGATATGTTTGGCTAATAGTGTAGTGGTCCGCATGTAGCATTTTGTATTAAGTCGTCTTGTGATTATAAATGCTTGTAATGCCTATCTTGGAGAATGTTCCAGATAGATGATTGTAAGGCTACATTTGATGTTCATTCCAAAGTTGATGTCATGTAAATGTGTCAATGAGTGTGAAGATGCAGAGGTAGTGAAGAAGTGTTTGGGGTCAGAGAAGAGGTGTTGTGAGCTTTAATGGAATTGAACCTTGGCATGGAGAAGATGTTGTTTCTTAGTTCAACCTTTCAGTGTTAACCATGTGAATGTTTTTGTAGACAGTGAGTCACTTGGAGTAGTAAGCTTTGGGTAGTGTGCTTGAAGGTAAGTGCCTTCCCATTTTTCTAATCTTTTAATAGAGAATAAATCTTGTGGGTTAACCCCAACCGTGGTTTTACCCTTAACCAAGTTTTCACATAAAAATCTTGGTGTTATGTGTTCTGATTGTGTTTTGCTCATGTGTTGTTGATTCATGTTTTCATGGTTATATCATTAATCTGTTAATAAGTTGTAAAGAATATTAAATGCAGCAAAAGATAAAGTTTTGTGACAACTAATTCACCCTCCCTCTCAGTTGTCTTCCCTAATTTCAATAGATATTGACCAATTATTTTCAGGTATTGGCCAAGGGAATCGACTTGGTAAACCTCTCCATTATTGTAAGAAAGAAGAGAAACTTTCCACATTATGTTGTTTAGTATTATAGAGGTCTATCATGGTGTGTTTCTACATTGTATGAAAAATGTACTGCAATTTTTTTAGCGAAATCTTTTAATGTAGTGATGGTATTTTTTGGTAAACGTAAAAAACCTTTCAAATGCTTGTCCACCCAAGATGCATGGAAATAGTCTAAGAAAGTACATGCCATAAAAAGAAGCCTCTTGACTAACCATGAAAAAAATCCTTAACATGATCTCAAGGATCCCCTTTCCTCTTATATTTATCAAACTTTGGAATCTCAAAATGTTGAGGAAAAGGAATTTGTGTTATAGATCTATCTAGTGGATAAGGACATAACTTTTCAAATGTGTATCCCTTGCATTGAGTTTGGTTTACTTCTTGTGATCCTCTTATGGTTTCTTTCATGGCTTTCCATTCTTAATCAAATGGAGTATTAGGAGGAGGTGGTTGGTTATTTTTCTTGTTGTGATTGCACACATACTGTAGGTATTCTACATTGTTGAGATTGGATTGATTTGGTTGACGAATTGGATTGGATTGATTCTGTAAATTGTTTTGATTGGTTAGGATGTATTGATTGTGTTGATTGATTGGTTGATAGGTTTGAGTGGTTTGATTTTATTGAGAATTTTGATTGTTGGGTTTATATTGGTATAATGGATTAGGTTGCCATGGTAATTTGAGTGACAAGGCTTTGGTTTTGCCGTGATGTTGGAGATCACCTTGTAATTTATATTGTATGTTGAGGCTAGACACTTTTGGAATGATATTATTTGGGCCACATGAGTTTGATTGACATTGGTGGTGTTGGGATTTGGGTTGGAGGGATCCTAGTTTATGATATTATTAAGATTATCTAAGTTATAACCAATAAGCAATTTGGCTCCTAATTCAACAAGACTCCCAAGTATGTCATCCCTATTTTGGTGTATGAATCAATATATGAGGGCACACCCTTGTTGAGAGTCAAAGAAATCATGATGGTGATGGGAATAATCACTTTGATTGGGAAGACTATTGCTATCACTATCGTTATCTTCTTGGATTTCATGTGGGAATTGGTGAGAGGTTTCTCCAACTAGGTATGGGTTTTGGACACAAGAGTTCTCAAGAAGAAAAATATTTTCTTCAAGGAATTCCATGTCACGATTTTCTTGATGCCTAGTTATTGGTGACATGAGAGTGTACTTGGGATTTTATTTTTTGATTTTTGAGACTTTTTTTGGATTTTAGAGATTTTTTGGACTAATGATTTTTTTTTTTGCTTTTGAAAATTGTAGAAACTTTATAGGTTTTACACAATTATAAGACACAATAAACATGCCAACGAGCCTATTTTATTCAAATGGGTGTGTATATGCTTGTAAGCCCACTTTTCTACCTTATCTAAGCATGATTTGTAAGTCCCATGATGAGGAAACTAACTACTTTTGGTCACCCTATTGCAAGGTGTGGCCCTTGGTCTCCTTGTTCAGCACTGTGCAGTGGTGGTTTGCGATAAGGGCTTAACTGACTCCCGTGCTTGATAAGTCAAGTGGTTGTATCGGGCATTAACAGGTTGATCTTTTGGTGCAATGGCAACTAACAATTGGTATCAGAGCCAAGTTCCTCTAAAAGGAGCTTAACTGCTTGAGGAGATCCAGAATGACATCTTACAAGAAGGATAGCTCGAAGTTTGATGGAACCAATTTTAATCTTTGGAAAGGTCGCATGAAATGTCACTTGCAATTTATGGGAATGGCATACTGGACCATGGTTACAACAAAGTATACTCCTCCATAGGGTGGTCTGAAAGCCCCAAATGAAATCACAGATGCTGAAAATAATCTGCGGACTATAGAAGCTCTTCTAAGTGCATTATCTGATTCAGAGCTCTCAAATGTTATTGACCGACCAACTGCTTTTGAGATTTGGGAAAAACTGGAACTTCTGCATGAAGGAGACAAGTATGTTAAATGTGCAAGGCTACAAAGTCTAAAAGGGAAATTTGAAAACCTGAAGATGAGAGAAGATGAAAATATCTCTACCTTTATGCCAAGAGTATATGAGCTTGTTTGTGGAATTAGAAATGCTGGTGGAGTCTTGGATGAAAATAAGATTATTGGCAAAGTTCTCAGATCCCTTCCTGCTTCTTATAAAATTAAGGTTGCTACCATTGAATAATTCAGAGCTCATACAACTGTCACAAGAGATCAATTGGCTGGTAAATTGGCTTCTTTTGAAATGACCAAGTTTGGAGATGCCCCTCCTAAGACTGAATCTGCATTCAAAGCCAGTGCCTCTGTAAAAGGTAAACAAAGGTTTGATCTGGGAGAGAACTCTTCAAGGAAACTATCATTGTATGAAAAAGAAAGAAAAGATCTGGAAGAAGAAGACGCTGAAA
The DNA here is from genome assembly GCA_027924645.1 of Cunninghamia lanceolata. Taxonomy (NCBI): domain Eukaryota; kingdom Viridiplantae; phylum Streptophyta; class Pinopsida; order Cupressales; family Cupressaceae; genus Cunninghamia; species Cunninghamia lanceolata. The sequence goes on from BSBN01000905.1 coordinate 1,874,394, forward strand.
CTACTCATCTTGAAGCCCTTATTGCAAAAAGACTGCCAAGAGGATCCGGTAAGTATGAAGGAAAATTGCCTTTTAAGTGTTTTAACTGCAATAAGATTGGTCATTTTGCCTCAAGGTGTCTGAAAAGGTTTTTAAAACAAAATCCTAACAAGCCAAGGTTCCAAAAGAACTATTACTATGTACATGAAGATGATGATAATGAAGGAGTAATAGATGATGAATCAGAGATAGGGAATAAATCCGGAAATGAATGGGTGTTCATTGCCATCAAGGAAGAAGATCCAATTTCCTCTGTATCTGTCAATCATAAGACTATGGAAAAAGCTCTGGCTACCCAGGTTGAAGAGAAGGATGATTGGATCATTGACAGTGGATGCTCTCACCATATGATAGGTGACAAAAATAAGTTCATAGATTTGGAGAGGTATGAAGGAGGAGTGGTAAAGTTTGGTGATAATTATGTTGGTAGAATCAGAGGTAGAGGAACTATTTCTTTTGATGGAAGGAACAAAACTGACAATGTATTGTATGTTGAAGGTTTGAAGCACAATCTTCTTAGTGTTGGACAGTTGGTGGACAAAGGCTATGATCTCCAATTCAAGAATGGAAAATGCAACATCTTTGAAAGTTTCAGACCAGAGATTGCATCTGGTACTCAAACAAAAGGTAATATATTTCATTTGGTTCGTAATGGTAAAAGCTGCTTATTTGTTCAAGTTGATCAGAGTTGGTTATGGCATAGGAGGATGTGTCATGTGAATTTTGATAATATCATCAAGATAAGCAATACTCAGGCTATAAGAGATCTTTCAAAATTGGTAAAACCTACTAATAGCTTGTGCAAAGAATGTCAGTTGGGTAAGCTGAGCAGAATCACATTCAAAAGTAAGGAACTATCCTCTACCAGATTATTGGACTTAGTTCATACTAATCTTTGTGGTTCAGCAAGAATCAGGAGTGTGCAAGGTGACATATACTTCATGTTACTAATTGATGACTATTCCCGGATGATGTGGGTAACCTTTCTGAAAGAGAAATCAGAAGCTCTTGAGAAATTCAAAATATTCAAGGCTATGGTAGAGAATGAAACTGGATTAAAATTGAAATGTCTAAGGTCTGATAGATGTGGTGAATTCACATCCGGTGAGTTCATAGAATTTTGTGAGAAGCATGGAATAAAGAGATAGTTGTCCGCTCCTAGGACTCCACAGCAGAATGGAGTAGTGGAAAGAAAGAACCGGACCATCCAGGAAGCTTCTAGGACCATGTTGATGGAAGCAAATGTTCCTCAGATCTATTGGAGAGAAGCTGCCAGTACTGCAGTTTATACTCTCAATCGAGTTCAAATCAGAAGCAATACCTGTAAGACTCCTTATGAACTTTGGTTTGGCATCACTCCTACTATGAGGTATTTTAGAGTCTTTGGTCGCAAATGTTACATTAAAAGAGATGAAGATCTAGGAAAGTTTGATGCTAGAAGTGATGAAGGAATATTCTTAGGTTACTCTACTCAAAGCAAAGCATACCGGTGTTATAACAAGAGACTGAGAAAGATAATAGAAAGTAAAAATGTGAAGGTTGATGAAGGAATTGAAAAACCCTCAGGGTTTTATGAATATGATGAAGATGATCATAATGATGTTCTAGGAGCCCAAGCCTCTTCTAAAAGTCAGATTGAAACGGATCCAGTAAATTAGGAAGAAGAGATGAGTTTTAATGAGCCTGATCAAGAATCAGAAGTGCAAGAAATTCTCAAAGTTCCAAGGTATGTAAGACTGAACCACTCTGAAGATCAAATCATAGGTGACAAAAGTAAAGGTTTACAAACTAGAAGGAGAATTACTCAAGATTCAGATAAGTTTTGTCTGATTTCAAAGATTGAACCTAAAATAGTAGATGAAGCCTGCAATGATGAAAACTGGACTAAAGCAATGGAGGAAGAGCTGATGCAAATTGAGAAAAATCACACTTGGGATATTGTTCCTAGACCTAGAAACAAGAATGTGATTGGAACCAAATGGGTCTTCCAGAACAAACTGAACGAAGTTGGTGAAGTAATTAGAAATAAAGCTAGATTGGTCTACAAGGGCTATTCTCAAATATAAGGAGTTGATTTTGAATAAACCTTTGCTCCCGTGGCAAGAATTGAATTAGTTAGATTATTTCTTGCATTTGCTACCTTCAAAGATTTCAAGGTATATCAGATGGATGTCAAGTCTGCCTTCCTGAATGGTGACTTGGAAGAAGAAGTGTACATTGAGAAACCAAATGGATTTCAATTATCTGATCATGGTGATATGGTCTGCAAGTTGAAGAAGGCACTGTATAGACTAAAGCAAGCCCCAAGAGCCTGGTATGAAAGATTGGATAAGCATCTCTCAAAGATTGGTTTCAACAAAGGTACTGCTGATAGTAATTTGTATTTCAAAATTGATCATGAGAACATTTTGATTGTTGAAGTGTTTGTTGATGATATCATCTTTGGAGGAAGAGATAGTATGTGTAAAACCTTTGCAAATCAAATGAAAAGTGAATTTGAGATGTCCATGCTTGGGGAAATGAATTTCTTCTTGGGTCTACAAATCACTCAAACAAAGAAAGGAATTTTCATCTTTCAGACCAAATATGTGAAAGAACTATTAAAAAATTTGGGATGGAAGATTCAAAACCAATGAATACTCCCATAGCAACTGGATGTAAATTGAGCAAAGATGATGAATCTCCTAAGGATGATCAGAAAAAGTATAGGTCAATGATTGGAGGACTGTTGTATCTTACTCAAACTAGACCAGACATTATGTAGGCTGTTGGTCTTGTTGCTAGATTCTAGGCTGATCCTAGAGAATCTCATGTCATGGCAATCAAGAGGATTTTTAGATATCTAAAAGGAACAGTTGAATATGGTTTGTGGTATCCTAGAGATCACAATTTCTCTCTTCATGCATATACTGATGCTGATTGGGTAGGAGATGTGGATGACCGGAAGAGTACCAGTGTTGGAGCATTCTTTTCGGGGAAGAGATTAGTTTCTTGGCTGAGCAAGAAACAAGAGGCAATATCTCTGTCTACTATAGGATCAAAATATATTACAGCAGCAGGTAGTTGTACTCAAGTTTTGTGGATGAAGCAAATGTTAAGAGACATAAGAGTGGAGTATAAGGAGCCTATCACAATTTTCTATGATAATTCAAGTGCAATAAATATATCTAAGAATCCGGTGTTGCATTCAAAGACAAAACACATATCCATCAAGTTTCACTTTTTGAGAGAGCAAGTGAACAAGAATGAAGTCAGATTGGAGTTTGTGCCTTCCAAGGACTAGATTGTAGATATCTTTACTAAACCTCTACCTAAGGACTCTTTTGAGTATCTTAGGGAGAAGTTAGGGGTTATTACCCCTCTGGTGATGAACTAAGGTGCATTGATGTACATCAGTCTGGTGGATATCATAGTCATATCTTGTGGTCTAGATTGATGATAGGGAGCTGCTACTCAGGGGGAGCATTAGGTATGATTTTGAAGTGGTGAAATTGCAAGTATGTGCCTTTTGCCATTGATGTCAAAGGGGGAGAGAAGACATGTGAAAAACAAGTAGTTACTGATCAAAGGGGGAGTAGTAAAGGGAGAGAAGACATGTGAATGGTTGTTACTGATAGGGGGAGTTGTGACAGTAAGGAGAAGTTCTTGTCTTGATGATCAAAATAGTTTTTCACATGATATGTTGCCATTAATGACAAAGGGGGAGATTGTTGCAAGTATGGGCCTAACCTGTGTTGTCATTGATGTCAACATACTCTTGTTGCATTAATGATAAGAATTGGATGAGCTGTGTGCTGAAGATATTGAGAAAATTAGTCCCAATCAGGAACAGTGAAGAACAGTGATGACAGTAAGACAAAAGTCCAAGATAGGATGAGGATCAGAGGATGCGGTTTAAAGGGTTTGTAGATATGTATCTTAAGGTGGTTCAGTAGAGATTTTAGAGGTCCGCATGAAGATTTGAAGAAGTTGTGGCTGCTCAAGTAAAACTGGTTCCGACAGATGTTCAGTGGTGACAGAGTGATACAGATAGGTCCGGTGAGATCCAGAAATGCATTATCCTATTTTGCAGATTTGAGGGAGTGTTGAGAAAGTATTTGTGAAGTATCAACTTGATTGGTTCATGGTTTGAAGGTCCGCAAGCATCTATTCCTTTGTGACAGTAATGATAGACTGTGTTCTTAAGGTTCCAGATGAAGAAGAGAAGGATTTCAGTAAGCAGATGAAGTGTGGATGTTCTTGGTGATTCAGCGAAGCTTGTGGAGGTCTTTGGATAATGTCCAGTTTGTGTTGGTGGTTTTCATTGGAGTTGGAGCTCGCAATTGAAGAATAACTTCCAGATGATGGTGTTCTTCTTGAGATTGGCCGACCGAATGAGTTACACATCTTGCGGATGATCTTGTTGATGTTTTCTGACTTAGATGATCATTCCTAAGTTGGTGTCTTGTATAAATAAGGGATTGCAAAGTCATTTCAAGATATACTTGAGGAGATGAGAGTGTGGTAGCGAGGAGAAGAGCGAAAGCCAGAGCAAAAGTACTGGGCTTAAATGGAACTGATTCAAGCATGGTGAAGATGCTATTTTCCAATTCAAGTAGGTGATACTTATTATTTTGTAGACAATGTGTCTCTTGTAGGTAGTGAGCCTCTTGTGAGTAGTGTGCTCGGGCAGTGAGCCCTAATTGCATGTGCCATTTGTTCTTTCTATTCTTCTAACAGATAATACAATCTTGGGTTAATCACCCTGTGGTTTTTCCCTTAACCGGGTTTTCCACGTCAAAATCTTAGTGCCTCATGTGTTGATGTGTTTATGCTCTTGATTCATTACATTATGTTTCCATGATTGATTTATTATTATATTGCTAAATTACAAAGTGAAGTTAAGTCTTTAATTGGAAGAAAGTTTTAGACAACTGATTCACCCCCCCTCTCAGTTGTCTGCTTTAAGTCTAACAATTGGTATCAGAGCCGAGGTCACGTGTTCAAACCCTGCACTTGCATTGGGGGGATTATTGCAAGGTGTGGCCCTTGGTCTCCTTGTTCAGCACTGCGCAGGGGTGGTTTGCGACAAGGGCTTAACCAAAGAAAGATTGGTGTGCAAAGGATATTCTCAGGTAGAGGGAATTGATTTTGAAGAAACTTTTGCTCCAGTGGCAAGAATCGAAGTAGTTAGATTATTTCTTGCCTTTGCTGCTTACAAAGATTTCAAAGTTCACCAGATGGCTATAAAGTCAACATTCCTGAATGGAGAGTTGGAAGAAGAAGTCTACATTGAGCAACTGGAAGGATTCCAGTTGTCTGATCAAGGAGATATGGTCTGCAGATTGAGGAAAGCATTGTATGGACTTAAACAAGCCCCAAGAGCCTGGTATGCAAGATTAGATAAGTATCTGCTAAAGTTAGGTTTTAGCAAAGGCACAACTGATAGTAATCTTTATTTCAAAACACATCTTGATTGTCGAGGTATTTGTTGATGACATCATCTTTGGTGGAAATGAGAGCATGTGTAAAAAAATTGCTGATCAGATGCAAAGTGAGTTTGAGATGTCTATGCTTTGTGAAATGAATTTCTTCTTAAGTCTACAAATTATTCAGTCAGATAAGGGCATCTTCATATCTTAGTCTAAGTATGTGAAAGAGTTGTTGAAAAAGTTTGGAATGGAGGATTCAAAACCAGTGAGTACTCCTATGATAAACAGATGCAAGTTGAGTAAAGATGATGATTCCCTTAAGGTAGATCAGAAAAGGTATAGATCAATGATTGGAGGACTGCTTTATCTGACTCAAACCAGACCTGATATTATGAATGCAGTTGGCCTTGTTGCTAGATTTCAAGCTGACCCTAGAGAATCTGATGTTGTAGCAGTCAAAAGAATTTTTAGATATTTGAAGGGGACATCTGATTATGGCTTATGGTATCCTAAGGATGATGATTTCACTCTTCTTGTATATACAGATGCTGATTGGGCAGGAGATGTGGATGACAGGAAGAGTACTAGTGGTGGTGCATTTTTCTTGGGAAAGAGATTGGTTTCCTGGTTGAGCAAAAAGTAGGAGGCAATATCTCTGTCTACTGCAGAGGCAGAGTATATAGTAGTAGCAAGTAATTGTACTCAAGTTTTGTGGATGAAGCAAGTGTTGAAGGATATCAGAATTATGTTTGAAGATCCTGTTACAATCTTCTGTGATAATTCAAGTGCAATAAACATCTCAAAGAATCCGGTGTTGCATTCAAAGACAAAGCACATATCCATCAAGTTTCACTTTTTGAGAGAGAAGGTAAATGAGAATGAAGTCGGATTGGAGTTTGTCTCTTTAAAGGATTAGATTGTGGATATCTTCACTAAGCCTCTACCTAAGGACACTTTTGAGTATCTCAGAGTGAATCTAGGGGTTATTACCCCTCCTGTTCAGAACTAAGGTGCACTAGTTTGCATCAGTCTAGTGGAACCCACAGTCATATCTTGTGATCTATATTGGTGTTAAGGGGATGCTACTCAGGGGGAGTAGTCAGTATGTTAATTCTAGAGTTAAGTTTGGTTTTATCTAAGAAACAAAAAGGGGGAGAGATTTTGCAAATATGTGCCCTTTGCCATTGATGTCAAAGGGGGAGAGAAGTCATGTGAAAAACTCAGAAGTAAGTAGTTGCTGGTGAAAAAGGGGAGCAATGAAGAAAGTGGTTGCAGGTGTGATAAGAGAAAGGGGGAGAAGTCCTTGTCTTGATGGTTGAATTAGTTTTTCACATCATGTGTTTCCATCAATGAAAAAGGGGGAGATTGTTGCAAATATGTGCCTATGATGTGTTGTCATTGATGTCAACATATCTCTTTGTTAGAAATAGTGAAGACAGTGCAGTTCAATAAAGTAGATTGCTCCGCATTCCTAGTGAGACGAAGATCAGAGTCTGCAGATCAAAGGGTTTTGTAGAGGATTGTTTGAAGTTTCTCTAGTTAAGATTTGAGAGGTCCGCATGGAGGATTGGTGAAGTTATGGCCATCTAAGTAGAATCGGGTTTTGCAGTTGTTTAGAGGTAATAGAGTGACAAGAATTTGGTCCGGATTGCTCCGCATTGGAATATTATGGTTTGTGGTTCTAGAGGCATTTTTGGGATGTTGGTGTGTATCCTCAACTTAAGTGGTTCGTGGTTTGGAGGTCCACAAGCAATCTTTCTAGTGTGACAGTCATGATAGTTAGTGTTCTTAAGTTCTCGTATGAAGATGCAAGTGATTTTGGTGATTTGAGGTGGTGTGGTTGTTCTTGTTGATTTCATTATGCTTGTGGAGGTCTTTGGAATGTGTGCCTATTGTGTTGGTGGTCTGCATTGAGGATTGAGCTCGTAGTTGAAGATTTCTCCTTGTGTTTGTTGTTCTTTCCAGTCTTGGCCGACCGGATGCTTAGTGCATGTTGCGAATGATCTAAGAGAAGTTCTATGGAACGTGGCATGTTGTTCGAGGAAGATTTGATTCCTAGCTATGTTTGGCTGATAGTGTAGTGATCCGCATGTAGCATTTTGTATTAAGTCAAGTCTTGTGATTATAAATGCTTGTAATGCCTATCTTGGAGAATGTTCCAGATAGATGATTGTAAGGCTGAATTTGATGTTCATTCCAAAGTCGATGTCATGTAAATGTGTCGATGAGTGTGAAGACGCAGATGTAGTGAAGAAGTGTTTGGGGTCAGAGAAGAGTTGTTGTGAGCTTCAATGGAACTAAACCTTGGCATGGAGAAGATGTTGTTTCTTAGTTCAACCTTTCAGTGTTAACCATGTGAATGTTTTTGTAGACAGTGAGTCTCTTGGAGTAGCGAGCTCTGGGTAGTGTGCCCGAAGGTAAGTGCCTTCCCATTTTTCTAATCTTTTAATAGAGAATAAATCTTGTGGGTTAACCCCCACCGTGGTTTTTCCCTTAACCAGGTTTTCATGTAAAAATCCTGGTGTTATGTGTTCTGATTGTGTTTCTACTCGTGTTGTTGATTCATGCTTTCATGGTTATATCAGTAATCTATTAATAAGTTTTAAAGAATATTAAATCCAGCAAAAGATAAAGTTTTGTGACAACTAATTCACCCCCCCTCTCAATTGTCTTCCCTAATTTCAACATCTATTGACCAATTATTTTCAGGTATTGGCCAAGGGAATCGACTTGGTAAACCTCTCCATTATTGTAAGAAAGAAGAGAAACTTTCCACATAATGTTGTTTGGTATTATAGAGGTCCATCATGGTGTGTTTTTTTTCTACATTGTATGAAAAATGTGCAGCAAATCTTTTAGCCAAATCTTTTAATGTAGTGATGGTATTTTTTGGTAAACGCAAAAAAGCATTCAAATGCTTGTCCACCCAAGATGCATGGAAATAGTCAAAGAAAGTACATGCCATAAAAAGAAGCCTCTTGACTAACCATGAAAAAAATCCTTAACATGATCTCGAGGATCCCCTTTCCTCATATATTTATCAAACTTTGGAATCTCAAAATGTTGAGGAAAAGGAATTTGTGTTATAGATCTATCTAGTGGATAAGGACATAACTTTTCAAATGTGTATCCCTTGCATTGAGTTTGGTTTCCTTCTTGTGATCCTCTTATGGCTTCTTTCATGGCTTTCCATTCTTGATCAAATGGTGCATTAGGAGGTGGTGGTTGGTTATTTTTCTTGTTGTGATTGCACACATACTGTAGGTATTCTACATTGTTGATATTGGATTGATTTGGTTGATGAATTGGATTGGATTGATTTTGTAAATTGTTTTGATTGGTTAGGATGTATTGATTGTGTTGATTGATTGGTTGATAGGTTTGAGTGGTTTGATTTTGTTGAGAATTTTGATTGTTGGGTTTAGATTGGTATAATGGATTGGGTTGCCATGGGAATTTGAGTGACAAGGCTTTGGTTTTGCCGTGATGTTGGAGATCACCTTGTAATTTATATTGTATGTTGAGGCTAGACACTTTTAGAATAATATTATTGAGGTCCACATGAGTTTGATTGACATTGGTGGTGTTGGGATTTGGGTTGGAGGGATTCTAGTTTATGATATTATTAAGATTATCTAAGTTATAACCAATAAGCAATTTGGCTCCTGATTCAACAAGACTCCCAAGTATGTCATCCCTATTTTGGTGTATGAATCAATATATGAGGGCACACCCTTGTTGAGAGTCAAAGAAATCATGATGGTGATGGGAATAATCAATTTGATTAGGAAGACTATTACTATCACTATCGTTATCTTCTTGGATTTCATGTGGGAATTGGCGATAGGTTTCTCCAACTAGGTATGGGTTTTGGATACATGAGTTCTCAAGAAGAAAAATATTTTCTTCAAGGATTTCCATGTCACGTTTTTATTGATGCCTAGTTATAGGTGACATGAGAGTGTACTTGGGATTTTATTTTTTGATTTTTGAGACTTTTTTTGGATTTTGGAGATTTGTTGGACTTTTGATTTTTTTTTTTTGCTTTTGAAAATTGTAGAAACTTTATAGGTTTTACACAATTATAAGACACAATAAACATGCCAACAAGCCTAGTTTATTCAAATAGGTGTGTATATGCTTGTAAGCCCACTTCTCTACCTTATCTAAGCATGATTTGTAAGTCCCATGATGAGGAAACTAACTACTTTTTGTCACCCAAGATTTCTCTATGGCATGAGGTGAGAGCATACACAACATACAGACTCGGTTCTAGAGGGAATATATACTTGTCTTACGAAAAATGTGGTGAGTAACTTCCTAGGGCTAACCAATTACTGGTGTATTACATGTATATATGAGAAAATGGTCTTAAGCTAGGATAAACAAGGTTTCTAGGAGATGTCCTCAAAATATCCAAAGGTACAGGAGGCCCAAGTTCATGAAATGAAGGGTATGTCTAAAGGCATGGTTCAAGAAGGTAACCCATTCTCCTTTGCCACTTTACGAGGTACAAAGTTCTTGCAAGCTTATTCAATGAAAAATGTCCTCCAATAGGAAAGTATTTTGATTCTCTCCTAAATTTATATACCCTGTAGGAACACGTGGGTGTGGGTCATCCTCTAAAGTGATGAAATGCTTAGGCATGCCTACTACAGATTAAAAATAAAAATGAATATTTGTGATTCCCAATATCACAATTACGTGCAAGAGAAAATCATACATATTCACACTTCAGGATAAAAAATAAAGTGAGTTTAACCATGTTTGATTGTCAAGATCACTTCAGTGGTGCAACAGGAGAGCATACATGATTTGATCCATTAAAACACAAATATAATCTAAAAGGACATAGAAAACAAATTAATTTTTAAAGCCCAAAATCAAATGTATGAGGTTTGAAATATGAAATATTCTTCAAACAAAACCTACAACCCACTTGTTATTAGTTTTGATAAAACTTAACCTTGGACAAGAGAACCTACAAAAGGACAAGTCAAAACACAACAAACAATAGATAAAGATAATCTTCAAAACAAGATGTTAGCATGTGTTGAAATCCAAGATCCACAATGTGTCAATGGTTGCACTAAAAAATGTTAGAAAATGCATAAATTTATAGCACCACTGTGTAGAGAATGGAAAAATATTAACTTTCAAAAAAATAATCACTTGAATCTGAGTCTACTTATGAAAGTTATTAAGGTTGGAAGGTCCAAAAACTGTAATAACTTAAAGACATTAGTGAGAAAATAAATTTTCTATATTGTTATACTCTTGCATAGAGGCTATATGACCTCTCTAGGCAATTTTTTTGCCTGAGCCTGCAACTTTGTCTGATTTTGATGAATTGATAGTTAATTTATATGTTTTGATGCCTCCGAACACAATTGTAGTGTCTATTTTGCACCAAAATACTCCTAAATGCACATGACTTATAAAATATCTAACCAAACTTACGAGAAAAACATGTTAAATCAAGCTATAAAATTATTACAAAACCAATATTAGAGAAGGGACAAGGTCCCACCATGGTCTCCAAAATATATTACATAAAATATAGAAAATCAAAACCAAAAAGCTAAATTTAAAAAATGCTTTCTTTTCTGAATTAGATGCAAACGTCATATGAAGCAAATAGAAATTCAAGCAAATATGTAAAATAAATGGAACAATATTACCAAATGAAACATCATTGTAAAGTGGATATGCTTCAATGGATGTAGTTGCTCAAGATGAAGCTCTATGAAATTTTTGTAGCATAAGCTTACTTCACGTTCAAAGATGAATTGTTGAAGGAAATACAACTTATTTATAGATTTTTAATTTTTGAAATCAATGGTCAAGATTAAAAGTCAAGATCAACGGTTGTGATCAAGCGAGGGAGAATATGGTTAATTTATTAAAGTTTCATTAATATTTTTGGTTACAAATATTAATGGGTTTTGAAAATGCCTTTGGATTTGTCATTGAGTTGGAGAAGGTGGATGGTTAGATGTAATGAGGAAGTAGCCTTTAAGTGCATGATGAGTGGGAAATTAATGAGGTGACATTTGAGAAAATAAATAAATAATTTAATTAGTGGTGAGAGGATAATTTAGATAATTATTTAATTATGCATGAAAGATAATTAGAATATTAAATAATAAAATTATTCAATTGTGCATGGGAGGTGAATGAGTTAAATTGATTAAATAATTTAAGATTATTTAATTAGTTTGAAGATGAGAATAAATTAATTAAATAATAATATATTATTAATTAATTGATGACTAAGCAATGTTATTGTGGTAGGGATTATAAGTGGTGAATTTTAGTGTCGAAAAGATAAGGTGAAACTTAGATGTTTACATAAATTTTTGAGATTTCGTGTGTAAATTTTAAATATATATATTTTTAAAAATTTAAAGAATAATTTATCTTAATTGTTAAACATTTATTAGTAACTTGATTTTATACTTTATAGTATTTTTAATAAGTGATATTATGCTATATTACATAACTTTTTTGAGAAATAAGATAAAATTATAATTTCTTAAACAGATCGTTAACACTAATATCTAGGGCATCCATATTTTTTTGTAATTTTTTGTTGCATATTTTGTTTTATTTTATTTTATTTAATAGGCAAGTGTTGCCAAGGGGGCAACTCCATTTATATATATATAATCTAGAAAATCCCCTTTGAAATAGGGTTACATAGATATGTGACATTTTTAGGACTTTTGGATATACCTAAGTCCTTTTTTTTAAATTTCCTCCGACCTAGCCATCTGTTGGGGAGAGAGGAGGTCAAGATGATCAGTAACAAACTTCCAAAATTCCTCAAATTTTCTTGTGAATAGGCCCGTAGAAAAGGACTCATAACACTTCCTCATGGTTCTATTGCTCTTGATGTCCTGCCTACATACTACACCCCTGAGGTCTTACTTTGAATGATTTCTGTCGTAGTTCAAAATGGCCTCATAGGCCTTCTTCACTAGGTTGTTGTTGAGGTAGTGGTGCATTGCAGTCTATTGGTTTTCCTTCTGAATTAGCAGAGGGTTTGCCAGTTCCTATGCACAGGCAGATTCGACCAACTTAATACAGGAGGTTGCATGAGCTGCCTCCCCTTCACTTCTGGTTCTGCCGCACCAAGGGGGTATCCATATAGCTAAAGATTTGACATTTACTCGCCCAATGACAGAAAGATTTAGCTTTACAACAACGAGAAGAATACTCTCATGTGTGGACCAAGATATGCATGATAGATCACAAGGCTGGCAACTTTCTTGGACATATCTGAATGGTTATGGATGAGAGTATGCAGGGGTCCTATTTCTACTCCTACAACTAACAGGTTGGAAATGTGAAATGATTTGGATTTTATGTTTGGAGTTATGGGATTTTCCTAGACCCTTTGAATAGACAGATTCCTAGACCAGTGCCTTATCTAGGCAGCAGAGTCAAATGTATGAATGTAAATGTCTCCCTATGACAACATGACTTCATATCCAGAGGATTTACATAAATATTATTGCCTAACAACAATATATCCAAGAAAGAGTACTACATATGATCATACTTTGCAAATCCTATGATGCAATCCATTTTCCTTTGTATCTGATCAAAAGCCTATTTAACCACTCCTTGAGTAGACGCAAGAAATCAGACACACAGTATAGCAAGTATAAACTGAAAAACTTAGAAGCCCTTGACAACCTTGTTTGAAAGGAAAACAAATAACATACAGGAGACAATCATAAACAATACACACACCAAGTGTTTTTCATTTAAATTTAATCTGCATAGAAAATCGTCCTACAGGAACTTATCATTTATAGAACAAGAAAGACTGATACCCCAAACCATGGACCGAATCTGCAACAAAAAATGCCCTTCAAAATGTGAACACCTTGTGTTCAAGGTCAGAGCAGAAAAACCCCAAAAAACATCCCCCTCCTTTTTGTAGAATGGCCAATGATTCCTCCTTAAGGAGAAAACAAGCTTCTAGCCACCTACCCTGATAGACTTCATCAATGCAAAGACCACTTCTCTTGATTTTTGATGCAACAATAAGATCTTTCATCAATTCTAGACGCTGAAGCAGTCAAATTCACGATAAAAGCCAGCGGTGCAAGTAACTTGACATTTTTTCCATCACCGTACAGCATGGTCTGTTGACTACAGAATGAGCGCGTAAAAATGGTGCTAACAATCAGTCGTTTGAAAAATTCAACCTCGGCCGTAGGTTTAGGTTCCACGCAGACAAGATCGACGGTCGAAAACTTTCATATTTTTGTGAGATGGAATTAGCCCACATTCACCCTGCAATGCTCCCCTGACCGCTTCATATACTAGACCGTGGGCATACATAATGTCGTACATTTTTCCCTGTTATAGCCCGTGAACCACCCGCTGGCAGTCTATCGCTCCATCTCCTTCCGACGCCAAGACCCTATCGGTGTGACCCCAACTTGTCGACACACCCAAAAATTCCTCCATCGACACACCGATCTCACTGATGAAATTGTTGAACTATACTCTGTCGGCCAGACTCCTTTCATCGGCAAACTTCCTGCAAGTTTGCCTGATATGTAATGTTACTCCGATAGCCACCTCCATTGGTGCAACCTGAAGCTTCAGAGCAATATCTTCCTGCCCCGCCGATGTCACTTGTCACACTGACCACACACCACAGGAACAAACCACGATCAGAAAGACCCTACACATCGGAAGGAAACCCCCATAGCATGCCGATGACACTTATCACACCGACGACCTACCTTGCACATCCCATTAGCCTATCGGAAAGACTTTAGACGAGGCCGCCGATGGCTATTGTTACACTAATGTACACTTTGGATTTTTGCTTGGATCCCCATCGGTGATTGGCGGGAACAAGAATTGGGCTGCCGATGTAGGTTGTCTTGGCGATGAAAAAAACAAACCAATGAAAACAACACAATCACTGAGACAAAGCAATAGTCTTACCAATGGACTCAGAAACTTTAGGGTTTGAATGAAAAAACCTGCAAACATTCAAGCTTAAAACCCTAATCCATAGGTGGGCACCAACACAGTCTTCACAAACAACTTCTAACCCATCAGGTCTACATAGATTGTGAGAAAATCACCAACTAGATCAAAGTCATGCAGGTGCCCAGCTGAGAGTCTTGCAACTTTAATAACTTCCATGATGGCAACCTGCATCTCCAAGTTTTGTATTTTGAATAGGTGTCGAAGCTGACAGGATACCTCTTCCTCTACACATTCACATTGCATATCATTCATTACCACATTGTCTGCCATTTTATCTCTTCTTCTTCTTCCTGGGCTCCATTAATATGCGGCCAAGTAGATCTCTTGTGATCAATATACTCTACTTAGTGGATCATCCTCATAATTATTTACAAAACTAGTGCTCAACATTTTCTCCTCTCAAAATATGATCGACATTTAGGATTTGTTGTAGATCATCCTGTAGACACTTAAAAATTGTCCATGTCCTGAACATCACCTGATCATACCTGACCTTGTAAAACATCTTGTAATATTTATCCTAGGTCATTACATTAACCCATTATCCCACTTGATCACCTTTCCAATTAATTAAATAAACCTCTTTATTTAATTAATCCCTCTTCACATGTCCCACAAATAATTAAAATTAAATATTAAATCAAATCCCTCATTATGACATGTGTCACATGACTACAACTCTTCTCATGCGCACATAATTTAAATAATTTTTATTTAAATTATGAGATTCCCCCTCATCCTGATCTTAGCCCCACTTGTGCGTCATAAGCATCTTTTCCTCTAAAATAAATAAAAAAATCCCACTTATTCCCTTATATCCTAATTTTAGGCTCATGTCATAACCCACTTAATGTGCATCATAGGCACTAAAATCAACTTTTAATCCTAGCCATACACATCACATAATTGACTTTTAATCTTAGCCATCGAATCCTATCAGCTTTTGCCTATAAATCAACTCTCATCCAAGCCATTTTCATGCATTGAGTTTCAAGTATCTTTACGCTGTCGAAATCCCAATTGAGCCTTTGCATCATCCATCTATCTATCATCTTCATCTTTCTATTATGTTGCAGCTATGAGCAATCAACAACCCTTCGACATTGTGCATCCTCATGCAAGATCGAGAAGAGCCACGGAGATCAATCAAACCTAGCATGGATTCAGTTTGCTTTGCATTTTTATTTTCATTTTCATTCTAGTTTGTCCTTCATGGTACAGAGTTAGGGTTTAGTTAGTTTTCTATTTTTGACACTAAATCTGATTTTCCCTAACTACAAAATGGTGAACCTGACATGAAAAATGCAAAAATTGAGTGATTTGTTGTAGGTGACTTCTTGGGCAAAAACTGACCGCACCATTGTGTCTGGGAGGCCGTTTCCATGATTTTTGACTATAAACCTGACTATATTTCGTGATTGAAATTTTTTGAAAATTTTCAATTTTTTTTAACTAGTGGACCGTACAGCGCTGCAAGCACTTGGATAGCCCCTGCGCAGTCTATCGCTTCCATCTTCTTTGGTTTTGGCATGTTCTGTTGTTGATTTTTTACCTTTGTTCTATACATGCTCGCCACTAAATCTACCCTTATCCGCCTAGTCACCACCTTCCGCCCATCCTCCGCTCCTTACAGGTTATTGCCATCAGTTTAGAGTCGCCACTCCACTTTGTCTAATCCTGATGCCACCGGTGGTGGCAACTATGTCTGTCACCACCCCTCTGAGCTCTTGGCCACCAAGATCACCATCCTGATGCTTGCTTTTAGTCAATGGTTTTAAAATTTGCCTATGGCGGTCTAAAACCCTAAACCACCATTTATCTACGGTCATAAAACCTTAAACTGCCAACCAAGACTCATTAGGGTTTAAGCCCCCAACCCATTTCCTTTTTATTTTTTTGCAGGGAGCTAGCCCATAGTCATATGAGTAACTGTGGGCTCTGATTAGTATAAGCCGCTAGATTTAACCACCCAGACTGACCGCATGCATGTGAACAGGGAAAACTAAACTGCTAGTGGTCTGTGTCAAACTGTCAGAATTTGCCTTGCCTCCTTCATGCCTTAAGGGGCCATTTTTTTCTTTTTATCATAACTTGGTCATACGGGCTCCAAATCGTGCAAATGAGGACTCATCGGAAAGCTGACAGGATGAGAGTCACAATGGTACAACTTTTATTAGGTGAATGTGTTATTTTCCTACCTTTTTTATTGGTCAAATTCAAACTTCATTTTGAACTTCAAACGCTCATAACTTTTGCATTTTTAATCCAATTTTTACAATTTTTTTTAAAGTGCATATAATTTTGTGTACTTTCTATTTATGCAATTTATTTTGCTTTATTAGGTCATTTTAATTAGATTTTATTAGATTCTTGATTTTTCGCATATCACACTTCTTGGCTTGTTTACTTGTTTCTTTTTTGATTTTGTGGCTTGTAGGTGAATCAAAGGAGCTGAAGCAGTATTTGGATTAGTTAAAAAAAAGATTTAAGGATGAAAAATAATCAGGTGCACACATTCCATCTTTCATCTCTAATCATTTGCTTGTCAAAACATTTGGATTTTGGGCTTAAAACGAACATTGCTTGCCATCACATATCAAAAATTAGGTCTAAAATCAACCATTGTCTTCTTACACATTTTTATTTGGGATCTAAAAAGAATAAGTGCTTGAACTGATTAGCACACATCTCATTTCTCTAAGGGTTAATTAACAACTATGAGTGTGAATCAAGTGACAACTCACTTGGTTTTCTTTTGTTTACCCTATCTTAGGAGGCCTACTTGGAGACACACCACTCCAAGGGACGACCTCAACCGAGGTTGAATCGAAAGACACCCTCATTGGGATTTGTAAATCTTGTCATTCTTAGCTAAGCCCCAAAGACCTTCATACCTTTGGAAAGTGAAGGTGGAGGTTACCCCTTTCTCCTGACTGTGTGGTAGGATTTCACTTTTAATCCATTTCCATAGTCAACTTTGTGCAACCTAGCTTAAGACCTCATTAGCCATACCCCATCTAACTAATCATTAGGGCTTGTTGATGTGTCTTCAAGTGTTTTCATAATCATAACATTTAATCTTGAAAGGAAAATTTATCATTGTGTCTGATGTGTGTGTTCATGCATTTACATGTGAAATTTTGTGTTTGATATTGCCCAAGTCAAACTTTCAATAAACAATTGCCACATCATCCAATCTTTCCAAACTAAATCATCCTGGTCATTCAAGCAATCACATCCTAATCATCCCATCATTCCACATCATCATCTTAATCCTAGTCAACACTTGTCAAAATGGTCATAATCCTAAGCAAGCCAAATCCTAATCACAAGCCCAAGGTCATACTTCGAGGAGCCCCTTCGCCTAGTCATGAAGACAATCCAAAACCATACATACTCTGACCCAAAATTTGTTTCTAGTGATGATGAGAACTTTGTAGATCCTAGTGATGATGAGGATCTTGTAGATTTTGAGGCATACTTGGAGGAACAAATTGAAATCCAAAAACTTCAACTTATGTGTAACTGCACCCCAACACAAGAGCAAAAGATCATAGCACAAGAACTCCAAGACCTCATTCAAACACTTCACCAGGTACCCCAACCCCTAGATCAACAGATCATACAAAGATTCCAAACCATCATTCAAAAATTTCAACAAATCCAATTACCTCAAATACAAAACCTCCTAGCCCAAGCCAACCAATTTTCATATCTATCTACATCACAACAAGCACATGTGAAGCTAAGCCACTCCTTGAAACAAGGTTAAATGCCCTCAAGCTTTAATGATACTCTTGACAAGGGAAATACCACCTTAAATTTGGAATCATACACCCCTCCACCTACAAAGAATGTGATCCAAGGGCCACCAACAAGGAATAAACCATCCCCATGTCAAGCACCCATTGATGAGCCTACCAAAGAACCCTTGAATACCATGTTCACTTCTTCAACCCCATGTGGTCCACAACCCCTCGAGTCTATTGAAAATTTTCCTCCCATGAGTTTATTGCCCTCTAATGTTGTTGACCAAGATCCTATCAAAGAGTCATCCACTTCCATTCAAGCAAACCAAGAGCTATGTCAAGAGTTTAATCCTAAGCATGTGGAAACATCAAGCCCTAGTCCTACTCAAGATCAAATCACTTTCATCCAATCTATCCATAACCTATATATTTTCTATGATCAAGATATTACCCATGAAGAAGCTATCCATGAGCAACTTGATCCTGTACCTATCCATGAACAAGATATCCCAAATACATCTCCACCTAGTCCTATCCATGATCCACCAACATCCACTTGTCATGATGAGACACATGCCTCCCAAGAGCACATAAGCATGGAAGATCAAACAAATACCTTGGATCCTAATGAGAATGATCAAGATTCTAATGATCCTTCCACATCTGTTATTGACCATATTCCAAATCCACTATCACATCCTATTGGTCTATCCACCTTCATTCATGAATGTTCCTCCCTAGGAACACAACAACCATTGTCTACCACTTCACTTTCTCCACCCAATAAGGAACTCGTGTCTAGTTCCCAAACTAAACCTAGTCCCATTGTCCACTGCATACTCCAAAACATGGGCTACAAAGGTAAAGGCTTAGGCCTTCATGAACAAGGTATTTTGGAGCCAATCCATGTCAAAGTCCCTCCACGCTCATATGGCCTTGGATATACACCCCAAGGTAAACAATCTAAAGGTGTTGGTAATTCCTCCATTCCTCCTAAGTCCATTTTCCCTCCCAAATCCTATACATCCTATCATATCCCTAAATCATATGTTGCCATTCCACCTCCATCATCCTACAAATGTCAAAATCATGTGACCATACATCTTCCACCATCCACTCTACCACCATTACTTCCAACTCCTAATATCCCACCATTAACTTTGCCATCATTTCTTCCAACACCTAATATCCCCATTATCCAATCCCCTTATCCATATATGATCCATAAGTCTTCTAAAAATCCTAGTCATGACTAATCAATGCACACATTATCTAAATATGAAGCTTCCACTCATTCCACCATACCCATGGGATTCAAAAGCAAAAATTTGGATGCCTCTACCTATAAAGCAAAAAATCCTAAGAGTCCTCATGCCTCCAGACAAAAAAGCAAAGAATCAAAGAAAAATCCATCTAAAAAGCTATATAAGCCCATACCTCCAAGAGAAAAGGCCAAAAATAAAATGGTTTGGGTCCCTAAGAAAAAGGAAAGCAAGTCAAACAAGGCATCCACATCTCAAAAATCCCAACCATCCACTTCCATCCATTCCATTCAAAAATATCACATTCCTTCATCCCATCAAAAGCAAAAATCATAAAAATACTAAGTGTATGTGGGTACCTAAATGCTTACATCACCCATCTCCTAAGCAAACATCTCCATTGCTTCCTACACCTCTGCCAAATCAAAAAATTCAATGTTTATCATTGTGTGTGCAATCGTTGGTCATGGCTCCCTTCCATTTTGCAACATTTCCACATAACTCCATCACCCCATCTTTCAAGCACTATCCTACATATTTCACCCATCACCTTCCTATGGTCCATTCTTTTGGATAAGTCTTTCATCCATCCTTTTGCATAAATCCTATATAATCCACATCATAAACCACCATCTTCCCTACATAATCCACGTCATAATCCACTATTTCCCTCCATAATCCATATCATAATCCATTATCTACCTAATCCGTCTTCCTCTCATGTCATCCCTTACCAACATCTATGAGCATAACGACATTTGACATGGTCCATGCGATGACATCCATCTAGCGGGACTATCACCTTTCATGAAACTAGACACTTGAGTCCCTCCTATCCATATTCTCCCTTCTCCTATTCCAAAATCAAAAATTCAAAAAATAAAAAAAAAAAAGAAAAGTAAAGAGAAATCCCTTCGTCCAACGGTGAAAACTTAGTAAACAGGCACCTTAGATAAGTACCAGGATGAAAACTTGGCAAACAGGCATCATGTGTAGGTTGATCTTCTATTCCATTTACACTTGGGGGCACGGTGTCTCATCCAACCTATCATTTTCCAACCTATCATTTCCTCTCATACCATTTTTCATATCCTATCCTACCATACTTATCATATTGAGTCCATTCATCCTCCCTTCCTCCTTTTCATATTGATAAAGATTGGGGGCAAAATGTTGAAACATGTTTTTGGGTATCTCTTGACATACCTCATCCTTTCCTATCCATCCTATCATCATCCTATTGTCATAAGCATTGTCATGAAAAATCCTAAGTATTGTACCTAGAATGGGGCATGTTATTCCTATGCGACATAGTCTTTGGAGATCACATCCTTGCCCTCTTATGCATACATCCATCCCTTCCACTATCACCTATCCTTTTATCTATCCATTCATCGTGAGCTTTCCATGGCCTATTCTTTTATCCATTCACCTATCACGAGTCTTCCATCTTACATCCTATCACATACATCCATTTCATTCATTTATCCAATCCTACATTATCCTTGCACATAGACTTGGTTTTCCCTTGTCATTGGTATCTAGCACAAAGGCTACTCAAATTGTCATCCAATGCCATTTCTCAAAACTTTTCAAAAACACAAAAAAATCAAATATATCAAAAACAAAAAAAATCAAATATTTCCAAATCCAAAAAAATCAAAACATTTCAAAATCTAAAAAAATCAAATATTCTAAAACTCCAAAAAAATTACAACATTCTAAAAATCCAAGCAATAAAATCCAATCATGACTCAATTCTTCCAATCAATTCTTCCAAGAAATCAATCCAATCCAAGTCAACTAATCCAACTCTTCAAGTCAATTTCTCAAATCACATCAATCAAATCAAATAATTTCTTCAAATCAATTCTTTCAATCAATTCAATCAATCAAAACAATCTTTATCAAATCACTTCTTCTAATTAATTCAATTCATCATCATTATTCAATCCAATTAAAATCAATCAAACCAATCCAAGCCATGATCTAAATGCAAGTTAATCATCAATTCATACCAATCAAGTTAATCAATCTGGTCAAATTATCCAATTGCATCCTTGGTTATGTTCCAATCTTGCTGTCAACCAAATCAATCAATCAATCATGATCATCATCAATGGAATTTATCATCCCCAATCCTAGTATTGTTCTCAGGAAATATCATTCCCATATCAACGACACAATCCTTGTATGGTTCTCAGGATAAATCATTCCCACATCAACAACGTTATCAATTATCATCAATCAATCATTAATCATTATCATCAATCAATCAATCAATCAATCAATAATTGGTTTACAGCTTGACAGGGGCAATACCTTATTTTTTTTTGAATCATTTGTGCATGCTTGCTTGTGTGTGTTATCATTTTATCTTGAATTTGTATCAAATCTGAATCATTCCTAGCTAATATTCATATCTTGTATCTAGACAAGGTTGTATTACGCTGGGGCACTAGACACATCATCACCTTGGTCCTTATACCTTGGTGCATAATGTCTAGTGCTATATCAAACATCATGGTTTCTCACCTTCATTGTAGCATTACACATCCTTCCCTTTCTTCTATCCATTCCCTTATTTTTCTTCCTTGACCAACCCCTTTCATTTCGAGAGTCTACCCGTGTTTATCCAACCCACCTATCCTTTCAAGGGGGCATCATCATCATCATCCATTTTCTTCTATCCATACCTTTTCTTCTTTGAAATGATGTTACTCGACATAAATCTCATCATCTTGAACATCATCTCAAAGAGGGGCAAAATGTAGACACTTAAAATTGTCCATGTCCTGAACATCACCTAATCATACTTGACCTTGTAAAACACCTTGTAATATGTATCCTAGGTCATTACATTATCCCATTATCCCATTTATCCCACTTGATCACCTTTCCAATTAATTAATTAAACCTCTTTATTTAATTAATCCCTCTTCACATGTCCCACAAATAATTAAAATTAAATATTAAATCAAATCCCTCATTATGACATGTGTCACATGACTACAACTCTTCTCATGCGCACATAATTTAAATAATTTTTATTTAAATTATGAGATTCCCACTCACATCCTATTCTTAGCCCCACTTATTGTGTGTCATAAGCATATTTTTCTCCAAAATAAATAAAAGAATCCCACTTATTCCTTCACATCCTAATTTTAGCCTCATGTCATAACCCACTTAATGTGTGTCATAGGCACTAAAATTAACTTTTAATCCTATCCATACACATCACATAATTGACTTTTAATCTTAGCCATAGAATCCTATCAACTTTTGCCTATAAATCAACTCTCATCCAAGCCATTTTCATGCATTGAGTTTCAAGTACCTTTACGCTGTCGAAATCCCAATTGAGCCTTTGCATCATCCATCTAGCTATCATCTTCATCTTTCTGTTATGCTATAGCTATGAGAAATCAACAACCCTTTGACATCGTGCATCCTCATGCAAGATCGAGAAGAGTCATGGAGATCAATCAAACCTAGCATGGGTTCAGTTTGCTTTGCATTTCTATTTTCATTTTTACTCTAGTTTGTCCTTCATGGTGCATAGTGAGGGTTTAGTTAGTTTTCTATTTTTGACACTAAATCTGATTTTCCCTAACTACACATCCCATATATCAAGATGATTTGAGATTTTGGTGGTGTGAGGTTGATCACAACCATGATTTGTCAAGATATCCATTGCCATATTAGTTTCTCTGTACACATGCCTTACCGAATAATCATTCAATTGGTATATCAATGTACAAATAGCGTCTACCTTTTTTTTAATTTTCTAGTTTTGCACCCTCTTTGTTTTAATTACATTTATGCATATCATGGAATCTCCCTTGATGTTTATGCTATCCAACCCATTTGAAATACATAAGTTTAAGCCATCATACAGTGCTTCCGGCTCTGCTTCATTATTAGTTCCAAAGGGGATATGTTTCAAGGATGCCCAAATGAAGATTCCTATTTCATTCCTAATTAAACATCCAACTCTAGAGATCTTGGGATTGCCTCGAGAGGCCCCATCAAAATGGAACTTTAGTATTCCTCTCGAAGGGTCCATCCATTTCATCGTCTTTCACATTTCAAGCTTAATGTTTTTCTTCTGTGAGTTTGATGTTCAATTAGGTACCTTCAGCAGCTTCCATCTTTTGGTGATCTCATCATTCCAAGATTTTTAGTCTTTCGGGGCTAAGGAGAGGATTCTTATGTTCAAGAACTTACATATACCTATTTCAATTCTACTGCATACATCTTCAACTAGGAGGGATAAGTCGTTGAAAGTCCAACGGTTCCATTCTTTCCATATGTGCCATATGGTGATGGATAGGAACACTATCCAAATTCCTTCCCACATTGTACTTTGCTTCAAGCATAGCTACCCATTGAAGTGTTCCAACAAATCACATTGCAAAGGCCCTCGCCATCCAATTGTTTCTAATAGCCACATCAAACACTTGTTTACAAAGGGGAAATTGAGTAGTAAGTGTTCGATCGTCTCTTCATCCACTAGACATAGAGGGTACCGTGAGGGTCTAACGATTCCGATTAACTTCAAGGGGTCACTAGTCAAGATTATTTTATGCAAAGTAGTCCAGGCAAAGGCACTTGCTTTAGGGAGAACTTTTTCCCCAACATAGATGTAAAGACCACTTTGTGTTTCCAATTCTGTTCTCTTGCATAGTGAAGCCCATTTTTATTGTGTATCTTCCCAATTCAACACTTGTCTAGATGATTTTGTCCTTTTCTTCAGATAGGAGAACTTCTCTACTTGTAAAAATCCCCTTCAATTTTGTTTTTACTTTCTATGGCAGTGGAACATGATTAAAATTGTGCCACCGCCAGCCTGGTTCATTCATCTTCTTCTCCACATAATCAACCACTTTTACCCCCCATATATCGATCACTATGTCTTTACAGCCTTACAACTCTTGAAGTGAATCAAGGGGGTTCACCATTCCACGAATCAATCTAGAAGTTGGTAGTGTGTCTATTGTGAATGATCCATGATAAGTGGTCCATTATTATGTGATGCCTCCCATGCTATGATTATGGTAGATGGATATAATGTTATGGATACATTGACATATGTTGTACTCATGCTGATGATATTCTTGATTTCAATTATGTTAGTTCCTATGATAGTTAGTATGGGATCTTGATGATCATTTTTGTGACACTGATGACTTATATGTTTTGACATTATCTTGCATTCTAGGTAATTGTGATGTTGATCTTACCGTGATTGTTGTATGTCAGAATTGAATATTATGATGATTATTATGTTGTGATTATGATTATGGAATAACCCATGTTGTATGAGGATGAGGATATGTTTATGTTTTATGTACATGTTATATTGATCTCTCCATGATGTGTTTGTATGATGAGGGATGAAGTTGTGTTCCTCACTTGTGAGGCCCACATGATGTCTTGATCCCCGTCATTATCTGTACTATTTTTCCATAAGGTGAGAATGCATATGTATGCTTAATCTTTGTGATGCAGGTTGCAGGTACCAGGCATCGACTCCACCTGAATTGACAGGTCTGAGCATGCCTTGCACCCAATGGATAAGTTGTTTTGGAGATAGCACAAGATTCCACACCCTAAGTCATCATCCTCGATGAGGATGCGTGTCATGTTCACTTCAACCTGTCAGTTTTGTCAATTGTTAGGCAGTGTTGCTTGAAGTCTTGCTTTTCGACCCATGTTAGTGGTCAGGTATTTGATTGACATTTGACTTCATTTAATTGAGTTTGTTGGTCAAGTGCATTTTGGCTCTGGCTAGTGATTAGGTTTGATTTGGCATTCGAGATCTATCTTGCTCAGTGGGTTAATGATGTATGCCTAGATTTCATTGTGGCGAAATAGAAATTATTATAGCATATAGTATACTATTATTTAACCCACTATAATATTTAACGTGGTTATATCATATTATTATTATTATTAAGATTTAATAAGTTATTTGCGAATTAATAAATATAATAAATTATTGTTAATGTGTATGTAATGTTAAATCAATAATAATAATAATAATAAGTTAAATAAATACCATGGATTTTGAGTAAATAATAAATATCATGGTTTGTGTTAATGTTGGGTAATGAGTAAATTTTAATTATTTTATCTATGGACTTAATAAATGAAATATTAGCATAGTTAGTTGGGTTGGTTGATTTTTTCCATATTATGGTTGCTCGGGAAATGTTTTTTCTATTTGGGGGGTCTATGGATGAATTCTAGGCTGGATTTTAGCCTGAGATTTGGGGGAGGTGGAAGAAGGTAGCCATTTAATATTGAGGAGCTTGCTTTATATTTGCCTGTGGTATTTGTTTTCATAGGGAAGGAAATCAGGATGCTTACTCAAGTATGTGACAACACATTCTCCACAAAAGATAGTGCGTATATGCCCTCCTTCACATTACGCCTGCTTATTGTTTTCCTAAAGGTCTGAAATGTCTTTTCTGTGTTGCTACTTCATTCCTCGTACTATGCTATTCTCATCAATGATATTATAAAATGTATATGTGTAGCCTATTCAAAATGAGAAGGCTTCGAAGAGCATCATAGGCTTTTATAATTTCACTTAGCTGATCTATTTTTTGCACCCATGAGATAACATCTCATTGAGACATTCGATTGAATAGTTTTGTGCATATCTTGCAATCATTGCATTCCATGAGATGACATCTCTTTGAGGCATTTTGCCAACAGTCTGAATGCCTTGTCTATGCTTCCGCATTCTGCATAATTGCTACGTTGAGATTGATGCCTTCAGAAGAATTTGTAACAGATTTTTCATTTACTAAATATAGCACCCGATTAACACTCTATATTTATTTAAGATCTTAGGGTAAGAATCGTGCCTAATGCTAGAGTTAACATAGGAAGAAATCACATTACTTGTGGAATCCAAAACATGGATTTCAATGCCTTTATCTAAGGTTGTGAATTTGGTTTTACACCTGCCAGTTGCATTGCTTATAAGTTTCTAAAGCCTTTCCAACAAATCAATTTTGTATATATCCTACAACTGTGGTACGCCATGAGACCACGTTTCCTTGAGGCATTCTACCAGCAGTTCACGTGCCTTATCTACACTTCTACATTTTGTGTACATATCTACCAGAGCATTTCCACTATAATATCTGACAAAAACCACTTTGCATTATGTTGTGATGGACGTCCATACCTGGTTCCAAAGCTCCATTTCAGTAGGAATGGAGGATGTTTGCAAAGGTTGTGGCGTTTATCATTATGCCTGCCAATGCATTCGCTTGAAATATTTAAAATTTCTCCACTATTTTAGGTTACATGAACAAATTTGTGAAATATACCTATATTTGAGCCAAAACTAGATCATACAAGACATGTGCATCGTATGAAAACTGAATGCAAGCTTGATTTCAATGCAAATGCAGTAGTAATAGAAAAATGTGTGCAAGAGTTCAATCATTCTTATAGGGTTTAAATTGAATCTAATAATCCCACTTAATGAATTCATATTAGAATTTATCATATTTGTACAAGGTGAAATCCTAAAATGTATTCTCATGTTTGTGTAGTTCTAATCTGATTTCGTTTCTTGATTTTTTTGTAATTTATATGCATGTGTAAGTATGTATCTATTGTTGGCTTATACTTTTGCTTCTTAATTCTCTTTACATGCTATGACTCTATTGTCCATTAGATTGGCATTGGTCTAGATGGCGAGGGATCAATCATTTAATCAAATTTAAAAATACCTCTTTGTTTGAAGATCAATAATATAGAAGTAGATTAGGTCTCATTTGCTCTTATAATTTAGCGTTATGACTACATAAAGAATATGTCACATTGGATAATAACAATACTCTATATATATAATTTTAGGGTTTCAGCAAAAGAATTGCTTTAATTGGAATTAAATATATTATGTTTTCTTTTGTCAATTATATGAATGTTTTAAATATAATGTGTTTTTATTTTATTAATTATTATATTATGTTTAATAGTAAGAATGTCTCTCCTGCTTGAAGAAATAAAAAAATGCAATTTATTTAAAGGATTATAATCGGATAAGTTAGTAGTTAAGTGAATAAATGAATTGTGTTTAAAGTTAAGGGAATTGGTATTATTGTTTTATAGAAAATTGAATGGTTGTAGATTTGATAACAACAATGCATTTATGTGTGGTTAGAATCTTACATTGTTAATTTATGTGTCGTAATTGGTGGATTAAATACCATGTTATTGTTAAAGAGTGATGCCAAATTTTTGTGTTTTGGAGGTTGGTTTCTAGAGGCCTAGGAGGGTGTATTTGTGTGTATGGCCCTCATGATTATGTAACCCTGAAGGTGGTTAGCTATGTTGCGGGACATGTGTGTAACTCTAGAATGTTGTCTCCCATACTGGTATGAATTCATGTAATTGTGATAAATGTGCAAGATGGGTAATGCCTTTTGTATACACCTAAAATTGACATGACTCTGCTTAAATAAATATTGTAAATATTTATTTCATCCTTAGTATTCTTCTATCATTAAATAAATAAATTCATTTATTTATTTAATCCACTTCCTCTCATTTAATTAAATAAACACATTTATTTAATTAATTAAAAATCACCTACATCATCTTCATTCTTCTAAAAATAATTAAATAATTTTAATTATTTAATTAAAATCTTTTATTCCTCCAAATTTAAATAAAATGCAAATTTTATTTAAATAAAATCTAGAATCCTCACAAAATAAAATATATTTTTATATTTTATTTATTCTTCTCACTTATTTGCAAAAAATAAATAAATAAATTCCTTTTATTTATTTATGCTTTCTTCTATTCGAAAAGTCATTCTTATCTTCCTAAAAATAACTTTCCTCTTGTCACAAAAGCAAAACTCTAAGTTACAAAAGGTAAAAACAGTTTTAAAGCAAATCTTTTCTTAAAATAGAGAAAATCAAATCCTATCCTCATCAAGAGAGGAGTTAACTCAACATGACTGCTTTTGGAATGACGTGTCCTTCTTCTATTGGATACACGTTCCTCAACAAGCTTCCTTCGTCAATCTTCCCTTTTCTTCTCAACCATTGATCTTTCATCACCTTCTTCTATAAATACAACCCTTTCCTTCTTCATTTCATATCTGGATTTTGTGCAAACTTATGCTGCAGGAATCTAAGCACGCCTTTGGCACCCCCATTACATTTGAGCACTTCATAGCATCCTCCATTTCTATATTTGAAGCTCATCTTCAAATACTATAGTATCCTAGCCATTCTTCATTTGTCATCTTCAAACAAGCAAGCAAGTAACAGCTTCTGAGGGCTTCACAATCAAGATCGAACGAAGATAGGCGAACTACAAAAAGACGCAAGGTAAAGTCAAAGGTATCATTTGGTTCTTGTTTGAATCTTTCCTTTATTTTCATATTTTTGTAGATGTTTGGGTTTCATTTTCATTAATTTGAATAACCAGATTTCCCCCTCACATTTTGGCACCCATCGTGGGGCCCTTGCCCCTCTACTAATAAAAAAAATATGAGTTTTCTTGAAGACAGGTCCGTATAGGTGACGCACAGGTCTCTGACAGTGTTTTTGCGCATTCGGCTTCTGAAACAACGCATCTGCCTTTTAGAATGATGCATCTGATGAACTGGTGCATCTGACCTCCCTATTTGCGCATTCACCTTGTGCTTTTGGGCATCTGACCAAGTTGCGCATCTGACCTCCACAGTTGTGCATCCAACCTCCTAAGTTGCGCATATGTCCTCGGCTTCGGCATCTAAAATCAATTTGCACATATACTTTGTGAACTTGTGCATTTGTCCAAGTTGCGCATTTACCCTATATTTTTGCACATTTAAGTCATCCTTTTGCGCATCTACTATTTTTGCACCTGTACCTCATCCTTTTGTGCATTAGATCTCTGTATTTACGCTTCTGCTCTTAAAGCCGCACACTCCCTGTTTCTACGCATTCAAGCTGCAGTGTTGCGCATCTGTCTTCTGATTTCTGTTTTAGGTTTTCTGACTTTTGCATGCTGGAACTAACGTCTGTTTTGTAGGAGTAGTGGCTGGATTAGGTCATCTAGATATTTTGCTTAGTTCATCTAGTCTAACTAAGGGTGAAGTAATCAAATGCATTTCATGACAAACTACACATAGCCCCTAACTAGGAACAAAGTAATTGGACCAATTTACTATCTTGCATTGTGGATTTATTTTCTAGTTTAAACACTGCTATCTTCTACAAATAGGAAATGAACAATGATTAATCACTTTCAAAGTTAACAAATGGGAAATGAACAATGCTATGATTAATCACTTTTCAAGTTAACAATCGTGTGAGTGCGCAAATTAGCTTAGCCCATTTAGTTTTTCTATTTTAACTAGGTTGGATAAACAACTGTACTCTGTGCTTGTGAATGACAATACGCTTATGCTCTCCTCTCAATTGGGTGATCAAAGTGCTAGACTTGTCATTCTTTTTGTCAAACCTTTAGGGGGGCCTGCCCTTGGATGCACACTTGTCCAAGTGGGAACGACCCTGAGTGGTAACAGGTTAAAGCCAAGCCCTACCAATCCACTTAAAATAAATTGTGCTTGGGGTGAAAACCTCAAGCAACGAGTGCTGCTGTGTTACACCGATGGCCAAACTCCCCCAAAACCCTCATAGGCGTAACCCTTTGAGGCTGGGAGACTCCATAATGGAGAGTAGCACCACCGCACGTGTAACCACTTGAATGGTTGCCCTATCTAAGAACCAATTGTGTAGTAAGCCAAAAACCCCTATTCATTGATGCAAAGGGCGGAGCTCTTGAAACGGCCTTGATTCAAGTGACTCTTAGTAGAGGTAGCAAGGACAATCCTAAGGTTCGGTGTGGGGATGAGCCTAAGGAAACTTGAATCTGGTATGCGTGAGAAGTGAGTGTCGTGGAGGGGAGCTGGTGCTACCAGATTCTAGAGCTACACACTTTGAGTGGCATAGTAGAGGATTCAATGGATATTGTCCCATCTTGCCTAGGTTGTACTTGTCATTGAGTCATAATAGTCCAAAAACACAAAAAAATATAAAAAAGATAAAAATCATGGAAAACTTCTATGTGTTTGTTGTGCTTTTGCCATAATTGAACATCAACCACATTAGAAATGCCAAGTTTTTCAAGCCAAAACACTGAAAAATCCTGAAAATGATCCAAAGTTTCCAAAATTCTGCAAAAACCAAGAAAAAAAAGCTAGAATTGCGCACTTGTCTCGACTTCTTGCACATATGCTTCGACTCATTGTGCATTTGATTAAGCTGCGCATTTGAACAAACACAGAGTTGTGCATTCACTTCGACTTATTGCGCATTTGACTCCTATTGTTGCACATTCAAACTGTTGCGCATTTGAACCAGAGAAAAAAACCATATCTTACAAAGAGCAAAATTTGTCAATACTTTTTCAAAAACTAGTTCAAACCTGTTCTAGTTTTCAAAATCTGATCAAAGACCTTGCAAAATCAACCACTTCTCCCTTATCTGCACCATAGCTGTTTGTCCATCCAAAATCTCACCACTTTCTTCCAAGTTTCCAACAAGGTTATAGCCAAATTATTCTTGATTAAAATCAAATCTCAAACAAAAAACCTAGTGAGGCTCCCATATCAAGGGTTACTTATCCTTTTGGAACTCCACTAAGGGGTTGTGCAAACGCTAGTCAACATCAAGCAATGGATTCCTAACATCCTAGCTTTTGACTATCACTTTTGTATATCCCACTATGTTTGATACCACCTAGATCTAAGAAGAACCTTGCTAACACCCTAGCACCTTGTTCAAAATCTTCCAATCTCACCTCATCCCATCTCTTTACTACCTTGCATGGTCTTGACAAGATTACAAAAACAAAAACAGTTAGAAATGGCAGAGAAAAGTATTTTTGACGGTCACAAAAATAACGAAGAACCTTCCATAGACGAGATCCTCCACATGCAGCATGACCCAAAATTTCTACGCCTATTAGAAGGGGTGCTTGCCCAAGACCCATCAAAGTACATTTTACATCTAGCAAGTCTAGGAGCCAAACTCCCTAAGGATTATGACGTGGAGGCTCTCAAAGAAACTGATGAAGAGAGAATCCCTGAAGGAAGTAGACAAGGTGAAATACCCATGGATAAGAGCAAAACAACAATTGACTCCTTAGATGCCCTAAGCCTAATGAACCAAAAAGTCGAAGCTCTCCAACAACAAATGTCAGACATGAAAACGGGAACATTGACTAAAAACTACACCCTAGAGGATATTTCACCATATCCTTTTGATAGGTCCTTAATCATGATTCCCTTCCCCTCAAGATTTGAGGTGCCTAAATTCGATAAATATCGAGGGAAGGGCGATCCAAGAGATCATATCAGAGAGTTCAATGCTGCTTGTCTAGAGGTCGCACATAATGACACTTACCTTATGCGACTATTTCCATGGAGCTTGGGAGGACAAGCCATGGATTGGTTCTCTAGACTGCCACCTGGTATTAAAACATTCAATGAACTTGTCAACCAATTTGTCACCCACTTCTCATATAATATTGAGCACGACATCTCAATATTGGATCTCTGTAACACCAAACAGAAAGGAGGAGAATCTTTCGCTACCTTCTTACAGAGATGGAGACAACTGGAAAGCAAGTGCCCACACCAAATACTAGAGAAACAGATGCTAGAAATGTTTGTACACAATTTGTAAATGGACCTAAGTTATCAAATCCATATCCAATGTCCTACATCTTTTATCAAGGTCATTGAGATGGGTCTCATCATAGAAAAAGCCCTAATCACAAAAGGTCAAATCAAGCTCTATAAAGACTCTCCCAATACCAACACCAACAATGACAAACCTAGATTCTAGATGAAAAACAAGAATGTTGTGAACGACGGGGTGGTGGATGCTAAAAATGTGGCACCTAAGCAACCAATTTTCAATCTATCAACACCTCAAAATAACCCCCCACAAGACAAACTACACAATACCGAATCTAGGTTTACCAACTTTCAACCTAGGAGAACATTCACATCTTTGGATGAGTCACTAGAAACTGCCCTATGGAAGCTAATCGCCAACAATCTCATAACGCTTCCCTCAGCACGAGAGTACGAACCAAAGGTCAAACCCCGTTGGTGGAATGACAATGATTTTTGCGAATACCACCGAAACAGGGGGCATAAGACAAATGATTGTATTGCACTCAAGCATATAATCCAAGACTTAATAGAGCAAAACAAAATATTTGTCAACAGACAATCTCACGGACATACCTCCAATAGCGATCATCGGGCATTCAAGGATCCTCTTCCTAACTACAAGCAGGGAGGACCTTCCAACAAAAATAACAGTGGCTCTAACAACGCAAACTACACAAATGTCAGCTTCAACTATGTTGTTAACCATATCTCAGAGGGTGATTCACACATTAATGTGATAACTATCAACAAGGATCCAGATTGCAATGTTATTACCCGTAGTAACAAGTTCACCCTTAGAGGAGCTTCCGCTCCCCCGTCTGGTCAATATAGTATCGTGGATCAACTCCACAAAACACCTGCACACATCTCCATGTTGGAACTTCTGCATCTATCTCCTTCTCATAGGTCTATACTTGACAAAGCCTTAGCAGAAGCCTCCGTTCCCATGAACCTAGCTGAAGAGAAATTCCAAACTATGGTCAGTCACATCACATCACCGCACTCCCTATCATTCATTGAGAAGGATGATATGTCTATCACTCAACCCCACAATGTCTCCCTTCACATTGAAGCTTTCATACACAAGCACAAGATCAAAAGAGTCCTAATAGATGGAGGGGCTGGTTTGAATATCTGCACATTGAAACTAATCCTTACATTGGGGTTTTTAGAGAAGGCTATAGATCTGAAAAGAAAAATCACCATAAAGGCCTATGACGAGGAAGAAAGAACGTCTAAAGGAATTGTTAGCCTACCAATTAGGGTAGGCCCCATAGTGAAAGATGTAGCTTGTCAAGTCCTTGACATGGAGCTAGCGTACAACATTCTTCTTGGGCAACCATGGATCCACGCTTTGAAAGCAGTACCTTCTACATACAATCAATGTATCAAGTTCCCACATGAAGGACAAGAGATCACCATCCAAGGTGATCCTAACCCCTATCAATACTGCAACTCCATTCATCCCAAACCAGAAGTTGTGATCCCCAATAACCGTGCCTCTGCTTCTTCCTCCTCTCATGTTGACCCAGCTACACTTGCTTCTTCTTCAGGGGCATCTCAACCTAAACTCCAACTCAAAGATAAAGGCTTGGGTGAATACACGATATCTTAGTCCCTTTGCTTGGCACAACTACCTTTATCTCCTCGATCCTATGGGAGACCTATCTTAAAAACACCAACAATAGAGAAGCCAGCCAATAGGCCATTTGTGAAATGAGGAAACCTAGAAGATGAAAGTGATGAAAAAGATATCCTACAGTGGCTATACAAGGATGAAGCTAGCTCCTCAACACAACGTGACCATCCCATTATACAAACAACACAGTACGGTCAAGGCTTTCAAATGTTACAGAGAATGGGATATGAAGGACATGGTCCTCTCGGGTCAAGAAAGGATGGCATCACTGAGCCTGAGCCTATCCAACCTCATACCCTAATAGCTCGAGACACTACAAGGCTAGGCTACACTAGAGCACCAAGAAACAATAGGACCAACAAGAACAAAGGTAAACAACTAGAAACCTCTACTAGTAATCTGGTTGAACAAATTCAACGAATACAACTAGGGAGCGAAACTGATTCTAACGAGTATGAATGGGATAGCCTCTCTGAAATGTCTTGTGATGAAAAGGATATTGACGTTGTCCATGAGTATGACCCAACCCATGACAACGAGGGACAAGGTCCAAGGGCTAGGCCATTAGAGTCTGACTCGCATAGCAACAACACTGAAAATCGTGATGAAGGAATGTTTCCCCCCTTAACGGACCCATTAATAGAGAGTACCATCGTAGACTTTATACACTCCTTCAATAACTCTATCCTAACCATCAATGCCACCGAACCAGACCAACCTAATGATCCCTTACCTTCGATACACCCTGAACTTATCGACTGGGACCTAGAAGGTACCACCTCTGAACTAGACACCTTCGAAAATGATGACGCAATCATTGATTACCTTGAGCTTAGGGATCACATACCTATAGGCGACCACAGAGTTGGCTATGCTATTGAACTCAATGAGAAGGCCTATTTTGGAGAGAGTGCCAAGCCTTTCAGTCATAAAAACATCAAAATAAAAGAACGATCTAACAGTGAAAACTACTCTGCGGCAGTGTTAGATCATCAAAATAGTAAAAATAAAGATGTATCCAACAGTGAAAACCTCTCTGAGGTGCCGAAGGATGGAAGGCTTGACCCTCTCCCCAATCTTACACATCAGGAGAGATCGTCGATCTTGATAGAACCGACAGAAGCAATCAATGTCAACACAGGTGATAATCCGAGGATGGTTCACATGGCCAAGGCTCTAATAGAACATGAAAAACCAGCATTTACAGATTTCTTCACAAGAAAATAGATCAAATTTGCATGGACATACGCCGACATGCCAGGGCTAGATCCAAATCTTATCATGCATCATTTATCTCTAGCTCCGGGAGCTAAACCAGTCAAACAAAAACTCAGAAAGATGCATCCGCATGTGGCCCTCATGGTAAAAGAGGAACTAAAGAAGCTGTTAGACGTCGGATTTATCAGGCCTATAGACTATCTTGAATGGGTTTTGAATATAGTACTGGTGGCTAAACCAGATGGCAGGGTCAGAATATGCAATGATTTCAGAGACTTGAACAAGGCTTGTCCCAAAGATGACTTCCCCTTGCCCAACATAGACATGATTGTCGATCTTACGGCAGGACACACTATGCTGTCAATCATAGATGGATTCTCAGGATATAACCAAATAAAGATAACACCTGAGGACCAACACAAAACTGCCTTCACATGTCCTTGGGGCACTTACTGATGGTGCGTCATGCCATTCGGTCTGAAAAATGCTGGGGCAACATATCAGAGAGCCATGACAACGATCTTCCATGATATGATGCATACTATAATGGAAGACTACGTCGATGACATTCTAACAAAGTCTCTCACAAGAGAAGGGCATCTAGCAGTACTAGACAAGTTCTTTAACAGACTGGAACAGTTGAATGTACGACTTAATCCAAAAAAGTGTGTGTTCAGGGTTACGTCAGGAAACTACTGGGCTACATAGTATCTGCAAATGGTATCGAAGTTGATCCCGCTAAGGTGAAGGCCATAATGGAGATGCCACCTTCTAAAAATTTGACTCAATTGAGATCCCTACAGGGCAAACTACAGTCTATTAGATGGTTCATTTCACAACTGGCAGACAAGTGCCACCCATTCTCTCATCTGCTACACAAAAATGTGCCCTTCAAATGGAATGAGCCATGCGAGCAGGCATTTCAACAACTAAAGGAATACCTAATGAAGCCACTAGTATTAATGCCTCCAATTTAGGGCAAGCCTCTATTAATGTATATCTCAGCTACACCAACGGCCCTGGGAGCTCTCCTTGCTCAACAGAACTATGATGGAAAAGAACAGGCTATCTACTACATTAGTCGAGCACTTGTCAGATATGAATTGCAATACACACCAATAGAAAGAGCATGTCTAGCTGTTGTATTTGCCTCACAAAAATGGCGACATTACATGCTGTCACACTCTGTTAAACTAGTGGCAAAGATTGACCCACTGAAATACTTACTCAACAAGGCTGCCTTAACAGGTAGATTATCAAAATGGGTCATGCTTCTTAGTGAGTTCGACATAGAATATGTGGATAGAAAAGCGATAAAAGGACAAGTGCTTGCAGATCAACTAGCAGAGGCACCTTTAACAGATGACAACCCCCTGATCTTTGAATTTCTAGATGAGTCTATCTTCCACGTCAACATAGCAAACTGGAAAATGTCCTCTGATGGCTCCTACACTCAACATGGATCGGGGGCAGGTATCTTATTAATCACACCTAATGGTGACACTATTCCAAAGTCATACAGATTAATGTTCCCTTGCACTAACAACGTAGTAGAATGCGAAGCTCTAGTCATCGGTATCAAGCTAGCAGTTGAGTGGAACATCAAGGAACTTCAAGTCTATGGTGACTCACAACTGGTCATCAACCAAGTAAATGACGACTACCAAATGAAGGATGAGAAATTGATTCCTTACAAACGAATGGTAGATGACTTCAAGGAGTATTTCATCAAAATATCATTTGAACAGATACCAAGGATCGAGAATAAAGCTACAGACGCAATGGCTACAATCGCATCTCTTCTCGACATTCTAGGCAATCAAACACGATATGAGTTCTTAGTAGAGCCAATCTCCTGTCCTGCTTATGACACTCCATATTCCCATATCATATGCCACATCGTAGGAACTGATTCCCCTCTCCATGGTAAAATCTTTGCCTATCTGAAAGAGAATACACTCCCACCCGACCTCTCCCATAACCAGAAAAGAACCTTCATCCGACAGGCATCCCGGTATGCCATTGTCACTAACACCCTGTATCGCCGAGGTCTAGATGGTATCTCCTTAGGTGTCTAGATAGAGAGGAATATCAAACTGCTCTAAGTGAAGTACACGATGGAATATGCGGGGCTCACTCTAGTGGCCCTACCCTAGCCAAGAAACTCCTACGCATGCGATACTATTGGCCAACAATGGAACAAGACTCTTATTAGTTTGTCAAGAAATGCAAAAAGTGCCAAATCCATGGGAACCTGATACATGCGCCAGTGCAAGAGCTACAACCATTGACGACTCCTTGGCCTTTCTATCTGTGGGGACTCGACTTAGTGGGCAAGATCCACCCTTCTTCCTCAAGCGGCCATAAATTCATTATCACTGCCACAGAGTACTTCACGAAGTGGATTGAAGCTGTGCCTCTAGCCAACATCATAGGCAAACAGATTGCCTCATTTATCCTAAACTATATCATTTGTCGTTATGGTATCCCTTCGTCCATTATCACGGATAATGGATGACCCTTCAAAAATTAAGATGTCAGGGAACTATGCGACAAATTCCACATTCAGCACCGCTTCTCCACTCCTTACTACCCACAAGGTAACGGCCAAGCTGAGGCATCAAATAAAACCATTCTAAAAATCCTGAAGAAAACTGTCAATGATGTTGGCCGTGACTGGCATGTCCAACTAAATCCCACGCTGTCGGCCTACCGCACAAGCATCTGCACACCCATAGGTGCAACACCATACTCCCTAGTTTATGGATCTGAAACTATCTTGCCCATTGAAGTCGAGATCCCATCCTTGCGAGTCTCATTAAAAGGCCTCATATTAGATGAAGAGTACAGAGTAACCAGACTCCAAGAACTAGAGCTGCTCGAGGAGCAAAGACAACAGGCCTTCAATCACTTGAAAGTGTATCAGCAACGCATGTCCAGAAGCTACAATCACAAAGTTAAGCCCCGGATATTCCAAGTCGGTGACCTAGTCCTAAGAGAAAATCCCAGAAATTAGCAAGACAGAGAAAAGAAAGGAAAGTTTGAACCTAACTGGCTGGGTCCCTATGTTGTCATCACAGCTTATGGATCGAGGGCATATCAATTGGCTACATCTAAAGGTGAACTATTCGATGATCCTATCAACAGCATGCACCTTCACAAGTTCTATGCCTGAAAACCCTAGTGTAAGGGAGTCTTGAAAAAATCCAAAAAAATTAAAAAAATGATCAAAAATAGAACAAAAAAACTAAAAAAGTTAGAAAATAACAAAAAAATCATCCTACAGTGAAAACCTAGCAAACAGGTGCCTAGGATAGGTACCATGGTGAAAACCTGGCAAACAAGCATCATGTGTACTTTTAGCTTCTCATGCAAATAAAAGCAAGTGGTGAAAACCTGGTAAACAGGCGCTATCTGCGACAAACCACTTCCTCCATCCATTCCGACTTCATGTCTCTTGTGTCCATCATATCGTCCGTCTTGACCCAGTCCTCTGAACCATTGTCGAACTACGTCGCCTTTGAGTTATCACGTAGGCAAGGCCATTCTCAATGCGCCCCCGAGGCTTTGCTTCACTTCACTTCGCTCCTCTTCTCTCCACTCCACTGTCCCGTCGGTCCCATATCTAGTCCTTTTGTCAATCTGAGTCCTTTGCCATCGCCTAGGTCTTAGGTCTACTAGGGTTTACCCTGAACTACATTGCCTCTGCATCGTCACGTAGGCAAGGCCATTTAGCAATGAGCCCCCGAGGCACTAGGTCAGTCCCTTAGGGTCCGTCTCTCCATGACTGTCTGTCGTCTCACTCACAATAAGTCGATCCTTGTCTAAACTGGGGGCAACTCCTCGACCTAGTTGCGAATTTGGATTCTTGAATGCCACTATTCTTAGAGGATACCAATAAGGACTATGATACCTTTCACTAGACAAGCAAGAGCAGCACAACAAGCTACCCACCACAACAAAGGTCCTTGACTCAAAACATCAACCTGTCCTAAGCAAAGCGCAGCACCATACCAAAGACATTGAGACTAATTCTGTATCAATTATGGCAAAAGACACATCTAATGCAAAGAAGTTTTGTCAACATGTTAATTTATAAGGTCTTGGATTTTTGTCATTATGTCTTCCTATGCTACTCAAGGATGCCAAAAGCTAGAGATGCTATGATGGGGGCATAATTTTTCTTTGTCTGCTGCTTGTGGATTAAACTTTAGTAATGTGATGACTTCTGTCTAACGACATGATTAGCAAAAGATCATCGAGGACTCCGAGGTCTAAACATGAAAAGGGGCAATCCTTGTCTGTTGAAATGCAAGAAGTACTCAGGTCATCTAGCTTCAAGTTTGACTAGATGCGTGTATCAACTTGCTATGTCAAAATCCAGGTAAGCGATACTCAGGTCATCTCGGTCTAATTATACCTAGATGCTTGTATCTTCTTACCACATTTCAAAAAGTGAAAAATACCAAAAAGTGCCCGATGATGAAAGCACAAAAGCCTTGCAAAGATGACAAAATCCACATCCGTATATGTCCCATATCCTGCAAATCCATATCATCCATGCAATAAATCCATCCTGCAGTATATCAAATGAAAGTCAGTAATTCTTCATCTCTTCTTCCTTCTATATCATCACCTGTGTCGATTGAGTACATTTGGACATATCGAAAACATAGCATAGATTGCATATCATATCACCTGAGATAGTCATCCACATGATTAAATCATTTTGCATACATACATTAGGTTATCTACATACATTTGCATCAGTATATCATATCCAAAGAAAAAAAAAAAACATAGGTCACATACATATAGAATTGCATAAATCATATCCATCCACATTAGCATTTGCATAAATCAAAATCATTCATTCAGTCTGCATCACATATAGCACATCACAAGACAAGCTGCATCCATAGCATATAAACATCAAAGCGTCACATATATATAGCCCATGCATATAGATCAAGAAACAACATCATCACATAAACATCAAACACATGTCCAAATATACAATATATCACAATCTCTATCCACTCTCGGAGTCATGTCATAAATATATACAACAAATGGTGATACATGTCTTAGAATAAAAGTACATATATCAGCTATCTCAGTCCTCTATCACAAATGTGCTACGATACAATCAAAACTGGTACAAGTATCTGGGTCTGTCTAACCCTACTGTCGGGGAACACTGCTCCCTACACTGGCCTCTCCTCTGCCTCCCCTTGACTGCTGGGGACCCCTCACCGAGCCTATAGACCGAGAACCACCTACCTGCTAGAATGCCTCTGACTAGCTCCTGAAGCTAGGGGCACGATGCTCCACTGACACAACTCCGTGCTATAAATCTCTATAGTACTGAGCCTGTGCCTGAGCTCTAGTAAGCTCACCCTGCACCTAGACCACCTGTGCTTGTGCCTGCTGCACCTGTGAAACCAAAAAACTTGAAGTCCCATTTGTGCCCATGGCCATCACGGTTGCGTATCTCTCTGCCCTCATAGCCTGCATGCTAGCTAAGGCTGCATCTCTCTCCCTCGACAACTGTGATACTCGAGTTGCATCTGAATCTCTTCGGGACTCTGCGGCTCTCAGATGAGCCCTCAATTGCCTAATCTGGGTCTGTAGCAAGACCAGAACCTGCTGATGCACATCAGGCTGTGGAACCTGCTCTGCTTGTGCCACCTATTGTGCTGGCACCTGTCCATGTATCGGCTGTGCCACCTGCTGCGGCGGTGACATCTGTCTCTGTGCCACCTCTGGCTGAACTGGCCCTTAGACTTGTGCCTGTCCAACTACTTGCTGGCTCATGAGCCCCTCTCTGACCCTCTACCTTTGCCTCTATCTCCCAACATCTCCCTGCTCTCTCCTCCTCCACCGTCCTCCCCACCCCTGCCAGCTGCACCCACACCGGCTGCATCCTCCTCGTCAATACGCGGAGCCAACTCTCCTGGTCCTGAGTACCTCGGGAATGGGTGCATCGCGAACCACTCCTCATAGTCTGGCATCATGCCAGCATCCACTATGTCTCTCCTCATCGGCCAGGCTGCATATGGAATCTACTAGAAATCAGCCAATGCCTCCTCATAAGATGCCACATCACCCCACTTGTACCTCTCTGCGTGGGTCCTGGCAAACTGTGCCTCGCCCTGTGGTCTACCCTGTAGGCCAAACTGCCTCTGCACTCGACTGACAATCTGTTGCTCCAAGATGTACCGAGTCCTACCAATAAGCCATCTCATCTGAAAGCAATAAGGCAGCTCATCTGCCTCATCGTCCCATACCTCATAGTCAATATACGGCTGCTAGACAATTGCATCTAGTCCATCAAAGGCATGCCTCCAGTACTCAAGTCTCCCCAGCTTGTGCTGGGAAATCACACCTGCATAACCATAACTATAGGGCTCACCCCTCTGCCTGTGAAAAACGTACATCGGCCATGTGATAGCAATGTGCTCCCACAACCACATCTGTAAGAGAGACGAACCTGCTGCTAAACCAGAGCCTGGGTGATACATTGCCTAATGCATGTCTCTGTATAGTTGTGCAAGTATGCACACACCCCAAGCATACCGGGTCCCCTCTGTAACCATACTCTCCAACACCTGTCCCCAGCCAATGGGGAAGCCATGCGCTCTCCTATCGGGGCATACTCCGCCACCGATCAGTCCAACCACTATACCTAGGAAGTAGTCATAACAGTCATGCATGACATGCCACGAGATCTCCTCCCCCACCAACTCGGGATCATCAAAAACATGTCTATACTCC
Organism: Cunninghamia lanceolata; assembly: GCA_027924645.1. Taxonomy (NCBI): domain Eukaryota; kingdom Viridiplantae; phylum Streptophyta; class Pinopsida; order Cupressales; family Cupressaceae; genus Cunninghamia; species Cunninghamia lanceolata. The sequence continues at coordinate 1,916,225 of BSBN01000905.1, forward strand.
TCCAGCTCAGCGTCGCACTGTGACTCGTACTCAACCAACTCTCCCTGAATAGGGAGGTGCAGAATCCGATAAACATCCTCCAGAGTAATGGCCATCTCTCTCGTCGGAAGATGGAAGGTCCCATCCTCACTTTGGAATCACTCCACGGCCACAGTCACCATCGCTCGGTTCATGCGAACCTCAGGCATGAAGGGCACATGATACAAACCCATAGCAACCAGAGCCTCCCACTCCAGCTCAGTCAGCATATATCGCTACAACAATGGCAATGGAAACTGCTCACGCGATGTAAGAACGTCCCGAATGTCCTCCTGCAACCAAGCAATGCATACTGTCAGTGAAATCCATATCCATATCAGACCTACTCAAAGCAATCAAGCTATCCTATCATTGGCTTAACATATCAAATTAATCAAAATAGCATATCATCTCTTGGCTAGATTCCTAGCAATCTCAGAGATCGCTAATCAATTGACGCATCGATCAAGATGCCAATTGGGTTAATTTCGTTAAGACAACTAATTTTTCTAAAGTGCAAATGCACCAATCCCGGTGGCAAATGCACCGTTTCATACCAAATGCGCAATTTCCTGGCAAATGCGCCAATTCTTACATCAAATGCACAACCCTAGCATATGCGCCAATTCACAACACATATACGCAACTTTTGAACATATGCGCAAGTATATAGATCAAATGCGCAACCCTAGCATATGCGCCAATTCGCAACACATATGCGCAATTTCTGGACATATGCGCAAATTCATAGCTCAAAAGTGCAAAATATCAAAGGTGCAAATTCATGACTTAGATGCGCAAAAACTAAACACATGCGCCACTTCGCAGTGTAAATGTGCAATCTCATGACAAATGCGCCATTTCGGAGTGCATATCCGCAAAAAGAGTGTTCTTGCACATCTGTCCTAGTTGAATTCCCTAGCCATTAATGCGCATAAAAATTGACTTTTGTCCAATTTTGAAGAAACACATACCAGGGGTCCTGCCTTTGCTAGCTGATCGAACCATCGAATCCTCTCAAACTGATGCTCCTCGTGTAGAATATCCAACTCTCTGGCTGCCATGGTCTCCTAAACTCTCTAGAGGGCAAATCACCTATGGACAAGTGTATAAATGAATAGAATATGTGGACCCAGCTCCTATGTATAGCAAATGACCCATACTTGATTGCATGACATCTGTGGCTGCTTCCCATAACATTTTCTCCGCACCATACCTCATTTTTCTCCATCCTATCCTATCTTTCACCTTCTTCTTTGTGAGATTGTCCATCTCACACCCTCTTATCTCCTCCCCGTCCAATCTCCCGAGGGGGCATCCTTTCGTTAAACTTGTACCAGGGGCAAATTGGGGCATGTATCACTATCAAAAATTCTTATTCTTTGAAACAACGTGATAAAACACATTGCTTCAAAGAGGGGCAAAATGTATACACCTAAAATTGACATGACTCTGCTTAAATAAATATTGTAAATATTTATTTCATCCTTAGTATTCTTCTATCATTAAATAAATAAATTCATTTATTTAATCCACTTCCTCTCATTTAATTAAATAAACACATTTATTTAATTAATTAAAAATCACCTACATCATCTTCATTCTTCTAAAAATAATTAAATAATTTTAATTATTTAATTAAAATCTTTTATTCCTCCAAATTTAAATAAAATGCAAATTTTATTTAAATAAAATCTAGAATCCTCACAAAATAAAATATATTTTTATATTTTATTTATTCTTCTCACTTATCTGCAAAAAATAAATAAATAAATTCCTTTTATTTATTTATGCTTTCTTCTATTCGAAAAGTCGTTCTTATCTTCCTAAAAATAACTTTTCTCTTGTCACAAAAGTAAAACTCTGAGTTACAAAAGGTAAAAACAGTTTTAAAGCAAATCTTTTCTTAAAATAGAGAAAATCAAATCCTATCCTCATCAAGAGAGGAGTTAACTCAACATGACTACTTTTGGAATGACATGTGTCCTTCTTCTATTGGATGCACGTTCCTCAACAAGCTTCCTCCGTCGATCTTCCCTTTTCTTCTCAACCATTGATCTTTCATCACCTTCTTCTATAAATACAACCCTTTCCTTCTTCATTTCATATCTGGAGTTTGTGCAAACTTATGCTGCAGGAATCTAAGCGCGCCTTTGGCACCCCCATTACATTTGAGCACTTCATAGCATCCTCCATTTCTATATTTGAAGCTCATCTTCAAATACTATAGTATCCTAGCCATTCTTCATTTGTCATCTTCAAACAAGCAAGCAAGCAACAGCTTCTGAGGGCTTCACAATCAAGATCGAACAAAGATAGGTGAACTATAGAAAGATGCAAGGTAAAGTCAAAGGTATTATTTGGTTCTTGTTTGAATCTTTCCTTTATTTTCATATTTCTGTAGATGTTTGGGTTTCATTTTCATTAATTTGAATAACCAGATTTCCCCCTCACACCTTTCTCTGTGTATGATCATGTGGTTATGATAAATGGGAAAGATGATCAATTCCTTTCCTGGGTAGAGTTTACTAGTTGTAAGTAGGGGGAGTGGCTCTCAATGGGGGCCGTAACCCAAAGTGGTGTCCATGACAACCCATTGGAGTGTTTCTTAATCCAGTGATAACCTTAATAATGAACTAAGGGGAAATGGGTAGAATTCACATTAATCAAGATAATGTATGCCTCACTCATGGCTCAATTGCTTGTTTAGGCTTGAGATGAGATGAGAAGGCCTAGAATGGCAAGACCAACTGCCTTGTCCTCATGAAAGGTAGGTTGGTTCCGCATGAGTTTGTGGGGGCCGGGGGTCGGAAGAGGCTACCAGGACAACCCAGGATGGGGGCCGGAGCCTAGGAAGACCTACCAGGATAACCCATGACAAGCTATGTGATGACACTCCTCCCTATTGTAGTCTAGCACTCTCTAGTTGTATTTCCTCCCTTGGTTGTGTGAGTGCCTCTGGAAGAGCAGTAAGTGTGTAAGTGATGTTCATTGTCGGCAGTATGGTGATTGGTATTAGGTATTGTTGGCAAGAGACACTGCTAGGCATGCCAAGTGTTGTCATTGAGGGCAACTGAATCTATCTTACACATCCACATTGTATCATTTGATCATACAGAAGGTCAGATTATAGATTTGTCTAAGTCCGGATAGACATGAACAAAGCATATGACAAGGTTCAACATTTTGGTCTGCATTTCTCCATAGGTAATCATATTGTGCTACAGATCTAAGGGAATGTTAAGGGATGTTAGGGCTACCTAAATCCAAAGTTTTAGCCTTTAGTGATGAAGGCATTGAAAGTTACAAGCATCTGAGTATCGGGTTTTGGTTAGACAGTTCAGTCCGGTGAAGAAAGGCTGACTTGGTGTTTGATCCTTGTGCGGATCAAGAGAAGTGGTTGGTTGAGTAATTTATGAGATCTAGTGGTATTGGCCAACATGTGTGGTGACTTGAATACATAGGTTTTGGTCTGCATTGATATTTGTGCATGGATTCAGCTGACAGAACAATGATCTTGAAAAAGTTTCTAAGTTTTCTTGAGGCAGACTACAGTTGATGAAATTTCATGTTGCAGATATATATGATCAATGGGTTCAAGCATTTTGAGAGATGGTTGTGTGAATATGTGTGTGAAAATGTGGAGGTAGCGAAGAAGTGTTTGAGGGTAGAGAAGAGGTGTTGTGAGCTTCAATGGAACTAAACCTTGGCATGGAGAAGATGTTGTTTCTTAGTTCAACCTTTTAGTGTTAACCATGTGAATGTTTTTATAGATAGTGAGTCTCTTAGAGCAGTGAGCTCTGGGCAGTGTGCCTGAAGGCAGGGGCCTTCCCATTTTTTCTATTCTTTTAATAGAGAATAAATCTTGTGGGTTAACCCCCACCGTGGTTTTTCCCTTAACCAGGTTTCCACATAAAAATCTTGGTGTTATGTGTGTTGATTGTGTTTCTACTCATGTGTTGTTGATTCATGCTTTCATGGTTATATCATTAATCTATTAATAAGTAGTAGAGAAGATCAAATGTAGCAAAAGATAAAGTTTTATGACAACTGATTCACCCCCTCTCAGTTGTCTGCCCCAACAATTGGTATCAGAGCAAGGTTCCTTGGAAGAAGCTTAACAACTTGAGGAAGATTTGGAAAGGTGTTTCAATGGGTTCATTCAGGTATTCTGATGGCATCAATGAACAACTTCAAGTTGCTTTAGAAGATCTTGATTAGTCTAGAGTAGAAGTCAAAGAACTGCAAGAGAACCTTAAAGATGCTGACGATTTCATTCAGACTTTAAAAGGGCAACTGAGCAAATCTATGGAAAAGAGGAAGGAGCTACTTCAGTAGTTAGCAAATCAGAAGGAAGACAATGGCATGGATGAGGATCTGAAGGAGAAGACAAAGGAATGTGAGAAGCTAGAAAAAGAAGTTGTCCTAAAACATGAGATGGAATTCGGGGTGATGAGGCTAACCAAGGAAATTGAGGAAAGGAAGAAGACCGAAGAAAACCTGAATCAGTCTCTGAAAGAAAGAATAGAAGAGTGTTGTAGATTAGACAGAATAATTGGCCATCTAGAGTCTGATCTATAAGAAACCAGGTATAATGAGGAACAACTTAAAAGGAAAATTGTCATTCTCAAACATGACCTAGAAGCTGTAAATGAATACAAAGAGAAGTTCAAGATAAGCTCAGCTAAACTTGAGGTGCTACTTGATAGTTAGAAGAAGGTAGATGATAAGCATGGTTTGGGATATGAGAAAGGTGAAAGCTCTAGATCTAGTCAAAGAAATTCTGAATCAAGGAATCAGAGAAACAGACCTAGAAGACCTCCAGTCAGACAGCCTAATGCTCAAAGGTATCCATCCTTCAATGGAAATTGTTTCAATTGCAATAAATTTGGTCATAGAGCTACTCAATACAGAAGTAGAGTGAATCAAAGTGGTTCATCCTTCTTCGGTCAATGCTTCAATTGTAAAAGGTATGGTCATAGATCTAATGACTGCAAAAGTATGATGATGAATAACTCTAACAACAGAAGAAATTCCAATTCTTTCAATGGAAAATGTTTTGCATGCAATAGATTTGGACACATGGCTAATCAATGTAGATCAAGAGGAAATCAAGTAAATGAGCAAAGAAATGTTGCATGCTTTAATTGCAATAGATCTGGTCATATTGAAAGATTCTGCAGAAGCAAGAATGATGATAGAAAAGGTCCATTAAATAGAAACTAGAATGTGCAGAGACAAGATAAAGGCAAGGGAAAAGTAGATGTGAATAAAATCCAGAATGAAATGAATAAAACATGGGTGAAGAAAGGTGCAATGAATGATGGTGATGGATCCGCATCAGAATCCGGTGTTGGTAATTGCTCTAGGAATTGAAATAGGAGCTCTGGCTCAGGGGGAGCTGCATTGAAAATCTAATTCCCCCTGCCAGTAAGTGGGTGCCTGAATCTAACATGATGAATGAAGATAAATAAGCCTATTGTAGATCTGTTGAAGCAAATTCTAGAAGAAAAGAAGCTAATACAATTGATTACAAAGTAATTGAAGATTGACTATATTCAAAAATAGTGTAACCAGATGAATTAGGGCAAAGCATTTATTACAATGGTGAATTAGGTTTTGCAGAGCATAAAAGGTCATCCACTCAACATTTGAATCACTTTGTATTCAAAGAGAACAAGGAGAAGAGCGCCTGAGCTGAGATTTCAAAGATTTGGAGTGTGAAAAGCGAATTTGATAGCTAACCATAATCCTGCGGAGAAAAAGGTATTTTTCTGCGAAGCTTTGAACTTGTGGTCTTTTGAAATGGCTACACCTCTGGTTGTGAATATCACTGAGCAACCTAGGCTAAGGTTTAAGAAGCACCCTTTCAAGTCCACTAAAGTCGATTTGATGGGAGCATTTTCTGGTGTTCCACATGGAGTTCTTCACATAGAGGATATTAGGGCTTACATTCATGCGGCTCTAGAGGAGCATAACAACTCAAGCCTAGAGATCCAGTTGAGGAGAGATTTGGAACATGTGAAGAGATTACACAAAAATTGCATATTGAATTCAAGGCTTTTGAAATCAAAAGGACTGTGATAAAATAAGTTGAGCAGTTGGCTGAGAATTTTGGCTCTATCATGGAAGCTGTGAGACAATACAGGGAAAGGATAGAGAAATCTAAGAAGAAGAAGCAGGATAGGGAACAGGGAAGTGTTTTGGTAGAATCCTTTTCTAAGTCAAGGACTACTTGGAGTTTTGGTTCAACCTTTGGTGCATCACCTTCTCCTATTGTAGAGAAATTCAAAGAAAAACCTACTGGTAAGGAAGGAAAAAGGACAAAAGTAATGGGTAAAAGGTCATATGTCAGTGTGGAGAAGGAGGATGAAGAAGAGACCGATTTAGATGATGAGGTTAAATATTTGAAGGCCTCAGGCACTAAGGCTACTAAAGTGTCTAATGAGAAGCCCTCTGGAAGCAAAAAGTCAAGTAAAAGGCATAAGTCAGAGGATTATGTTGAGAAGCCTACTACTTTTGTTGAAGACTTCATAAAGTCAATCAATGTAGATGGAAAATTAAAGCTAATGATTGAATTTTATGATCATTACAATGATGATGATAAGAGAGTTTTGGAGGAAGCAACAGTCAAATACTTGAATATCTATAATAAGACTTTATTTGAAATAACTTTTGAAATTCTAGAAAGCCTTGCAAATATTCTAGAAATAAGAAAAGAGAATGCAAAAGTTAAAGATATTGAGCTCCAGGAGTATGTGCTAATAAAATTATGTCCTCAAATTACTCCGGATCAAAAGAACCTGATATTCAAAGAAGTGAAAGAGGACTTCAGGAGTAAGATCAGAATGAATAAGCTCATGCTGGGTGAGATTGATAAGGTAGTTGAAGATACTCAGGAGATTCTTTTGAATGCATTGAAAAGGCATAATCTTCCCACTGTTGAAGAAGAAACTGATGATGGAATTGATTCCTCCATTCCAGATGTTGAGGAATTTGATAAAAATGATGATAATGCTGCTGCTGAGGATACACAAAATCCTCTGGAAAAGAATGTAGAAGATATTTTTGATAAAGATAAAAAGAAGGATGCCTCTGTTGATGATGCAGAGAAAGCAGAAGTAGAGAAAAAGAATGAAAATGATAAGTAAGACAATGTGGTTGACTCTGGAAAGGGAGAAGATGCAGGCCCTAAAGAGCATAAAACTGAAACATCATATTGGGCAAGAGACATTGTAGAAGTAGTGAAAGGAATTTTGGAGAAAGATAAACAAGTTGTAGAAGATCTAGATATAATACAAGGTCCAATCAATTTGGATACTCTATCACTAGTACAGAAGTTGAAGTTGGCCTCTTTTGCACAAGCTAGGGCTACAGAGGAAATCTTGAATTCCCATATAGAAGACAGTGAGTTGCTTGGTCTTGCATCCAACATTTTGGAGAAAATCATGCCTACATTTTAGAAGGATTCATCAGCATCCCCCTTCGGTTACTTGAAGAGTCTGATAAACTCTGTAAGTACTCATTTTGAATCTTTTGAGAAGTCAGCAGAAGTTAAAGTCTGAAATGAATTTAATGAGAAGAGGTTTGCTGAATTAAAGAGAATGATTAGTTATGATAGATCAGTTCTTGATGCTAGTGTAAAGAGCATTCAAAATGCTCTCTGAAGGTGCAGAAATTTATAAGTTTTGCCTAGCCTAGTCTAGAGATGTTGAGGATATTGAGAAGAAGATTAAGGACTTAGAGCTTAAATTGTCTAACATCTCTCAGTCCTATAGTCCTTTAACTGGGTCTATAATAACTAAAGAATGTCAAGTAGTGAGTTTACTTGATGAATTGAGTAATTTGGAGAAGGAAAAGGTTAAAGTTTTGGGTAGATTGGATGAGCTTCGAGGACTAATTTCCCCTAAGTTAGAGACTATGTATGATACATTGGCAGAAACCCAAGCTATTGTTGCTACTTGTGATCCTACTGATTTTCAAAAGGTAGAATCATAGGCATTTTTGTTTAGTGGGCATATATCCATTTTGGACAGCATGAAGAAGAACTGGGACAGTGAATTGACACTATTGAAAAACATTTTTGGTGACATCCTTTTGCTAATGAACAAGGCTTGAGGACTGTGTGTTCATATGCAGAAGTATGTATATAGAGTTTTTGTGTGAATTTTTGGATCCGGACCTCAACCTTTGCCATTGATGTCAAAGGGGGAGTGAAAGCAGTGAAAAATGAGGAATTCATCTAAGGGGGGGTATTAGAAATCACAAGTGTACATAGTGAGGGGGAGCTGTTCTAACACTTAGTCATTTTTCACTAAGTGTTGTCATCAATGCCAAAGGGGGAGATTGTTGGCAAGAGCAACTGTTAGGCATGTCAGATGTTGTCATTGATGGTAGCTGAATCTATCTTACACATCCACATTGTATCATTTGATCATACTAGAAGTTAGATTACAGATTTGTCTAAGTCTGGATGGACAGGAATAGAGCATATGACAGGGTTCAACATTTTGGTCCGCATTTCTCCATAGGTAATCATATTGTGCTGCAGATCTGAGGGAATGTTAAGGGATGATAGGGCTACCTAAATCCAAAGTTTTAGCCTCTAGTGATGAAGAGATTGAAAGTTACAAGCATTTGACTATCAGGTTTTGGTTAGACAGTTTAGTCCGGTGAAGAACAGGCTGACTTGGTGTTTGATCCTTGTGTGGATCAAGATAAGTGGTTGGTTGAGTAATTTATGAGATCCAGTGGTATTGGATGACATGTGTGGTGACTTGAATAATAGGTTTTGGTCTGCATTGATATTTGTGCATGGATTAAGCCGACAGAACAATGATCTTGAAAAAGTTTCTAGGTTTTCTTAAGGCCAATTGTAGTTGATGAAATTTCATGTTGCGGATACATATGATCTATGGGTTCGAGCATTTTGAGAGATGGTTGTGTGAATATGTGTGTGAAAATGTGGAGGTAGCAAAGAAGTGTTTTGGGGGTAGAGCAAAGGTGTTGTGAGCTTCAATGGAATTGAACCTTGGCATGGAGAAGATGTTTCTCAGTTCAACCTTTCAGTGTTAACCATGTGAATGTTTTTGTAGACAGTGAGTCTCTTGGAGCAGTGAGCTCTAGACAGTGTGCCTGAAGGCAAGTGCCTTCCCATTTTTTATATTCTTTTAATAGAGAATAAATCTTATGGGTTAACCTCCACTGTGGTTTTTCCCTTAACTAGGTTTCCATGTAAAAATCCTGGTGTTATGTGTGTTGATTGTGTTTCTGCTCATGTGTTGTTGATTCATGCTTTCATGGTTATATCATTAATCTATTAATAAGTAGTAAAGAAGATCAAATGTAGCAAAAGATAAAGTTTTGTGACAACTGATTCATCCCCCCTCTTAGTTGTCTACCCTAATTTCAACAGGTATAACTCGATTGCTTATGTTATCCTATTGTTCTCCTGACTGTTCATTGTACGTGGGATCTTGTGTTATCTCCTAGCATGGGGGTTAGACCTCAAGGTTCCACATGGTTGAGAGGTTGGTATTTTTTCTCCATTGGGTATTCTTGCTTCATGTTTGTGAGTTTGGAGACTGTTCATTGTACTGTCGACTCCAGTTTCGGTTCCAGTTTGCGAAGGCAATCATTTCTTGTAATGTATATTGGTTGTATACTAGATTGTGTTTCTTAATATATCTTGTTGTAATTTCTCCCATGTATTGAGGAAAGCAACGTGGGGATTATTGTAATGATGTAATTGTTGATGATGAATTCATCTAGTAATGAGTACTGTAAAATAATGCATCAATTGTGATAGTAGTTAGAAGACGATCTTTAATGTTGATTTTTAGTTGTCACATGTGGAAATGAATAATATCAGTTAATGTGATGATATTCTTTCATTGTTAATGAAATGTTCTAGTAACCTTGTTTTGTGAGTAGTGCAGTTGAGGAACCTTAGAGAACCTAGGTTTAGTTACCTTGTTATGCATTCTATAGTTAAAAAAAAAGTTCCATTAAATCGACCTAGTTAGTATTGTCCTCTGGGGTTCCTTGGTGGGGGAGTTACATATTAGGTGGAAGAAAGACATCATGAATTGCCAAATTTGTGATCCATGTGGTGGGTTTGCAATTGTAAAAATTTGTTTAGCATTGGTATTGTCAAGATATTTCTTCTGAAGAATCTTGCTCCACATCACCATGAGATCTTCATATAGTTTACATACTAGCTTAGCACCCAACACTTGATTTTGTTTTTCTATGCACCTTATGTCTATGCCCCCAACTCCTTCAGCCTTCTGGTAGTGTCCCGATTAATTAGTGGTGTTTTCCTAATGTCATTCGATCCCATAGAAACTTTTTTGTCATTCCATTGAAGTCTTGAGCTGTCCTCTTTGTGAGTTGAATGCAAGACATCATGTATATGGGGATTATGAATAGAACAACCTTAATCATGATGATCCTACCTACAAGTGTGAGCGATTTGCCTTTCCATATTTCAGATCTTGCCTTGCAGGTGCTGGTAATATCTTTCCACAAAGTAGTCCTGGTAGTACCTTTGAATAGAGGGACACCAAGATATTTACTAGGGAGAGAGTCTATCTAGAAGCCAAGGAAGTTTGTTAATCTTCTTTGTATTGCTTGTTTCACATTAAACAAATATATACTAGACTTGTCTCTATTTATTACTTGGCTCAAAGAAAGTGAGTAGAGGTTTAGAGTCCTTTTGATGGTAGTTGCCATCTCCATTTTGGTGGTGCCATATAGGATTGTGTCATAAATTGTTGGTGTGTGATTGGGTCAAGTCCTCTAGAAACCTGAACCCCACATCATTCCCCCACATTGGTCATTCTCTTGATTGTTCTACCAAAAGTTTTAGCCATGACAACAAACATGAAAGGGGAAATCATATCACCCTATCTGAGTCCTCTAGAGGCCTTAAAAAAGGCACATGGGTTCCTATTCACTAGAACTGAGTATCTTGCTAAAGAGATGCAACTACAAGTCCAATCCAACCATGCCTTCTCAAAGCTAAATTATTTGAGAACTTGCATAAGAAATAACCAACTTACTTGATCATAGACCTTGCTGACATCTAGTTTAATGATCATGCTTTTTTGGTTAGAAGCTATTATTGAATGAACCACTTCATGTGCAATAATGATTTCATTTGATATGGATCTCCTTGGTGTAAAACCATTTTGATTGCTAGATATGATGGAAGGGAGAACATATTTTAAGTGGTTGGCCATAACCTTGGAGATGATTTTATAGTGTTGCACAGGGATATGGGATGATAATTGGTGAAAGATAAACAATCCACCTTCTTGGGTATGAGGGCGATGTTAGTGTTATTGAGATCCTTGAGAATTTTCTTTGTCTTGTGTGAGTCTTCTACCACACCCCATACATCTCATCCAATGATTTCCTAGAATTTATAATAGAAGAGTGCAGGAAACCCATCTAGGCCTGGGGCATTATCCAGGTGCATTTGAAAAATAACTATCTTGACTTCCTCTTCAGCAACAGGGCCCAAGAGAATTTGGTTATTTTCTTCACTTATTAATCTTGGCATATTGGCTAGTAGATTGTTCATATCTCTCATGTCATATGCACTATCGACCACCAACATATATTTGAAGTGGGATGTTGCCAACTGTTGGATTTCTATCAGGTTAAATGAGGATGACCCATCCTCGTAGAGCTGTGGAGATCCTATTTTTGATTTGTCACACCTTTTGTCAAGTTTTTTAAAAACTTAGTGTTGGAGTCACCTACTGCCAACTAGGTTTCCCTTAACTTTGATTTCCAAAAAAATCCTTCCCTAGCAAGGATTTCTAAATGTTTCGCTAGGAGTTCTTTTTCCTTCACATAGTCTTTTTGGAACATTTCGTAGGTGATTACTTCCTTGTTGAGAGCTTCCAACTCCTCTTAAATGTTTTGTTTTTCTTCAAATATGTTATTGAAGACATTTCGGTTCCATTCCTTTAGTTTCATTTTCATGTACCCAAGTTTTTTCATGAAGTGGAACATTTTGGAGCCTTTCTATATGTCCACCTTTGCCCACCATTTCCTTATCAGCCTAGTGAGCTCCTCATTGCATAGCCACATCCTTTAAAAATTGAATGTGGACCTAATTGGGGATAATTCTCAATTAGGGAATGCATAACTGGGAAGTGATCCAACCTAGATATGGGTAAAATTAAGGATTCCAGTAAAGTGGCAGAGTTGAGCCAATTTGCTGAATGTAGAAATTTGTCAAGATGTTTCACAATATTTTTGAATCCCTCTCTCCTGTTTTTCTAAGTGTATTGTCCCATCTTTGGTACTATGTCAATTAGGGCTGTGTTTGCTATAAATTCTAGAATAAGATATGAGATTTGGAAGGAATAGAGGAAACCCCTTTTTTCCTCGCAGGAGAGGATGGCATTGAAGTCACCACCGATGATGGTTTTCTCATTTTGTAGTGGTTGTAAGAAGCTGAGCAGTTCATCCCATAGTCAAGATTTCTCATTAGCCCTAGTGGGGCTGTAGACATTTATCAATACAAATTATAAATTAGAAATAAAATTCTTACCTTGATGGCTAGCTAGAATTGGGAAGAATACATGGGTTCCATGAAGATTTATTTGCAATACATAAAATACCAAGCCCCCCAACTGCTCCAACTACACCTTCGAAAAGGCCATTCCAACCTTTATAGTAGTTTATGAACAAATTTGTGTCCTCAGTATTCAATTTAGTCTCCTGAAGTAGTATCTAGTTGATTTGATTTTTTTTTGCATTCTAGTTGTTTATCTAGGTTAGATTCTTTGAGGATTGCAAGTTCCATTGTTTTAATTGTTAAACGATAAAATTTTCCTACATACAAAATGGCGCTAGAAGGAGGGCTTGACTGCATCCCTGATTGATCTTTTAGTTTGGCATCGTTTCATTTTTTAGGGTTGCAAATCTGATACTTGTTTTGTAGGTTAAAATATTATAAAGTTTTCTTGGAGGTTTAAAGATCTTGTGTCTGATTGTTTTAATTGCAGGGTATTTTCTTTTAGGGTTTGCAGTTTAAATTTGTCTTTTTTTGGTTCATGGGTGTGTGAAGATTTAAATCTTAGTCTTCCTATCAAAAAATATGGTATTTAACTTTGGTATTTAGGTTGATATCAAAGTTTGTAGATCAAAAATGTGTGGCAGGTTTAAATTTCATGCATGCATGTCTAAATTGACCCTTGGATTCTCTTTGATTTTCTCTCAAAAACTTTAGATATGCTACTCGACCACCCATTAAGATCCTTTTTCTTGTGGTTGTCTCTCCTCATAGTATGGTTGCAGTCCTCCAAGGTCAAAACCCCTGTCACTTTATACCCACTATTAGCACAATAGTTTCTCAACTCATGGCCGACTATCCTTAAAATCAAAGCTTTGTCGAAATCTAAATCCTGAGCTTCATCATTGTTTGGCTTGTCGCAGGCTTAAATCTTGGTTTGAATCTCTGCAATCATAATTGCAGTCTATAGTTTGTAGTTGCAATTTAAATCACCAAAAACCCATTTTTCAGTTGGCATCTCCTAAACCACAGTCAACTAAGATCTTCCTCGCCCAACATCTATAATGTTGGTTCCTACATCAATCATTGTTCATGGTCAAAAGTTTGCAGGACGTGTATTTGTTGTAAATCAGGATCACCAGTCGAAGATCGCCTCAACATCAGCCTCCAAAAACACTGAAAGTATTAATCGATCCATAGTCACATAATTTTGGTCACCTCTTGTTTCATCGACTATAGTCTATCGCTACCTCAAAATTTGCTGTCAAGGTTATTGTCAAAGTTGGCATCGAGTCGAATATGCTAGTCGACCTTATCTTTGATGAATCACTATTGTAAGTCTCTAGATCAAAGGTCATAGTCAACTAGTTGTCATTAGCTGGTCACTGCTAAGTTTTAAGTCGGCCTCAAAAATAAGGTTGGATTCTATCAAAGGTTAGCATTTAGATTTTAGGTCGGCATTTAAATCAAGGGTAAGCATTGAAAAAAGTTAAAAGGTCCGCAATAAAAGTCTTAAAGACCAATGTATAAAAAGTTTAGAGTCTGCCTTTCAAACTCTAAGGTCGGCCTTCGAAGAAATCCTCAAAATTAGACTTCAAAACCCCATACCTACCTCTTCGACATCAACCTTTCGTACATGTGTGTCGACCTTAATCATTAGCTTAGTATTAACAAGTTTTAGGTTTTAATTTGTTGAATCTTAAGTTTAAGTTTTTAAAAGCTTTGGGTCTTAAATTTTCAAGGGGGTAAGGGTTTCATTCCTAACTCCCAACATAAAAAATCTAATCATTGAGGCACAAATAGTAGTACATGACCAAAGAATCTTACAAAAATTGTCAGAAAATCCAAAAATCAAAAAGTCAAACAAAGAGCCAAACTGGTCAACCTGTCATCTCAAATATGCCATAAGGGGAGGAGATTTTTCTTTTAGCCATAACTTGGTCATACGGACCTGAAAACTCGTGTGGAAGGACTTGTTGGAAAGGTAATTCTACAAACTTCACAATGGAGAAGGTTTGATCATGTAATATTATCATTTTATTAGCTCTTTTTTCAAAAAATTTTAGCTATTTTTTAGGCTTCAATCCATGGTTTTTCTTGGAAACTAATGATTTATCTGCGCAGCTTGTCAAAGAATGGAGAAAACAAACCACTGAAATATCTTCTGTAGGTTCAAGTGGTCAAAGAACAATCATTTATCACTAGAGTAGGCACGCTTCAGTTTGGTGCTTAAAAAGAACAATTTTTCTTCATCATGTCTACTTTTCTTTTCTTTGCTTGCTTGTCTGAGTCTGTGTGTTACCTGATTTGGCATTTAAAGTATCCTCTCCCCCTGCCTAACCAATGGATCTAGGGTGCACGAGAAATCATTGCCAACTCTAGAGGGCCTGCCTTCCCATTATGAGAAGGGGTACGACCCAAGCAGAAATAGGTCAAAGCCAGACCATTCCAAGCTGCTATATAAATAATGTGTTTGTGATGAAAGTCATAAACGACGGGTGCTATTGCACTATACCAACGAATGTTTCCCCCAAAACCCTATAGAGCCTAACCTCTATAGGCTGGGAAGCCTCCTTAATGGATTGAATCACTGCATGTATAGCCACTTGAATGGAAACCCTAACTAGAAACCTCTGTGTAGAAACCAAAAATCTCTATCTGTTGGTATAGGAGGAAACTTTGATACTCGTCCCACATTTTCATAGCATATGGTAGAGATAGCAAGGTACCTCAAGATCTGTGCATCTTGAGGACCTAGAACTTGGTGTGCCTGAGAACACCATAAGTAGGCGTGGTTGGGTAAAACCAAGTGGGAACCCAATAGATATTGTCCTTGCCTAGCCTAGGGTGTGCACATTGATCATTGTGTTTGGTGTGCATGCATGTGTTTGTGAGATCTTGTGTTTGATGTTGCTACATCATCCTCAACCTACTTGTCATAACGTACCTCCCAGTCATTACACTTCATCCAATCACATCGTTCCATCATCCTTGTCATCGAATCAACCTCATACTAATCAACCCAGGTCATCCAACCTCATCATTACACATCACCCTCTTTCTACCATGCCAACCTTAGAGGACATAGTGCAAGAGATCATTCACATACTTCATGAAATGCCAAAACCTCTAGACCAATACATCATTCAAAAGGTCCATAGCATGATCTGAAAACTACAAGCAAGTCAATCCCTGCAAATGCAGCACTTCATAGTGCAAATCTAATACATCTTGGCTACTTGTCATCCACAAACCATACATCATCATCCCTTATCCATTCAACACCAAATAATTCCACCTCATTCCTATGTGGCATCTCCTTCTGTTTCACACCTATCTAATCCATTTACATATCATAACAATTCCACATCACCTTGTCTTATTCCTTATCAATCTAATCCAGCTGCATTTCAAATCACTTCCACATCACCTTATCTCACATATTCCCATAACAACGCCACATCATCATACCCCACTTCTTTCAATACCAACTACCAAGCCTATCAATGGTCTCCACAACAAGAATATCAAGCACCATTGATAGATCTAAGTCCACCTATGCAACAAGACCTAATAATCTTTAACTCAAGTCTAAGTGACCCTTTGTACATAAATCAAATATCTCTAAGTCAGCCTTTGCTACAAGACTTAATAGCCTTTGATGAGGGAGACACCAACCTAGAGAAAGCACCTTATGAACATCCTCCATCATCATCTGATCACATGCCAATACATGAGCCTACTAGTCCTCTCCCAACACCTTCATGTCAACCTTCCAATCCATCAAGCCCTCCACTAAAGGATCCCTTAGAGATGACCCTACAACAATTTGTTCAAGAAAATTTGATTGAGCTTCCACCGATAACATCCTTTGAAGAAATCTACTTTAAACCCCATTGGTATAAAGATGATGAATATTGTGCATACCATAGGTGTAAAGGCCATCTCATATCCACTTGTACACAATTTAAAATATTGATCAAGAACCTAGAAGATTGTGGTAAGATTGGGTTAGATAAAACCAATCCATCTAATCCTCTTATCCTTCCATCTAGTCCAAGTCCTAGCCCATCTAATCCCATTGTCCATCTCACAAGCTCTAATCCAATTAGCCTTCCACCTAATCCCACTCATGAGCCTTCAGCTTCCATCACCTCTCCACCTACAAAGGATGTGATCCAAGGACTACTAGCAAGGGATAAACCATCCCCATGTCAGGCACCCATTGACGAGCCTATCAAAGAATCTCCTAATACCTGGCTTATTCCTCCAACTCCATCATGTGATCCGCAACCCCTTGAGCCTATTGAAAATTTTCTCCCATGATTCCATCATGCTCTCATGTTGTCGACCAAAAGCTTGTCCAAGAGTTATCCCCTTCTAGTCAAGTAACCCAAGAGGTATGTCAAGAACATTATCCTAAGCATGTGGAGACATCGAGCCTTCATTCAAATCAAGATCAAATCCTTCCTAGTCACCCCATCCATAACATCTATCTTTTCCATGATCAAGATGAAATTATCTATGAATAAGCTATCCACGAGCACCTTGATCTTATTCATAATCCTATACCCATCCATGAGAAAGATATCCAAATTGCTCCTATCCATCCTCCGTCTAACCCTAATGAGACAACTTCCACTTCTCATAATGAGACATGTGCCTCTCAAGAACACATAAACATAGAAGATCAAATCAATACCTTGGAGCATAATGAGCAAAAGCAAGATCCTAATGATCCTCCATCACCTACTATCGACCTTGTCGCAACTCCACCATCATGTCCTATTAGTCTATCCACCTTTATCCATGAGTGTTCCTCCTTAGAACACCACAAACCATTATCCTTTATTTCACATTCTCCATCCAATAAGGAGCTCGTGTCTAGTGTTCCACCTATACCTAGTCCCATTGTCGATTGCATCCTCCAAAACATGAATTATCAAGGTAAAGGCCTAGGCCTTCTTAAACATGGTATTTTGGAGCCGATCCATGTCAAGGTCCCTCCACGCTCATTTGGCCTTGGATACACACCTCACGGTCAACAATCTAAAGATGTTGGTACTTCCTCCATTCCTTCTAAGTCCACCACCTTCCATCATAAATCCCATCATACTCCTAAGACATATGTTGCCATTCTACCTACCTCATTCTATAAATGGAAAAAGCATGTGACCATACACCTCCCACCATCAATTTTACCTCCGTTACTTCCAACTCCTAACATCCTGCCATCGAATCTACCTCCACTACTTCCAACACCTTATCCATCCATCTGTAAATCATCTAAAAATCCTAATCATGACAAGCAAATGCACATATTGTCTAAACATGGAGCTTCCACCAACCCCACTTCTACCATGCCCATGGGATTCAAAAGTAAAAATTTGGATGCCTCTACCTATAAGGTCAAAAATCCTACAAATCCTAATGCCTTAGGGCACAAAAGCCAAGAATCAAAGAAAAATCCATCTCAAAAGTTACATACACCCACACACTTCCAAGCAAAAATGAAAAAGGTGTGGGTCCCCAAGCAACAAGCGACTACTTCAAATCCATCTCTAAAGATGCATACAACCACCCACCTCAAAGCAAATTTGAAAAAGGTGTGGGTCCCTAAGCAAAAAACCATCAAGCTAAATGAGGCATCCACCTCCCAAAAATACCAACCACCCTCTTCCATCCAAAAATCTCATTCTATCCAAAAGTAGGAAAATCCTCCATCCCACATGAAAAGCAAAAGTCATAAAAATGCCAAGTCCATGTGGGTCCCTAAATGCCTAAATCACCCATCTCCTAAGTAAACAACACCATTACTTCCTACACCACCATCCACCCAAAAGCTTCAACGTTTATCATGGTGTGTGCAACCATTGGTCATGGTTCCCCTCCATTCCACACTTCCACATCCTACATCCACTATCCTACATATCTTCCTCATCACTTCCCTATGGTCCATGCTTCATCCACATCATAATCCATTATCTTCCCTTCATAATCCACATCATAATCTACTATCGTACCTTCCATAATCCGCTATCTACATACTTCATCTCGCTTTTATGCAAACACCCTACCAACATCACTAAACACACTTGACATGGTCCATGTGATGACATCCATCTAGCGGGACTATCACCTTTCATGGAACCAGACACTTGAGCCCCTCTTATCCATTTCCACCTATCCTATCCCATCTAAAAATAAAATAAAAGTAAAAAAAATATGAAAAAAGTAAAGAGAAATCCCTTCATCCAACGGTGAAAACCTGGCAAACAGGCACCCTAGATAAGTACCATGATGAAAACTTGGCAAACAGGCATCATGCGTAAGTTGATCTTCTGTGTCACCTACACTTGGGGGCACCTTGTCTCATCCTACCTATCATTTCCCATCCTATCATATTCTACCATGCCATTTCCTACCATCCTTATTCATTACATTTATACACCTACCCTACTAAGTCCATTCATCCTTCCTCTTTTGATCTTGATAAAGATTGGGGGCAAAATGTTGAAACATGCTTGGAAAAAACTCTTGATGTACCTTATTCATTCTAATCAATCCTATCATCCTATCATCATCCCATTGTCATAAGCCTAATCCTAGCATGAGTCCTATCGTCATAAGTGTTGTCATGAAAAATCCCAAGCATACTACCAAGAATGGGGCATGTTATTTTGATACGACATAGCCTTTAAGATCACATCCTAGCTCTCTTATGCATACATCCGATGTCGCCTATCCTCTTATCCAATCATTTTTCATGAGTCTTCCTTTCCATCCCTTACCGCCCATCCTTTTATCCATTCATCCTAATCCATCATATATCCTTTCTCTCACCTAGACTTGGTTTTCTCCCTTGTCATTGGTATTTCGCATAAAGGCTGTACAAATTGTAAATCCATTGACATCCAAAAACACAAAAAAAATAAAATATTCTCGAAAACCCCAAAAAAATCGTAAACTGTCCTGAAAAAATCCAAAAAAAATCGTATAATCTCCTGAAAAAATCCAAAAAAATCATAAAAAGCCCTAAAAAAATCTGAAAAATACAAAAAGTCCTAAAAAAATACCAAAAAATCATAAAAAGACTTGAAAAAATACATAAAAATTAAATATTTCCAAAAATACAAAAAAATCATAAAATCAAACAAAAATCCAAACAATTATCAGGGTCAATCATCAAAATCAATCAAATCATTTAGTCACCAAATCCAATTTAATCAATCAAATCATTAACATCAAACCTATCAAATCGTCAAATCAAGCCAATCTCTCAAACAATCAAAATCGCATCAACATCATATATCAATCAATCAATCAAAATCAATAACCCGATCAATCAATCCACCTTTCATCATCACCATCAATAAAAGAAATTAGAACTACATCTCATCTCTATCGTTAAGTGCCTTGATCCTATGGATACAGGTATGTAGGTAGTCTGGTGTATGAAGGAAGTGCCTAGATTCAGGCATAGACGATATTCCTCTTTCTTCTCTCATCATCTTCTTTTATCATCTATCTCCAATTCATCAATCTTTCAAAATAATTCTTCCAATCAATCATTTACCGAAATCATCAATCTATCACTTCTTCCCATCGTCCAAGCAATAAACTCAAATGCAAGTCATCCTTAAAACCATACCAATCAAGTTAATCAAGCTTGCCAAATTATCCAATTGCAATCAACGGTCTTAATCCTAGCCTTGTCGTAAACTAAATCAATCACTTATTTAATTAATCAATAATCATCAATCAATCAAACAATCAATCCTTGGTTTATAGCTTGATAGGGGCAATACCTTGTTTGTTTTTGTATCATTTATGCATGTTTGCTTGTGTGTGTTATCATTTTTGCATTTGCATTTGTATCTTCCTAGCTAATATTCATATCTTGTATCTAGACAAGGTTGTATTATGCTGGGGCATGAGACACATTGTCACCTTGGTCCTTATACCCTGGTGCATAACGTCTCACGCTATATCAAACATATGGTTGCTCACTTTCATTGCAGCATAATGCATCTCCCTTTTCTTCTATCCATTTTCTTATCTTTCTTTTTCAACCAATCCATTTCATTTCGAGAGCCTACCCGTGGTCTTCTAACCCGCCTATCCTCTCGAGGGGGCATCATCATCCCATCCTCATCCTATCTTTCCTTCATCCTCTTTTTCCTCTATCCATGTCTTAGCTTCTTTGAAATGATGTTACTCGACACAGATCTCATCATCTTGAACATCATCTCAAAGAGGGGCAAAATGTAGACACCCAAAATTGTCCATCATCTTACAACATCTTATTGTTTTGCCCTAGGTACCCGTTTTGTCACCATCATAACCCGTATTATAACCTAACCTAGCATTTTCCTCTATTAAATTAAATAAATATAACATTTATTTAATTTATCCCATCCCTTACTTTATTAATAAATTTTATTTATTTATTTAATCCCATCTTTCATCCTATAATTAAATAAATATTTACTATTTATTTAATTATTCATGCATGCCACTTAATTAATTAAAATTTTATTTTAATTAATTAAAGTCACTTACCATTTCCATCTTTCAAATCCTCTATAGTTAACTTGATTCACTTTCAAATTCATCTCTAAAACCACTCACCTACCTTCCACTTTTCTCTCCCAAGTTGCATAGCAACTTTCCAATCTGATCATCACTTACAAAATGGAAACTTTATCCCTCCATTCTCTCATCTTGCCTATAAATGCATCTATTTTCAAAGACATTCTCATGGATGAATCTTCTAAGCACCGTCACTCTACCAAATTTTTGTCTCATCCATCACGTACCTAGCCTCTTCTCATCAATCTATCTACCCTCATCCGTCAAATCTCTATCATCGTTGTGCTGCGAAACACGAGCAATCAACAATCCACAATCGAACCAAGGAATCGAAGCATCTAGGTGATCTTGTTTATGTTTCATGTTGTTTTAATCACTTAGGTTGGATTTCTTGAAGTTATTAGGGTTTTAATCTTGTTTGTGTTATTTAATTTGCTAACATGGATTTTTCCCTGATGTACAGCATGCGATCAAAATGGCACTTGACCACACGCCGCTTGTTAAGGGTGTAGAGACCCCTAACATTCTAGGTTATGATTTTTGTCTAGCTTCATTATTAACCAATAAATTGATATAGAAGGGGAATGCACTCAACTCAACAAACCAACAGATACTTTATCAAGCAATCTAATGGTTATAATGTGTTGCATTTAAATATGTCAAACCAAGGAATCATATTCTTCTTGGATGGCACTTGTACTGTATGCACATTCAAGGATTTCTGAGTTTATCCTAAAGGTTGTGCATAGAAACAAACTATAGGAAAGAAAAAAAATTCTATTTTGTAAACTCTAGTGAAGAACAGTTGCTACGGGTAGGTACCTTTTTGTTAAGGAATAACAAATGCTTATTTAATAAAGTTGTAAACAGAAACTTGTTCAGCTATCCAAGGTAACTGCTTATGAAATAGCTAACCATAGTGGAAAATAATCTAGATACTAAGTTAGCGATCACTTTTATTATCTAATTCAATAGACATGACAATTAACAAGCTATAAACTAATAAGAGAACTATAGTTACCTCAAGTGGCCCTTGCTTGAGTGACTATAAGCTCATAGAATCTAAATTAGATCTTTAACTGTATCAATTACTCATTGACTGAATCTATTATCCTTTATTGGTTTCTGGAAGATATAATACAAAATTAACATAAAAAAGAGATGATAACAAAATTATCTCTCTTTCTCTCTAGATCTCTGTCATATACATAATCTATCATATATAGACAACATGTGGACTCTTCCCACAAGCACAGGAAGAGGACTTATTCCTAGTCTAAGCAAAACAAAAGTAGGAAATTGAATATTACAAAGATAATCTAGATATCCTAGTCCTACTATGATTCTTCTTATTCACTATAAGTAGGGAAAAAATAAATGAAAACATACAGAACATAGCATCATTGGATTAATCATGAACCATGATCTCAATTCCTATTAGTCTTTCTGACTATCTTAATTGTTGATGATAAAACCATCGAGGAGTGGAATGAGTTATGGTTAAACCATGCCCACTTAGTTTGCATTCTCTCTCCTTTAGCTGTAGGCTATTGCATTCTCAATTTTAGATAAACACCTCCTTTGCTGCAGGTTGGCATATGACCTTTGCTACGGGTAACTACTTTCTTGATGCATAGGGGTTAGTTTCTCTATATAGTATTTACACATCATAAACTACCATAATTAACATAAATTACTATCATATTCTATAAACAATTATTAACACACATAATCATCCATCAACATATTATATACCATTCTTAATGCTTTCAAGTCTTAAAGGGTAGTCATAAAACATGGATAATGTCTGGAAATGTCTTTGAGAAGTATAAACTAAAAGAAAGAAATTAGAACAAATTAAAGTCTCATCATCACCCCCAACTTAATTTCTTGCTTGTGCTCAAGAAACTCATGGCCTCTGATTATACTGTAGTGCAATCTCCCTATAATCCGTTGGCTCCATGACTCCTTGATCCTGCTTAAGATAAAAACCTTTTTGTTCAGCTAACCTCTCCCACCTGTCTTGCTCTGCTGCTTCTTGAAGTGATTTTTGTCCCTGCCAATGTGGAATGGGATATAGGAGAAGGGGGGAAGGAATACCAAAGGAAGCTAGGTAATTCCATGCTCAATAACTCTCCTGATGTACCTATTTGCCCTCGTGGTTAATGCCAAGAAATTTAAAATAGAATGGGGTTCTTTTCTTCTTAATTCATGTGTTAATTCATTCCACCCATCTCTTGAAAAGTTTAAATCCTCTTTACCAGTGTTATCTTCCAATTCCTTGAATTTCTTGTAATCCACTGATCTACACTCAAGGATTTTTGCTTCCACCCTAGACTGTTGGATGAAATTGATCCATTCCAAGTGCTACTATTCGATTAGGATCCTTGGCCTCTACCTTGATTTTGAGAGGAATTGATTTCTCCCTCTCATAATACTATTGTTGTAGGATTCCTCTCATGTGCTCATTATGTAGGAATGATGCTAGGGCTTTTATCTACACATCCCCAATAACAATTAAGGGATTCCAAGTAGTGTCATATGGAATAACCAATTCATGTAAATAAAATTCACATAATTGATTTTGCATCTCTAGGGTGGATTTTTGGTATGTTGTAAAAACAATTCAGGTTTAAAAAGAGAGATAGGAACATCATTATACAATTGACTTAACTAGAAACTCAAATATTGTTCTTGTAAATATAGGGCATAAACCCTTGAAGGAGGTCTATACCTCATTGATTGTATAGTCGTATCTGCTATCCTATCTATTTTGAATTTCAATCTCCTTATCTCCTTATTCTTCTCTTCAATCTTCTTTTTATGCTTCTCTTCCATCTCATGCTGTAAATTAACTATTTCTTCCATTTTCACCCATATTTGCAAGCCAACAATCAATAGTGTTGGAGGTGCAACCTCTTCTTGAGGTGAAGGGAAAATATAGTTCATCCTAGAATGAGCATCTGAGATCAGTAAGTGTCTGCAGTAACAACCATTCTCTCTGATTGCCTCAAAACACATACTACTATTCCATAAAGTAGAATCATACATAGTTCATTTACCACATTAACCCTTAGAGGAAAGTGATTGCAATTTAAACTAGTTTCAACAACATACATTAAATAGATTCAATAAACAGAATCACTAAACATGAAAGATAGAGCAGAAGACAAGAACACAAAGACTTACGTGGGGAAAACCCTTTCGGGTAAAAAACGCCACACTCCAAAACATAGAGCCATTGTATTATTCAGCAACAAGTGTACAAGTTACAATACAAAATCAGGCTCATAGCCTTTACTGGAAATTTACATCTTGTTCCATCTCTGGAGAAAATCTAGTAGCATTTCCTTACATCCAGTCACACCTCTCTCTCCTTGATCTATATTGAATCAATGCACTACTATATTTATACAAACTTCTCAAGTGTTACATGGAAATGACATTCCAACTTCCATATCAATTGAACAGACTTAGAACTGCCTTGTCATTTAATAAACAACAAGATCCATCAAATAATTACATTGTTATCAGACATTTCAACGTTGGGCCAATGATCACATTGATTCCCAACAACGATGTGCAATCAACGAATAAACTTGTGCCACATGTCGATGTTTGACTTGATCATCTATTGCCATCATATCTCAACCGTCATTCCCAGTCTCAACTGCAATACTATAACCCTTCCAAAAGACCAACGCGATGTGGCGGGGTCTATACCGCACCAATACAAGCCTTCCCCTAGACTATCGTGGGACTGTGGTTCACTTCCAACTATACCTCACTACTGCAGGCTAAAGATCTATCTTCCATGAGATGATGAGATATATCACAACACCACAGGCACACATTACTAGCCTTCATGGGGTGATGGGATCTATACCGCACCACCGCAAGCCATTTCACGAACTATTGCAGGGCTGCGGTAAGACCTACACACCCCGCGAACCTCTTTAGTCACCATCGCGGGATGGTGGGGTAACTCCCACTCTACTGCTGGCACCATCCAATGTCACTATAGGGTTGTAGGCTCCCGCACTACCACACACTCAAATGAAGACCACTGCGGGACTGCGGTAACACTGCCAGCCCACATCCCTCTTAGTTGCACCCTGCGGTACTGTGGCAAAGTCTTGATTGCAAAACTTTGGACGTCTAAAATTAATGGCAGCTGAGCTAGGGTTGTTCTAGTGAGTTTGAGATACACATTCTCAACATTCTCCCACTTGACGAAGAACTCACTAAACCCCTTCCAATGCTTGAAGTCACTGAATAACATCATCACAGCCATACATGCAATCTCAAGAATCTTAAACAATGCTTCCATGCTCCAACTAAGACACCTGCAACAACATCTAAGATGTCCATCATCTTAGGTAATAGTTCTATCCATCCACCAAAGGAAAAGGAATGAGCCAAGGCATATATGCACCAGTCTAAAGAACACAAGAATCAGATCCAACTAATAGCAAAGGATACAGAATATTGCCACCACTCCACTGTGCTCACAAGCTATACAAAAGAATCAACAACATCAAATTCAAAGCTTCAACCTAAACACAACTGTGAAGACATCCTCCAGAAAACAAGATAGAACATTAGCTAGACCAACAACTAGGACACTGATTGCTCTCATCCTATTGGTTAACCCACGCAACTAAAAATAGCACACATAACAAGTGCTAATCCATCCAATCACCCATAACTCCAAGGTATACAAAACATAGTAAACTCATGCCATAAATATATATACGCCCATAAAATACAATCATAAACTCCATGTGCAAACCTGTCAAAGAATGACATACACATCAAAGAGCTCCCACTGCATGGGTAATGCAAACCTGAAAAAGATCAAGGCATACCAAGTCTACCAATAGCGTCATATAGAAAGTGTAAACAACATGTAGTACCAAGGAACCATCCACAATGATATGAAAAAACCTGTAAATCAATAACCTATAAGAACAACTCTCACCACAAGTTTCCATAGCTCTCCCAAGTTCTCCACACCCAGCAAAGGAAAGAGATAAAGGAACCTCCATGTCATCACACAAGAACATAAGTGAAAACACATGACCACAAACTAGTGATCACAATAGCTCCAACCAAACCTCAAACCACTGTAATGTGAAACTAACTATCCAAGAAGATAACTGTGACAAAGAGAGAAACTCTTCACATCATATACCTGTAGAAAATCCTCCTACATATACCTCTAAGTTCCAGCTGTGTCAAGTATGATCTCCTCCATAAAGCACCAAAGAGAACAACATAACAACACCCAAAATCATTCAATCTCAATAGATCAAACACAACATATATATCATGTAACTACATGGATGTAAACTTCTCAAAGAAGATCAAACTTAAAATATTCATTCCACAAATATGAATTTGGCCCAATAACATGTCCAAAACTTCTCATAAAACAATCCATATACCTAAGGAGATAACCATGCCAAGTAATCCTCAAATGAACCCTCCAGAACTAGAAACTATAGCTCAAGATCCATATCCATGAGAAATAAAGCATATAGACTCATGCTAAACCATCCTCAAATGAGTCCCCATAATCTATGACCATGAATCAACTCAATCCCATGAGAACCAAAGCACGAAACATAACACATTTGAAAGATATAATGGGCAAATACCTCTCAAATAATAAACTATCGAACAGAACAAGAGTGGGGAATGAGTATGCTCCTCTGAGATACACCAAGCCTCATAGGCTCTCTCTAAGAACAATCTCCTCTCAGCTCTTTGTTGAACTCATGTCCAACCAAGGTGTAGGCTCTTCGGACTTTTTGTTGAAATCTCATCAAGAGTAACCATGTAAACAACACTTCTCTCATCTTAAGAGAAATAGAGCCTCACCTCATTCTCCATGTATCCATGAGCACCTGCAAATAATCATCTCATGCTAAACTCCAAATGCATGACTGCACCATCGTGAAGTTCTCAAGCATATGACCAATGCACCAAAAACAGAGAGAATCGCTAGACCACTGTCAAAGCTCCAATCATCTGAATCAGCAACTTATCATGACATCATGATCTTACCATCCCCCTTAGGAGATTCCATGCTCCAAGTGAACATAGCATGGTCTCAAGAGTAATGTATCATGCTGAAACACTAATGCATAAACAAGAGTATACCATGACATAAAACAAACTCTAAACAAACATCACTTGTCAAGCACCACTGACACCTCAACCAAAGACTCCATGAGTCCTCCATGGCTCCAAGATGTTACACATCTTCAATATCATGAAGATGACCCATCTCCAAATAGTGTCCATGCAAATGCGAAAGAACCCTTCTGCAGCAACAAGATCTAAGAGCTCCTCCTAGTAACATTTGCAACACTAAAGAAGATCATCCATCACCGAGTGATGATTTCACAGTCATTACTAAAGCTGAACTGTGCCTACCGAGATCTCCAAGCATCATGACCAAACATCTCCTAATTTGAAAGTTCTCTAGGTCCACACATGAACATGCCCATCTGACAGTAATACCAAGTGGCACCAATATCTCCAAAACCAAGGAAATACACCATCATTGTTAAAAGCTTACACAAAACTGTGTATCCAAGCTATTCATGACATCATGATACACATGCTACAGGTCCCCTTAACTAACTAACTAGGTACTCTACACCATCCATTCTCTCATCCCAAAGCAACCGTAGACAAGGCCAGCTAACAAATCTACATAAACACTGAATCAATCTTGTGGATATAGGCAGTCCACTTCTGAGTTATCCCACTGCAATCAATAGGTTGTACACACCTACAAAACTGCATAACTCGTAGATCCAATACACTGAAACATGCAAACCCATCATTGCACTAGTAATCAACAAACTAAGATTCAAAAGAGAATTACCTTGTAGACAAAATGAGACAAGCACTAGATCATGCTCAAATCTGATTTGTCAATCAGGTCCACAACCCAAGCACCATAGTCTAGGAATCCACCAAGCATCACCACAGAAATGCTGAGTGACAAATCACGTACCAATATTCCCATGGAGAGAAAGCATCTCACCTCCTCACACCATGCACGGAGCATGCATGCAAAATTGCAACTATCTCATCCAACAACACCCCAAAATCTAGGGTCTAGAAAATAGCTTAACTATAGCTCCATAAAATCACAAGTTTTTCTCTTGACCATGTAAAACCTACAAAACCACCATGTTTTAAAAAACACCCATGCACATCCATACCCACTTCACATCTGAAAGACTCAAAATTCTGAAACAAAAACACCATAACATTTAAACCAAAATAATGGATTATCATAGTTGAGCATCAACCATAGATTTTTTACGAAATTCTATAAAACCCTCAGATCCAAGAAATGTGAATCCAAGCCATGCAAGTACAATGCATCCTTAAAAGGAAAAAGTAGTTTAGGAACTGTAGGCCCATTTCAGGCCAACTCCACAACCACCAACATGCACATGCATCGGAGGGAGACGGGCTATTACAGAAGCTTCCAGATCATCCAATGATCAACTCCATAGCCTATATGCAATCGGGGTAAAAAAATAATGCCTTTCAATACCAAGAATAAACACCCAGCATAAGCACATAACTCCATAGCTAAAAACAACACAAGCTTCTCCATATCACTAGGGAGCCTCTCACATAAACACCCAATATGAAAGCTTTGCTGCAACACAACCACAAAGCAAAAAATCCCATCCCATGCATCATGCTTATTCCACTACCTATCAGGAGCTCTAGATCAACATCATTTCAAAGTGACCAACTCCATTTTCTCCATCTTCACCATCCTACAAGCTGTGTGTTGTCTCTTGAAACTAACACAAAAAGAGCAAACAAATTTCACTCAACAAAGGATCTATCTTCAACCAATTCCTTCAGATTTCCTCAAGCTTGCCAGACTAAGAAATCCTCACAGAAGGAATACCTAGAACTAGAAACCATGCTCTGATACCAATTAAAGGGAAAAAAGGTTCATCCTAGAATGAGCATCTGAGATCAGTAAGTGTCTGCAGTAACAATCATTCTCTCTGATTGCCTCAAAACACATTATACTATGCCATAAAGCGGAATCAGAGATAGTTCATTTCCCACATTAACCCTTAGAGGAAAGTGATTGCAATTTAAACTAGTTTCAACAACATACATTAAACAGACTTAATAAACATAATCACTAAACATGAAAGATAGAGCAGAAGAGAAGAACACAAAGACTTATGTGAGGAAAACCCTTTCGGGTAAAAAAACCCACACTCCAAAACATAGAGCCATTGTATTATTCAACAACAAGCGTACAAGTTACAATACAATATCAGGCTCATAGCCTTTACTAGAGATTTACATCTTGTTCCATCTCTGGAGAAAATCTGGCAGTATTTCCTTACATCCAGTCACACCTCTCTCTCCTTGATCTATATTGACTCAATGCACTACTGCATTTATACAAACTTCTCAAGCGTTACATGGAAACGACATTCTAGCTTCCATATCAACCGAATAGACTCAGAACTACCTTTTCATCCAATGGACATCAAGATCCATCAGATAGTTACATTGTTATCAAGCGTTTCAACATTGGGCCAATGATCATGTTGATTCCCAACAATGATGTGCAATCAATGAATAAATCTGTGCCACATGTCGATGTCTGACTTGATCATCTATCGCCATCACATCTCAACTGTCATTCCCAGTCTTAGTTGCAATACCGTAGCCTACCGCTATATCGCAGCTCTTCCAAAAGACCAATGTGGTGTGGTAGGGTCTATACCACACCACCGCAAGACTTCCCCCGGATTGTCGCGGGACGGCGGTTCACTTCCAACTATACCACACTACCATAGGCTAAAGATCTATCTTCCACGAGACGGTGAGATATACTGCAACACCGCAAGAACACATTACTAGCCTTTGTGGGGTGGCAGGATCTATACCGTACCACCGCAAGCCATTTCATGGACTATCGTGGGGCCGCGGTAAGACTCACACACCCGCAAACCTCTTTAGTCACTGTCACGGGAT
This sequence comes from Cunninghamia lanceolata, assembly GCA_027924645.1. NCBI lineage: Eukaryota > Viridiplantae > Streptophyta > Pinopsida > Cupressales > Cupressaceae > Cunninghamia > Cunninghamia lanceolata. The sequence continues at coordinate 1,946,412 of BSBN01000905.1, forward strand.
GGCAGGGTAACTCCCACTCTATCGTTGGCATTGTCCAATGTCACTGTGGGGTTGTGGGCTCCCGCACTACCACACACTCAGATGAAGACCGCCGCGGGACTATGGTAACACCACCAGCCCACATCCCTCTTAACTGCACCTTGCGGTACTATGGTAAAGTCTTGACCACAAAACTTCACACGTCTTAAATTAATGGTAACTGAGCTAGGGTTTTATCAGTGAATTTGAGACACACATTCTCAACATGAGGAACATCCTACTGCTCAAACTCTGGGTCCTTATGTATTTCTATAATGGTCAATTGAGCCAATTGGTCCAATCATGTTCCCTATTATTGATAAACTTACAACTAATTTTCCAACTTTTAAACCCTTTCATTCAATCCAGTCTCCTTTTGCTGGTATTCCTGTAGTTGTTTTTCCAATGTTGCAATCTTGTTCAAGGCTACCTACAGCTCATCAATTTTCTCTTCAGTTTTCTCCTCTTTATCCCATAATAACTCCTCTTTTTGGACTTCATCAGAGGAGGCTAGAAATTCTTGGTTTTCTACACTGTGAGGAGGTTGAGGTCATTTCCTTATGGTAAACAAATCCTCTTCCTTTGATTCTTCTTCTATTTCCACCAAACTAGATTGTGCCATATTCAACCGCTCTCTATCAACAAATAGGTATTCCCTCTCTAAATCTGTGTCAAATTGGAGCATATCTACCTTTTTCTATTTGGGAGCAATTTTTCCTCCTGTAATCCCTTTTTCCTTTAGGCATCTGGAACACCTTGGTGGTTGGGTAGATGATTTCTGCTTCTTTTTGGATTTAGACAAGGATGAAGATGCCCCTCTTTTCTTATTGGTCTTGGCAGCAGAAGGAGGGTTATTAGAGATTGTGGATGCTGCAAGTTGTGGGTTGGAGGCTTCAATTGCATTTCTTGCATTTCAAATTGTTCAGTGTGGCTAAAGGGGGATGAAGTTGGATGCTCTGTTAGTGGGGTTTGTACAGGTGAAGCTACAGGAGGGGGAAATTATAGGTTCTTCCATTGGGTTATGTGTGTGGAGTTGCATGCTCGCGCATGTCATCATGGCTATGGGTAGGTGAGGCCATTGGCTGGTTAGAGGTTGTAGGTGCTTCCTCTTCTTCCCCTGGTTGTGTATTTTATACCTATGCCTCGTCTACCCTAGCTAGCCTAGCCCTTAAGGGTCTACCATTAGGGTAGACGTTGAGTCTATCATCTATGTGGTTATATTCAATAAAAATTTCCTAGGGAATCTCTGGAAATTGGGCAGATAAACTTCTTTTCACTAGTAAAACAACTAAATAGTAATGCGACAAGGTAGACTAGTTCCCTTTCTGTTTATACTCAGCAGACATTCTCTTCAGCAAGTTGAACAAGTAATTTGGAACATTGACAAGTCTATTACGATGGAGATGACTCAATAATTTAAAATGCACAATATATAATAATGACTGTCTTCTATCACAAGTTAAGCACTTAATAATATGAGTAGCAATGGAAGCCCATAACTAGGGTAAAGAGACCCGTTTAGTACCTTAAGTTGAGGAGTCCATTCTTTCACCAGGTTGGACAAATTTGGCTTGAACTACAATGACATCAACCCGTATTAGAAATTCCTCTCCAATTGCAGGTAACCCAATTACTTCTACAATTGCAGCCTCTGAAGCATCAACCCTCAATCCTCTGACTATTGCTTCACTATTTTGTAATGTCCTTGAGAATTTTTTAGTCATGGCTTCACTGTATTCAGTCAGCTTGAGGAACACTCAAGCATCCTGACTTGCTAGAAGATAGACCTACAATCTTGGTTAGACTGGTTCCCTTCTAATGGGATCCCCACCCATTGTATAACAATGTAGCACTTCATATTTCCTTTGTAGTTTCTATTACATGTTCTCTGTAGTTCTTATGAAACCAATTACTGCTGAAATCAACTTACACTCCGTTACTTCCTTCTTGTTTCTTCTTGTTGCCTCTATCAATTTCTAATGATCAATCATAAACATTGTGCATGCAACTAGTAGCTAGTAATTATGAAAATAAAGGCTTAGGAAAGGGTAATGGTACATGAAATAATTTCCACGTATGAAATCTAAGTGTGATCCCCCTAACTAAAGGTTGCATTTGTCCGCAAATTGCAAGACAATGAGGATGTATGGTAGGTAAGTTTGAAAACATTAGGAATTGTATATAATAGTGGAATAAATGATGGTGTGATTTAAAAATTGCTATAAAATAAATAGAAATTATTGTTAACTAATGGAAGTTGTTAGTGTAGGTTTTTATTTCCTAGTGGGTTATTTATTTTTCCCTATATTCTTAGGTTTTTCCTACACTTCTATTAATCTCGCTTAGGTTAATAAAGTATGCTTAATTAGGTGAGAGGATTATGAGGTGTCACCTTCCTACATGTGAGCATCCATTAGCTATCTTGGGAAGATTCTTTGCTATCTTTAGTTTGATAGATGGTTTCTTCTCATTGGTCGGTGTTGCCACCTCCTCCCTCTCCCTGGTCTATATAAACATGCTAGCTGGCTTGTATTTTGCATCCTCTTAATGCTATTTTCCTTCTAGAATTTGCATTACTCTCTTGGAGACTAACTCTGTGATGTTATTTTGATTTTGTATCATCTACATTCATAGTTTAGATATTTATTCTTTTGCACTAGTCTTCTGGGTTAATAATCTTTTCAAATTCTAACATGGTATCAGAGCTATTCTATGTGCAAGGATAGATTTTAGTTTGCTTATTTGAGAGATTCAAGGGGGCTAATAAATCTTATTGTAGTTTTTCAAAAATCCTAGTATGCTCTTCTCTTGCATCTTCGGATGATCTAGAGAATCAGAAAAGTTTGATAGAAACATTTTAATCTCTAGGGTTTTGATGAAGGGGGTAAAACATAAAACACACAATAACAGAAATTGAATATAGAGAATAGAACTTTCTTTTATTGATCTGGGCAACTTATTACATTACAGAAGCTTAATTACAATCAGAGGAATCAGTCCTCCACAGGCTGCAACACACTACAACTACCATCACCAGGCTCTGGAATCTTTCACCTTCTGTAACCCCCAAATCAGCCAAGGTTTCTGTTTTCCCACCTATTCTTGACTCTACACTTGCCCCTTTAACTCTACTACCACCCAGGGTCCCCAAAATAGCCATAAATAACACTTTTTGGTGGCATCCAGCTAAATTTCAAAATTTACAACTCCTTATAAAAGTAGGTAAACTTCCGGGAAGCATAACTTTTGATCCGGGTGTCTGATTGATGAACCGTTTTATGCGTTAGAAAGCTTGTGATGTGAACTATCACGCCAAAAATCCATAAATGGATTTTTGTCAACTTTTTGGGATGTTTAGGGAAGTTTTAGTGCCTCATATCTCGTTTCAAAAATTTTTAGGGGCTTTTCAGAAAACAAAAAACTTTAATATCTTTCAGCTCACAAATGATCTTTGCCTGATTCCTTTGCCAAAGGTCTTCTATTTCCATTTAGTAACTTTTTGCAAGTTTTTTCTTCAATCTGTGCCCAATTGCAAACTTTCTAAAAATAGCAGGTACACTTACCAAATAGGCAGGTCACTATTTTTTGCAGTTTTGGAAAAACTAAAAGTCCTACATTATTATTCTAGATATTATGGAACCAGAAACACTAATTATGGAAAGAAATGAAAACAACTACAATGATTGTTTTAATTAACTTCTTTTTGGGTGATGCAAGATTGCCCTTACACCACTGGATGCTCCTGCATCAGACACCTAGGGTAATTTGAGAAGTGACCCTATCACGTCTCAGATGTTTGTGTGAGGAAAACCCAAATGGTCAACCTCTGCCTTAGACAACCAAGAAGAATCTTCAATAGGCCTTCCTTTCCATTTCACTAGATATTCTTCATATTGTCTGTTCCGAGTGCTCCTTCCCACACGGCTATCCAAGATCTCTTCTATCTCCTCTGTTGAAGTAGATGCCGGAATACTCCACTGTTCCTCTGTTGGTCCATCCTCTGTCCCACCTTCATGATATTTTGATAAATTAGCAATATTGAAAATAGGGGAAATATTGATCCCACTCGGCAGCTCTACCTCATATGCATTTCCTGAATCATGCTTCTTCAGGATTCTACATGGTCCAAATTTCTTCATTTTCAACTTATTGTATGTTCCAATTGGGAACCTTTCTTTTCTCAGGTGAACCATGACTTCATCTCCTACCTGGAACTCCTTATATCTCCTCTTTTGATCTGCCTTAGCCTTGTACTGAATATTCATCTTATTAATGTGCTTTCTCACCTCTTCATGCAAATTCTTCATGTGTTCTGCAAAGTCCTCAGCTTCAGCACTTGTCTTTTCTCCGTTGTCCAGCTTCCTTAACTCAGAAGCATTTCTTGGGCTATTGCCATATACAATCTAGAATGGTGATTTACTAGTACTCCTATTGACAGAATTGTTGTAAGCAAATTCTGCCTGTGGTAAAATCAAATCCCATCCCTTGGGCTTATCTCCAACTAAGCATCATAGTAGGTTACCCAAACTCCTATTCACTACTTCAGTTTGTCCATCAGTCTGTGGATGGTGTGCAGAACTAAACTTCAATTCTATCTTCAACTTCTTCCACAATGTCCTCCAGAAATAACCAACAAACTTGGTATCTCGATCTGAAACTATGCTCTTTGGTAGACCATGTAGTCTCACCACTTCCCTGAAAAATAACTCTGCAATATGAACAGCATCATGTGTCTTCTTACAAGGAATAAAATGTGCCATCTTTGAGAATCTGTCCACTACCACAAAAATAGAATCATGCCCTCTCTGTGTCCTTGGTAAACCAAGAACAAAATCCATACTAATATCATCCCATGGCTTCTCTGGTACAGGTAATGGTTGATACAACCCTGTATTTTAACTTGTTCCTTTTGCCATCTGACATACTCTGCAACTCTGCACAAACTTCCTCACATCCTGCTGCAACTATGGCCAACAGTAGATATGGTCTTATCTCGACCAAAGTGTCCAGCCAGTCCTCCACTATGCTTCTCTTTAATCAAGTTCTCTCTCATGGAACTCCTCGGAATGCACAACTGGCTTCCTCTAAACAACATGCCGTCTTGGATTATGAAATCCAACCATTTTGTCCTATCCAAAGTAATAGGCTCCAGACAAGCTTTCCAAGCCTCTACAAAATTTGGATCTTTAGGGTACAAACTTTTGAGCTCATCGAACCCAACAACCTCTATCTTCATTTCTGTCAACAAATTTTGCCTTCTGCTCAAGGCATCTGCAACTCTGTTGGACTTCCCACTCTTGTGCTTCAAAACAAAGGTATAACTCTGCAAAAAATCAACCCATTTTAAGTGCCTTTGGTTCAACTTCCCTTGATTATTAATATACTACAAAGCCTGATGATCAGTATATAAAACAAACTCTTTTGGCAACAAATAATGTCGCCATTTCTTCAAAGCCTGAACTATTGCATAAAATTCCTGATCATAAACAGAATACTTTTTCTTGGCATCATTAAGCTTCTCACTAAAATAGGCAATGGGCTTACCTTCTTGGCTCAAAACAGCTCCTATACCACTACCACTAGCATCACAATCTACCTGAAATACCTTATTGAAATCTGGAAGTGCCAAAACAGGTTGTTCTACAACTTTCTGCTTCAATGTATCAAAGCTCTTGTCTACTCCTTTAGTCCATCTAAACTCTTTTCTATCCCCTCTCATTGTCTCAGTTAGGGGTGCACAAATGCTACTGAAATTCCTGATAAACTTTCTATAAAAACTTGCCAAACCATGAAAAGATCTTACCTCTGTTGCACTCCTTGGCGTAGGCCACTCAATGATAGCCCTTACTTTTTATGGGTCCATCTTAAGACCTTCCTTCGAGACAACAAATCCCAGGTATACCAACTCCTTCTTTGCAAAACTGCATTTCTTCAGATTAATCAACAACTTCTCCTTCCTCAGCTTCTCTAGAACTCTTTTGATATGCGTCAAATGCTCATCCCAAGTCTTACTAAAAATCAAAATATCATCCAAATAAACAATAACAAAACTTCCCAAAAATTCTTTTAGTACCTCGTTCATGAGCCGCATGAATGTGCTCGGTGCATTGGTTAGCCCAAATGGCATGACTAACCACTCATACAAACCTTCCTTTGTCTTGAAGGCTGTCTTCCATTCATCCCCTTCTCTGATACGGATTTGGTGATACCCACTCTTCAGGTCAATTTTCGTGAAGTACTTGGCTCCACTCAAACAATCCATGATGTCATCCATTCTTGGCAATGGAAATCTATACTTGATCGTTATCTTATTGATGGCTTGAGAGTCTGTACACATCCTCCATTCTCCATCTTTCTTTGGTGCTAGTACTGCAGGTACCGTACATGGACTTAGGCTCTCCCTTATCAGTCCCTTCCTTAACAACTCCTGAACTTGTCTGTTCAACTCTTCATTCTCTGCAGGGGTCATTCTGTGGGCTGCCTTGTTTGACAAACTGGCTCCTGGTATCAAATCTATTTGATGACTTATCTTCCTTACTGGTGGTAAACCTTTTGGTACATTATCAGAGATAATGTCCTGGAACTCTTCCAACATATCTGAAACCTCTGCTGGTACATCTTCACATTTCTCTTGACTAATCTTAGGAATCAATGCAAAGCAATGACGCTCATGCTTCATACCCTCCAAAAATTTCTTACCATCTACCAAACAAATTCTGGCAGTACTACATACCTTTTCTTCCACCTCCTTCAAGGGCTTCAACTTATGACGAACTCCACCCTTTGTTAGGGAATATGTGTTTGCACGGCCATCATGGACAGCGCTCCTATCATACTGCCACAGCCTCCCCAACAACATATGACATGCATCCATCGGTATGATATCACACAGCACCTCATCATGGTAGTCACCAATCTTGAACTTCACTAAACACTGTTCATTGACCAAAGCTCTATGGTCCTTCTGCAACCATGCAATCCGATATGGATGCGGGTGCTTTCTTCTTGTCAACTTCAACTTGTCAACCATCTCCTTTGAAACAAGATTATCAGTGCTTCCACTGTCAATAATAATATCACAGCAGCACTTACCCTCACATTTGCACCTTGTGCGGAATAAACTCTTCCTTTGATTGGGTTCTTTCTCCTCATTCAGCAAGGTTCTTCTGACAACTAGGGTTTCTCCGCTTTCAGCATCTTCAGAATGCTCAGAATGTGCATCTTCATCTACATGTGCAACTCGTGCATTACCTTCAGGTCTTCTATTTGTCCTTCCTTGATGTTGCGGACACTCATATGCTCGATGCCATTCTTCTCCACATTGGAAACAGGTTCCTCTGAAACCTCCTCTTCCAGGTCCTTGCCCAGGTCTGCCTCTTCCTCTTCCTCTTTGCTCACCATTGTTCTAGTCACGAGGGTGGTAGGTATTATCCCCTCTTTGATTTTGACTGGTGCCTACTTCTTCACTTTTCTTTTGATCTTCATTACGGCCTTCATAGGGTCGTCCACCAGTCCTTCCACCTTGACCTCTTCCCCTTTGCTTGCTATCAAATCTTTTGTTTAGCTTCTCTTCCACCTTCAGGGAAAACTGGTACACATCTTCTATGGTGGTCATTCTGACCAAGCTCAACTCCTCTTGAATACTCAGCCTCAACCCATTAATGTAATGGGCTACCTTCTCCTTATTGGGCTCTGCATGGCCTGTCCTGATAGTAATTTTATAAAACTCTTCTGTATACTCCTTAACAGACTTGTTACCTTGCTTTAGTCCTTGCAGCTTCTTCAACAACTCCATCTCATAGTCCACAGGAATGAACTGCTTCTTTAGTTTCTCCACCATCCGATCCCATCTGGTAATCTTTGTTTTTCCTCTTCTATTCCTCTCTAATTGGACCTCCTTCCACCAAATATTGGCGTGGCCCTTCAACTTTGTTTTTGCAAACTTAACCCGATCTGGGTCCTCCACATCTTCATACTCAAAATACTCCTCCATGTCATTGATCCAATCGATAAGCTGTTCTGGATTCAAATCTCCAGAATATGTAGAAACTTCGATCCTGGGCCTCTTTCTGATCTTCGAAATGACCCTCAACAACATTACTTCGGCATCATCTTCAACAGCTTCTTGTTCTTCCTCAGATAGCTCTTCTTCAACTTCATCTTCACTTTCTTCTCTTGTCCTCAGCTCAAACCCTCTTCGTAGCTCCTCTTGCAATGCATTGATTTGCCTTTATAGGGCTCTAAAACCCTCTTCTGTCAAAGCATTCCTCCCAACATGATTTCTTTGTGGAGGCATCTTGGTCTCCACAGCAAACCCACGACCTCAGGTCCTGGTGCAAACTGCCTCATGGTCGGCGATCTGTCTACACACTCAGGAAACCTCGCTTTGATACCACTTGATGAAGGGGGTAAAACATAAAACACACAATAATAGAAATTGAATACAGAGAATAGAACTTTCTTTTATTGATCTGGGCAACTTATTACATTACAAAAGCTTAATTACAATCAGAGGGATCAGTCTTCCACAGGCTGCAACACACTACAGCTACCATCACCAGGCTCTGGAATCTTTCACCTTCTGTAACCCCCAAATCAGCTAGGGTTTCTATTTTCCCACCTATTCTTGACTCTACACTTGCCCCCTTAACTCTACTACCACCTAGGGTCCCCAAAATAGCCATAATTAACACTTTTTGGTGGCATCCAGCTAAATTTCGAAATTTACAACTCCCTATAAAAGTAGGTAAACTTCCGGGAAGCATAACTTTTGATCCGGGTGTCCGATTGACGAACCGTTTTATGCGTCAGAAAGCTTGCGATGTGAACTATCACGCCAAAAATCTGTAAATGATTTCTGTCAACTTTTCAAGATGTTTAGGGAAGTTTTAGTGCCTCATATCTCGTTTCAAAAATTTTTAGGGGCTTTTTAGAAAACAAAAACTTTAATATCTTTCAGCTCACAAATGATCTTTGCCTGATTCCTTCGCCAAAGGTCTTATATTTCCATTTAGTAACTTTTTGCAAGTTTTCACTTCAATCCGTGCCCAATTGCAAACTTTCTAAAAATAGCAGGTACACTTACCAAAATAGGCAGGTCGCTATTTTTAGCAGTTTTGGAAAAACTGATAGTCCTACATAATTATTCTAGATATTATGGAACCAGAAACACTAATTATGGAAAGAAATGAAAACAACTACAATGATTTTTTTAATTAACTTCTTTTTGGGTGATGCAAGATTGCCCTTACACCACTGGATGCTCCTGCATCAGGTTTGCACATGTGTTTTATGAAATCTGGGTGATTGCAGTATTTTTATTATATTGGCAACATTTCTGGTTGTTCCAATGCATCTAGGAGGCTTGAGAAAGTTAGATTTGGCTTTTGTTTCACCGAAATCAGAGATCGTCAGACACAGTTGCGGAACCAGGGTTTCAAGCTCAAATCTGACAACCAACTTGCATATTTGGTGTTTTCAATCATTATTGCAGGTTCTAGCATGCCTTTTCTTGTCTTAGGTAACTGATTCAGTCTTTGCATGCCATTTTTTGGTTGTTGGGGTTGTTTTTTGTTGCTAAAGGCATTATGTTTACATTAGATCCACATCTTCTATACATCAACAAGAAAACCGCCTTTTGGGTTTTGTTCGTAGCACAGAAAAACCATCTAGGTATGTTTTAGTTTTTGCATGCAACTCATATATTTTGCAAAAATGAACTCAGAAAGCTACAACAGGACCCCTCTCCATTAGCAGTTGTAGATTTGAAGGCAATTTTAAAATGCTTCGTTCTTGCTCATACGGACTCCATTTCCTAAGAATATTTTTTTGATTTTGGTTTTTTTTTGTGCTCTATGCACTAGTGTAGACATTTTTTGATTTTGATGCAGAAAATTTCTAGAAATTATAGATTCTCACCTATGACATTGCACAGTTCTCACTTTTGGAACTTCGGAGGATCATAACTTTCACATACGACCTTGTATCGAGGTGATTCTTTTTTTGAAACTGCATGATTTTTTGAGTAGATCGCAGTGGTGTTGTTAGTGTTGCTTGGCATAATTCTAGTATTGTACTTTCAGCATATAGCCAATTTGTGAGGGTTTTATAATGCATTGAGATCAAGACCATTAAGTATTTCTTGCTAGTGGCAGTTGTAAATGCACTAATTATAAAGTGCCAAAATCATTTTTTCTTGGAGGGGTTCTTTGATTGAGTGAAAAGGGGGGGTTGTCTTGGTGGTGTTCTCTTCTTTTCGGCATTTATTTTCTGCATTTCTTCATCATGGATCAAACAATTGTACCCATCCTAACTCCCTACAACTACTTTGAGTAGAAATCACGCATGACAATTCACTTAAAGAAAACTGGATTACATAGGATAACAATGGAACTTGAAACTGAACCTTGTAAAGATAAAGATAAGCCTAAGTGGTTTAACAAATCTGATGAGGCATATGGAACATTGTGTTTGTCTATTTCTCCTGATTTGTTCTTTCACATTGAGTCTTTAAATTCACCAAATGAAATCTGGACAAATCTAGAAGCACTATTTGGCACACAAGATTCAATGAGGGGTCATATGTTGGAAAATGAACTAATTAGTTTAAGTCCAGGCAATTTCAACACAATCTAGGATTTCTTCACAAAATTGAAATCACTAAGGCTGCAATTAAAATAATGTGGAATTGAAAAGAAAGATGAACAATTGATTCTCAGTATTCTCTCTAAGCTAAGTTCAGAATATTCTGTATTTGTTTCTACCTTCTATGCTACTAAGGGCGCACTTGGTACTCAATTCACCATGCCATCTTTAGATGATTTTGCTATCTCTCTCACTCGAGAACAAGACAAGCTAATTCAGATGGGTACTCTTAAGTCGTCTAAGTCACATGCCTTGGCTACCAACCAAGGCACAAAAGAATAGAAAGGACAAAGTAGTAACAACAATAGTAAGGATAAGAAACAAAAGAATAGCAAGGAGAAGAAGGATCAAATACCAGTTGCTTCAAAAACAACTAATGAGACCCAATCTTCTAAGGGTGACAAGCCTAAGAAAGAGAAGATCTAATGTGCCTATTGTAAAAGACCTGGTCATGATGAACATAAATGTTTGAAGAAACAAATTGATCACTTGACACAAATTCTTGAGAAGAATGATATCAGTGTTCCTGAGTCTATCAAACAAAGTTCTAATGAGGGGTCTAACAAGGCAAAAGAAAATAGCAAGGGGAAAGGAAAGGGCAAGGCCCTTGTTGCAGTTGCTTCTTCACCATCCACTTGGGTTCTTGATTCGGGTGCTTCACACCACATGGCTTCATTTAAGGAAGAACTTGCATCTTTGGAGCCATGTACTATGCCTTCTATTTTGATGGGTGATGACACTCCTGTTGAGGTGTGTGGGAGAGGGTCTGTTGATGTGGGGGATGGCACATTCCATAATGTTCTTTATGTGCCCTCATTATCAACTAATCTCCTATTAGTATACCAGATCACTCACACAGGTTCAGGCAAGCAAGTTGAGTTCACTCCTGATTCAGTGGAGATTTGTGAGTTGCACAGTGGTTCTATAGTTGTAGTTGGGAGAGCAGATCATTAGTCATAGCTCTATCTATTTTTTCACTTTGTTCTTGATCCTCCAACTATTTTGCTCACTCATTTTGATGATGTGAGTAGATTATGGCATAAGCAGTTTGGCCATCTTAACTACCGCTACTTACAATAGCTCAACCAACATAGCATGGTCATAGGGTTTCCTTCAGTTTAGTTTTCAGATGGTGTTTGCCAAGGTTACATTCTTGGTAAGCATCCTAAGGAAAATTTTGACAAAGGTAAAGCATGGGGAGCTTCACAGATACTAGAGTTAGTTCACAGTGATTTGGCTAGTCCATTTCAGCATCCTTCTTTCAACAAGGCTAGATATGTCCTCACATTCATTGATGACTTTTCTTGATATACTTGAGTGTACTTTCTCAAACAGATGTCAGAGGTATTTGATCATTTTTAGGACTTCAAAACTTTTGTAGAGAAGCAATCTGGGAAAGCCATCAAAGTTTTGCACACTGATAATGGTGGTGAGTATGTCAACCATCAGTTTGAGAGGTTTTGCACTTCAGCAGGGATTAATTTATAGCATTCAGTTCCATACAATCCTCAGCAGAACGGTGTTGTAGAACAAAAGAATAGGTCCTTGAAGGAAATGGTGAACTGCATGATTCACTCCAAATCTCTTGCACCACAGTATTAGGTAGAGGCCATTAACTATGCTTGTTATATCCAGAACCGTGTTCCTCACCGAGCCTTGAAGGGAGTCACTCCTTTTGAAGCATGGAGTGGTTGAAAACCATCAGTTAAGCACTTTCAAGTTTTTGGTTCTCCTGCATGCGCCCACATTCTTGCAGAGAAATGTAAGGCCTTGGATCTAGAAAGCAGACCTTGCATATTTGTAGGTTATCTTGATGGTGTGAAGGGTTATCGGTTGCTCCACCCTACTACACATGAGTTGTTCATTGAGAGGAGTGTTTAGTTTGAGGAGGGCTCTTCAAGCTCACTTTCTATCACTTCTCCAACTCCTTCTACTTTGACATTAGAGTCACTTGGGATACATAACAGATCTTTTGATGAGTCAGATTCACCTGAACAGTCTTCTACCTCCACTTCCAATGCAGAGAGCGATTCAGAGGACTCACCTCCTTCCTCTCCTAGTCATCATTTAGAGGTTGATGATTCTCCTCCAGATTCTCCATCTTTCAGTCCATTTTGGGCTAGATAGACCGTGCAGTCTGTAGGTGATTGGGTTGGGGATCCATCAGACACCAGGCATACTCGTTCACAGTTCTAGGATGCTCCACATGTCTTCATTGCTATTGCCTCAGATACACAGTCTTTTCATAAGGGTTTTGGTATTCTTGAGTGGGATATAGCTATGCAGGAGTATATTTCCTTGATGAGGAACCATACTTGGGATCTTGTCCCTCTTCCTAAGGGAAGAAAACTTGTTCGATGTAAGTGGATCTATCAGACAAAGTTTGCAGCAGATGGGTCAGTTGACAAGCATAAGGCTCGCTTGGTCGCCAAAGGATTCTCCTAGGTTCCTGGGATTGACTACTCTGAGACTTTTGCACTAGTTGTCTGAATGAATTCCATCTGACTTTTTCTTGCCATTGCTGCAGCCAATCATTGGGAAGTATACTAGATGGATGTGAAGAGTGATTTTCTTCATGGTGACCTTCAGGAGGAGATTTACATGGAGTAGCCATAGGGGTTTGTTTAGGATTCTTTACTTGTGTGCCATCTTTAGAAGTCTCTCTATGGCCTCAAACAGGCTCCTCGGGCCTGGTATGCCAAGATGGACTCCTTCCTTCTATCAGTTGGGTTTACTCGATGCCATTCTGATCCCAATGTCTACATTCTACAGTAGGATGATTCACTCCTATTTCTGGTTCTGTATGTTGATGACTTGTTGATCACAGGGAGTTATTCATCCACCATTGGGGTTGTCAAAACTACCTTTCATGATAGGTTTTTGATGACTGACTTGAGCTTGTTGCATTACTTTCTCGAGATTGAGATTCTCCAGTCTACTTCTGGGATCACCATCACACAGTCCAAGTATGCTCTAGATTTTCTCTCAAGGTTTCATATGGCTGACTGTAAGCCTTCTCCAACTCCCTTCCTTTCTGGAGTCAAACTTGAGGCTCAGTGTTCTTCTTCACTTGCTGATGGCACTTTGTACCGACAGCTTGTTGGAAGTCACATTTATCTAACTCATACGAGACCTGACATTTCATATGTTGTAGGCATGGTCTCTCGATTCATGTAGGAGCCCCATGAGCTACACTGGAAACTAGCCAAATGGATCCTTCACTACATCTAGGGTACTCACAATTTTGGGATTCACTACGCAACGGGCATTGATCTTGACTTGGTGGGCTACAAAGATTCAGATTGGGTAGGTGATTCTCAGGATCGCATGTCTACTTTAGGTTACAGCTTCTCACTTGGTTCAAGTCATGTTTGTTGGTCAAGCAAGAAGCAGTCTGCTATTGCTCTATCTTCTACTGAGGCTGAGTATCAGGGGGCTGTGAATGCAGCCACTGAGGCCATTTGGCTTCAAAATCTTCTCATTGAGTTTGGTATCTAGATCAGATGATCATCAGTCAAATTTTGTGACAACCAGAGTGCCATTTAGATCTCATGCAATCTAGTCCATCATCAGCAGACCAAACACATAGAGGTCCACATGCACTACATTCGGGAGCTCATCCATGGCCATGTCATTGACCTTCGCTACTATTTGACTTCTGAGCAGGTTGTTGATATCTTCAGCAAACCCTTCACTGAGAGCAAGTTCCTTCATTTGTGAGCTTTGCTGGGGTCCGGGATGCTTCATCTTCTGGGGAGCATCTTCCTCTCACTCGAAGTATTGACTCTCTCTACTTTTGGGGGGGTCTCTTCTCTGTCTATTTAGGGGGGGGCTTTTCTCTCTCTTTGGGGGGGAATTTTATGTACATGGGCACCTCATTAGGCTTGATTTTTTGGGACCCATTTCTACATCCACCTAAGCTTTGCTTATGGGGGGTGTTAGTGTAGGTTTTTATTTCCTAGTGGGTTATTTATTTTTCCCTATATTCCTAGGTTTTTCCTACACTTCTATTAATCCTGCTTAGGTTAATAAAGCATGCTTAATTAGGTGAGAGGATTATGAGGTGTCACCTTCCTACATGTGAGCATCCATTAGCTATCTTGGGAAGATACTTTGTTATCTTTAGTCTGATAGATGGTTGCTCCTCATTGGTCGGTGTTGCCACCTCCTCCCTCTCCCTGGTCTGTATAAGCATGCTACCTGGCTTGTACTTTGCATCTTTTGCTTTTTCATCCTCTTAATGCTATTTTCCTTCTAGCATTTGCACTACTTTCTTGGAGACTAAATCTGTGTTGTTATTTTGATTTCATATCATTTGCATTCATAGTTTAGATATCTATTCGTTTGCACTAATTTTCTAGGTTAATAATCTTTTCAGATTCTAATAGAAGTCATGAGAGAAATACCATAATAATGCTGACAAGGTGAAATGTGGTGCATGCAAAAATGGTAACATGGCGGCCGAAGTGAATGATGTTGAAAAATGTGTCGAAGTGAAGCAATTTGATGTGATTGGAAGGAAGTGTGATTGATAGAGGATCATAGGAATGGAGATGCATGGCGAAAAAGTACAATTACAAAAGAAAGAGTGGTGGCATGTTGATGATTTGACTAGTTGTGGAGGGAGGCATTGTAGGAAAAGTATTATGTGGCTGTATGTACGAACTCCTCGAGTGATGAGAGAGTGGCTACATGTAGTCAAAAGAAAAATGGGGTGATGTGGAGTATGTAGTGGCTACATGTAGTTGGAAGCCAAATAGGGTGATGTGGAGTATGTAGTGGCTGCATGTAGAATTTGAATAGGGCCTGAATGGTGTGGCTATGGGTGCAGCAGTGACAGGTCCCCTTGAAAATGGTGGGTGGTAAAGTGGTTGCAGGTTTAATGGCTACAGGTCCTTGTGAAACGGTGGTAAGACAATGGTTGCAGGTGCTATCAACTTCTTTCTATTGAATGTTTTATTGATGTTGGTTGTGTTTGTTGTTGTTGTTGTTATTTTGTTATTTTGTTATTTTAATTTGTGTACAAGGGAAGAGAAAATCATACCCGTGGGATGATAGAAGGTGACATTATGGGCTCATCTATTGATGTGACAATGGATAAATTAGTTGTATCATCTTTGGATGGATTGCATGTGTCTTCTAGTGGTGAATCTTGTGGCACTTGTGAAATTATCTTGTAAGTTGTTGGAGAAGGCTGTCTTTATCTAATGGCTTCTTATAAAGCCTCAGACGATGTCCATTTACCATGATTGAAAATCTAATTGGATCAATTATGGTAAGTTGGATTGCACCATTGGGAAAAACCTCTTTGATTTCATAAGGACCTAACCATCGCATCCGTACTTTACCCTTATGGTCCTTATACTTGGAGTCATAAAGTAGGGCCCAACCACATATGTGAAATTCTTTAGTCTTAATGTATTGGTCATGCCATTTGACACTTTATTTTTGTATGAATTATGTGTGGTGAATTGCCCCCATTCTCAATTCATCTAAAGCATTAGGTTTGTTTAGCCAATCTTTTTGAGGTACAAATAAATCCATTCCTAATTGTACTGTTGTTCTCAATGTCATGTATTCAAATTCAATAGGGATGACAAGCTTTTTCCCATAAACCAATTCATAGGGTGTAAACCCTATTGTTGTTTTCCATGTTATCTTGTATGCCCAAACTGCTTCTGGTAATCTAGCTACCCAATCTTTTTGTGCAATGCAACTATCTTTGCAAAATATTTCCTCAATCTCTCTGTTTGTGACCTCAACCTAGCCGTTTGACTGTGGATGATAGGGAGTGGATTTCTTATGTCTAATTTCATATTCTTGAATCAGGTGAGCAATCATTTCTAATGTGAATTGTGGTCCCTAGTCATTAACTATTTCCCTTGGCACCCCATATCTAGTAAATATTTCTTCATAGAAAAGGTGGCTACCTTACTATCTTTGGCAAACTTTAGAGATTTAACTTCCACCCATTTGGTCAAGTAATCAGTACATATAATATGTATTATTTATTGTTAGAAGGAGGATCTATAGGCCCAATAAAATTAATGCCCCATTTGTCAAAGGGTGCCATCACCAATTGTGGCTGTAGGGGCATCTCATCAGTTCTTGTAGGTCTGCCCATCCTTTGAAATAGTCACATCTTCTTGTGTACTGAACTGTATCCTTGTGTAACGTTGGCCAATAATATCAAGTATTTAAGATCTCGAGTGTTGTCCTTTTGGCCGCAAAGTGCCCACCACAAGATTCATCATGGCATGCATTAGTAATGTCATAAATTTCTTCTTCTCTGATATATCCGTGCATGACTTGATTAGGTCATGTGTAAAAGAGGTAGCCAACTACCCATGAATAAGGGAAGCTGTGTTCAACCATATGGCACCTTTCTCTTGGTGAAAGGTGTGGAGGTGTCTTCCCTAAATCCAAATAATTGGCTATATTTGCATACCAAGGAGCTTGGACTATTAATGCAAATAAGTGTTCATCAAGAAATGAGTCATCCATAATGGGATCTTCAACATTAATAGTTATCCTAGAGAGTAAATCAACAACTACAATTGCCTTGTCAAGTTTGTCTACAATAGTGATATCAAACTCCTGTAATAACAACCATCTAACAAGTCAACCAATAACCACTAGTTTGTTCATTAGATATCTTATTGTAGCATGATCAATATGAACAAAAACTGGACAACCAATGATATAGTGTTTGAATTTGTTGATTACATAGATAGCATCTAACATTTCTTTCTCTGTGACAGTGTATTTAAGTTCAACACCTTGTAGATTTTTGTTGATATAGTAAATAGCATATTCCAAATTACCTTATTTTTGTCCTAACACATCACCTATGGCAAAGTTAGAGGCATCAGTATGAATTTGAAAAGGAATTGTCCAATTGGGTCCTTTGAGTATAGGTGTCTTTGTCAAGGAAGTCTTAAGATTTTCAAAGGCCCGTTGACAAGCAGGTGTCCAGTAAAAGTCAAAATCCTTGGAAAGTAGGACAAATAGAGTTGTTTCTATTTTACTAAAATCCTTTATAAACCTCCTATAATATCCTGCATTGCCTAGAAAGATCCTTACATCCTTTTGTTTCTGAGGAACAGGTAGTGCTGAAATTGCTTCAATTTTACTGGATCTACCTAAATTCCTTTCTTAGAGACAAAATGTCCAAGTACTACTCCTTCCATCATCATGAAACACTTTTCGTGACTAAGAGATAGATTGTGATCCTAACATCTTTGCAACACCTTTTGAAGGTTTACTAATGCTTCTTCGTAAGAATCTCCATAGGTGGTGAAATCATCCATGTATACTTCCATGCAGTCATGAGCAAAATTAGAAAAGATGCTCAAAACAACCCTTTGAAATATTGTAGGGGCATTGCATAGTCCAAATGGAAGGACTGAATAGGCATAGGTTCCCCAAGGGCATGTGAATGTCATTTTGTCCTGATCCTTTGGGGCTATTTTGATTTGATTATAGCCACTAAATCCATCTAGGAAAGAAAAATATTTCTTTCCAGCCAATGAATCTTTCCTAGTGGTTGTATTCAATGCTCTATAATCAACACAAACCCACCGCTTTCCCCCTTTTTAGGTGCTATGACTAATGGGGATACCCATTGGCTGTCTGATATAGGGTATATGAATCCTATATCCAATAGTTTATGCAATTCATTTTTCACTATGTCTCTTACAACAGGGTTCATTCTTTGCTAAGGCTGCCTAACTGGTCTACATCCTTCATTTATGTATATTCTATGCATGCAAAGGTTAGGGTCTATGCCTTTCATGTCATGGTAGTCCCAGGAAATGTTTTTTTATGAGTTTGTAGTATGGTTATTAGTTCAGATTGTTGTACTATTGTCAATTGCTTATTGATATTAAGTGTTCTACGTGGTGTTATGTCAACTAGTGTTAGAGATGTCATAACAGAAGCAACATATAGCCCTGATAAATTAAGACTACAACTGTGTGGTAGCAAATGATGGAACATGCAGGCAATGGAAGCATAAGCTTATGTATTCACTATGGGAAAAATATTATGTAGTGGGTAGGTCAAGCATACTATACACAAGTCTTGTTGCGGGTCCATCTCATAAGTGTTTTGTATAATATTATAAAGAAATTCATCCTCATCCTAAATATTTAGCAATGGGCTATGTTTAATGGTCATTAGTTTTTGAAGAGAATATTGGTCATTATCCTGGAGGTGCAGCAAAGTAGGTTGTTCCATATCAATAAAAGGTTGTGCTGGTGGGTAAAGAACCAGTTTTTTGGTTACATTTCCATCGGAAATGATCATATTGCCAAACCTACATCCTATGAAGGCATCTGTTGTTGCTAGCCAGGGTCATCCTAGAATGATTGGATACCCACCTAAGTTGGCCTTGGGTTGTAGAACCATGAAGTTTGTAGGATATTCCCATGAGTCAAGTGTGATGACTAAATCTTTAATGAATCCTTCAAGTTTGACAGTTGACCTATATGCCAATTGTAAAACTATTGGTGTAGACCTTAAGTTGATTAACTGAAGATTTTGAAGTATTTCTCTAGTCATAACATTTATGGCTGCAGCTAAGTCAATCAGAGTGTTTTTGATAAGGGTGACGTTAATATGCACATATACCATAAGACTGCTAGGATCTGCATATTTTGGAACAACTAGGTTGCCTAATGAGATATCGACAAGTTGTCCTATAACATGGACAATTTGGGGTCCTTTCTTTTCCTTCCTAGTTTCTTAAGATACAACTCCCTTATAGTTTTAGCATAGATAGGCACATCCTTAATGGCTTGGTTCAGGGGAATCTTGACACAAACATTCTTGAACTAACTGTTGACTTATTTTCCTATATTCGGAGTCAAACAGTTCACCTTGAATATCTCCTAGATATTCCTTGGGATATGGCCTTGCAAGACTGTTGTATGGTTACACAACATGCCCCATTTTGACTTGACAAAACAAGGACCCAACTTTTTACTGCTTTGGCTTGTGTTGTTTTCCTACTTTTCGGCAGTCTAGTAAAAGTAAGTCATGCAGGTGACCCTACATAAGGGAGCTAGGTAAGTCATCATGATGAGGTTAGTTCATCAAACTTAATATTTCATATCAATAACCTCATGGTTGGAAAGAGTACTAAATTTCATGCAGGTTTGCCTTTTGGATCACCCTAATATTCCTTAGGGAACGAAAGTTATGACAAGTCAAAGTCCTGGTCAAAACCTGATATTCCTGGGGGGGTCATATTCCTTAACATCAGTCACCTTAGTTAAGATCACCCTGATCCAATTTTATCACGTGATAATCATTTGGTCTGAAACTCTGAATGTCAATTTTACGTGATAAGTGGTATTTAGCCATCAAACAGCTTCATATATTTTGCGAGGGTCATATTTTGAATATCACCTGACATTTTGAATATCACCTGATATTCCAAATATCACCCTAACGTAAAATACCACGCCAGTCCCAATATGCTAGTGACATCATCTAAACCCGATGAATAAATAAAATCACCCTGACGGTGACGTCATCATCCTTCTTACCTCGCGGAGGTATGTTTCCAACGATCACCCCTTTTAAACAACATGACAGTGATTTCATCCCGATCTTTTGAAAAAGGAGGTCACTTTAGTTCAGATGGGGTCATATTCCAAATATCACCCAATCTTCTAAAGATCACCCTCCTCCTCTAGCCTCGTAACATTTAATGCCCATAAATGCAGTAGGTGGATTCCCACCAATTGCGAACATGATCCAAACACCTGGCAACATCCATAGATTAATGGCAGAAGATCAATGGTTTTAATTGATTTAACCCAGTTTTGCCCTAATCTGCCCTATGGATACATTTAAAGGTAAGTTTGCAAGGTTATTTTCATTTTACCTTGCAATAAAACAAGAATTTACATAGTACATAACACTCAAACCCTTATAGAAGCTACCAGTGGACGGACAAGATTTTCCAGTGCAACAGATCAGGTGATCCTCAACGTTTGTGACCCATTTTCATAATTGTTAACCTAACACAGGAGAAAAACATGATCAGGTAAGTAATTAGAAACCCTCCTGTTGTCATTTTCTATGATATCCAGGTAGTACATTTTTTTATGGTTTAGCTCTGTAAATGTGCATATCATGATAGAGTAGAGATTAATAAGTATAAATGCATGATACAATAGACATATGATGCCGTATGAATGCATATGAATATCAAATGGTAAGACTAGGCATGTTTGTTGCAGGAATCCATGGCAGACCACAGGAGAAACAAATCTGGAGCAGAATTTCTTAAGCCTATGTTTGCTCAACCCGAAGGGATACAGTTCAAGTATGGCGTCATCGGAGATACTCATCAGGGAAATACAGATTTAGTGGCATGGTCATCCAAGATGCATGATGACAGAGATAATACCCTTCTGGATGCCATTTTTGTATCAAGAATGTGGTATGCAGCTGGATTTCCATATGCCATGGAAACCCTAGAGCTAATAGTGGAATGTGCCAGAAATTACAACCCTTAAACAAGACGGGTGGAGAAACATGGAAGGGTTTATGCAGATTTGTCAATAAAAGGGATTACAGCTACTTTCAATCTTCCAGTTGGAAAGAAGGTAGTTAGTATGGACCTGCACAAACTGGAAACTGAATATGAAAACAATAAAAAGACTGCCAGAAAGAGGATATATCAGTGGAGATCTAAGAACAACACTTACAATGCATCTGCCAAATTACTAGTGCATCTATACAAATTTGATTTTGATGATGAATATCAGTATATGATTGCCCTGCTTAGTAGGATGACAGGCCAGCCTATCGTTGGAAGTTTCAAGGATTGGATGTATGGAGTCTTCATGATGTGTCTTTATACGAATAACAAGCCATTATGGGCTAAGATCATTAGTGATGCCTTAGATGAATAGATGATGAACCTAGGAGGCCTGGAATGTTTATTTTACATGACTTCATATATTGTATATTCATGTACTTATAAAGGTACATTTGATGCACTTACTACAGTTGGAAAGATTGGTGGAAGTATTAATGATGCCCATATATGGGATCATTATCCTCAGTTACAGAGAAAAGACTATCTCCTTAACTACAAATTGGTGAATGATGCATTTTCTATGCATCTGGTTAGAACAATGGAGGAGGATAGAACCAAAAGATTGAGCATGGAAGCTCAAGAAGATATATACAATCATGGTGCTTGGTTCATCCAGTTTGCCACATTTTCCTACATTAGAATAGAAGGTTTTGAAGGACAGGCACTCATGTTACCTAGGTACCCTACTGATGGGGTAGTCCTGATGGAGTTTTTAAGATAGATATCTACTATACTGGATGCATACAAAGCAAATAAGAAAATACCTCCAGTATTGTTTCTAGTAACTATAGGGTGGTACATATGCCCTGATTCAGAAAGCATAAAGAAGGCCATAGGAGGTTTGAACCTGATGAACCTACAACCATTTCCATTGGCTAGATCCTATGATCCCTATGGAAGAATGCAAAAGATAATAGGGAAGCCCATACATCAGAAGCACTTAGAGGATTTTTGGACTGACTGTGAGGATGAGGCTGAGGTCAGAAGAAGAAAATATCAGATACTCAACCTCAGTCAGATAAGGACATTTGATATCATCTCAATGCCTGCACAATTAAAGAAAGATGATGGTAATATCATGTCAAACGAATATTAGGATAATAAGGTGTATAATGACACCATTTCAGCCCCTGACCTAACGCAACCTGAAGACATTTCATTAGATCAGTTCACAGGTGGGGTGCTGTAGTTGAACTAGTCATGGGTAAATGAGCAAATAAGTACACTAAAGAAGAAAGGGGTGGCGATCACAGTAGATAACAAGAGGAAAAGACAAGAGATTCATGATGAGGAGTATGACAACTTTCTTGGAGAGAAGATAAAATCTAATGGAGAAAGGCTGCCTGCTCAGAAACAAGGAAAAGGACCCCCTAGAGGGAAAAGGAAGACTGATAATGAACCTAGGGGGTAATAATTGAGAAAATTGATGTACCAGCTGAGGATGCATCTGCATCAGGATAGGCATTAGCCTCATTTGCACCATCTCTAGCAGATAAACAAAAGACCAAAAGGATCCTGAGGCCAGTTGTAGATACTGCAGAAATACAAGATGAAGGCCAAACCTCATGACAGAATGTGGAGGAGGATATCCTTAATAAAGAGGAGCCTGAAGAAGATGACCCCATGATGGTTACTAGAAAGAGGAACGCACCCCTAGTAGCATCAACACCTAAAAAACAAAGAACATCTATGAGGGGTGAGATCAGAAATGACCCTTTGGTATTAAGAGGAGCTGGTAGTGGAGTGTTGTTGTCCCATTTCGTGATTACACAAAATTTGCAATTTTTCTGATAAATTATCATGTTCTATCATGTGGTCATAAAATGACTTTGAATAACGATATGCATGCAAACGGTTGAGGCATAAATAACTGTCCCGGGCATCATCCTTCGCCGTGAACCATACACTCACTAAGTTGGAGAAGTTTTCTGCGGAGAAGTAAACGGTATGAGGGCCACACTCATCGCCATGTATTGCCACAACTATACTTACCTATCAATCGGCATGTCTAATCTGTTATCAAACTGGTGTTCACTACTGATCAAACAAGCCATTCTCTTCATCATCGGGCATCATGATTTATTTCTAAACTGCTAGCAATTCCCACAAAGTTTCAAAGAAGTGCTTCACATAAACTTAAATGTTTCAAACCGCATAATGCTCAAAAGTCGGCATGTTGTGAAGGTGGCAGAGAAACACAAAAACTGTTCTGGAAAAGAAGCCAAATATTATAAAGAACTCCTATCACTGCATTTTCATCAAATTTCTCCTTAGCAGACATTGTATCACATATAGCATTACTTATCAAACTGTCCAAGAGCACGAGTGTCATAGCATTGCCCAGTTGCACTCCTAAATGCTGTAAAGGTAAACTGCTGTGACGTGGAGTTGATTAAAAGCACTCAGCAATGGATGAAATGCAAACTTTGCCATAATCATCTCTAATGGCTGGTGGAAAATACATTAAATCTTGAATCTTCGGAGCTCAAAATGTATTCTATCACAGATTTCTATTCTTTCTCTTGAAGGTTGTTCAATATGCTAGGCCGTTAGGTCTATCCAGAAGGAGTTGGTTTGTGAAAGTTTCTAATCAAGAGTGGTAAACTTCTCCACTGAACAGCCATCGACTCTCCTAGCTTCGGTGATTCCCACAAGATATGTCAGTCTAGGAGAAGATACAATAGTCCTTATGGCAGATAGCTAATCAAATGAATAGTTCTTGAACCAGATGCTGCTTCCGCATAACAATACCTATCTATTAGGCACCGAATGGCCTCTAAAATACAGAAAGGTGGTCTAATAGAATGCAATCTTTGCAGCGAGTGCATGAAATGCATTCATTGAAAACACTCTTGAGGCTCTGAATAAGGTGTCTGCAAGTACTGTAAATGATAAAAGATTCTCGCATGAACATATTTAAGGCACCACAGACATGGAGGTTTTGAAGATGTTTAATCCTTCCAAATAACCAGAGAGACCCCTTTAAAGAAAATCTTTTTCCTCTATAAATTTGATGCATATGGTTACTGTCCTGCACAGTAAAATATGTTTTCGAAGGCCTGAAATCTATCATGAAATAGATGGAAAGTCAGTGGGAAGGGGTTCCTTGTAAGAGATACAAGATGAAGTCTTAATTTTGATCATTGTAGAGTATATTCTGAGAGAAGGATACCTACAGCCTCAAAGTAAACACGTCACTCAAAAAGTTCCCAAGAAATTTCAAAGCAATTGGCAGGTGTAAATTCAAAATGCTCAACCTTTGCCAGCATCCTTGTGCAGCCTAGACAAAGCAAATGAATTGTTTGGTAAAATGCCTCAAGGAAATTTGGTCTCATGGACTACCATGACTACAGAATGTAACTAAATAGATTCCTTGAAAAGGCTATGGGAACTTACAAGCAAGAGCAATCAGTTGGTATAAATCCATTACTCATGACCTTCATCAACACCCTCTTGACTTGTGAACATGGAATGATATACACAACACATAGGCGTTATTTTCAAGAAAATCTAAAAAAATTTGGCTCTTCAATAGAATCCTCTTGATCTGTGCCCAAAGAAATGCAAGATTACAGATTCCACGGTGTTTATTAGCATCTCTTATGCGTGATGAAATAGAAAAATTTGTTAGATATTATAGTTTGAGGTTCCCTGACAGACATTGATGCAAAATATGGAAGCATAGATGAGAGACGTGAACTGTCTAGAAGAATGCCTCAATGAAATGTGGTCTCAAGGATTACAAATATTACAACATATGTTCAAGCATACTTTATATTTGTGCCAAATGGTAGTTTTGGGTCAAGGTATGGATGTCTCACAAAGCATTATTGAAAATGTTTTTCTGTCAGCTGATGTAGATTCCCTAGCACATATACAAGTAAAATTTGGAAGCAAAGCTAAGGCACGTGAACTATTTGACAAATTGTGTCAAAGAAATGTCATCTCATGGACAACATTGACTTCAGATATATGCATTCGGCTATTGAAAATTTGTTCCACAACCTTTGCAAGTATCTTCCAAGACCTACGCTGGCATCATCTCCAATGACACCAAATTGGGAGCTTTGGAATCAGCATTCCAAAGATTGGTCGTAAGGATGTAGACCTGTATTTATTATATAGGGAAGTAACTACTCGTGGAGGACTGTAAATGGTCATAAACGATAGAGATGGAAAGAGATCACAGTTGTGCTTAACATTCCTCGCACTACAACAAGTACTTCATTTGTTCTTCACAAGTACTACATTAATTTGCTCCACCAGTTTGAGCAGGTTCACTTCTTTCAAGTCCAAGGGCCCTTGGTTCATCCTAACTCTTTCTTACAAAGTAGTTATTTCAAGTGCCTAAGCAAGGTAGTTACTCTAAGCGACTAGCTTTGTGAAAGAAAGTTAGTTATTCAAAATTAGGGCACTTATGAAGGTAGTTAAGTCATGTAGTTATTAAAAAGTGGTTGAGGTAGTTACACTAAGTGGTTACTAACCTCACCTATAAATATATCATTGTGATTCAATCAAGGGGGGGTTCCACTTTTTCACATGACAGTGTATGAAAGACTCAGATAGTGTTATTCAAGTTTGAAAGCAATAAAGAAACATTTTGAATGTGTGTTCAACTTGATTTCATGTGTTGTTATTGGTATTCATATGTTTCATCAATAAAGATCATGTGCTTTCCTTTCAAAGTTACATTGTGAGAAAGATATTTCGCATCAAGTTTTGGTATCTCTACTTGGATGCATGGAACTTAAATTCATTATTTTAACTCTTATTTCATCACTACTATTTGTTATTTCTTTGTTTTTGTTCTTATAATTCCAGAAAATCCAAAATAGCCCTATCATATGAGGGAGCTGCCCCTCTTAAACGCAGAGAGGAATCGACAAGACCTGCGATTCTTTAACTGTTGTGAGTAGGTTGTTGCTAATAAAAAGGGCGAATAGAGTTACTCAAGAAGATTATTTTAAAGCAACAAATCTATTTACCAACAAGTGTTCAGGAAAGAAATGCAACATGATGAGCCACTCCCTACTATTATACAGTTTAAGACTAAGAAGGCTGAAGACCAAGCAAAAGAAGCCACTAGGGCAGGTCAAGGTGGTCATTTCTCATTGAAGAAAATTGTTGACCTATCGAATGATGAGGTGGTACAAAATGTTGCTTCTCAGCAGATGGAAACCCTTGCTTCTAGCACTCGCATGACTCCACATGGAACTCCATTAGCACAGATGGCGGTATTAGAAAAGTTGAAGCAAACAGAGCAAGAGAAAGAAAGTAGCCTAGAGAGGGCAACCCAACAGATCGAGCTTGATAAGTTAGTTGATCAGGTAACTAGCCCTGCAGTGATAGACCTAACATATAGGGAGGATGTAAGTCCTAAACATCTAGCAGGTGCACCTGATAAAGCAAAAAATGTTGAGAAAGTCAAACAGACATAAGTGGAAAGACATACTCTAGATATGGGCCAGCAACAACAGGAGATACCAGCTGAACCCAAAATAGTAGAAGTCCAGCAAGAGGGCGGGAATGATCAAAACACATCAGGTGATGATGCCCCCCGGACTCAAGTAACCTCGGGTGATAAAGAAACATCAAGTCATGATGACCTTAAGACCCAGGAGGTAGATATATTAGGTGCAGAGCAGAATATGATCCCAGATCAGGTTGATGCACCTAGTACAAACACAATGATATCCATGGATACGAATATACCTTAGGATGAGGAAATTTCCAAAGTGGATGAAACACAAAAGGAGGAAGTAAAAGATTAGGTCCAGGACCAGCATGTACATACACCGCAAGATTCTCCCCCATAAGAGGAAGTTCCTCAAGAAGAAGAAATACAACAGGATCCCCTTAATGATGAATATCATGAGGAAGAAATAAGGAAGTCACCCTCTCCATTGAGAGTAGAGATAGATGCTAGAGATCAGGGTGGATATAATGATAATGACAGACACCAAGGATTCGGAGATCAAGTACCACAATGGCTTGAGAAAGAAATAGGTACGGAATTAGGTTTTGAGATTCAAGAATTTGATGTTTCAACATTGTTTTTAGAAACCATTATGAATCCTAAGAGGAAAGCTAGATTAACCTTGGCCAGCAGAAAAGATCCTGCTATGGGTAGAAGGACTGCCCAGGTAGCGCTTCCCACTGTTGAAAAAGAGAAAGGCAAGATCACCCTGGAAGAATTCCAGATCACCACGGTCAACTTGGGGTTTGCCAATGAAGACTAAGAAGGTCAGGAGGGGAAGGATATAATTGATTCTTTAACCCAAAGGGTGAAGAAAGAAAAGGAGAAGAATAAGTAGCATAAAGAGCACATTGCTCAGGTGCATTTATACATAAAAGGGTTGATTAACCCTGACAATACATCATCAGATCAGGCAGTCCCATTGATTGCAATTTCTCAAGAGGAGGTTAATAAATTAGACCTTATGAAGCATGAGTCAGTGATCATGAGGAAATGGATGTTATCAGTGCTCATGGGAGCTAAGGAAGTAGTGAGAGCCTCTTTGCAAAGGTGGAATTCTTTGAGTATCTCCAAGAAGAAGGTTGATAAAGTACAGAATGAGACTAGAAGAAGGTCATTCCAGTTAGAGAAAACCTTGGGCGCTCTGAGTGAAATAAAGAAGATTAATCCTTAGATCCTGTTAAATAATCAGGTATTGGATAATAACACTGCTATGCTAGTGGATATTTGGTATAAAGACATCAGGTTTGAATGTGATGTACTAAAGAAGTGCAGTAGTAAACTAAGAGATATCAGTATGAAACTGCACAACATGACGTCCTATGAAGCAGAAGTCCTGGAAGCCCTGGAGGGTAAAGTAGAGGGGAAAATTGAAAATCAAGATGCAGACTTTGCCATAAAATCTCTGCATGATAACTTCCAGCTGATGGCTGACGATCCTCTCACCCACCTGACGGAAGAAGCAATGAATAAGATCATGAGGATCAAAGTCAGGGTGGAGAACTATAATGAAACATTGAGCAGCAGGAAGGGTAAGTTAGAAGTCCTCAAAGAGGAATTTCAAGCCCACAAGCACGCCATCAGTAAAGCCAAAACTCAGGATGGCGGGGAGGTTGATAAAATAATAGAAGCATATGAAACTATCAGGACGATAATGCAGGTCCATATACAAGGTGATATTCATCAAGGTGATGACGACATAGAAAGTGATGATCATGATGATCATGATGACGAGGAAGAACCTAAGGAATAAATGAAGATGCAACACAAGGGAAACATATGCCTCTGGTACTTAGAAGAAAATAAGTTACTTAGATGGTTGCTAGCTGGCGACCTGTACGATGGGAGAAGTTGACCAAGTCAAAGGAAAGAATCTCCACCGTTGAACTTAATTGATAAATCTTGACCATAGGTCATTTGTAACTGCTCCCTCACCTTGTTCTATAAAAGGTGCAGGGATGCCTTATTCTAAACATTCAGAAGCTTAAATGAAATCTAATTGCTGAAATATCAAGGCCTATTTCAAAGTTATTGTAAACATACATGTTTTTGCATACTGAATGAAAGAGAAGACCATTTTGATTACAAATCATCGTAAATCCTGAGTAGTCTGTGTTTGAATTCTTGATATATGCTTTTATTTTCTGCGTCCCTTGGAGTGCTCATCAGTTTGCATATATTGTCTTCATTCCTCATCCTTTGAAATTAGCATCATCTATATCTAGCTGTGGAACATCTTGGTGAAAATATGGTTTGATTTCTTCTCGTCATGACTGTATCAAATGTGTATGTGGCTCAATAGCTGAAGATTCATCATAATTTGAAGTATTCTTTTAATTTTCTTTCAATTTCATAAATTCACCATCACAATTGCAAATAACAGATAATCAGAAGCAAATAATATGAAATATGCCAACATCTCATAGACAATTGAAAATTCATAGCATATTTAAAGTTAAAGCATGTACAATTGATAGATATCATGCAAAGATTCAAGTATAGATACATTATTTGAAGAAATAACTGTGTAAAATAACCTTTCTGTGTAGCATCTTTATAGGAACAGAATTTACTGATCAACAAACGTAAGGCCGTTGAATGGAAAACAGCAACACACATCAACCGCTGAGTAACGTCAGCAGATTATGAACTAATCTACGGAGACTTGGGATCATGAATTCTTTGAATTCATCGTATCTTTCAAGATGAGTAAAGGTTATTGTGTAACTTCTATTCTATGTTTGTTTATGACTAACATCATGATCAACATAAATTCGTACTAGAAGGAGGGCCTCTTTCTCATCATCCGTAGGTTTTGTCTGATTTGATGATGTAGATAGTAAGGTAACACTGAAACACCGTTGAATTTCAAGTCCTATGCATAGATTTTCTTGTTTTAAGCTTGTGCACGCTAATCCTTTGTGAAGAGTTCAAAATTGATCATAAATATTGCAAGCTTTGTGACTGATCATCGTGAATTTGCAAAGATCAGCTCTATTTCAGGTTACTGTTTGCATTGTTTCTACAAATATTCCATATATATCCAGTTAGTTACTGTTTCTAACCATAAATACAACCTTTGCTAAAAAGTTCCAACTGATCTTTACAGTCAACCAATGAATTTTCCTTAAATTTAAGAAATCCTGGCTCTCAGGCCAAATACCAGGTCTAGATCTAGTGGAATCTTCAAAGAACTACCTGTCAGAGGATTTAGACCTAGAACTATAGACGTTCATCATACTCCTGGTTCTAGTGCGTCAAGAGCATCACCAGAGCATCCTCTTGTAACTCCTATTGGCTTACAAACACCTACAGGATCACCTGTCACACTGCAGGATCAACCTCAACCTGTCATACCTCAGGCTCAACCTCCACTGGTTGCAATGTCTTTCTTTGCAGCGGAATCACCTTTGACTTTTAATGCATATCATGCTTTGCCAAAGAATCTTGATAAAATTTGTCCAAAGTATCATCCATATCAGGATGCTGATGATCATATCAGAACCTTCAAGGAAGCCTGTTGTAGGGCTAGAATTGAGCATCAGGATGTTGTATACAGGTTATTTCCATTTTCCTTAGGGGAAGAGTCTTATAACTGGTATATTAGTCTTGGTTAGGGTTCAGTCGGTTCATGGGCTGTCTTAGAAAAAGCTTTCAAGGATAGGGTTCAAAATTCCAATAGATCCTTCAATGAACTATCATTTGTTTGC
This sequence comes from Cunninghamia lanceolata, assembly GCA_027924645.1. Classification (NCBI taxonomy): domain Eukaryota; kingdom Viridiplantae; phylum Streptophyta; class Pinopsida; order Cupressales; family Cupressaceae; genus Cunninghamia; species Cunninghamia lanceolata. The sequence goes on from BSBN01000905.1 coordinate 1,976,875, forward strand.
CACAATCAAACGGTTTGAAGGAGAACCTATTGCTAACTTCAATGCTAAGTTCCAGAAAATGCTATCTAAGTTAGTTGCACCTTATGTTGTAGTAGATGAAGCTGCTAGGAGCATATATTATTCAGTCCTGGATCCTTTGACTTCCATGTTCATCAGGAGAGCACATCCTAATGTAACAACTTTGACACAGGCTTTCTAAGAAGCTATTAAGGTCAATCAGCTGCTAGTTCCTGCTCCAACTCCTAACATTGCCTTCCCCACACTTCCTGGTTATCTAAGTTATCCTGCCTAGCAACAGCCTAATGGAGCCATGATGCCTCCAGTTGTGATGCCTAGTCCATTGCAAATACCTCCACTTAGTATTATGCCTCCTCCAAATGGAAATGGCCAAATATTACAGTATCCTAGACAAACACAGTTACCTTAGGTTGTAGATCAGTCTAACAACAATGGATCTTCCTTTTTCAAGCCCCTAATAGAGAACGTAGTGGCTAAGGTTCAGGAAGAGAAAGAAGAGATTAAGGAAATATCAGCTTAGTTAAGGAAACTTACTACTAAGATTACTGACTTGAGGAGTCAGAACTTCTATTCTTAGCCTAATCAGAACAGAGGTTATGCTAATGATAGACCTAATTATCCTAATAGGGGGTACAATAATAATTACAACAACAGTGGCAATAATAATCCTCCTAGACAGCCTAGAGTGTGGAACACTAGGCCAAATAATGGTTCTCTGCCATCACCCCTAGACAATCTGCCTCCTAGTGAACCAAAATAAACCACTAGAGTTAACCTTGCAGAAGTAGCCCTTACTAATTGGTGCAGGATACACAACACCAATGCTCATGCAGAGCTTGACTATCCACAATTCAGGATTGCTGCTAGTATTTTTCAGATTGAAGTGTCTAATACTTCAGGAAATCCACCTCATGTAGAAGGAAATGAAATTGTCCCTTGTGGATATGACTTTGTTTTAGTGTTAGAAAGTTTTGTGCATCATCCTCATTAGCAGATGATGCCTGCTCACCATGATTACACCCTGGCATGTGAAGAATCAGCCATGGCTTTTGAGTCAAATTATGTTTTTCCCTTTGAGGATGAAAATGAGCCTTCAAATGAATATGAGGAGGTACATGCTTATCAACAGCAATATCAGGGTAAGCATAACTACAACCTGAGAAATAATGCAAACAGGCCTACTGGTCCTTTGACCACTTCCTTGCCTCCAAACAATTTCAACACACCTCCTGATCCCAAGGCAAGTAATAACCCTGGATTTCCCAAGGTTAATGCTCAATACTTAGCATCACCAAATACCGCACCAAAAGCTGGTAGTCTGCCTCATGAATCTGATAAGTTGGTCACTTATCTGGCAGATGAAATGAAAAAGATTAAAATTAGCCTATCACTGTCAGAGTTGCTCAAAACTCCTGCCATCAAGAAAGCATTTATGAAATCACTAGATGATCCTACTCTGAGAGAGGATAGTCATACCTCAGGTCAGTCTGGTAGTAAAGATCATGCTAGTAGGGATCCTAATGTCAAACAGAAAGTGCCAGCTATTGTTCAAGCTACAGAAACCTCTCACATGACATTAAACAGAGACAAGAGTGAGTCACCTCCTTTCCTCCTTACTATAAGGATGTTTAGTAAAAATTTGCACAACTATCTAGTTGATTCAGGAGCATCTACCAATGTAATGCCCCTGTCCATATGCAATGCTTTAGGGTTGCATCCTGCTAAATCCTTAAAGAAAGTGACTCAATTAGACAAAACCAAGGTGAGTGTGGTAGGAGAACTAACTCACATTCACATGCAGCTAGCATCTAATCCCAAGATCTAGTACTATATTGATATTCAGGTAGTTGATATACCTAATACATATGGGATGTTACTCAGCAGGGACTGGTCTAAAACCCTTAATAGATAGATGGCCACCGATTTCAGTCATATGTGGTTGCCCTGGAAGAGGATACCAAATCAAATAAGAATTGATGTTGAGCCTCGCATGAAACACATGATCACTGAATATAATAAGACCAACGAGATCATGTATGTGGATGTAGAACCTAGAGTTTACTCCATCAGGCCACAGACTGTCAGGATAGAATAAATCTTGATGTATGATGTTCAACATCATCATGATGACCCTCAGGATGAAACAATAGTTGTAGAATCTGATGTTAACCCTGAGAATGAAAATGAGGTAGACCACTACGAAAATTTTGAGATGCATTTGTCTAGAGAAGTAAAACGATGTCAGTTGTTAGAAATACCTGTTCATGATATTCTGATTGATGGATGGTGCAGGTTGCATAATGAGGCACATTCTGAAAGAACCTGTGATGCCTGCATAGACATGCTAGACTTGGAGCAAGCATACAGTGATGCATCAGTAGCATCATCATCATCATCCACTGTAAGTTCCTCAGACAGTGATAATGATAGTGAGGCTGATTGTTGTTTGTCATTTGCAGGAACAAGAGAATGCACATACCTTGATGGATGTCATATTCAGGTGACAGAGGAGATACTAGTATGTGACCAGAATAATGTTATAAGTAACAAGAAAATCACCCCAGGGAGCGATTATTCGGTAGAATCAGATTATGAGTTATCTGATGAAGATAGAGGCAACAATCTGTCTAAATTTGAAGAGTTTTTAGCAAAAGAAATTCAGAAGATGACATAGCAGCAGAGATCTCCGCAAGATGCCTTGATTGAAGGTTGGTGCAGGTTACATGAGGCACCTCATTCAGAGACTACTTGCTCATTATGTCTACATCTTCTGAAAAGATAGACATCACCAAGTCCAGAAGATTTACCTTCTGGTGATAAAAGGAAAGAAGAAGTCTCAGCTTCACATAAGACAAAAAAGGTGAAGTTAGAGAAAGCTAAGATACCAAAGTTAAAATGGATATCAAGTGGTACAGCTGCCAGAGCTGTAAAGAAAAAGGAATGCTCAGACAAGCCTTTGGCTGAGGAAAAGCCATGGATCCTTAGATTTGATGGATCCAAGTCAAAACAAGGAGCTAGACTAGGGATAGATCTTGTAGATCCATCTAGAAAATCCTACTTAGCAGCATACAGACTGCAGTTCCCCTGCACCAATAATGTAACAGAGTATGAAGCTCTGATTCATGGGATAATGTTTTCCCTTAAGAAGAAAGTGAAAATTTTGCATGTCTATGGAGACTCAAAATTAGTCATGAGATAGGTATGAGGATTTTACTCCTACAATTATAAAAAAATGTCCAATTACAGACACAAGGTGTGGGTCCTGATTGAAGATTTTGATGCATTCAATATCACCCACATACCCAGAGAGCAGAATCATAGGGCAAATGCTTTAGCCTAGGCTGCCAGCACTTTGGAGCCACTGTCTATTTCTGGTCTGAAAAGATTTTTAGTAGAATTGGTATCAGTACCTTCTGTGCTTGACAATGTAACCAACCTCCAGGTATTTGACGATGATCAACATATTCTAGATTTCATCTTCAACAGGGATATATTTGATGCGCATATCATAGATAAGAACAATGTAGAGGATCATGTTTGGGAAGAAGAGGAAATCTTAGAGTTGTCCAGTAATAAGATTCCTAAGGGAATGATTGAGCTAGATAGAGCATTTGATCTGGACAACATGTTGAAACAAAAGGATCTTCCAAAAGCTGATGGAGGACAATATTCTCAGGTTAATATTGGACAGAATGATGTAAAGAAAAATGTCTTGATTGGGAAGGTTTGCTTAGAAGAAGAGTTAGAAGGAATAACCCAAGCTCTCAAAGATTACATCCATGTCATTGCCTGGACTTATGATGAGCTGAAAACCTATGACACGTCAGTCATCACTCACACCATACCTTTGAAGCCGGATGCCAAGCCTTTTAGACAGAAGCAAAGCCTTGTCAATGCTTTGTTGGAACCCGTTATTTTTGAAGAGGTTAAAAAACTACTGAATGTTAGGATCATATTCCTGTGAGGCACTCCATTTGGGTAGCAAACCTAGTCCCAATGTGGAAGAAAAATGGAGACATCAGATTATGCGTGGACTTCAGGAATTTAAACAGAATGTCTGAGAAGGATAATTATCTTTTGCCTTCCCTGGATGAAGTCCTACAAATTGTGAATGGTGCCAAAATGATGTCATTTCTGGATGGCTTGTCTGGTTATAACCAGGTGATGGTGGATAAAATTGACAAATTGAAAACTGCATTCACCACAAAGTGGGGGATCCTCGCCTACAGGCGCATGCCGTTTGGGTTAATAAAAGCTGGAGCAACATGCAGCGAGAAATGGACATAACCTTCAGAGGCTTAATAGGAAAATGCATAGTCATATACATGGATGACTTAACAGTGTTCTCTAAAGACAGAGGAAACCATGTAGATGATCTCAGAAATGTGCTTAAAAAATGTAAACAATATGGGATATCCCTAAACCCCAAGAAATGCATATTTGGGGTAACAATAGGAAAATTACTAGGCCACCTAATAACTGAAAATGGGATCATCATTGACCCTGACAGGGTGGAATCCATCATGAAGATACAACTTCTTGGAAGCAAAAAGGAGCTCAAATCTTACTTCGGTAAGATTAATTTTGTTAGAAAATTCATCATTGGCTTTGCAAAAATTGTTAGACCCTTAAATGCCATGTTGAAGAAGGACGCTAAGATTGAGTGGACACCAGAGGCTAGAACAACTTTTGAAGATATAAAGAAAGCCATATCTGATGCTCCAGTTCTGATCAGTCCATATTACACTAAAGACTTTTACATCTATTATTTTGCTTCAGAGCATACTTCTACAGCAGTGTTGACATAGAGAAATGAAGAAAAGGAAGAAAAGTCCATAGCCTTCATGAGCTACCCTTTCAAAGATGTAGAACTAAGATACATGGATGTTGAAAGACAAGCACTTGCTTTGGTCTGAGCCGTAAAGAAGTTCAGGCACTATATCCTGAGAAGTAAAGTGATTGCTATAGTACCTGATGCAACAGTGAAGATGCTGTTAATGTAGAGCGAGCCAGGTGAGAAGAGGGCTAAATGGATCACTGTCCTACAAGAATATGACATGGACATTACACCCATGAAGCTAGTCAGAGGACAGGCACTTAGCCAGATGATATCAGAGATTGACCCCAATATCATGAGTCAATAGTATGTTATTAATGCAAAGGACAATGGAGAATGGTACTCAGACATCAGGCACATCCTGATTATTGCAAGATGTCCTCCAAGACTGCAAGCCTCACAAAGGAGAGCCTTGAAGATAAGGTCATAGAAGTATATGATGAAAGGGGGAGTACTTTTCAAGAAAAATTATGAAGGGATATACCTAAGATGCCTAGAAAGGCCACAAGTAGACAAGGTCCTATCAGAATCATATGACAAGTTTGGAACAACACATGGGTCATCCTTGGCCACTACTCACGCTATCCTCAGGGCAAGATACTACTGGCCCACAATTTTTAAGGATACTACTAAACATATTAAATGCTGTCATGTGTGTTAGGTTGCTGCTAACAGAGAGAGATATGCTGCTCAACCTTTGCACCCAGTGATGGAGATGCACCCATTTGCTCAATGGGGAATGGACTTCATAAGACCAATTAATCCTCCATCATCCTCAGGCCACAGGTATGTCTTAACTATTACTGACTATTGTACCAGGTGGACTGAAGTTGTCAGCAGCAAGACCTGCAACGTTGAGGATGTCATCAGGTTTCTGGAATTAATATAGTCACCAGGTATGGAGTTCCCTATGCTCTAGTATGTGACAATGGGTCTACTTTTGCTTCTACAAGACTGTCAAGCTGGGCTTTTGATTATGGGATCATATTGAAGTTTTCCTCAAACTATTATCCCTAAGGGAGAAGATTAGCAGAATCTGCCAATAAAAATTTGTTGAACATAATAAAAAGGTTGATAGAAAAGAACCCTAGGGAGTGGAACACCCTTCTGAAATATGCCTTGTGGGTAGACAGAATTAGGAATAAGGCTGCATTGGGAAACTCACCTTTTCACTTAGTATATGGGGTGGATCCCATCCTCCCTGTTAACCTAAAGATTCCTACATTGTAGTTTGCACAAGAGTACCTTGGCATAGACAATAAACAAGAAGTCAGGTTGCTTCAATTGATGCACCTAGAAGAAAAAAGATGTCAGGCAATTGATCAATTTGCCAAACATCAGGCTGTTGTCAAATGCTAGTTTGACAAAAGAGCTAGGGTTAAGGCCTTTAGGATCTCAGATTTAGTCCTGATGTGGGACAAAGCACATGAGAGGAAGGAAGATCATGGTAAGTTTGATAAACTCTAGATAGGTCCCTTCCAAATTTCTAAAATATTAGGAGACAGCACTTACAGGCTTAAAAACTTGACAGGTGAGGATGTTCCATTACCAGTTAATGGACAGTTCCTTAAACATTTTTTCCAAGGCTAAGTTAGCTTCATGACAGTCATGTGTATCATGACCATACCTTGCACACAAAACTTACATGATGACATCAGATTTATAGAATATAAAGTATTGAAAAACCAGAAAAAGAAATAAATTAGGCCATCTAAGTAACTCTACCGGGGCTATAGACGCCTGTTGGCAGTGGGGCTCTACTTAGGGGGATTGTATAGATAACCTTGTCGGGGCTATGGATGCCTGCTGGCAGCAAGGTTCTATCCAGGTTGGCTATGAGGGATGATCCCAAACTATGTAGCTTAACATCAGTTACTCATGTTTTCAACTTTCTTTCAAGATGAGGATAATTAATCATTTTCACACACTTGATCCTTTGTTAGCATTGTTGCCATGATGAAAACTTTATCATACATAAAGATTATGATGTTTATACTTAGACAGAGTTAGAATACTATATATGAATGTGATGACCTCACTTGAATCATTAGAATTTGGTTATTTTCTTTGGTGGCAAGTTGTTGTGTGGTTACAGAACACGCCCCATTTTGACTTGACAAAACAGGGACCCAACTTTTTGCTGCTTTGGCTTGTGTTGTTTTCCTACTTTTTCAGTGGTCTGGTAAAAGTAAGTCATGCAGGTGACCGTGCATAAGGGAGCTAGGTAAGTCATCATGATGAGGTCAGTTCATGAAACATAATATTTCATATCAATAACCTCATGGTTGGAAAGAGTACAAAATTTCATGCAGGTTTACTTTTTGGATCACACTAATATTCCTTAGGGAACGAAAGTATTGACAAGTCAAAGTCTTGGTCAAAACCTGATATTCCTAGGGGGGGTCATATTCCTTAACATCAGTCACCTTAGTTAAGATCACCCCGATCCAATTTTATCACTCGATAATCATTTGGTCCGAAACTCCGGACGTCAATTTTACATGATAAGTGGTATTTACCCGTCAAACAGCTTCATATATTTTGCGGGGGTCATATTTTGAATATCACTCAACATTTTGAATATCACCTGATATTCCAAATATCACCTTGTTGTAAAATATCACCCCAGTGCCAATATGCTGGTGACGTCATCTAAACCCGATGAATAAAGAAAATCACCCTGACGGTGACGTCATCATCCTTCTTACCTCGCGGAGGTATGTTTCCAACGATCACCCCTTTTAAACAACATGACGGTGATGTCTTCCCGATCTTTCAAAAAAGGAGGTCACTTTAGTTCAGATGGGGTCATATTCCAAATATCACCTGATCTTCTGAAGATCACCCTCCTCCTCTGGCCTCGTAACATTTAATGCCCATAAATGTAGTAGGTGGATTCCTGCTGATTGTGAACACGATCCAAACACCTGGCAACATCCATAGATTCATGGTAGAAGATCAATGGTTTTAATTGATTTAACCCAGTTTTGCCCTAATCTGCCCTACGGATACATTTAAAGGTAAGTTTGCAAGGTTATTTTCATTTTACCTTGCGATAAAACAAGAATTTACATAGTGCAGAACACTCAAACCCTTATAGAAGCTACCAGCGAACGGACGAGATTTTCCAGCACAATAGATCAGGTGATCCTCAATGTTTGCAACCCATTTTCATAATTGTTCACCTAACACAGGAGAAAAACATGATCAGGTAAGTAATTAGAAACCCTCCTGTTGTCATTTTCTGTGATATCTAGGTAGTACGTTTTTTTATGGTTTAGCTCTATAAATGTGCATATCATGATAGAGTAGAGATTAATAAGTATAATATGCATGATACCATAGACATATGATGCCGTGTGAATGCATATGAATATCAAATGGTAAGACCAGGCATCTTTGTTGCAGGAATCCATGGTAGGCCACAGGAGAAACAAATCTGGAGCAGAATTTCTTAAGCCTATGTTTGCTCAACCCAAAGGGATACAGTTCAAGTATGGCGTCATCAGAGATACTCATTAGGGAAATACATATTTAGTGGCATGGTCATCCAAGATGCATGATGACAGAGATAATACCCTCCTGGATGCCATTTTTGTATCAAGAATGTGGCATGCGGCTAGATTTCCATATGCCATGGAAACCCCAAAGATAATAGTGGAATGTGCCATAAATTACAACCCTCAAACAAGATGGGTGGAGAAACATGGAAGGGTTTATGTAGATTTGTCAATAAAAGGGATTACAACTACTTTCAATCTTCTAGTTGGAAAGAAGGTAGTCAGTATGGACCTGTACAAACTGGAAACTGAATATGAAAACAATAAAAAGACTGCCAGAAAGAGGATATATCAGTGGAGATCTAAGAACAGTACTTACACTGTATCTGCCAAATTACCAGTGTATTTGTACAAATTTGATTTTCATGATGAATATCAGTATATGATTACCCTGCTTAGTAGGATGACAGGCCAGCCTACTGCTGGAAGTTTTAAGGATTGGATGTATGGACTCATCATGATGTGTCTTTATATGGATAACAAGCCATTATGGGCTAAGATCATTAGTGATGCCTTAGATGAATAGATGATGAACCTAGGACGCCTGGAATGTTCATTTTACATGATTTCATATGTTGTATATTCATGTGCATATAAAGGTACATTTGATGCACTTACCACAGTTGGAAAGATTGGTGGCAGTATTAATGATGCCCATATATGGGATCATTATCCTTAGTTACAGAGAAAAGACTATCTCCTTAACTACAAATTGGTGAATGATGCATTTTCTATGCATCTGGTTAGAACAATGGAGGAGGATAGAACCAAAAGATTGAGCATGGAAGCTTAAGAAGTTATATACAAGCATGGTGCCTGGTTCATCCAGTTTGCCACATTTTTCTACATCAAAATAGAAGGTTTTGAAGGACAGCCACTCATGTTACCTAGGTACCCTACTGATGGGGTAGTCTTGATGGAGTTTTTAAGACAGATATCTACTATACTGGATGCATACAAAGCAAATAAGAAAATACCTCCAGTATTGTTTCCAGTAACTATAGGGTGGTACATATGCCCTGATTCATAAAGCATAAAGAAGGCCATAGGAGATTTGAACCTGATGAACTTACAACCATTTCGATTGGCTAGATCCTATGATCCCTATGGAAGAATGCAAAAGATAATAGGGAAGCCCATACATCAGAAGCACTTAGAGGATTTCTGGACTGACTGTGAGGATGAGGTTGAGGTCAGAAGAAGAAAATATCAGAGACTCACCCTCAATCAAATAAAGACGTTTGATATCATCTCAGTGCCTGCACAATTAAAGAAAGATGATGGCAAGATCATGTCAAACGAATATGAGGATAATAAGGTGTTTAATGACACTATTTCAGCCCTTGACCTAACACAACCTGAAGACATTTCATTAGATCAGTTCACATGCGGGGTGCTGTAGTTGACCCAGTTATGGGTAAATGAGCAAATAAGTACACTAAAGAAGAACAGGGTGGCCATCACAGTAGATAACAAGAGGAAAAGGTAGGAGATTCTTGATGAGGAGTATGATAACTTTCTTGGAGAGAAGAGAAAATCTAATGGAGAAAGGTTGCCTCCTCAGAAACAAGGAAAAGGACCCCCTAGAGGGAAAAGGAAGACTGATAATGAACCTAGGGGGGTAATAATTGAGAAAATTGATGTACCAGCTAAAGATGCATCTGCATCAAGACAGGCATCAGCCTCATCTGCACCATCTCTAGCAGATAAACAAAAGACCAAAAGGATCCATGTCCAGTTGTAGAGACTATGGAAACACAAGATGAAGGCCAAACCTCATGATAGAATGTTGAGGAGGATATCCTTATTGAAGAGGAGCTTGCAGAAGATGACCCCATGATGGTTACCAGAAAGAGGAAGGCACCCCTGGTAGCATCAACACTTAGGAAATGAAGAACATCTATGAGGGGTGAGATCATAAATGACCCTTTGGTATTAGGAGGCGCTGGTAGTGGAGTGTTCGGGAAAGAAATGCAACATGATGAGCCACTCCCTACTGTTATATAGTTTAAGACTGAGAAGGCTAGAGACCAAGCAAAGAAGCCACTAGGGTAGGTCAAGGTGGTCATTTCTCATTGGAGGAAACTGTTGACCTATCAGATGATGAGGTGGTACAAAATGTCACTTCTCAGCAGATGGAGACCCTTGCTTCTAGCACTTGCATGACTCCACATGGAACCCCATCAGCATAGATGGCGGTATTAGAAGAGTTGAAGCAAATAGAGCAAGAGAAAGAAAGTAGCCCAGAGAGGGCAGCCTAACGGATCGGGCTTGATAATTTAGTTGATCAGGTAACTAGCTCTGTAGTGATAGACCTAACATATAGGGAGGATGTAAGTCCTAAACATCTAGCAGGTGCACCTGATAAAGTAGAAAATGTTGAGAAAGTCAAACAGACAGAAGTGGAAAGACATACTCCAGATATGGGCCAACAACAACAGGAGATACCAGCTGAACCCAAAATAGTAGAAGTCTAGCAAGAGGGCGGGAATGATAAAGACACATCAGGTGATGATGCCCCCCAGACTCAAGAAACCTTAGGTGATAAAGAAACATCAGGTCATGATGACCTTAAGACCTAGGAGGTAGATATATCAGGTGCATAGCAGAATATGATCCAGGATCAGGTTGATGCACCTAATACAAACACAATAATATCCACGAATATGAATGTACCTCAGGATGAGGAAATTCCCAAAGTGGATGAAACACAAAAGGAGGGTGTACAAGATCAGGTCCATGATTAGCATGTAGATACACCGCAAGATCCTCCCCCACAAGAGGAAGTTCCTCAAGAAGAGGAAATACAACAGGATCCCCCTCATGATGAATATCATGAGGAAGAAATAAAGAAGTCACCCTCTCCATTGAGAGTAGAGATAGATGCTAGAGATTAGGGTGGATATGATGATAATGACAGACCAAGGATCTAGAGATCAAGTACCGCAATGGCTTGAGAAAGAAATAGGTACGGAATCAGGTTTTGAGATTCAAGAATTTGATGTTTCAACATTGTTTTTAGAAACCATCATGAAGCCTAAGAGGAAAGCTGGATTAACCTTGGCTAGTAGAAGAGATCCTGCTATGGGTAGAAGGACCACCCAGGTAGCACTTCTCACTATTGAAAAAGAGAAAGGCAAGATCACCCTGGAAGAATTCTAGATCACCACGGTTGACTTGGGGTTTGCCAATGAAGACCAAGAAGGTCAGGATGGGAAGGATATAATTGATTCTTTAACCCAAAGGGTGAAGAAAGAAAAGGAGAAGAATAAGCAGCATAAAGAGCACATTGCTCAGGTGCATTCATACATAAAAGGGTTGATTAACCCTGACAATACATCATCAGATCAGGCAATCCCATTGACTGCAATTTCTCAAGAGGAGGTTAATAAATTAGACCTTATGAAGCACGAGTCAGTGATCATGAGGAAATGGATGTTATCAATGCTCATGGGAGCTGAGGAAGTAGTGAGAGCCTCTTTGCAGAGGTGGAATTCTTTGAATATCTCCAATAAGAAGGTTGATAAAGTACAGAATGAGACTGGAAGAAGGTCATTCTAGTTAGAGAAAACCTTGGGTGCTCTGAGTGAAATAAAGAAGATTAATCCTCAGATCCTGATAAATAATTAGGTATTGGATAATAACACTGCTATGCTAGTGGATATTTGGTATAAAGACATCAGGTTTGAATGTGATGTACTGAAGAAGTGCAAAAGTAAACTAAGAGATATCAGTATGAAACTACACAGCATGATGTCCTATGAAGCAGACATCCTGGAAGCCCTGTAGGGAAAAGTAGAGGGGAAAATTGAAAATCAAGATGTAGACTTTGCCATAAAAGCTCTGCATGATAACTTCCAGCCGATGGCTGACGATCCTCTCACCCACCTGACAGAAGAAGCAATGAACAAGATCACGAGGATCAAAGTCAGGGTGGAGAACTATAATGAAACATTGAGCAGTAGGAAGGGTAAGTTAGAAGTCCTCAGAGAGAAATTTCAAGCCCACAAGCACGCCATCAGTAAAGCCAAAACTCAGGATGGTGGGGAGGTTGATAAAATAATAGAAGCATATGAAAATATCAGGACGATAATGCAGGTCCATATACAAGGTGATATTCATCAAGGTGATGACGACACAGAAAGTGATGATCATGATGATCATGATGAAGAGGAAGAACCTAAGGAATAAATGAAGATGTGCCACAAGGGAAACATATGCCTCCGATACTTAGAAGAAAATAATTTACCTAGATGGTTGCTAGCTGGCGACCTGTGCCATGGGAGAAGTTGACCAAGTCAACGGAAAGAATCTCCATCGTTGATCTTAATTGATAAATCTTGACCGTAGGTCATTTGTAACTGCTCCCTCACCTTGTTCTATAAAAGGTGCAGGGATGCCTTATTCTAAACATTCGGAAGCTTAATTAAAATCTGTTTACTGAAATATTAGGGCCTATTTCAAAGTTATTGTAAACATACATGTTTTTGCATACTGAATGAAAGAGAAGACCATTTTGATTACAAATCATCATAAATCCTGAGTAGTCTATGTTTGAATTCTCTATATATGCTTTGATTTGCTGCGTCCCTTGGAGTGCTCATCAGTTTGCATATATTGTCTTCATTCCTCATCCTTTGAAGTTAGCATCATTTATATCTAGCTGTGGAACATCCTGGTGAAAATATGGTTTGATTTCTTCTCCTCATGATTGTATCAAATGTGTATGTGGCTCAATAGCTGAAGATTCATCATAATTTGAAGTATTCTTTTAATTTTCTTTCAATTTCATAAATTCACCATCACAATTGCAAATAATAGATAATCAGAAGCAAATAATATGAAATATGCTGACATCTCATAGACAATTGAAAATTCATGGCATATTTAAAGTTAAAGCATGTACAATTGATAAATATCATGCAAAGATTCAAGTACAGATACATTATTTGAAGAAATAATTGTGTAAAATAACCTTTCTGTGTAGCATCTTTATAGGAACAAAATTTACTGATCAACAAACATAAGGCCCCTGAATGGAAAACAACAACACACATCAACCGCTGAGTAACGTTAGTAGATTATGAACTAATCCACAGAGACTTGGGATCATGAATTCTTTGAATTCATCATATCTTTCAAGATGAGTAAAGGTTATTTTGTAACTTTTATTCTATGTTTGTTTATGACTAACATCATGATCAACAAGGACTTTAATTATTTAAATTGTCATCCTCTTCCTTGCAAAAATCCCTGAGAAACACATCCAGAGAATCCTTGCAAAAAACTTAGAAAAACCCAGAAATCCTTAATCTTCAAATGCCTTCCTTCGCAGGGATTCACCATCCTTATACTTATTTATTTTTTGGTGTCTATATCCTACTGACATCATCCAAATATTAACTTAATATTCAGATCCTTCGTAATATCCCAGACCTTAGTTGAAATCATGATATCCCCTTCATATTTGGACCTTAGTTAAAATCACGATATCCCCTTCATATTTAGACCTTAGTTAATATTCGGATGTTTTCTAACATCTGGATCTTAACTAATATCTAGGTCCTCATGAATGTCCTAATGACATCATCTGGACCCTCTCTCCAAAGAAGTGCATATGATGATGACATCATCCAGACATTCCGCCTCCGGTATATCACCCCCAATGTTAATATCCTGATGACGTCATCCAGATCCCCTCTTTGACAAAGTTCTTCATTCTGATGACATCATCAGGATATTGAAAAGGCATCCGTATCTTAAGTTAGCACCCAGATATTGAAGGTTAATATCCATGCGGATGACGGTTTCTCTGTGCTGGAAAGGAAAATTTGATGGGTGCATATCTGGATATCGCATAGCCCATAGACCACCTAAAGTTGACGTCACATTCCTCCTGCAGGGCTGTGAAATGAGAATACGTGTAAAGTGTATCAGGGGCTGATAAGAATCAGACGGTAGTGCAGCGTCACAGGAGAATATTTTCTGTCAGGAAGATTAGGTGCACGACTATGAAATGGTGACACGTGGATATCCATATGCTGGTTGACCACAAGTTTGAGCACAAATATCTCCCCCATCTTGAGGAATTTCTACATGATCCAAAAGGCAAAATTGCTTAGAATTTCCTCCTCTTTCATTTGGCAGGATTTTTGAGGGACATTCTCTTTTCAAAATATGATCCCAATTTCATGATCTGGATGTGCACATCTGGATATCTAGATGGCTACTGATTGAAGAAGGATATGCAGACTTGGCCGACAAGACACATCTGGAGTAGAATTGAAGTGTTGTAAAAATTTCTCAAATGTAGATATTTGTTGCATTTATGGTTGCAGGTGAGTGATTCAACATTTTGTATTAAAGACTCAAAATATCTTTCAGCTACTCGATGGATCTAGATATTTTCCTACGTTGAATTCTTGCAGGCCAACGTCTCTTCTGGCAGAGATATTTTCTGACAGAGCCCATGGGGCAATTTATTGTAACCTAATTAGGTCGTTTGGAATCAGATGCTATATATGCATGAATGTAAGATATAAAAAGGTTGGAAAATAGTTAGTCTTATGCTTTTGTATTCCAAATAGAACTTTCCTCTACTATAACTGTGCCTCTTGATCAATACATATGATTTTTTACTTCTTCATGCTTTTAACTCTGTGTAGTCTTAGAATTGGTCATTGTTTGTGAATGTTTAATTCCTGGCAATCCATTCTTTACCTCTATTAAAAGTCTTCATGATCTATGTAAGTTTATCAGCTGTATTTCTTTATTTGTGCATCTTACCTCTATGAATTTTCTTTATTCGAACCTGGTGTATCACCTCCCTTTACTTTCAGTTTCACTCCCTCTTCCTCTTTTCCTATCAGGTGGATAGATTAGGTTTAGTCTTAGGATCACTGAATCTCATATTCATCAATGGAGCCAGTCTCTCTCTAGATATTTGGCCTCCTTGTAGGGTCCCACACCTGGAGGTCATCTCAATGTTTCACTAGATTGTTGGAGCCCTAAAATCCTTCAACACTGGGTGCAAATCTATGTGACAACACTAACCAAGGAGGTCAAACTCAGGTTCAAGTTGAGATGGAAATTTATGCATGTTCAATCTTTTTGGAAATGGAGGGTCTCTTGTGGTGATCTCTATCTATGGTGAGGTTTGTTCAAGATGCTTATGCTAGTTATCTAGATGATTGTTAGTGTCAGTGCCTGGCTCTTCATCAAGAAGTTCCATGATAAGCAGAGAGGATGGTCCAGCAAGCATTTTACCTAAACACAAGTGAACATCACTAAGCTCAACCGTATAGGTTGGGTATTTGATGGTTTCATTAGTATAAGCCTGTGGAACATGCTTGTTGTTAGGATTTGGTGCAAGTTGAGTAGGCAACTGCATTGCTCTTGGTGGTGCAGGGGTAGTGAAACTAGGTTTGGCATAATGGTTGGTTGTTGTGGTAAGACTTGCTATGGTTGTGGGTAATGTGTATTTGAGTTTTTCCATGGCTGATTTCCACTCCACTATTGTGGCCATGGGTTTTGATTGGACTACCACTATTGGTTGAAATTTGGGGGTTGGAATGGTTGTTGTGGCCAAATCCCCTGCGGTTGATTCTATTTAGGTGGTATGCCCTCCCAATATTATTGTGGCATGTTATACCAGGGCATATTATACTAGTTAGGAATGTTTGAAGCAACTCTTGGAAATGAAGCATTATTGGACAAAGAGTCTTGAGGTATTCCTTGTATTTGCCACCAAGGCTTACATTGTTTTTCTTCAGAGATGCTAGAAATACGCTTGCATTTACAGTTGACCTTCTTTTGCCAACAATTTGGACAATATTCTACCAAAGCTGCTTCTGTTGCCTCTTGCTTCTTCTTTATGTGTAGGGTTCCCAATTGAGTTTCCAGATGACTTATGATGTCCTCCTTCATATTTGATAGAAGATTACTGAGCTCCACCCTATAGACTCCTGTAGATGTTTTTGTAGAAGTTAGAGCTCTAAAGCTTCTATTTTTCTTCAAGGTTGAGCGTGAGTAATTTCTATAGATTTAACAAATTTCATCAATTCCAAGTTGAGAGATATCCCCTACTCTAATTAGGTTTAATGCATCCATACAATCCTCATTCACACCTCACAAGAATACCAATTTGAATGACTCTGGAGAGAACCAATTCTAGCGTGACTTTTTGAGGCAGAATTGAAACCTCTTAACATAATCTTCAAGGGGTTCATCCTCTTTTTCTGATATTCTGAAGATGCCATCCCCCTTCATATCCCTACCATGACAATAGTCCTGGTATTTTTGTGGAAATTTCTCTTTCATGGTATCCTAGTTTGCTACTACATTTTGGCCTAGTCCCATGAACCATCGCAGGGCAACATCCTTGAGCATGGTCAGAAAGTGTTTTAGTTGATATGCACTAGTAGTGTAGTCAAAGCTTCTGCAAAAGACATCAAATTCAAACAAGAATGTATCAAGGTCCTTAGTAATCAACCCGTGGAAGTTGGGTAGAGTTGAAGGAGGTATATTATTTAGGGTATCAGCTCATTCTTGGTCAGTGGTAGGAAATGCAAATGTAACTGGCTTAGTTGGATTCTCCACTGATTCTTCTACCATTGTGTTAGGATGCTAAGTGGTGATGTATTCCAAGTTTGTAACATGCTCTAGTGTAAGGAGTACTTCAACTTTATCTTCCTCCTCTTTTATTTCTTTGTGAGTCTAGGTTGATGGAAGAAATCTCCCTAAGGCATCTCTCTACTACCGCATGCAATAGTGCCTGAGCTAATAGCTCTTCTTTGCACAATGTTAGTGGATGGTTTGGAAATAGATTGAATGTTTAATAGTCCTAATTGATGAAGAAAGCAAATCATGTATACTACGAAATTAATATAAATAGATAAAAAGAACTCAGAAATTCTAAACCTTAGCACCATCCCTAGCAACAACACTAAAAATGTCTAACTCCATTATTAACCAATAAATTGGTGCAGAAGGGGCATGCACTCAACTCAATGGACCAACATATCCTTTATCAAGAAACCTAATGGTTATAATGTGTTACATTTAAATATGTCAAACCAAGGAATCACATTCTTCTTGGATGGCACTTGTATTGTATGTACAGTCAAGGATTTCTAAGTTTATCTTAGAGGTTGTGCATAGAAAAAAACTACAGGAAAAAAACAAATTCTATTTTGTCAAATCTAGTGAAGAATAGTTGCTACGGGTAGGTAGTTATGTTAAGGAATAACAAACACTTATTCAATAAATCTATAAACACAAACTTGTTCAACTATCCAAGGTAACTGCTTATAAAATAACTAACTGTTGTCTTCTAGATTTGCACCCTTACCGAACTACTAGCTCAGTAATCTAGTGAAACATTGGATGATCTCTCAAGTTGTGGGACTTGAAACCTAAGATCAACCACTAGAGAGGGTTGGTTCCCATGGAGCTTCACCTACACTAAAACTAACTACTATTGTTGTTGAGGGAAAGAGTGAGAGGTAAAGACAAACAAACTATCAAATAGCTAAGGTGATGCACCAGACTAATGTGACTTGAGTCCAAGTTCTTTAATTCACAGATTTGGCAACAAAATGACTGTTTAATACACAGGATTTGGTTTGAGTGTCTTTCATGTCAATATTTTATAAGAAGGAAATACTAACATGTATGTTGTTTTGAAGGAAAAAATGTATTTTCACAACTCCACAAGTCTATGTTGTTGTTCACAACTCATAAAACTGCATAAAAGACATTATTTTGTCTTAAAGGTACTTGTTGAATGCTTACTTTAGAGGTTCACTTGTTTGTAGACATAGAAAATGCATACATTCATCATTTGATGCACATATAGACAACCAAATGAAGGTAAAAGATCACTTTATTTCAAAATGAGGAATGCTGACATTGATATCAAGTCCCAAATCTGTACTTTTCTTGCAAATCCATTACAAAAGGTATGTTTCTAGCTCCTTTATTGAAAAGTATGAGTTACAATGCAGGTTTTCTTTCTCTAACCACAAAAAAACCTGATAAAACACTCTAAAAATGTTGCCTAGGAGTCCTATATGTTATCTCATACATAGGAGAGCATATAGGGACTGAAATTGACCAAGTTACAAAGCCTTAAAAATAGCTAACCTATTTTGCACGACCAAAAGCTTCAAGTTTGAATTGTTCTCCTCAAAAATGGTTTCTTGACCTCTTCAA
Organism: Cunninghamia lanceolata; assembly: GCA_027924645.1. Taxonomy (NCBI): domain Eukaryota; kingdom Viridiplantae; phylum Streptophyta; class Pinopsida; order Cupressales; family Cupressaceae; genus Cunninghamia; species Cunninghamia lanceolata. The sequence goes on from BSBN01000905.1 coordinate 1,995,502, forward strand.
GTTCCTTGGATTGTACTCCAACTATTGTAGAGGCTCCTAGATGCTTGGAAGGAGTTTGAACTTATCATAGATACCTTCTAACTATCCAAAAACTACTCCAGCTACTCCTATATGCTTGCATGATGCCTCTTGAAATCCATCAAGACCCTTCAAACTACTCAACCTCCTTCATGAATACTTGTTGACAAGTGGACTAAGTGTTTGAAGTGGTCAAATGCCCTAGGAGGGCATGGAAGAAGTTTTAGTGCTTACTTCTCATTATAGGGTTTCTTAAGTAAAGTGATTCACGATTGTCCTCTCATTATCTCATGACAGTGCTATTTTTGGCATAGGACTAAGCTCTCTAGTCTTCTATGAGTTGTCATGCCTTGTATCTTTGATGGAGAAACCCCATTGCCTCTTTTCTAGAGCTTACCACTGTGTAGCACTGACTAGAACTCACTATGTATATGATAAGGTACCCATTCTCTATATGTTTTTCAAAGAGGTCACTGTGCATTCTTTTTCAATGTGAGATCACTAATTTTTCAATAAGAAACCCACTGTATCTTAAGAGATCTTGTGCTATGTTTGTGACATAGGGACCCACTATTCAGAAGGAGCTCATTGTCCATTCAATAACAAAAAAACCTCACAGTCTTTTCATACTTAACCCACTGCCATTGAGATTTTAGGACAATGACCTCCTTATGTATGTCTTGACATTGACACTTATGTATCCCAATGACAAAACATCACTAGTATTTTTGTCATTGTCACTCAACACTATCTCTGTGTCTTTATTCAAGGGACCCATTATGTATTTTCATGAAAAAGACTCATTGCCAGTGATAAGGTATTTTAACACTGTCATTTCTTAACTTCCTTTGATGCAACTTCAGTAGGTTTAAGGTTTAGAGTGTGTTTTTAGGCAAGATTAAAACCCTTACCTTTTCTTGGAGGTTGACTATCTACTACTTTATCACTGTCCATTGTACAATGATCTCTCCATGGTCTCATGATATATTTGACAGTGATTTGGCATATCACTATATTCTTTCAATGTTATTATCATAAAATCCTCATTCTTATCACAATAACCTTGCTCTCTTCTTTCATGTTATTATCCCCCTTTTCTATCATTAGCTACACTGACCTGATGATCTACTTTTCTCCTTGACAAACTCACTAGAATAAACCACTATCATCTTCCAGTGCATGCTTGGACTACTCATGTGTTGATTGTGTGAGACAAACCTTGAGGTTTCACTATGTATCCCTCTTGCCATTTGATTAACCATCATGCATAAAACTCTTTTTAACATTTGTGATAAGTAAAATCTTTAAATGTATGTGGGAAGATCACTAATGGTTGCTATTTATAGGCCTTTCTACCCCACCTATCACTGCACTGTCTTCTTAGCATGCAGACTATCTTAGACATTTGTCTATTCCTTGACTGTGTATCTTTGATGAATGTGCAATGCTCAATACCCCTATTGACTATCTTAGAGCTCGCTGACTTGGTGACTATATGCTATCCTTTAAAGCTTTTGACTACTCCATGATGTTAGGATTGCTATTCCTTATCTGTTGATGATTGTTCACTATCATTTGTCTTTCATGACTATTGTTCCTCTATATCATGAATGCTGATGGTGTTAATAGGCCACTACATGGACTATATAAACTGCTCCTTTTCATCTTTGAGTGATTGTTCCTATGTTGTGATGACTATCCTTTATACCCTAAGACAGACCTTGCTATCTTCATGACCGTTGTCACATTTCCTATATTCCTTTTGACCTCTAATGAATGTTCTCATAACTATCTCCATTGACTATTAACTATTTTCTTATGGCTATTTCTTTTGGGTGATGGACTGCTCCTCAAACAGTGTCATTCTTTCATTGTACTTTTTATGACTGTCTTTATCAGAGATGACTTCTTAATCTCTGCTTGCTACACCTTCTCAATGGTTTTTAGAAATGCCTTCCTAATCTATACACTATCTCTCCATTGCTTGATAGAGTTATCTTTGCTTGCATTGCCTCCATAAGTCTCCTTTCATCTTTGAACATCATTGTCATGTTTTCTCAAAAACTTTTGCATAGGCTCTACACCTTAGTAATGGTGTTTTGTCACACCATAACCTTTCCAACCATACATGCCCTTGAAAATAATTCTGAAAGCATATCAATGAATCTAAAAAGGATACCTTCTTCATTGTTCATTGTTTCTCGTTAAGCTTTAGAGCTTCTCATAGGCTTGCATAGCACTTCTCATGATCTCTAAGACTTTATGTCATGTTTCAACTAGATCTTGCATGATATAAAGTTTCACCATGACCATTTTACCATTCTAAACAACAAAAGGTCATCACAAAAATAAAATGAAACTATCACAGACTATTGATATATCTTTGACTTAGGAAAGCTAAGCCACGTACCAGATCTTGCATGGGGACATGTACGGACCAATAAGAGTTGTATGAGTCTTCTAACAACATTATCAGTCTATTTCCAATAAACTATCTCTAGGTTTTGCTTTGGATACAGAAATCAAGAATCATACAGCCAAACTTAGATGATGCAAAAAGAAAGTGAGTATTTCATCGATATGCATGAATCCCAAACCTTTTTCTTCTTCATTCAATCCACGATATTATAAGAAGTTTAAGCTTCTTGATTTATTTTATCCACTGTCAAGTGATGCTCCTCCATGCATGATACCTGCACACAAGCATGAAAACCCTAACCTAAGATAACTCAAAACCTAAAATACTAAACTTAGGTTGAACCATGATCGATGATGGACTCAAGACTTAACCTAACTAAAGTAAGCTTGTAGTTTAGACACCAAACACAACCAAGAATTTCAAAGCTTCTTCCCTCCTTATCTGTACGTGGCCTTTTTGGCAAACATTATATTTGGTGAATGGTTAAAACCTTTTTACTTTAGTCTTTTAAATCAGAAAGTGCATTGGTTACATGGAAAGGAGACTCTTTTCATTCTCAAAGGTTTTAAATAAATCTTTTGATCTTTCACATGACCACAACCATAAAGGATATAACAATGACCTTGTAAAGCATGGGCAAACCTCTTCTTTTAAGCACATGACTCAAATGACCTCATGAAAGAATTTTAGACTCTCCTATGATTGACAAATGGGCAGAAAATGAAGACTTGGAAGATACAAAGGATTGATAAGATGCAAACCTATTGATTAAGATGCCTATTTGATCTAAGAGGGAGAAATAGGTAACACTAACCATAGTGGAAAACAATCTAGATAATAATTCAGTGATCACCTTTATTAACTAATTCAATAGACATGACAATTAAAAAGCTATAAACTAATAAGAGAACTACAGTTACCTCAAGTGGCCCTTGCTTGAGTGACTATAACCTCACATAATCTAAATCAGATCTTTAATTGTATCAATTACTCATTAACTGACTCTATTATCCTTTATTGATTTTGGAAGATGTAATATAGAATTAACAACAAAAAGTGTTGATAACAAAATTTTCTCTTTCTCTCTAGATCTCTGTCGTAGACGTAATCTATCATATATAGACAACATGTCGACTCTTCCCACAAACACATGAAAATGACTTATTCCTAGTCTAAGCAAAATAGAAGTAGGAAACTGACTATTACAAAGATAATCTAGATATCACAGTCCTACTATGATTCTTCTTATTCACTATAAGTAGGGAAAGAAAAATGAGAACACACATAACATAGCATTATTGGATTAATCATGAACCACAATTTGAATTACTCTTAGTCTTTATGACTATCTTAATTGCTGATGATAAAACCGTCGAGGAGTGGAATGAGTTATGGTTAAACCATCCCCACTTAATTTGGGTTCTCTCTTCTTTGGTTGCAGGCTATTGCGTTCTCAACTGTAGATAAACATCTCCTTTGCTACGGGTTGGTAGATGACCTTTGCTATGGGTAAGTGCTTTCTTGTTGCATAGGGGTTAATTTCTTCATATGGTATTTACACATCATAAACTACCATAACTAACATAAAATACTATCATATTCTATAAGCAATTATTAACACACACATAATCATCCATAAACATATTATATACCATTCTTAATGCTTTCAAGTCTTAAAGAGTAGTCATAAAGCATGGATAATGTCTGAAAATGTCTTTGAGAAGTATAAACTACAACAAGGAAATTAGAACAAATTAAAGTCTCATCACATTCAGTTGGATCAAATTTAGGGCACCATCTTTGTAAGTATAGAGGAGTCTCTTCTGCATACTAGGTACCTTTGTTCATGACTTCCTCATGGGAAATGTTTGAATAAAAAATGGTGACAAAATCCTTTTGGGAGAAATAAAACATTGTTGTGGTGCTAGTTTGCCATTGAGTAGTTCAACAATTATGCCCTTGGAAAGTGTTGATCAATGAATCTACTGATCACCACACATTCTAGTAGGGATTGGGTGCTATCTTTGCCCTCAAAGTTTACTTCAATGTTTGGAGGGGGGTCTATGTTGGATTCACTACTTTTTTTTGCTAGTTCGTATTTTTTGCGCACCATCTCTCCAGGGTTTTTTTGCTACATATTTTATTTATTATTAATTTTTTATTCAAATTAATTATAATTAGAATAGTATTATTTCATAATGCATAATTTTTTTGTATATATCCAAATTAATTTTTTTTTGAAACAAGGACATTATACAAAGGGCATGTGTATTTTTTATATTTTTTCTATGTTGTTTTATTTTTCCACGCTTGAACAAAGACCTTGCGCACCATTTCTCCAGGGTTTTTTTGCTACATATTTTATTTATTATTAATTTTTTATTCAAATTAATTATAATTAGAATATTATTATTTCATAATGCATAGTTTTTTTTGTATATCTCCACATTAATTTTTTTTATTGAAACAAGGACATTATACAAAGGGCATGTGTATTTTTTATATTTTTTCTACATTGTTTTATTTTTCCACGCTTTGAACAAAGACCTTTATAATTGGTTAAAAAACCTATGTGCATTAGAAAATAGAAAATAAATATAATAATTAAATAAAATATATTACAAAATATACTTCTTAAAAAGCTTACTCTAAGGGCTACAATCCTACAAAATCTTATATCATGGTGATTCCATTTGATGGTCCAAACCTTATCTTGAAGTAGATTTTTTTTTTCAAAAACTAGGTGAGTAGGAGGAGAACAACATAAATGAAGGTCCTTCATTTGAAGCTTCCTTCCTATAGGGATTTTGAACATGTAACATTTAAAATTAGAAAAAAGGCCTTCTATCGAACCCCCCACCTTCATTCGAACCCTATTTAAGGTGACAAACATTTTACCTTTGAATGTTCAAGACTTTCATTTGAAGGTTTTCAATGATATTTGCCTTCCAAAACTCATTTCTATGCCCCATCCCACAAGTGGGATATACTATTGTTCTATGACCCAAAATATATTTCATCTTTTATTTTATTACGTAGACAACTTACGTAATCTTTATCCTTGTAATGATGAAAAATGCACACCCTACACTTTGACCCATTTGTCCCTAATATAAACCCAGTGTACAAAATGATGTATTTTTGCATGGAAGTTGGAAAATAATACGATCCTAACTCGATTTTGTCTTCACACATCCCTAGGGATTAGTCTTGATTCTCATTGTTGTTAGAGTTAGCTGGTAGATGATATCAATTAAATGCAAATAAAGATTAAACAGAGGAATGAAAAATACACATAAATAATAACAATGAGAGACAAGTTTTAACATGGTACACCCAAACTCGGGCTACATCCACCAACAAAGAGTCTAATATTATTATCCAGTAAATCAAACTGATTACAACCAGCAATCCCTGCAACTCAATACCACTGCAAATGCTACAATACAATATCAATGAAAACCCTAACCCTTAGCTGTTTTTATCACGACTTTTATTGGTTACAAAATAGGGTTTTTTTATGTCGGCAATAGAAAAAATAACTCTAGATGCCTTAATAAAATAATAAAAATTATGTGAGGTTTCAGGGGCGTTGCCCCCAAGCCCCCATAGGGGCGCTGCCCTTTGACCCCGTCCTGTATCATGATAGGGAGCACGCCAGGGGTGCTGCCCCTGGACCCCACAAGAGGCGCTGCCCCCAAACCCTCGCAAGGGGCGTTGCCCCTTGACCTCATAGGAATTTGGGGGGAAACCGCACTGATAAAAGTTGGGTAAATTTAACCTCTGAGTTTGATTAGGCTCCATATAACAACAATTGTATCCATTCATCATCCCAAGTCAAATATGTAGGTGTGGAACTAACCCACTTGTTAAATTCACAAGTGCATAACTAACCCAGTTCAAATTTATAGGCATGGATTTGACCCCCAAACTTAATTTAAAATTGGGCCCATATTCCCCCTTCTAACTAACTCCATTGTGATTTGACTAAAGTAAAAAAATGTTTCAAATTGCATGCTAGGATTTTGTATAAAATGACAAACCAGAATTCATTATGACCATCTAGAATCTAAGAGACAGCTAAGACCTAACATGAGAGCTCTATTACACATTACATCATCAAAAGAGTGTGACATTAGCATTGTATTAGCACTTTATGCATATTCCATGACTACATGTTGTCTTCGATCATTGTTCTATACTATTGACTCGATAACAAGGGTTTAACAAAAGGAGAACACTCCTAGCCTAGCAAACTCTTAAATGATGTTTATTGACACCAATCCTTTGCAAACATAGGTTGTAGAATTCAAGTCAAACAAATTCCTAGCATCAATTTGAGTACAAATCACGTCCATGAGCAAGGTTCAAATCCATGCATAGAGTTCAGATCCATATTTTTTGAAGTCAACTAGAGAAACAAATAATAGTTTTCTTAGTCCTGAGGTGGTTGTTAGATTGGTCCTAATTTTCTAGCACATCATTGGTGAATCAATTAGTGACATCTATCATAGTTGAATCAACATCAAACCTAAAGCTAAATACCATTATTTTAATTATTTAATTTCAAGCATTTATTTTGATAACACGATTAGTCCTAGCTCTTTATCTTATGTTAAATTATTTTTTCATTGCATTTTAATTAATTTACCTAGGATATTTATGTGACGTGTTATTTTACCTTACATAATTTAGTGAACTTGACTTATCTTACACCCCTTAGGGTTAATTCCTTCTATATTAGGGTTTTAGATATGATATTTTTGATTGTTAATCTTTTATTATATCTTTAATTACGGTTTGGGTCCATCCTTTATTTGTGCTTCATTGTTCTATTTTGATTATGGTTTGGGTTTAATTGATTGATATCCATTTGATACCTACCAAGCTAACCTTTTGTGCATTGAGCATTATTTCTAGACCATTCATCATGATTTCTCATATATCTCTACTTTTAGTCTCTATCAACGTACTCCTTGCCAATTTTTATATTTCCCTACATTTTCTAGCATTTGACTCTTTCATCCTTGATGTTGTGTATTTTTTATGTTATGGATTGGGATGTATTTTCCATGAAGGTGTTGTTTCATCATGTATTTGTTTTTACCTCCTTTGTAAAGTTGGTTAGTAATTTTCCTTCTCTCCAAGACACACTCAATTCACTTTCTCATTCAAGCTTCATCTTAATCATACCTTTCCTATGACTAGTGATAGTGATGCACACCATGTTGCTTTAGACTAGACTTCTTATTTGTTACATAGTGAGGAGATTACACATTCTTTAGTTATTCATAATTTTGTTGAGACCTTTGATACAATAAATTCTTCATGTCATGATGGCTCTATGAATTCTATACCCTTAGATTCATGTTGCTTTAGTGATCCATCTTGTAAGGAGCCTATAGATAGTGGTTTATGTGAGATAACTTCATTTATACATGATGATTATATGCTTTATTATGATAGTTCTCTTACATCTCATGCTAACTCTAGAGTTATCCATGATAATTATTGTAACGTCAAAAAATGTCCTCTTGGGGGCTTTTCCCTCATAAGGTTTAGCTCTCAGGTCTTTTGCATGCATTTAGGACATCTTACTTATAATTTGGCATCCCGATGGAATGAGCCCTAGGTAGCATGACAAATGGGACCTGGGAGGACCCCTTGAGCTTAACCCTACCTAAAATAGGGGGGAGGACTTGGGCGCCCATGCCATCATCCTGCCCTATTTGAGGGCAGTCCCAATTTTTGGGTGTTGTCTTGTGACCGTTATTTGGGTCCTATGCCGACACAGTAAGATTGAATTATGAAAATCTTGGTGTGAGTGTTTGTAGTTGCATATAAAATCATGATTAGGCATTCATTTGTAAACTAGATTTTACTAGCAAGCTATTGTGTTCTCAAGGTGATTCAAGGCTTTCATTATGTTGCAAGAGCAGATTTGTGTGGTCTATGTGTTTGTGTTTGCAAATTTGAGCATCCATTTCATCATGGCATGAAGAACATCTTCCTCTCATGATATTTTCACTACAAGGTGACATTATATTGTGTTTTCATCATCATTTCCTTTGTTTTTTGCCTTTGCCTCACAAGGGCATGCACTCTCTATCTGACAACGGTGTTCAGAGACTTAAGTGTCCTCTGGGGCTTGACTGAGGCAAGCCTCTAAACACCACAACCCCCTCCCAAAGTTTTGTGATTGTAGGTTATAGGTGTCGCATCTGGAAAAAATAGAGTTGCAGGAAGGATCAATAGACATCAAGGATTTAGGATCTAAAGAGAAGCAAGACACCGGAGCCTTTTCGGGACTTGGGCGCTCACTCCTGTGTCCTCTGTAGTTGAATTTCTACAAACATAAGTTATAGTGCATATCAGTGTCGGAAGAAGGTCAAGATCCCGCAAGGAAACTAGTACCTTGGACTTGGGTGCCCGCTCCTGTGTCCCTAACTTTTCTGCCTTAGAACCTTGAAAAGAGGTACTCTGTGATTTGATATTTTACTTCCCTCTGCAAGAGCTTTTTCTATTATTCTTTCATTTATAGTCGTATTTGTGAAATTAGGGTTTTAATGGTCAATTAAGCATAGGAGAAGGAAAATTGATAATTAAACACCCTAATCCAAGCTTCCCTACATCTCACAGTGACCTAGGGTATGATAGTGCTTTGCAACTTGACCCTAGGTCCTTGAATGTTAAGGGTGAAAGGAGGATTCAAACATCTAACAACACTAAACTAAACAATCCCAATTTTACCCTAAACAATTATTTATAGGCTATGATACATTACATGATGATAACATGCATTATGAAGATATTTATTTATCTTCTCAAGTTGATTTTATTGATGATTCATTGCCCCCTACTACTTTATATGACAATATTATTTTTCTTAGTGAGGAGTTATTTCTTGATCTCTTTGATGATTCTAGTGATAGATCTTTACATGTTAAGTCATTCTTTCTTTCCAATTGTGAGTACTTAGATCATGATATCTTATTGATGATTAAATTTAGACTTGCTTATATTGATAGAGCATTGCAATGGTTTGATTTATCTTGTATGTTTTATCATTCATTTATGGCATTGGCACATGATTTCATTACATATATTTATTTCCCTAGAATGCCTACATATAGCATGGATTTGTCTAGGGATCCTTATGATACATCTTTTGATGCTTGTTCATCCTCTCCACTTGATGTGCATATGGATTATCTTGATCATACTCCTATAGGACTAAGGGTTATTGTTTAGGGTACACCTAATAACCTTCCACTTCAACCCACACATGTATTCCATATAAACCTTGACTTCACAGATTTATCATGCAAGACCATGCATACTTATCAAAGGATAATTAGAGGTTAGAAAGCTATATCTAATCAACTAATTTTTCCAACTAATAATATTTTAATCTTCTTGTTGCACCTTCGTTAAAAACTAAGGCACACAATGAATATGATATTACTGATCAAATTCAAAATATACAAGCTTCAATATATCTTTGAGATTTATTGTGTACATCATGACTCTATTTAAGGATATTGTACATAAAACTTTAGAAAAGATCAAATTGCATTCTAATATCCCATCATAAATACTTGATTCTATGATATAATATAGGCATTAAAATAGAAGCATGATATTTCATTTGATAGAATGATTCTTCCACTAGAGTCAATAATTAATTAGCATTTACCTTTACATATTATGGTGAAATTTCAAGACATAAAGATAAAGTTTGCCTTGGTAAATAATGGGTTTAGCTTGAACATATGTAGCGAGGATTGCATGAAAAAGCTAAATATGAATATATCACAGTTAAAAAAATTTAGATATTACTATTAAGGGATTTGAATATATTGTTAGATAGTCTTTAGGTACTATATCTCTTCTATTACAATTGGACCACTTACGTTATTGATTCTCTTTCTATGTGATGCCCAGAAAAATAGCATATGAAATGTTCTTGGGTCATCCATGGATACATGATATGGGGCTCGTACCATCTACACTTCATTGAGCTATATAGTTTTGGTATAACAATGAGAAATATGTCATAATGTAGATGATGATCCATTTAGTCATTGTGAGATTGATTATGTGCATAAGATTAATTATTACACAAAACCAAAAAACATAAGAGATACCTATAAAAGAGAAAAAATAGAAAGAGGAAAATCCCCTACATAATGGTAGTGCTTAACTTGATGATGATTGGGGTACATTAATTTCATTCATGTTGGTATTAGAGAATACAAGCTTGATCCTAAAGCTTATAACATATGTCCACTTTATATAGATCCATCTCTATATGGTTGACTGTCAACTCCAAAGCAAGGTGATGTTAATGAGACAAAATTCTCTTGTATTTGTGACAATGATTCAGAGGGAAGTATTTCTACTAATGATTCTTTTATAGAATTTGATAAATTATATGGAATTGGATAAAGATTATGAAAAATATAATATTCCCCCTTTAAAATTTCAAATTTAAAATTGACCCCATGTTCCCCCTTTCCAACTAGCCACTATGAGTTGACTAAATAATAAAATCACACACTAGGGTATTGTATAAAAGGACAAACCCTAATTCATTTTGATCATTAGAATATGAGAGACATCTATGACCCAACATGAGATCTTTATTACACATTTCATCTTCGCAAGAGCATGACATTCATATTACATTAGGACTCTAGGAATACTGCATGACTACTTGTCTTCAATTATTATTCCATCATGCTGACTCAGTAATAGAGGTTTTACCAAAGTAGAATAATCCAAGCCTAGAAAACTCTTAAATAATGTTTATTGACACTACTTTCTAGATACATGTAGGAGACATTCAAGTTGAATAGATTCTTGACATCAGTTTCAACGTAGTTTAGATCCATAGGCAAGGTTTAGATCCACACATAGGGTTTAGATTTATAGGCATGGAGGTCACTTCCACAATTATAGAGGTGAATTGGAGTAGTAGACAATAATTTTCTCAGTCCTAAGGTTGTCATTTGATTGGTCATAATTTTTTGGCACATTGGCAAATCAATTGGAGACATTGTCACAGTTTAATAGGCATTAAACCTAGAGCTAAGTACAATTATTTTAATTATTTTTTTGATAATTTATTTTAAGAGCATGATTGTTCTCAACTCTTTATCCTAGGTTAGCTTGTTTATTCATTATGGTTTAATTAATCTACCTAGAATATTTATATGAGGCAAATTATTTATCCTTAAAATCCTTAGGGTGTCTTTTGGAGAGTTCATTTACTAATCTTATCATTTAACCCATTTGAGTTATCTTATTTTTACAACAATTATCTTATTTTGGAATCTCACAACTATATGAGTAGAGTGTATGTTAAAATTTGGGGTTGATATTATTTTTATAATAACATAAATTTCTTTATATTTTATTTTTCATCATTCCAAAAGTTTTCATATGCTTTATTTTTTAGTTTTTAGTTTTTCTTATCTAAGAAATAGTTATATCATTATGGATTCTTATCTCATTTATACTACCCATCTTTAGATTTAGATGGGTTAGGCACAACTATTGGAAAAATATGGGAAACATATCATGTTCTAGTTTAGTAACATTGCGTTTGTCTAGTGCATCACTATTTGAAGGCCTTATTTTTAATGGTTAACATACCAAATATCCTGACAGAGATAAGGTAAGTGTAGTGCAAAAAAGTGCATACTTGATACTTTTCCCCTCTAGTTTTGATCCCACTTAATACATTTCCTAGGATGTATCAATTTAGCACTTGATTTGAGTCATTTATGTACAAGAGCTAATTGAACCCATAATTTTGCCTATCCATCCATTCATTCTAACAATCATTTGTCCATAAACTGTATCCTCCATATATTTACAATTCTTCGATTATATTTCTATTGAGATTATGTCCTTGGACATAACCACCACTAGGATCTTGTTTGCCAAATCCAAACCCATCTGCCAATTTTATGTTGACCTAATTCAAATTTGTGACCATTGTTCATTGACATGCAGAGTAATTTTCTTGAATTAAGCTCTAGGTTGGCATATTTAAGGACATACCATAATTCATTTTAAGAAACATAGAGAGTGAATCAAATTATAGAGATAAATCATAATGCATCATCATTGTAGCATCAAATTCACATGTAGCAAAAGCAAAGGATAGTCATGATAAATTGCATCAACATTTAAAAGGATAGATATTGCATTTTACATCTTTCAATCATTAAGAAGATCAAATACAAGAGGATCAACCAAGGCATAAGAGAGAAGTTAGCACATTTACACACCCTAGGATAGAAATCTCCTCACGGTGTTTCTCAACACCACACTATCTAGATTTAAATAGTAGAAGGAGGCCAATGATATCTATTATATTTGTAGGAACACAAACATAATCATGAGAAATTGGATAGATACATATAAGGTATCTTCAATGGAATTCTAATTTTGGGAAGGCAAAAATGTAGTAGTGATTTTATCCAATTGATTTATAGGGTTCAAAATATTATTAGGTTGAAAAGACTTGGAGTTAGTAGAAGAAGCATGACACAATTAGATCATAGTCCAAACCCCTTAGAGAATCTAAGTACCCCAAACCTCTTGTTTCAATTACACTTTTCATGTATAGTATTAATCTCAACTTGTTTTATTCTAATTTACCTTTAATTTACTTGTTTAATCATTTATTTAGATTAGCATAAAATTTAAAATAGTTGGATTAACCTCATAGGGTTTTACATTTCATCTTCTTCATTTGGTGAACTAACACTTCCTACACCCTAAGGTTTGGGCTTATGGGTTATCCTTCTATTTTTCTTATATCAAATTTATTATTTTGATTGTCATCACTTTATTTTCAAGTCTACTCCATATATTATTCTTATCTATACTTAAAGGTTTTACCTAGCTAGTGTGTTATATTTTACCTTTGGGTACTATACTCCTTGATTGATATAGGATTTAAATATTGTTATTGATTATTTTTATATCTATTTTTCTAATTTGTCCTATTTTATATCAAATTTGAAACTTGTTAGGGTGTCCATTCCCTCTTCCATTGTGGCTATGCTTCATTATTTGATCCTTTCACCATGAATTCTCACCAATCCCTCTCCTTGAATTATATTCTTAGTTGTATCAAGGACTTTGATTTATTATTACAATTTGTCACATCCAATCCATTATTCCTTGATACTCTTATTTCCTTTTACCACAAGGGTAGTGACACATATTCCATGATGATGCTATTTTATAGAATTTGTGATTTCTCATCCTTCATGGAACTTGTTATCATTTTCCCTTCCATCCTTGATGCTCTCACTTCACTTATTCATTCACTTTATGTTGATTGTATTCTTTCCATGGATATCATGTGTGATGATGTCATTGATTCTCTTATAAATAGAAAGGCACTAAGTGTTGATCTTTCCATTACTAGTGATTGTCCTTTACCATTGAGCAATTTCCTTCCTATGGTGCATTATCCATTGAGGGAAATTTTGATTATCATGCTACTCCTCTATATCTCCCCTCACATGATGATGATTCATTTGATGTTGATCATATTTCTCAAACATCTCATGTGGGTCAATTGGCTTGTGTTTCCCTACCTTTTGAGGTTATGATTCATGTTCATAATGCTAATTATTTTGATGAGTCTATTAATGGAGGTGAAGATGTGTTTTTACATGTTAGATTATCTTTATCTTCATATTATAAGTGTATGGATGATGATTTGTTTTTAATGCAAGTATTTATATGTATTAGAATGGTTTTTATCACATCATGTTTATTTTTCATCCTTTCATGCGTACAGGGTTTCATGAGAGTTTTTACCTCTTGACATAGAGAATGTTTGCTTGATGATCTTACTTATTTTTCTCTTGTGGACTTTGTTGAACACCTGGAATACTGAGAGGGGGGGTGAATCAGTATTCTTTTAAACCCTTCACACAATAAGCATTTAATCCATTTACCAAATTTAATAATAGTAAAGAAGATTAAGCTTAAAATATATAGCCACAAACCACAACACATGAACACCAAGATTTTTATGTGGAAAACCCTAAAAGGGAAAAACCATGGTGAGGATTAGCTCACAATATAATGTAGTAGCAATACCAAATTACAAAGGTTCACTGCTCAAAAGAGAGAAAGCTCACTGCAGGTGGACTCACTGTCCAAGTGGACTCATTGCCCACTGAGAAAGAAAGATAGAAGAGAAAAGAAGTGGCTCACTGCCAGGATTTGAACTGTTACAATTGCATCTACATATGCATGGATTATAGTTCCAATGGAGCTTAAGTCACATAAACAAAACTTCTCTTACTGGTCTAAAACATCTCATTGTCCTACTCTATATTTCTTTTAATCACATCTGTAGGCACTTGTCACATTCTTCGGGTCACACCCTCATCACATCATCACAAAGATACTAAAAACATTCCTCCATATATATTTGCAACATCCACAACACCAATTAGGTCAGCCTAATTGAGTGTAATGGTCACAATATCAAGTTTGCAAGCAGTCGACCCCAAATCTTCATGCACACGCTTCGCCCCAAGAATCAAACTATGAATCAACTTCAAATAGGTCAAAATGGACCTAAAATAGCTCCCACTTAACTTCATAAAACATGTCTAACTCATGCACACCATCACTACCTTTAGGTCGACTTCATTGGCAAAGTAACACTAATATAAACCAACTATCAAACCATAAAATGGTATCTGAAACTCCAAATTGCCTCAAACCTAGAATCTACACACTTCAGGTAACCATAAACTTATCTTCAAATCTGCATAGAAAAAGGTTCTCCTTTGGTGGAATGCAGAGTAATTCAAATCACCTCTGGCACTGTCAATGCGTTGTCTATTTAGGATGCGATACTCAAACAACCCTATCTTTCATTCTGGAGGACACCAGTAGACAAGATTTTGGAATTAGATGCATTTAATGATAAACAACAACATATCAAAGCCACAAGACATGATCTTCAATGGAAGAACAATGCAAACTAGAAAATTGGAACACTATACACTGAAAGTTGTTATATTGACACTTAGCAAAATTACCTTACCAAACCAAATCTCTTAGCACAGTTAACTTCTAAGAAAGAGTAGATAAATCTTGAATGGAAGAGGATCAAACCATTTTGCAAAATTCTCATTCAAACTGCTCTGCAAACCCTACAACTGTTGTTGCCATCAATGACAACACTACATAACATCATGCTTTATCTTATATTTTGCATGCTAACAATCTCCCCAACACTGATGTTGCCAACAAACTTTCCAAAAGGTTATAAAGGATAATTTCATTACTTCTCATGATTCATATGTACAAATTGTCCCTTATAACCCCACTATGGTGTCATGCTATATATGACTCAACTTATTGCACCTTTTGTATGTGACCCTAGTGGCACTTTTCATTTTGAAATTTATAAAAAGGACAATGTTGTTTTCCCTAATTTTACCTCTACTTCTACTTCTCAACTTCTAGATTCTCAATGCAAAGGATTGTCCTCTTATTTTACAACATTCCCTTTAAATTTGTTGTTCTAAAAGGGGTACCTAATTCTCCTATTCATAAACCACTTGTGCTCAAGCTACTTCTCACTCTTATTAGGTTGTTGATCATACATATAAGAAGCTATTAAGAGGACAAAAGAGTACACAAAGTTTGCAACCATTACCTTCTATTCTACATATTTTCCTCCTAGTTTTACTTTGGCTACTATAAAATATAAAGGATTTGGTATTACTGAATAGTTGAAGAACACTCAAGACAAGATTTCTTTATGTGATTTAGTACACACATCAGAGATGAATAAATAAATTTTATAAAAACATTTGTAGTGTATCAATGTACAATATAGAACCAAACTGGTGCAGTCACGGTTAGGAGGGTCCTCAAGAGAACAATCCAGGCCATGCAACAAGAGTAAACACAATAGAAACAACTTAGAGGTATGAAGCAAATGTAGATTCAATCCTTCAATATATCATAGAATTCAAATACAGATCGACCGACATCAAGCGGGCTTACAATTAGGGCTCATAGGCCTGATTACAGAATATGCACAAGATAAAGCTTTGACACTCCTTTGCAAGAATTCAAACTATCAATCTTTCTAAATTATCCTAACAATCAATGACTACTTTCCTAGGCATCTATGACATCATTATATATCATGTCTAGATCATAAGATTCCTCCGCATTGGCCAAGGAAGATCACAAACTCCAATGAAGAGTTGTAACGTGTTTACACGGATAGGTCAGACCTATTTGCATAAAACTCCTAAATAGAATCACGTTTGGATCTTAGGGAAGGTTGGACACAAACCAAAAAACATCACAAGATATGTCAGCTTGTTTCAAATGTTGTAAAATGCTCTGCAAGTCTTCTCGTTTAGCTGATTTGTCTGAGATTGTCAAGGTGTTCTGTTATGAGAAAACAATCGATCTTCTGATAGCGATATCTTTTTGGTAACTGATCCAAATGCTCTAAAATTTGGATATGATGTAGATGAATGAATCTAGATGCTAAGTCCATCTCCACAAGATCTAAAATGCAACTGTGGTAGAATGTAGACCAAAATAAAGAAATTGTTGTTGACTAAACTGCCTGAACTGAACTGGAAAATGAAAAGAAACAAACTAAACTGCAAACAAACTAAAATGCAAATGTTTTTGGTTGATGCAAGATTTCTCTTGAACCAAGGATGCTCCTACATCACAAACCTATTGAAGTAGCCACAATAATATAATCTTTTCATATTGAGAATGATACTATCATGTTTGATTATAAGGAGCTACCTAGCTAATCGATCATTAATTAACATTTACCTTTACATATTGTAGTTGGCTATGGAAAAAAGGTTGTCAAAATAGATTTAGTATACAATAGTTCTAGACTTAACATATGTAGTAAAGAATTTCTTAACAAGATAAAAGTTGACTCAACAAATTTATAAACAAATGTAACAATTAAGGGATTTGATTATGTGGATGGAGTTGCTTTGGGTATTATTACTTTACCTCTCTCTTGGACTTGTCAACTTAGAATTGGTATTCCATACATGATGCTTGGTTGCCTCAAGTATAAGAATCTTCTTAGATATCCATGGATACATGCCATGAGGTTTGTTCCATTATTCCTCATTGCTCAAAATTTTCTTATAAGGATAAAACATATGTTATCAAGGCCAATGAAGATCCATTTAATTTTTTCAATTAGTTTAATCATAAGATACTATAATTCCTCACAACAATGTGACAAAACCCTTGATTTCACCTCATGAGATTTCTTCATCACCCTCTAAAATTATAATCCCGAGGATGATTACGGAGCTTTAGATTTTAAACTAATGGATATTGGGGAGTAAACAGTTAACATAAATGATTTTAATCTTCCAAATTCCTACACTTATGGTAAACCACCCAAGCCCAAGTAGGATGTGATGCCCCATCATGCAACCCTAGAGAGTTAGGCTAACAGGTGCTAAAATTACAGAAATAATTTTTTTTTGAAGCAAGTAAATGCATTTACACTAGATAAAATTAACACTATTCACAACATTTGAATAAAATGAACAACTAACACCTCTAGAGAACATAACTGCATCAGCTAAACATAAATTTATAACCATACAAGTAATATACATTATGATATAATAGAAGAAGATAACATTATTCATTTAGATATATGAATAGTTACAAAAGTTTTAATGCAAGATTACATGATTACAAGATTCTTGACTGACCGATTACATCGGTTTACAATATACAACAAGATTATACAATTCTGGAAGTATAATATAACTTTGCAAATGCAAGTACAAATCAGGAACTGGGAACACTTTTGCATTGACCACGAACCAGGTTGACCAAGAAAACCAATGGATTAAGCTCTTCCATGTGTAACCCTGCAGTCCACCCCCTGAGCTAGGAGATAACAATGAGTTTCCACTAAGTCAAAGTATACAAGCAAGTAGATACAGACTTGACATAGACAACTCAGATCATCAAGACTACACAAATCATCAAGACAAGACAGTACTCCAAAGGCAACAACAAAAGATAAAGAGGAAGTAACTAAGCTGTAGTAGGGAGAGTGTCATCGCATGGTCCTAGCATGGGTTATCCAGGCTATCTCTCACTAGAAATCAGCCCCCATCTATGGTTATCCTGGTGACCTCTCTCTAGGCACCGGCCCAATAGGGTGACACATACGGAGCTGACACATCCTCTCATGGAGACAAGGAGGTTGACCTTGCCAACTAGGCCTTCTCATCCCATCCTTAGCCTGTGAGAGCACTCAAGGCATGGGTGAGGCATCATACTTATCTTGTTATGTGAATTACTACCCAACCCACCTAGATAAATTAATAAGTTATCACTTGATTACAACTTCCATGGGGTTATCTAGGCAGCCACTTTGGGCACCGGCCCCACCATGAAAGCCACTCTCCTACATGCAACTAGAAACCCCTAACCAGAAACCACAATGGCATGCATGGAAAGGATACTGCAAGACATCAATCCTCTTGTATACTAATACATTACAAAGTCAATTTCAAAACCAAAACTCAATAAAAATCTTTCCCTTATCCACCTCAAAATCTCATAACAAATGAAAACATTAAAATGACATGTCACAATGTTGCACTGGAACAGGAACTAAACCTCTGGAGTTGGGTAACTTGAACCACATAACCACTATTCATATATTCATCCCCTGATATAGAAATCAAAGGTTTAAAAGACTTGACCCATAACAACCATGACACCCCACTTAGAACCAAAATAACTACGTGACTCAGAACCAGGGAAAAAAATACAATAACCCAATTCCTCCACTACTACAAGACAATAATAACTAATAATGGCGTTACATACATGACCATAAAGCCATAACATAGGTCAAGCAATCTAATTGAGTTTTATTCCTATATTATTTGCTAACAACAAGACTAAAGTACTATTCAAATAGCTAAGTATGATAAAATAACCCTCATTTAATTAAAAAGACAAGTATAAATAGTCTAAAACAACAGTCTTATTCCCTAAACCAAGCATCACAAGATTCTCATAATATTAAATTTATAATAGACATCTAGAAAGTTAAAATGAATTAACTAAGATAATAAATTACATTACTTCCATAATAATAGTAATCTTATGCAAGCAAGATTTATTAGATTTTCTAAAACAAAGCATTGATAGCTAAATTTTAATACCTTGACTTATAAGATAAAATGACCAGCTGTAAGGTTTAGATTCCTACATAATTAAGTAGTGACAATTTCTAAAAATATGACTAAATTCTATTAATAGAAGCATTTAATAGTTTACTCATGTCCTTAGTTTTAAAACGGAATATAGGAATTTATACAATGATGATCAAAATAGAATATAACTCTTTCATTCACACAATGGCTACCAAAATTCTAAAATATCTTATACTAGTTACACAAGAATTATAATTAGCTCAACATCGCATCAACTCATGAAACTCATTCTTCATATTTTGGAAACCATCATTTATCTAACCTAACTCCAACATTTACATCTATTCCCATTACTTCCTAAGTCTCTTAAGACACTAGGATAACTATTGTTTACTCAAATGAACTAGTATAAATTTTAACTAGAAAGATAAATACTACTAAAACAATCATCAGCATTAAGAGTTAATAAATATCCTAATAATAATATATACTAATCAATTCAAGGCTTATAAATCCATTTAATATTTGTTTAACCAATACCTTAATAATTCAATTCAAAATAAATCTCTAAATTATTAATTATTTATTAAAAACAATGTACCACAGGATAGTATATTACTAAATCATAAATAAACAAATTTATATTTAACAAGATAAAATAAGTATAACTAATATTTAATTCAATATATTTAAGTCTAGAATTGTAATACCATTATAACCTATTAATAATCTAATTTAATCCATTTAACAAACATACATCTACTAATTAAATTCTATTCTTAATAAAATATTTCAAATCTATTCTAACACAACTATGAGTTCACCACATTTTATTCCTAAAGAGTTGAGAAAAAATCTAGTTAACAATTTACTAACTCAAAGTGATATTGACTTAAGCAATGTTTACTAAGCATTCATGGAGTATCTATTAGCAACTTTCTAAATAAACTCATTTGCCAAGCCCCTACTCTATTTAAATGGACTATTGCTAAAATTTCATCATAAAGAAAGAAATAATAATAATGTAATTATATTTGAAAGTCTTTAAATTGAGAGAAAAGAAATTGGAAGAAGACTTCTGAAGTTTTTTTTTTTAGCAAAAATAGAGAATGGTCTACCAGGAAAAGCCATGAGAGCAAGATAGCAATGCAGATTTTAGAAGCACAGGATGAATCCAATATAAATTTTTAGAAATTCCAATGCAAGAAAGAAACAAGAAATTTGCAGAGGGACAAGAGACCCACAAAAATATTTGGTATAGGAGGAGAAAACTGGTAGAGGAGGAGAAAATTATAGTAGATTCAGGAAGAAAAAAAATGACTCTAAGAAGTACTGATCACAGGCAAGAAACAAGTTTGATTATCTTTTATTATTTTATATTTTTTTAATTTTAATTTTGTGCTGATTGAATCAGCCCAGCTAAACGCTGTACGGTAGCCAAGGAGGAGGTTCAAAGTCTAAGTTTTTTAGAAAATGATAATGTTGCACAAGACCTTCAATTCTCCCGTCGTACGACTAGAGATTAGCATGGTTGTAAGGAATCAAAACAATAGAAATTTCAAAACAAAATGTAGGGGAGTAGACTGTACGACAGCTTATAAGAAGATTCTAAATAGAAAATTTGTTAAAGACTGTTCAGACTCTCCCTACCACGTCGTACGGCCTGGCAGATATGCAAGGTAAAAAAAGATTTTAAGGTAAAAGCATTTAAAGGAAACAGGGAAAGAAGATGTATGGTGATGGCTGAGGAAGGAAGATATATGTAGTTTAGAAGTTGATAAAATTTGACTCAATATCATTAATAAAATCTAGCAGAATAAGGGAATGAAAGGTGAGCAACATTAAGCAGAGGTAAAATCTTGATAGGATTTCATTGAAAGTTCATGGTTTTAAAATCTCAATTTCTGGCAATGAAGCCAGAGATGCAAAAGTAGAGCAATTTCTCTTGGGCTTGACACACCAATGGTTTAAAGTTTGATAAACTTGCAGATTTAACATAGAGATAAACTGAGGCTTCAACAAGATGAATGAAGAGAACCAATTTAAATTTTCTCAAGAATCTCGAGCAAAACTATCAAGTATAGAGTTATTGGGAACTTGGAATGGTGACAGGAAGGCAAGAATCCCACTGGGATAAAGAGACAGGTTCAAATACACACAAGAGATTCAACAAGGATTTAAACTAATTTGTTTGAATTGCTACAAAAAATACAAGTAAGCATACCTGGAATTTCGATCCAAGGCTTTCTATGTTCGTCAGAACAACTCCCTCCTCAAAATAAACCCCCAGAAACGAAAATAGCCAAGTCTCATAAATTTCCACTACCACAAATCTGTTACAGAAAATCCCACTACCCTGAAAGAAATTAATTTTTACTTTCCAGAGAGATTCTCCAAGATAAAAATCTTATACGACAACTCACATGGAATAAATTATTAACTAATATTACTCTTTAACTTACCATTTACTATTTTAATAAAACAATATTAAATACTCATGACTCTAATCCTATTAAAACATTAAAATAATTAATTTAATCTATATTACAAATTACTTAAATAATATTCCCAATTTGCATAGATAATTAATGACTAATAAATAATACTATATCTAACTTATTAATAACCTTATTATTATAATAATTAATGCATTTCCCAAAATACACATTGGCTTAAAAAGCAAAACTCAACAATACTCTACATACCACATGACGACCAAAACCTGAGGCAAGGACCAAAGAGTGACATCCAGACTTACGACCACAAACTGAAGATGGAAACTGACCTAGGGAACCCCATGTTATCTCCCATTAACATCATCCATTAGTGTAAGGGCACGCTCAGACCTACTAAGTCAGGTGGAGTTGATGCCCGGTACCTGCAACCTGTATCAAAATGATAGGTTGTATATGAACATATGCATATATATCACACACATGGAGTCAGGGAATCACATCGTAGTAGGGTGCTTGAAATGAGTAATACTACACCGTCCCTGCTTTAAAGCATAACAATAACATAACATTTCTATTAAACAATAAGATAACATTCAATCTATAAAGCATAATAACATTGTTCTGCATAATCCATTAACCATCAACTAACCATGACAAAACACAACATAAACCGTAATAACAATAAGGTCATCATACTACTCATAACACATGTCAATAGCCACATTAGTCTACCATAGTCCATCATGAATATAATAACCATAAACCATAAGTCTATCAACCATATGTCTCAAAACCGTCTACTGCAACAGAAATACTATCAATTGTCAAAAGCCAAAAAAAACGAGGGGCATTACATAGGAAATAAATGATGTGCATGATCTTAAAAGAATTTTTATTATAGTGATGAGTTTGATGTCATTAATGAATTTGACTTTCATTCATTAGCAAAGACATATGTCCAAAAGGTTTTTATATCTCATAAAAATATGATTATAATGGACAAGGACTAAGAGTTAACAATCAAGGTATGAGTGATCCATTTGATCCTTATTTTAAATGAAATATTGAAGGTTTAGGGTATGTCCCTCATGCAAATAAATCATTAAAAATATCATACACCCAAATATTTTATGTTTCTATGGAAATATTCATGTTAGTGTGAATAGGGGTATTTCATATCTAGTTTGATATTTCCTATCTAGTTTCCCCTTTGTGAACAATTCATATTATTTAACTATTTTTTAGTTAAATAATATTCACACACATACTCACATGTTAAGTTGACTTAGGAAGCATTCTAGTTGTTTCTAGTTGATTCTAGATGTTGATAGTTGTCTCTAGTTGTTGATAGGTGTCTTATCCTCTAGTTGTCGTATGTCATAGGATTAATACACTTGTCACATGAATACAACATACTATCTCTCAACCTTGCCTTTATAAGAAAGGTATGCCATAGCATATTGTAATGGGAGAGTAAAGGTTGTATATTGTTGTATTTGCATTCTTTGATAGGAATACAATTTATTCTTGTCATATTGATCTTCTCATTTCTTTGTGCTTTCCATTAGGCCTCTAGATCTTGGGTGGCTATTTCCATAGCCAAAACTTACATGGTATCAAAGCTTGTAGAATGCCTTTGGTTAGTCTATTGAGAAATCTTGAATTCAAATCATGGTGGATCTTGAAAAATTGAGTATGCTCTTCTCTTGTATCACATGATGATCTTGAGAATAAAAAAAAATTGATAGAAATACCAAATTTGGAGGATTTTCCTCTTTGCGTCTTTGTATTGTAGGTTGCAGTATGCCTTTGCTTGACTTAGGTGGTTGATTCAACTTTGACATGTCATTTTTTGTTGCTGGAGGCATTTTTTCGCATTAGATCCACATCGTATGCATGTCAAAAAAATTCTTTTTGTGTTTTGTTTGTCACATCAAAAATCTATCTAAGCATTCGTCAGTTTTTTTATGCAATAAACAGATCATGTGAAAAATTAATCAAAAATTTTCTGCAAGCCCCCTCTCTATTGGCAGTTGATCTTTGAATGCCTATATCTCAGGCATCTGGGCTCCTTTTTTGGAGAATTTTTTTTATTTGGGATAGAATTTTGTAGGCTTCACAGTGGTGTAGATGGATTTTGGTTTTGGTTTGTAGAGTTTCCATAAATTGCATATTTTCATCGTTGTTGATGAGGAGTTCTCATTTTCAGACCTTCCGGGGCTCTGTTTGGGGTCATATGATAACATTTTTTGGTGAATGTTTTTTGAAAGTGCATATTTTTTTTAGTACTTCTAATATCTGTAATCAATTTGGTCTAGTTTTTCTCATAAATTATACTTTCAGTTATAGCCTAATTTTGGCATTTGCATGTACCAAAATCAAAAGACCACTTTGCCGTTTTGTCTTATGGCAACTGTAATCACACTAATTATATAGTGGAATAATCATAATTCTTTTGGGGTGGTTCTCATGATTAAGTAAATTTGGGGAGGGGAGTGTAATCTTGTGCTTTTGTTGGATTGAGTCTCTTGATTAGTCTATTGTGTGATTAAATTTGAGGAGTTAATCATGGGTATTAAAAGGCATCCTGCTATAATAAGATTAGATATAGGAAACTATAAGTCTTGGCAAGATGGAATCCTAACGCATTTTAGGTGGCTTCATATTTTGCCCCATCTCTATGGACTTGTTCCTCAACCTACATCCTATTGGAAAAAAATTGTGTGGGGATTCTAAGAGTGAACACATCCTATGAGTGATTGGTTTTAGTGTTGATATTGACACCCAGATGGCTATTATTGATATTGAGTGTCCTCATGACCTTTGGATCAAAATTTGGGAGATGTATGGAGATCCAGTTGATCCTCCATTCCCAAAAGATCTTGCCTTGGATTGTCTTCTTCCACTTGATGTTTTTAGACCATATGATCATAAAATAACTACAGTGCTTAATGAATGGGAAGATATTGAATGTCGTGATGACATAGAGACTTCTACAAATGCCCCTTCTCCTACAGAGACTTCTATTGAGACTTTCACTTCTATGACTCCTAATGTAGATTCAGAGGGTTCATCTTCTTTATCTATTTGTCATCATCTTGAGGCTAAGGACTCTTATATTCCAATATTGGCAGACACTTCTAATGTTCACACTTAGACATCTTGTGTGGACACATCATTCACAAATGAGTTGTGTAGTCAGATGACATGCATTGAGGTCTCATCTCCATCATCTCCTTCATCTCTTGTTGCTTCTGATGGGACTAGTATTGCTACATCCATGGTTTCCATTGATTCAGTGCAATAGGACAATCATAGTCTTCCAGATACATCTTCTTGGGATGAGTACTTGATAGACATTGTAGGTTTGTTTTGTGAGTCCTATCTTGTAGACTTGGAGGACACTATTGATGACATTCATCTCCTCTTTGATGTTGACTCTCATGGAGTTGCATCATCTACTTCAGATGTGATCAGGGAACATTCATACCCTCTTGTTCTTTCTTATCCTCTTCACTTGTCATAGTTTGACATTGAGTTGGAGTATCTTGAACAACATTTGGAGTCATCTTATTTGTCTTTAGATAATGTTCGACATTGATTTCCACTAGGTTCTTGATTGTCACATTCTTTAGTTTGGCATGAGACTCTTGATTGAATTTGAAAGGAAGCTAGGTGTGTAGAAAATGCTTCCTACTCTAATCTAAAGAGGAGAGATGAGTGCAAATTCCTTTTAACCTTTACAATTATATTGTTATTAACCCAACAATGGAGATATTGCAGCAATACACATACACATAGAAAGTAGACAAAAGAGAGAGAGAGAGAGACAAGATATATGTGGGGAAAACCCTTATGGGTGAAAAACTCCACACTCCAAAACACAACTCAAATGTATTTCATTAAACAATCAAGGTTACAATACATTTTTAGAGCCAATGCTCTTACAGGAGTCTTCAAAACTCATATCTCGAGATATTCTGGTAGCATAACAGTACATGTCAATCACATAATACATCTCCTCTCCAAGCACCTATTTAAATAGAAGTTACAAGGCAAAAATGAACCTTTCTTGGAATGGGCATCCAACTTGGCCTCATGGCCCAAAATCCATGCCTAGGGATACTTGTCCAACACTACAGCATGGTCATGATACTTGTCACATCACCCCATCCCAATATGAGTGCCTAGTTCCAAGTTGGGAAATGATAGATGCTCTTACGCATCTTATGACTATCATAGAATCTGTCATAAATGACAACTCTTACAGCTGTAAGAGAATCTGTCATAACTGCCTAAAAATAACATATTCTACTTACAACACATTATCATCCTCCTTCCAAGATGCCTTCTTCCAAGATGCTCTTTGACACATGTCTTCACCTATCATAGAACCTTCTATTTCTGACTCTTATGTGTAAGAGATTCTATCATAGGAATCTATCATAACCATTTCGGTCAAGATTCACTTACACATTAGTCAGGATGCCGACACATGGAAAAATTTCTCTACCACTAAGTGGGATGCCTATCTCCTCATGTGAGGACAAAAGTACATGTGGTCACCTTCCATGTAGGATGACACATCACCGTGCCAACTCCCACAAGATGACAAAATACGATTTGCATGCTAATTACAATAATAGGCAATAAATAAATACATTACAATAAATAAATACAAGGAATTACCAAAGTTGAGACACCTTAATTCCCAACATTCTCCCACTTGTCGAACTCCTTGTAAGAACGAATGAAAATGATAGGATTTAACTGCTATAGGCCGAGAGGCCCATATAGTCCGAACACCATCTAAACTTGTTTGTACCCACTGGTTTCGTCAATGCATCCGCAACATTCTTCAAAGTATCTACCTTCTCCAAATTCACCTTCCCATCCTCAACCATGTCTCACATGAAATGAAAATGTACATCAATATGATTTGTTTTGACATGGAAAGTTGGATTTGCTAGGCAATTCGCACTTTGACTGTCACAATAGATAGTAATTTGTCCTACATCAACATCAATATCAGAACACAATCTCTTAAGCCAAAAGGATTCCTTACAAGCATGAGTAGCTACCATATACTCATCCAACTAATTGTACCACCGAATAAAGTAAACACATAAGCACTGGTGGATCTCCTGCTGTCAATGTCACCTTCCCAATATGAATCCACGAATACATACAGAATGCGGAGGTCTTGTAGGATGACCATGATAACATATGGAATATGCGGAAGTACCCCTTAGATATCTAAACACTTGCTTTACTGCATCCCAATGTACCCATCCAGGATTAGCCATAAATCGACTAAGGACTCCCACTACTTGAGCAATGTTTGGTCTTGTGTAGACCATAGCATACATCAAAATACCAACAACACTAGCATAAGGTACTTTGCTCATGTCCTCCACCTCAGAAGGAGATTTTAGACAATCATCAACAGATAACTTTGTCCCCAAAGAAGTAGGAACACACAATGGTTTACAATCTGCCATGCTGAACCTATCCAACACGGTCTTCACATACTTACTTTGGCTTAACCAAAGTTTTCTGTTAGCTCTATCTTTTCTGATTTCTATTCCCATAATGTACCTGGTTGCCCCTAAGTTTTTCATCTCAAACAATGCTGACAACTGAGACTTCAAATCAGAAAACATAATCTTACCATTCCCAATTAACAGCATATCATCAACATACAATGCAATAATGAGAATACAATCATTGTTAAACTTATAATACACACAATGATCTGATTTCGATCTCAGAAATTGAATGGACAACACAAAGACATCGAATTTCATATACCACATCCTAGGAGATTGCTTCAAACCATACAGAGACTTTTTCAGCTTGCAAACCAAATTTTATTTACCTTTCTCTATGTAATGCTCTGGCTGTGACATGTAAATCTCTTCCTTCAAATCACCATGAAGGAATTCTATTTTCACATCCATCTGTTCCACCTCTAAATCATAAGCTGCTGCAAGAGATAACAAGAACTAAATAGATGTCAACTTTGTAATGAGAGAGAAAATTTCACCATAATCAATTCCCTCCACTTGTGAGTACCCGTTCACAACCAATCTGGCCTTGTACTTTTCAACACTACCATCTGGACCAAATTTCTTCTTGAACACCCATTTACAACCAATGGGTTTCCATCCTTCAAGCAAAGGCATCAAGTCTCAAGTCTTATTCTTCTCCAAAGAAGCCATCTCATCTTTCATGGCCTCCTTCTAGGAACCTGCATCTTTCATGCCCATAGCCTCTATCACAGTTTTAGGCTCATCAGTGTTAGTTGAAAGGAAGTTAGGTGTGCAGAAATCACTTCCTACACTAATCTAATGAGGAGAGATGAGTGCAAATTCTTTTTAACCTTTACAATTATAGAATGTTTAACACAACAATGGAGATATTGCAGCAATACACATCACAAGAATGTAAGATAGAAGAAGAGAGAGACAAGATATAACATGGGGAAAACCCTTATCGGGTGAAAAACCCCATACTCCAAAACCTGCACAATGTATTATCAAAATTGTAATGGTTTACAATACACTTGCAATGCAAGCTCTCAGGAGTCTTTGACACTCATATCTAGAGACAATCCGGCAGCATAACAGTACCTGTCAACCAGATACTACATCTCCTATCAAAAGCACCTATTTATATAAAAGATACAAGGCAAAGATGAGCCTATCTTGAGATGGGCGTCCAACATGGCCTCATGGCCCCAAATCCACACCTGGGGACACTTGTCCAACACTGTAGAATGTTCATAACACTTGTCATATGACCCCATCCCAAAGAGGTCACCTATTCCCAAGTTGGGCAATGACAGATACTCTTACAACTGTCATAGAATCTGTCATAGCTATCATATCTTACAGCTGTAAGAGAATCTATCATACACATGCTAAAAATAGCATATTCTCTTAAAACTTGTCATAACCCTCCTTGGGGCACCCAAAGATGCCTTCTTTCAAGATGCCTTGTGACACATGTCTTCATCTGTCATAGAACATTCCATTTTCGACTCTTATGCGTCATAGATTTTTTCATAGGAATCTGTCATAATTGTTTCGGTCAAGATTCACTTACACACTAGTCAAGATGCTGAAACATGGTAGAAAACCTCTACCACACAAAGGGGAAGCCTATCTCCACATGGAGTGAGTTGACCATCTTAGTCATCTTATAAGTGGAGTGACAACTCACCATTCCCCTTCACACTAAATTACAAAATAGGATGTGAAACAAAATTACAACATAGGCTAAATAAATAAATACATTACAAATAATAAATGCAAGGAATTAGCAAGGTTGAGACACCTTAATTCCCAACATTCTCCCACTTGTTGAACACCTTGTAAGAGCCAATGGAAATAATAATATTTAACTACTATAGGCCAATAGGCCCATAGACTCTGAACACCATCTGAACTTCTCTGTGCCCACTGGTTTCGTCAATGCATCCATAACATTCTTCAAAGTGTCTACCTTCTCCAAATTCACCTTCCCATCCTCTACCATGTCTTGCACAAAGTGAAACTGTACATCAATATTCTTTGTTCTGGCATGGAAAGTTGGATTCTTTGCTAGGCAAATCGCACTCTGACTGTCACAACAAATCGTAATCTGTCCTACATCAACACCAATATTTGAACACAATCTCTTAAGCCAAATGACTTCCTTACAAGCATGAGTTTCTGCCATATACTCAGGTTTTGTTGTGGACAAAGCAACCACAAGTTATAGCTTACTCATCCAACTAATTGCACCACTGAACATAGTGAACACATAGGCATTGGTGGATCTCCTGTTGTCAATGTCACCCGCCCAATCAGAATCCATGAATCCATGAATATAAACTGAATGCGGAGGTCCTGTAGGATTACCATGATAATGTATGGAATACTCAGAAGTACTTCTCAAATATCTGAACACTCTCTTTACTACATCCTAATGTACCCGTCTAGGATTAGCCATAAATTGACTAAGGACTCCCACTGCTTGGGCAATGTTTGGTCTTGTGTAGACCATAGCATACATCAAATTGCCAACAACACTAGCATAAGGTACTCTGCTCATGTCCTCTACCTCACTAGGAGATTTTGGACAATCATTAATAGACAACTTTGTCCCCAAAGAAACATGGACACACAATGGTCTACAATTTGCCATGCTAAACCTATCCAACATGATCTTCACATACTTACTCTAGCTTAACCAAAGTTTTTTGTTATCTCTATCTCTTCTAATTTCCATTCCCAGAATGTACCTAGCTGCCCCTAGATATTTCATCTCAAACTGTGTTGACAAATGAGACTTCAAATCAGAAATCATACTCTTACCATTCCCAATTAACAACATATCATCAACATAAAATGCAATAATGAGAATGTGATCATTGTCAAACTTATAATACACACAATGATCTAATTTCGATCTTAGAAATCCAACTGACAACACAAAGGCATCAAACTTTGAGTACCACATCCTAGGAGACTGCTTCAAACCATACAAAGACTTTTTCAACTTGCAAACCAAATTTTCTTTACCTTTCTCTATGTAATGCTCTAGTTGTGACATGTAAATCTCTTCCTCCAAATCATAATGAAGGAATGTTGTCTTCACATCCATCTGCTCCACCTCTAAGTCATAAGCTACTGCAAGAGATAATAGGAACCGAATAGATGTCAGCTTTGCAATGGGAGAGAAAATTTCATCATAATCAATTCCCTCCACTTGTGAATACCCCTTCACAACTAGTATGGCCTTGTACTTTTCAACACTGCCATCTACACCAAATTTCTTCTTGAACACCCATTTGCATCCAACAGGTTTCCATTCTTCAGGAAAAGGCACCAAGTCCCATGTTTTATTCTTCTCCAAAGAAGCCATCTCATCTTCCATGGCCTCCTTCCAGGAACCTGCCTCTTTCATGTCCATAGCCTCTGTCACAATTCTAGGCTCATCAGTGTTAGTAAGCAAGGCAAAAGCACAACTAGAATCAAGCAATGAATAACTAAACCTATCAAGTTGCTTTCTTGTTCATGTAGACCTCCTCAATGGCTGAGGTTGAGGTTCTGCTTCTTCTTCTGAACTTTCAGAGCTGCTAGAGCTCTCTTCATCATCAAGTCTCACAAGGTCTATCAGTTCAGTCTTCTCAGAGGTAGAAGGAAACTGAACCACGTCTTCTTTCTTTTCTATTTCTTCTCGCTGTAGAACAATGGAAGAAGGTGTTATCTCTCTAAAAATAACACTTTTACTATACAACCCTTTTTCAGCCACAAGATCCCAAAGCTTGTATCCTTTCACACCGACACCATAGCCAATGAAAATACACTTAACAACCTTGTTATCCAATTTAGACCATTTCTCCCTAGGCACATGTGCATATGCCTCACAACCAAAAACACGAAGATGACTAACTGAAGGCTTCTTAACAAACCACACCTCCATAGGTGTCTTACCAACAAGAGCTGATGTAGGAGACCTATTTACCAAGTAGCAAGCAGTGGCTCCAGCTTCAGCCCAAAACTTTTGTTAGAGGCTTGCTCCACTAAGCATACTCCTAGCCTTCTCCATTAGTGTCTTGTTCATCCTTTCTACAACTCCATTTTGCTGTGGGGTGTATGGAGTTGTCTTATGCTTATCAATCCCTTGCTCTTTACAGAACTTATCAAACTCTACCGAACAAAACTCACCATTGTTATTAGTTCTCAAACACTTAATCTTTTTACTAGTTTGATTCTCAACAAAAGCTTTGAACTCTTTGAACTGACTAAAGAGTTTAGTCTTGCTTCTGAGAAAATAAATCCATTTCTTTCTACTATAATCATCTATGAAAGATACAAAATATATAGATTTGGAAATCGAAGGAACACTAACAAGACCAAACACATAAGAATGAATAAGATCCAATACACCAGAAGACTTATGAGAACTAGAGTAAAAATGAGCATGGTTTTGCTTTCCATATATACAATGTTCGCAAAAGTCAAACTCGAGATTACAATCATTTAACCCCTTAACGGTGTTTCTATTTTTCAGGGTTCTAAGACCCTTCTCACCAATGTGGCCAAATCTCATATGACATAACATAGTCTTTTTTGTAGGAAGCTTAACTTCCAAATCATGAGCACCCTTGGGTACATAAGATGCACTACCATCAGAATTTGTTACAACAGATTTCTTCACTACTTGTTCAGATGGTGGGGATGAAGTGACTGCATGTTCTTCAAGTCAGAATAACTATTGCACTGTGAAGTGCATGCCTCCAGCTGAAACAAAGTACCTCTCTGAGTACCCTTCGCATGCACCATAGATCCTCTAGTCATCTTGCATCCATCCTTCAAAAAGACAACCTAAACACCTACATCATTCAACATACTTACAGAAAGCAGATTTCATGCCAAGCTTGGGATGTGCATAAACCCAGTGATCCCCTTTACTCGTCCATCAAGGAATTGGATTGAGACTCTTCCATGACCAACAATCTTTAGATGAGAATCATCACCTAGGTACACTCTTCCACCATCAAACTCTTCATACTTCGTGAACCAGCTTCGATGCGAGGTCATGTGGAATGATGCACTAGAATCCATCAACCACACATCATCAGATGCATGGGTGGCCAGGGCTGCGATGAAGGCATCACCATCATCTTGTGACTTGTCAGAATTTGAATTTGGTACATTCTTCTTCTTCTTTTTCTTTTTCTCTTTGTATTCATTTTGGAAATGCCCAGTTTTTCCACAGTTTCAATAGAGAGCCTTGGAATTTCCAGGAGATTTGGATCTCCCACGGGATTTGGATCTACCCTTCTCATCTTTTTTGTCCTTCTTTTTCCCTTTCTTCTTGGGCCTTCCATGGACTGCAAGAGCCTCTTTGGCTACCTCAGAAGACTTTCTCCTCATCTCTTCAGATAACAATGAAGATACCACTTCATCCATTTTGAAAGTGGATGTGGTGCTTCCAATAGTCATAACAAGATGATCCCACGAGTCTAGCAAAGAACAAAGCAAGGTCATACAACGATCCTCCTCCTCCATATTCACACCAACGGATGTCAATTGTGCAACTAACATGTTGAAAGCATTTAGGTGATCTGTAACAAATCCTCCATTCTCCATCCTCAAAGAATATAACTTCTTTCTTAGAAAAAGCTTGTTCACCAGGGATTTGGACTGATAAACATCACCCAGCTTCTTCCAAAGGTCTTTCGTGGTCTTCTCCTCTTAGACATTTAATAGGACAGAACCAGCTAGACTGAGTCTTATGAGACCCTTAGCCTTCTAATCTTTGGGATCCCAATCAGCTTGTGCCATTACGGTTGGTTTTACACCGGATATGGTTTCCCCTAGGTATCGATCAACAAGCATGTCTTCCATCTTAAGTTTCCATAACTCAAAATTTGTGCCATTGAATTTCTCCACCTCTAATCTTCCGGATGTGCTTGCCATCTCCTTCCTGTAACAAGATTACATAATACTCTGTACAAAGCTCCCACTCAACCTAAGATTAGCTCAAAAAATCCCTACCCAACAACTAGGACCAAAGGTGATCAAGCTCTGATACCAACTGAAAGGAAGCTAGGTGTGTGGAAATTGCTTCCTACACTAATCTGATGAGGAGAGATGAGTGCAAATTGTTTTTAACCTTTACAATTATAGAATGTTTAACACAACAATGGAGATATTGCAGCAATACACATCACACGAATGTAAGACAGAAGAAGAGAGACAAGATATAACGTGGGGAAAACCCTTATCGGGTGAAAAACCCCACACTCCAAAACCTGCATAATGTATTATCAAAATTGTAATGGTTTACAATACACTTGCAATGCAAGCTCTCAAGAGTCTTTGACACTCATATCTGGAGACAATCTAGCAGCATAATAGTACCTGTCAATCACATACTACATCTCTCAAAAGCACCTATTTATATAGAAGATACAAGGCAAAGATGAGCCTATCTTGAGATGGGTGTCCAACATGGCCTCATGGCCTAAAATCCATGCCTGGGGACACTTGTCCGACACTGTATAATGTTCATGACACTTGTCATATCACCCCATCCCAAAGAGGTTGCCTATTCCCAAGTTGGGCAATGATAGATACTCTTACGACTGTCATAAAATCCATCATAGCTGTCATATCTTACAACTGTAAGAGAATCTATCATACACATGTTTAAAATAGCATATTCTCGTACAACTTGTCATAACCCTCCTTGGTGCACCTAAAGATGCCTTCTTCCAAGATGCCTTGTGACACATGTCTTCACCTATCATAGAACATTCCATTTTCGACTCTTACGTGTCATAGATTTTGTCATAGGAATCTGTCATAACCGTTTCGGTCAAGATTCATTTACACACCAGTCAAGATGCCGACACATGGTAGAAAACCTCTACCACACAAAGGGGATGCCTATCTCCACATGGAGTGAGTTGACCATCCTAGTCATCTTACAAGTGGATTGACAACTCACTGTGCCACTTCACACTAACTGACAAAATAGGATGTGCAACAAAATTACAACATAGGCTAAATAAATAAATACATTACAAATAATAAATGTAAGGAATTAGCAAGGTTGAGATAACTTAATTCCCAACATTCTCCCACTTGTCGAACACCTTGTAAGAGCCAATGGAAATAACAAGATTTAACTGCTATAGGACGTCAGTTGAGTCTTCTCAAGGGTATAAGGAAACTAAACCACATCCTTTTTCTTTTCTGTCTCTTCTAGCCATAGAACAACGGAAGAAGGTGTTAGCTCTCTAAAAAACACTTTTTCTATACAACACTTTTTCAGCCATAGGATCCCAAAGTTTGTATCCTTTCACACCGACACTATAGCCAATGAAAATACACTTAACAACCTTGTTCTCCAATTTTGACCTTTTCTTCCTAGGCACATGTGCATATGCCTCACAACCAAAAACATGAAGATGTCTCACTGAAGACTTCTTAATAGACCACACCTCCATAGGTGTCTTACCAACAAGAGCTGATGTAGGAGACCTATTTATCAGGTAGCAAGCAGTGGCTACAACTTCAGCCCAAAACTTTTGTTAGAGGCTTTCTCCACTAAGCATAATCCTCGCCTTCTCCATCAGTGTCCTGTTCTTCCTCTCTACAACTCTATTTTTCTATGGGGTGTATGGAGTTGTCTTGTGTCTTTCAATCCCATATTCTTTACAGAACTTATCAAACTCTGTTGAACAATACTCACCACCATTGTCAGTCCTCAAACACTTAATTTTTTTACTAGTCTAATTCTCAACAAAAGATTTGAACTGTTTGAACCGACTAAAGACTTCAGACTTGCTTCTGAGAAAATAAATCCATGTCCTACTGTAATCACCTATGAAAGATACAAAATATATAGATTTGGAAATCGAAGGAACACTAACAGGACCAAACACATAAGAAGACTTGTGAGAACTAGAGTAAAACTGAACACAGTTTTCCATTCCATATGTACAATGTTCACAAAAGTTGAACTCAAGATTATAATCATTTAACCCCTCAATGATGTTTTTATTTTTCAGGGTTCTAAGACCCTTCTCACCAATGTGGCCAAATCTCTTATGCCATAACATTGTCTTTTCAACAGGAAGCTTAACTTCTAAAGCATGACCACCCTTGGGTACCCAAAATGCACTACCATTAGAGTTTGATACAACAGATTTCTTCACTGCTGGTTCAAATGGTGGGGATGAAGTGACTGTGGCTCTTTTCTTTGAGTCAGAAGAACTATTGCATTGTGAAATGCATCCCTCCAACTAAAATAGAGTACCTCTCCAAGTACCCTTTGCAAGCACCATAGCTCCTCTAGTCATCTTGTATCCTTCCTTTGAAAAGACAACCTACACATCTACATCATTCAACTTACTTACAGAAAGCAGGTTCCATGCCAAGCCTGGGATGTGCATAACCCCAGTGATCCCCTTCACTCGTCCATTAGGGAATCAGATTGAGACTCTTCCATGACCAACAATCTTTAGATGAGAATATGGTGCAGGAGCACCTAAGAGAACACTTTGGAGTAAGAAGACACAAATGATCAAGGAAGAAGCCCATGGATCAAATCAAATCAAATGGAACATCTTAGAACCAATTATGGCATATTGTAATGGGCAAAATGATGTAATAATCAAATGTCCTAAGGGTCCTGGTAAGGACCCTAGGACCAAAAAAATAATGTAAGTGGGCCAATAGTGCCTCTAGAGTCAAATAAGAGTCAATTAGAAGTGTCTAAGGCTAGGAATAAGGAATAATGATCCTAATAAGATCAACCATGATGAACCATGATAATTGGTAGAGTAAAAGTCACATAAAACAAAGTTTAATATTCAAATTTTTGAATAATGCATTTGGTGGGAAAATAAAAAATGAATGGTTTTGGAAGTTTAACCATCTCCAACCTTTGGGAATTGGTTGGAGAAGTTAGAGAGACATCATGCGAGCCTATAAAAGGCATTTGGTGGTATAGAGGAGTCATATTGGAAGCTTGAATTGTACGGCAGGCTGCAAATAGCAATAAAATTCAGTTTTGTCTTGCACCTCCTTCTTGTTTCTATTGATCTTTTTGATTGTTGAGTGTTGGCAAATGTATTAGGACCTCAGTTAACATTAATAGACTT
This sequence comes from Cunninghamia lanceolata, assembly GCA_027924645.1. Taxonomy (NCBI): domain Eukaryota; kingdom Viridiplantae; phylum Streptophyta; class Pinopsida; order Cupressales; family Cupressaceae; genus Cunninghamia; species Cunninghamia lanceolata. Next base: position 2,032,312 of record BSBN01000905.1, read on the forward strand.
CATTTCATGCTCTGAGAAGGTTTTTGTAGGAAGTTTCATTGCTGTTTATCTGACTGTCACAAGGAACAGCAGGCTGTCCTGTGCATTTTGAGAGGTTTCAATGCCTCATAGGACCTTCCCATGGATGTAGGAGCCTGATACTCATGGAATAGGTCCTTGATTAGTTGTATAATATGATTTCTAATACTAACAAAGCAGGAGGAGTGCAAATGGGCAGGTGATCACCGTTGAAAGTCAGAGATTGCATGTGGAAAGAGCATTGAAATGGTGGCTCAGTTGTAGCAGCAGGAGATCGGCCTTAATAAGGTGGTGGTTTTATGTTTTCTGAGGGTTAATATGGTCAAGGACATGGTGTTAGACCTTTGAATGAGGTCTGGAAGTGATTGGAAGTGGGAGATCTAGCAAGCCCAAGGTTTTGAGGCCTAGAAAGGGGGGTTTTGTATTTAAACATGCAAATGAGCAAACCACTAGTTGAAACCTTGAAAATCCTTCATTTTTAATCCTTTCCTAAGACTATTTTTAGGTTTGGAGTGAGGGGGATAAGTATTTGATAGGGTTCCTTTGTAAAGTGGGTGGATTAGGCCCTGCAGGAAGACAGCCGGGTTGTTAGGACAGTCATATTTCGTCCAAAACAATAGTATATGATTTTAAATTATGTTATAGAACTCAATAGAGGGTACTCAGATCCATCATTAGTTTTTGGAGTGCTTTGGAAAATTTTGGAGAAAAGTACAAATTCGTCGCTGCACAGGGCTACAAGGATTAGGCCTGGTTAAGGGGAGTTGTCAAGAACCGGTCAGAAAGGTGCATGAAACCTATTGAATCTTGTTGGTTGGGGTAGGTTGAGACCCTAGAAGGTACAAGAATTCATCTGAGAAGTTGGAATCCAAATTTGAGCCCTTTGGTGGAGTTTAAGGCAAGGAGAAGACTAGAGAAGCCTTATTGGTTGAAGCCACAAGTTATTTCAAATCTTTTGATCTTGTTAAATTACCTTTGGAGACCTGACACCTCTACATCAGAATCATCACCTAGGTACACTCTTCCACCATCAAACTCTTGATACTTCGTAAACCAGTCTCGATGCAAGGTCATGTGGAATGATGCACCAGAATCAATCAACCACACATCATGAGATGCATGGGTGGCCAGGGGTGCGATGAAAGCATCACCATCATCTTGTGAGTTGTCAGAATCTGAGTATGGAACATTCTTCTTCTTCTTCTTCTTTTCCTCTTTGCATTCATTTCAGAAATGCCCAGTTTTTCCATAGTTCCAACAGAGAGCCTTGGACTTTCTAGGAGATTTGGATCTCCCACGGGATTTGGATCTACACTTCTCATCTTTTTGGTCTTTCTTTTTCCCTTTCTCCTTGGGTCTTCCATGAACTGCAAGAGCCTCTTTGGCTAACTCAGTTGTCTATCTCCACATTTCTTCAGATAACTGTTAAGACACTACCTCATCCATCTTGAAGGTGGTTGTAGTGCTTCCAATGGCCATTACAAGATGATCCCATGAATCCTGGATCTCCCACGGGATTTGGATCTACCATTCTCAGCTTTCTTGTCCTTCTTTTTGTTGGCAAGAGACACTATATGGCTTCATGAGTGTTGTCATTGATGGCAACAAAGTTCATCCCACCCATCCACAGAACATGATGTGCCTATACCGGAAGTTAGATTGAAGAAGTGTTGTGGTCCGGTAAGCAAGAATAGAGCATGCAGCAAGGTCTGACAGTCAGGTCCGGATCTCTTATAGGAAGTATCTTTGTAAAGTGTAGACTTGGGGAAGTCAAGAGGAATACCTTGACTAATAGATTCTAGGGATTGAGCCTCTGGTGATGAAAGAGTGAAGAGATATGAGCATCTAAGTATTGGGGTCCGGTTTGGCAGAGTAGTCAGAGGAAGAACTGACCGACAGAGCATCAGAATTATATCAGATGAGATATTGATCATGATCAAGGTTCTTAAGGTATCATCCATGATTGGCCAACATGTTAGATGACTTCTATAAGTATCTCCTTGATTCACATCACTTGGTAAGCAAGGATTCAGCTGACAGACTAGAGTTTGGGAAAATATTGATTATTTTGGATGCCGACTAGAAAGAGGATGAAATCCTTTGAGTGGATATATATACTAGATAGATTTGGATGTGAAGGTGTGTGTGGTGTATTGCACGGTGCGAAGAAAAGCAGAAGAGTAGTGTGAAGACAGTAAGATAGGTCCGGAATGTAACAAGACAACAACACCTAAGGAGAGTAAGAATGAAGTGCAGCAGATCAGTATATTAGGGCTTAACCAGAACTGAACCTCAGCATATGTGGATGCTTCTCATCAGTTCAAGTATCTAGTTTTCTTGTATAAACTATTGTAGGTTGTGAGCCTCTTGTGAGGAGTATGCTCGGGCAGTGAGCCCTAATTGGCAAGTGCCATTTTGTACTATCTTATTCTTCTAACAGAGAATACATTCTTGGGTTAATCACCCCGTGGTTTTTCCCCTAACAGGGTTTTCCACATCAAAATCATTGTGTCATGTGTATTGATGTTAATTCCTTTTTAAGGTTATGTTTGCTTATTTGATTTGATGCTGCACTAATTCACTAAGAAATTCAGAAAGCTGAAATAATTAAGATAACTGATTCACCCCCCCTCTCAGTTATCAACAATTGGTATCAGAGCCAAGTTCCTCCAAACAAAGCCTAATAGCTTGATGAAGATCTGGGAACTCAAATGGATGTGTATGGTATGAGGCAACAACTTTAGTCTTCTCCAGATGATCTTGAGCAATCAAACTCTAAAGTCAATGAATTGAAGGAAAGACTCAAACAGGCTGATGATTTCATAAATGAACTAAAAGGGAAACTGAGTATCTCTATGAAAAAGAGAAAAGATCTACTTCAGCAATTGGCAAGTCAAAGTGAAAACAATGGTACAAATGAAGATCTGAAGGAGAAAACCAAGTTATGTGAAAAATTATCAAAAGAGGTCATTATGGTAAGACATGAACTAGAATTAGGAGTTATGAAATTCACCCAAGAAATTGAAGAGAAAAGAAAAACTGAAGATGATCTAAGACAATCTCTCAAGGAGAAGTTAGAAGACTACCATGAAATGGATAGAATAATCAGGCATCTAGAATCTGATCTTGAAGATGCTAGAGATAATGAAGAAAAACTTGAGGATCAAATTGACACTCTTAAAAAGGATCTTCAAACAACAAATGAATACAAAGAGAAATTCAAGATAAGTTCTGCTCAACTTGAAGTTCTTCTTGAAAGCCAAAAGAGGGTAGATGACAAGCGTGGCTTGGGATATGAGAAAGGTGAAAGCTCCGGATCCGGTCAGAAGAATTTTGGATCAGGAAATCCAAGGAACAGGCCTAGAAGACCTCTAGTAAGGCAACCTAATGCTCAAAGATATCCATCCTTCAATGGATACTGCCACAACTGCAATAACTTTGGTCATAAAGCTAATCAATGCAGAAAGAGAATAAATCAGACCAATACATCCTTCTCTGGACAGTGTTTCAACTGCAAAAGGTATGGTCACAAATCTCATGAATGCAGAAATATGCAAATGAACAATTCATTCAATGGTAGATGCTTTGCATGTAATAGAATGGGACATATGGCTAATCAATGCAGATCAAGAGGATATCATTCAAATATGCAAAGAAATGTTGTTTTCCACAATTGCAATAGATCCGGTCATATTGCCAAATTCTGTAGAAGCAAGAATTAGGAAAAGGAATAGTGAATGTAGATGAAGTTAAAAGTGAGATGAACAAGATTTGGGTGAAGAGAAGTACAGAGAATGTAGGGGATGGATCCGCACCAGAATCTGGTGCTAATATTCCTTCCAGAAATTAAAAAGTGAGCTTTGGCTCAGGGTGAGACACAAGGAAAAACATTTTCCCCCAGCTAGTTAATTGGTGCCTGAAATTGGCACATGGGAAGTTACGAAATAAAAGGTTTCTCAGAGAAACATCTAAATAAATTTGGTAAAGATATGGAAGATCCGTAGGAAGATTTGAAGAGTCTAATCTTCCAAGATTGATCCAGTTTAACAGTCATCTGGTAAAACATGATTATCATAGTTAAATCCGGTATGATTAAAATTTGAGGCATCTTGTTATGTGGATAGATCAAGTGTTTGGGGAAAGTAAGATAATTTGTTATTAATCATCAAGGATTACTCTAAGTATATCTCAATAATCCAGAAAAAGATCTTTCTCAAAATATGAAGAACCAGGCAATCAGAATGACTTGAGTTGCGCATTTATTGCAATATGAAATTAGGGTTTTCCCAGAAATAAAAGGGTTCATTCGCTCGTCATTTGCACATTTGCATTAAGGAAGAAAAGAAAAGGAGCTCTACAACAAATTATCTCAAATTATCAAAGGATCAACTGTTGAAGTCGATTCATCTAGCAAACTAATCTAGCTCATTCAGTGAACCCTAGAAGCGCAAAAGGTATTTTCTGTTATTGAATATTTCTCTGTAAAATCTTTTGAAGATGTCTACACTGAATGTTGTAAAGATCACTGATAGGCCCGCGTCCAAAATTCAAGAAACATCCATATAAATCCCTAGAAGTTGATCCTCTAGGTGCCTTTTCAAGCATTCCGCATGGGGTTCTGCATGTAGAAGATGTTAGGGCATATATTCATGCGAATATTGAAGAATTTGGAGAATCTAAGCTGGTTGATATCTATCACAAGCATTTGATAGATGACTCATTTGAACTGAAAACTCAGTATAAAGCCATCCGGGACAAGCATTTTGCACAATGCATTCATTTCCCTTGTTTTGTAGAAGATGAATGGGTCCGGTATGTTCTAAGTAGAATGCAAGATAACTTTATATGGTTGATGAGGCCATTTAAGATAACCAAGGATGCCATTAGGGCAGTAACCGGATTGCACTCATTTGGTGGGATTCCTGTTCTCAAATCCATCAAGAATCAAACTATGAGTGAGGCTACCAGATCAAAATTTGATAAAAGAGAAATGACAATAGAAGACATCATTGATCCGGATGTCAAGTTTGCCTCCATGATCATCGGTTATAAGATATATCACTCTACCAGGGAAAATTCAGTACCAGGAACTGCAATTTACACTGCTTATGAAATGTTAAGGAAAAATGCAAATTATGATCTTTGTGAACTCCTTCTGAGCCAACTAATGGAAAACCTACAAAAGATCAAGAAGGACAAGAAGAAATCCTTTAAGTATGGTGGGCTAATACTATGCTTGTTCTTCTACTTCATGAATGAGCTTCCCAGATCTAGTGGTTGGGTATGACAGAATGATAGACCAGTAGCCATCCAAATCAGAGATTATATACATGGGCTTGGTGATGCCAAGGCACAGAATACAGTACTCTAGGGCTATTTCAAGAATTTTTAGAGCATGATGCAAGCAAGAGAGAGAATCCCCCAATCTTTATTTGAAAAGTATAAAGATATAGTATGCTTTATGGTAGAAACTGATCAATGTCTAATGGAGGCAGTAGAACCAAGAATAGTCTGGATCATGCCAATGGGGTATGAAGTAGATGAGAAAATTGTTGAGCTACATGTTCAACACATGCTCAGTCAATCCAAGGATCCTAAAGCAGAAAGGTTTGGAACCTTTGAATAATTAAGTGTGAAGATCCATGTGGAGCTAAGACAATCAGAAATAAAAAGAAAAGTGAGGAGGGAAGTAGAAGAGTTTGCCAAGAGGCATGGAATTTCAAAAGAGGCACTTGATGCAAATAGAGAGAAGACAGAAAGGGCAGAGAAAGAAAAAGAAAAAGCAAAGAAAGAAGGTGCTCCGGTGGAAGTCCCCTCTTGGACCAGATCCTCTAAAACCTCTGCACCTACCGCTACAAAGAGCCCAAAGGCATCAAAACAGGAAGCAAAATCATCTGGAAAAGGAGAGAAGAGAACCAAGAAAAAGGTAACAAGGTCTTACACAAGCCAAAAGGATGAAGAAGAGATAGAATCAGATGAGGAAGTAAAGAAACTAAAGAAGAAAAGGAAAACATCTGGTGAACCCTCTACTGAAGAAGTAATAGAAGAATTTGTTGAAAGGCCCACTCTGTCCTTAGATGATGTAGTTAAAGTAGTTACTATGGATGGGAACCTGCAACCAATAACAGAATTCTATGATGCATACAATGATGCAGATAGAAAGATCTTGGAGGAAGCCACAGTTAAGTACTTGAACATATACAATAAGGCTTTTATTGAAATCATATCTCTCATTCCCAAAAGCCTAGAGAAGGAATTACAGATAAGAAAGAATAATGCTAGGGCAAAGGATCTTGAGATCTGAGAACAGATAGCCATTCAGCTCTTTCCTTCAATCACTCAGAAGCAAATGAATATTATCTTCAAAGATTGCAAGGATGAGTTCCAGAGTAAGGCTAGAATGAATCAGTTCATGCTTGGAGAAATTGATAAAGTGGCAAAAGAAATAGAAGAAATCCTCTAGAAAGCCTATAAAAGATTTAATATTCTTGTTGTAGAGGATTTAAGTGATGATCCCTCAGGATTGGATAACAAAAAAGAATCTACTGAGACAGTGGTAGAAGAGGTAAAGGAGATAGGTGAACAAAAAGGTAAGGACTTAGATTCCTCTGCTCCAGAAGAAGAGGTCCATGATCAAGCAAACATCTCTCCTCCGGTTTCCCCTACAGACTCTGGATTCAAAGAAAAAGAAAGAGTACAAGAGATCAGTCAAGAAGAAAAAGAGAAAGAAGATGACAGTAGCAAGGCTGCAGAAGGAGAGAAAACTCTAACAGAGAAGGCCACAGATGATAGTGGTAAGGCTGCAGAAGGGGAGAAAATTATGTCTCCGGCAAGAGACACAGCAGAAGCAGTCAAAGAGCTCTTGACCAAAGAAATGATGGAATTTGATGAACTGGAATTGCTTCAAGGTCCATTCAATTTTGATTCCCTCTCTCCGGTCCAAACCATGAAACTAGCTTCCTTCACTCAAGCAAAGGCAAAAGAAAAAATGCTGAAGTCTCACATGGAAGACTGTGAGCTCATTTAAACTGCATCCAATGTACTGGAAAAGATCATGCCATCCTTCCAAAAGCATTCTACAGCATCCACATCCGGTAATCTAAAGTCTCTTATAAATTCTGTTAATACACATTTTGATTATTTAGAGAAAGCAGCAGAAGAGAAAGTCAAGAAAGAATTTTTGGATAAGAGATTCTTTGAAGTACAGGGTTTAATCTCAAATGACAGGAGAGTTATAGATATTGGGATAAAGAGTTTAGAAAATGCTCTCAAAGATGGCAGAAATATTTATAAATTTTATTTATCCTAGCCCAAAGTGACCAAAGATGTTGATAAGAAAGTAAAAGAGTAAGAAGATAAACTACTAAGTTTGTCTCAAAGTTTTGATCCTCTCTCATCTCCCGTAATCAATCAAGAATGTCAAACTATTGCAGTCTTGAATGAAATTAAGAAACTTGAGAAGGAGAAGAAAAATAGAATAAGTAGGTTGAGTGAACTTAGAGGGATCATTATCCCTAAGTAAGAGGCCCTAAGTGATGCTCAGACTACAGCCCAGACCAGTGATCTGACAGATCTAAAAAGGGCAGAAGCTTTTGCATTCTTGTTGAGTGGTCACATCTCAATTTTGGATAGAATGAAGAAGAGTTGGATGACAGAAGTGGTACAGCTAAAGACCACTTTTTAAGATATATTTCAGTATATGTAGGTAAAACAATTATATATGTTTTATGCAGCTAAGTATAGATTGTTTTTGGAAATTTTGGTGTGCAGACCCCACCCTTTGCCATTGATGTCAAAGGGGGAGTGAGGAGTAGTGAAAAATGAGGAATCCAGCTAAGGGGGAGCTCTGGAAAATGTACATAAGAACAAAGCATCAGCCAAGGGGGAGTATAGTGTGACACTTAGTAATTTTTCACTAAGTGTTGCCATCAATGACAAAGGGGGAGATTGTTGGCGAGAGACACTATATGGCTTCATGAGTGTTGTCATTGATGGCAACAAAGTTCATCCCACCCATCTGCAGAACATGGTGTGCCTATACCGGAAGTTAGATTAAAGAAGTGGTGTGGTCCGGTAAGCAAGAACAGAGCATGCAACAAGGTCCGACAGTCAGGTCCGGATCTCTTATAGGAAGTATCTTTGTAAAGTGTGGACTTGGGGAAGTCAAGAGGAATACCTTGACTAATAGATTCCAGGGATTGAGCCTCTGGTGATGAAAGAGTGAAGAGATATGAGCATCTAAGTATTGGGGTCTAGTTTGGCAGAGTAGTCAGAGGAAGAACTGACTGACAGAGCATCATAATTATTCTAGATGAGATATTGATGGTGATCAATGTTCTTAAGGTATCATCCATGATTGGTCGACATGTTAGATGACTTCTATAAGTATCTCCTTGATTCACATCACTTGGTAAGCAAGGATTCAACCAACAGACTAGAGTTTGGGAAAATATTGACTATTCCAGATGCCGACTAGAAAGAGGATGAAATCCTTTGAGCGGATATATATACCAGATAGATTTGGATGTGAAGGTGTGTGTGGTGTATTGCGCGGTGCAAAGAAAAGTAGAAGAGCAGTGTGAAGACAGTAAGATAGGTCCAGAATGTAACAAGACAACAACACCTAAGGAGAGTAAGAATGAAGTGTAGCAGATCAGTATATTAGGGCTTAACCAGAACTGAACCTCAGCATATGTGGATGCTTCTCATCAGTTCAAGTATCTAGTTTTCTTGTATAAACTATTGTAGGTAGTGAGCCTCTTGTGAGCAGTGTGCTCAGGCAGTGAGCCCTAATTGGCAAGTGCCATTTTGTACTATCTTATTCTTCTAACAGAGAATACATTCTTGGGTTAATCACCTCGTGGTTTTTCCCCTAACAGGGTTTTCCACGTCAAAATCATTGTGTCAAGTGTATTGATGTTATTTCCTTTTTAAGGTTATGTTTGCTTATTTGATTTGATGCTGCATTAATTCACAAAGAAATTTAGAAAGCTGAAATAATTAAGATAACTGATTCACCCCCCTCTCAGTTATCAACACTTTTTCCCTTTCTCCTTGGGTCTTCCATGAATTGCAAGAGCCTCTTTGGCTGACTCAGTTGTCTTTCTCCACATTTCTTCGGATAACAGTAAAGACACTACCTCATCCATCTTGAAGTTTGTTGTAGTGCTTCTGATGGCCATTACAAGATGATCCCACGAATCTAAAAAAGAACAAAGCAAGGTCATACATCGATCCTCCTCCATTTTCACACCCACGGTTGTCAACTATGCAACTATCATGTTGAAAGCATTCATATGATCTACAATAGATCCTCTGTCTTCCATCTTCAGAGTAAACAACTTCTTTTTCAGGAAAAGCTTGTTCACCAAGGACTTGCCCTGATAAACATCTCCCAACTTCTTCCAAAGTTTTTTCGCGGTCTTCTCCTCATGGACATTCAATAGGACAGAGTTAGCTAAACAAAGTCTTACAAAACCCTTAGCCTTCTGATCTTTGAGATCCCAATCAGCTTGTGGATTTGTCGTAGGTTTTGTGCCATCAACGGTTTCCCATAGGTCTCGATCAACAAGCATGTCTTCCATCTTGAGTTTCCACAACTCAAAATTGGTGCCATTAAACTTCTTCACCTCTACTCTTCTAGATATGCTTGGCATCTCCTTTCTGTAACAAGGTTTCAGAATACTCTGCACAGACTCCCACTCAACCTAAGATTAGCTTAAAAAACCCCTACCCAGCAGCTAGAACCAAACCTGGCTAGGCTCTGATACCAATTGAAAGGGAGCTAGGTGTGCAGAAAATGCTTCCTACGCTAATCTAAAAAGGAGAGATGAGTACAAATTCCTTTTAACCTTTACAATTACAATGTTATTAACCGCAAAATGGAGATATTGCAACAATACACATACACACAGAAAGTAGACAGAAGAGAGAGAGAGACAAGATATACATGGGGAAAACCCTTATGGGTGAAAAATGCCACACTCCAAAACACAGGTCAAATGTATTTCAGTAAACAATCAAGGTTACAATACAGTGTCAAAGTGAATGCTCTTTCAGGAGTCTTTGACACTCATATCTGGAGATATTCTGGCAGCATAACAGTACATGTCAATCACATAATACATCTCCTCTCCAAGCACCTATTTAAATAGAAGTTACAAGGCAAAAATGAACCTTTCTTGGAATGGGTGTCCAACTTGGCCTCATGGCCCAAAACTGATGCAGCACACAACATACACTCAATACAATTTTGCCATTAATCATGTGAGAGCCAAAGATTTGAAGACTGGAACATAAAAAAAACTTCTATTCATCAACTCTACTACTACAATGAGAGAAAACTCTCTTATATCCAAGAAAAACAAAAAAAAATTAAAAAAATACCTTTTTTGGCAGATTTCGACAATTGCCAGATTTTGCCATTTTAGGTAATTTTACAATCATATCTTGAAAATCCTATTTTTTCCCAAAAGCTTCCTAAAAATAAGGTAGGATGAAATGCCAACTAATATTCTAAATTTGAAACATGAGTTTCAATTTATTACAAAAGCAACTTTTTAAAAATCTAGAAAAAAACACTAAATTGCTATTTTGAGGGCCAAGATGAAAGTTTCAAGCCCCCAAAAAGTGCCAAGATAGGGTCTAACCCACTAAGGTTAGTTACAAAACCACTTTTCACCTCATAACACATCCACCCATAAAATCTCGTAGAAAACCCACACCTGAGTCAAAATTTATGATCTTCTGAAGGTCCTGCATCAAAAACCCACGCCTAGGGACACTTGTCCAACACTACAACATGGTCATGACACTTGTCACATCACAATATGGGTTCCTAGTCCCAAGTTGGGCAATGATAGATGCTCTTACGCATCTTACAACTATTATAGAATCCATCATAACTGACAGCTCTTACAGCTGTAAGAGAATCTGTCATAACTTCCTAAAAATAGCATATTCTACTTACAACACATCATCATCCTTCTTGGGGTGCCCAAAGATGCCTTCTTCCAAGATGATCTTTGACACATGTCTTCACCTATCATAGAACCTTCTATTTTTGACTCTTACACATCATAGATTCTATTATAGGAATTTGTCATAATCGTTTTAGTCAAGATTCACTTACACATTAGTCAGGATGCTGACACATGGCAAAACTGCTCTACCAATAAGTGGGACGCCTATCTCCTCATGTGAGGACAAAAGTACATGTGGTCACCTTCCATGTAGGATGACACATCATCATGCCAACTCCCACAAGATGACAAAACATGATTTGCATCCTATTTACAATAATAGGCAATAAATAAATACATTACAATAAATAAATACAAGGAATTACCAAGGTTGAGACACCTTAATTCCCAACAGAATTGTGGCTTCTTTCAGCATTGACATGGTGACACCTGAGCAAAGTTTAGAGACTTCATACATTTTGAGTTTTCTTCCTTAATATTCCTTTTAGGAATGGGAAGACTTCCTGCATACATTCTTGGTTTTGTTTCTTCCTAAGGGGAGGAACATTGTTTGATGATTGTGGATCATCTTCAGCATTAATTGTCAAACATCTACCATTAGTGTAGGAGACTCTACATTAGGGGGGGCTACTTGGTCTGTCTTCTTTTCTTCTCTTTGGGGGGATTATTCATTGTATATATGTTGGAATTGGTAGCATATGATTCATCTTGAATCCACTTTTCCACACTTCTTGCATTCTTATACTTGGAGAGGAGTTTTTTCCCATGAGGTTTTCTCCTTTAATCCACTTGAGATTTTTTTTTACATGGGTACCTAACATTGCCTAGTAGCTGGGACCCATCCATCATTACATCTTTGCATTTGTCAGCTTCTCCCTAAGTTGCACTTAAGGGGGTGTTAGTGTGAATAGGGGTATTTCATATCTAATTTGATATTTCCTAGCTAGTTTCCCCTTGTGTGAATAATTCATATTATTTAACTATTTATTAGTTAAATAATATTCTCACACATATTCACATGTTAAGTTGACTTAGGAAGCATTCTAGTTGTTTCTAGATGTTGATAGTTGTCTCTAGTTGTTGATAGTTGTCTTATCCTCTAGTTATCTTATGTCATAGGATTAAGACACTTGTCACATGACTACAAAATCTTATCTGTCAACCTTGTTTTTATATGCAAGGTATGCCATAACATATTGTAATGGGGGAGTGAAGGTTGTATATTGCTATATATTGTTGTATTTGCATTCTTTGATAGGAATACAATTTATTCTTGTCATATTGATCTTCTCATTTCTTTGTGCTTTCCATTAGGCCTCTAGATCTTGGGTGGCTATCTCCATAGCCAAATCTTACAATTCAAGGAGTATCTTTCACTTATTTATTTGAAATCATTAATTTATCCTTAGTTTATACTCATTAAGTAGATTTATTCTCTAATGAAGAATATTTACTAGAATTTTTAGAATTTTGTGATGTTTTACCTTTTTTCGCCATGACTAAGGGTTCCATTTTATTGCTCATGAGAATCCTTACTTTGAAGAAGCTTTAACTTTGCATGATAATCAAAGTTTAACTCAAGAAATTAAATAATATTTACCTACATGACCATTTAATGAGAATCAAAGCACACTTTTCTTTGGTGATTGTTAGCAAGAATGGGCCCAAATTAGAGATATGGTATAAAGTTACTTAAATGTATTTATACCCTAGTATTAGAGATAAGAGGAGAATCAAAGCATATGTGGAAAGTTATAGAAGATTGCGGTTGGAAAGAACATCTAAAATTGACTATATACATCCATTCACATACACATCATATATCATAACACATTATACACCAATCAAACCAACATACAATATATTGTAGTCAACATGTACAAACCTCATACAAAGTCTATTCATACATTAATCATCTATTTCTCATTACATCTCATATTTCTCTTTCTTTCTTATACATCTATTTACATATTCCTCATTCATTTTCTCTTACATTCTCATTTCCATTCTCCTATATATTTATTACATCTTCAAGCCTTACTTATACCTAAGTAAAGTATACCAAGGAGTGTGTCTTCTTGTACATGTTGTGACATTTGGATGGGTTGGTGGTAAGCTAGGTATGTCACATTTTCTTTACTATGGATGTAGCTTGTTGTAAAGTTAGTTCTGTCCTGCCAATAGTGATATTTTTTAAGTTAAATTAGATGCAAAAAATAAAGATCATATTTTAAAATTGGTAAATGCTCATTTCCTGATGAACTCACTACATATGCATAGTTTGTTCTTAATTATGTTGATTTGTTTATATTGACTTACGAGGATGTGCCTAGGATTTCTAGTGATATTGTAATGTATGACATTGTATTATATCCCATTTCTCAACTTGTTAAATAAAATATTATAAAGGTGCATCAAAAAATTAATTTTATGGTTAAGGACAAGATTCAAAAGTTATTAAAGGTTGGGTTCATTTGAACCATATATTATTCAACTTGGATATCAAATTTTATTCTTGTTACTAAGCTAGATGGTTGCATCCACATTTATACTGGTTTTTTGATATTTAAACAAGGCCTCACTTAAAAATTATTTTTCATTCCCAAAATTGATGTGATTGTGTGTATTCTAGACAAGATATAAAATGCTCTCTTTTATGGGTCTAGGTTTCAAGATATAACCAAATATTCACCAATCCTTGAGATCAACACAAGAATATTTTTACTACCTTGTGGGGGATATTTTCTATGTTGTTATACCCTTTGGTCTTAAAAATGCTGAAGCTAATTATTAAAGGGCCATGACATTCATTTTTCAAGATTTAATGCATGCTATTTTAGAAGATTATGTTGATGATATATTGGTAAAATCCAAGAAGAGAGTAGATAAGATCCCTGACTTACAAATGTTTTTAACAACTATGACAATATAAGGTATGCCTAAATTTAATATCTTGCATTGTTGACCCTTTTGACACATTGTTATTATTTTTTGTCCCTTTGTAATTTAGATGTGGATTGATGCTTGTTGCTTAACATTATGCTTATGAAATAGTTATTGTTTCTTTAAACGTGTGTTCAAATGTTACAATTATTGTATGCCAAGATTGGATATTAGTCTATTTGATTAATGCAAATTGTTCAATAGATTCTTGTGTGCTAGTGATTATTGATTGACATGTTTATATTTATGTTTGATTTCATTATTTGGTTTTAAAGTGTATGGATTATGAGGAATGCATGGACTATTATTATCTAATAAATTATATACTAATGTATGTCAAGTTGTGATGATGATGAGAATATGTATTGAGGAAGGTGGAACTAGGTTTGGTTCATGAAGTGTTTGTGAAGCAATAACTTGTTTGAATAAATTAAATAAGATAATTAATTAAATTAGAATTAGTAATTAATTAGAATTACTTTTTTCTATTCATAAACTGTGAGGATATTTAGGCTGGTCCACTCCAGCGGAGGTCACAAGGGGGACCTCCTCTCCATCCACATATTCAACTTAGAATTACTTATTCAACATAGAAGCCACAGTGGAAGTCCACTAGAAAATCCCATAGTTCCTAAATATATCATGCCACTGAAGATTTTATGCTATGCCCTTAATCCTATAGTGTGTATAGGGTTATGAATAGTCAGCTTGTGGCTATCTTAACTCTTAATTAAGTCATATTATCATTATTTTATTGTTATTTAGTTGTTTAGGACAGCCTAAGGCTTATATAGGCCCATCTAAGTCAGCCTAGGTGATATCCTAGGCATAAATAGGTATATATATAGGAGGTAGTGAGTCTTATTTCATCATATTCAGTATTGTGTTCTCATTGAAGACTATTGGAGGTATCCCCCTCGAAGTGGTTTTGGAGGTTGCCCCCTCGAAGTAGCATATTATTATCAAGTGTTTGCAGCATATTTACTATTATATTTAGATATTGTGCAAGTTGTTTCATTACAAGTGGTATCAGAGCCAGGTTTTATATATCTAGCTCCAGAATTTTAGGTCTTGATTGCAGATGGCGGTATTGTTAGTTGTTCAGGAAAATGCCATAGCATTAAATTATCCATGGGAGATTATCATTTTAATTGTCCAATGTATGCTATCTCAATGGGTGCAGCAGATATTGTTTTGGAAGTACAGTGGCTCACCACTTTGGGAACAATTGAATTGAACTTCCAAGAACTATTCATGCACTTTCAATCAGAGGGAAGAACAATAGAATTATGAGGGATGCGTGCAAAGTCACCGCAGATAGTAAGTTCTTACCAAATGCAAAAGATGTTGAAGAAGGGGGTAGATGGGATGGTAGCCCAATTATTTTCATTAGAAGCATATCACTCAAAGGCTTCTACACCATTGGATCTACAAGCAATTATAGATAAGCACTCTATAGTTTTTGGGGAGATGCCAAAAGGATTGCCTCCTAGGAGAGATCATGATCATGCCATTCAACTAGTACCAGGGAGCCAACCACCCAACATCAGGCCCTACAGATATCCATATGCTCAGAAAAGTGAGATTGAGAAGATAGTTCAAGAGATGCTAGAAGCAGGCATTATCAGGCATAGTCAAAGTGCTTACTCATCTCCTGTGGTAATGGTGCATAAGAAGGATGAAACTTGGAGGATGTGTCCAGATTACAAGGAGCTTAACAAGTTCACCATAAAAGATAAGTTTCCTATTCCAGTAATTGATGATTTGTTAGATGAGCTTAATGGTGCTATTTATTTTACAAAACTTGATCTCCGTTCTGGTTATCATCAAATTAGAATTAGAGATGAGGATGTACATAAGACAGCTTTTAGAACCCATGAGGGCCACTATGAATTTTTGGTAATGCCTTTTGGTCTCACTAATGCACCGTTGACATTTCAAAGTTTGATGAACTCTATCTTCAGGCCATTTTGAGGAAATTTGTTTTGGTATTTTTTGATGACATCTTAATATATAGTAAAACATGGGAGGAACACTTGCAACATGTAAATCAAGTGTTGGACATTTTGAAGTAGAATCAGTTGTATGCTAAATCATCCAAGTGTGTCTTTGGTGTCAAAGAAGTGGTCAACAAATGATTGGAAGGCTATCTTCGTTGTTTTGCTTTAGATAAACAAGAGAGATGGGTGCAATGGCTACCACTAGCAGAATGGTGGTACAACACTTCTTTCCATACTTCTTCCAAGATGTCTCCATTTTTAGCTCTATATGGTTACCACCCACCATCAATCATCTCTTCATTGCGGGCACAACCAAAGGTTCACACAGTCGAAGAACACATCCATCATCAGCAAGAGGTATTGGCTAGTCTTCAAGAGAACTTGGTAATGGCACAAAACAGAATGAAGCAACAAGTTGATCAACACCATAGTGAAAGAACTTTTGAAGTGGGAGATTGGGTCTTTGTGCGACTACAACCATACAAGCAAATGTCTCTAAAACAATAACATAAAGCTAACAAGCTGGCACCCAAGTACTATGGTCCTTATAAGGTGTTGCAGAAGATTGGCAATGTAGCATATAAATTAGAGCTTCCCATATCAACAAAAATTCATCCAGTTTTTCATGTTTCCTGCTTGAAGAAGGTTATTGGCAATAAAGTGGTAGCACAGACTAAGTTACCTGAGCTTGATGAGGAGGGAAGAATAGTTGTGGATCCTGAGAGAATTATTCAAACACGCACCAAGAAGCTGAGGACAAGGGAAATCATAGAATATCTAATTAAATGGAAGAACTCTCCAGTTGAGGAAGCTACATGGGAGAATGAGGAATTCATGCAAAAGCATCCACATTTGGTCAGCATTAAGGACAATTCTTCTTTGAAGAGGGGGGGCATGCTACGCCCTTAATCCTATAGTGTGTATAGGGTTATGAATAGTCAGCTTGTGGCTATCTTAACTCTTAATTAAGTCATATTATCATTATTTTATTGTTATTTAGTTGTTTAGGTCGGCCTAAGGCTTATATAGGCCCATCTAAGTCGGCCTAGGTGATATCCTAGGCATAAATAGGTATATATATAGGAGGTAGTGAGTCTTATTTCATGATATTCAGTATTGTGTTCTCATTGAAGACTATTGGAGGTATCCCCCTCGAAGTGGTTTTGGAGGTTGCCCCCTCGAAGTGGCATATTATTATCAAGTGTTTGCAGCATATTTACTATTATATTCAGATATTGTACAAGTTGTTTCATTACATTTTCTATTATGCCAAAATATCAAAAAGAAAGACTAAATGTATATAATTTGAATTCCTTATTGATTATGAATATTAAATTATGATTATTTGATCAATTAGAATAAGTGTTTATTCGAAATTAATTGTTATTTATTTTTGAATAAATAGAATAGTCAAAATATAGTTGACTTGCATGTTGTAGTGATTTACTTTATTGTTGGTGTAAAATTTAATTACAGGTATTAGAGTAAACAATTTAGATAAATCATATTCTTTATTAGTTAAAATAAAAGTATTAGCTATATTTGAATTTGTGAGAGGATAAATATTAAATTAGAATTAGAATATTATTTAAATATTAGAATTGCTTTATTTGAGGATTGTGCATAAGTTTATCCATATTTTTTTGGGCAAAAAGATAATAGATTAATTAGAGAAAGTTAAGTACAAATATACCAGAGGGACTTTCAAATTGCAATTGCCAACATGGCCATGTACAGGGATCTTTTAGTGGTGAATCTTCACCAATTGGCGAATAGTTCAAATATGCCAATTCAAATATGGCGAATATATTTAACTTTTGCCTGATTTTTATGAAAATTTAACTTTTTCTTGGTTAAATCACCTAAGAATTATTTTTTAAACCAATAAATTAAATTGTTTCGTCAAGTAAATTATGTGTCATTAGAGCCGAGTCTCCAATAGTTTATAATATAATTATAAATCTTAATTGGATTCACCATTAATATTATATTCTTGTCATTAATTTTGGGGTAATATCGCCTTTATTAACAAATTATCCTATACTTTTAGGGTTAATTTCACTTTGACTATGACTTTGATTCATTACTTGATTATCATTTTGGTTAGATGGATTTGGTTGAATTCTGTGACCCTCTTAGAATGTGCCTTTTAAAAGGCTTGTTGGAGCCCAAATTTTTTTTGGGCCACACAATTAGATCATGATCGTGTGGCTGAAAACAAAATTTGGGCCCCAACAAGCCTTTTAAAAGGTACATGGGAAGAGGGCCACAAAATTCAGCCACATATGTCTGATCAAAATGATAATCAATGGTGACAATTTAGTTTTATTTTAGTCTTGTTTTTAAAGTGAAATATTAAAAAAATACTTAATCCGTGTGTGCTCCAATACATTCTAGCTAGTGAATTTGTGCTTGGTGGTGAGGGGCGCGCCGAGGCTATTGTCCTCGGACCTCACGAGGGGTCCTTGGCCCCTTGACCCCTATAAGGGGGCGTTGCCCCCTTGACCCCCACAAGGGGTGCTGCCCCTTGACCTTGTCAGTGGCTACCATCCCCAGGCCCCTACTTCAAAATTAAAAAAAAAAAGAATATATGGGGGATTGCGTCGGCCAAATATGCAAATTCTAAAGGAAGGATTCACCATTATAATTAATTTCTTTAGTAATTATTTGCTAAGATTTGCCATTGGTTTTATTTTTTTAGTGAGTATTCACTAGGATTCACCATGATTTTATAATTTTTTTTGATAATGTGCATAGATTCGCTAGGAAAATTAATAGCTTTTTCAAAAAAGGGAAATATTTGCCAGGAAAATTATAGCACTTAGCTAGGATTCGCCAAGATTTTATAGGTTTTTTAGGGGGGTTCCTTAAAGTTATCACTAGCCATGTAGAGTAGTAAATTGTGCTCCCTAATGGTGGAAGAACAATTTCATGCTCTATTTGACACTCACTTTAGTGTCCACTCCCCTAGTCCATTTTAGGATCATATCTAGCCTTGGCCTTACCCTCAAATCAAGAGATATGCTTTGTGCTACCTAAACCCTTATTGATGAACACATGCTGAAACTGTGAACGATGTTTAGGTCTTGGTTAAGTCCCAAATCAACAGACACTTTTTGGGTTGATTCTATTAGGACACTAGTACCTCGCACTAGCATCCTATTCATTCATATAGAATGACAAAACACTCTTAAGGTAAACCTTTGCCTTGGATGACGCAACCTTAATTTAAACATTCATGGCTCCTAAATTGAAAATACATGTCGGCTTCTACCCTAAATCCTTCCTATGGCTCCCTACTTAAACTAGTGGTTTTTCTATTATGAGGCATGATGTAAATTCTATAGCAAAGTTGTACCAGAATGATCATTGGCTCTGCACTTTGGAAAATCCCTGTTACAATTGATTTTTAGCTATTTGTCTACTTTCTACCTTTGATTGGAGCTTCAAAAGGATTGAAGGATGGCTGGGATCACTGACTAATGATCAACTTGTACCTCCTCATCACAATTGGGTATGGTTCCAGCTTATTCTTGGCTTCAAGCTTTGGTCACTCTCTACTTCATTGAGTTGAAGTTACAGATTTGAAACTTATTTCCCTTGAATAATGCATCTCTCTTAGAATGAACATCACATCCTATTGATTGAGGCATATAGAAATCTGCTCTAACACACTTGAGTATGGTTTTCATTGATTTGTTCGTCACTGCTCACCATAATCTTAGACACACTTAATATTTTGAGCACATGCACTATTTGTTATTATCGATATAACTATCCATGAGGTAAGAATACTGAAACAAGAGGTTTGACTGAGGCAAACTCCTATATAGCCAGAAACATTTTTCCCTCTTTAGTATGTGTGCAGATTGCAATAGGTGGTTTCAGACATTGAGGAGCGACAGGAAGACGGAAGGAACAGATACATGCATCATTGAATAGAATCCATGTTCATACAGAACCATAAGGAATCAAGCATCCTGTGCTAGTGTCCTACCTAGTAAGATCCTACTTCAAGTGCCAAGTTCCATCTGATCTGCTCATTTTTGTTCTACTCCTATTTTCTAAAAACTATAACAACAGTATGTAGAATTTCTTAGTTAATCAATTAGGTCTTCACATTGCTTAGTTTAATCAATCCATTAGTTATCAATCTTTCATTTTTCCAACAAAGGAACATAGCGTGGATATTTTGGCTCTCCCTTGAGGATAGTAGCCAAGCACAAAGTCTTCATTGATTAGTGTTCCAATGTAATGTGGAGAAAGATTGACCTAGATTAATGCACAAGCTAGGCTATATCTCATTTTCCACATAACATGCTAGCATCAGAAGAAGATCCCACTAAGGGTACCCACAAAACTAGACAACAAAAACCATATATAAACCAAAACTCCAGTTAGAAGAAAGTATCCAAACCTCAAACCAACAAGAAATAATCCACTTGGTCATCATGAATAAGCTGAAGAATTTGCTAAGACTTATCCTGGGTCAAATCAACCCAATCACCCACATTCCATCTGCATGTTCCATTAGAGGCCCATTTAGCTAAACAATTAACCACCTTATTCCATTCTCTGGGGATATGGATAAAGGAAAGAATCAAAGTTTGTGGTTAGACTGTGAATCTATCTAGCCACCAAAGCTAATCTCTAGGAGGACTTGTGAAAATTCCTTTTGTTCAAAAGGGAAACTAAGATCATGGAATTAGTTTTGCAGATGACCTTTCTCCATCCCAAAGTACAAGCTTGAACCAGATCTTGAAGAATAGCCCAAGATTCCATTTGATTATTAGAGTGACATCACATATGAGTAGAGAATAGAAACTGCACCAAGCCCCTATTGTCTCGGCCAACACCACCCATCCCTGCATCCCTTGGATTGCCATGAGAAGAGCCATTCATATTAAATTTCAAGAAACCTAAAGGATAAGGGAACTACTTTCTAGATTTGTTCACCTTATTGTGGACCTAAACTCTATATCCAAGTCTATCCTGAGAGGGAGACTAAAGAGACAACTCCAAGAGCTTAACAAGGCACACATTAGAGGAGGTAAGAGGGTCATCAAAAGTTGAATTTAGCTTCAATAGTCTCTTTGATCATACCTTTAATTTTAAGCCACACTTGCATGGCTTTACTTTGGCAGCCCTAGAATATTTGGTGATTATGTTCCAACCAAATCTACCAACAAATAAAGGAAGGTCCAATATCCCAAGAGGCTAGAATAAATCAATTAGAAGTAGGGGGTATTCCCAAACTATCCCAAAACTTAGAAAGGGAAGTTGCATGGATGAACGGTATATTCCACAACTTCTACCATAAGCTCCAAATCTCCATAGAAAAAGAACACTGAAAAAAGAGATGACTAGTGCACTCTTCATGCCTACCACAGAGAAACCAAATAGAGGGCCCCTGGAAACCTCTTTTTCTAATATTGTCCCAGGTGAGACATTTATTCTGACTTAGAAGCCACATGAAAAAATTGCACTTGGGCCAGCGAATCTTGTTCCAAATTTTTTTCCACCAAGGAGCTTCATCATTCCCTTCCCTCCTCATTTCTAAAAGTTAATAACCAAGAGAAACTAAGCACACACCTTTTGGGTCATGGCCACAAGCAAGAATGTATAACTCCTCCAGTGAACTACAAGGTCTAATAGCTAGAATAGAGGCCAAAGTATTGCAATCCTCTATTGATCCTCCATGAGGCCAACTCTGAGGCTCTTTCCACTGATGAAATAAAGATCTCCCTATTTGAATGGAGTGCTTAAAATTAGCAACTTTGTACCATCCATCTTCCAAGAAGATGTCACTAAGATACGAAAGTTGAGGAAAGGAAGAGAGGAGAGGGGGATGATTGTCCCAAGAATCACTCCAAAACAAGGCTCTGTTACCCTTATTAGCTATCCAAAAAAGTCCCTCTTTTATAAGCATAGCCCCCCTTTTCAGGGTATTCCAAATCAAGGAACCTTTTCCATTTGGCTCTAATCGTGGAATATCTTCATCAGTCACCCCACCTAGGTATTTAAAATTGAGAATTCTAGCCCACAGTTGATTAGGAGATTTACACCATCTTCAGTATAATTTGGCAGCTAAGACTTGACAATTAAGCTATGATTGTCGTAAACCAAGGCCACCAACTTTAATAGGATGAAAAACCAAATCCTAGTTGGAAAGACTCCATTTTTGAGTTTCTAAATTTCCAGCCTAGAAGAATTTTTTGGAGAGCCCATCAAACTCTTTAAGAAAATTTTTGGGAGCTACTAGAATAAGAAATCTATATATAGGGAGTGCATGTAGGATGAATTTTAAAAGAGTCAACCAACCAGCAAAGGATAACCACCTAAAAGTCCAATGGATCACTCACATGTGAAAGCAATCCAAAATTTTCTTCCAATAGTCTCTTCTAAGGCTCCCAACTAAAAGAGGAATTCCAAGATATTCCATTAGCAAGGTGCCGATTTGGAAGTGAATAATTTCAATAATTCTATGTTGAATATGCTCAGGAGTATTGAAGAAGATACTATATTTTTCTTCATTAAGATGTTGACCAGAAGTAGAAATGTAGGTGTCTAACACTTTTCTAAAATTAACAGCTTCCCTTATCCTTGCCATCCCCATAAGAGCAGTGTCATCCACAAAATGGAGATGAGATTGAGAATCAATATTCTAGGACCATTCTCATCCTTGAATGATCCCTCTCACTCTATACTGCTTCAACAAATGACCCAGACCTTTATCCATGAGGAGAAACAAATAAGTAGATAAAGGATCCCCTTGTCTAAGTCCTCTAGTTTCTAAAAAAAGAGTTGAGGGAATTCCATTGATCAACACCGAGAAAGAAGACAAAGTCATGCATCTCATAACCCAATCAACCTAATTTGAGCAAAAACCAAAAGCCAATAAGACATTCCATAGAAAGACCCAACTGAACCTGTCATAAGCCTTGGACATATCAAGCTTGATGAACATGGATTTTTCCTTAGAATTGGACATAGAGTGAAGTTTCAGAAGCCACCACAATTCCTTCCAAAATCTAGTGCTTTTTCACAAAACCTCCTTGCTCGAGGGAGATCAGAGGAGTTATGCAATTATTCAAATGCTCTACAATAATTTTGGTGATTATCTTGTAAGTGACATTCCACAATGTAATAGGATGAAAAGGATCCAAATAAGAGGCTCCATCTTTTTGGGAATAAGAGCCAAGAAAGTAGAGTTAATGGCTTTGAGCATCTGTTTATTATCCTGAGACTCCCAAACAACCTCTAACAAGTCATCCTTTAAAATTTTTAAAAACTCCTAGAAGAATTCTATGGGAAATCCATCAGGTCTAGGAGCCTTACCCTTCTTCATTTGGAAAAAAATAGCCTCTACCTCCTCCAAAGAGATAGGTTTCATGAGAGAAGTGTCCATGTTAGCAAAAATTGATGGGATACAATCAAGAATGATTCTCTCACAATCCATGTCCTGAGGACCCTGTTCTATAAAAAGAAAGGAGAAGTGTCTAACTACTTCTTGGGAGGTATCTGGAAAATAATTCAACTATTCCCCCTAAGCAGAGGTAAGGGAGACCAAAGCATTAGCACATCTACAATCCTTCACTGAGTTGTGAAAGAAGGAAGTGCTCTTGTCACCTTCCTGAAGCCAACTAATCTAAGATTTATGTTTCCAATAAATCTCCTCACGAAGCTCCCACTCTAAAAGTTCCTTGGAGCAAATAGATTCTTCTCACAGGAGCTCCTCAGTCATGCCTTCATCCTTAATCTAAAAAGTAATTCCCTCTAGCTTATCTTGAAGATGTTTTTTAATATGAAAAATATTACCAAAAGAAGATCGATTCCATCTTTTTAGATTGAATTTGACAAACTGAAGCCTCTTAAAAAAGTGTAGATAGTTATACCATTAGCAGGCTTCCCATCCCTCCACCAAACCTTCATAATATTTTACAAAACAAAGTCCCTCAACAACATAAGCTAGAATTTGAAAGACAGTTTTTTGAAAACTGAGAGCACTGAGGATTAAAACTTGATCAACCAATGATTATACCCTCTCCATCCCAAGATTTCAAAAAAAGAGGTCCAGTTATTCCCGATCCAGAAATTTGAGACAAGAAACCTATCAAGTCTTTTTGAAATAGAGTATGTTCCACATCTGTGGTTATTCTAGGTGAAAATACCATTTCTTGGCATCACATCCACCAAGTTAAGGAAGCTAATGTTATTTCTCATTAAAGAAGATGAAGGGCCAAGATTCTCAATAACCCCACTTTTCTCATCGAGACTAATTATAGTGTTAAAATCACCTACTACAATCTAGGGGAGAGATGGAACAAGAGAACAAATAAATTTGAAATGAAACCAAAGCAAAACCTTACTTAGAAAATCTGTCAGAGCATAGACATTGGTGAGAAGCATAGTCTCCTCAGACTCAAAGCAAGAGGCAATCACTGACATATAATTTCTATTCTCTAACCACCAAGAGGGATTAATTCTGTGAGTATCCCAAAGGCAATCCACTCCTCTAGTAGAGTCCTGCACACCTATGCAAAGACATTGACCCCCTCTCCAGATTCTAGGAGAAACCCTCATCATGTATTCAACTAAAAGCTTTGTTTCCTAAATGAAAACCATATCAGGCCTATGATCATGAATAAGATCTTGAGCAGCCTTTTGTCAAGTGATTCTACTCAAACCCCTAGCATTCCATGATATAAAAATAATTTTGGGGTATTAGAAAAGTGAGTATCAAGTGTCTTAATGACCCCTGATTCCACCAATGATTCTCCTATCAATTTTACTTTCTATTGATCTCTCTTCCTACCTGCTTTTACTACCTTCTCACTTCCTCCTTTCTTGAGGATTTTTTTTTGTCAAGATAACAAAGGAGGAGCCCACTTTTTGCTATTTTCCCTTCCTCCCAGAATATTCCCAAGAGTTGAATCAACATTGCCTGTAGTTTCTTCCATTTGGATTTCTACCACAAGGACTGAAACTGCCCCTTTTGAAGGTATCTTTGAATCCCCTCGAGGCCTAACCTCTTCCCCTATAGGGCCATTTACTTCCTACAAACTTGTTGGCACCTCTAAATTTGAAGTTGGAATTGGGATATTAGACATACCAGAATTTGAGAGCACTATATCTTGCCCATCCATATTGACATCATGCTCCATTGAGTCCAAACCCTCAAAACTTTCAAGGACATCAAACCTGTTTCTAGAAGTCACTTTATTCTATCGATTTGTAGTCTTCACCTTGGACCAAGATTTCATAGGAATGAATCCATTTGATTTAGGCACATCACTTTGAATAGGGGCCTTGCCTTTTTTTTGAGATTGGTTGCATGCACTGTAGGAGGGGGTTCAGGAGGCTTAGGGCCCAATTTTAGGGAATTTCTTTGAAGGTGTCCATATTCATGACATGCACAACAATGAAAGGGTAGAGTTTCATAATCAATTTGATAGATCTAGTTCAAGTTACCAAATCTAATGTCAACTGAATTCAGAAGTAGATTATTCAAATTGATCTCAACACAAAGATGAGCAAAGGTGACAAACTTCCTATCAAGGGTTTGTCAAGAAGGGTCCAAGGGTTTCCCAATAACCACCACTATAGTATGTAGAATTTCCTATTAGTAGAGATCCATTGGGAGTCAGGGGAGATGAACCCAAACAAGAATTTTAGGGACCTCCTACACTGGGTCAAACTCTACATGCCAGGGTTTGATAAATAAACTTTCTTGGTTGTGAAAGTAGGGGCCTCATTCGAAAATCATGTTTTGATCCACCATTCAAGAGAACACCACAAAAAAAAATCCATTCACTACTAAGATGATTTCCATATCACCTTCAGGGTTCCAATTATTTCTGACCCATGATTCCAAAAAAGCCATGAAAATGCAAATACCCATAAACTTGCAAATTAATGCATGCTCATATAAGTACATCACTTCATCAGTTGTGGCTTTAGGGTTAATCACCATAATAGAACAATCTTTACATTTTTCCAAGCATCCATTGGTTCTCATATGAGACCCCAAGATCTGACTATTTTTAAATTCCTTTGTCGCATTCAAAAGAAAATTTACTGCATGCACATGCCTAGATGAGGAAGGCTCATCTCCATTAAGTGTTTCTTTAAACAAAAAACTTGGGGGGTCTCCTAGATCCCCAATGGCCACCATGTAGGTAGTGACTCCCAAATCATAGAGCATTTAGGATGCCTAAGTCTTGGATTTGGATGGTAAAGGGCCACACATAAACCCTACAAAGCACATGACACACAAGAAAGCCCCAAGAAAAAGCAAGGACCTGAGTCACGACATAAATAGGCCCTCAGAACTGCAGGAAAAATAGAATAGGATGCTCAAACCACCCCTACAGGCATAATCTCCATACATGCCTTCATAGTCATTCTTTTTGTTGAAGGAGAACTCATAAGGACATGTGTGCCCCTAGGGTCATTTGTACCATCCCATCTATAGAAAAGGTCCTCTTCACCACCCCTAGTGCTAGATAAGGTCAAGTGCACCACCACAACACCCCTTACCTAGCTTACATGTCCTTTGTGTTTCTTGATGAACTGAGTTGTTAGTTTGGCCTATTATGTTTTCGATGCTATTTTTTCTAGTCAATTTTTTCATAAAACAAAAAATGCTTCCCTCAAAGGAAATGATTATGTGATTGCATAGGATGTTAGTCCTAGTTGTTATCTAGTTTTTATCAACCATTTTGGTGAGATAGATTTGTGTTTGAGAGCCATTAATAGTTTTATGAGTACCAAGGATGAGTGTATGAGCCTAGTTGGAGCTTAATCCCTATGCTTCAATTGTACTTGTGTGTGGTCTTGTTAATCATAGAAATTCACATTCCTTATTCATACGAAGCATTGATATTATTCAACTCTCTCTATACACCACATCACATGAGGATTTAGTGGATATAGTATAGAGAGTATAGGCATGTCTTTACATTATTGCATACATCTATCCCTATAGCCTAGGAGAGTCTCTAAATTGTGAAATCCTATGAACCATTTGATATGGAATATATTTTGGTGATCTACTAGAAGATAGTATGCTTTGCATGTGGTAGATTAGAAGCTAGTATAACTTGTGTCGTACTATTATACAAGAGGAGTATCTTGATGTTGATCATGGAGTATCCTTACATCTTAGGGAATACCTAGTTGGTACTACCTATTGGTAAGTGTGTTAGCTAACAACTTACTAGGGAAATTGTTGGTAATTAAGGTGTCTCAACCTTACCAAGTTTCTAGATTTATTTATTTATTATTTGGTATTTTCATGTAATCAATTGGACTTTATCGTATTTTATTTTATTATTAATAATGAGCTCCACCAAAATGGGGTGTAGGATTTTTGAGGTGGCATTGTGCCAAGTGTTGATGTGTTTCGATGGTAATTAGTTATTATTTAATATTGTTTATCTATGGAAAATTTGGATACCCTACTTTTGTGGGGATCTATGACAGATGTTATGATAGAATCTATGATGTGTAAGAGCCTATAGGAGGGGGTTACATTAGAACTTGGCCAGATATGATAGAGTGTTAATTGTTTGTCATAAGAGCTTATTTTAGACTATTTATTTTTAGCAAACCTAGGTGTCCAAGTTGTGTGGTCAACTATGATGAATTATGACAGATTATGATAGGTGTAAGAGGTTTATTTTAGCATGTATGATAGATTCCCTAGGGGGCATTGGAAAATGGGCCCAAGTTGGATTCTATACCTCTTGGGGGTATTTACACATGGTTTTGTAAAACACAGTACCAAGTTGCCAAAAGTCTACAAATTGAGAGCTTGAGTACTTGCAGTTTGATATGAAAATTTGTAGGTACATAAGTGCTGCTAGAATGCTATCGGAATTACTCTATATTTAAATTCTGGTGTATTACTCTTGTAAAGACTTGCATTGCAAGTGTATTTTAATCTTGTATTGGATTTGATAATATATTCTATAGGTTTTGGAGTGTGGGATTTTGAAAGAATTAAACCCTTTTCTAGAAACATACCTAGAAATTGAATAAACTAAGTTTGGTAGGGTTGTATAAGGTCTTGAAACAAGTAAAATGGGGTTTTAAAACTTAAGAAATATTTTTCTAAGTTTTAAAAGAGTTTTAAACCAGAAATACTTGAAAGTACAAACAAGCTAGATTTCAGAAACCCTAGGATTGAAGGCCTAAAGAAACCAGGGAAGAAATCCACAAGAGAACAAATTTATTAATAGTTTAACCATTACGCCATGAAATTGCTTTCTAAACAAAAAAATTAACAAATTTAAACATGGATTTTTGTAGTTCCTTTACAAAATCTGATATTTTTTTGAGAATGAAAAAACCATGTTAAAATTGTAAAATGGGAAATGAAATGCATAAATGAAAAGAACCTAGTTTTGCATGCAAATTCACTTGAAATAGAAATATGGTCCGAAAAATGTGGAGTCTTTACATGCCATCGATGAGTTGAAGTGCCAAATATTATGCAAGAAAATGATAAAATTGGACAAGATTTGAGCACTTTTAGAGTTTTGAAACCCATTGCATGCACATAATTAATGTGCACCAACCTAAGTTCGAGATATAGAGAAGAAAAATATGATGAACTCTAGATTTTAAAGTTTTGAGGGAGATTACAATAATGACCACTTTGGGAATTAGAGTGTCAAGACAACTTGCACTAAACCAAAGAAAAGAAGCCCCCAAAAGTTGACAAGACTTGCACATTTGATAGAAAACTTTAGAACTTAGCAAAAATAAAATAAAATTAAAACATCCCTTTCCTAGGTAGACAACACTTAAAGATGAAACAACTCTTTTGAACAAAATACACTTTTGACCATGCAAATAGATCATAAATTCACTTACAAAACTCATTCTAGCCAAAAGTACAATTTCTAAAAAAATTAAAACAAGGGTCCCCAAATTTAAAAAAGTAGGGGTGTGTTGTGACCCAAAACAATAATAATATTAATTTTTTTTATAAAATTACAAATTCTATATTCCTCACATCCACATGAGACTTTCCTCGTGCCCTCATAACTTCAAAAATAATAATTTGAATTTTTTGTGTTGACTTTGTTATTGCTAAGTACTTATTTATACAACATCAATATATTTCATTGCACTTAAACTATTTGACCCCGTAATGTCCTTCGCTAAGTGCATAACATAGTTTTGTCTAGTTTTTGACATGATTTTACCTATGTTGATTATTCAATCCATACCATCATATCCTAGAGAAATTTTTTTTGTAGTCTATATTTCACATGTGCCAATGATCATATGGTACCTTAAATCTCCATGGCCATCACAAACTTCTAGTAGTTCTTCCACCTATATAAATAGGAAAACATTGTAACTGATACAATACATGAACACACTATTCTACCAATACCAAAATAATGGCTGCCAACACAATTCGCTAAGTAGAACAAACAATGAAGGTTATTCAATCTCTACAAAAGTAGTAGCATTTCTCCAAAAAAATAGTTATCTTCACCTAGTGTAACATCTCTCTATCTATTATAAACTATAAATTGAAACACCATGCATTCACCCATGTTCCCTCTCTCTTATGATTGGTAGCTACTCTGATACCATATTGAAATCAAGAGCATAAAATTGAGATGATTAAGCCATGAATACACAAAAATATAACTTGAATCAAATAGGGTCTCTAATTAAATTGTGTAAGAATACATTTGAAACTCTAGGTGAGTTGTAATAGATTCATATTTCCAATGAATACATTATAACTACATTGCCAATTTCTCTTAAAAAATTAATATAAGACATATGCTTACTTTTATGATGTAATTTGTCTCCATTTTTTGTTGAGAATTTTAGGGAACTTAGAAAATTTCTAGGTGCACATTTACTGCATTTGTGTTAATGCTTAGTAAAATTTCTAGCTTAATGTGTGGGGTGCTTGGTTATAAAATGGATAAGGAAGAATGAATTGTATCATTAAGAGAAATAAGGCATTTGAGGGTCCAAGCTCTGCAATAAAGTGAAGCCAATAGGATCTTTCTAAAACTATGAATTATTGTGTAATTGCTTTCATTAACTTTGTATGTGACTCTATTGCTATAGGATTAGACATTAATCTCTACTATTTGTTATTTACTCAACACTTCAATTCAAAATGACAAACATCTTTAGAAAGTGTAAGTCATTTGTGTCTATCTCTCTACATAGTTCTTCAAAGGTAGAAAGGAAAAATTCAAACACTTGTCTATTTACCAACTCTTTGCCCATTTGAATGTGGATTTGTCAATTTCTATAAGTTATTTATCCATAGAGCATCTAGAGGTACAAATGATCACACTAACCCTTGTTGAATTATAAATTCATTACTTATATAACTATGGACTTATCACACATCTATAATTTAAGGTCTCTAGTTGCAAATTTGTATTAAAATAGCATTGTATATGTTAGTGATCTAGTGAATTGGGCTTAGGCACCATGTCCTGATTGGATTTGGTTTTGTCTTTTGGCAAATTCCCTCAAATCTCTATGTTCATTCCTTAAGATCCTTACAAGGGTCACCTTTCCAATCCCTATAGAGATTGAAGATGGTGCAGTCACGGTAGGAGGGTTCACAGAATGAACTATCCAGACCATACAACAAGAGTAAACATAACAGAAACAACTTAGAGAAATGGAACAAATGTAGATCCAGTCATTCAGTATATCATAGAATTCAAATAGAGACCAGCCGGAAACATGTGGGCTTACAATAGGGCTCATAGGCCTGATTGCATACATGCACAAGATAAAGCTTTGAAGCTCCTTCTCAAAAAAATGAGTAAGCAATCTATCTAGAACTTAGTAACTTGTGAACTACTTTCCTAAGGATCAATTACATCAATATATATCAAGTTTGGATTATAAGATTCCTTTGTGTTGGCCAAGGAAGATTACAAACTCCAATGAAGAGCTGTAACATGTGTACACGGATAGGTCAGACCTAATTGCATAGAACTCCTCTAGAAAATGAATGGAATGATGTGCGGATCTTTGAGGAAGGTTGGCCATGAACCAAATATCAGTGAATGATGTGTCATTAGGCTTCATAGATCGGGAAATGCTTCTGCAGGTTTCTCCTTCAGCTGGTTGTCTGTGATTATTAGGATGCTCTATTATGAGAAAACAATCGATCTTATGGTAGTGATATCTTTCCGGTACTGATGTGCGGATCTCTAAATTTTAGATATGATGTAGTTGAATGAATGTAGATGCTAAGTCTAGCTCCGTAAGGTCTGAAATACAACTAGACCAAAATATAGAAACTGCTTCTGACTGAACTGCCTAAACTAAACTAGAAAATGAAAAGAAATAAATTGAACTGCAAACAAACTGAAATGCAAATGTTTTTGGCTGATGCAAGATTGCTCTTGAATCAAGGATGCTCTTGCATCAGACATCCAAGGTTATTGAAAAGTGAGTCCCCCACTTTGCTGGGGCTAGGGGAGAACCAAGACGGTCCACCTCAGCCTAAGAAATCCATGATGAATCTTCTTCCAGTCTACCTTTCCACTTCACAAGATATTCTTTGTATTGTCTTCCTCTAGTGCTGCGTCCAACTCTGCTGTCCAAAATGTCTTCAATCTGCTCCGGTGCTTGTTGTGGTAACTTCTTCTTCAAGTCTTCTTCCATGTTGTCATTGAACTCTGCTTCCTGATACTAATATAGGTCTGCAATGTTGAAAATAGGTGAAATATCCAATGTCTTTGGTAATTCCACTTCATATGCATTTCCTGAATCAAATTTTCTAAGTATCTTACAAGGTCCAAACTTCTTCATCTTCA
This sequence comes from Cunninghamia lanceolata, assembly GCA_027924645.1. NCBI lineage: Eukaryota > Viridiplantae > Streptophyta > Pinopsida > Cupressales > Cupressaceae > Cunninghamia > Cunninghamia lanceolata. The sequence continues at coordinate 2,064,082 of BSBN01000905.1, forward strand.
ACTTGTTATATGTCCCTACTAGAAATCTTTCTTTTCTCAAGTACACCATCACTTCACCTCCAACTTCAAATTCCTTATGTCTTATCTTCTCACCAGCCTTCTCTTTGTACCTACTGTTCATATTCTCCAAATGCTTCTTAACCTGATTATGCACTGTCTTCATATGGTTTGCAAATTCTTTTGCTTCTACACTTCTCTTTTCTTCTACACTGATATTTCTTAATTCTGTAACTCATTTAGGGTTTACTCTGGTAACAATCTCAAAAGGTGTTCTTCTAGTACTCCAGTTCACTGAATTATTATATGCAAACTCTGCTTGTGAAAGAATCAAATCCCAACTTCAGGCTTTCTCTCCAACCAAACATCTCAACAAATTTCCCAAACTCCTATTCACTACCTCTATCTGTCCATCATTCTGTGGATGAAAAGTTGAATTAAACTTCAAATCTATCTTCATCTTCTTCCAAAGTGTCCTCCAAAAGTATCCAACAAACTTTGTGTCTTTGTCTAAAACTATACTCTTAGGTAATCCATGCAATCTCACAATCTCCTTGAATAATAGGTCAATTACATGCACTGCATCAGTTGTCTTCTTACAAGGTATGAAATAAGCCATCTTTGAAAATCTATCCACCACTACAAATATTGAATCATGTCCTCTCTATGTCTTAGGCAATCCCATCACAAAATCCATGCTTATGTATTCCCAAGGTCTCTCCAGTACTGTCAAAGGTTTATACAATCTAGTGTTTTGACTACTCCCTTTTGTAACTTGACAAACTCTACAACTCTGCACAAATCTCTAAACATTCTTATGTATCTAAAGCTAAAAGTAGTTTTCACTCACCAAAGCCACTATTTTATCAATGCCAAAATGTCTTGCCAATCCACTACTATGCTTCTCCTTGATCAAATTGTCTCCAATTGAACTTCTAGGTATGCACAACTGATTTCGTTTGAACAACATATCTTCTTGAATGAAATAGTCCAACCATTTACTCCTATCTATCATAACAGGTTCCTTACATGCTTTCTAAGGTTTTACAAAATTAGTGGTCTCCCTCATACATGTTCTTCAATTCATCAAAACCCAACACTTCAATTCTCATTTCTATTAACAAGTTTCTTCTTCTACTCAATGCATCAGCAACTTTATTTGATTTTCCACTCCTATGCTTCAACACAGAAGTATAACTCTGCATGAACTCTACCCACCTCATATGTCTCTGATTCAACTTACCTTGACTGTTCAAATATTACAAAGCTTGATGATCTGTATACAATACAAACTCCTTAGGCAAAAAGTAATTTCTCCACTACTTCAAGGCTTGAATTATGGCATAGAACTCTTGATCATAAACTAAATATCTTCTCCTTGCATCATTCAACTTCTCACTGAAATAAGCTACAAGTCTACCTTCTTGACTTAATACTACTCCAATTGCACTTCCACATGCACCACAATCAACTTGGAATACTTTATTAAAATCTGGTAGTGTCAAAATAGGTTGCTCTGTCACCTTCTACTTCAACAATTCAAAAATTTTATCTACTCTAGATGTCCACTTGAAATCTTTTCTGTCACCTCTCATTGTCTCTGTCATAGGGTTGCAAACTAAATTAAAATTTCTGATGAACTTCTGGTAGAAACTAGCTAATCCATGAAATGATCTAACTTCTCCAATGCTCTCCGGTGTAGGCCATTTAATAATTGCTCTTACTTTCTTAGGGTCCATCTTCAATCCTTCTGCAGAAATCATAGATCCCAAATATACCAACTCTTATTTGATGAAACTACACTTCTTGATGTTTATCAACAATTTCTCTTCTCTCAGTCTCTGTAAAACTTGTCTAATATGCCACAAATGTTCCTCTTTTGTCTTACTGAAAATCAAAATATCATCCAAGTATACAATCACAAACTTACCCAAGAATTTCTTCAAGACTTCATTCATCAATCTCACGAAAGTACTCGGTGCATTTGTCAATCCAAAGGGCATCACTAACCACTCATACAATCCTTCATTTATTTTGAAAGCAGTCTTCCATTCATCACCTTCTCTAATTCTGATCTAATGGTATCCACTCTTCAAGTCTATCTTTGTAAAATATCTTGCTCCACTCAAACAATCCATGATATTATCCATTCTAGGTAAAGGGAATCTATACTTAACTGTGATCTTGTTTATGGATCTAGAGTTAGTACACACTCTCCATTCTCCATCCTTCTTTGGTGCTAACATTATAGGTACTACACAAGGAGTCAAGCTTTCTCTGATCAAACCTTTCCTCAATAACTCTTGTATCTGTCTATTTAATTCTTCATTTTCTACCAGTGTCATCCGGTGTGCTACTTTGTTAGGCAAACTTGCTCCAAGTATAAGATCCATGTGATGATTGATACTCCTTATAGGTGGAAATCCTTCAGGTACAATATCTGATATGATGTCTTCATATTCTATCAACAACTCTCTTATCTCCTCTAGTTGTGATTCTTCGGTCTCCTTCTTCAATGCTTCAGGTTTCTTAGGAATCAAGGCATAACACATATTCTCATGTCTCAAGCCATCTAGAAATTTTCTTCCATCTACCAAACAGATTCTAGCATTCGCACATACTTCACTCTTAGGATCATCTTCTAAAGGAATCAAAGTAATTCTCTTTCCATTTTCTGTTATAGTGTATGTATTCTTTCTCCCATCATGTATATCTTTTCTATCATACTGCTAAGGTCTACCCAACAAGATATGACATACATCAATAGGCACAATATCACACGAGACTTCATCGTGATAAGATCCAATATGAAATTTCACCAAACATTGTTCACTCACCAATACCTTATGATCATCCTGAATCCATGCTATCTAATATGGCTTATGGTGCTTCAATCTTTCCAACTTCAACTTAATCACCATCTCTTCTGAAACTAGGTTATTAGAACTACCACTATCAATTACAAATTTACAACACTTACCTCTAGATTTGCATCTGGTTCTGAACAAGCTTTTCCTCTATGGTGGTTCCTCATTTGTCTCTATTTGAAATAGTGCTCTCCTCATTACCAATGATTCTCCTTTCTCTGGTTTACCAATAGAATAGGGTCACCTAGTTTAACAGGTTCTTCTTCAACATAGGCTACTCTTCCACTATTTTCTATCCTCTTACTTGTACTACCCTGATTACATTCAAATGCTCTATGTCCTTTGCCTCCACACTTGAAACAAGTACCTATAAATGTTCTCTTATCTAATCCTCTTCCTTCTCTTCTGTACCCTTCATTTCGATATGAATTGTAGTTGCCTCTAGGATGAAAATTCCTGTCATTTCTCTGGTATGCATTAGTATCTCTGTCATCCTTCCTAAATGGGTTGTCAAACTTGTTCTGCTCTAGAAATGATCTGTCTCCTCTGGAATAAGTCCTACCTCTCTAAAATTTACCCCCTCTTTCTCTCTATCTCCGATCATGTCTTTTATTCATCTTCTCTTCAACTTTTAGGGCAAACTGATATGCTTCTTCCAAAGATGTCATCCTCACCAAGCTTAGTTCCTCTTGAATGTTCAATCTTAGTCCATTGATATATCTAGCCACTTTCTCCTTGCTTGCTTCACTATGTCCTATTCTTATGATCATTTTATGGAATTCTTTAGTGTACTCCTTCATAGATTTCTCCTTTTGCCTTAGGTTTTGCAATCTTTTCAACAACTCTAACTCATAGTCAGCAAGTATAAACTGATTCTTCAACTTTATCACCATCCTATCCCATTTTGTGATCTTTTCTTTTCCTCTTCTATTTATTTCCAACTAAACTTCTTTCCACCATATAGTAGCATGTCCTTTCAACTTTGTCTTTGCCAATTTCACCTTCTTCGAATCTTCAATTTCCTCATATTCAAAATATTCTTCCATGTCATTTATCTAGTCAATCAATTCTTTTGGGTTCAAATTACTAGTATAGTTTGGTACATCAACTCTAGGTCTCTTTCCAATCTTTGAAATAGCTCACATCATCTTCACTTGATCTGATTCTTCTTCTTCATCATCTCCTAGGGTTTGATCAGTTTGTTCAACAGATTGAAATTCTTCTTCATCATCACTTTTATCATTAGGTCTAGGTGTCAATCCTCTTTTCCTATCTTCTTCAATAGCATCCAATCAAATTTGTATTGTTTTCATCATCTCCATCATCTCATCCATTCTTCCAGCAATTGTTCTGACAGCAGCAACTCTTCTTGACGGCATTCTTCCTAGGATCAAGTGCAAACTGCCTCCAATTCGGTGATCGAGCTACAAGGTGACAACTACCTCACAATCGACAATCAATTACAACACAAGTAACTTGCCTCAATTCGGTGATCTATCCACAACAAGATCTTATGGAATTCCTTCGCCAATTTCTCTCAATCTACTCCCAAAGATTCAAACTTTCGCTCTGATACCACTTGGTGCAGTCACGGTAGGAGAGTTCATAGAATGAACTATCTGGACCATGCAACAAGAGTAAACACAATAGAAATAGCTTAGAGAAATGGAACAAATGTAGATTCAGTCATTTAGTATATCATAGAATTCAAATAGAGACCGGTCCGCAACATGCGGGCTTACAATAGGGCTCACAGGCCTGATTGCATACATGCGCAAGATAAAACTTTGAAGCTCCTTCGCCAAAAAATGAACAAGTGATTTATCTAGAACTTAGTAACTTGTGAAGTACTTTCCTAAGGATCTATTATATCAATATATATCAAGTCTGGATCGTAAGATTCCTTCGTGTCGGCCAAGGAAGATTACAAACTCCAATGAAGAGCTGTAACGTGTGTACACGGATAGGTCAGACCTAATTACATAGAACTCCTCGAAAAAATGAATGGAATGATGTGTAAATCTTCAAGGAAGGTTGGCCATGAACCAAATATCAGTGAATGACGTGTCATTAGGCTTCACAGATCGGGAAATGCTTCCGCAGGTTTCTCCTTCAGCTAGTTGTCTGTGATTATCAGGATGCTCTATTATGAGAAAACAGTCAATCTTCTGGTAGAGATATCTTTCTGGTAATGATGTGTGGATCTCTAAATTCTAGATATGATGTTGATGAATGAATGTAGATGCTAAGTCCAGCTCTGCAAGGTCTGAAATAGAACTGGACCAAAATACAAAAACTGCTTCTGACCAAACAGCCTGAACTGAACTAGAAAATGAAAAGAAACAAACTAAATTGCAAATAAACTGAAATGCAAATGTTTTTGGTTGATGCAAGATTGATCTTGAACTAGGGATGCTCCTGCATCAGAAGAGTAGAAGAGCAGGATCCACTCTTGTTAATTGCCTTGTCTATTTAGTACTTTGACCATTAAGCTACTAATGATCCATAATTTGACTCTATTCCTTGGGAATTATGGAATTCGTCAAGTAAACTCTCATTGACGTATTAGGTACAAGGTAGTTCACCAATATCTTCTAATTCATTATTCATCTTAGAACCCAAATAGAAAGAGACACCTCTATTAAAAATATTATCCAAAGACCCAAACAGTACACCAACACCCATCAAACCCAAATCTCCTTTAGCTACACTATCAAAATAAAGTTTATAAATCCATACTAAAGAAAGCTCCAAGAAACAACAGTACACTTAGAAGAATTATCAATTACCCTTAAATTGTCTTCTAATATTTATATGTATGCATATTGTGTGTAACTTGTATTGAGTCCAACTTATCAAATGCATCAAGCAAAAAATTAAATTGTCTTTTAACGTTTCTATGTATGCATATTGTAGCCAAGAAAAAAATGAAACTATTTTGTAATGTTTTTGTGTATGCATATTGTAGAGAAGCAAAAGAACAATGTGCAAGTTGTCTTGCAGCCAACTTATCAAATTAGTGTTTCATCATGAAGTGGTGAAATTAGTGTTTCTATTTAAATTTTTGTTCATATTGTATGTGTCATAGTTCACAATGTGCTAGAATGATGGAAGAAAAGTGGACTGGTGACTAGCTCATCTAATTAATGTTGCATCATGATGTAGTGAAATTAATCTTTTTGTTTAAGTATTTGTTCATATCATATGTGTCATAGTTCACAATGCACTAGTAGTGATGAATACAAAATGTAGATGCAATTAGGAGGCTAAAATGGCATGTAGGAGGCTAGGTCTGTGAGAAAAAGATGGATTTCATTTTAGTTCTATGATTGTATTGATATGTATTTGTGTTTAATTTTCATTGGCATTCATGCTTTGAGCTCTCTGTGAGTGAGATTTCTTGTGTCTTTGTAATGAAACAACTTGCATAATAAAGGAATAGAATAGAAAATATGTTGCAAATACTTGATAATAATAAGCCACTTTAAAGGGCCAAACCTCCAAAATTCTCCAAGAAGAACACAATTCACAATCTAATGATCAAATAACATTTACTACCTCCTATATATACCCTACTTATGCCTTGGATATCACCTAGACTGACTTACATACAAAATTTTAACACCTAGGCCGACCTAATTATCTAAATAAGAATATAATAATGATCATATAACTTAATTAAGAGTTAAGGTAGCCACAAGCTAACTATTCATAACTTTATACACACTATAAGATTAAGGGTGTAGCATACCCCTCTCTTTAGAGAAGTGTTGTCCTCAATGTTGATCAATTGTAGATGTTGTTGCAAGTATGAGCATTTGCTGCAAAGTGGTGTTGTCATTGATGTCAACATGTTAGTTCAGTGTTATCATTAGTGTCAACTGGTTGAGCAGAGATAATTATAAAGGTTGGCTTCAAAGAGTAAAGATACAGTGGTTCAGAGAATAGCAAATCCAACAACATCATAGGACAGAGACAATAACAACAAAGGTTGATGGTATAGTGATCTGGAAAGCAATAACCAGGCATAAGGATAAGGAGACAGGTGTGTAGATCAACTTGATTGATAATTTTGCAAGAGGGTTTGATCCTCTTCCTCACAAGATGCCTTTTCTCTTCATAGAAGACTACCGTGCAAGAAGATTTGATTCGGTAAGAAGATATGAAATTTGGCTAAGTGCCAGTCTAGCAAAATTAGGCCACAGAGTTTCAGTAATTCGGTCCGCATTGGTCCGTTATTGAAGATTTTGCTCTACAGTTATAGTATTTGATTATTAGTCATTGGATACATCTAAATCCATAATTTTGCTTACTTATGATCTCCGGTGTGAAGATGTGAACAACAGAAGTCCAGACTAACATAGTACAATTGTTTCTGGAGTAGAGCATGTAAGTATATGGATCTGTATTTCTCTAGCATGAAATATCTTTCTTTGTAGTTGTAAGGTGTTGATAGTGAATATTCAAAAAGTCCAAATCCAAAGTTTCAGGTTTTGAAGTCCTCCAGAATGAGAGTTCGTGTTGACAGAGTATCACACTTTGTATAGACAGTGCATTGACAGTACTAGTGACGATTTGAGATACTCCGCATTTCACTACAGGTGAATGGTTTGCTATGAAGATTTGAGGATAAGATAATGAATGTCTATAGCATGTATATTCCAACTTTTAAGTATTTTGGAGGTCCACACACAGTTTTGTGAATTGATAGATAATCTATATTGTTGTTGTCTTGCCAGTGGAGCTGACCTAAAGGTGTTGATGTTGTGAAGAGGGTAAATACATTTTGTGGAGTTAATTGGGAGCTATTTTAGGTCCATGTCAACCTATCTCAAAGTTTGAATCTTGGCATGAAGCATGTGTGTGAAGATTTGGGGCAGACACGTGCTATATGGCATGTTCTGCACGTTACATCCAATTAGGCCAACCTAATTGATGTTGTTGTGAAAGAAGTAGATATATATAGGAGTATGGTATAGAGATGCGATCTAGTTGATGTGACAGGTGCTTATGAATGTGATCTGAGTAAATACAGAGCAGTGCAAAATTTTAGAATAGTGTGTTGAGTATTGTTCTGTAACTTGAGCTTCATTGGAACTGTACTCCATGCATATGTCAGATGCAATTATAACAGTTCAAATTTTTGCAGTGAGCCACTTCTTCTATCTCTTTCTTTTAGGATAGTGAGTCCTTTGGCAATGAGCTACATGCAATAAGCATTCTTGGACAATGAGTCCACCTATTGTATCAACCTTAACTGGTTGCCTTATTAATATATTGTGAGCTAATCCTCACCGTGGCTTTTCCCTTTTTGGGTTTTCCATGTAAAAATAATGGTGTTCATGTGTTATGAGTTGTGGTTGTTTGTTTTTTGCTTAATTTCCTTCACTACAATTGTTTATGCTAAATGGATTAAACTTTTGAAGTGTAAATGGTTTAAGAGAATACTGATTCACCCCTCCTCTTAGTATTCTGGGTGTTCAGCAATTGGTATCAGAGCCAAGTCCTTTGGAAGAAGCTTAATTGCTTAAGGAAGATGTTGGAGATTGAACACATGGGTGCTAGAAGATTACCTATTCCTCCAGAAGAAATTTCTGCTGCTAAATACATTGGAGAAGACTACATACTTGACAAAGCTAGGGAACTTAATGCTACTTTTGAAGATCTTGAAAGGACTGAAGGTGAAATCAAAGATCTGAAGGAAAATGTCAGAGAAGTGGATGAATGCATCAAAAAATTGAGAGAGCAAGTCAAAAAATTTAAAGAAAGGCATAAGGAAGTCAGTGAACAATTGAAGCATGCAAATGAATCTATCAGTGGTCTAAAAGTGCAAGTTGAGGAGAAGACAAAATTGAGGAATGTCCAAAGGCAAATCAGAAGAATGTTCAAGACTTAAACAAGAAGTTGTGACTCTGAAATCATATCTAGAGAAGGCAAGGATTCATGAAGACAAATTCAAGATGAGTTTTGCAAATCTTGATGAAATGATTGCAAATCAGAAAGGTCCAGATGATAAAGAGGGCTTAGAATTTGAAAAGTTGAAAGCTCAAAATTAGATCAGACATCAAATGCTGAAAACAAGAAGAACAATGACAAGCAGTTATGGAATCAAAGGAATAAAGTTAGAAGACCACCGGTCAGATAACCAAATGCTTAGAGGCACTCATCTTTCAATGGTTTTTGTCATTTTTGCAATAAGTATGGACACAAATCAATAGAATTTAGAAGTAGAAGGAATCAAAATGTTCCATCTTTATTTGGTCAATGCTTTACATGCAATAAAGTTGGTCATAGAGTTGTTGAATGTAGAAGTAAAGTGAGTTAGAACTTTATTAGGTGTTTTGCATGCAATAAGATGGGACATAAAGCAAATGAGTGTAGAAGCAAAATACCAATGTATAATAGGAATAATGTTCAACCATTTTATGGATACTGCCTTACATATAATAAGTTTGGCCACAAAGCAACTAACTGTAGATCAAAGGCAAGAAGAAGTGGAAATCCTTAGCAAGATATGTGCAACTACTCTAAGTGCAATGAAGCAAGATACCCTCAAAGGTATAAGGAACCCATTGATATTTCTCCACAAAAGAAGGAAATGAATAAGATCTAGATAAAGAAGGATGTAACAGAGGTTAAGGACGAGCCTATATTGACATCCGGTTAGATGTTCCCTCAGGGAACTAAGATAAGAGCTTTGGCTCAGGGGGAGCTTCATTGAAAATCATTTTTCCCCTGCCAAAGGAATGGTGTTGATGCTTCAGCATGAAGATATGAGATGAAGATTGACATGCTTAATCATTTGGTGAAGACTGTGGTAGAAAATCTCCTAATATGGAAGTTTGCGGAGTATTTGAAGGTGACTGTGTAGATAGAGAAAAGTTTGACAGCTTTACTGTTTGAAGAATTAAATGTGAATTAGGTTAGATCTAAAGGGTCTTGAAAGGGATTTTACTTAGCAAAATCATTCACAAAAGCATTCGAAGAGTAGATCAAGAGCTGAATTGAGTAGAAGAAGAGATCAAGGTGATTCAGAGTTTACTGCATACAAACCCTAGTCTGGCAAAAGTGAAGAAAAGGTATTTTCTGGTTTGCCCTATTTCACTTTGTACTATGCATTGAAGTTTTGAATTCACTTGCAATGGATACACCACAAGTATTAGAGGTTACTGAGTGACCATGACTTAAATTCAAGAAACACCCCTTCAATTCCATGGAAAGGGATCCAGATGGCACTTTCTCAGATATACCATACGGTGTCCTGCATGCAGAGGATTTAACATACAAAGATAGAAGAATACAACCATAAAAAAGTTGGAGATATTTGGGTTAATGAGTTAACAGATGACAGTTTTGATCTAAAGCATGAATACAATGGGCCAACTGAGAAAAGGTTAGATGTTTGGAATGATTTTCCCAATTTGTGTTACAAAGATACGTGGGTAAGGTATGTATTGAGCCACATTGATGATAGATTCATGTGGATAGACCTTCCACACATGATAATCAAGGAAGCCATTAGGGTTGTAATAGGGTTGTGCTCCATTGGAGCTGTTCTGACACTTAAATCTGTTAAAAATGATGTTGTGATGAAACTCATTGGATCCAAATTTGACAAGAGAGCCTTGATTCTAAATGACATTGAAGATCCAGGAGTAAAATATGCATCTATGATGATAGGTTACATGATCTACTTCACAAACAAGGAAAATTTAGTCTCAGCTACTGCAATATACATTGCTTATGAGATGGTCAAAAAGGGTATGGATTATGACCTGTGTGAGTTGCTAATACAATGTAATTACTTGGAAACTTGTAGAAGACAAAGGATTCAAAATGTCCTTTCAAGTTTAGTATTGTGTTCATCTATTTACTGTTCTATTTCCTCAAGGAAGTTCTGGGTGCTCAAAACATTGTGTGGCTAGGACACATTCCAGTAGCCACCCAAATCAGAGACCATTTGAGAAGAATTGGGAACATTCAAGCTCAAAATGCTACACTTTGGGGTTACTTTAAAATATTTCAGGATAAGATGAATGCTAGGGAAAGGATCCCTAAGAAAGTTGTATAGAAATACAAAGATGATATACTCTTTATGGTAAGCAAAGATGGATGCTACATGGAGGCAGTAGAACCTAGGACAGTCTGGATTCCAGAAATGGGATATGAAGTGTGAAAATATCATTATAAGTCTTGCAGACCTAATACTGAGCAAGCCTAAAGACACCTCTAAAGAAAGACTTGGAACCTATGAAGAAAAATCTATTGAGGTACATCTTAAGCACAAAGAGAGAGAGATCAAGAAGAATGTTGAATAAATGAAGTATAGATTTGAAGAGATATTGGCACAAAAGGGACCTGCGGAGATATTCAAGGGCACATCTAAACCTAAAAGGGAATCACCAAATATCAGAAGGTCAACAAGGACTGCTAACCCCTCTGTTGATGTTCCTAATACCTTTGGACCCGTGCCTATAGCCAGTCTTGAGAAGAATGAAGTAGTCAGTATTTCTGATCTTGCAAAGAAGAGAAGAGTAAAGGGTAAAGCAGTGAGAAAGGGTTATGTGATGTATAATGTCATTGAGGAAGAAGAAGGACCCAAACTGATCTGAAAGAAAAGAGATTCCCTTACCTCTGAAGAAGAGACACAAATGAAAAGGACAAAGATTGATATTGTTAAAGAAGAAGAAGAAGATATGGAGAAAGATAAAGATGGATTTATCCTCAAGAAAAGAGAAGTCATATTTGGTGAAGAAGGGCAAACTTCAGGAAAAAGTAAGAAAAGAAAGGAAGGTGAAGCTACAAATAAGGGAAAGGGCAAGCAAGAAAATAAGAAAAATCATGTCTCCCTCCTCTACAATTGGAAGCTATAATTAATGCTATAACTGAGTATGGCAATCTAAAGTAGGTAGCTGAGTTGTATGACGAAAGGTCAGTACAAGATCAATCAATCATTGAAACAACAATTATCAGGTACATGGATGCATTCAATGTTGCATTAATAGAAATAATTGACAATCTGCCTAATAGTCTTGCTGATGTAATGAAAAAGAGAAGAGACAATGCCATGAATAAGGACATTGAAATAAAAAATAAGGCAATTGAGAAGGTTTGTCCTACAATTTCTGAACAAGATAAAATTAAGGCCATATAAAGGCTAGCCAAGGAATTCAAGACAAAAAGAAGACTAAATACCTTAATGTCAAATGATAAAGATGAAAGGGAAAGATTGAAAAAGGACACATTGAAAATAACTACAAGTGTTCTTGAAGAACTACAAATTGCTACAATTAAAGAATGCTCTTCTAAAGAAGATGGAAATGATAAAAATCATACTGAGAAAAATAAAGAAAAAAAAGGTGAAACCAACAGAACCACATGGGTTAACTGAAGAAAATTTTCCATAACCAACAACAGCAATGAATGCAGAAGATCTGAATGTGGTTGGCTCTCAGAGAACATAGAGATTGCTGATGAGTAGAGGGAGTTTCTAGAAGAAAAGATAGATGGTGATGAGGGAGAACAAAGAGAGGCTATTGTTGATCAAGTTGTTAACACTGTGGATAATGCCTCTATCCTGGAGAATGTTGAAGAAGTATTTGATGGAAGCCAGCCTCTAGAAACCTCTGATTCTAGATTGACTTCTAAGGAGGAGAAAAAGGATATTATTGGTGAAGGCTTTGGAGTTTCTTTGATAGACTCCATTAGAGAGTTCTTGGCAAGACAAAGACAAATCCAAACCATGTCTTCATCACAACCACTGTAGGTACAATCCTTGGATTGACATATTAACTTGTCCAACATATCTCCTTTACAAAATCTTCAGTTGGGGACAATATTTTAGGTGTCTACACAGGAAGAAATCCTACAGTCTCATATAGAAGGGAAAGAGCTTTTGGGAGAGGTCATGGAAATTTTTGAAAAGATACTGTCTGATGTTAAAAGAGATGTCTCTCTAGCCCTTGTGTTGCAAATGAGGAAATTAATGGAGATAGTCAATAGTCACTTTGAGTCCTTTGAAAAGGGAACCGAGAAGAAAGTAAGAGAAGAAATAGATAATAAGAGGTTAGTAGAATTAACAGATAAGTGCTCGAAGACACATTTTGCTAAACAATAGTATAAAATGTGTTCACAATGCCTTAAGTGATGCCAATGCTTTATATCAATTTTGTTTATCCTAGCCCATAACTACTAAAGAAATAAAAGACAAAATTGAAGGCCTTGAGGCACAATTGCTAAAAATCTCTAAAACCTGTGATCCCTTGAAAGATACAAATAGAGATCTATGAGTAGAAGTAGAGAAGACTTGTGCCATAATAAAGAAATTGCAGAGCCAAAAGGAGTTGATAAAAGATCAAATGAGTCAGATGAGAGAGATAGTAAGCTTTAAAATGGCTTCTTTGATTAGCATGTTAAAAGAGGTTGATAAGGTTGAAAAGTTGACTGATGCCCCTACAATGGTGGATAAAGTACAAGAATTACTCTTGCAGATAAATGGACAAATACAGATATTATACTCTGCAAAGGTGCATTGGGACTCAGTTGGGATTTGGTTGAAGAACATATACAAAGATATCTTTCCTACAAATCAGTAAGTTTCTTATTTTCTAATCTCTTGTACATATGCAGATGGTTAGAAGGAAAGAATTTTGATATTTTGGTATAGAAATAAGATAGTAAGGGGGAGTGCCATGCGGATAAAAGTTAAAGAAGTTTTTTAATTTGGTAATAGTCCCTTTGGCATTGATGTCAAAGGGGGAGAGAAAGCAATGTGAAAAAGATGCTTTGGGAGAGAGAGTAAGATGTGTAAAAGAAAGGGGGAGAGTAAGTTGGTGGCAGAATTCAGTCTTGATGTTTTTTCACATCATATGTTGCCATTAATGACAAAGGGGGAGATTATTACAAGTATGAGTAGTTGCTACAAAGTTGTGTTGTCATTGATGTCAACATGTTATTTTGGTGTTGTCATTAGTTTTAACTAGTTGAGCAAAGATAAGGATAAAGGTTGGATTCAAAGAGTAAAGATACAGTGGTCCAGAGAATAGCAAATCCAGCAACATCATAGGATAGAGACAGTAACAACAAAGGTTGATGGTACAATGATCTGAAAAGTAATAACTAGGCACAAGGATAAGGAGACAGGTGTGCAAATCAACTTGATTGATAATTTTGCAAGAGGGTTTGATCCTCTTCCTCACAAGATGACATTGCTCTTCATAGAAGACTACTATACAAGAAGATTTGATCTGGTAAGAAGATATGTTATGAAATTTGACTAAGTCTCAGTCTAGCAAAATTAAGCTATAGAGTTCCGATAATTCGGTCCACATCGGTCCTCTATTGAAGATCTTGCTCTATGGTTCTAGTATATGATTATTGGTCATTGGATACATCTAAATCCAGAATTTTGCTTACTTATGATCTCTAGTGTGAAATATGTGAACATCAGAAGTCCAGACTAACAAAGTACAGTTGTTTCTAGAGCAGAGCACGTAAGTAAATGTATCTGCATTTCTCTAGCATGAAATATCTTTCCTTACAGTTGTAAGGTATTGATAGTGAATATTCAGAAAGTCCAAATCCAAAGTTTCAAGTTCTGAAGTCCTCTGGAATGAGAGTTGGTGTTGATAGAGTATCACACCCTATATAGACAGTGCATTAATAGTGCCAGTGATGATTTAAGATACTCCACATTTCACTACAAGTGAATGGTTTGATATGCAAATTTTAGGATAAGATAATGAATGTCTATAGCATGTATATTCCAAGTTTTAAGAATTTTGGAGGTCTGCACACAATTTTGTGAATTGACAGATAGTCTATATTATTGTTGTCTTTCCAATGGAGCCACCCTGAAGGTGTTGATGTTGTGTAGAGGGTAAATACATTTTGTGGAGTTAAGTGGGAGCTATTTTAGGTCCATGCTAACCTATCTCAAATTTTGAATCTTGGCGCAAAGTGTGTGTGTGAAGATTTGGGGCCGACAAGTGCTATATTGCATGTTTTGCACATTACATCCAATTAGGCCAACCTAATTGATGTTGTTGTGAAAGAAGAAGATATATATGAAGGATTGTGATGCAGGAACATCCCTGGTTCAAGAGCAATCTTGCATCAACCAAAAACATTTGCAATTCAGTTTGTTGTAGTTTAGTTTGTTTCTTTTCATTTTCCAATTCAGTTCAGGCAGTTCAATCAGTAGCAGCTTCTGTATTTTGATCTGCATTCTATCATAGTTGCATTTTAGATCTTGTAGAACTAGGTGTAGCATCTCAATTCCTTTATCTACATCATATCCAGAATTCAGAGCATTTAGATTAAGTACCGGAAAGTTATCACTATCAAAAGATCGACTATTTTTCTTAGAGCAGAGCATCCTGACAATCTCAAACAATCAGCTAAAGGAGAAGACTTACGGAGCATTCCTTGACTTGTGGAGCCTAATGACACATCATTCAATGATATTTGGGTCATGGCTAACCTTCCCTGAGATCCGCATTTCATTCCATTCATTTGCGGAGATGTTCTATGTATTTAGGTTCGACCTACCTATGTACACAGGTTACAACTCTTCATTGGATTTTGTAATCTTCCTTTGTTGACGTAGAGGAACCTTATGATCTGAAGATGATATATAATGATGTAATAGATCCCTAGGAAGGTAGTGATTCACATAGTGATAGATGATAGTTTGGATTCTTTGCAAAGGAGCTTTAAAGCTATATCTAGTGCATATTCTGATATTCTGTAATCAGGCCTGTGAGCCCTAATTGTAATCCCACATGTTGCTGGTCAACCTGTATTTGAATTCTATGATATACTGAATGACTAAATCTGCATTTGCTTCATATGTTCGAGTTGTTTCTGTTGTGTTTACTCTTGTTGTACGGTCTGGACAGTTCACTCTGTGAACCCTCCTACCATGATTGCACCAGATTATTTTTGTTGTTTTAGGAGTATGGTATAGAGATGTGATCTAGTTGATGCAATAGATGTTTATGAATGCAATCTGAGTAAATACAAAGCAGTGCATAATTTGAGAACAGTGTGCTAAGCATTGTTCTGTAACTTGAGCTTCATTGGAACTGTACTCCATGCATATGTCAGATGCAATTATAACAGTTCCAATTTTAGCAGTGAGCCACTTCTTCTATCTCTTTCTTTTAGGACAGTGAGTCCTTTGATAGTGAGCCACATGCAGTGAGCATTATTGGACAATGAATCCACCTATTATATCAACCTTAACCGGTTGCCTTAGTAATATATATTGTGAGCTAATCCTCACCGTAGGTTTTCCCTTTTTGGGTTTTCCACATAAAAATCTTAGTGTTCATGTGTTATGAGTTGTTGTTGTTTATTTTATGCTTAATTTCCTTCACTGCAATTGTTTATGCTAAATGGATTAAACTTTTGAAGGGTAAATGGTTTAAGAGAATACCGATTTAGACCCCCCCTCTCAGTATTCTGGGTGTTCAATAGATGCTTCTACATAAAATCTTTATCTTCCCATATGGCATCTTCAATCAGTAAATTCTTACACTAAATGAGATACTTGGTGATTTCCTTAGCCCTCAACTTCATTGTGCATGTCTAGAGAATTAAATTTAGATCCAAAATGATTCTTCCTTCTTTAAAAATCACCTTCTATCGACCAATCACCTTCTTTGAACAAGAAATGTATGAAAAATTAGATGTATCTTTGTTGTAGGTGGTAACTCAAGCTTGTACACTCATAGCCAATCTTTTGTAGAATCTGGTACCGACCATAATGTTTTGGTGACAACTTGTTTTCCTCTATTTTTTGCTTCAAGGACATTTTCTTATAAGGTTGCAATCTCAAGAAAAACCAATCACCAACTTCAGAATCCCTTTCATTATGATGTTGGCCAGTCTATTGTTTCTTTCTATTTGTGCCATGGCTAAATTCTCCTCGAGTCTTGAAAGTGGTCATTGTTGGTGATTCATGTGATCCTTCACAACTTGAACTCTTGGTGTCACCTTTAATAATGGTGTGATGGATGGGGGATGGTATCTATATAATGTCATAAATGGGGACATTTCTAAAGAAGTATAGAAGGAAGTGTTATAACACTATTCCACTAGTGATAGCCAATCTACCCATTGAGAGTTCTTATCTAAATTGATGCAGAAAGGGCATGCACACAACTCAACGGACCTTCAAATCCTTTATCAAGCAACCTATTGGCTATAATGTGTTACATTTAAATATGTCAAACCAAGGAATTGTATTCTTCTTGGATGGTGACCGTACTATATGTATAGTCAAGGATTCTTCAGTTAAACCTAGAAGTTGTGCATAGAAACAAACTATTAAGAAGGAAACAAACTCTATTTTGCAAAGAACAATAGCTGCTACAAGTAGGTAATGTTGTTAAGGAATAATAAATACTTTATTTGGTAGAGGAACAGTCTATATAAATCACAATAGAGCAATAGTCTATGTACTAAGTTAGTGATCACTTTGAACATTCTCTAATTCAAAACAACCATAATAACTTCATGAACTAACAATGTAACTAATAGTATAAATTAACAATATAAAATAACAAGAGAACTACAGTTACCTCAAGTGGCCCTTGCTTGAGTGACTATAATTTTGACAAAATCTAAATCAGATCACTTCTTGTATCAACTACTCATTGATTGAATCCAAATCTATATTCTTTTATTGAATTCTAAAGATGCAATACAAGAACAAAACTTGACAATACAATTTCTTCTCTCTCTCTCTCTCTTTTATCATATACATAATCTAACATATATAGATAGAATCCAAGTCTCCAACTATCCAAGGATCCATTCTCCCCACAAACATAGGAAGAAGACTTTATTATTATTCTAATCAGATTAGAAGTAGGAAACTAACAACTACAAAGATAATCAGATATCACAATCCTACTATGATTCTTCTTATTCACCATGAAGATAGTCATAAATTAAAATAGAACATAAACCAAGATCTGAGATCCTCTTAATTATTATGATTGTGTCAATTGTTGAAGACAAAACCATTGAGGAGTGGAAGGAGCTATGGTTTAACCATTCCCACTTAGCTCAGGATCCTTCTTCTTTGGCTATGGGCTACTGTGTTCTCAATTGTAGATAAAACACCTCCTTTGTTGTGGGTTCAGAGATAGTCTCCATTACATGTAACCATGTACTTGTTGCATAGGGGTTAGTTTCACGATTTAATATTTATACATCACAAACTATCATAATTAATAGAAATTACTATCACATCTTATAAACAATCATTAATCCCCACATAATCATTTATGAACATATCATATATTATTCTTAATGCTTTAAGGTCTTAAAGATAATCATAAGCATATAGATAATGTTTGGGAATGTCTTTGAAAAGTATGAACTTAAATAGGAGAAACAAAACAAATTAAAGCCTCACCACACTTCCCAACTAAATATATTGCTAGTCCTCAAGCAACCAAGGTCTCTGATTATATTGGAGTGCAATTTCCCTATAATCTATGGTTTCCATGACCCCTTGATCCTACTTAAGATAGAAACCCTTATGTTCAGCCAACTGATCCCACTTGACCCGCTCTGTTGCTTGAGATGTTTTCACTTCTTGCCAATGAGGGATTAGATATAGGAGCAGGGGAGGATGAGACACTAGAGGAAGCCAAGTAATTCCATGCTCATTAGTTGATATGATATACCTATTGGAATTAGTCCGGACAACTAAGAGGGGAGTGAATCAGTTGTCCCACAAATTTAACCTTTTTCTACATTTAATCTTCTTTATCAACCTACACTCAGATTAATGATGTAACAATTAAAGCATGAATCAACAACACATGAGCAGAAACAAATTGAACACACATAACACCAAGATTTTTATGTAGAAACCCAGTTAAGGGAAAACCATAGTGGGGGTTAACCCACAAGATCTGTACCCTATTAAAAGTACTTGAAAGAAATGAAAAGGAACTTGCCTTAGGGCTCACTGCCCAGAGCTCATTGCTTAAGGAGGCTCACTGCCTACAGGAGGCTCATTGCCTACAAGAATTTATGTTTAATACAGGAAGAATGAACTGCGAAATAGCATCTTCTTTATACCTGGTTTAGTTCCTTTGAAAGCTCACAAGACTTCTACTCTTTCCCAAACACTTCTTCACCATCTCTTCATACCTTACTACTCTTGTTCCTCTGCTCCTCTTCTCTGCTCTGCCTTTGTACCTCTCTTAGGATTTTATCATTTTCGCACAAGGACAACTTTTCACAATTTATTCACAAGTATTTATATGCTTCATCAACCTTGGAATGAAGATCAAGGTTAGCACTACAACCATGTAAAGCACTATGTTGTCAGCCAAACATAACTAAGACTTGAATCTTCTTTCAAAAACACGCCATGATCCAAAGAATTGGTCTTAGATCATCCGCAACACACTTGAAACATTTGGTCGGCCAAGACTGAGAAGAATAGTCATACCAAGAAGAAAATCTTTACCAATGAGCTCAAACTTCAATGCGGACCTCCAACATAGAAGTCACATGATCCAGAGACCTCCACAAGCATATTTAATTCAACAAAAACATCCACACTCCTCCAAATCACTAGAATCACTTGCATCTTCATTCGGAACCTCAAGAACACTGTCTGCCATGACTGCCACACTAGAAAGATTGCTTACAGACCTCCAAACCACGAACCACTTGAGTTTATGATACATGGTAACTTCCCAAACAAGCCTCTAGATCTGTAGATCATAATATTTCAATGCGGAGCAATCTATGCCAATTTAGTGTCACTCCGTCTCTTCTAAACAACTGCCAAAACCCAGTTCAACTTAGACGGCCATAGCTTCTTCAAATCTTCATGTGGACCTCTCAAATCTTAAGTGGAGCTACTTCAGACAATCCTCTATATAACCATATGGTCTGCATATATATGTCTTCATTAATTTTCTTAGTATCCTCAACATTCCAGTCTTCTAAACAGGCAACAAAATGGAATACAGTTGACACCAATGGCAACAAGGATATGTTAACATCAATGACAACACCTATTAGACACATATTTGCAACAATCTCCCCCTTTGTCATTGATGGCAACATATGATGTGAAAAACTAATTCAACCATCAAGACAATAACTTCTCCCCCTTTCTCTTATCACTTCTGTAACTACTTTCTTCATTGCTCCCCCTTTCATCAGCAACTAGTTTTTCACATGACTTCTCTCCCTCTTTGACATCAATGGCAGAGGGCACATATTTGCAATCTTTTCTCCCCCTTTTTGTTTCAGACTAATCTCCAAAATTTACATACTAACTACTCCTAAGTAGTATCTCCTTAACACCAATCCGGATCACAAGATATGACTGTGAATTCCACCGGACTGATGCACCCTAGTGCATCTTAGTTCTAAGCAGGAGGGGTAATAACCCCTAACTTCTCTCTGAGATAGTCAAAAGAACCCTTACGAAGAGGCTTAGTGAAGATATCTGTAATCTAATCCTTTGAAGAAATAAACTCCAATCTGACTTCATTCTCATTAACCTTCTCTCTCAAAAAGTGAAACTTGATTGATATGTGCTTTGTCTTTGAATTCAACGCCGGATTCTTTGAGATGCTTATTGCACTTGAATTATCACAGAAGATTATGACAGGCTCTTCAAACATAATTGTAATATCCTTCAGCATTTGCTTCATCCACAGAATTTGAGTACAATTGTTTGTTGCTGCTATATACTCTGCCTCTGTTGTAGATAGAGATATTGCCTCTTGCTTTTTGCTCAGCCAAGAAACCAATCTTCTTCCCAAGAAGAATGTACCACCACTAGTGCTTTTTCTGTCATCCACATCTCCTGTCCAATCAGCATCTGTATATGCATGAAGAGTGATGTCATTATCCTTTGGATACCATAAGCCATAATCAAGTGTCCCTTTGAGATATCTAAAAATTCTCTTAACTGCTACAACAGGGGATTCTCTAGGATCAGCTTGAAATCTAGCAACAAGTCCAACTGCATTCATGATATCAGGTCTGGTCTAAGTTAGATAAAGCAATCCTCCAATCATTGATCTATACCTTTTTTGATCTACCTTAGGTGAATCATCATCTTTACTTAACTTGCATTTGGTTACCATAGGAGTACTTACTAGTTTTGACTCCTCCATTCCAAACTTTTTCAACAATTCTCTCACATACTTAGATTGAGATATGAAGATACCTTTATTTGACTAAGTGATTTGTAGACCTAGGAAGAAATTCATTTCACCACACATGGACATCTCAAATTCACTCTGCATCTGATTGGCGAATTTCTTGCACATACTCTCATTTCCACCAAAAATGATATCATCAACAAATACCTCAACAATCAAAATATTCTCATGATCAATCTTGAAGTAAAGATTACTATCAGCAGTGCCTTTTCTATAACCTATCTTTAGTAAATACTTATCTAATCTTGCATACTAAGCTCTTGGGGCTTGTTTAAGTCCATACAAAGCTTTTCTCAGTCTGCAGACCATATCTTCTTGATCAGACAACTGGAATCCTTCTGGTTTCTCAATGTAGAAGACTTCTTCTAGCTCTCCATTCAAGAATGCTGACTTGACATCCATCTGGTATACCTTGATATTTTTGAAAGCAGCAAATGCAAGAAATAATCTGACTACTTCAATTCTTGCTACCAGAGAAAAAGTTTCTTCAAAATCAATTCCTTCCACTTGAGAATATCCTTTGCATACCAACCTTGCTTTGTTTCTTACAACTTCACCATCTTCATTTAGTTTATTCCGGAAGACCCATTTAGTTCCAATCACATTTTTGTCCCCTAGTCTAGAAACAAGATCTCAAACAAATCTCTTCTTGATCTTCAACAATTCTTCTCCTAGTTCAAACACCTTTATTTCTATCTCCTATGATCTGATTTTCAGGATGATTCATCCTTACATACCTGGGAGTTTTGGGATTTGCTTGAACTTCTATTTCTTGAGCTTGTTCCTCAACTTCTGCACTTTCCTCTTGAGTCACTAGATTTTCTGGATCAATCTGGATCTGGGTCTGGGTTTGAACTTGCCTTCCTTGACTTTGAATTTCATCTTGATCATTTGATTCATATCTGCAAGACCTGGAATGTCCTTTGCTTTCATCAACTCTGATATTTGCACTTTCAACAATTTTTTTCAATCTCTTGTTAAAGCACTGATATGCCTTGCTTTGAATAGAGTAATCCAAAAATATTCCTTCATCACTTCTTGTATCAAACTTGCCTAGATCCTCATCTCTTTTGATATAGCATTTACTACCAAAAACTCTAAAATATCTTACAGTAGGAGGATGACCAAACCATAGTTCATAAGGTGTCTTACCAGAATTTCCTTTGGTCTACACCTGATTAAGAGTGTAGATAGCAGTACTCACAATTTCTCTCCAATAAACTTGAGGAACATTTGTTTCCATCATCATGGTCCTGGGAGCTTCTTGAATGGTTTGGTTCTTTCTTTCTACAACTCCATTTTGCTGAGGAGTCCTAGGAGCAGATAACTATCTTTTTATTCCATGCTTTTCACAAAATGTATCAAACTCATTAGAGGTAAATTCTCCACCTCTGTCAGATCTCAAACACTTTATCTTCACACCAATCTCATTTTCCACGATAACTTTGAACACCTTGAATTTGTCAAGAGCTTCTAATTTTTCTTTTAAGAAGGTTACCCACATCATCCAAGAGTAATCATCAACTAGCAACATGAAATATCTATCTCCTTACACACTCTTGATTCTAGCAGGACCACATAGATCAGTATGCACAAGTTCCAACCGTCCACTTGAGAATTGTTCTTTACTTTTGAATGAAGTTTTGTTCTATTTACCCAATTGAAATTCTCTACACATGCTATTAGTTTTCACAAGTTTTGGAAGATCTCTCATAGCCTGAGTAGAACTTATCTTGATAATGTTATAAAAATTCACATGACACATTCTCCTATGCCACAACCAACTTTGATCTGTCTGAACAATCAAACAACTTTTGCCAGAACTACTTAAATGAAAGATGTTACCTCTAGTTTGAGTACCAGATGCAATTTCAGTTCCGGAGCTTTCCAAGATTCTGCATTTTCCATCCTTGAATCGAAGATCATAACCCTTGTCAACCAACTATCCAACACTGAGAAGATTATGCTTCAGTCCTTCCACATACAGAACATCATTAGTGTTATTCTTACCATCAAAAGAGATTGATCCTCTGCCACATATTCTACCAGCTGAGTTGTCTCCAAATTTCACAATTCCACCTTCATATTTTTCAAAGCTTACAAACTTACTTTTATCACCAGTCATATGATGAGAACATCCACTATCAATCACCCATTCATCCTTTTCAACAACCTGAGTAGCCAAGGCACTTTCCACATTTGCACAGCTAGCAGATTCAGTACACACCGGATCTTCTTCTTTGATAGCAATGAACAGGCAATCACCTTTAGTGGAACCTCCGTGATCAGATTCATCATCTGTGACTCCTTCTTCTCTAGCTTCTTGGACATAGTAGCATTTCTTCTGACCTTTATATCTATTAGGGTTTGGCTTTGAAATCCTCTCTGGACATCTTGAGGCAAAATGACCAATCTTATTACAAGCAAAACATTTGAATGGCAACTTTCCTTCATACTTACCAGATCCATTTGGCATTCTTTTGGCAATAAGGGCTTCAATATCTGCAGTCTCAATTTCATCATCTTCAAGATCCTTTCTTGCCTTCACAAATTTGTTTGATCTTCTTGAAGAACTTTCACTTGGATCATATCTTTATTTTCCATACACACTGGCTTTAAATGCAGATTTAGACTTGGGAAGAGAATCACTAAACTCACTCATTTCAAATGTTGAAAGCTTACCAACTAGCTGATCCCTTGTAACAATTGTCATAGTCCTGATTTCTTCAATGACAACAACTTTATGCTTGTATGCTGTAGGTAAGGATCTGAGCACTTTTCTTAACAATTTTTTATTCATCCAATACTCCACCAGCATTCCTGATGCCGGTCACAAGTTCATTCACTTTCTGCATGTAGGAAGTAATGTTTTCATCTTCCCTTATCATCAACCTTTCATATTTACCCTTTAGGCTCTGTAGCTTGGCACATTTGACATATTTGTCACCCTCATACATATTTTCTAATTTTTTCTAGATTTCATAGGCAATTTTCAATTCCAGGACATTTGCCAATTTTGTGTCAGTCAGGGCACTCAATAATGCTTCTTTAGCTCAAATATTGCATTCAGCTTCCTTGAGTTTGTTTAGAGTTGTAGGTCCATTCTTCAAAATTTTATACTCTTTCTCAGTTATTGACCAAAAGGCATCACATATATATTCCAAATGACACTGCATGCACACCTTCCAAAGGGAGTAATTTGTTCCATCAAATCTCAGGCTTTCCTTCTTATAAGTCAACATCTTGGATCTCCTCAAGCGGTCAAGCTTCTTTCAGAGGATCTGGCTCTAATACCAATTGTTAGAATTAGTCCAGACAACTGAGAGGGGGGGGATGAATCAGTTGTCCCACAAATTTAACCTTTTCTTCTTTTAATCTTCTTTATCAATGTACAATCAAATTAATAATGTTAACATTAAAGCATGAATCAACAAAACATGAGCAGAAACAAATTGAACACACAACACCAGGATTTTTACGTGGAAACCCAGTTAAGGGAAAACCATGATGGGGGTTAACCCACAAGATTTGTACCCTGTTAAAAGTACTTGAAAGAAATGAAAAGGCACTTGCCTTAGGGCTCACTGCCTAGAGCTCATTGCTCAAGGAGGCTCACTGCCTACAAGAATTTATGTTTAATACAAGAAGATTGAACTATGAAATAGCATCTTCTTTATGCCTAGTTTAGTTCCATTGAAAGCTCACAAGACTGCTACTCTGCCCCAAACACTTCTTCACCATTTCTTCATACCTTACTACTCTTATTTCTCTGCTCCTCTTCTCTACTCTGCCTTTGTACCTTTCTTAGGATTTTATCATTTTCGCACAAGGACAACTTTCCACAATTCATTCACAAGTATTTATATGCTTCATCAACCTTGGAATGAACATCAAGGTCAGCACTACAACCATGAAAATCACTATACTGTCAGCAAAACATAACTAAGACTTGAATCTTCTTTCAAAAACATGCCATGCTCCAAAGAATTGCTCTTAGATCATCCGCAACACACTTGAAACATCCGGTCGGCCAAGACTGAGAAGAACAGTCATACCAAGAAGAAAATATTTACCAATGAGCTCAAACTTCAATGCGAACCTCCAACATAGTAGTCACACAATCTAGAGACCTCCACAAGAATATTTAATTCAACAAAAACATCCGCACTCCTCCAAATCACCAGAATCACTTGCATCTTCATCTAGAAACTCAAGAACACTCTCTGCCTTGACTGTCACACTAGAAAGATTGCTTGTGGACCTCCAAACCATGAACCACTTGAGTTTACGATACACGCTGACTTTCCAAACAAGCCTCTAGATCCACAGATCATAATATTTGAATGTAGAGCAATCCGGACCAATTTACTGTCACTCTGCCTCCTCTGAACAACCAAAACCCAGTTCAACTTAGATGGCCATAGCTTCTTCAAATCTTCATGCGGACCTCTCAAATCTTACGTGGAGCTACTTTAGAAAATCCTCTACATAGCCATATAGTCCACATATATTTGTCTTCATTAATTTTCTTAGTATCCTCAACATTCCAGTCTTCTAAACAGGCAACAAAATGGAATACAGTTGACACCAATGGAAACAAGGATATGTTGACATCAATGACAACATCGATTAGACACATATTTGCAACAATACCTGTGTGTCCTAGTAATTATCGCTAATAAATTAAAGACCAAGTGGGGTTCTTTTCTTCTTAATGTCGTTGTCAACTCATTCCACCTATGTCTTGAGAAGTTCAATGTCTCCTTACCAGTACCCTCAGCTAATTCCTTGAATTTCTTATAATTTGCTGCTTGGCATTCAAGGAGATTTTCCTCCACCCTAGGGTGTTTGATAAGATTGATCCATTCTACCACTATCCTATTGGGATCTTGGGCCTCTACCCTGATTTTGAGTGGAATTGATTTCTCCCTCTCATTATACTGTTGTTGAAGGATCCCTCTTCTATGCTCATTCTGTATGAATGATGTTATGGATTTTATTTGCACATCCCCAATAACAATTAAGGGATTCCAAGTGGTATCATAAGGAATAGCCAATTCATGAAAATAAAATTCACATAACTGGTTCTGCATCTCTGGGGTATCTTTTTGGTAGGTTGTCAAAAACAAATCGAATGTGAAAAGAGAAATAGGGTCATCACTGTATAGTTGACTAAATTGAAAACTCAAATATTGTTCTAGTAAATAAAGGGCATAAACCCTTGCAGGAGGTTTGCATCTCATAAGTTGCATAGTCATGTCTGCCATCCTATCTATTTTGAACTTCAGTCTCCTTATTTCCTTATTTTTCTCAATTTCCTTGTTGTCCTTCTCCTTCATCTCATGTTGTTCCTTTACTACTTCCTCTATCATCCCCCACTATTGCAAAGTAATAGTTAACAAGGTTGATGGTGCATCCTCTTCTTGATGATCATCCTGTTGCATAGGCTCTAGACTTCTCCTATTGATTTATATAATGGCCAATTGAGCCAGTTGACCTAGTCTTGTTCCCTACTGCTAAAAAATGTGCAACTAATTTTCTAATGTTTTAACTCATTCAACCCAGTCTCCTTTTGTTGGTATTCTTGCAATTATTTTTCCAATGTTGCAATCTTTTGTAAATCCACCTGCAGTTCATCCATCTTTTCATCAGTTTTCTCCTCAGTATCCAGCAATAATTCCTCTCTTTGAATTTCATCAGAGGAGGTTGACAATTCTTGGTTTCTTGTATCAGGAGGAGGTTGATGTCATTTCCTTGCTATGGACATTTGGTTGGGCTACATTCAACTGCTCCCTATTAACAAATAAATGTTCCCTCTTTGAGCCTATATTGGATTACACATCAACCACCCTCTTTTGTTTAGGAGGATTTTTTCCTCCTATAACTCCTTTGTCTTTCAGGCGACTTGAGTGCCTTGGTGGTTGAGTAGTCACTTTTTGTTTCTTTCTAGCTTTAGAGGGGGAAGAGGATGCTTTTCTATTTTTATTGGGCTTGGAAGTAGAAGGAAGGTTTTTGGAAATCTTAGATGATGCGGGTGACACTTGATGCTTTTCAAATTGTTATGTGTGGCTATAGGGTTGTGAAGCTAAATGTTCTGGGAAAGGAGTTGGCACCAACGAAGCTGCATGAGTGGGGGACTTTGCAAGTTCATCCATGGGGTTATCAGTGCATGGAGCTGAGTGCTCTAGAATGGTGTCATGGCTATGGGTAGGTGAAGCTATTGGTTCAAAAGAGGCCATAGAGGCTTTCCTCCTCTTCCTCTGACTATACATTCTCTTCCCGCGCCTCATCTTCCCCAACTGGTCCAACCCCTAAGGGTCTATCATCAATGTGGTTAGCTTTAAGAAAACTTTCCCTAGGAATGTCTGGGAACTGAATGGACAAACTTCTCTTCACCAATAATAAAACTAGACAATCATGTGATAGAGAAAACTAGTTCCCTCTTCTCTTATAATTAACAGACATTCTTTTTCACAGATTAAATAGGAAATTTAGAACATTTACAACCCTTCCATGATAAAGATGACTCAATAGTTTAAAATGCACAATATATAGCAATCATTGTCTTCCATCATAGGTTAAATACTTAATGATATAAGTAGCAACATAAGCCCATATATAGGGTAGAGAAGTACAATTATTACCTTAAGATGAGGACTCTTTCTTTCACTCGATTGGACAAACTCAACCCTTGTTGTAATGGCATCAGCTTTCACATGAAACTCCTCTCCAGCTATAGGTAACCCTATTACCTCTGCAATAGAAACCTTTGAAGCATCAGCCCACAATCCCCTGGCTATTGCTTCATTATTTTGAAATGTCATGGGTCATAGATTCATTGTATTCGTTCAACCTCAGGAAATAGTCCAACCATCTAGCTTGTTGGAAAATAGGCATACAATATGGGTTAGTTAACAATGTTGTATGCTCTGTAGGTTCTTTTTTGATTGGATCTCCACCTATCTTGTGCCACTTCTTGGTCCCCTTCTAGCTGCAATTACCTATTTGTCCAATTTGTATGGAATTCTGTATTGTTGGAATGAATTTTCACCCTGCAATTCTCAATTCTTGTTTCTGCTAGTGCATTTACTAGTTGCTATCTGCTTGACTGTGTATGCTATGTAACAAATAGTCATTGTTTATGAAAAGAGAGGTTTCGACGTGGGTGATGGTACGTGAAATCATTTCTATGTATGAAATCCCCCAACTAAGGATGCATTTTTCTACAAATGTGAAGATAGTGAGGATGTATGGTGTAGAGGGGTGAAATCATTGTTAACTGCGCATAATAGTTAAATTAATGATTATGTGAAGTAAGATTGCTATAAATAAATAGTATTAAATGTTAATTAATGGAATGTGTGAGATAATACCATTTGAATGCTGATAAAGAGGGAGATGATGCATGTGAAGAGGCTGACATGGCAGCTAGAGTGGATGATGTCGAAGAATGTGTAGAAGTGAAGTAAGTGGATTTTTTTGATTTAAGACAAACAACTGAGAGGGGTAGTGAATCAGTTGTCACAAAACTTTTCTTTTCTTTAAACACTTAAATCCTTCTTGTATTTCACTAGCATAATAATAATTCAATCATGGAAGCAGGATGCAATAATTCAAGATCAGAAACACATTAACCCATATGACACCAAGATTTTAACGTGGAAAACCCGGTTAAGGGAAAAACCACGGGGTGACTAACCCAAGATTGTATTCTCTGTTAAAAGAATAAGAAGAATAAAATGGCACATGCCAATTAGGGCTCACTGCCTGAGCACACTGCTCACAAGAGGCCCACTACCTATAGGAGATACACTGTCTATAGAATAATAAATATTACATACTTGAGCTGGAGATTAGCATCTTCACCATGCTTGAGTCAGTTCCATTTAAGCTTAACACTTCTACTCTACTTTTTTCTCTTCTCTTCTCTACCACTTTCTCATCTCCACATGTCTCTTTTGAAATGACTTCACAAATCTTATTTATATAGGACATCAACTTTTGGATAATCATCAAAGTCGGCACAATACATACTTTATTTCATTACAGAGCAATTACACAAGTACAACTTGAAAAAGACTTCATTTGAATCACCACATTGTCAGCCACACATATCTGGGACTTCAATCTTCTTAGAGGAACATGCCATGCTTCGCAGAACATCTCCAAGATCATCCACAAGATGTGTAAAACATCCGGTTGGCCATGATCAGGAAGAACACCATCACCCAGAAGTAAGTCTTCAATTACAAGCTCAATCTTTAATGTGGACCATCAACACGAACTGGATATAATCTAGAGACCCCCACAAGCTTGACTGAATCACCAAGAACATCCACACCACTTCTGCTTACTAAAATCATTCGCATCTTCATTCAAAACCTCAAGATCACATTCTATCATTACTGTCACATTAGAATAAATGTTTGCAGACCTCCAGACCACTAACCAATTGAGTTGTCAATTCACATTGGCTTCCTAAACACTCCACCAAATCTACAGAACATGATATTGCATTTCCAGATCTCACCGAACCTATTTGTGTTACTCTGTCACCTCTAAACATCTGCCAGAACCAGTTTTACTCATGTAGCCATAACTTCTCGAAATCTTCATGCGGACCTCTCAAATATTGACTAGATCATCTTTAGACACATATCTACAAACCCTTCAATGCACATTCTCTGATCTTCATCTTAGCTAGGATCTTCTCTTCAAAGAGCTTCACTATCTTCACTGTTCTTCTTTATTTCTGATAGGACTAATTTTCTCAATATCCTTAGCACACAGCTCATCCAATCCTTGACATCAATGCAATAGGAGTATGTTAACATCAATGACAACATCGGTTAGGCCAATACTTGCAACAATCCCCCCCTTTGTCATTGATGGCAACATATGATGTAAAAAATTGTTTTAACCATCAAGACAAGAACTTCTCCTCATTGACTAACATAGCTTCCCCTATCAACAACAATCATTCATATGTCTTCTCTTCCTTTACTGCTCCCCCTTTGATCAAAAACCACTTTTGTTTTTCACATGTCTTCTCTCCCCCTTTGACATCAATGGAAAAGGGTGCATACTTGCATCAATCAGAATCATATAGACTGCTTCCCCTGAGTATTAGCTTCCTATCATCAATTTGGATCACAAGATATGACTGTGAGATCCACCGGACTAATGCACATCAGTGCAGCTTAATTCAAAACTAGAGGGGTAATAACCCCTAACTTCTCCTTGAGATACTCAAAAGAGTCTTTAGGTAGAGGTTTAGTAAGGATGTCTATAATTTGATCCTTAGAGGGCACAAACTCCATTCTAACTTCATTCTTGTTCACCTGCTCTCTCAAAAAGTGAAACTTGATGGATATATGTTTTGTCTTTGAATGCAACACCAAATTTCTTGATATATTTATTGCACTTGAGTTATCACAGAAGAATGTGATGGGTTCCTCATACTCCACTCTGATGTCTCTTAGCATTTACTTCATCCACAATACTTGAGTGCAACTACTTGCTGTTGCAATATATTCTTCTTCTGCAATGGATAGAGATATTGCCTCTTGTTTCTTGCTGAGCCAAGAAACCAATCTTTTCCCCAAAAAGAATGCACCACCACTGGTACTCTTCCAGTCATCCACATCTCCTACCCAATCCGCATCTCTATATGCATGAAGAGAGAAATCATGATCCCTAAGATACCATAAACCATACTCAACTATTCCCTTTAGATATCTGAGAATTCTCTTAATTGGCATGACATGAGATTCTTTGGGATCAGCTTGGAATCTGGCAATAAGACCAACATCATTCATAATGTCAGGTCTAGTTTGAGTAAGATACAGTAGTCCTCCAATCATTGACCTGTACTTTTTCTGATCAGCCTTAGGAGATTCATTATCTTTGGTTAGTTTACATCCGGTCGCCATGGGAGTATTCATTGGTTTTGAATCTTCCATTCCAAATTTCTTTAACAATTCTTTCACATATTTGGTCTGTGATATGAAGATTCCTTTCTTTGTTTGAGTGATTTGCAGACCCAAGAAGAAATTCATTTCTCCAAACATAGACATCTCAAATTCACTTTCCATTTGATTTGTAAAAGTCTTACACATACTATCTCTTCCTCCAAAAATAATATCATCAACAAATACTTCAACAATCAAGATATTTTCATGATCAATCTTGAAGTGCAAGTTGTTGTCAGTAGTAGATTTGTTGAAACCAATCTTCAAAAGATGTTTATCCAATCTTTCATACCAGGCCCTTGGGGCTTGTTTGAGTCCATACAGTGCTTTCTTCAACTTGCAGACCATATCACCATGATCAGACAATTGAAATCTATCCAGTTGCTCAATGTATACTTCTTCTTCCAAGTCACCATTGAGGAAGGCAAACTTGATATCCATCTGATATACTTTGAAATCCTTGAAGGCAGCAAAAGCAAGAAATAATCTGACTGCTTCAACTCTTGCCACTGGAGCAAAGGTTTCTTCAAAATCAACTCCTTCTACTTGAGAATAACCCTTGTAGACCAATCTTGCTTTGTTTCTGACTACTTCGCCATCTTCATTCAGTTTATTCCGGAAGACCCATTTGGTCCCAATCAGATTTTTATTTCTAGGTCTGGGAACAAGATCCCAAGTGTGATTTTTCTCAGTCTGCATCAACTCTTCCTTCATTGCTTTAGTCCATCTTTCATCATTGCATGCTTCACTTACTATTTTTGGTTCAATCTTTGAAATTAGACAATACTTTTCTGAGTCTTGAGCAATCTTTCTTCTTGTTTGAACACCTTTGCTTTTTGTTGTCACATGAAATTGCACCTTGCTTGGATGGGACTCCAAGCATTCCAATGACACAATGGGATTGATCTCTAAGTGTGGGACTTTGCTAAATGAGATCAAACCTCCAGAGAAGGCCGGCTTCCTTGTCTAGTTATCACCTAAAACTACTATATTTTTAGGGTGAAAAGGGGAAGAAATATGCTGAAATGAAAGATAAAGCATCAATACTGGAAAACATGAAAGGGTGATGCACCAGACAGATTTAAAGAACCTTTGCAAAAACTGAAGGCATGCACAGCACAACCAGATACAACAAGCAAATGTACACAGAATAGATGATTCTAATAGAGGTAAGAAGCAAGATGATTGAGAGGAACAAGAAATATTCACAGACAACCATATGCAGATTCACACAGAGATAGAGAAATCAGCAAAAGGCATGATAGCTTGCATATATCTAATGAAAGGCAAGGTTACAACATGAAAAGTTCTATTTGGAAATAGGGAGGAAAGAATGCTCCAAAAATTCCAACCCTTTTTACATCATAAGCCTCAACTTATATAGCATTTCAAAACTAACCTAGGTCGGTTACAAAATCTGCTCAGGGAGCTGTAATCAGAAAATATCTCGGGAAGAACGTCCCAGCTGCCAGGAGTAATGGTGCGAAAAGATCTATAACAGGGGCAAATGGAAGATATTTTTGGGTCATTAATGCAAGTAGCTGCGATGTTCTTCCTGAGATATTTTCTGATTACAGCTCCCTGAGCGAATTTTGTAACCGACCTAGGTTAGTTTTGAAATGCTATATAAGCTAAGGCTTATGATGTAAAAAGGGTTGGAGTTTTTGGAGCATTCTGTCCTCCCTATTTCCAAACAGAACTTTTCATGCTGTAACCTTGCCTTTCATTAGATATATGCAAGCTATCATGCCTTTTGCTGATTTCTCTATCTCTGTGTGAATCTGCATATGGTTGTCTGTGAATATTTCTTATTCCTCTCAATCATCTTGCTTCTTACCTCTATTAGAATCATCTATTCTGTGTACATTTACTTGTTGTATCTGGTTGTGCTGTGCATGCCTTCAATTTTTGCGAAGGTTCTTTAAATCTGTCTGGTGCATCATCCTTTCATGTTTTCCAGTATTGATGCTTTATCTTTCATTTCAGCATATTTCTTCCCCTTTTCACCCCAAAAATACAGTAGTTTTAGGTGATAACTAGATAAGGAAGCCAGCCTTCTCTGGAGGTTTGATCTCATTTAGCAAAGTCCCACGCTTAGAGATCAATCCCATTGTGTCATTGGAATGCTTGGAGTCCCATCCAAGTAGGGTGCAATTTCATGTGACAACAGTTTCTGGCATGCCCGGTGGGACCATACAAACTCTTATTACTGGTTTTGATGTGCAACCAGTGATTTTCTGACCTATAGGAGTTTTAAAAAATTGCATATCTGGTGACTCATACTAAGGAAGATCAGGCAAACTAGTTCTGCTGATCTACTTTTATGAAAAGGATACAAACTAGGAGTTCAAGTTCAGGCTCATTTGAGTATCTACAGCTTTCTGCACCTAGGAGGCAGAGTAGAACTATAGTAAGAACTCCCTATTCTAAGAGGACATTGTCAACTCCACCAAATTTTAGACCATTTGCCTCTGTAGTCCTTGTAGTAACTCAAGCAAACCAACCTCCAGCTGCTCAGATGGTAAGAAATCCGCCATTTGTGGCTTTTGATGGGGGAAGCCCCTTGAACTTAGCAGTACATGATGCCATACCTATGGCAACCTTGAAGAGCCTGCCCTATTTCATAGGGGAAACCCAAACTACACCTATTGAACGCATAAGAGATGTGACTTCTCTATGTGGAGTACATCATGTAACACAAGAGAATGTAGCCATTAGATTACTAGCTGCCTCATTCAAAGGGAAGGCATTACAATGGTTCAGAAGTCTACTAGTACAGACTATAGGAACCTAGGATGACTTAGGAGACAAGCTGAATAAGCAGTTCTAGGATAAATCAGATAATATGTCATTGGTGGAATAGATGACCACCATAAAGAGAGCTCCTCAGGAGCCAATGATGGACTTCAACTTCAGATTTTAGAAGACATGGGATAGAATCCCTACCACAGTAAGACCTCCAGCTGAGTATGCATTCTTATATTTCTTGAAAGCTTTAAATAGTGATATTTCAGTGATGATACAATCACTAGGAGGTGCCAGCCTACCTGATGCCTATGAAATAGCCATCAGAGCAGAGAATAGTCTAATTCAGGCTGGAAAAATAGCACCTAGGCCCCCTATGCCCATCTTCCCTGAGATCCAGGCTTCTATGCCTTTACCTACCCCATATTTGGTCCCTACACCTGTTGTTGCAGCATTACCAAGTACCTCCACTTCTGAGCCTGCTGCCTCTAGTTCATCTCAAGAGCTAAAAGAGATAAAAAGTAGCCAGTAGAAAATAGAAAATCTTCTACAAACTTTTGGGAATGATCTAGTAAACCTTAAGAAGCAACAGTCTCAAGGTAGGCAGCCTTATCAACAACATCAGGGGCAGAACCAAGCATATCAGGGGTAGGGTCAACCTTACCAGGCTAATAGGCCATCTTATCAAAATAACTACCAAGGTGTCAGGCAAAATATGAACCAAAAGCCTTTTCAGCCTTACAATCTAGCACCTGTTAATGTAGCAAGGGACCTTGTCCCTGTTCAAAATAACATTGTAGTTGATTATGATTGATGTGTCCCATGCCATATGCCACACAATCAAGCAACTTGTTCAAATGGAGTCCTAAATCAGGCCCTGATGGCACAAAATGTGGCAGCCACACAACCATACACACCAAATGATGGAGCTACACAACAACAAGAG
Organism: Cunninghamia lanceolata; assembly: GCA_027924645.1. NCBI lineage: Eukaryota > Viridiplantae > Streptophyta > Pinopsida > Cupressales > Cupressaceae > Cunninghamia > Cunninghamia lanceolata. The sequence continues at coordinate 2,098,823 of BSBN01000905.1, forward strand.
CAACCTCAGAATGATTTTGCTTTCATGAATTGGCAGGAAGGAGAATTTTGTGGGGTAAATAGTGATAGTAATCCAGTTGCTGCCAATACAAGGGCTAAGAGGAGGGCTTATGATGTTGAGCTAGCAGCAAGCAAAGATAGAGGACATACTAATGCTTCCACATCCCATATTCCTCGCATCTTGTAAAGAAGTACACCAGCAACAACAAGGGAGATGCCTCATTTGCAGGCTGATACTGCTGCTACAAAGTCAAGTCAGAAGGTAGGTGCCTCTTCACCTTTCAATATTATTGAAAACATGAAAAAGATGAATGTAACCATGTCTATGTGGGATTCCTTAGCAATCCCTAGCTAAAAGAAGATGTTATAGTCTGCCTTGTCTGATTTGAAGGTATCCAATGATACCACTATTGACCCAAATAGGACTGTCCTTGTTAATTCATCCCAAGATGACATCAAGCAGCCTAACCAAAGTGCCAAACCTCTTCCCTTTTATGTATCACTGATAATTGGGGACAAACTAGTGCACAATTGCATGGTGGATAGTGGAGCAAGCAGTTCTGTCATGCCTAAGCAGATTGCAGATCAGTTAGGGCTTAGATACCAGCCACTTGAGAAAGGTGTACTCCAGGTGGATGGTACATCTATTATTACTGTGGGTATCATAAGAGACCCAGGTCTCACCTTACACACCTGCCCCAATGTTTCTATTTTACAGGAGGTGTTCATAATAGATTTGCCTCCTCATTTTGCCATGTGCTTATCAAGGGAATTTACAGCCAAAATAGGAGGATATCTATCTTCTGACTGGTCCCACATGTTTTTCAAAACTAGATATGCAACCAAAGTAACTTTGAAATCTGAGGTACTTTCAGACTATCACATAGAGCCTTACACACCCAGTGTTGTTAATGCAAATTGCATTATCTCTAATGACCCTGAACTAGTTGCTGCTTAGGAACTACAAGCTGAGAGCATACTAGAGGTACTCTTGAAGGAGTGGGCCTCTAAAAATGTTGTGGATGATCCCAAGGGACATATCCAAGAAACCAGCCTGGGAGTGTACATATTGCATGAGCATGAAACAACAATACCAAGTCTTCTGAAGAAAGCAGAGCAGCAGGTAGAGCATCATGATGAGGTATGGAAAATGTTTTTTGATGGCTCTAGGGGCAGAAATGGATCTGGTGGTGGTGCAATGCTTGTGTCACCACAAGGTGAAAATTATTATGATGCTTTTCATTTTGCCTTTTCTTGTACTAACAACACTGCTGAGTATGAAGGGTTGATCCAAGGTCTGCAGTGGGCAAGAAAGAGGAAGATTGGTTGGCTGCAGGTGTTTGGACACAGTGAGCTCATTGTGAATCAGGTGAGGGGACTACACCTTACAAAAAGTGATGCCCTGAAGTGCTACAAACACAAGGTAGGAATTTGATTGAAGAGTTTGATGCTTTCAATCTGATCTCCATTCCAAGAAGTCAGAACCATCATGTTGATAGATTAGCTTCAATTGGGGCTCAATTTGACATCCCCAGTGATATTCAAAGGGAGAAGGTTCAGCCTCATATAAAAATAATTTCTAGGCCTTCTATCCCTGATAACAATATTTATTGGCAAGTTTTTGATAGTGATGAGCAGATCTTGAGGTTCCTATTAGAGGAAGATGAGTTTTCCATGATGAATCAGGATAAACTCAAACAACAGTATGACAATGATCAAATCATTCAGCTAAGAACAAATAAGCTACCCAAGGGATTGGTCACCTTGGAATCTATCTTTGGCATTGATGACCAAAAGAAGAATATGACAAAAACTAGTATGCAAGTAAAGGAGGAGCATTATGAAGAGCTAGAAGTTTTCAAGGGTAGACTCCTTAAAATTGGTAAAATCTACTTAGTTGAAGATAGAAGAGATTTCATTGCTCTTTGTGAAGAATTTGAAGAGGTGTTTGCTTGGGATTATGCAGACTTAAAGGGATTTGATCCTCATATTGCCCAACACACCATAGAGTTAGAGTCAAGTATAAAACCTGTGAGGCAGAAACAAAGACCTCTTAATCCAAAGCTAGAACCCCTGATGATCAAAGAACTAACCAAGCTGATTGAGGGGAAGATCATCTTTCCAATCAAACACACTTCTTGGGTTTCTAACCTTGTGCTTGTGAGGAAGAAAAATGGGGAAGTCAGGCTGTGTGTTGACTTCAGAGACCTCAACAGAGCCTCCCTAAAAGACCACTACCCATTGCCTTCAATGGAGCAAATTCTATAGGTGGTGGCTGGCTAAGAAAGGTTTTCTTTGCTTGGTGGATTTTCTGGTTATAACCAGGTGCTAGTCAAAAAAGAAGACCAATTCAAGACTACTTTCACAACCAAGTGGGGTACTATGGCCTACAAGAGGATGCCTTTTGGCCTCTCAAATGCTGGCTCTACTTTTCAAAGAGCCATGGGCATGGCCTTCAGGGGTCTGATGTATAAGCTAGTGCTGGTTTACCTGGATGACATAACAGTCTTCTCTAAGAATGCATCTAAGCATTTATCCCACCTAAGGCTAGTCTTTGAAAGATGCAGAGAGTTTCGGATATCCCTCAATCCAAAGAAATGCATTTTTACTGTACATGAGGTCAAGTTATTGGGGCATGTTGTGTCAAAGGAGGGTATTACCATTGATAAGGAGAGAATAAAGGCCATTTTGGAATTGCCCTTACCCAGTCATAAGAAGGGATTGCAATGCTTCATTGGCAGAATTAACTTTCTAAGAAGGTTCATACCTGATATTGCAAATCTCTTAAAACCCTTGACGTCTATGTTGAAAAAGAACATAACTTTCAGTTGGACGTCAGAGGCTAGACTTAGCTTCCAGTCCATAAAGGAGGCATTAACAACTGCACCAACCCTGATCAATCCTGATTTCTCTAAGGACTTTATCCTGTATGCTTATGGCAGCCTAGATACCATCTTCGCTATTCTGGTGCAGCAGCAGAGCGAGGGTTTTGAACAACCAATCACCTTCTTCAGCCAAGGGTTGGAGGAGTATGAGCAGAAGTATAGCTTCGTTGAAAAGCATGTCCTAGCAGTAGTCAGGAGCCTAAAAAAGTTTAGGCATCTTGTTTCAAATAATAAGATACACCTGGTGGTGGCTTATCCTAGTGTGAAGGAGATCCTACTGAGTAAAGATGTTAATGAGAAAAGGGCTGGTTGGATTACCAAGGTCATGGAATATGATGTGGAGATCAAGATAACCAAGTTGGTCAAAGGCAGGGGACTTAGTGAGCAGCTTCTCACTAGTTCTAAGGATGTGGTAGAGGAAGTAGAAGAGGTGCTCCTGATCATAGAAGAGGAGCATCATGATGATACATCAGCAGTAGGTACTAGTTGGGTTAATGATATGACCTAATTTTTGCAAACTGGTAGATGTCCTGTAGGCTTAGATAAAGCTAAAAGAAGATACTTTAGGCTGCAATCCATTCCATATGTTTTAATAGAAGGCATCCTTTTCAGAAAGGACTTTAATGGTGTATTGCTTAGATGTATTGATACTGATCAGACTGACAGGATGTTACATGAATTCCATGATGGAACAGCAAGGGGTCATTTTGCCCCAAGGACTACTGCTTGGAAAATAATGAGAGCTGGCTATTATTGGCCTAGCTTATTTAAGGATGCCCATGCATGGGCTAGAAAGTGTGTTAAGTGTGCCCTTTTTGCAGGAAAAGAGAGGCTGCCAGCTTTGCCTCTACACCCAATCCAGGTAGAGCAGCCCTTTATGAGATGGGGCATTGATTTTATTGGACCCATCAACCCACCATCAAGTGCAAGCCACAGGTGGATACTCACAGCCACAGACTACTTCACAAGATGGACTGAAGCAGTGGCTCTGAAAGAATCTAATGAGAGTGTTGTTTTAAAATTTTATTGTGATTTGGTCTCTAGATTTGGAGTGCCTGAATCAATCATATCTGATAATGCTCTAGCTTTTGTTGGCCTAAGGATAACTGATTGGGCTGTCAAGAATGGGATTTATTTGAATACTTCATCAAATTATTATCCACAGGGTAATGGTTTGGCTGAATCCATAAATAAGAATCTCATCAGGATTATTAAGAGGACAATGGAGAATAATTAGAGGACCTGGCACACTGATTTGAAGTTTGCTCTGTGGGCTAATAGGATAACTCCTAAGAGATCTATTGGGAACTCCCCTTGTCTACTAGTGTATGGAAAGAAGGCAAGGTTGCCTATGTCTATGGAACTGCCAGCACTAGACATCATGCATCATCTATAAATGCTTGAAGTAGAAAGCCCCATGGCTATAAGATATGCTCAGCTTATGGAGCTAGAGGAAAGTAGAAATAAAGCTATGGCAGCCATGGAACATCATCAGCTGCAAACAAAGAGAAATTTTGACAAGAAGGCCACCCCCAGATATTTTAAAGTGGGTGATATGGTGCTCAAATGGGATGAGCTGAGGAGTAGAGTAGGGAAGCATTCCAAATTTGACAGCATGTGGAGTGGCCCCTTTCTCATTACTGAATGCAAGGAACACAATGCGTTTCAGTTGTCAAATATGAATGGAGAAAATCTGCATATCCTAGTCAATGGGATACACTTGAAAAGATGTTTTGGGGAGTCAAAATAATTCAAGCAGGATCAGTCAGTATGCATATCCCCATGAAAGCCATATTTATGATCCTGAGGTCTTAACCCAATTTCAAAATCTAAAGCTTGCCTGAAGAGGCTTACCATGTGAAAGAGCTTGGAAAAATAGGCAAGTTTGTTTTTTACATCACCCTAAAATTCGCTAAGATGAGGAAGTTATGGAGGGTCATCACATTTGAATATCGGGTCATCTTCTTTCCATAGGGTCATGTTTCATAAATCGGATCATATTTCAAACATCGGGTGATATTTCTGAATATCACCCTACATTTGAAATATCACCCGATATATGAAACATCATCCTTCTTGCGAGATATCTCCCCATGGCCAATATGACGGTGACGTCATCATCCCTTTATGCCTCATGTTGATATATTTCCAACTTCCCCCCATCTGATAACATGACGATGACATCATGGTAGCTACAATAATAAACCAAGTGATATGCCGCTGATGTCATCCAGATCTATTCCGGGGGAAGGATCATCTTTCTTGTGAAGGTCATCATATTTTTGCCAACCCGATCTTTCACATCAGAATGATATTTTAACATCAGGTGATCTTAGCTAAAGATCATCCTGATGTTGGTGCTACGAAGTTTCTAAGTATGGCCCAATCTTCCGAGGGGTCATCACATTTGAATGTCGGGTGAACTTAGTTGAAGATCATCCTGATGTTATGTTTTCACTTCATGTTCACTGGATCTCCCAACATCCTGTTGATGTCATCCTGATTTTCATACATCAAGGTGATATTTTTATATCATGATACTTCCATCAGGAGGATATTTTCTGCGGGGTGATATTTCACATCAAGGTGATATGAATTATCAGGATGAGCTCGTTAGGAGGATTTTTCCATCAGGAGGATATTTCGCAGGTCTTGAAGATGATGATGAGGCTCAGGGCTAATTTCATATCGGGGTGACTTTTCATATCAGCCGGACATGCCGATGGCTCGCCGATGTTAGAGGTCTGGCTGACAGGTGATGGTGCAGGTGGCTTGCTGACGTCAGGGTGATATTTAGAGCAACGAGATATCATGCTGAAGGAGGATGATGTTAAGGCTTATGATGATGCCGTCGGGAGCAAAATCACCGACATTACATATGCTCATGGCCTAGCTTATAAAGTGATGGAGGCGTCTTCTCCGAATGCATGTGGGATAATCATGTCCCGCAGAAATTTGGAAATATTAGGATGATGACCTTTTGGCGGGAATTCTTCTGGAGGGTTCCCACTTCCATATCTGATTCAGATCTTCATGTCGGTCGAGTGGACTTTTTCTGCAACAACTTTCTCAGGTTGGTGAAGATATTTTTTGCATTTATTGCTACACAAGAGGGCACAGCTCGCATTGATGGCCCAAAATATCCCGCCACCGCTTCATCTCTAGTCTTTCTTCCGCCGCATGGTTGTCAAGAACTATTAGAAGCAGCTGCTCACATTTAATGTTAGGTTATCCTCTGCCATTTCTGAGCATAAGATCGATGATGCAGCTGCTTGCATTAATGACCCAGAAATATCTTCCATCTACCCCTGTTACAGATCTTTTCGCGCCATTACTCCTGGTAGCTACGACGTTCTTCCTGAGATATTTTCTAATTACAGCTCCCTAAGCAGATCTTGTAACCAACCTAGGTTAGTTTTGAAATGCTATATAAGCTGAGGCTTATGATGTAAAAAGGGTTGGATTTTTTGGAGCATTCTGTCCTCCCTATTTCCAAACAGAACTTTTCATGCTGTAACTTTGCCTTTCATTAGATATATGCAAGCTATCATGCCTTTTGCTGATTTCTCTATCTCTGTGTGAATCTGCATATGGTTGTATGTGAATATTTCTTGTTCCTCTCAATCATATTGCTTCTTACCTCTGTTAGAATCATCTATTATGTGTACATTTGCTTGCTGTATCTAGTTGTGTTGTGCATGCCTTCAATTTTTGCAAAGGTTCTTTAAATCTGTCTGGTGCATCACCCTTTCATGTTTTAAGTGTTGTTGCTTTATCTTTCATTTTAGTACATCTCTCCCCATTTTTAACCCCAAAATACAGTAGTTTTAGGTGATAACTAGACAAGGAAGCCAGCCTTCTCTAGAGGTTTGATCTCATTTAGCAAAGTCCCACACTTAGAGATCAATCCCATTGTGTCATTGGAATGCTTGGAGTCCCATCCAAGCAAGGTGCAATTTCATGTGACAACACTGTTATCACCTATGATCTAGTCTTCAGAATGATTCAGTCTTACATATCTGGGAGTTTTGGGAATTTTTTGCACATCTATTTCTTGGACAAGTTCATTCAAACTTATCTCTTCTTCCTATATTTCAGGATTCTCTGGATCAATCTGGATCTGAATTTCAGAAGGGGCTTGAACTTCTTGGACCAAAACATCATTCTGATCATCTTCTTCATATTCATAAAACCTTGAGGGTTTTTCAATGCCTTCATCAACCTTCACATTCGTACTTTCTATAATCTTTCTCAATCTCTTGTTATAACACCGGTATGCTTTGCTTTGAGTAGAATAACCCAAGAATATTCCTTCATCACTTCTAGCATCAAATTTGCCAATGTCTTCATCTCTTTTAATGTAACATTTACTACCAAAGACTCTGAAATACTTTACAGTGGGAGTGATGCCAAACTAGAGTTCATAAGGGGTCTTACTAGTATTGCTTCTGATTTGTACTCGATTAAGAGTATAGACAGCAGTGCTTACAACTTCTCTCCAGTATATTTGAGGAACATTTGCTTCCATCATCATGGTTCTAGATGCTTCCTGGATGGTCTGGTTCTTTCTCTCCACTACTCCATTCTACTGTGGAGTCCTTGGAGCAGATAGCTATCTTTTTATCCCATGTTTCTCACAAACCTTTATGAATTCTCTAGATGTGAATTCTCCACCTCTATCAGACCTAAGACACTTTATATTTAACCCAATTTTATTTTCTACCATAGCCTTGAATATTTTAAATTTCTCAAGAGCTTCAGATTTCTCTTTCAGCAAAGTCACCCACATCATCTGGGAATGATCATCAATTAGTAACATGAAATATCTATCACCTTACAAACTCTTGATTCTTGTTGGTCCACATAGATCAATATGAACTAAGTCCAATAATCTGGTAAAAGATTGTTCCTTACTTTTGAATGTGACTTTGCTCTACTTACCCAATTGACATTCTTTGCATAGACTGTTAGTAGGTTTTACTAGTCTTGGAAGATCTCTTACAGCCTGAGTGTTACTTATCTTGATGATATGATCAAAATTCACATGACACATTCTCCTATGCCATAACCAACTCTGATCAATTTGAACAAATAAACAACTTTTGTCAGTACCAACCAAGTGGAAGATGTTACCTTTTGTTTGAGTACCGGATGTAACTTATGTTCCAGAACTTTCAAAGATCTTACATTTTCCATTTTTGAATCGAAGATCATAGCCTTTGTCCACCAACTGCCCAACACTGAGAAAATTGTGCTTCAAACCTTCAACATATAGTACATCACTAGTTTTGTTCTTTCCATCAAAAGAAATAGTTCCTCTGCCTCTGATTCTGCCAACAGAATTATCACCAAATTTTACAACTCCTCCATATCTTTCCAGATTTATGAATTTATTTTTGTCACAAGTCATATGGTGGGAGCATCCACTGTCAATGACCCAGTCATTCTTTTCTTCAACTTGAGCAGCCAGAGCTCTTTCTACCATTTTATGATTGACAGATTCAATGGGCATTGGATCTTCTTCCTTGATGGCAATAAACACCCAGTCACTTCTGGATTTGTTTCCTGTCTCTGATTCATCATCTGTTACTCCTTCATCATCATCATCTTCATGAACATAGTAACATTTCTTTTGAAATCTCGATCTATTAGGATTAGTTCTTGAAAATCTTTCTGGACACCTTGAGGCAAAATGACCAATCTTGTTGCTGTTGAAACATTTGAAGGGTAATTTTCCTTCATACTTACCAGATCCTCTTGGTAGTCTTTTTGCAATAAGGGCTTCAAGTTGAGCAACTTCTGCTTCATCTTCTTCTAGATTTTTTTTTGTTTTTTCATACCATGATAGTTTCTTTAAGGAGTTCTCTCTTGGATCATACCTTTGTTTGCCTTTTATAGAGGCACTAGCTTTGAAGGCAGACTCAGTCTTGGGGGGTGCATCTCCAAACTCAGCCAATTCAAATGCAGCTAGTTTTCCAACCAATTGATCTCTTGTGATATTCGATAAAGATCTAAATTCTTCAATAGCAGCAACCTTGTGTTTGTAAGAAGGAGGTAGGGATCTGAGAACTTTGGAAACAATCTCATCTTCATTCAAGATTCCACCAGCACACCTAATGCCACAAACAAGCTCATTTACTTTTGGCATAAATGTAGTGATATTCTCATCTTCATTCATCTTTAGGTTTTCAAATTTTCCTTTTAGACTCTATAGCTTGACACACTTAACATATTTGTCTCCTTCATGCAGAAGTTCCAGTTTTTCCCAAATCTCATATGCAATTTTTAAATCTATAAATTTGTCAGCTCTGAATCAGATAAGGCACTGAGTAAGGCTTCTTTAGCTCAAAGATTATCTTCAGCATCTCTGATTTCATCTACAGTTGCTGGACCATTCTTTGGAGGAACATACTTCTTTGAAGTTATGGTCCAATATTGCATTCCCATACATTGCAAGTGACATTCCATGTGACTTTTCCAAAGAGTGTAATTAGTTCCATCTAACCTCAGACTATCCTTCTTGTAGGAAGACATCCTAGATCTCCTCAAGCTATTAATCTCTTTTAGAGGAACTTATCTCTGATACCAATTGTTGATTTAAGACAGATAACTGAGAGGGGGGGTGAATCAGTTGTCACAAAACTTTTCTTTTCTTTAAACACTTAAATCCTTCTTGTATTTTACTAGCATAATAATAATTCAATCATGGAAGCACAATGCAATAATTCAAGAGCAAAAACACATTAACACATATGACATCAAGATTTTAATGTGGAAAAACCAGTTAAGGGAAAAACTACGGGGTGACTAACCCAAGATTGTATTCTCTATTAAAAGAATAAGAAGAACATAATGGCACATGCTAATTAGGGCTCATTGCCTAAGCACACTACTCACAAGAGGCCCACTGCCTACAGGAGACACACTGTCTACAAAATAATAAATATTACATACTTGAACTATATTAACATCTTCACCATGCTTGAGTCAGTTCCATTTAAGCTCAACACTTCTGCTCTTCTCTTCTCTACCACTTTCTCATCTCCACATGTCTCTTTTGAAATGACTTTACAAATCTTATTTATATAGGACATCGACTTTGGGATAATCATCAAAGTCGGCACAATACATACTTCATTTCATTACAGAGCAATTACACAAGTACAACTTGAAAAAGACTTCATGCGAATCACCACACTGTTGGCCACACATATCTAGGACTTCAATCTTCTTAGAGGAACACGCCATGCTTCGCAAAACATCTCCAAGATCATCCACAAGATGTGTAAAACATCTAGTCAGCCATGATCAGGAAGAACACCATCACCCAGAAGTAAGTCTTCAATTACGAGCTCAATCTTCAATGCGGACCATCAAAATGAACTGGATACAATCTAGAGACCCCCACAAGCTTGACTGAATCACCAAAAACATCTGCACCACTTCTGCTTACTAAAATCATTTGCATCTTCATCTAGAACCTCAAGAACACATTTTGTCATCACTGTCACATTAGAATAAATGCTTGCGGACCTCCAGACCACGAACCAATTGAGTTGTCAATTCACATTGGCTTCCTAAACACTCCACCAAATCCGCAGAACATGATATTGCATTTCTGGATCTCACTAGACCTATTTGTGTTACTCTATCATCTCTGAACATCTATCAGAACCAATTTTACTCATGTAGCTATAACTTCTCCAAATCTTCATGCGGACCTCTCAAATCTTGACTGGATCATTTTTAGACACATATCTACAAACCCTTCGATGTGCATTCTCTGATCTTCATCTTAGCTGGGATCTTCTCTTCAAAGAGCTTCACTATCTTCACTATTCTTCTCTGTTTCTGATAAGACTAATTTTCTCAATATCCTCAGCACACAGCTCATCCAATCCTTGACATCAATGCAACAGGAGTATGTTGACATCAATGACAACATCGATTAGACCAATACTTGCAACAGATTTGACATGAAGAAAGTTTGCTCGAATGAAGAGTAGTATCTTGGTGATAGGTATCTGGAATGGATAATGTTGAAGAAAGAGTGGTGGCATGCGGATGCCATGAATGAAGGTGTTGCAGGCTACAGTGGCCGTATGCACTGAAGCAAAAATGTGATGTGAAAGATGTAGTGGTTGCATGTAGAAAGTGAATAGGGCCCATGTGAAATGGTTGCGGGTACAGTAGCTATAGGTACCTCAAAAATGATAGTCATAGTAGTTGCAGGTGAAATGGTACAAGTCCCTTAAAATAGTTGAAAATCTTTGACTATAGGTCCCGTAAGTAGAGTGGTTGCAAGTGCCTTCAATGATGTTCAACTAGATGTGGGGGAGCTGATTTGGTGGAGCCTTGTGATTTTTTTGTTATTGTTTTTATTATATATGTATTTATTTATTGTTTATTTATTTACAAGGGTTATAGAAAATCATACCTAAGGAGTGATAGCAGATAAGCTTGTGGCTTCGTCTACTAATGTGTTGTTAGGAGCAGCTATGGATGGAATACATGTTGCATCTAGGAGTAAATGCTATGGAACTTGTGCATTAACATGTCCTATCAACTACTGGAGAAATTTTTCTTTATCTAATGGCTTCTTATAAAGTTTCAAACGGTGTCCATTGACCATGAGTGAAAATCTGACTAGATCAATTGTGGTAAGTTGGACTACACCATTGGGAAAAACTTATCTGATTTCATAATGGCCCAACCATCTGGTCTGGAATTTGCCCTTGTGGACTTATATCTAGAGTCATAAAGTAAGGCCCAATCACCTATCTAAAACTCTTTAGTTTTGATGTACTGGTCATGCCATTTGATTCTTTTTTTTGGATTATCTCTATGTAGTGAACTGCTTCCATTCTCAATTCTTCTAAGGCATTAACCTGGTGTAACCTCTCTTGTTGAGTTGTAGATAAATCCATCCCTAGCTATATGGTAGTTCTTAGTGTTTTGTATTCAAATTCAATAGGGAGGACAACCTTTTTGCCATAGGCTAGTTCATAGGGTGTATACCCTGTTGTGGTTTTCCATGTAGTTCTGTATGCACATATTGCTTTTAAGAGTTAGGCTTCCAAATCTTTCATGTACAATGATATTGTCTTTGTTAAGATTTCTTCAATTTCACTGTTTATGACCTCACCCTGGCCATTTGATTATGGATGATAGGTAGTGGATTTCTTATTTTGGATTTCATATTCTTGAATCAGACTAGCAATCAAGGCTTATGTGAATTGTGGTCCCTGATCTATAACTATTTCCCTTGGCACTCCATATCTGGTAAATACTTCCTCATATAAGAATTTGGCCACCTTATTGTCTCTTGCAACCTTGAGAGCTTTAACCTCCACCCACTTGATTAGGTAATCAATACATACTAGTATGTACTCTTTATTGTTAGAGGGAAGATCAATGGGCCCTATAAAATCAATGCATCATTTATCAAAGGGTGTAATTACCAATTGTGGCTACAGGGGCATCTCATCACTTCTTATAAGTCTACCCATCCTTTAATAGAGGTCACATCTTCTTGTATATTGAATTGTATCTTTGTGCAGTGTTGGACAGTAATATCTAGTAGTTAAGATCTTAAGTGTTGTCCACTTGGCTGCAAAATTCCCCCCATAAGGTTCATAATGACATGCCTTGAGAATTTCATATACTTCATCTTCTCTAATACATCTGCACATGACATGATCAGGTCCTATGTAAAAGAGGTAGCCAACTACCCATGAATAGGGAAGGCTACATTGAACTAGATGGCACCTTTCTCTTGGTGAAAGGTGTGGTGTCTTTCCTGTAACTAGATACTTGGCTATATCTGCATACCAAGGAGTTTGTACAGTTAATGCAAACAACTATTCATCAGAAAATGAGTCATCAGTAAATGGATCTTCATTATAAGTAGGGAGCTTGGAGAGGAAATCAACAACTACATTGGCCTTCCCAGGTTTGTCCACAATAGTGATATCAAATTCTTGTAACAACAACAACCATCTAACCAGTCTGCCACTAACCACTATTTTGTTCATTAGATACCTTATTGCTACATGGTCATTATGAACAAAAATAGGATATCCTGTGATATATTGTCTAAACTTATTGATTGCATAGATAACAGCTAACATTTATTTCTCTATAACAATATAGTTAAGTTAAACACCTTCTAGATTCTTACTGATGTAATAAATAACATATTCCAAATTCTCTTCCTTTTGTCCTAGCACAACACCTACAAAAAAGTCAGAGACATCTATATGAATATGAAAAGGAACTTTCCAATTGGGTCCTCAGAGTACAAGTGTCTTTGTCAAAGAATCTTTAAGACTTTCAAAGACTATCTGACAAGTAGGTGTCTAATCAAATTCAACATCCTTAGAGAGTAGGACAAATAGAGGTGCTACTATTTTACTAAAATCTTTAATAAATCTCCTATAATATCCTACATGGCCAAGGAAGCTTCTCACATCCTTTTGTTTTTTAGGAATAAGCAATGTTGAAATGACTTCAATTTTGTTGGAATCCACTTGAATGCCTTTCTTGGACACAAAATGGCCAAGTACTACTCCTTCCATCATCATCAAACATTTTTCATGACTATGAGACAGGTTATGATCTTGACATCTCTAGAGAACTTTTTCAAGGTTTGTCAATGCTTCTTCATAAGAATCTCCATAAGTGGTGAAATCATCCATATACGCTTCCATAGAGTCATAAGAAAAATTAGAAAAGATGCTCAAAACAACCCTTTGAAATGTTGCAGGTCCATTAAAGAGTCCAAATGGAAGGACTGAATAGGCATAGGTTCACCATGGGCATGTGAATGTAGTTTTATCTTGGTCCTCTGGGGCTATTTTGATCTGATTATAGTCATTGAATCCATATAGGAAAGAAAAATACTTCTTCCCAGCTAAAGAATCTAAGACTTGATCAATGAAAGGAAGAGGAAAGTGATCTTTCCTAGTGGTTGTATTCAATTCTCTATAGTCTACACAAAATAACCACTTACCTCCTTTCTTTGGTACTATGACTAGTGGGGATACCCATTGGCTATCTGATATAGAATATATGAATCCTGCATCCAGTAGTTTCTGCAATTCATTCTTCACTATGTCTCTTATAATAGGGTTCATTCTCCGTTGAGGTTGCCTAACTGGCCCGCATCCTTCATTGATGTATATTCTATGCATGTAGAGATTAGGATCTATGCCTTTTATGTCATGATAGTCCTACGCAAATGTTGTTTTGAGAGTTTGCAACATGTTTATCAGTATAGACTGTTGCACAGTTGCCAATTGATTGTTGATATTAAGTGTTCTATCGGGTGTAATATGAATTAGTGTTGTAGATGTCAGAACAAAAGCAACATCTACTCTTGATAAATTGAGGCTACAACTATGTGGTAGAAAATGATGGAACATGCGAGTAGTGGAAGCATAGGCTTGTGTGTTCACTATGGGCAAAATATTATGTAGTGGGAAAGTCAAGCATACTAAACATCGGTCTTGTAATTGTGGGTCCCTCCCATAAGTGTTTTGTATCACATTGGAAAGCACTTCATCCTCATCCTGAATATTTAACAATGGGCTTTGTTTAATAGTCATTAATGTCTGAAGAGAATATTGGTAAGTATCCTCTAGGTCTCACCAAATAGGTTGTTCCATATTAGCAAAAGGTTGTGTTGGGGGATAAATGACCAATTTCTTAGTTATATTTCCATTGGAAATTTGTAAGGAAAGCTAAGTGCGGAAATGCCTTCCTAATGCCAATTTTTTAGAAGAGAAATGCAGATAGTACTTTCAATTTCAATTATAGTTTATTCAAAGATGCACATTAATCATAAAAATAGAGTAGACAATTAAGAGACATACACAGATCAACACTAGAGTTATGTGGGAAAGCCCTTACGAGAAAAAACCCACCACCAAGCCTAGTCACTTTGTATTACAATAAAATATGTTTACATATAGAGTTACAGACCATATGCTTTCACAGGTGTCAATTCACAGCATTAACTTCCGCAACAATACAATTCCCCTATTTCAACCTCTTCAATCAAATTGAACAATTTAGTTATCCTCTGTTTCAATGTATACCATCACAGTATGAACACATTAGAGACAACTCTAACCATTTTACATTCTTTGCTATCCCAGAAACCATTCAATTCAGTTCCTGAAGCAATCAATTACAAATCATTTTTAACTGTCGGAGACACATCGAAGCCATCAAAGAGACTTTGTTCAGGCTCTCCTCAAAACCTCAAAGTCTCATTGATGCCAACACTTTGCATTCAAGCTTTGACCATGGTACTTACTGCTTAGGTGGCATCCACATCAACTGCATCGGGCTATCGAGGAGACTCAAGTCAAAGTCCCGTTGATAACACTAAGTCACTTCAATGAAGAGCCAACTCTTTGTATCGGCTAGACCGAAGAGACAACTAAGAGACTCCCATCGAAATAAACAACTCCCATCAATATGAACATTCTCCACCATTCTCCTTCTTAGCATCAACTGGGTCCCACAAAGTTCAACCTATCACCCTATCAAAGAGACAACATATCATCTCCTACTGATATAGAAATATCACTTTGATGAAGGTCTTAATGCTTCAAAGTGGTCCCCACTGCCATGTCGCCACCACACCTTCAACGATATCAGCTTATCGAAGGGACAGGTTCTAAAGTCCCACCGATGAAGCAATGTCTCTTTGATGAAGAATTAACACTAACACAAAGACCTTATCAGACCATTAAGGGGACTCAGAGTAAGGTCCCACTAAAAAAGGATAGCTAGGCCAATGAGGAATAAACACATAATGTTGCAAATAGGATATCAAGCTAGTAATTTGAGGTACATTTTCCAACATGCTCCCACTTGATGAAGAACTTACTAGCTTCTTCCAATGCTCGAAGTTACTGAATGTCATAGGCCCCAAGGCCCATCGAACTAGCACACCATCTGTACTTATCTATACTCACAAGCTTCGTTAATGCATCAGCAACATTTTCTAGAGTATCCACTTTTTCCAGATTAACCTTTCCATCCTCCACCATATCACGAACAAAATGATACTGAACATCGATATGCTTCGTCCTAGCATGGAAAGTGTGATTTTTCACCCAAAAAATGGCACTTTAACTGTCACAGTAGGTTGTAATCTACCCTGATCAAACCAAATATTAGAACACAAATGTCTAAGTCAAATGGCTTCCTTGCAGGCATGAGTTTTTGCCATGTACTTAGCCTTGGTAGTGGACAAAGTGACTACAGCATGCCACTTGCTCATCCAACTAATTGTACCACCAAACAATGTGAATACATATCCACTAGTGGATCTTCTACTGTCAATGTTCCCTGCCCAATCAGAATCCACATATCCACAAATGCTAATTGAACTCTTAGATCCAGTAGAGTTACGATGATAGCATAAGGTGTACTCAGCAGTAGCCTTCAAATATCTAAAAAAATCTTTTCACAACATCCCAATGCGGTCTTCCTAGATTAGCCATATACCTGTAACGTCAGAAAAGGTCCCCTTGGGGGCTTTTCTCTCTTTAGGTTTAGCTTCCGGGTCTTTTGTGTGCATTTAGGACATTTTACATCATATTTCAACACCCCGATGAGAAAACCCTTAAGTGTCTTAACAAATAGGACCTAGGGGGACAACTTGAGATAACCCCTGCCCAAAATAGGGGGGAGGACTTGGGCGCCCATGCCCTAGTTCTGCCCTATTTTGGGATAGTCCCAATTTTTGGGTGTCGGCTTGTGACCATTATTTGGGTCCTATGCCAACATCGTAAGTTTGAATTACAAAAATCCTGGCGGAAGTGTTTGTAGTTGCATATAAAAGCATGTTTAGGAATTCATTTGTAAACTAGATTATGTTCAGGTGATTTTGGCATCCTAAAGGTGATTCAAGGCTTTCATTGTGTTGCAAGAGTAGATTTGTGTGGTCTATGTGTTTGTGTTGCAGATTTGAGCATCTATTTCCTCATGGAATGAAGAGTATCTTCCTCCCATGAGATCTTCACTACAAGGTGACATTTATTGTGTTTGTGATCATTATTCATTTGGTTTTTGCCTCTTCTTCCCTAGACATGCACTCTCTATCTGAAAAAGGTGTTTGGAAGACTTAAGTGTCCTTCTGAGGCTTGACTAAGGCAAGCTCCTAAACACCACAACCCCCTCCCAAAGTTTATGATTGCAGGTTACAGGTTGATGATGTAGATAAAGTAAAGTTGCAGGAGGGCATATTGGAGTGTTAGAATTGCAGACCAGTAAAAGAAATAGCTACCTGGACTTGAGTGCCCGTTCATTAGTCCTTGAAGTTTCGTGACGGAAAAATCTTCGGTGCAGTAGGAACAAGTTGCAGATAACCCCTGCCCAAAATAGGGGGGAGGACTTGGGCGCCCGTGCCCTAGTTCTGCCCTATTTTGGGATAGTCTCAATTTTTGGGTGTCGGCTTGTGACCATTATTTGGGTCCTATGCCAACATCGTAAGTTTGAATTACAAAAATCCTGGCGGAAGTGTTTGTAGTTGCATATAAAAGCATGTTTAGGAATTCATTTGTAAACTAGATTATGTTCAGGTGATTTTGGCATCCTAAAGGTGATTCAAGGCTTTCATTGTGTTGCAAGAGTAGATTTGTGTGGTCTATGTGTTTGTGTTGTAGATTTGAGCATCTATTTCCTCATGGAATGAAGAGTATCTTCCTCCCATGAGATCTTCACTACAAGGTGACATTTATTGTGTTTGTGATCATTATTCATTTGGTTTTTGCCTCTTCTTCCCTAGACATGCACTCTCTATCTGAAAAAGGTGTTTGGAAGACTTAAGTGTCCTTCTGAGGCTTGACTGAGGCAAGCTCCTAAACACCACAACCCCCTCCCAAAGTTTATGATTGCAGGTTACAGGTTGATGATGTAGATAAAGTAAAGTTGCAGGAGGGCATATTGGAGTGTTAGAATTGCAGACCAGTAAAAGAAATAGCTACCTGGACTTGAGTGCCCGTTCATTAGTCCTTGAAGTTTCATGACAGAAAAATCTTCGGTGCAGTAGGAATAGGTTGCAGATCTTGTTCACAGATCCTGACAAAAAGTAGAGCACTGGACTTGGGCACCCTCTCTTTTGTCCTTGACTTTTCCACCTTAGAACCCCAAAAATAGGTACACAGTCATTTGTAATTTTACAACTTTTTGTAGAGGCATTTTCTGTTATTCGTCTGTTTACTATTGTATTTACATAATTAGGGTTTTGATGTGTAATTGAGCATAAGAGAAGGAAAATTGATAATCAAATACCCTAATCCAAGCTTCCCTACATTTGTAAGTGACCAAGGACCTGATAGTGCTCTACCACTCGATCCAAAGGTCCTTGAATGTGACAGGTGAAAGGAGGATTTAAACACTAAACTAAACAATCCAAATTTCACCTTAAACATTTTGGTGAACCCATGTTTTTGGACTTAATAGCAAATTTCTGAGTGTTTGTCTTTAGATTTGGGTTGATTTCATTTCATTCATATAGTCATTCATCTTATTGCATTGAGAAAAATTCAAAAATATTGAAAATTTTGAAAAAAAAAAATTGCATTTTTGGGTTACTAATTTGCGTCAGTTCATTCTAATTTTTCCTAATTTATGATTTTTGCATCTGATATGATATAAACTATATAAAATTACAAAAAAACAATAATTTGCATTGCATTTTTATCATATAATTGCTAGGGTTTTGTAGAAATTTTGACAATTTTCATATAACCTAGTAATTCCAAAATCTAGGGTTAGTAGGCAAAATCTTCTTTCAGATTTTTCTACTAATTTTAGAGACTCATTCAAACTTGAACTTGTCTGTATTCTTACATTTTAGTGTAAATTTGCATTTAGATTTCAAATATTTGCATTTTTGCATAGAAAATTTCAACAAAAAACTAGCAATTTTCATGCATTTTTATTAAATTTGCACTTGCATTTTGCATCTTAGATCTTGGAATTCATTTTCATATCTGAGTACATTTAATTTTAATCATAAATCAGACTTCAAAATATTCATATAGCATTTTGTGTCAAGATCTCAAACCTAGGGCTTGAAAAACATCAATTTTCACTAAATTTGGCCTTATCGACTCTCTAAATTTGCACCATAAGGCATGTTGTGAAGAGTATTTTTGAATTAATTGGTTTTTATTAGGGTAATTATTTTCTTCCCCTCCTAAAAATCTTCACAACACCTATTCGTCGGGCTCTTGTACTGAAAATTTGGTGAAAAACTACACATTTTTGCTCTTTTTTGCCCTAGGGTTTGGCCTAGTTTGCACTCTAAGTGTGTTGTGATAAATTTTATGGATTGAGGTGATTGATATAATTGATTTTATTTTCTACACCTCCTAAAATTCATTACAACACCCCTTTTTCTAGGTCTTGGAGTTGAAAACTGTGAAAAATAGCCTAGTTTTGCTATATTTTCACTAGGGTTTGACCTTAAGTGGCACTAAAAGCATGTTGTGATAGATATTTTGACATTTAGTGCCTGTTATCACTGATATATTTTTCTTTCCATCATCATTTTCCTCACAACACCCTTTTTCATGCTCCTTTGCATCAAGATTTGTTGAAAAAATTACATATTTTCACAATATTTTGACTTGTCGTCATCTTAGATTTGCATCAAGAGTGTGTTGTGAAGGATCTTATTGCTATTTTGGACTAATAGCAGACATATAATTTTCTACCCCTGATCAAAATCCTTACAACAACTTTTGTTTCATTCATTTGCATTGAAAAAAGTATAAAAAATCAAGCATTTTAGGTCATTTTTGCATATAGTTTTGCACTAGTCTTCTACATGCTTTTGGAAAACTTTTAAAATCTGATCTCACATTGATTTGAAATCATATATCATGGCTACTTCTTTGGAAGAGTTGTTTTCATACATCGTAGACATTGATCATTTCTCTAAATTCACTGATAAACATCCTGAAGTTCTAGAACAAATAGCATACATTCATGATGTTGATCTATCAATGTGCTCCACATATGAAATCCTGTCATATATCTGACTTTGATGGATTCACAACTTTTATGGGAATATACCCTTCATTATTGGATGATCTCACTAAATTCATGATCAGTAGTATATATACTAGTGATGATTTTAAAATGTTAGATGAAGCCATGGATGACTTTTTAGAAAAATCTACTAGGGCACCTATCGCTAAAACATGTGACAATCCCTCTCCTAAGGTTGTTCCTCCTCATGAGGACACTTTGACACAAGAGGATGATTTCATTGACACATCTCATAACATCTTACCACTAAGTCTTCATTCTAATGCTCACTTTCACCAGGATGAAGCATTAGCAAATGAAGAGCCATCACCACTTTGCCATTCCAATGCTCTCCCTAGCCAAGAGGAAGCATTAGTGAATGAAGAAATCCTTTCAATAAAGAACATTCCATGGGTAGACAATGAACTTTCATCTAACAACAACAAAAACTCTATCATAATGCATGAAACCTATATGGATCATCCTATCAACCTTCTTCCTTTAGTTGATTGTTCACACACCTTGGATTTCACTAAGGAAGAGAAGACCTTTAATGTCCCTCCTTTGTTTGAGTCAAACCAAGAAGCATTCAAGAATGAACAAAAGAATAATGACAAAGACTTGGCAATGGTACCTTATGTCTGCAATTGGAAAGAGAATGATTTAATTGTTGATGACTTCTAGCATGGACCTCTCTACAGGTAAGTATCTCTAACCCTTTATCTCTCTCGTGATGTGCTTCCCCCGTGATGTGTTATGTGTTGTTTAGGCCTCCTGGGTTAGATTCTTCTGTAAGGTCTGGGGTACCAGGAGACCGCCTCTGTTGTGACCTTCTTCTATTTATATCATTATTCTTCTATATTGCCTCTCTCTATGATTTCATCGTTGTGTGTTGTGTCTTACAGACATAACGTTGTGGTCGGTGACTTAGGGGCAACCTCCTACATGATTGTCCCTAAGACACATGTTTCTCCTCTCTTATTTATTGTTTCCCTTCCTCTAGTGTTTCTATCTAGCAGGTGGATAACGGAAAACATTTATACTGATGCGGACCTAGTGTCCCTTTCAAGAGCAATCAAAAAATGGACTTAGTTCCTAATATGATGATTGGGTTGTATATTTTATGCGACGCTTGGCTAGTGGAAGCACTCATGCTTTCTGCGTAGTGATTATGATGATGTTTTATCTCATTTACAAACCTTAACAATACTACTACTCTGTGTAGCTTTGCTTGTCTTTGAATCTAGCCTTGGCAGTACTCGATACAAAGAGTTTCATGATATAGACCCATAGTTATCCTCGAACTCCAAATTTGTAGTATAACCTTGGCTCTTTCTGTGGTTTATCATATGCATTGATGTTGTTGTTTATCATGATGTTGTAGACACTAACATGTTTTTTGCAGGGATGTGTTTGTTGGAACATTTGGTGATTGTAAAGTACATGTCACCTCTGGGGGGCATCGGCTTTGCGAGAGCTTGTGTTCCCTTGTGTGTTTTCTTCCTACCTTAATGTGCTTGATATCGATACCTAATATCAACCACCTTAAGGTGGGGGCATATAGAAGGTAAGCTATCTGTTATAGATGTTAGCTATGTGCTTGTCCTCAGGTGCAGTTTAAAGACTAGCTTGATGAGTGCTTCCTGCATCTTGAGTTTATTTGCAATCAATCAATCAATCATGTAATCCATCTGTGGAGGTGGGATATTGCGTATATCCTTTTTATCTTAAGCCCTCTGCAGAGGCAAGGAGTGGTTCTATGACTAACTCAACCCTTAAGCATGTCTTCGATGATTGTTGTGGTGAAGCCCAATCATTGGTGTGTGTCTATAATGTGCTTGAGATGGTGTTGAGCCTAGAAATAGGAACACTTCATCACTTGTCTATCGTGTTTTCTCTGTTTCTTCAAGTGTGTGTGTTTGGCATGCTTGCTTACTTTGTTTAGTGTGTCTATTGCCCCATATGCAGTCTAAAGACTAGCTTGATGAGTGCTTCCTGCATTTTGGGAGGTTTTGCATGTCTTGTGTGTATGTTGCCCCATATATGCAGTTTAAAGACTAGGGCAATGAGTGCTTCCTGCATTATGGGAGGTTTGTTTACTTTCTAGTACTTGCATTTACATGTCATATATATGAGAAAAGGAAAAGAATCATGCCTGTCTTCTATACATTAATGTGTCTTCTATGCATTTGTTGTCTTCTCCATGTTTTGCATGACTGTAACTATCTTCTCCATGTTTTGCATGACTGTAATTGTCTTCTCCATGTTCTCGGTGCCTATTATTGCCTTCTCTATGATTGGCGTGTCTTCTCCATGCTTGGCATGTTTGTTGTGTTTGTTGACCGTAATTTAATGCATGTATTGGCCTTGCATTTATAGATACATTAAAGTGGGGGCTAAATGTAACATCAGAAATGTCCCCTTGGTGGCTTTTCCCTCTTTAGGTTTAGCTCCCGGGTCTTTTGTGTGCATTTAGGACATTTTACATCATATTTCAACACCCTGATGAGAAAACCCCTAAGTGTCTTGACAAATAGGACCTAGGGGGACAACTTGAGATAACCCCTAGTCCTGCCCTATTTTGGGGCAGTCCCAATTTTTGGGTGTCAACTTGTGATCATTATTTGGGTCCTATGCCAACATGGTAAGTTTGAATTATGAAAATCTTGGCGAGAGTGTTTTTAGTTGCATATAAAAGCATGTTCAGGCATTCATTTGTAAACTAGATTATGTTCAAGTGATTTTGGCATCCTAAAGGTGATTCAAGGCTTTCATTGTGTTGCAAGAGCAGATTTGTGTGGTCTATGCGTTTGTGTTTGCAGATTTGAGCATCCTCCTCCCATGAGATCTTCATTACAAGGTGACATTTATTGTGTTTGTGATCATTATTCATTTGGTTTTTGCCTCTGCCTCCCTAGGTACGCACTCTCTATCTAACAAAGGTGTTTGGAAGACTTAAGTGTCCTTCCGGGGCTTGACTAAGGCAAGCTCCTAAACACCACAACCCCCTCCCAAAGTATATGATTACAAGTTATAGGTTGATAATGCAGATAAAGTGAAGTTGCAGGAGGGCATATTGGAGTGTCAGAATTGCAGATCAGTAAAAGAAACAGCTACCTAGACTTGGGTGCCCACTCATTAGTCCTCGAAGTTTTGTGATGGAAAAACCTTTGGTGCAGTACGAACAGGTTACAGATCTTATTCACAGATCTCGACAAAAAACAATGCACTGGACTTGGGCGCCCGCACTTTTGTCCCTAACTTTTTTGCCTCAGAACCCTTAAAAATAGGTACATAGTCATTTGTAATTTTATAGCTTTTTGTAGAGGCATTTTCCGTTATTTGTCTGTTTACTGTCGTATTTGCATAGTTAGGGTTTTGATGTGTAATTGAGCACAAGAGAAGGAAATTTGATAATCAAACACCCTAATCCAAGCTTCCCTATATTTGTAAGTGACCAAGGACCTGATAGTGCTCTGCCACTTGATTCAAAGGTCCTTGAATGTGACGAGTGAAAGGAGGATTTAAACACTAAACTAAACAATCCAAATTTCACCTTAAACAATACCAACTAAGTACTCCCACTGCTTGGGCAATGTCTGGCTTGGTACAAACCATTACATACATTAAACTACCAACTGTACTCACATAAGGTACCCTGGTCATGTCCTCCATCTTAGTAGGCGATTTTGGATAATCTTCCACAGATAGCTTCGTTCCCTACAACACTGGAACAACTAACTTCTTGCAATCTGTCATATTAAACCTCTCAAGGATAGTATTAATATAATTTCTCTAGCTGAGTGAAAGTTTTCTATTTTCCCTATCCCTTCTGATTTCCATCCCCAGAATGTACCTAGCTGCACCTAAATCTTTCATTTCAAACTGCGCTGATAACTAAGATTTTAATTCAAAAATCATACCCTTACCATTCCCAATGAATAACATATCATCCACATACAGGGTAATAATTAGTAAATGATTATTTTCAATTTTATAGTACACACCATGATTTGATTTTGATCTCACAAATAACAATGACAACACAAATGTGTCAAACTTTTGGTACCAAATTCTAGGTGGTTGTTTTAAACCATACAAATGTTAGTTTTAGGATAGACAACTGAGAGGGGGGTTGAATCAGTTGTCTCTAAAAACATATTCCTTAATCACTTGGAATCTTCTTTGATTTTAGCAGCATAACAAAGATTCAATCATGGAAGCATAAAGCAATAACTCAAGAGCAGAAACACATTCAACACATATAACACCAAGATTTTTAATGTAGAAAACCCGGTTAAGGGAAAAACCACGGGGTGACTAACCCAAGATTTTATTCTCTATTAAAAGAATAATAAAAATGGCACTTGCCAATTAGGGCTCACTGCCTGAGCACACTACTCACAAGAGGCCCACTACCTACAGGAGACACACTGTCTATTGAAGACTATAAATATTACATACTTGAACTAGAGATTAGCATCTTCACTATGCTTGAGACAATTCCATTAAAGCTCAACACCTCTGCTTTGCTTTTCGCTCCTCTTCTCTACCACTTTCTCATCATGACAACAGATACTTTTAAATGACTTCACAAATCTTATTTATACATGACATCAACTTTGGAATGATCATCAAAGTCAGCAGAACACACACTTTATTTTATTATGGAGCAATTACAAAAATACAACTTGACTTATTACAAAAGTTTCATGCGTACTACTACACTGTCAGCTATCCATAGCTGGGACTTCAATCTTCTATGGGGAACATGCCAGGCTTTGCAAAACATCTTCAAGATCATTCGCAACATGCGCAAAACATCCAGTTGGCCAAGATTAGGAAGAACACCATCACCCGAAGGTAAATCTTCTATTATGAGCTCAATCTTCAATGTGGACCACCAACATGAACTGGACACAATCTAGAGACCCCCACAATCTTGCTTAAATCACCAAGAACATCCGCACCACCTCTGTTTACTGAAATCATTCGCATCTTCATCCGGAACTTCAAGAACACAATCGGTCATCACTGTCACATTAGAAGGATTTCTTGTTGACCTACAAACCATGAGCTAATTGAGTTGTCAATTCACTTTAGCTTCCCAAACATGCCACCAGATCCGTAGAACAAGATATTCCACTTCTGGATCTCATTGGACCTATTTGTGCCACTCTATCACCTTTGAATAGCTATTAGAACTAGTTTTATTCATATGGCCATAACTTCTCCAAATCTTCATGTGGATCTCTGAAATCTAGGTTAGAGCACCTTTAGACACATATCTATAAACCCTTTGATGCGCATACTCTAATTTTCAATTGACTGGGATTTTTGCTTCATAGAACTTCACTATCTTCATTGTCCTTCTCTATTTCTGATAGGGCTAATTTTCTCAATATCCTCAGCACACAGCTCATCCAATCCTTGACATCAATGCAACATTAGTATGTTGACATCAATGACAACATCGGTTAGGCCCATACTTGCAACAATCTCCCCCTTTGTCATTGATGGCAACATATGATGTGAAAAATTGTTTTAACCATCAAAATAAGAACTTCTCCTCACTGACTAACATAGCTCCCCTATCAACAACAATCATTCATATGTTTTCTCTTCCTTTACTACTCCCCCTTTGATCAGCAACCACTTTTTGTTTTTCACATGTCTTCTCTCCCCCTTTGACATCAATGGAAAAGGGCACATACTTGTAACCACTTCTCATACTTCAGAATCATGCTGACTACTCCCCCTGAGTAGCAGCTTCCTAACACCAATCTAGAACACAAAGATATGACTGTGGGATCCACCGGATTGATGCACAGTAGTGCACCTTAATTCAAAACTAGAGGGGTAATAACCCCTAACTTCTCCTTGAGATACTCAAAAGAGTCCTTAGGTAGAGGTTTAGTAAAAATGTCTACAATCTGATCCTTTGAGGGCACAAACTCCAATCTGACTTCATTATTGTTCACTTGTTCTCTCAAAAAGTGAAACTTGATGGAAATATGTTTTGTCTTTGAATGCAACACCAGATTTTTTGATACGTTTATTGCACTTGAATTATCACAGAAGATTGTGATAGGTTCTTCATACTCCACTCTGATGTCTCTTAGCATTTGCTTCATCCATAATACTTGAGTGTAACTACCTACTGCTGCAATATACTCTGCTTTTGCAGTGGATAGAGATATTGCCTCTTGTTTCTTGCTTAGCCAAGAAACCAATCTTTTCCCCAAAAAGAATGCACCACCACTGGTACTTTTCTGATCATCCACATCTCCTGCCCAATCAAGATCTATATATGCATGAAGAGAGAAATCATGATCCTTGGGATACCATAAACCATACTCAACTGTTCCCTTCAGATATCTGAAAATTCTCTTGATTTCCATGACATGAGAATCTCTAGGATCAGCTTGGAATCTGGCAACAAGACCAACAACATTCATAATATCAGGTCTAGTTTGAGTGAGGTAGAGCAGTCCTCCAATCATTGATCTGTACTTTTTCTGATTAGTCTTAGGAGATTCATCATCTTTACTCATCTTACATCTGATTGCCATGGGAGTATTCATTGGCTTTGAATCTTCCATCCTAAATTTCTTCAACAATTCTTTCACATATTTGGTCTAAGATATGAAGATTCTTTTCTTTTTTTGAGTGATTTGTAGACCCAAGAAGAAATTCATTTCCCCAAACATAGACATCTCAAATTCACTTTTCATTTGATTTGCAAAAGTCTTGCACATACAATCTTTTCCTCCAAAAATGATATCATCAACAAATACTTCAACAATCAAGATATTTTCATGATCAATCTTGAAGTACAGATTATTGTCAATGGTACCTTTGTTGAATTCAATCTTCAAAAGATGTTTGTCCAATCTTTCATACTAGGCTCTTGGGGTTTGTTTGAGTCCATACAATGCCTTCTTCAATTTGCAGACCATATTTCCATGATCAGACAATTGAAATCCATCTGGTTGCTCAATATATACCTCTTCTTCCAAATCACCATTTAGTAAAGTAGACTTGACATCCATTTTATACACCTTGAAATCTCTAAAGGTAGTAAAATCAAGAAATAATCTGACTGCTTCAATTCTTGCCACAAGAGCAAAAGTTTCTTCAAAGTTAACTCCTTCTACTTGAGAATAACCCTTATAGACCAATTTGGCTTTATTTCTTATTACTTCACCATCTTCATTCAGTTTATTCCAGAAGACCCATTTAGTCCCAATCACATTTTTGTCCTTAGGTCTAGGAAGAAGATCCCAAGTGTGATTCTTTTCACTCTGCATCAATTCCTCCTTCATTGCGTTAACCCAACTTTCATCATTGCATGCTTCACTTACTATTTTTGGTTCAATCTTTGAAATCAGACAATACTTTACTGAATCTTGAGCAATTTTTCTTCTTGTTTGAACACCTTTGCTATATCTCCTATGATCTAGTTTTTAGAATGATTCGGTCTTACATACCTGGGAGTTTTGGGAATCTCTTGCACTTCTAAATCTTGAGCAGGCTTATGAAGACTTGTCTCTTCTTCTTATATTTAAGGATTCTCTAGATTAGTTTGAATCTGAATTGGAGTTGGAACTTGTTCTCCTTGATTTGAGACATCATTCTAATCATCTGCTTCATAATACCTTAAGGGATTTTCCATGCCTTCATCAACCTTCACATTTGTACTTTCTACAATCTTTCTCAATCTCTTGTTATAACACCGGTATGCTTTGCTTTGGGTAGAATATCCCAAGAATATTCCTTCATCACTTCTAGCATCAAACTTTCCAAGGTCTTCATCTCTTTTGATATAGCATTTACTACCAAAGACTCTGAAATATTTCACAATAGGAGTGATGCCAAACTAAAGTTCATAAGGGGTCTTACCAGTATTGCCTCTAATTTGTACTCGATTAAGAGTATAGACAGTAGTGCTTACAGCTTCTCTCTAGTAGATCTAAGGGACATTTGCTTCCATCATCATGGTTCTAGATGCTTCTTGGATGGTCTGGTTCTTTCTCTCCACTACTCCATTCATCTGAGGAGTCCTTGGAGCAGATAACTATCTCTTTATCCCATGTTCCTCACAAAATCATATGAACTCACTGGATGTGAATTCCCCACCTCTATCAGACCTAAAGCATTTTATGTTTATGCCAGTTTCATTTTCTACCATAGCCTTGAATATTTTAAATTTCTCAAGTGCTTCAGATTTCTCTTTCAAGAAAGTCACCCACATCATCCGGGAGTGGTCATTAATCAACAACATGAAATGACTATCTCCTTGCAGACTTCTGATTCTTGCCAGACCACAGAGATCAGTGTGTACTAGGTCTAACAATCTAGTTGAAGATTGTTCCTTACTTTTGAATGTGACTCTATTCTACTTACCCAACTGACATTCTTTACACAAACTGTTAGTAGGTTTCACTAGTCTTGGAAGATCTCTTACAGCCTAAGTGTTGCTTATCTTGATGATATTATCAAAATTTACATGGCACATTCTCCTATGCCACAACCAACTCTGATCAATTTGAACAAATAAAAAACTTTTGCCAGTACCAACCAAGTGGAAGATGTTACCTTTTGTCTATGTACCAGATGTAATCTCAGTTCCAGAGCTTTCAAAGATCTTGCATTTTCCATTTTTGAATCAAAGATCATAGCCTTTGTCCACCAACTATCCAACACTAAGAAGATTATGCTTCAGACCTTCAACATACAAAACATCACTGGTTTTATTCTTTCCATCAAAGGAAATGGTTCCTATGCCTCTAATTCTGCCAGCAGAATTATCTCCAAACTTTACAACTCCACCTTCATATCTTTCCAAGCTTAAGAACTTGCTCTTGTCAGCAGTCATACGGTGAGAGCATCCACTATTAATAACCCATTCATCCTTTTCTTCAACTTGAGCAGCCAGAGCACTTTCTATCATCTTATGATTGGTAGATTCAATAGGCATTGGATCTTCTTCCTTGATGGCAATAAACACCTAGTCACTTCCAGATTTGTTTTCTATCTCAGATTCATCATCTATTACTCCATCATCATCTTCTTGAACATAGTAACACTTTTTCTAAAACCTTGATCTATTAGGGTTTGGCCTTGAAAACCTTTCAAGACATCTTGAGGCAAAATGACCAATCTTATTGCAGGCAAAGCATTTAAAAGGTAATTTTCCTTCATACTTACTGGATCCTCTTGGCAGTCTTTTTGCAATGAGAGCTTCAAGTTGTTCAGATTCTAATTCATCCTTTTGCAGATCTTTGCTTGCTTTCTCATACCAAGAAGATTTTCTTGAGGAGCTTTGCCCTGGATCATGTCTCTATTTGCCTTTAGCAGAGACACTAGCTTTGAAAGCAGATTCAGTCTTGGGAAGTGCATCTCCAAACTCAGCCAACTCAAATGCATATATCTTACCAACCAATTGATCCCTTGTGATAGTTGTTAAAGATCTGATTTCCTCAATAGCAGTGACCTTGTGTTTATATGCAGGAGGTAAAGATCTAAGAACTTTAGCAACAATTTTATCTTCATCCATAACTCCACCAGCACATCTGATGCCACATACAAGCTCATTTACTTTTGCCATATCTAAAGTGATGTTCTCATCTTCACTCATCCTTAGGTTTTCAAAGTTTCCTTTCAGACTTTGCAGCTTAGCACACTTAACATACTTGTCTCCTTCATATAGATTTTCAAGATTTGCCCAAATTTCATAAGCAGTCTTTAATCCCATAACATTTGTCAGCTCTGTATCAGATAAGGCACTCAGTAGGGCTTCTTTAGCTCAAAGATTATTTTTTACATCTCTGACTTCATCTATAGTTGTTGGCCCATTCCATGGAGGAGCATATTTAGTTGAGGTTATGTTTCAATACTGATATCCCATGCATTGTAAGTGAAATTCCATGCGGTTCTTCCAGGCAGTGAAGTTTGTTCCATCAAACCTTGGATTGTCCTTCTTGTAGGTCAACATCTTGGATCTCCTCAAGCGATCAAGCTTCTTCTAGAGGAACTTAGCTTTGATATCAATTATTAGTTTTAGGACAGACAACTAAGAGGGGGGTGAATCAGTTGTCTCCAAAAACCTATTCCTTAATCACTTAGAATCTTCTTTTATTTCAGCAACATACCAAAGATTCAATCATGGAAGCATAATGCAATAACTCAAGAGAAGAAACAAATTCAACACATATAACGCCAAGATTTTTAACATGGAAAACCTAGTTAAGGGAAAAAACATGGGGTGACTAACCCAAGATTGTATTCTCTGTTAAAAGAATAAGAAAAATGGCACTTGCCAATTAGGGCTCACTGCCTGAGCACACTGCTCACAAGAGGCCCACTACCTACAGGAGACACAGTGTCTACAGAAGAATATAAATATTACATACTTGAACTAGATATTAGCATCTTCACTATGCTTGAGACAGTTCCATTTAAGCTCAACACCTCTGCTCTGCTTTTCACTCCTCTTCTCTACCACTTTCTCATCACGACAACAGATACTTTTAAATGACTTCACAAATCTTATTTATACATGACATCAACTTTGGAATGATCATCAAAGTCAACACAACACACACTTTATTTTATTATGGAGCAATTACAAAAATACAACTTGACTTATTACAAAAGCTTCATGCGCACTACTACACTATTGACTATCCATAGTTGGGACTTCAATCTTCTATGGGGAACACGCCAAGATTCGCAAAACATCTTCAAGATCATCTGCAACATGTGCAAAACATCCAGTTGGCCAAGACTAGGAAGAACACCATCACCCGAAGGTAAATCTTCAATTACGAGCTCAATCTTCAATGCGGACCGCCAACACAAACTGGACACAATCTAGAGACCCCCACAAGCTTGCTTGAATCACCAAGAACATCCGCACCACTTCTGTTTACTAAAATCATTCGCATCTTCATCCAGAACCTTAAGAACATAGTCGATCATCACTGTCACATTAGAAGGATTGCTTATTGACCTCCAAACCATGAACCAATTGAGTTGTCAATTCACTTTAGCTTCCCAAACATGCCACCAGATCCGTAGAACAAGATATTGCACTTCTGGATCTCACCGGACCTATTTGTGCCAATCTGTCACCTTTGAATAGCTACCAGAACTAGTTTTATTCATATGGCCATAACTTCTCCAAATCTTCATGCGGATCTTTGAAATCTAGGCTGGAGTACCTTCGAACACATATCTACAAACTGTTTGATGCGCATACTCTGATTTTCAACTGATTGGGATTTTTGCTTCATAGAACTTCACTGTCTTCACTGTCCTTCTCTATTTCTGATAGGGCTAATTTTCTCAATATCCTCAGCACACAGCTAATCCAATCCTTGACATTAATGCAACAGGAGTATGTTGACATCAATGACAACACCAATTAGGCCCATACTTGCAACAACAAAGATTTCTTTAACTTGCAAACCAGATGTTCTTTACCTTTTTCAATGAAGTGCTTAGGCTGGGACATATAAATTTCTTCTTCCAAATCTCCATGAAGAAATGTTGTCTTCACATCCATCTGCTCAATCTCTAAGTCATATGTTGCTACAAGTGACAATAGAAATTTGATAGATGTTAGCTTAGCTACAGGAGAAAATATTTCTCAATAATCAATTCCCTCTACCTAGGAATAACCTTTCATGACCAACCTGGCTTTATACTTTTCAACACTTCCATCCAGACCAATTTTCTTTTTAAATACCCATTTACACCCAACATGCTTTCGACCTTCAAGCAAGGGTACCAAATCCCAGGTTTCATTCTTTTTTAATGATGCCATTTTTTCATTCATGGCTTCCAACTAGGAATCTGAATTAGACATGTTAATAGCCTCTTTTATAGTCATAGGATCATCAGTGTTAGCAATCAAAGCATATGCACAACTAGAATCCAACATAGAATATCCAAACCTTTTAGGTTGTCGCTTCTCTCATGTAGACCTCCTCACAAGCTAAGGTTGAGGTTGTGGTTCTTCTTCTTGTTTAGAACTTTTAGAACTGCTTGAGCTCTCCTCAGTATCAGGTACACTTGGATTTCATAATTCTTCCTTCTCTGGGGTAAGAGGAATTTCAACTACATCCTTCTTCTTTTCTGCTTCTTTCACCTTTGGTTGTAGATCCACTGTAGAAGGTTTCAACTCATGAAAGATTACACTTTTGTTGTACAATACCTTCTCAGTAACAGGGTTCCAAAGCTTGTATCCTTTTACACCAATGCCATAGCCAATAAAGATACATTTTATAGCTTTGTTTTCCAATTTAGATCTTTTCTTGTTCAGCACATATGCATATGCTTCACAACCAAAGACTGTAATGTGTCTCAAAGAGGGCTTTTTACTAGACTATGCTTCTGTAACGTCAAAAAATGTCCCCTTGGGGGCTTTTCCCTCATAAGGTTTAGCTCTTGGGTCTTTTAGCTACATTTAGGACATCTTGCATCATATTTTGGCATCCTGATGAAATGAGCCCTAAGTTTCATGACAAATGGGACCTAGGGGGATCCCTTGAACCTAACCCTGACCAAAATAGGGGGGGGAGGACTTGGACGCCCGCACCCTAGTCCTGCCCTATTTTGGGTCAGTCCCAACTTTTGAGTGTCGTCTTGCGACCATTATTTGGGTCCTAAGCCAACATGGTAAGTTTGAATTATGAAATTCTTGGCGGGAGTGTTTGTAGTTGCATATATAAGCACACTTAGGCATTCATTTGTAAACTAGATGATTACTAGCAAGCAATTGTGATTTTTTAGTCTAAAGGTGATTCAAGGCATTCATTGTGTAGCAAGAGCAGATTTGTGTTGTCTATGTGTTTGTATTTGTAGATTTGAGCAATCATCTCCTCATGGCATGAAGGGCTTCTTCCTTCCATGAGATCTTCACTACAAGGTGATATCATTTGTGTTTTCAAGCATTTGTCCTTTGGTTTTTGCTTCTGCCTCACAAGGGCACACACTCTCTATCTGACAATGGTGTTCGGAAGACTTGAATGTCTCTTTGGGGCTTGATTGAGGCAAGCTTCTAAACACCACAACCCCCTCCCAGAGTTTCTGTGATTGCAGGTTATAGATTAAAGATACAGGAAAAGTGGAGTTGGAGGAGGATATTATAGAGTGTCAGATTTGTAGATCAGAGTTAAAATAGCACCTTGGACTTGGGCGCCTGCTACCTAGTCCTCTGGATTCCGTGACGGGAAATTTTTTGATGCAACAGGAACAAGTTATAGATCAAGTTTCTAGATCTCGACAAAAACCTGGGCATTGGACTTGGGCACCCACTCCTTAGTCCCTGACTGTTCCACTTCCTAAACTTTGAGAACAGGTGTGCATTTGTTTGTCATTTTACATCTTCCTGTAGCAGCATTTTGAGTAATTTGTCTGTTTGCTTCCGTAATTGCATAAATAGGGTTTTGAGGTATAATTGAGCATAACTAAATATAATTGGCAATCAAATCATATAAATCCATTCTTCCCTACATTCCTAAGTGACCAAGAGTATGATAGTGCATTGCCACTCGACCCAAAGTCCTTGAATGTAATTGGTGAAAGGAGGATAGGCATTAAACTAATCAAACACCCTCTATCTAAATTTTACCACTTTACATTTTGGTGAACTCGTATTGTTGGACTTGCTTTCACCTTGATGATTGTTTTTCTTCATATTTGCATTGATTTTATTCATTCATATCATTATTCATCTTATTGCATTGGAAAACTTACAAAAAAATTGAAAAAATTGAAAAAATTGCATTCTAGGGTTTCTATGTTGCATTAATTAATTTGAATTTCATCAAATTTCTGATTTTTTCATTAGATCTGAGATAAATTGAAGAAAATTACAAAAAATTAATAGCTTGCATTGCATTTTCATCATAAAATTGCTAGGGTTTTGTTAGAAATTGTGAATTTTCCATATAACCTAGTAATTCCAAAAACTAGGGTTTGTAGGTAAAATCTTGTTTCAAATTTTTCTACTGATCTTAGACACTCATTAAAATTTTCATTTGGCTGTAGTATTTCATTTTAGTGTAAATTTGCATTTCGATCTCAAAAATTTGCATTTTCACATAGAAAATTTCAACAAAAACTAGCATTTTCATTGATTTTTCATTAGATTTGCACTTGCATTTTGCATGGTAGGGTTTGAAAATCATTTTCAGATCTGAGTGGAACTAATTTTCATCATAAACCAGATTGAAAGACATTTATATAGCATTTTACATCAAGATCTCAAACCTAGGGCTTGAAAAATATTAATTTTCACTAGATTTGGCCTTATCGACTCCCAAATTTGCACCATAGGCATGTTGTGAAGAATATTTTTGCACTAATTGGCTATTATCAGGGTTATTGTCTACTTCGCCTCCTAAAATTCTTTACAACACCTTTTTATTGGGCTCTTGTATTGAAAATTTGGTGAAAAATTGCACATTTTTGCTATATTTGCCCTAGGGTTTGACCTAGATTGCACTCCAAGAGTGTTGTAAAAGATTTTATGATTCTAGGTGACTGATATAATTGCTATTATTTTTTGTACCTCTTAAAATTCTTTACAACATCCCTTTTGCTAGGTCTTGGAGTTGAAAAACTGTGAAAAATTGCATATTTCGAGGGTTTGATCTTGAGTGGCATTACAAGCGTGTTGTGATGGATTTTTTGGCATTAGATGTCTGTTATTACTGATATAATTTTCTTTCCATAATCATTTTCCTCACAACACCCTTTTTCATGCTCTTTTGCATTGAGATTTGGTGAAAAAAATGCATATTTTTGTGTATTCTCGCTAGGTTTGGACTAGTCATCATCCTAGATTTACATCAAGAGTGTGTTGTGACAGATATTATGGCTGTATTGGACTGATATCAGACATTTTATTTGCTGCCCCTAATCAAATTCTTTACAACATCTTTTCTTTCATATATTTGTATTAAAAAAGTACAAAAAATAAAGCATTTAAACATATCTTATGCCTAAAGTTTGTGCATATTGTTGCATGAGTCTCATAACTCACTGCCCTAAGAAAAATATTCCTTTAAAAAGAAGCATAAGACACATGGGATCTAGTGCTCTTGAAGAAGTGGGTACATTGAACACCTTCTTTACAAAAGGAGAGACAAATATTACAAGATATTACACCTATCACAAGTACAATGGAAGAGCAAACTTTTCATGATGTTGATGGTACTATTGAGGCAATAAGACATGTATCTGATGAGAAAATAGATAAACTTGATAAAGACTTAGCTAAATTCCAAGAATATGTACAATCTGAGAGGATAGCTGAAGAAGCTATACTTGTGATTCACCATGTAAGAGAATTGATAAAAGGACAAGACGGTGTTAATACAATCTGTGGTTTAGCACATATTGTGCAAACCAAAATTATGCCAATGACTAAATGTGTAAAAGTGATAAATAACACTTTGTCACCATCTCACACATAAGTTTCGGCACCTATACTGACTACGAGAATATCTACCTTTACATCGACAATTTTAACAACCAATGCAAATGCTGCCAATGGTATTGGAGTATCTAATGGAACTAATTCACAAAATTACAAAGATGTGGGATTTAATTATCAGAATTTGGTTTCTAGGGGAACATCTTCTATGAATAATTATTCTCAACCACATATCTATTCCACTTATTCTTAGCCACCTATTACCTATTCGCAACCACTTCCCACTTATCAATACGTCCAACCACCATTGACCTCTTCACAGCCTTTGCCTATCACATCTCAGGCTCAATCACCTCTTCACTTTGGTTCCAATTCCTTGCAGCAAACTGCATCTCCCAATGATGCCATCCTAAACCAACTTTTGCAGGGCATGACTTCTTTACAACAAAAGGTAACAAATTTGACAAATTCTTCGCAACCTAATATACCAACATATCATGCTTGTAATCCCCTATCCTATGCAATTTTGAGAACTCCTATGCCCGAGAGGTTTGAGACCCCTCACTTTGAAAAATATGGTGCAAAAGGTGATCCTAATCCTTATGTGGCAGCATTCACGGCTATGTGTAGTGATTTCTAGTTTGAAGAAGACTTGTTAGCAAAAATTTTCCTGCGATCTCTCAAAGATATTGCTTTAGAATGGTTTTGCTCTCTACCTTCGAATTCAATACACTCCTTTTCGCAGTTGGTCAATCAATTTTTACAACATTTCAAGAAAACATTGGACCTCAAGTCTCCTTAATTGATTTAGTTCCTTGCAAACAAGGTCCGAAAGAGAAGTTAACTGAGTTTATTAGTCGATATCAAGCTTTATATGCGTAAATTTAATATCAGATGAAAGATGAGGATGTCCAGAAGGTGTTTATTACAAATCTACAACCTAATATCCATGATAAGATCCTCTTGATGAAGTATAACTCCTTTCAACATCTATGCACCGACCTTCATGATTATCATCTTTCAACTACTCGGTATGAAAACCAAAACTCATCGGCTCAAGTTGGTCAATCCATGGGTGGATCATCACAAACCAACTTTAAGAGGAGTTTCATCAGGGTTAATGGAATGAATACAAATAACTTTTCTAACGTGTCTTCTATCACTAATCTAAAGAAGGCATCATATCAACCAAGAAAGTTTACTCTGATATCTAAGTCTTATCTTTCTATAATGAATCAAGCTGCGAGTAATAACATTCTGAAGCTTCCCCCAACTAAGCATGTCGATCCTAGTAAAACACAAGGACCTTATTTCGATGCCAATGCCTTTTGTCATTTTCATCAGACATAAGGACATGCTACTGAACAATGTATGTGTCTTAAACATGAAATACAAGACCTCATTGATTCAAATGTTATACAGGGATCGGGTGTGAATGATAATGGAAACAAGTCAGTTGGTCCGCCAAATCAGAATTTACAAATCTTCACTAATCCTTTCCCTAAGCATGCTGATAACAATATGTTGGAACAAGATTTAGTGGAAGTAGAGGATGATGATTATTTAGACTATGATAGTATCATGGGAATGATTGAAGTGGATAAGGAAAAGTTGGATAACCCATCTCGTCCCCAAAGAAATGGGATTTATGCTGAGGTTCCTCCTCTGTTATCTTATATAGGATCAGGAGATAACCAAAACACATCAGAAAAAAAAGTAGAACAACTGATATAGATGAGTGAGATGGTACATGATGATTCTTGTTACTGTGTTAGACGGCTTCAACAATGAAAAATCGCTAAAAATTAGAAAAGAGTAAGATGACTGTCATTTGCTAGAAATAATAGTGGTTCTCCACCTCATAAGCAACAAAAAGTCTCAATTACACAAAGATTTAAGAAACAAGCATCATATGATAATAAAAAAGACTTTCATAAGAACCACCCAAACTTTGTACTAAACATGATCGACTACCTCCCCAAGAGGTTCACAAGTTCAAAAATCTGATACAAAGATCCTACAGGTCAGTATTTCTAACCCTTTATCTCTCATGATGTGTTTCCCCCGTGATGTGTTATGTGTTGTTTAGGCCTCCTTGGATGACCCTTGATTCTCTCATAAGGTCTAGGATACCAGGAGACTGCCTCTATTGTGACCTTCTTCTATTTGTATCATCATTCTTCTATAATGTCTCTCTCTAATTTCATTGTTGTGTGTTGTGTCTTACGGATATAGCGTTGCAGTTGGTGACTTGGGGCACCCTCCTACATGACTGTCCCTAACACACTTGTTTCTACTCTTTGATTTATTGTTTACCTTCCTCTAGTGTTTCTATCTAGCATGTGGATGACGAAAAACATTTATACGAATGCGGACCTAGCATCCCTTTAGC
The DNA here is from genome assembly GCA_027924645.1 of Cunninghamia lanceolata. NCBI lineage: Eukaryota > Viridiplantae > Streptophyta > Pinopsida > Cupressales > Cupressaceae > Cunninghamia > Cunninghamia lanceolata. The sequence continues at coordinate 2,136,602 of BSBN01000905.1, forward strand.
GAGAAATCAAAAATTGGACTTAGTTCCTAATATGACGATGGGGTTGTATATCTTATCTGATGCTTGGCTAGTAGAAGCACTCTGTGCTTTCTACGTAGTGATTTTGATGATGTTTTTATCTCGCTTACAAACCTTAACAATATTGATGCTCTATGCACTTTGTTTGTCTTTGAATCTCACATTGGTGACACTCAGTTTTGAGATTTTTGTGATATAGCCCACAGTTATCCTCGATCTCTGAATACATGGTGTAACCTTGGCTCTTTGTGTGACTAATCATATGCATTGATGTTGTTGTTTATCATGATTATGTGGACACTAACATGTTTCTTGTAGGGATGTGTTTGTGGGAACATTTGGCTATCGTAAAGTACATGTCACCTTCGGGGGGCATGGGCTTTGCAAAAGTCCATATTCCCTTGTGTGTTTTCTTCCTACCTTAATGTGCTTGATATTTGGGAGGTGGGGAGTGGTTCTATGATTGACTCAACCCTTAAGCATGTCTTCGATGATTGTTGTGGCAAAGCCCAATCATCGGTGTGTGCCTATAATGTGCCTGAGATGGTGATGAGCCTAGAAATAGGAACACTCCATCGCTTGGCTGTCGTGTTTTCTCCATGTCTTCAAAGTGTGTGTGTTTGGCGTGCTTGCTTTATTTGGCATGTTTGTTGCCCCATATGCATTCTAAAGACTAGCGTGATGAGTGCTTCCTGCATTTTGGGAGGTTTGGCATGTCTTGTGTGTGTGTTGCCCCATATATGCAGTTTAAAGACCAGCGCGATGAGTGCTTCCTGCATTATGGGAGGTGTGTTTACTTTCCTTGTACTTGCATCTACATTTCATATATATGAGAAAAAAGAAAACAAAAGAACTCATTTATGTCTTCCATGCATTAATTATCTTCTATGCATCTATTGTTTTCTTTGTGTTCTACGTGACTGTAATTATCTTCTCTGTGTTTTGCGTGCCTATCATTATCTTCAATGTGTTTGATGTGTCTTCTCCGTGCTTGGTGTGTTTGTTGTGTTTGTTGACCGTACTTTAATGCATGTATTGGCCTTGCGTTATACATACATTAAAGTGGGGGCTAAATGTAATGTCAAAAAATGTCCCCTTGGGGGCTTTTCCCTCATAAGGTTTAGCTCTCGGGTCTTTTAGCTGCATTTAGGACATCTTGAATCATATTTTGGCATCCTGATGAAATGAGCTCTAAGTTTAATGAAAAATGGAACCTAGAGGGATCCCTTGAATGTAACCTTGACCAAAATAGGGGGGAGGACTTCGGCACTCATGCCCTAGTCCTGCCCTATTTTGGGTCAGTCCCAAATTTTGAGTGTCAGCTTGTGACCATTATTTGGGTCCTATGTCGACATGGTAAGTTTGAATTACGAAATTCTTAGCGGGAGTGTTTGTAGTTGTATATATAAGCATGTTAAGGCATTCATTTGTCAACTAGATGATTACTAGCAAGCAATTGTGATCTTTTGGCATTCTAAAGGTAATTCAAGACATTCATTGTGTAGCAAGAGCATATTTGTGTTGTCTATGTGTTTGTATTTGCATATTTGAGCAATCATCTCCTCATGGCATGAAGATCCTCTTCCTTCCATGAGATCTTCACTACAAGGTGATATCATTTGTGTTTTCAAGCATTTATCCTTTGGTTTTTACCTCTACCTCACAAGGGCATGCACTCTCTATCTGACAATGGTGTTCAGAAGACTTGAATGTCTCTCTGGGGCTTGACTAAGGCAAGCCTCTAAACACCACAACCCCCTCCCAAAGTTTTTGTGATTGCAAGTTACAGATTGAAGATACAATAAAAGTGGAGTTGGAAGAGGATATTGTAGAGTGTCAGATTTGCAGATCAAAGTTAAAAATAGCACCCTAGACTTGGGTGCCCGCTACCTAGTCCTCCAGATTTTGTGACGAGAAAATCTTTAATGCAGCAGGAACAGGTTACAGATCAAGTTTTTGGATCCCAAAAAAAACATGGGCATTAGACTTGGGTGCCCACTCCTTAGTCCCTGACTATTTCGCTTCCTAAACTTCAAAAATAGGTGCACATTTGTCTATCATTTTACATCTTCTTGTAGCAGCATTCTGAGTAATTTGTATGTTTTCTTTCGTAATTGTATAATTAGGATTTTGAGGTATAATTGAGCATAATTGAACATAATTGGAAATCAAATCATATAAATCCAATCTTCCCTACATTCCTAAGTGACCAAGGGTATGATAGTGCATTGCCAGTCGATCCAAAGTCCTTGAATGTAATTGGTGAAAGGAGGATAGGCATCAAACTAATCAAACACCCTCTATCCAAATTTTACCACTTTACAACTTCCAAAGGTGTTTTGTCAACAAGAGACAAAGTGGGAGATTTATTTACCAAATAACATGCCACAGCCTCAGCCTCAGCCCAAAATTTCTGCTCTAGGCCAACGCTGCTCAACATACATCGTGCCTTTTCCATCAGCGTCATGTTCAACCTTTTAGCAACTCCATTCTGCTGTGGAGTATAAGGTGTAGTTTTATGCATTTTAATCCCATGGTCTTTGCAATACCTTTCAAAATCTGTAGAACAAAATTCACTGCCATTATCCGTCCTCAAGCATTTAATTTTTCTACCAAGGTTTTAAACTCCTTAAACTGACTGAACACTTCTGATTTACTTTTTAGAAAATATACAAATGCCCTTCTCGGATAATCATCTATAAATGAAACATAATACTTAGACTTCAGCAACGAAGGAACATTCACTAGACCAAATATATCAGAGTGAACATAATCTAGTATGCCAAAAGATTTATGAGGACTAGAGTAAAAAGAAACACAGTGTTGCTTTCCATAAATGCAATGTTAGCAAAAATTGAACTCAAGGTTACAATCATCAAGCCCTTCAACTAGGTTTTTATTTTTCAAGGCTTTTAAGACTTTTTCCCCTATGTGCCCAAGTCTGTGATGCCACAACATGGTTTTCTCTGCTAGGAGTTTCACCTCTAAGGAGTTTGCACCCAAAGGAAAGTCATTCTCCTTCCCTATATTAGCAGCCTCGTTTGACTTTGTAGAGACACTTTTACAATGAACAACAAGTGTGTCTAGCTTGTATAGAGTGCTTATGCTTGCAACCTTGGCCAACACCATTGAGGCTCTTGTCATTTTATAGCCACCATTCGAAAAAGAAACTTGCATACCAACATCATTCAGTTTACTAACAGAAAGCAAATTTAGAGCCAGACCTGGTATATGCATTACATCATTAATTCCTTTTATTCTTCCATTAGGAAACTTAATTCTGACTCTTCCACGACCAATAATTTATAGGTGAGAATCATCACCTAGATACACCCTTCCACCTTTGTATTCTTCATACTTTGAAAACCAATATCTATGAGAGGTCATGTGAAAGGATGCAATTGAATCAATTAGCCAAACATCATCTGATGCCTGGGTCACCAAGGCTGCAATGAAGGCATCTGCTTCACTCTGAGAAGATTCATCATCATAAGAATTACTCTTCTTCTTCTTCTTTTTCTCCTCTTTACAATCTTTCTGGATATGTCTTTTTTTCCCACAATTCCAGCATTTCACCTTGGACTTTTTGACAAGAGACTTTGATCTACCCTCTGACTTGGATCTAGACTTCTTGTCTTTCTTCTTGCCTTTCTCCTTCGATCTACCTCAAACAACAAGGGCCTCCTTGGCCATCTCAAAAGAATTCCTTTGCATTTCCTCTGACAATAGCAAAGAAACCACATCTTCCATCTTGAAAGTGGTTGGTGTACTCCCAATAGCCATTACTAAGTGATCCCATGTGTTAGGAAATGAACATAACAAGAGTATGCAACGATCCTCATCTTCAATTTTCACACCAATAGATTTCAACTGCGCAATGATCATGTTAAATGTATTGAAATGATCTACAACAGATGCCTTCCTCCATATTCAAAGAGTACAACTTCTTCCTCAAGAATAACTTATTTACTAGAGATTTCCCCTGATAAATGTCACCAAGCTTCTTCCACAAAATTTTTACAGTCTTCTCTTCATGGACATTCAAGAGTACTAAATCAGCCAGGTAGAGTCTGATCAGACCCTTGTCCTTCTAGTCCATTGCATCCCAATCATCTTGTGAGGTTGCTGATGGTTTAGTAGAGGACACTACATTCCATAACTCTCAATCCACAAGGAAATCTTCCATTTTGAGTTTCCACAACTCAAAATTTCTACTGTTGAATTTATCAATCTCTATTCTTCCAGATGTGATTGCCATCTCAAATCTGCAATCAAATTTCAAATCAATTTCTCTACAAAACTCCCACTCAATAAAATTAGCACAAAAAACCTGACTCACCCACAAGGGTAACACAAATGGCCAGGCTCTGATACCACTTGTAAGGAAAGCTAAGTGCAGAAACGCCTTCCTAATGCTAATTTTTAGAAGAGAAATGTAGATAGTACTTTCAATTTCAATTACAGTTTATTCAAAGATGCACATTAATCAGAAAAACATAGTAGACAATTAAGAGACACACATAGATCAACACTAGAGTTATGTGGGAAAACCCTTATAGGAAAAAAGCACCACCAAGAACAGTCACTTTGTATTACAGTAAAATATGTTTACATATAGAGTTACAGACCATATGCTTTCACAGGTGTCAATTCACAACATTAACTTCCACAACAATACAATTCCCCTGTTTCAACCTCTTTGATCAAATTGAATAATTCAATTGTCCTCTATTTCAATGTATACCATCACAGTATTCACATTACAGACAACTCCAACTGTTTTACATTCTTTTCTATCCCAGAAACCATTCGATTCAGTTCTTGAAGCAACCGGTTACAAATCATTTTTAATTGTCGGAGACACATCAAAGCCATCGAAGAGACTTCGTTCAGACTCTCCTCAAAACCTCAAAGTCTCATCGATGCCAACACTTCACATTCAAGTTTTGACCATGGTCCTTACTGCTTAGGTGGCATCCACATCAACTGCATCGGGCTATCGAGGAGACTCAAGTCAAAGTCCCATAGATAACACTAAGTCACTTTAATGAAGAGCCAACTCTTTGTATTAGCTATCGAAGAGACAACTTGGAGACTCCCACCGAAATAAACAACTCCCATCGATATGAACATTCTCCACCATTCTCCCTCTTAGCATCGACCGGGTCCCACAAACTTCAACCTATCACCCTATTGAAGAGACAACATATTGTCTCCTACCGATACAAAAATATCACTTCGATGAAGGTCTTAACACTTCAAAGTGGTCCCCACTGCCATGTGACTGCCACACCTTCAACAGTATTGGCTTATTGAAGGGACAAGTTCTAAAGTCCCACCGATGAAGCAATGTCTCTTCGATGAAGAGTTATCACTAACACAGAGACCTTATCAGACCATCGAGGGGACTCAGAGTATGGTCCCACTAAAAAAGGACAGCTAGGCCGATGAGGAATAAACACACAATGCTACAAATAGGATATCAAGTTGGTAAGTTAAGGCACATTTTCCAACAAAATTATCATATTGCCAGACCTACATCCTATGAAGGCATCTACTGTTGCGAACCAAGGTCATCCTAGAATGAGTGGATACCCACCTAAGTTAGCCTTGGGTTACAGGACCATGAAGTTTGCAAGGTATTCACATGAGTCCAATGTGATTACTAGAGCTTCAATGATTCCTTTAGGTTTGACAGTTGACCTATCTGCCAATAGAAAAACTATTGGTATAGGGCTTAAGTTAATCAACAGAAGATTGTTCATTATTTCTTTTGTCATCACATTTATGGCTACACCCAAGTCAATCAAAGTATTTTTTATAAGGCTTCCATTAATGTGCACATCAACTACGGGGCTGCTAGGATCTACATATTTTGGGACAACCAAGTTGCCTAACATAATATCAACAAGTTGTCCTATAATATGAACTATCTGGGGATCTTTTCTTTTCCTTCCTAGTTTCTTAAGGCATAACTCCCTTATAGTCTTAGTATATATAGGTACATCCTTGATAGCTTGGATTAAGGGAATTTTTACACAGACATGTTTTAATTTCCCAAGGAAATCAAATTTAGGTTTAGGTTGATGTGGTAATTTATGCATGTTTAATCTTTCTAGAAATGGAGGGTTTCTTGTGATTATTTCTTCATGTGGTGAGATTTGTTTAGGAGGGCTATGCTGGTTATTTGAATGGTTGTTAGTGTTAGAGGTTGGTTCTTCATCAGTAAGTTCCATGATAAGTGGAGATGGAGGTCCAACAAGCATTTTGTCTGAACGTAGGTGAACATCACTATCCTCAACCATATAAGTTGGGTATTGGATGGTTTCATTAGTATAATCTTGTTGGACAGGCTTGCTATTAGGATTTGATGCAAGTTGAGTGGGCAATTGAGTGGCTCTGGGTGGAACAGGAGTAGGTGAAGCTACATTTGGCATAATGGCATGTTGTTGAGGTAGGACTTGTTGTGGCTATGGGTAATTCATATTTGAGTTTTCTATGGCTGGTTTCCATGCTACTATTGTGACCATGGGTTTTGATTGGACTACCATTGTGGATTATAATTTGGAGTTTGGAATGGCTGTTGTGGCCATACCCCCTGCTTTTGGTACCAACCAGGTGGCATAGTTGCCCAAGATTATTGTGGCATGTTATACCAAGGTGCATTGTGCCAATTAGGGATGTTTGAAGTAGCTCCTGGAAATGAAACATTATTAGACAAGGGGTCTTGAGGTATACCTTGTCTCTACTTCTAAGGCTTACGTTGTGAAATATAAAACACCTAGCCATCTTCATCCTCTAGGGCTTGGAAATCTGCCTTCTCATCTCTTTCCTTAGAAATGCTAACAATACGTTTGCACTTACAAATGGTCTTCTTTTGTCAACAATGTGGACAATATTTGACCAAAGTCACCTCTACTACCTCTTGCTTCTTCTTTATGTGTAGGATGTCTAGTTGAGTTGCTAGATGGCTTATGATGTCTTCTTTCATATTTGATAGGAGATTACCGAGTTCTACCCTAGAGACTCTAGTGGATGCTTTTGTAGAAGATAGATCTCTCGAGCCTCTATTTTTCTTCAAGGTGGCATGTGAATAGTTCCTATAGATTGAAAAAAATTCATCAAATCCTAGTTGAGAGATATCCCCTATTCCAATTAAAATTAATGCATCAATACATTGTTCATTCACACCTCTTAGAAATACCAATTTGAGTGACTCTGGAGAGAGTTGATTCTGTCATGACTTTTTGAGGTAGAACTAAAAATTTTCGATGTAGTCTTTAAGAGGTTCATCTTCCTTTTGTGACATCCTTAAGATGTCATCTCCCTTCATATCCCTTCCACGACAATAGTCCTGCTACTTTTGTAGAAATTTCTCCTTCATGGTAGCCTAGTTTGCTACTAAATTTTGACCCAGCCCCATGAACCATCATAATGTTGCATCTTTGAGGGTGGCTGAAAAGAGTTTGAGTCTATATGCACATGTATTGTAGTTGTAGCTTCTACAAAGTACATCAAATTCAAAAAGGAATGTATCTAGGTCCTCAGTGATTAACCCATGGAAGTTTGACAGAGTTGAAGGAGGTATATTCTTTAGGGTATCAGCTCTTGCTTGGTTTGTGATGGGGAATGCAAATGTAACTGGCTCAGCTAGATTCTCTATGGCTTCTTCTACCATTGTATCTTGATGCCAAGTGGCAATGTCTTCCAAATCTGTAACATCCTTTGGTCTAAGATGTAGTTCAAGGTGGTCTTCCCCTTCTTCTGTTGTACTGGATGGAGGAAATCTCCATAACTGATCTCTCCCCTGTCGCATGCAAGGATGCTTGAGCTAAAAATTTTATTCCTGCACCATGTTAGTAGATAGTTCAGAAATGGATTGAATGTCTAAGTAATCCTAATTGCTTGAAAAAGAAATCATATATCCTATGAAAGCAAATACAAACACTAATCAAAAGAACTCAGAAACTCTAAACCTTAGCACCATCCTTGGCAACGGTACCAAAAATGTCTAACTCCATTATTAGCCAATAAATTGATGCAGAAAGGGCATGCACACAACTCAAGGGACCTTTAGATCCCTTATCAAGAAACCTAATGGCTATAATGTGTTACATTTAAATATGTCAAACCAGGGAATCATATTCTTCTTGGATGGTGCCCATACTATATGTACAGTTAAGGATTCCTGAGTTAAACCTAGAAGTTGTGCATAGAGACAAACTATGAAGAAGGAAACAAACTCTATTTTGTAAAGAACAACAGTTGCTAAAAGTAGGTAATGTTGTTAAGGAATAATAAATGTTTTATTCAGTAGAGGAATAGTCTATGTAAATCACAATAGAGAAATAGTATATGTACTAAGTCAATGATCACTTTGAACATTCTCTAATTCAATAAATCATAATAACTCATGAACTAACAATATAATTAACAATATAAAATAACAAGAGAACTACAGTTACCTCAAGTAGCCCTTTATTGAGTGACTATAATCTTGACAAAATCTAAATCAGATCACTTCTTGTATCAACTAGTCATTGATTGAATCCAGATCTATATTATTTTATTGAATTCTAAAGATGCAATACAATAACAAAACTTGATAATACAATTTCTTCTCTTTCTCTCTCTTCTATCTTATACAAAATTTAACATATATAGACATGATTCAAGTCTCCTAATTGGATTGAACTTCTAAACAACTATCCTATATGTAGATAGAAAATTGGTACAAAGGTAATACAAAGATAATGACAAGATACCCAATTACCTTTACCTTCAAACCAAGTCCTCCACATGCAATAGAATGGAGTAGATGCACCCAAATATACTAGCTTTGTTCTCTTTGATGGATGACAGATAGGATGAGACGTTGATTGCTCAAATCTGCAGCATAACAACTAGTGTGAGGATGATGGATGAGAAGATCTAGAGTGATTTGGACAGAATGATGATGTATGAAATGTAGATTCTCCAAAGCCCTCAAATGGCTTGGGTGAGGCTTGATTTATAGGAGATGAGTGATAGGAATGGACGGCTAAGATTAAAGGTGAAATGGATGGCTAGGATTAAGTGATACAAGCAGTTGTAGTCATGTGACAAGTGTCAAATGAGGGTTGAATGAGAGGAATAAAGTCGAATGGCTTCCACATAATAAGGATTAGAAGCTTCTAGCCATGTGAAGATAGAGACAAATGTGGAATTAAATAATAAAATTATTTAATTTTTGGAAAGGGATGATGTGGAATACATTAATTAAATAAATCTTTAATTTATTTAATTACTTTAGACGAGGGAAAAGTGGAAATTAATTAAATAAATATAATTTATTTAATTAATTGGCTAGAAGGATTAAAATGGGATTAGTTAAATAAATATGATTTATTTAAGTAATTAGGTGATGAAAGGGGTTATGAGGGTTCTAGGACAAAATGACTCATAAGGTGTCTCAAATAATGTATTGACAAGGCATGGTCAATTTTAGGTGTCTACATTTTACCCCTCTTTGAGATAGTGTTGTGACTAAGAGAAGTAACATCATTTCAAATAAAATAAGGTATGGATAGAAGAAAAGGATGCCCCAACCACTTGAAAGAGTGACAAGGAGGAATGAAGGGATGGGATGATGATGTAAGGATAGGATAATGCCCCTCGAGATGATAGGAGGGTTGGAAGAACATGGGTATGCTCTCGAAAGGAAATAAAATGACAAAGGATGGATAAGGGAATGAAGGATGGAAGATAATGGATGGATAAAAGGGATGAATGAGACATTATGATGCAATAAAGTGAACAATCATATAGTTTGATATAGCACTAGACATTATGCACCAAGGTATAAGGACTAGGGTGACGATGTGTCTTGTGCACCCAGCGTAATAAAACCTTGTTTAGATGTATGAGGAAGTAAACTTAGAGCATTAAAGTCCTAATGCATAAAAGGTATGATATGACCTTAGATGCAAAGGATAATGCAAAAATCTATTCCAACATACATAAGATATGAATATTAGCTGGAAAGATATGGATTTGATACAAATGAAACATAAAAATAATAACACACACAAGCAAGCATGCACAAATAATTCAAAAACAAACAAGGTATTGCCCCTGTCAAGTTGTAAACTGATGATTAATTGATTGATCGATTAAGATAGTGTTGTCATTATGGGGAACGATATATCCCTAGAGCAACACAATGATGTGGGAATGATATATCCCATTAATGATGATGATGATTCATGATTTGGTTTACGACAAGATTGGGATCAAGACCAAGGATGTAATTGGATGATTTGGCTAGATTGATTAACTTGATTGGTATGGATTAAGGATGACTTGCATCTAATTTTATTGCGTGGATTTTTGTTGGATATTTGTTTTTTTTTGTATTTTGTATTTTTTGTGGGATGGCATTGGATTGGATAGCCTTTGTGCTAGATACCAATGACAAGGGGAAACCAAGTTTAGGTGCAAGGATGGAGGTAGGATTGATGGATAAATAGATGGGTGATAGTAAATGGGATAGAAGGCTCATGATAAGGGAGCTAGGATGTGATCTCCAAAGTCTATGTCACATAGAAATACCATGCACCATTCTAAGTGTAATGCTTAGGATTTTATATGATAAAGCTTATGATGAGAGGATGATGATAGAATAGGTTGGAAAGGATGAGGTATATCAAGAGATGTCCAAAGCATTTTTCAACATTTTTCCCCCATATCATTATCAAGATCAAAAGGAGGAAGGGAGGATGGATGGATTCAATAAGATAAGTATGTGTGTATAATATATGGTAGGATGGATAGGATAGGATGGCAATGGTAGGATGGGAAATGATAGTGTGAAAATGATAGTTTAGAAATGATAGTTTGGATGAGACAGCATGCCCCCAAGTGTAAGTCACATAGATAATCAACCTACACATGACACTTGTTGGTGCAGGAGCACCTAGATGTTTAGGTTTTGGTTAGATTTTCTAGTAGGTTGTTTTATTTAAATAAGGTATTAGAGACCATCTTCGTAAGGTTTGTATCCATGTTGTAAATGGACTATGTCCAAATGTCTATAAGAACCTATTATTTTGTTGCAAATCCTAGTTAGGACAGTCTTATTGTCATAGGTAGTTGCAATAGTCATTTAATTTTTAATATTTGTTAGAGGAGTCATTTAAATGTTTGTAGCCTATAAAGGCATGTCAAAGGTTAAGAGGAAGGTTTGAACCTTATCCAAAGGTTACCAAAGTGAGAGTGCATCTTTTAAACATAGAAAAAATAGTCTTTGCTGTCCTAAAGAAAAGGCAATTTCTAAAAACTAAAATAGTTTCATAGTCTGCAGTTTCAAATCAAGAAAAATCATGAAGAAGGCATCGATGGTTTGGGAATGCCAAATGTTTTTGCTTTGTAGAAATCTTATATTAAGCCAAGTAAGATTGTATTGTGAACAAGGATTGAATAGATTGAAAGAATATAACAAAAAGCCATTGTTTTCCTGTCTTTTCTTAAATTTTTTGAGTTTTATTGCTGTTTTCTGATGTATTGTACTTCTGTACGGATTCATTATGGACCATTTGCATATGGGATGGAAAGTATGAAGTATTAGCTTGGCTTTTAACAAGGTTTCAGATCTTGGTGATAAACTAAGTGAAAGAAATCAATAGTTTTCCATAAACTATTTTTTCAGAAATTGTTGTCTCCATTTTTAAAAAATCACTGTTTTCTGCAGTTTTCCATACTTGTACGGATCTGTCAGGGTCTATTTTGATGTTGCATGTGTAGAGGGATGAGATGACTTCCAATTTCAATTATTTTGAAGTCTTGGCAATAGATAATAATGAAGATATGCATGTTTTCCCAAAAACTATTTTGTGACTGTTTTCTGAATTTACACTTTGCAACAGTCCGTACCTTTCAGTTGTACGGCCCTCTCATGGGATGTTGACTACTTGGGAATGAAGTTTGGTGGATAGAATATCCATTAGAGTGAGTTTGAGCCCTTGAAGTTGGAAGATGACAGGATAGAATCTCCAAATACCCAAACTGCTCTTTATGAAAATTGTTGTCTCTATCAAAAAAACCATAGTTTTCTTCCTTGCTCCGTACCTGTACGGCTTTGTAATTGCCCAAGTTTGTAATGTATGGAAAGACTGTTGAAGTATCTTGGATTTGATTCTTTTTTGGAGTATTGACGGCAAATTAGGAGTGAGAAAACCATTGGTTTGTAATAAGCTGTCATGAAACATAGTTTAGGCTTCTTTTGACAGTCCCATGGATTTTTGCCATTTCATTGACATTTTTCTGTTTTTACTCAATGGAATGGGTTACATATTAATAAATGCATGGTCTTGAGAAGGATTAGGAGGCAGTAGGATGGTGTGGTCTGAGTTTAACCTGTAAATGACCCTGCAGAATGATGTATTGAAGTGGAGTAGAGGGCAGCAGTCATAAGGAAGAAACTTGGTAAGTTGGTTTAGTATGGTTTTGTCAATGAGTGCATTAGATATGTATGCATGTGAGAGATTGAAAAGTTGTATGAGTTTGAGTGTGTTTCAATAGAGATCTTCACTAAGAAGACATGGTGACTATCTACACAATGGAGCAGTGAGGTGTTATGTCTGTCTTTGAAGACTTTGGTAAGACTGCTGTCCTGCAGACCCTGTATAGTGATTTGGCAAGAAATCTAAATGGAACCTTGATGGAGTTAGCCTCTTGGAAGGTGTTTTGGAGTCCTCCTTCTTCTTTGTGTGTGTGTTAAGAGCAAGTTGAAGATGGTGTTGAAAGCTGTCTTGAGAGACTTTTGCATGTGAATTTATGATCATGTTCCTGCTATCCTAGATGCTCTGCATCACTTGTTTGCTAGGTTTTCATCATGGTACTTATCCAAGGCACCACCAAGGTGGTTTTCACCATTGGATGAAGGGATTTCTCTTTACTATTTTGATTTTTCTTCTCTTTTTTTCTCTTTTTTTGGAATATTTGGATGGGGTAGGTGGATGTGTGCATCATAAGGGATGCTCCAGAGCCCTCAAAAGGCTTGTGTGAGGCTTGATTTATAGGAGATGAGTGATAGGAATGGACGGCTAGGATTAAAGGTGAAATGAATGGCTATGATGAAGTGATACAAGGAATTGTAGTCATGTGACAAGTGTCACATGAGGGTTGAATGAGAGGAATAAATTCAAATGGCTTCCACATAATAAGGATTAGAAGCTTCTAGCCATGTGAAGATAGAGACAAATGTGGAATTAAATAATAACATTATTTAATTTTTGGAAAGGGATGATGTGGAATACATTAATTAAATAAATCTTTAATTTATTTAATTAACTTGGATGAGGGAAAAGTGACAATTAATTAAATAAATATAATTTATTTAGTTAATTTGATAAAGGGATTAAAATGGGATTAGTTAAATAAATATGATTTGTTTAACTAATTAGGTGATGAAAAGGGTTATGAGGGTCCTAGGACAAAATGCCTCATAAGGTGTCTCAAATGATGTATCAACAAGGCATGGTCAATTTTAGGTGTCTACACTATACTTGTACATTCTCCCCAAAAACATAGGAAGAAGACTTTATTATTATTCTAATTAGATTAGAAGTAGGAAACTAACAACTACAAAGATAATCAGATATCATAGTCCTACTATGATTCTTCTTATTCACCATGAAGACAGTCATAAATGAAAACATAACATAAACCACGATCTGAGCTCCTCTTAATTATTATGATTGTGTCAACTGTTGAAGAAAAAACCATTGAGGAGTGGAAGGAGTTATGGTTTAACCATTCCCACTTAGCTCGGGATCTTTCTTCTTTAGCTTCGGGCTATTGCATTCTTAGTTGTAGATAAAACACCTCCTTTGCTACATGTTGGCAGATGGTCTCCATCACAGGTAACCTTGTACTTGCTACATTGGGGTTAGTTTCACCATATAATATTTATACATCACAAAATACAATAATTAACAGAAATCACTATCACATCTTATAAACAATCATTAATCCACACATAATCATTTATCAACATATCATTTACTATTCTTAATGCTTTCGAGTCTTAAAGATAATCATAAGCATAGATAATGTATAGGAATGTCTTTGAAAAATATGAACTTAAACAAGAGAAATAGAACAAAGTAAAGCCTCATCACACAACTTGAAGTCTTGGTGTCACCTTTAATGATGACATGATGGTTGGGGGATGGTATCTATATAATGTCATAAATGGGGACATTTCTAAAGAAGTATGGAAGGAAGTGTTATAGTTCACTATTCTACTAGTGATAGCCAATCTACCCATTAAGACTTCTTATCTAAAGTGAAACAACGTAGATACCTTTTTGTCTAACTCCATAATTAGCCAATAAATTCTCCTTGAGTCTTGAAAGTAGTCATTGTTGATGATTCATGTGATCCTCCACAACTTGACCACTTGGTGTCACCCTTAATGATGATGTGATGGATGGGGATGGTATCTATATAATGTCATAAATGGGGACATTTCTAAAGAAGTATGGAAGGAAGTGTTATAACACTATTCTACTAGTGATAGCCAATCTACCCATTAAGACTTCTTATCTAAAGTGAAACAACGTAGATACCTTTCCAAGAACTTATTGATGACCTCAATTTTCCCATCTAAATTAGGATGGTATGAAGAGATGCAAGCCAATTGAGTACCCAAACAAGAGAATAAATCTATCTAAAAAGTTACTAGTAAAGATAGGATCATGATCACTAACAATAACCCTTGGGGTACCATGCCAATGTACTTGTAAAAGGATGAGGTAATGCAATAAAATGGGAATATTTAGTGAGGTAATACACAACTACCATGATGACACTCTTACCTTTGGATCTTGGAAGGCTTGTGATGAAATCCATGGAAAACTCTTCCCATCACTAGCTAGCGATAACTAAGGGCTGCAAAAGACTAGGTGTCTCAATTGTCTCCCATTTATTTCTTTGACATACCAAGCATTCTTCTATAAATTTTTGGACATCACCTTTAATCCCTTCCCAAATCAAATATTTCATGATTCTATGATATGTATTCAAAAAATTTGAATGACCCCCAATTGGAGAACCATGGATCTCTTCAAGAATCTTGTGTTTGAGGGTGGATTTTTTGCATAGGTATAATCTCTCTTTATACTACAAAGAGTCTCCCTTCCAACAAAACTTATCTAAACTACTAGGATTAGTCTGAAACTATTGAATGAGATTCATTGTAGTAACATCATTGTACCACTCTTCTTTGTCTTCTTCAACCCAATCTACTTATAATAATGAAATACCACACAATAATTCCTCATCCTTCTCATCCTTTCTAGATAATGCATCAACCACTATATTCTCCCTCCTTTCCTATAGACAATATCAAAGTCATACCCCAACATCTTAGTGACCTATTTTTATTACTCTTAAAATGATGACTATTGCTCTAGAAAATATTTTAGTCTATCATGATCTATCTTACCTTTTAAGTGTCTCCCCATCAAATATGGCCTCTACTATTTCATTGCATGAATAATATCTATTGTTTCCTTCTCATAAATAGGTTTGAGTTGATTCATACCATTTAATTGATGACTTTAAAAGTAATGGGCCTACCTTCTTGCATGAGAAATACTCCTATACCATTTCCTAAATTATCACACTCTATAATAAAATCCTTGGTGAAGTCTAGAGTGGCTAGAACTGGAGAGGCACACATAGCCTCCTTCAAGCTCTCAAATAGTGTATTAGCTAACTCACTCCATTGAAAAGCATCCTTCTTCAACAAAGTTGTAAGGGGTGTTTCTATGCAGCCATAGTTCTTCATAAATCTTCTATAATATCCAATGAGTCTAGGAATCCCTCAATTTTTTAATGGTTTTATGAATAGGTCACTCTATCATAGCCTTGATTTTGTTAGGATCAACCTTTACTCCTTCATGAAACACTATGTGACCCAAGCACTCCACCTCTTTGAGACCAAAAACACACTTAGAAGATTTAGCATATAGATAGTGTTGTTTGAGAGCTTGTAATGCTTGATCTACGTGATTAAAATGCTCTTCCCATGTCTTTATTTAAATCAATATGTCATCAAAGAACACTAATACAAAATTCCCCCAAAAAAATGGCTTAAAGATGGAATTCATCAAAATTTTAAATGTAGAGGGAGCACTAGTAAGACCAAATGGCATCACTAGAAACTCATAATGACCCTCATGAGTCCTAAATGTTGTCTTGGGAACATCTTCTTCCTTAATTAAAATTTGGTGATAACTAGTGCAAGAGCACTAGGAGAAATCAAATTTGTCATCGATATGTGATCAATTTTGGGTTTTTAGGATTGTTCAATGTCAAATAAGGTGTATGTGGACCCTTTTAAGTCATTTTGTGAAGTGTGGTCTTCATAGGTGGACAATGGCAACAGTTGTCTTTTTAACCAAAAGTGGTAATTTTGCACAAAATTGAATAAATGTATTAGTTAGTCATTAGAGTCAGTTGGGATAGGGATATTGGGCATAAATATGCTCTGGAAATTCATTTGTATGGTGGGATTGAAGAGATTTGGAAGAAATTAATGAACAAAACCTTAAATTTCTGCATTTTTCTGAGTTTTCCAATGTTTCAGACCTCTTGTATGGATTGTACGGTTGATGGAGTGATCTGGAATCAATTGGAGATTTTTGTGCTCTGAGTCTACTTCCTTTTCCTTTTTATTTCATAGATTTTCATCCATTTTTGTGAAAGTTATAAGCTTTTCTCCAATAATAATCCAAAACCCTAGTTAGGGTTTCCAGTGGACTAAAACAATGTGTTTCTTGCCATTTCCACGTTAGAAAATCCCAAAAATTTATGGAATGGAAAGTTTGCATATGTGTTTTCATATTCCATTTTTGTAGATCTTGAAGGTTTGGTTGGCACGTGCATTCAAAGGGTTGTAATGTCTGATATCATTAAGTATCAGGCTGGAAAGTGGACAACAGGTAGAGTTGTTGTAAGCCATTGTTGAGTTTGGACTCCACATGATTGAAAAGTGTTTGAAAAGGGTGTGTAAAGACTCCAAAGACTCATTCCAAGTGATGGTTTGATTAAACAACAAGATTTTGTGTCAATTCTTATGACTGTCCTGTTAAAACAGAGTTTGATAGTTCTTGCAAGATTTTGAACAGTCATGGTTGGTGTCTCCTATGTTGGATAGGCATTGAGCCCCTTACAAAGCCTTTTATTTGTGTGTTTTGAATGTCACTAAACCCTCATTGAAGACTAGGAATCTTTGAAGCTTTGTTGTCATAACTATTCAAGTGTTGGTCAAGCCTAAGAGGCCTAAAACAGCTAAAAAGAATAGGGACAGTCAAAAGTTGCCCCAAACTTTCCAAAAGAACCCTAACCCAATTTTGGATATGTGTTGTCTTCCCAAAAGGGTATCTCAAATGATGATTGTAATTTGGGTATCAGGTCTGTAATATAAGTTATGGTCAAAAACACCTTTTTGAAAGGTTACAAGGCTTAAGGGCAGTTTGTGAAGGAAGGCCTAGGAAATTGTACGTTAGGAGTCTTTGTGAGTCATTGTAGTTTGTAATTTCCATTGTAGAACCCTACCTCTACATGAAATTGGTATCAGAGCATAGGTTGGTCAAAAGAGGGAAAAGTTGAAGTGAAGAGAAACAAGGATGCCTCCAAAAACAAATATAATTGCTAGAGAAGTGAGTGAGTTGAAGGAGAAACATGCAAGAGAGATGAGGGAGTTGAGAGAAACCTTTGAAGCCAGGCTTGCTGCACTAGAAATAAATCAAAAAAGGGAAGTGATCATAGGGGATCTATGTGATCAAGAAGAAGAAGAAGAAGAGTTGGTGGAAGAGAATCCACAAGAAGGGTCCCAAGAAGAGTTAGATCCTAAAGATTTGAAATTTGCAAAGTTACTAAAGGTAGTCAAAGGAGATGGTTCCAAAATAAAGATGGAACTACCAGTGTATGGAGGAAGTCTGAATAGTGAAGAGCTTCTTGATTGGATAAGTGAACTAGACAAATATTTTGAATTTGAAAATGTGCCTGAAGACAACAAGTGAAGTTGGAAAGAACAAAGTTGAAGGGTCATGCATCCATTTGGTGGGACTATGTGCAAGATGAGAGAAGGAAGAGGGGCAAATCCAAAATAACCTCTTGGAATAGAATGGTTGCAAAGTTGAAAGGTAAATTTCTACCCAGTGATTATGCCACTCAATTGCATAGGCAATTACAAAATTTGAGACAAAAAGATATGGATGTAAAGGCATATACAGAGGAGTTCTACAAACTGAGTATTAAATCAGGCCATCTGGAGGATGAAGTTGATAAGGTCGCAAGATACCTTAATGGGATAAAGTATAGCCTCCAAGATAAACTTAGTCTCACAAGCCCAAGGACAGTAGAAGAATGTTATCAACTAGCCTTGAAGGCTGAAGCAAAGTTGCAAAGAAAGCAAGAGAAGCAAGGTAGAGGTAGGGGAAGGACAAAATTAGAGGTAGAGGGACATTTGCTAATTCAAGACAGCCACATGGGAGTCAAGGAGAGACATGTAATACCCAAGAACAAGCTGCAGATTCAAGGGCCAGTTTTAGGGGTAGAAGATAAGATTTTAGGGGTAGATTTGGAGGCCAAAGAGGAGGATCAAGTGGATTCACTGGAAAATGCTATAAGTGTAATAAATTTGTAGGACATCAAGCATGGCAATGTACTGAAAATCAGTCCACCACTTCATTTGGAGGAGAAAGAAGAAATCAGATTGCACAAGTAGAAGATAGTGAAAGTGTGAACTCTCCATCACATGATACTGCTCCGGAAGTTGGAGAATCTCTCTTGATGAGAAGAACCTTAATCAAAATGTCAATGGAGAAAGAACCACCATAGAGGAAGTCTCTCTTCAGGACTACATGCAAATGCCAAGGTAAATGTTGTAAAATTGTCATTGATTCTGGTAGTACTGATAACTTGGTTTCTATTGAAATGGTAGATAAGTTAAAATTGCAAAGACTACCTCATGCCACTCCCTATAAGGTATCATTGTTAAACAAAGGACAACAAGTGTTAGTTAGTGAGCAATGTTGGGTAGAATTCCACATAGGGGGATACAAGGACAAAGTAGTGTGTGACATTATTCCCATGGATGTTTGTCATATGTTGCTTGGTAGACCATGGCAATATGATAGGACGGCAGTTCATGATGGTAGGAAAAACACCTATACCATAGAGAAGGATGGGATTTCTTACACTTTGACACCTTTAAAAGAAGAAGGTAAAGAATCACAAGTGGGTTCTATTGTCATGTTGATAAATGAGAAGGAGTTTGTACAAACCATAGAAAAGGAAGACAAAGGGTTTGCAAGCATAAATAGACCTAGGACAGTCATAACAACAGTACACATTGATGAGTTACCTTGGGACATACAAGACATGTTGAAGGGTAATGTAACTATTGTTGTTGATAAACCTTCCAATCCTTTGCCTCCAATGAGAAGAATCAATCAAATAGAATGTAGTATATCTGAGTCTATTATGTATGATAGTAGTAATATGAAGAGGGAGCATGCCAATCAATTTACAAACCCATGGAGAA
Source organism: Cunninghamia lanceolata (assembly GCA_027924645.1). Taxonomy (NCBI): domain Eukaryota; kingdom Viridiplantae; phylum Streptophyta; class Pinopsida; order Cupressales; family Cupressaceae; genus Cunninghamia; species Cunninghamia lanceolata. The sequence goes on from BSBN01000905.1 coordinate 2,156,217, forward strand.
GATAACAATAGGTGACTGTGAGACAGAGCAAGGCAACAGTAGAAAATTCAGTCCTAACATAAGACTTCATAACAACAGACATAAGTATATGCACGGTCACTATTCTTTGTGTCCATTCAAGGATGTTCTATCATCATGTTCTTAGTTTGATAATGATATAATGAGGTAGCAAACTGGTCATTCCACAAGGACAACAGAGAGGGCAGCAGTCAACAAGGTAAATTGGCAAGCCAAAGTTGACATTGTTAATGTCCATACCATGATTCCTCCATCAGAAGTTGTGATGTTACTAGGGCTACTAGGTAAATGTGTAAAATAGATGACACAAGAAGTTGTAGAGGACAATGTTAAACAAGAAGTTAAACCCTTTCATATCAAGGAGAATAAGAGATTTGAGTTTGATGTTTTTGCACAATGTAGTGGTAAAGTCTTCATTGTTGAAGCAATGTGGAAAGAGGGACTCAGAGGTGCAAATGAAGGTAAGATCATTCCTTTTGTCTGGTTTAAGCACTTTTACCAAGACTTAGACAGACCTAAGGTCAAGATGAGACAACTCTTAGACTATTTCATAGAAGAAGAGGTACATAATAGCTTTGTACAATACATTTTTTGGAGCCAATGTTGGATGTTCAAGATACAACTTTCAAGATACCAGATAAGAGCTTTCAAGCAGGGTTACACTATTGCAGCTTTCTATTCAAGTGGAATTTGAATCTTTTCTCCTCTAGGCAGTATGGTGTAGGAGCACTAGGAGCAATCAAATTTGTCATGGATATGTGATCAATTTTGGGTTTCTAGGATTGTTCAAGGTCAAATAAGGTCTACTTGGACCATTTTAAGTCATTTTGTGAAGTTTGGTCTTCATAGGTGGACAATGGCAAAAGTTGTCTTTTTAACCAAAAGTTGTAATTTTGCACAAACTTGAATAAATGTATTAGTTAGTCATTGGATTTAGTTGGGATAGGGATATTGGGCATAAATATGCTCTATAAACTCATTTGTATGGTGGGCTTGAAGAGATTTGGAAGAAATTAATGAACAAAACCTTAAATTTCTACATTTTTCTAAGTTTTCCAACGTTTCAGACCTCCTATATGGATTGTATGGTTGATGGAGTGATCTAGAATCAATTGGAGGTTCTTGTACTTTGATTCTACTTCCTTTTCCTTTTTGTTTCATAGATTTTCATCCATTTTTGTGAAAGCTATAAGCTTTTCTCCAATAACAGTCCAAAACCCTAGTTAGGGTTTCCAGTGGACTAAAACAATGTGTTTCTTGCCATTTCCACGTTTGAAAATCCCAAAAATTTATGGAATGGCAAGTCTTTGTATGTGTTTTCATATTCAATTTTTGTAGATCTTGACAGTTTGGTTGGCACGTGCATTCAAAGGGCTGTAATGTTTGATATCATCAAGTATCATGCTGGAAAGTGGACAACAGGAAGAGTTGTTGTAAGCCATTGTTGAGTTTGGACTCCACATGATTGAAAAGTGTTTTAAAAGGGCATGTAAAGACTCCAAAGACTCATTCTAAGTGATGGTTTGATTAAACAACAAGATTTTGTGTCAATTCTTATGATTGTCCTGTTAAGACAGAGTCTGACAGTTCTTACAAGATTGTGAACAGTCATGGTTGGTGTCTCCTATGTTGGATAGGTGTTGAAGCCCCTTACAAATCCTTTTGTTTTTGTGTTTTGAATGTCACTAAACCCTCATTAAAGATGGCCAGGAATCTCTGAAGCTTTGTTTTCATAACTATTCAAGTGTTGGTCAAGCCTGAGAGGCCTAAAAGGGCTAAAAAGAATAGGGATAGTCAAAAATTGCCCCAAACTTTCCAAAAGAACCCTAACCCAATTTTGGATATGTGTTATCTTGCCCAAAAGGGTATCTCAAATGATGATTGTAATTTGGGTATCAGGTCTGTAATAGAAGTTATGGTCAAAAACACCTTTTTGAAAGGCTATAAGGCTTAAGGGCAGTTTGTGAAGGAAGACCTAGGAGATTGTAGGTCAGGAGTCTTTGAGAATCATTGTAGTTTGTAATTACCATTGTAGAACCCTACCTCTACATCAATAATTTGATCTAAGATCATTTTTTCTAAAAATAGCTCCATTCAATTTATCTAGTAAATCATCTTATCTTTGATGGTGTACTTGTTGAGTTGTCTATAGTCTAGACACATGTGCCAAGTTTTATCCTTCTTACACACCATCAACATGGAAGAGGAGTAGGTACTCTAGCTATGCCTAATAATAGGTTCCTCTAGAATCTACTAAACCATCTTTTCAATCTCACTTTTTTGTATATATCTGTACCTATAAGGCTTGATGTTAGGTGGTTGGCTCCCTGGTACTAACTAAATGGCATGATCCCAATCCCTTTTAGAAGCAATCCTTTAGGGATATATCTAGAAACCACTAAGTAATGATCTATAATTTCTTGTAGATCTAACCAGATAGGAACATTTGGCTGATATGTTGTTAATGATAACATTTGGGCCACAAATCCATCAACCCCCTTTTTAAGCATATTTTGCATTTGACGAGAGATTACCATTTTTGGGGACTTTGTAAACAACCCTCTTAGTTTATATATCCTTCCCTCTAAGTGAAATATCATGAATATCTATTGGAAGTTCATCTCAATTGTCCCCAATGTAGTTCGCCGCTCTACTTCCAATACAATATCTATTGCACCCATGGGAATAGAAAACATTAGAAAATCAAGTCGACATTCTCTCATGGTCAATTTAATGCTATGACATTTTCTAGAACAACTAACAGTACCCCCATCTACAATTTGGACCTAAAATTCTAGAGTAGGATATATAAAATAATTCAAATGAGTAGCTAACTTCTTGTTGATGAGGTTATGTGTGCTTCTTGAGTCTATCAACACTATTACTCTCTATTTCTTCAAGAACCCCACTACCTTGAGAGTCAAAGGTGTGCTAATTTTAGAAAGTGCATGACAAGAAATTGTGGGTGTGGTATCTCCCAATTCCTCATCTATCTCATTGTCACCCACTAATATTTGTTCTCCATCCTCTTCTTCCTCACTTGACCCTTCAATATAGAACAATTTATTTTTAGCACATTTATGTCCATGACTATATTTAATATCATAGTTGAAACATAACCCTTTTTCTTTCTTCTCTTCATTTTTGTGGAGTTAATCTAGTAGGTTGAGGAAGTGACTGTGTAGGAGTGCTTCTATCTCTTGAGTTTACAAAACCTTTCCTTCAATTGGCCACACAATTTTCCTCTACTTACCTTGCCATAATAATAGATTTGGACATAGAATTCAAGTGGAACATGTGTACCTCATATTTGGTGTGGTCCTTTAGGTCCCATAGGAATAATTCCTTCATATTTTCATATACAACATTCTCCATTCTTAAAGACAAATTTTGGAATTGATGAATATAATCCTTGACCATACCTTTTTGCTTTAATTTGGTAAGCTGGCTGAAGTAGCCATCCATAAGATTGTCACCATAATGTGTAGTGAGTTCCTCTAGAAAAATAAACCATGTGATAACACATCCCTTCTTTTTCTTTTCTTCACATAGCCAATGATATCAAATGAATTGCTTAGGATCTAGGTATAAGGAATCCATTGCCACCTTCTATTGGCAAGGAACATGATGAAGATAAATGCATTGCTTCATTTGGAAAATCCAATTGGTTGGATCCTTACCATCAAACTTCCTCATTGTTGGAATTGGTCTAGACAACTGAGAGGGGGGGGTGAATCAGTTGTCACACAAATTAAACTTTTCTGCCTTTAATCCTCCTTTACAACTTCTAATCAAATTAATGATATGAACATTAAAGCATGAATCAATGACACATGAGCAGAAACATAAGTAACACACTTGACACCAAGATTTTTGACATGGAAACCCAGTTAAGGGAAAAATCATGGTGGGGGTTAACCCACAAAGATTATACTCTATTAAAAGTATTACAAAGGGGAATGCACATGCATTTGGGCTCACTACCCAAAGCTCACTACTCAAAGAAAGTTTACTACCTACAGAAGGCTCACTTCCTATAGAAAGAAGATTGCAATGAAATTGAAGTGATAATTAGCATCTATCAATGCAAGGATTTAGTTCCGGTTAAGCACAAAATACTGACTTGATAACTTCATCTTCGCTCTACCCTTTTTACTGTTCTGCTAACCTCTGAATCTTAGATCTCTGCCCTTTTCACACTTATTCCATAGTTGCATCACACACACACCCAAATCATTGAAATCCATCAGCTATATATATCCGCATCCAGATATTAAACCACTTTTCAGTCAGCTTCAAGAACACTTAGAACTTTATTGAAAATTCTTCTCTGTTGGCTAAATCCATGTACACTTGTAATGCGAACCAAAACATGCACTCACAAATTATTAATAAGGTCAGCTACTATCACTGATCATCACAACTTGTCCAACCAACAACTTCCATACATCCAGAACCAAGATCAATTACAAGGTCGGCTTGTTCTTCTTCTGCCTACTCTGTCAAATTGTTAACCCGATACTCAGATGCTAATAACTATTGAATCCTTCATCACCGAAGGCCAAAACTCTAGATTTAGATTATCCTAACAATGCTTATGACTCCCTCAGACCAACAACAAACTTTGATCTACTCCCGGGGAGATCCAGACCAAGATACCAGACCCTGTCACACACTATGTTCTTGACTTCTCGAACTTAGACAAATCTTCAATATGATTTCTGGTATGGGAAAATTATGTAATGCGGATGTGTAGTATAGACTTAGTTGCCATCAATGAAAACACTTATCATGCCTAGCAATATCTCTTGCCAACAATCTCCCCCTTTGGCATTGATGGCAACACTTAGTGAAAAATGACTAAGTGTCAAAATAACTCCCCCTTTGCTTGTGCTCCATACTGTTGTTCACACTGCTTTTCGGTGCTCTCCCTTTGTTGGATTCTTTATTTTTCACTATTCTTCACTCCCCCTTTGACATCAATGGCAAAGGGTGGGATTCACAATCACTAATTATGCAAAAATTCTGTATATAAGGTCGCATATGTACAAACAGTCCATATGTTATATTTACATATATTTAAGGATATCTACAAAAGTACTCTTTAACTATACAAATTTGGTGGCCTAACCTCTCTTCATACCAACCAAAATTGAAATGTGTCTACTCAGCAGAAATGCATATGCTTCTGCTTTCCTTAGATCTAAGGGGTAATCAGTCCCTGAAGCTCACCCATTCTTTCCATAATGTTCTTCTTTTCTTTTATAAGCTTCTTTATTTCATTCGTTAGGCTAATTACTTGACATTCTTGGCTCACTGGAGATACTGTTAAAGGATCAAAACTTTGAGATAGGTCTAGCAGCTTTTTCTCCTGCTCCTTTATCTTTTTCTCAATATCCTCTACTATTTTGGGCCATGATAAATAGAACTTATATACATCACCACCATCTTTAAGGGAATTTTCAATACTCTTAATACCAATATCGAGTGTTTTCCTATCATTATCTATAAGGCCTTTTAGTTCACTAAACCTCTTATCCAAAAATTCTTTCCAGACCTTTACTTCGGCTGACTTCTCAAAAGACTCAAAATTTGTATTTACAAAATGCACAAGATTTTTCAAATTACCAGAACGAGAATCAGATGTATTTTTCTGATATGTGGGCATGATCTTCTCCAGTATTCCGGATGCTAGGCCTATCAACTCACTATTTTCTATGTGAGACTTCAATATTTTCTCCCTTGCCTTGGCCTATGTAAATGATGATATCTTCAGCATTTGGTCCAGAGAGAGAGTGTCCAAATTGATTGGTCCTTGTATCAATTCTGGCTCATCTAACTCTACCATTTTCTTGCTGAGAAAACTCTGCACTACATCCGTAGTGTCTCTTGCCACACTTGCTATTTCAGTTTCCTTCCCTTGTGTTTTGTTAGTGGTAGCAATTGGACTATCTTGCTTTAGTACATTAGCACCATCTCCTTCTGCTAGTTCTTCTTTTCCCTTTGCTTTTTCCTCTTCCTTCTCTTTCTCTTTTTCTTCTTCTTTTTCTTGGTCCTTTCCAGAGTCATCAGTAGCAGGAGGATCCGGAGGATCATGGCCAACATTTGCTTCTTCTATCAATACTTCCTCTTCTGAAACAGAGGAATCTAGAGTTTCAGTCTGTTGCTTATTCTTCTTTAATCCTTCGACATTCATGTCTGAGGACTCAATCTCTACATTTACCTCCTCTGCAATAGGAAGATTGTGCTTTTTCAAAGCACTCCAGAGAATCTCTTTGGTCTCCTTTGCAATCTTGTCTATCTCCCCAAGCATAAGCTTATTCATTCATTTTTTACTTCAGAACTCATCCTTGGCTTCTTTAAATATCAAATTCATTTGCTTCAGAGTAATTTGGGGGCATAATTGTATTAATATTTGTTCTCAGATCTCAAGATCCTTGCTTTTTGCATTCTCTTTTCTCAATTCCAAAATTTTTTCAAGGCCTTTTGGTATCAATGAACATATCTCAATAAGAGCCTTGTTGTAGATATTCAAATATCTTACCGTTGCTTCCTCAAGTACTCTTTTGTCAACATCACTATAGTCATCATAGAATTCTATCATTGGAGCGAAGTTTTCATCTACAGTAACTGATTTAATGATGCCATCTACTGAAAGGGTAGGCTTCTCTACATATTCCTCTGTCTTTTGCCTCTTGCTTTCCCTTTTGCTTCCAGAGGGCATATCCTTGGATATCTTGGCCACTTTTGTGCCTGTGGATTTTAGTTCTTTGATCTCAATGTTAGAATTTGTATCTTCTTCTTCTTCTCTTGTACTTTCATAGGTCTAGGATGCTTTTGTTTTCTTCCTTTTCTCCCTTTTTCTGGATGATTTTGCTTCTGGTTTTGCAGTCTTAGGAGGAGCAGGGGCAGAAATAGAGCTTCTAGTAGTCCTTGAAGTGGAAGAGGGTTCCACCAGAGAACTTCCTTGTTTCTTATCTTGTTTCTCTTTCTTCACCTTTTCAGTTATTTCCCTGAATTGCCTCACAACCTCCTTAGTTAGGCCTAGATTTTCAGCCAACTTCTCAACTTGTTTTCTTACTTTCCTATTTTTTTCAGGTTTTCTGAGCTTAGTATGCAGTTTTAAACTTAGCTCCTCATATGTTCCAAATCTTTCAACTGTTGTGTCTTTAGGCTTGCTTAGAAGATGTTGAGCATACATATTCAAGATTTTTCCATCTACTTCATACCCCATGGGCATGATCCAAACAGTTATGGGTTCCACTACTTCCATTAGGCATTGATCAATGTCAACCATGTAGCATATTTCATTTTTGTACTTCTCAACAATTAATTTAGGGATTCTTTCCCTTAAATGCATCATACTCTAAAAATTCTTAAAGTATCCCCATATTGCAGTTTTCTAAGCTTTGAAATCACCAATTCTGCGAAGATGATCTTTGATCTGAATGGCAATTGGCTCATCATTAGTCCAGTGAACACCCTTTACTCCAGGTACTTCATTCATATAGTAGAAAAACAAGCATAGAACCAATGTACCATATTTAAAAGTGTTTTCTTATCCCTTTTGATTATGTTCAAGTTCTCAATCAGTTGGTTCTCTAACATCTCACAAAGGTCATAATCTACATTCTCCTTCAACATTTGATATGCTGCATATATGGCAATTCTGGAGATAGAATTCTCCCTGCTAGAGTGATATATCTTGTATCCAATCACCATGGAAGTAAACTTCACATCTGGTTCTATAATGTCATTTATAGTCATAGCCCTCCTATCGAATTTAGCACTAGTTGCATCAGTAACAGTTTGGTTTTTCACAAATTTTAACATGGGTAATCCACCGGTTGAGTTTAACCTAGTCACAATTCTGATAACATCCTTGGTAATCTTGAATGGTTTTAACAGCCAAATGAATTCATCATGCATCCAACTCAAAACATACTGGACCCATTCATCTTCATCAAATGTTGGAAACCTCATAATCTAAATAAAGTGTTTATCATGCAGTGCCTTATACCTGGGTTTAAAATCATGATTTTCATCCCTGAGATGACTCTCAAACAAGTTTACATACCTTGAATCACCAAATTCATCTATGTTTGCATGAATATAAACCCTAATATCTTCAACATGCAGCACACCATACGGAACACTTGAAAAAGCACCTAATGGGTTGACTTCTATTGATTTGTGAGGATGCTTCTTAAATTTGGGTCAAGGCCTTTCAGTAATGTCAACAACATGAGGAGAAGCCATCTCAACATATTTTAGATTCAAAGCTTTACAGAGAAGTACCTTTTTCTTCCGCGGGGTTAGGGTTGATCAATTACCAGTTGAATTCACTCTTCATTCTTCAATCTCTGGATTTGCAGCTCAGAAGCTCTTCTACTTGTTTCCTTCAAATGTAAAGTGGTTCAAATGCATGATTAAGTGACCTTTTATCCTTCACAAAACCTAATTTTGCATTGTAATAAATGCGCTGCCCTTACTTCATTCGATTACTCTGTTTCTTGAACTATTCTTCATGAATCACTCCGCAAATTTCCATATAACATCTTTTCTTCCAGAAATCCTTCCAAAAGTTCTGAAACAATTCAAAATATCTTCTCTCATTGTGACATATCCAGGCACCCACTTACTGACTGGGGGAATTTGATGTTCAATGCAGGTCCCCCTGAGCCAGAGCTCTTGATTTAATTCCTGGAGGAATTGTCAGCACCGGATTCTGGTGCGGACCCATCACCATTGTTCATTGTATCTTTCTTCACCCAAGTCTTGTTTATTTCACTCTGTATCTCATTCACATCAATTTTTCTTTTGCCTTTGTCTTGTCTCTGCTCATCTGGTTTTCTGTTTACTGGACCTCTTCTTCCATTGTTCCTACTTCTGCAGATTCTTGTAATATGACCAGATTTATTGCAATTAAAGCACACAACATTTCCTTGCTTATAAACTTGATTTCCTCTTGATCTGCACTGATCAGCCATGTGTCCAACCCCATTGCAAGCAAAATAATAACCATTGAAAGAATTGTCAATTCCTCTATTGTTAGAATAATTCATTATCATACTTTTGCATTCATTTGATCTATGACCATACCTCTTACACTTGAAGCATTGATCAGAGAAGGATGGACCATTTTGATTTACTCTTCTTCTGCACTGAGTAGCTCTATGACCAAATTTATTGCAATTAAAACAATTTCCATTGAATGACGGATATATTTGAGCATTAGGCTTTCTTACTGGAGGTTTTCTAGTTCTGTTTCTCCCATTCCTTGGTTGAAAATTTCTTTGTCCAGATCTGGAGCTTTCACCTTTCTCATATCTAAGACCATGCTTGTCATCATCCTTTTTCTATCCTTCAATTAGTGCTTCAAGTTTAGTTGAGCTTATCTTGAACTTCTCCTTATATTCATTTGCAACTTCTAGGTCATGTCTGAGAGTGATAATTTGTCTCTCAAGTTCTCTCTCATTGTCTCTGCTTTCTTGTAGATTAGATTCTAGGAAACCAGCTATTCCATCCAATCTATAGCATTCTTCAGTTCTCTCTTTCAGATTTTGATTCATCTCTTCTTTAGTTTTCGTCATATCTTCAATTTCCTTGGTTAGTCTCATCACCCCAGATTCCACCTCATGTTTTAGGACAACAACTTCTTTAGCTAACTTTTCACATTCCTTTGTCTTGTCTTTCAGGGCCTTGTCTTCATAATGATTTCCCAGTTGAAGAGGTTGCTCCTTCCCTTTTTCATTAGATTCACTCAATTTTCCTTTTAAAATCTCAATGAAGTCTTCAGCCTTTTTGAGGTTTTCTTGCATCTCTTGGACTTCTGCTCTAGACTGCTCAAGATCTTCTAGGGAGAGATTAAGTTGCCCTTGAAGGTTATATTCATCCATTTTACTACCTTCCCAGATCTTCCTTAAGCTATTAAACTTTTCAAAGGAACCTTGCTCTGATACCAATTATTGGAATTGGTCCGGACAACTAAGAGGAGGGGTGAATCAGTTATCACACAAATTAAACTTTTCTACCTTTAATCCTCTTTTACAACTTCTAATCAAATTAATGATATGAACATTAAAGCATGAATCAATAACACATGACCAGAAACATAAATAACACACTTGACACCAAGATTTTTGATGTGGAAACCTAGCTAAGGGAAAAACCATGGTGGGGGTTAACCCACAAAGATTATACTCTATTAAAAGTATTACAAAGGGGAATGCACATGCATTTGGGCTCACTGCCTAGAGCTCACTGTTCAAAGAAGGCTTACTGCCTACAGAAGGCTCGCTACCTACAGAAAGAAGATTACAATGAAATTGAACTGATAATTAGCATCTATCAATGCAAGGATTAAGTTCTGACTAAGCACAAAATACTAACATGATACACTTCATCGTCACTCTGCCCTTTTTACTGTTCTACTAACATCTTAATCTTAGATCTCTGCCCTTTTCACACTTATTCCATAGTCACATCACACACACACACAAATCATTCAAATCCATCAGCTATATATATATATATCTGCATCCAGATCTTCAACCACTTTTTAGTCAGCTTCAAGAACACTTAGAACTTTATTAAAAATTTTGCTCTGTCCGCTAAATCCATGTACACTTGTAATGCGGACCAAAACTTGCACTCACAAATCATTAATCAGGTAGGATACTATCACTGATCATCGCAACTTGTCCAACTAACAAATTCCATACATCTAGAACCAAGATCAATTACAAGGTCAGCCTATTCTTCTTCCGCCTGCTCTGTCAAACTGTTAACCCAATACTCAGATGCTAATAACTATTGAATCCTTCATCACCAGAGGCGAAAACTCTGGATTTAGATTATCTTGACAATGCTTATGACTCCCTCAGATCTGCAATGAACTCTAATCTATGATTTCTGGTATGGGCAAATTATGCAATGCGAATGTGTAGTATAGACTTAGTTGCCATCAATGACAACACTTATCATGCCTAGCAGTGTCTCTTTCCAACACTCATATCCATCTTTGGTGTGAAATACCTAACCATAGAATTACTTGGATGATGATCCATCTTTAAATCTGATTCAAACTTTAAAGCACCATTCCCCTTAGGAGGCTCCTCTTCTTCCCAAGTCTTATTGTGTGGCTCCCTATGTTTGGAATCTCTAGAACCTTGGATAAAACTATTTGTCCAATCATCACCATGAGATCTTCTATCTTCCCATTCATCTTTGACAAGATTTCATCCTTCAATTTGTTGGTTTTTTCCCTTATTTGTTCTCTTATATATTTATTATCTATGGACCCAATCTCCTCAATTCCCACATCATCATGGCTTCAAGATTTCTAGGTGTGACATAATTCTTTTTGCCTCTTGTTGTAGGCCCCACGATGGAGAAAAATAATTTGTAATAAATCACACAAAACAAATCCAAATGATCTAAACCTTTTACTATAACTTACCTAGGCCTAGATATCACCTTGTAGAAAAAATCTCCAATAAATTTGCTAGTTTGTAGCCTTGAGACAAAAATTGGTGGAAACCCTAATTTTACAATAACTCCTTTGATTATCTCTAGATGACCTAAAATATATAGTATAGTAGGTTTAATGTATTCTTGATAAATCCTATAGAGATTAAGAATTTTTTCTTTGATTTGTAGCATTGGGAGTGAATTAGGTGGACAAACTAATTCCATAATAACTCCTTGAATTATGCTCCAAGTGACCTCAAATTTGGACCATATAAGATTCATGTCATTGAAAAACCACCAAAATGAGAGAGATGTGCGCATCCCAAAGTGACCTCCAAAATGTAAAAAAATCACCTTGTTTCTTGCCTTCATGGTGCCAAGATCATGTTCTGATACCAATTGTAATGAAACAACTTGCACAATAAAGGAATAGAATATAAAATATGCTACAAATACTTGATAATAATAAGCCACTTCGAAGGGAAAACCTCCAAAAGTCTCTAAGAAGAACACAATTTACAATGTAATTATCAAATAACACTCATCATCTCCTATATATACCCTACTTATGCTTTGGATATCACCCAGGTCGACTTAAATACCAAAATATAACACCTGGGCTAACCTAATTATCTAAATAAGAATATAATAATGATCATATAACTTAATTAATGGAATGGGGTTGTAGATTGGTTGGCTAAATGGGCTTTTGATCATTTGCATGATTGGAATATTGTGGAAAGGAGCCAGTTACCCCTGGATTTGTTACAAAAGTTGGACCATCTTTTGGAGATTGATAGGTCAGTGTAATGCCCTTGCTTTGTATTGTTATTTTTTGGTTTGAATAAATTTTTACCCCAAAAAAAAATAAAAAAAATTAAGAGTTACTTAAGGTAGCCACAATACAACTACTCATAACCCTGTACACACTATAAGATAAAGGGCATAACAATCTTCATAGTAATGTAAACATTATAAAATAGATTAATTTATTTTGCTTGCCCACAATATTAATACATGGAAACATTATAAAATAGCTTAATCAAATATAACTTATTTTTAGCATCCAAAACCATTATGAAATTCACAAAATCAAGCAATCCTAATTGGGCCACTTCTTAACATGCTCCAAGCCCTAATGCTCAACCCTTGGAAAATCCTCCAATTTTCATCTAGTCCCTAAAACCAAAAGCAAAGAGAACAAAATGCAATGACATGGAAACAACAACTGTATAAAACAACAATAAACTTTGTATATCTCTACACATGTTCAATTTTGTGTGAAGAGAGTTTTCCCATGTCTATTTATGCATGTGTTCTTTTTCTTTGTGCACGAGTAGTGGTTGACCTCAAGTATGAACTTTGTTTTCCTTTTTGATGGTGCAACAGTCATGATTAATTTTGAGAGAAAGATTGACACTTTGCATGGTGAGGGTTTGAAGCTTCACTATAATTGTATATAGTTGTTCAATCCATATCACTATTGCAAGCACTCTTTCCCTAGATGTGTGTTTAGTTTTGAATCACTTTCTATTTTATTTGATTTTGTAATTGAGGGTTGTAGGAAGATTAGAGATTTTGGCACAAATACTACTACCGAGTTCACTATTATGGTTCACTAAAAATATCATTCACCCCTTCCTAGGCATTGACTAGGTAAAAAATGGACTTAGTAATTAAATTGCAATGTCATATATCTTTTATCTTTCTTTCATGTATTCATGGTTTCTCTAATACTTTTGTCATGTTTTGGTTCTATCTTTTGAAACCACTTGAATATAAAGTTCAAAGAAACTAGCAAGAGAATTGTTCAAGTTGATTTGGACAAGTGAGTATGCGCCAAATTTGAAGAGCATTTGAGTTTTTACAATGAAGGGAAAATAAAGTAATATGCAAAATATTTGTATCTTTCAATTTATAAATTGGTGAGCACATGCATAGATTTTAAGAATGCATATGTATTTATAAAAAAATTAGTTATTTTTATTTTAATACCAAAAATTGAGATTCATATAGACTTAAAGTCTTTAATTAAAGTGATATGTGTCTATTTTGAGATTAAAAAAAAATTAACACTTGTGCTACAAAAACAAGATGTTTGGAAACAAACCACTATCATGTTTTATTCAATGATTACTATGATGGAAGTTTCTCTAGGGTTACTTCTAAGAAGACTTGTTTACAACTTTGGTGCTAACTTTGTCTTAGAAGAATGTTATAACATCAAAAGAAGAGACTATTATCTATTATTTGTACCAAGAATTATCTCATCATTTTTATCTGTATTGTAGATATGACACATTTTAAACATAGTATGTTTTACAAATTGCACATTCAGACATGTTATTTTTAATCTTTTATAATTTTACATGGTGCTATTAATAATTGCCTTTACAATTTCTTGTGGTCTTTTGGAATTAATGTTATAGAGATCTTGGTTAAAGCCCTTTTAAGCACCTCCCAAGAACTAGTTTCACATTCAATGCACTATAAACATTTTACTACTGAAGCTTTTCAATATTTATCTAGTTTTATTATTTACCAAATACTAAAATAATCAATCACCTTTTTAATAATAATTGTGTTGTATAACTAGACATGATATAATTATCTCTATGGGGCTATGGACTAGCAATCATATTAAGTATTTTTTGTATTTTAACACAAATAAAATAGTTTCTTAACACTCATGAACAAAGTAAGAATTTGGACTATAAATATTAAAAATAAAAAAAGTACATAAGGATCATAATGTTTCCTAGTTTTTAAAGCCATTGATTTGGGAATCTATATTAGATCAAAAGCTCAAAAAACTAATCCAACAAACAAATTTTACTCTCAACTAGCTCTTAGCATAGAAAAATTGTCTACATCTAAAGAATCTATAATGCCTCACCATTTCACACAAGGGAATTTGCACAACTTTAATGCCTCACATTTTCTTTGATGCACCTTGGGTAAACAATTCATGTTCATTGTGCATACTTACACATTTTGCATGTATGTCCACCGACATAGATGGCACTATAATATCCAATGAAATTCTATTGCCTTTTATGTTTGATCAATGTCCATGCCTTGTTCCAAAGTAAACATTCTGGTACAAGTTCAAAACATGTTGGTAAATCTGGACTAGCTTGGTTGCAAACTTGCCCATTGCATATAAGGCATTTGCCAACAACTCCTTAATACTGTGTAGATTTAAAAATGTGGCAAGTTCTAGATACAATACAAAAAACGTGGAGTACATTTGATAGAGCTTGAAGTGCATATATATTGTTTTGTATAGTATTTCTTGTAAGTAATTCTACACAACTTTAACCCCTCACAATTTCTTTGATGCACTCTGTGCAAACAACTCATGTTACTTGTGTGTGCCTATACACTTTGCATAGATATATATTAGTGTAATTTTCACTACAACATTTAATGAAATTCGTCTATCCTCTATATTTGATCAATGTCCATACCCTATTCCAAACCTAGTTTTTTGCAATGGTGAACAACACACTAGCAAATTTGAGCTGGCAAATATGCAAACCCATTCAGTATATTTGGAGAGTCACGTGTCTACCTTGCCATCATATCCATGACTTTGGCATGTACAATAGTCATGTACTTTATGAGACATCTCATCCTTTCATCCACTTAAGCACTTTTCAAACATATCACATGCTTTTGCATTTTCCAAATAGGATTTTTTTGAAAATCTTTATGCATGGGAAATACAAATTGCATGTGGCCAATGAGAAATTGGGCTTTCCTCTATTATAAAAAACATGTTCTCGAAAATGCAAAATTGCAATAATAAAGGATATGTAGAGAACTCTTTAGGTTTTAAAGCAATGAGAAGGTCTTCTCCAAACAAAATGTTATTTCTTTCATCATAGATTTGGTTCAAAGTTGAGTAGCAAGAAAAATGCATTTTATTGATAAATAGATTAAAATTGATGGAAAACCTTACTTGTCAAATAAATTTCTTCTGATAATTTCGTTTAGATCATAGAATAGACCATAGCATTTTTACTATATATACTAAAACCACACATAGACATGTGATTATTAAATTAAAACTCATACACATCTAATGCATAATGCTCTACATATTCACATGAATGTGCATGAGCTAATTATTGTGATTACAAATAGGGAAGATGTGAATTGTTTTGTGCAATGTCTCAAATAGTTATAATCTTGCCAAATGCAATGCAATTAGAAATGTTGTATCATTACCTTTGTAGCAATGTCAACATGTTTAAATGTTTTGTGGATAGTATGTTTTCTTTGCTCACCACTTTTTTCAATTTTGAGACAGATTTTTAGAAAAGGTTAGATTCTTAATATTGTTAAATCCATTAATGCATATACCATTGTAAAGTGTTCTAAACAATGCAATCTTAATAAATAATTTACTAGAACTCCTATAATATTGCATTACTATATGCATAGTACATTCAATTTAATAGAATAAGCATAGAACTCAAATTTTTGAGTTTTATTCAATTTAGTAATATTAAAAAATTTCCAAGACATGTTTTATACCTTAAGTAAATAATCATCATTGTTATTTGCACTGCAAATGCGGATACAATAATACAAAGGCATAAAAGCCTTATGGCAAAATGTAGCCAACACTAGATCTACAAAATGTTTCTAGAAAATTGGCCTTGTTGAGCCATCAAAAGTTTCCATGTAACAAAATTCTCATGGTTCAAATTAATTTTACTTTTAACTACTAGCCATTATTCTTCTTGTCTTATTGATCAACTACTAAAAAATTACAAACATAATAGATTGTTTAGCATGACTTACTTTAAATGGAGGTAGAACTGTCACATGTTTTAATAACTAAATTAAATTTTAGTCATTTGCACCCATTAATTGCATTTCCAATAGAAATTGCAATATGTCTATTAGCCCAAATCAAAACACAATTACCTCTTGCAACACATTCATTTTTCATCTACTTCTTGTATTGATTGCTCAAGAAGCAATGCACATTAAGAGCTAGTAATGGCCTTTATGTATCTCTTATCAAAAAGACCTTATAGAGTTGTAGATTGAATGAAAAGAAAGTACAACTCCAAGTTATATTTCATTGAAATAATCTATAAAAACATAGCTATATTATTCCCAAATTGTCATCTCACATCCAAACATAGTAACAAACATTCTTCACAAACAAACAACTATTAGAACTCATAATATCATAAATTGCATTGAAGTTGCAAAAATAGTTCTTGGACCTTGCTATAATACTATAGATGACTATCATATCCTAATAAACAAACTCACCACTAACAAGCCATGTACATTATTATTTTTCTTTCAATGACCTTTACAACAAAGCTCTTTTAATGCATGAACTAAAATAAAGAATTTGATGATATCAACGTTGATGTTATAGAAAGAGCTCTAGGAGTTTGTTATTAAGCTACAAATGATGTAAGCTTAAATGTAATCAACAAACTCAAGAAATTGCAAAAGGCAATGAGCACTACAAACCCAATTAAAAGTTTGCTAGATCATCAAAAATTTCAAAACATAATTTGTTGTGCAATGCAAAATACTTTGGATGTATCAACTACTATTACATGTTCATATGACTAGGTTTGGATAATTGGTAATTGAAATTGCAATTCCATTCCTCTGTTTTTTCTATGGATTTCTCTACAAAAAATGCATGTTGAGAGCTAACGATGCTCTTAATTTATAACTGAGTAGATGAGACCTCACAGAACTATGAAATAATTTAATGACAAGTTTAACTCCAATTTATATTTCTTTCAATTATTTTGTTAAAACATAACTATTTAAGCTCATTTGTTCATTATCTCTGCACTTGAATATACCTATGCTCATATCAACAAAACAACTTCAACAAATTTCTAAATAATTATTCAAACTCATGATATCAAAAATTGCATTGGCATTGCTAAAACATTTTTGGCTATCCAAATATTCAACAACACACATATCTAGTGTCTACCTATTGCAAATCACACCTCAACCTTACAACCCTTTGTAGGGAATATATCTACCCTATAACCCTTATTATAAGATAGAGTGCTTAGCCATAAAATATCATATTATTAGAAGTGTTAATTTTTTTTGAAAGGAGGACCTAAAGTTTAAGAAGATGTAACATGTCCATAGATTTGAAATCCCGAGCCCCCCACTAATCACATCTTAACATTGGCATATTAAAGGTAATATTAAAGGGTTGCTAACATGAGGAATTTTCCATTTTCATATGCAAAGGGAAATATTAATATATTTCAAAGGGGATAAGATTTTTATTTCGTGGGTAGAATGAAACTTTGGAATTTTTTTTTTTTGGGTAGAGATGGAGATATGTAGGGGTCTATTTTTGATGGAAAGGTGAATTTTTTTTCATAGATAAATTTTTTTATAGAGTCATGGATATGTTTTACTACTAGAGATTAATACATGAAAGGAGAAAAATATTTTACCTACAACAAGGTGATTCTTTGAGTAGGAAATGTTGACAAATTTGATGAGGCGGAGTATTTGGGTCAAAGTGAAAAGTGAAGTTTTATTGTTCACAATAAGTAGAAGGGAGGAGTAGAAATATATTTTCATTATATTTTTTATTCACTTTTGCAAGTGCAAGGCTAGGGGCTAGATTGAGACAAATGTCTGCATTTTGTGCAATCCAGGAAGCCTCCCCTTTGATATAAATTATAAAATTTTCTATGAGAATATAGGAGTTTGTTCTTAGCAAATAGATTTTGTGATCAAATTGTGTAAGAATTCGTTTTAAACTCTAGATGATTTGTAATAGAGTTGTATTTCTAGTGAAGCGATTGTAATTGTATTATCAATTTCTCTTTGAAAATTAATATAAGACATATTCTTATTTGTGTGATGCAATATGTCTTCATTTTTTGTTGAGCATTTCAAGGAACTTGGCAAGTTCCTAGGTGCATATTTCTTTCTTAGTATGCATTCAAGCATTGTCTAACATTTTCTAGCTTAATGTGTGGGGTACTTGGTTA
Organism: Cunninghamia lanceolata; assembly: GCA_027924645.1. Classification (NCBI taxonomy): domain Eukaryota; kingdom Viridiplantae; phylum Streptophyta; class Pinopsida; order Cupressales; family Cupressaceae; genus Cunninghamia; species Cunninghamia lanceolata. Next base: position 2,174,726 of record BSBN01000905.1, read on the forward strand.
GAAAATGGATAAGGAAGAATGAATTGTATCATTAAGAGCATGGAAACATTTGAAGGTCCAAGCTTTGCAAGACATAACCAAGTCAATTAGATCTTTCCAAAGCTATGAATTACTGTGTGAGTGCTTTGATAAATTTGTATGTGACTCTATTAATACAAGATTAGGCACCGATCTCTATTATTTGTTATTGACTTAACACTTCAAATTCATAATGACAAACATATTTAAAAAGTGTAAGTTATTTGTGTCTATCTATTCACATAGTGCTTAAAAGTATACAAGGAGAATGGAAATGTTTGTCTACTTGCCAACCCTTTTACCATTTGAATGTGGATTTGTTAATTTTTGTAAGTTATTTGTCCATATAGTGTCGAAGGGTACAAGCGATCACACTAACCCTTTCTCAATTGTAAATTCTTTTGCTCATATAATTATGGACTTGTCACACATCTACAAATAGTAGGATTCTATTTGTAAATTCATATGAAACTAGTACAACATAGGTTAGTGACAGTGAATCGGGCTTATGAACTATGTCGAATGGATCTAGTTTTATCTTTGTAGTAAATTCCCTCAAAGCTCTATGCCATTCATTAAGACCTTTACAAGGATGACTCTCCCAAGTCCTGCAGAGCTTGAAGAGTAGAAGAGTAGGATCCACTCTTATTAATTGCCCTATCTAGCTAGTACTTTGATCATTGAGCTACTAATGATCCATAACTTGACTATATTCCCTAGGAATTATGGAATTCTTCAAGTAAACTCTCATAGAAGTACTAGGTATAGGGCACACCATTGACATTTTCCACTTTATTATTCATCTTAGAACCCAAATAAAAAGACACACCTATGATAAAAAGATTAAACACAGATTGAAATTCTACACCAACAACCATCCGACCCAAATTACCTTTAATTACACCATCAAAATTAAATTTATAAACTATTCTTAAAATAAGTTCCAATATACAAATGACACTCAAAGGAATCATCGATTACCCTTTTAAAGAGGGAACTATACATTTTTTAAAATTTCATATAACAATATAAATTATTTATATCACCATTAAGGAATCCACACTTAACTAACAAAATTGACCATCTTTAACCTTTTTTTTGGGTACTAAAATGTAACATTATAGAAAAGTTTATGGAGTCAAAATCCTTGACAAAGTGATAGTTCTTGTTAAAATTAGTGCCTTATAATCATTGACCTTTTTATCTTATTGAATGTGTACAAGCTACATTTAGGATACTCTTAATTCCATTAAATACTCTTGGTCTTTTACCACAAGATGGGAGGGGACAACTTTTGTGGGGAAAACGACCGAAAGCATATAAGGTCAAAAGGTAACGGGCAGTATTTTGTGTAAAGGGCAAAAAGGGGGGTAAGATTGTGTTGGCCTCACTATGCTCGTAATCTTATATTTGCGGATCGAAGGATTTTGCACGGTCATAAAGAATAAAGAGTTTAGGTATGTGTTCTTAAAGTGAGCAACAAGTGGGCTAGGATATGTGGAGTTGGACCCATGGAAGCTTTTTTCTATGCCTTTACCAGACATTTTTTACACGTGGACGATATAAAGTAATAAAACCAAAGACATTTTGAAACTATGCACTCATTCATGTGTGTTTTATTTTATTCTTTTTTTAAAAGATTGAGAATATACGCCCTATCTTTTTCCCTTCCAATTCCAAGTCTCCATCCTATTGTCAATAATTCCTCTCCAAGGTTTTTTCACCAAGTTGGGAAATATATCAAAGCATACATTGGAATATGGTTCGGTTGGTTAATGAGGATTTTTTTCTTTATTGAATAAAGCAGAATTATAAAACACTAGTCAAGTAGACTACGAAGAAATAAAGTTACAATAACAAAAATAGAGCATGAAGATAAAAACATGTATGTACATATACATGCAACAAATACTATATAGGTTATATATTGTTGCACAAAAAATGTTACAAAATAGTTAATTGAGTGATTTACTACATAGCCTTGGCAATTATCATATAGAATCATCATACACATTCATTTATACTTTGCCAGAACCAACCTAAAGCTAACAAAGAATAACAACAATAGAAAAAACAATAGCAAAATAATTATATCAGCTCTCCAAAAGCATGAGTGGTCTGAATGTACTATTGAAGACATGTAGTATAAGCTTGCTTATTAGTTTGAAGTTGATGAACTTGGAGATTGATCTAATCTAGTTGATAGGTGACCTCTTTGTTGTTATTTAACATAACTTGTAACTGTAAGCACTAAAAACGTGCATGAGCTTCCACGAAGACCCTATGATGATGTATAATCCTAATCGCATACACAGAAGCGTGAATATAATGCCCTCTCAGCAGTGCTTCTCTTGGCAACACGTCGACATCAATTTCTTATTCCATCAATTCTTCTCAATCCTAACTTTTCTTCACTTTCGCCCTTGTCGACCATTCTTCTTCTGCATTCTCGACCTTGCCTACATAGCCAATTTTCATCTTAGTAAGCTAATTTCACCTTTCCCATGTTCATTTCATCTCACTTCACCCCCTAGAGGCCTTAAAATGACCTCCCTGACCAAACCCATCTTTCAGAATTGACTTAACTTTTGTCGATTCCGAATCCCCACCTATTATTTCTGGATCCCCACCGGGCAACCCTAGTAGTGAAAGGGGATCCTGTTTAACTTGTTTGTTTGGCTTAGCTCCAATGACAAATTGCATCCTTATCCCTCCAAAATCAATCTCCAACCTCTAATTTTCACCCAGACTCCTTCCTCTGTGGGTCACCCATGGATCCCCACTTGGTAACCCTAGATCCCCACCTGGCGACTTGCCCTGGTGAAAGTGGTGACTTAGTGGTGACCTTGTGTTTTTGAACGTGGATTCTCTTTTAATTTGGGCCCCAAAAAGCTTCGTTTTTGCTCCAGCTTGCATGAGGATTCAACCTAAACATAGAGTAAACTATCTTAGCTCATCTACCACCTCTAATCATGCATAATTAGCTCATGTGATCTATACTCGTCACCTCTCTAACTCATGCTAACTCCATTTTTGCAGTCTGTGATAAGCTATCATAGCTTCATCACTCCTCTTTCAACCCAGTCTTCTCTTCAATCTAATTAGTTAACTCTCCAATCAAGGGAGTTAACTCCCCAATCATCCCCACTCTTCATGTGCTCTTCCATATCCCTTAGGCAATAAGAGATGCAAATCCATTGTTGCAATCAATTTTCAAGCTTTGCTTTTGCTCTCCAATTAGCATTCTTATGCTCTTTGCAGGATGTATGTGCCTTTTGCTTTAATATTTTGTTGCCTAAGCCTTCAAAGGCTTCATACAACGTTGTTACGCTAGCAAAATTCCCAAGCCCAATTGCTTCAAAGATTTCATAAGCTCTCTCAATTCATATTTTTCTCAAGATCATTCATTTGCTCTCTTCCCAATTTCTGCCAAGAGGACCCCGTTGCTGCAAGAGGATGAAAAGGTTGCCGAAACATGGATTCCTGAGGGTAGTGCGAAGACTCATGTGTCGACCACAATCTAGGATTTTCATGCTTTCTTAGATAATTAAATCACAATTTTCTCTTGGGAATAGTAATCTTGCATTGCAATCTCCTTGATAGATTTATTTAAAAGTTGATTAGATTAGTTTGCTTGAGTAGTTTATATTGCAATCCTAGATTGAATTTCATATTTCACACTTTCAATTCTCAAATTAGCACAAAAATCTCTTTGAAAGTACCAAAAACATAGTATAATTGCATTAGGTAGTCTCATATTAATTTGCATTCATCTTTCAATTTCCTAGTTAATTACTTCATTTTAAATTTCAATTCCAGAAAAGAACAAAAAAATCATTTGCATACATATCAAAAACCCAAGAAAATACAAAACATTAGAACTTAGAAAAGTCAAACCCTCAATTCGATCATGAGGTAGGATTCAACAAAACAAGTTCTCACAAACCCTCGATTTCATCACAAGGTCAACAAAGTCAAGAGAACTCACACAAAGCCTTAGATAACATCACTAAGTCAAAGTCAACTCTTGGTCAACTCAAGCCTATTCTCTCTATCCAAGCATATGAATGTGACCTGGAATTAGAGGTGAGTGGATGAGTGCTATCCTTGAGGAGATTGAAGAATTACATCCTAGGCCACAACTACCACAATAAACACAAGAAGAACAAGAACACGTGCTTAGGTTGATTCAATGTAGAGAACAAATACAATAATGTGTTGAAGCCATAGAAGAAAGGTTACAACATACTAGGCTTATCAATGACTACAAAAGACATCCATCTAGATGTTAGAACAATAGAAACCCAAATAGAAGATTGATAACTAGTGATCCTTCGGATCATATTATTATTTCCACCACAACGGTCATAGAACAACACATAGCAAACCATGACAAGCCCCAGGATCAGCAGACCGCTCTTTGCAACGTTTTACTCCCAAGAGAACAGAACCACCCCCGGTTCTCACTTGAACCTCCACTCGTCTGGCTTTTGCCACGAGAGTGAGAGTGACTTGGAGGTCGCCCAAGGCAAGGAGAGGGTCCATGTGCTTGTGTTGAAGTTGAATCATCCTGTAACACTCCGCCCTAAACACCTTAGAGAAAATACATTTATGCTATAGGAAACAGGGAATTTTTTTTTTTTTAAATAAGATAACAAGCAATGTTAACTTAACTAATTACTCCATTAAACTTACAACATGTTCTCTAAGGATTCAAAGAAGCATTACTTACATAGTTTAACATACATTGCTAACATCAGTATCTAATCTAAAACCAATGCATAATTAAATATCATATTCAATTTCACTGCATGTCATCAAAAATATAATCTTCATGATCAAATACACAACTGTAATATTTTCCTTACACATAGTTACATCATTACATCATTGACATCTTCTGTCTACATCAAATTACATACATTAAGAATGATCTGGTACACAAGTCAAGTACACAATTATCTTCCTTAACTGGTATAGGTACAATTATCTAAAACTGAGATAATCCTTTTCTGCGCATGAACTTCGACAGGGAATGACCAATGGATAAGATAGCTCTTCCACCCGACCATGTGGAACCCTAAGGTCCACCCCCCGAGCTAGGAGTTAACATGAGGTCCCAACGACAACAACAGTCAGGTAGACAATTACAAACATGAACAAAGGATGATCAAATTCCATTACGGCACAAGACAACTGACACAACACAACTTCCATAGACGACACATAATATATGTGGAGAGACCAAACAAGGAATGCTAGGTAGCAGTAGGGAGAGTGTCATCGCACAGTCCTAGCATGGGTTACCCTAGCAGTCTCTCACTAGACTCCGGCCACCATCTATGGTTACCCTGGCAGTCTCTCACTAGACTCCGGCCCCATAGGGTGACACATGCGGAATCAACCTTCCTTTCATGAGGATAAGGAAGTCAATCTTGTCGACCAAGCCTTCTCTACCCATCCTTAGTCTAAACGAGCACTACAGGCCATGGGAGAGGAATCCATTTATCTTGTTTAATGTGAAATCTACCCTTAACCCCCTAGTTCATTTTAGGTTATCACTTGATTAATCCACTTTCAATGGGTTACCCTGGCGACCACTTTGGGTGCCGGCCCCACATTGAAAGCCACTCTCCTTGCTAGCACCTAGTAAACCCTAACTATCAAACAAGACAGATACATCATCCTACAAATACATATGATCACGGCAAGGTGGTATCCCACTTATACACCAAACATACTCATAAGGCAACTCTTAAATCATTGTCCAAAGCAACGCATGTTTACTGGACCTTTAGGATTCACAGGTCTCTCCATTCCATGACTCATATTGAGGCTCAAAACAAGACGAGTACGACTAAATGGATGCCACTACATCCACAGGAAAAACACTCATCTTTGTCCAGGTTGAAATCCAATTACAATGTCCATAGACTGACTTACATTAAACTCCTCAACATTAACTACTTAAACAAGTTAAATTTAGGTTAATCATATTACACCAATACAATGAATCGACTAATTTTCTTGCTTGAACCCTCCAAATAAATAACTATTTCTAACAATCACCACCTCAATCTCCTTATCCTAAAAAAATTGAATTTACTAGAACCTTTATTATAAATTTACCTATATGATTAAGGTTAACGAAGAATACATTTATTAATAACTAAAATTCTTTTGCAACTAATTTAATAATTTCCAAAAACCTCATCCAGGTTTAATTCTATATTTTAAATTCTCCATACTTTTTAATTTAAGAGAATAGAATAATTCTATTAATGAAAAATAAATAAATCCACTTTATTCAAATACATTTATAAATAGGCTTGATTTTCTCAAGAATTAATTTAAATTACATTTACGAAATCAAAACCTAATTCTAGCATTGTGATTATAATTAATCAAATAATATATTTCATCCTCGAAAGAAAAGTCAATTATCAAGAAAAATTAATATTAAACTAATTTTATAAAAATCATAATTCTAATCTAAATAATTTATATAACTAAGCTATAAAAATAGGTCATGGTTAATTCTAATTAAAGTTTGACTACATGATGTTTAAGCATGTAAGTTTACTTGTGAGTAGTACAGAATACCAATGAAAAGGTTTTAAGTTGTTTTCCTTTCACCCATGGTCTAACATTAATTGATACGATAAGACCACGAGATTTCACGGGAAGAAAGTTAAATAATGATCACTCTTAGAACCCTAAATAGACACTCATTCAAACTGGATGATTCACAATAATATAAGAATGTATAACTATAACTATAATTTTTCCTACTAAGCAACTAAAACTGTCATATAATCTTATTTACGAAAAAACATGTTAGTTCAACTTTAAAAATTTATCATTGTATATAAGAGACAATGAAGGTGGTATTTCCTAGCATGAAAATACAATACCTTTGTCTACTATTATGTGCACTAATCTTAGGTTTAAATAGGATAATTTGATACAACATTTGTTGTGACTGAGGTGTAAAATTGTTGTTGGCTATTTGACCATTGAATGGTTTAATATTTAAGCCGAGAGAGGTTAATTATTGCATATCACCTCGGCATAAAAATGGAAGTGAAAGCCCTAATATTTCCCTAACCCTAAAATTTACTTATTAACTATAGTTTTATTTGAAAAGACTTTAGAACTTGCATCAATGAATCCTCAAGTGTAAAGCCGGATTCCTCAACCCATAGTGACACCAAGAAGGGAGCCTCAGATCAGAAATGGACATCCATTACTATTCTTTACGTCAATCATGGGAACGGCCATTTATAAATTTCTTGAGATCTGAAAGGCATCAAACGCTAAGCATAGTGGGAAAAATAGATGAATACTTGGGAGTGATAATGTTTATGACCCTGAGGATATATATATCCTTTAATTTATCCTCAACATATCACCAATCGCCAAGAGTTCGATTCAACTCATGAGTCAGAATACTTTACCACTGGTACTGCTTAATATATACTTTTTAATTATGCCTGTGCGATTTCTGTACAAGGTAAGAGTAAATCTAATCGTTTTTTGATCAAAAGAATTGAATTGTTATTCGAATTAGACTTGTATGTGAAGGGCGAAAATGTGAGGATGCTTGAATCAAGATGTTTTTCACGTTTTCCTTTTTCTGTTTTAGATGCATGAGTACATGGTCTACTCTGTACGTGACAATGAGATGCCTGCGTATTAGACTAGTCATAAATTTCCTTCTCTCTTCCATACGACCTGCGCTAGGATTGGAGGAGTTGTATGGCAATTCCTTCTGCAATCAGGTGTAATTATGTTTGAAGGACAAACGTGTATCTCGGTGGCTCTTACTGAGGTCTAGTGATAAGCTGGTCCAAGAGGAAAAGATAAAATATGTGGGTCTGTCCGAAGCTGCGGCTTCAACAATTAGTATGGTCTATGCAGGGCATCCAATCTCTGCTGTGCAGCTTGAATGGTCTCTCTAGACTAGGGATGCTGAGGCCCAAACTATTCCAAAGTGAAATGGCATGAAAGATGTACATAAACAATAGACCACAAGATTAGAACTCAGAATCAAATACTTGCGTATGACTATCCTGATTTGTTTAATTTCATTTTTCCATTTGTAGGGAGTTGGGGAATGGGATTGTTACATACAGCTCATAGGCAGGGGTTTCTTTGCCTCAGGAGCGAAACTTCTTCAAAGTGTGGTTGATAATGACTTTCGTAGGAATTTTGCCTCATTAGTATTTTAAGTTGTAAACTGAAATCAACATTAAAAGATGAAGGGGGATTGAGTTCTACATGCAAATAGAAGCAAAGCTTGGGATTGATGACTTTGAATCCAGCGACCACTAAACATTAATGGCAACCATTAACATTGATACCTTGCGTGGTTTGAATGGTGATTGGTGGTTGGGAATGGAAAGCCATGAATATGTAATCTTCAAAATATTGACTCAAATTGTAACTAATGAGGACGGCCTTAACAGAAGGAAGATAAATATATTCAGTTGAGTTCGGATTTAAAATTTAACACATCCCTAATTATAAATATTGGTCTCTGTTCATAGAGCGATTAGAAAGTAATGTCTTCGACAGAGTTGAAGGTGCATAAGAAGGAAAATTTCTAGTGTGAAACATTGGCGAAGGAAACATAATAAAAGCGTATGAATTATTTGACATAAAGCCTCACAAACAACATGGAGAGCAGTAATTGCATAATATGCATAGAATGGATTCATAAGGATGATCTAACAATCTTTAAATCCAGACACAGAAGCATTTAAATTATTAAAATCATACTAAACTTTTTAAAATTATCCTACAAAAATCGGATAACATACCCGGATTGATTTTCCACCTGTTCCAACTTTTCCCTTCTCTCGATTTTCCAACCCCCCTCTCCAGGCAAAAATCCCCCTTTTTAACAAAATATTGGTAACCAATTTATGGGAAAGAAGACTAACTTTCACGTCCCTGAACTAACTTCAAATTTATTAAATCCATAACAAAATAGTTTGATTTAATTAATTCAAAGCACGGTTAAAATATTTACACATTATATTTTTATTATCATTAAATTAACATTATAAATATATATATATATATAAATTTTTGCAACTATAGTTTATTTATATATATTTATTATTGTGTTCTAGCACCTAAATTAACCAAGGCATCAAGCCAAATCAAATAAAATGCCAACCTAATCATTTAATCACACGACTAAACCTTAACAACACCAACTGACCATAATTGGAAACACAATGTGAACTCACATCCCAACCAACCTCAACTAGCAGGGTAACTAGACGCGACGCTCATCCTCATCGCAGAGATGGTTTAGGGCATGGGACCTCATGTAACTCCAAACAACTATTCCATTGGTGAAGGCACGCTCAAACCTGGTAAATCAGGTGGAGTCGGTGCCCAGTACCTGCATCCTGCAGCAAATACACGGTTAAACATAACAAGATATATATCCACATGCAGTCGTCTAGTGAATGGAAATCGCAGTGGGGTAGGGTACTCGAGAGCGAGTAATACGACACTGTCCCATTCACGTTCCTGTATAAACAAATCACTACATTTGAACAAGATTTCTAATTACTTATCAACAACATAAAACAATCAATTATCTCACCATCAAATATAGCAATCAAAACATCCGAAACATCTAGTTTACTTATCAATTGTAAAGCATGAAATAACATGATCCAATATCCACAACTAATACCATAATGATTAGTTCCATAATGAATTAACAAGACAACAAGTGATCCATCATCAGATGATCTAAGATACTGTCAAAATGTCAAAATCTAATAAGCAACTATCAATCAGACAGACGGCCAGGTGAGGGGCACTACACATCCGTGCTTGTGCATTGAGTCATGTTTCAAAGAGTACAATAACTGGGAGGATAAAGAAGCAATCTAGAAAAATATGTCAAATTAAAGCCTTGTAATTTCAATTTCTAGATGAATATTAGAATTAGAAAAATAGCTAAACATCTACTTTTCTATAAATGAAGAAGGATAACCTATCTAACTGAGTCAACAATAATATTATTCTTAAAAGCAATTCCAAATAGTGCCTCTTTCTAGCTTAAATGGTGACCAAATAATGCACCTATATATTTCTAAAAATAATTAACCATTATGTTTTAGCAAACATTCATCCCTAAAATAAATGACTCATTTTCATTAGCATGGCAAAAAACACATTTAATTGGCTAAATAGACAAACATTTTAATCTTTCACCCATAGGAAATTTGTAGTGTAATAATTTCCAAGCAAGCATTTGAGTGTCTAAGATAGCTTTAGACTTCTAGATTTGACCACTTAACTTAATGCAACATTTATGACTGAAATTACATTTTCGTTTAATATTGAGATGATGAACTAAGGATATTTTAGGAAGAAGATGAATATGTATTTACTTTAAAGGGAAGAAAAAGAAACATGATGGGAAGAAAGCTAATGCCAAGCATTAAAGAAGTTACAAGATAAAGGAGTACATAATTTGATAATTAAATTGGGTAGAACTAAGGACTAAACAAAGGGAAAGAACTGCTTGGAATTATTATTTAGGTCAAATCAAATTTTAATATTTGACTAAGAGGACCATTGTAGAGAGGAAAAGTCCCATAGATCACCAAACTACCTAATACCTTTCTTGAATAGATGAAAAGCTTGCCTAGGAAACATTATAGCCAATAGTTCTCCTTCAAATTGGATATGCCTATTCCATCAAATTGAGAAAGAAGCAGAGTTGAACCTATGTTGTAGAAATGATTCCTTCCAATTTAAAGATTGACATACTTTTTTTTTCATGATTTCTAAATAGACTTAATAGGAAAATAGGTTCTAATATGAAAGTATGGTGCAAGGAGAAGCTTATCTAGCCAGTTAACCTTCTGCCATTTCTTTTTAACAATAGTGTTATTAAGTCTATATCTCAATAAAATCTTCCATGGTTCATTGCCTTTTGGTATATAATATATTTATAATGGAATAAATGGTACTTAGATCATTACAATAAGTCTTTTTTTGAATAAGGATTTATTGGCTCCTTGACCCATGGATATATTGTTATTTTTCGTTAAATTAATGAAGTTATTTAATAAATGGATTAATACTAATAGTTGGTTTTGTAAAAATGGAAATGTGCAATTTACAAATGATATTAATATTTGTAGGGGAAATAAATGTTGTGTACATAAATATCTAGAGTAAACAGATGCAATAATAAATAATAGTGAATAAGTTACCTTAAGCAAAGAGAGTTAGAAGCACATACTCGATTGGATATGAAATAGATATTGAGTTATATTTATACACTATCTATGAAATAATTAGAATAAATGTGTAGTTGATATTAATGAAAAGGATATAAGATTAATTGTGGCAAGTGGTTTCTATCTAAAATTTGATGTTAGATTTGTGACTAACAAGTTAGGTAAACTATAATGTTTGAGATTTGTGATTGTGAGCCAACCTAGGTCACGTCTGTGTTATAGAAGTGATCTCTACACCTACAAATTTGATCTCTAACTAGAGAAACTGACCTTTGATCATAGATTTAGCCCAAATGTATGAAAAACTTTAGTACCTACAAACAAAAGATTCACCTCAAGTGTTTGGACATGTAATGAAAACTGACAATGTTGATGAGTACCTTTTGGAGCTTGCTTTGCAAAGATATTCTTCTTAGTCAATCCCTTGCATCAGATTTAATAATTTTGATTGAAGTTAGAAAATAATGTGCAATGACTACAAATGACATTGTAATGAAAAGAGTGACTTGGAACTTGAACAAAATTGTAAAGAGTGATGTAATGACCTAGCGTGAAACTCAATTTTTGGAACTTGTTGATAAAGAGGCTGATGCAGTCAATACATTGATGCAAAACACTATGATGGCTAAGGTAAGAGCAATTATGAGAAGTACAATATTAGTAGTGAATTATTGTGATTGAGGGATATATGATATTGCATCATAGATAATGACCTATGGGTGAATCCCTTTTATACATGACTTAGGCACACAATTTAAAAGTTTTGGTGCAAGAGTCAACACACAATGGCTAGTTGAAACTGAATCAACCTAGGCCTCTAGTGTAAATTTTTAATTTTAAATGAAAAGGGTCAAATCTATGCCACATTACTAACCTAGGCCATTTTTTGTGCTTGTATATTTGACTTGGGAATGTTTAAACTGATAATTTGAGAACTAAAAATTGTTTAATTAGGCATTAAGTTCTATTTTTGAGAGTTGACTAGAAATTAGTGCCAATGTGAGTGTCAAATTAGTTAAAATCATTTGCTAGGACTATGTACTCTAGACACCCATGCATAGTGATGTAAATGGAAGGATAAAATTGTAAGGTATGCACTTTTCACCCTTATATTTTGCCCCCACTTTGGTGTGCATATGAATTTACATGAACAAGCATACCAAAGTAAAAAGTAAAATACAAACACAACTAAAAGAAGAATAGTTAGAGCAATTCAATCCATAGTCAACTCATGAATTACACATAAACTTGAAAGTGATTAGTAATAATATACCATCCTTGATGTTGTGTGTTCCATGAAGGGTTACACACAAATCAAGCAGAGTGTCACGTCTCAAATTTTGATACCATCTGGGTTTACTTTAAATGGAAATATTTCATTTATAATTATATGCAACTAGATGAATAATTTGTTATGAATATTTTAATATGAAAAGATGTAATGAAATAATGTAATATTCGTGTTAGTAATGCTTCAGCTATGCTTCGGTTATTTGGGTTACAAATCTATTAATGAGAAATTTGGAGTTTACTATGAGTTGCAGGTTGGCAAAGACAAGGGGTGGTTGAGGTAAATGAGATTAGCATCCTGGCAGGGTTAAGATGGAGGGATATCACTCACACACTTCATGTAGTGTCATGTAGCTGCATATGTTGCATATTGAATGATTTAATAGTTTAATTTAAATTGCTTTTTTTTTTATTTTATTTGAATTATATATCGCATAGTTAGTTAATGGTGATTTAATTAGATTATTTAATTCTTTGTTATTTAAATATCTTGAGTGTTTAGAAAATAGAATAGTTGATTAAGTTATTTAAATTGTTTCATTTAGAAAATAATCATACTCTATCTAAGTATTAGTTTTATAGATATATTGAGATAAATATGTAAATTGTTTTAATAATATTTTAGAACTAGAAATAGAATAAAACATGTTTTTGAAACAAAAACTTATTTTAGGAAAAGAAAAGCTCTGGAAAATGAAACACTTGAGGAAGAGGAAACAATAAGTTATAATTCTTTTCTTGCTCACCAAAACTCCTATTTAACATCTTGCATTCTCAAAAAGAAGGGAAACTCTTCGTCTCTAAAAATTGCATTCCAAACAAAAAGAAATTGTGTAAGCATTTTTGGGGCACAAAGAGGGAATAGTTCATATCAAGAAGCTCTGTAAAAATCAGTAGGCATCAAGCATCCAATTGGAATAGGAAGTGAATTCTAGGTTCTTATTTAATCATCTGTGATTGTTGTGTGTATGAATCTTTTTCTTATATGACAAAAACCATGATCTTATGTCTAAATTTGCTATATAAAATATAAGCAACTGGATGTAGCTTTGTAAAGAAATGTTTTGTTTAAAAAAATATATAATGATCAATATATATGTTATAATGGAATCGATTGTATTTTCATTGGATCAATTGTATATTATATGAAATTGATTGTATTTTCATGAATCAATTATATACTTTATTTTCATGAATAAACTGGTTTTGCATTAAATCAATGGTATGTTATATGGAGATGACTATATTTTACAACGGATAGCTTGTTTGTTATAATCGATTGTATTATACATATTGGATGTTATATTAGATGGACTATAGATTTAATGGAACGATTGTATTGTTTCACTGCATATTTTTATTGAATTTCAAAGAGGGCACTAAGGCCCTGGCTGGCATCACCAAATGGTGTTGCAGTCCCTTAGGGACTACAACCCCATTTGGAGACAACGCCTTTGATCACTGTTGTAGTTTCTTTAATTAGAGTATAATGAAATTCTTTCATGTAAGGAGTATACATCACACTGAAAACCTCTTAAATATATAACTTTTTGCATGAAATTGTTATCTTTGTGCTTGCTGCGCCTAGGCACTACTAGTCAGCCATTCATTAGTTGTTTGGTTATATATATATATACGAATTCCACTTCCTTTGCATATAGATATATTGACTGAAATCAATTATATTATTGATAGCATATAGATGTATTAACTGTAATTTTCATTGAATCATAATGGTTTATAACTGAAATCTATTATATCATTTGATAGCATATAAATGCATTGACTGTAACTTTCATTGAATCACAATGAATTATGACTGGAATCGATTATATCAATTGATAGCATTTAAATATATTGACTGTAATTTTTATTGTCTGAGAATAGAATGGTTTTTGACTGAATTCGATTATATCAATTACCTTTATATATATATTAATTATGTTTATTTGAAAATGTATATGATGAAAGAGAACTACAATTCCGACTGGATTCTAATTTGTTCAATTGAATAATATGAAATTGAATTTATTGTACTGCAAAAAAAGATACATTCTTCTATACTATATTTGTACCAATGAAAATGACCTGTATGAACTTTTGAATTATTGATTTCTTGATAAATGTTATTTTTACATTTCCTTAGAAAGACTAGCAATATATTAAAATCATTATTTTTTGAAAGAAATGCATTGTTTAAACTGTTAGAATCATCACATTTGGTATAGCATGTCAGGAAAAATTGATTTTAAATGAGGAAAATGGTAAAACTTGTCAATCAGACAAACTAGTGAATAATGGAGACAATGTTTGAATTTGAAATATAGATATTTATGACTATGGAAAACCAAAGATAGGAAACTGTGCTTTGTGTATTTTTGGTAAAGTACGAACTTTTAGGATAGGATGCCAAATGTGGGCTCCCAGAGATGATAGTTTTACTTTTTCTAAAACTATCATTTTATTTAAATGCTTGGCCAAGCTACTGTACCATTGAAATATATGGATTTGTTTAAAAGCTTAGAACTTTTTTTGTCTCTGCCACATCCTGTTTGCAAGAGTTTATGTCATTCTAGTATTAGGGTGCATACATGCAATAGGCATACATTGAGTGTTTCTTTCCTACTTATACCGTTCCAGGTTGCTAGGCTCCTTGTGTAGGGTTGGTGCTTTCTTCGAGTTAGGAAGAAACCTGGGGAAGTTTAGTACTTCATGGTTGGGTGGAAAAAGCACCTCAACCACTCTCTTGGACTTGGTTTGTGGATGATCGGAGGATCAAGACAACTGAGATTAGATATTATTATTGATATGGATATTTGCTTCTTTGTATGGCTTCATTACCAAGTTGCAATTGTAATATGATTCATGGATATCTTAATGATAGTTCTTCTTTGTGTAACATTGAAACATATGTATTGTAACACTAAGTTGGGTGTATGTAAACTATTTTGTAATCCATTCTAGTATATGGATCATTATTCTTACTCATGAGTTCTTTCCATTATATGATTATGGATATTTGGAAACCATTATTGGTTGATTATCTTACCTATGGAATATGCTTTTCTTTTTGGGTACTATTTTTAGTTGGTAAATTTCTGTACCTTACAAAGAGGGAGAAAAATGGATTAAAAATAAGCATGATGAAATGATCCTGTGTATATAGAAAGTAATCAAAAGCATGATAAACTAAATAGGAAGCTTAAGCATGATAAATTGAAAATATGATAAATATTAGATAAAATAAAAAACTAGAGATTCACTACATTCAATACAATATAAAGATTTACTTCATGAACTACATTCAATATGAATTTGCAACTTGGGTACTTTGGTGGTGCTATCCTATGCATCTAAGCTAGTGATCCCAACAACAATTGTTGGGCCGCTAAGGCTGGCGACCATTTGAATATTTATAAAAACCTCATGATGGAAAGAAAAGACTTTGAAAAACATATAATAAATATAAAGGACTCTTGCTACAAAGTGTGGTATGAAATAAGGTTGACCATTGGGTCACTAGTAGAATTTGGCAAATAAATGACTACGTGACTAAAACTTTTACTCACAACAACTAAAAATGACTAAATTCTACTAATTTTTTGCAACTAAACTATAAATGAGTAAATAAATGACTAATTTGGTCATTGACTAAAAAATTATTTAGTCATACAAATAAAAATGACTAAATAGTTAGTCACGCAAATACATATTAGACAATTTTTAAAAAATATTTCAGAAAATTATTGGCTAGAGTGTATTGCACGCGATTCATTATTCACTGAATTCCTCGTTTCGTTAGTTGGTTAGCTTGGCACTGAGGCATTTTGGGTTATAGTAGCTACTTTTATGGGCGATAAAGCTTGTGTTGTCGAGGACCTGGAGACTTCTAAAAAGGTGGGCAAGGAATTTGAAGTTTGCTGCAATGAATTTGAAGTCGGTGAGGCCCTTTGCAGCGAAGTCAGATTTGAGGACGCCCTTTGCAGAAAATTTGAAACGCTTATTACATTAAACAAAAATTCTATAGCTTTCTAATTGGCAACTTATAATAATTACATAGGCAACTAAGTACCAGAACCATACAAGTAGTTTAGGATTTAGGGGACTATTTTTTTATTAGTTCCTCTACGCATTTTGGAGCATATGGGAATTGAACTTGTAACTCAAGTGAAACACCACCTTCTTCTAGTTGTTGGAAGAATTCCATATCCTTAAAGCGCATAGAAAAAAATGCAGATTTGGCACTGGGGCTTTTATTTATGAATTCAACCCAAATGCCATTTCCTAATGCCTCCATAAAAGTTTGTTGAGCCAACTCTAGTTCATCACGCTCAACATGAAGAACCCCAATGTTGTTTAACAATTCAATGGGTACTTCTTTGCTCTTTTTTAGAAGAGACTTTGGCATCTTAAGAGAATCTAAAGCTGCACTGGGGTTTGACAATATTAATAACTCACCCATCTTGATAAATGCATGGGCATCACTTGAATCTATGCGAGTTGCCTTTCTTAAAATTTCCAAAGCTTTCTTTGCCTATCCTTGCTAAGCATATATATGGCCTACAACTTTTAAGTTCTCACAGTTCTCAGGGTGGACCTCCAAAACCTTTTCAAAATTTGAGAGAGAACTCTTAAGATCTCCTAGCTTCAATTGAACCTGTCCCAACCCAAAGTATGACAACACAAAATCCTATGGCCTATGGCTTTCCTTGACTGATGCCATGTAGTAGCAACCAACGATGTCATAATCACCTTTACTATGATAAGATCGTGCAAGATTATAATATGAATGAGATTTCATGAGAGGGTGGTCAATTGAAACAAGAGCTGTCTCAGTTAACTATTCCACAAGAAAATATTGCCTTGTGAAGAAAAAATGGTTTGCTAAATGATTCAATGCCATTACATAGTACAGGTATAATTCAAAGGCACTACACATCTTTTCTATTCCTTCATGAACACTACCTTTTTCACTAACTGTGAGAATCCTACAACTAAAAAATGCACAAAACTGACCACAGAGATTTTTCCCCATTTCAAACAGTAAAATTGCCAAAATAATGCATTTAAAACTTGCAAATAAATGCAAATAAAATCACGTTGATTTTTATGCCAAAAAAACCTTGAGCCATAGCTTGTTGCTTCCTATTATGCTTTGATAGATTTTTTCCAAGCATCCATAGCTTGTTTGAAATCATCTGTTTTAGGCTTTTAGCCATAGCAGCAAGGCAATGAACTGTTTGATAAAATGCTTTGGTAGACATGTATGAAAAATGTGGTAGCATAGACAAGGCAATGAACTTTGGAAAAAATACCTCAAAGAAATGTGGTCTCATGGTGATGGAATGCCATGACAAGTGAATTGTTATGGATTGTCATGGCATTCCATCACCATGAGACCACATTTCTTTGAGGCATTTTTTCAACTAGTTCACTGCCTTGTCTATGCTATTGCTTGCTATTATGCTTTGATAGATTTTTTCCAAGCATCCATAGCTTGTTCGAAAGCACTTGTTTTAGGATTTTAGCCATAGCAACAAGGTAATGAATTGTTTGATAAAATGCTTTGGTAGACATGTATGAAAAATGTGGTAGCATAGACAAGGCAGTGAACTGTTTGCAAAAATGCCTCAAAGAAATGTGGTCTCATGGAATGCCATGACAAGCAAATGCAATTGGCAGCTGCTCCTAGTTATTAGTTATGCAATGTGAATTAATTGCATAATTTCTTAGGTTGACTTTGTAAAAACTATATTATAATTGAAATTTTGTCATCTATCAGCATCTAGTTATTATTTATGCAATGTGAAGTAATGCTTTAAGTTTGAAAGATGTGCAATGCAATGTAATCAACAATTTGTATATAAACTACAAAAATCTATTTTTTACAATTCATTAGTTAAACTCTCTATTTTATTTTCTCTCTATAACTCTATTTCTATGGAAATGCCTTTCAATAAAAAAAAATGTTTTTGTCTCTTAGTCTACAATTTTTTACATTTTTTCAAAAATCTAATTTTTTCTCAATTTTTTCAAAAAATCTTGAACTTTTGGTTTGCTGATTTTTCCCCCAAAAGATTTTTTTGGCTATGTGTAGAACATTATAGATGGATCAACGTCAAAGGTTGACTATAGATCAATACCATGCATTTGATGAGAGAGTAGTTGATGAGAGGGACATGGACAAATATCCATGTCCATGTAATGACTGTCTTGGTGGAAAGGTGAAAAAAAGAAATCTGATTTATTGACATATGATAAGATATGGGTATAGTGGTATAAGCCCGTGGGATTACAATTATTATGAAGATATGATAGAATTGCAGAGTGTGAGAGATGAAGAGGCAACAAACATACATGAAGTGCAATCAAACATAGATGAAGAGGCATCAATGTTAGACGAAGTGTTTGAAGTTGATAGATTGTTGAATGAGGGTCTAAATGATGATTGGGCCAAGTTGATGGAGGATGATTTAAAGCCTATGTATGCTAATTGCAAGTTAAGTCGTTTGACAACAATCCTTCAAATTCTTAACTTGCAAGTGGTGTTTGGTTGGACAAATGAGAGTGTAGAACAATTATTGGCATTATTAAGTTTGTTGTTACCACTTGACTCCACATTGCCAACAAAATGGAGTCAATGTAAAAAGCAAATCACTAAGCTAAGCTTAGGGTATGAAAACATCCACACATGTGTGAATGGTTGTGTATTATTTCACAATAATCTTCCAAGTGAGTGAACGTCTGAAATGTCATGAAGCGAGTTATAGACAAGGGTTGAAATCAGCTGTGGTTCCTAGAAAGGTTCTTCGCCACTTTCTGACAATCCCATGATTACTCTGAATGTATAGCTGTAGAGACATTGCTGAACTTATGCAATGGCATGCCCAAAATAAGAGCATCGATGGAAAACAACGACATGTGCCTAATTCTAAGATGTGGATGGAATTTGATAACAGATGGCCTGATTTTTCTCAAGATCCTCGTAATATAAGGTTGGGTTTGGCTCTAGATGGGGTGAACCCATTCTTAGATCAAAGTACTAAATGGTCAACTTGGCTAGTGTTTTTAATAAATTATAATTTGCCTCCATGGTTAGCAACTAAACCAGTTTTCTTAATGCTACCATTGATTATACCAGGAAAGAAAAGTGTGACTTCAGATACAATCGATGCTTATCTAGAGCCATTATATGATGAGCTAATGGAATTGTGGAAAGGAATTGAAGTAATTCAATCTTTAAGGGATGGTCATTCAATCAAATTCACTTTAAGAGCTTCTTTATTGTTTACAATTCATGATCTTCCTACATATGGCACATTGTCTAGTCTCAGTGTTCATGGACACCATGGATGTCTTGCTTGCAACTTTAAGGATTTTGTGAGCCACTCAAGAAGTTTGCATAATTATATTTATTGTGGACATCATGCTTACCTTAAAATGGATCATCCATATCGTCGACAAAAAAACACATTTCAATGGTCAAGAAGAGAATCGTGAAGCACCATTGCTAATAATGGGTGATTACATTGTTGAGAATGGACAAAAAAGAATGTCATTTATTAAAAATGATGGGATTGCTAGTAGTAGATATGATCCATGTAATGAAAGCGGTGTAAAACGGTTGTGCATATTCTATAAGTTGCCATACTTTAAGGATATAGCCATTAGGCATACTGTTGACTTTATACATACTGAGAAAAATATAGCCTATGCTATTATAGAAACTCTTTTTCGTGCTTTTGATACTATTTCATCATGTGAAGACTTTCGACAACTAAAAATTTGTCAAAATCTTTGGGTTGAAAAATATGATGATGAAAAATATAGAAAACCTTGTGCTCCTTATGTCTGGACAAAGGAACAACGTTCATAATTCTTACAGTTGATGTCTCAGACTCACTTTCCCACTGGATATGTAAGTAGTAGTATTAGAAGCCAAACTAACATTAATGGCTTAAGAGGCCTCAAGGCCCATGACTATCATGTCATAATCGAGAATATTTTACCTATTGTGGTAAATATATCAAGTTTGGCAAAGGGGCCAAGATTGGCAATTATAAGGTTGGGCCTGTAGACACCTAAAAATGACTCTTCATATCGCATCACTTGCATTCATCAATTCCTCTTAAATCACTTACATTCAACATTAATTGAATAATCTAATTATTTAATTAATTTCATCAAATTCATCTATTTCCTCTATTTTCCCTAAATTTCAACATTAATTGAATAATTTCTATTTATTTAATTAATTTATTTTAATCATTATCTTCTTCCAGTTCTTAAATCCACATTAATTAAATAAATCAAATTATTTAATTAATTCATCATTTATTTCCTCTTATCCATAATTAAATAATTTAATTATTTAATTGATCAAATTATTCTTCCAAATTTATTTAACTCATTCCCTAAAAATAAATAAAATTAATATTTTATTTATATTCTTCTATCATGCAAAATAAATTAAATCAATTTATTTGTTTAATTTATTTAAATCTTCATATCTTATCTATTCTTCAAAACATGCACAATCAATTAAATCAATTTATTTATTTAATCCTCCAATTCCTCTAAAAATATCATTTTAACTCATGTGCACAATCAGTCTTATTTTTAGAACTTCAAAAAGTAAATCTAAAGTTGAGTTAATTGGCTTTAATTATCATTATTTTTATCAACTCATAAATTAGAAAAAGTATTCTAATTTATGAAATCAAATCCTATCTTTAGTCAGAAAGGAGTTAACTCAACAAAACAACTTTAAAATAGCTTTAAAGCATGACACATATCATGTGCACATTCATCATGAGTCATTTGATTTATCTCAACCATCCATTTCTTTGATTTATTCCAACCGTTGATCAATTATGTCTTGAATCCTATATATACCCCCTTCATCCTTTCACAAATCCTCTTCAATCATTGAATCTCTTTGATCATTAATCTTTGAGCACTCTTCGATCATTCAGCTTTTGAGCATCCTCTTCGATCATTCAGCCTTTTGATCCCTTCAATCATTTAAGCTTTTGCATTCCTATAGCGCTTTGAGATTTTATCATGCATCATTGAGCACATCGTATCTTTGAGCACTTTGAACACTTATCTACATCTGCTTGCTGTAACCATGGGTACGCAATTGATTGAGCAATCCGCATTCGACCAAGAGATCAATATAATCTAGGTGATAGCTTCTTTGTTTGTAATTTGCATTATTCATTGATTTGGTTATTGCTTAGACAGATTTTTTGATGTTATAGGATTGGGTTTATTTTCATTGTTTTGATTTATCCTAAGCTTGATTTTACCTATACATAGGGCCTAATATTAAAGAGAATGAGTTTACATGTATTAGATCCTTCGAACTTTGATAGTTTGAGGGACGAGGTTGTTGAAGTCCTTTGTCTATTGGAATGGGAATTTCCACCAACAATCTTTAACATTTCTATGCATCTTTTGATACATCTAGAATATGAACTAGAGCATTGTGGCATAGTAAGAATGAGATGGATGTATCCTATAGAATGATATATGAAGGTTTTGAAAAAAATGTTCATACTAGGGCAAAACTGGAAGGCAACATGTCCGAGGGATATGTAATGCAAGAGGCCATGGGATTTTGCATAGAATATATGAATGATTTAAAAAATGTCAATCGACGTGTATGGGATGATGACGAAGATGAGAGAGTTGCAGGGGAAGTATTAGAAGGCAATGGATGTCACTTCGAGCTATCACATCAAGAAAGAAGTGCGATACATGTCTATATTCTTCAAAACACATCTTCGTTCGATAAGTGGAGTAGGTAAAAAATTTATAGAATAATTTATGTACTCAATTGCATTTACACATTTATATTATTAATCTTACTATTTATACGTTAATATTCTATGTAGAAAATATGAAGAAGAGAATCAAGCTTGGATGCAACATCAACCTCAAAAGCATAGACATCATGATTTGATTGGAGGTGATTCTTTTCCAAAATTTGAAGAATGGATTGCTAATGCAGTCAGTGATGCAAAAGAAGAAGGCCAAGATATAACAACAGAGGAAAGTGAGCTTTCACAATCTCCACATTTATGGGCTGTACATTTTAGTGGAATGTGGGCCTGTGGTAGTCATTTAAGAGTGGAGGAAAAAGAAAAAGGAAAGGCATATTGTGATTGTGTTGTTAGTGCTGAATTTCTTCACGAATCTGAGAAGAAATTTTATGTTGGATTCATCCAAGAAATTATTCAAGTGGATTTTGGTAAAAATAGTCCTATATTATTAAAATGTAAGTGGATCCAACCATTCGTAGTACAATTTGATGAGTATGGGTTTGTACGCGCAAATACACGACAATTTTTATCAGAGACAGATGAGCCGTATGTTTTCCCTCTTCAAATTAACCAATCATTTCTAATTGATGATGTAAGAAGCCCATGATGGTCATATGTCATTCAAACAGAGTCTCTTTCGAAATGAAAATTCATGGAAGTTGTCGATATAATGCCTGATGGGCAATATGTTAATTTACAAGAAACATTTGAAGAAGTGGATGAATATAATGATGGAGTGTTTAAAGAAGAGATTTTGATTACCAAGGAAGAGATTGGGAGAGAGAATGTACTACATGTCACAGATGAGGATGAGGAAGAAAATCAAGCAGATGTAAACAGGAGTGATCAAGATTCTGATGTTGCTGGCAATGTAGATGATTATGATGATGTTTTGTCACCTTAACTAGCCTATCACCTTAAGAGGTTAGCTTGTCACCTAAACTTTGGTTATTAGACAGCAGATGGAAGAGTCACTTGGTCAACACACAAAAAATCCAAGAGTACAAATGGCCTCATGATTACACAGTGTTCCAATGGGAGCAGACATATCTAGCTCCCCCAGAAGAATAGGCCTTGCAGTGAAGTACCTGGTGGTACCTGCCTAGGTTTTAGGGTTTTAAGTCAGTTTCATTTGGGTATTTTCCTATTTTCCTTGAAACCCTAAGTCTTATGGTTGAAAGTTTACTTTTATCTTCTGTTTTGTTGTTGACTGTCTAGCCTAGGTTCTCGGTCAGCTAAGTTATAACCTTATGTCTTTCATGTTGTAAGTTGACTAACCCCAAGTCTTGAGTTACCCATTCTATCCCATTAACTCATATGCATTGCTAAGTCTTGGTTTTATATCCTTGTAAAGGTTTGAAAGTGCCACTTGGCAGGATATCGCAAGCCCGCACAACGCTGAAGGTGATGTCATGTTTGTACTACAGGGTTGCGAGATGAAGACAAGTGCCAAGGACATTGTGGCCTATGGCCATAATATCAACCATTCAGTTGAATGAAGGATATGGTTCTAGGTGTCGAAGGATCGAGTGAAGTAGTGGGGCCGTAGGTATAAAAGGATCCGACGATAATGCATCCCCACAGAAGAATCTTGTTAGTGGGAAAGATTCTCCATGCCACTGCGAGATGGCGACACGTGGCGGGTCTCTAGAGGAAGGAAAAAGGTATATGTAGTGGAAATCCATGTGGAAGCCTTAGCGTGCACCCACAGAGCCAAAAGGAGGTGATCTATTTTCTACTACACTACTGTGAAATGATGCCACGTGGCGCATAGGACAAAAAGTGGAAAAGTCAGCAAAAGCGCACTTCTAAGATAGAATAATTTGATTGGGTGGCAGACTTTCACATAAAGGCTTGGATTTTCAAATCTGGTGGTTGATCTTGAGTCATCGATTTCATAGTATGAGGACCATATCAATGATTGGAGTTTAAATTTTCTGAGTAGATGTTGGAAGCCACCCCTGTATCATGAATTCACAGTAATGGTTGAAAAGAAATGCATTTATACACTAAGCCCTAACCTGCAAGTCTGATTAAAGTTGAAAGTAAGGGTTTTTCATGGCACTTTCATAAACATGAAGAGGATTTCTATGCAACAAGCAACTGGGCGAGAAGATATTGTGATTTCAAGCGCTTCTGCAACCTAAAATAGTAAGTCATTCTTGCCTACTACATTTATTTGAGTTGAATTGCTACCTGCTAGAGGGAATTTTAAACATTTTTAAAAGAAAAAAACCCTAGTGTGGTATAAAATGGTTCCAAAATGAGTCAAACAAGTCAGCCTTCAACTTCTAAAAGGAGTCTGAATGAGGATTTGATGAAACAATTGCCTGGGTCTTCAAGAAGGCCAGTGAATGCGTACAGTCTAGGTGGGCCATATGATAGACTACTAGATTTGTGTTCTGGGTGTCGGGATGCTAAATTGCCTGTGCATGGGCAGAATCTATTCAAACATTGGCATGATAGGAAGGAATACAAAGCCCATGTTTGCAATGCCTAGAAATTGGATGTGGCAAAATCGATGTGCCCTAACATATTTGTGAATCGTGACTTGGTGAGGGCTGTTGCATAGAGATATGATCTTGGTGCTAGGGCTGGTAGGGCAGGAAATGTTGAAATAATGATCAGGACCACAAAGGCATTCATCACAAAGGTATTTGACCTTAACCCTGCTATAAACACAAAGAATGATATTAATGTCCCTAAAGATGAATACAAAAGAGCTCGACATGCATATAGAGTATTCAAGTTGCCTAAGCACAGAGCAAGGAGAATTGATGGAAAGCTAATTAGAATATCAGATAGTAAAGAAGAGCCTTTTGATGTTTCACAATTCATGCATTACTTTGTAAATACCTACCATACTCTGTGCTATGTACTGGGAAGAGATGTTATGGATAAGATTCTAGTTCCTATGATGATGTTGGCTATAAATGTATAGTATATTTCAACTACTGAAGCATTTGATTATGCAACCTATGTAGCTGATAAGATGCATGATCAACTAGTGAAAATTAAGATCAATCTATATGTTGAAGATGCAAAGGTGGAATTCAAATGGTATTCAATTATGTGCCATATGTTTTTGTATGCTAGAACAGGGTTGTGGTCTATATGTGAGAGAGCAAGATAAGGATGGCAATCTTCTCCTTGTCCAACTATGGACTCATTTGTTAAATATGCATTGTGAAAGTTTAGATTATGTGGTTTTTGAAGAACATTTTGTGAGAAGGATGTTGAAGTTCATGGAGCCTGAAGGTCAAAGGGTTCCAAGGGATGTATTAGATTTCCTAAGACCATTTGAGAGAACCCCTAAGTTGGGAATTCAACATAATTGGGGTGATTGGTTCCTGCACACCCACACTACTTGTATTAGAGTTTATGGGAACAAGGTTGCCCCATACATCCTACCAAAATATGTGCCAAGAAGAATTGCATACTTGGAAATCATCAGGCAATTGAATGAATCAGATAAGGAGCACTTGAGATTACAGAAGAAAGGGTCATTTTTCCCTATTGCCACCAAGTTTTCTAATTTTTGGGCTACAAACAAGGATGCTTTGGATCAAATAGACTTAGTATTAGGAGTTTACAAGATGGGGTTTGAGGACCCAAGGGTATTTGACCCAGAAGGTTTCATCAAAAGAGTAAGACTAGGCATCAAAAGGCCATAGCTCACCCATCAAGTCCTGTTTGATGAAGATATAGTAAGGGACTGCTCTACTATGGATGAAATTCATTTCCTAAGGAAGAGGTGGTAGGAAGTGATGGAAGGGGAAAGAATTAGGAAAAAACTGAATCTTGCATACCCTGGGGCATTTGCAGATGATAATGATCCAATAATAAGGATCCATAAAAAAATTTTCAATGCAGAGAATTTGATTGAAAGTGCTCCAGCAGGTGAAGAGAGACGTACATATGACCTAAGGAGTTCAATCAAGCCATATACTAGAAGAAATGAGTCTCCTGATTCACCTCTGGCCAAGAAATTGAAGATTATTGACTTGGAACATGAAGAAGAAATAGAGTTTGTAGATTTGGAGGAGGAAATTAATGAACAAGAATAAGAAATGTCTCAATAGGTGAATTCACCTAAAAGAATAAGGACTTATCCCTCTCCAGATAACAGGTTGGCAAGGCCACTTTCTAGTGACTAGGTAGATACAGAGGACATCAGAGTACTTGCTTGCTCACAATTTTTAGAAGATGATGCCTTTGTTAATACCTTTGAGTTTAAGGGGTATGTGTTGAAAGTGAGAAATGAAGAATTTCAGAAGAAAGTGGAAGAAGCAAAAAGAGGAGCTGATCCTGAGAAGTATGAAGAAATAACACAGAAGGTGCTCAATGAAGTGATCTAGGATATCAGCAGGATGACCCTTGATGAAGGGAGATATTTGGTGGAGAAAAGTGGTTTGTTGTTGCTTCCTCACTGGACTTTGGCAAATGCAATTGCATTTGACAATGTTACAAGGATGGGCACATATATTTCTGATGATCAAATAGATAAAGCACTTTTTGGCGCAGGGTTCAATCCTGAATTTGAGACCCTGGCAATATGGGCATTGGCCCCAAACAATAATAAGCTAAGGGTGGGTTTAGGTGAACTAATAGGAAATGTAATAATAAAAAGAGTATCAGATACTCTAGCTCCTTAAACTGCAACCTTGAGTGTTCACACAACTCAATTTCCTGAGGCTTTCACGAATAAATTGCAAAAGGACTATGATGAGATTTTGTTGAAATATGGATAGGCAATGATAGAATTAAATAAGTGTCAAGGGCAGATGTTGTTGTCTCTAGGCACTTCAACTCAGAGTGTTTCGGTTCCTATGGATACTGTAGAAGACTTCCCAATAGATAGAGAGGCATTTCTCTCAGAAATTAAGGAGTTGAAAGAAGAGGTAAAGAATATGAAGGATGAGAAAGAGAACATTGTCAAAGAAATGGTTACAAATTTGATTAACCATAGGTTATCCAAGATTACGTCCAGGGTTGATGATACATGGAAATCTTATTCAAGTGTGAGAACAACCCAGGACAAACATGAGAAGGACAAGGAAAGCTTGAATGACATGATTAAGGTGTGGCTACCTAGAATTGGAGAAATAAGGGAAATTCACAGGTGTTCCAGGTTTTCCCCTGATGCCCCATCAGAAATAAAATTAACCCTTGATATGTTAATTTTATTAGAGGAGATAGTGGCTTTCCAATTGAAGTTAGATAAGGTTTTGAAGGAAAAAAGACAATCAATTGAGAAGATAGACAAAAAGATCATGCCAAGCATATTGGAAGATGATGGGCAAATAAAAAGTTTGGACAAATGGAAGGCTGATTTTGAAAATATATCCAGCCATCTCATATCTTCAAGTTGTGTAGATGGAGATCCAAGTATAAAGATTTTCAGTTCTACACTTGATAAGCTACATGCATTGGAATTGAATTTTGAAATATTTTGTAAGGAGTCAAAGATCTTATTGGATGCTAGGTAGGCAGAGCATAATGAAAAAATAGCAAAATTGATTCCTTTCCAATGGCCTTCGGAGAAAGCATGTGCAACTTGAGCAGAGAAGTATGGATAAATGTAACCAGGGTGAACAAAGATCCAATCATGTGATATGTCTTCTTCATCATTAGGATAAAACATTTCCAACGATTTTTTGCCATCTCCAAGATAAATTGTATTTTGTCTTTTTCTCTTTCATATGTAATTTGAATTAGCTTCCCAATGCCTATGGTAGTGGATTGTAATGTAAGATTTCTAACCGACAGTTGGTAACGAGTTTTGGGGCAACATGTTCTTGTTGATAACTGAGAGGGGGGGGGTGAATCAGTTATCCTAATTATTTCTTCTTTTGAACTTTCTTATTAATCAATGCAGCATTGAATCAAACAAACAAACATTACCATGAAATGAAAAACACATGACACAATTTTTTTGACGTGGAAACCTTGTTAAGGGAGAAAACCACGGGGTGATTAACCCAAAGATTATTCTTTGTTAGAAGAATAAGGAATTACAAAATGGCACTTGCCAATTAGGGCTCACTGCCCGAGCACACTGCTCACAAGAGGCCCACTACATACAAGGAGACACACTGTCTACAAAGTGATAAGAATCACAGTCTTGAACTGATTGGAAGCATCTATATATGCTGGAGTTCAGTTCCGGTTAGGCTCAGTACACTGATCTGCTGCACTTCATCTTTCCTCTGTTCTTTATTCTGCTATGCTTTCACATACCGGATCTTTCTTACTACTTCTATTCTGTTCTGCACTTATTCGCATACACCATCACACAATTACTCCCTTCACAACTAAATCCATCCTCTATATATATCCGCATAGGTAATTTCATCACCTTTCTAGTCGGCATCCGGAATAGTCTAGTTTCTTACAAACTCTGTTCTGTCGGCTGAATCCTTGCTCACCAAGCAATGCGGATCAAGCATATACTTGTAGATATCATTAATTATGTCGGCCAAACATGATTCATGCCTTCACAACCTTTACCATCAATAGTAACACATCCGGAAAATAGTCTGATACTCTGTCAGTCAGTTCTTCCTCTGTTCTCACTGTCTCTCAGGAATCTGGTACTCAACTATTCATATCTTTTTCTTTGTTCATCACCGGAGGCTAAATCCTTGGAATATACTACTCAAGGTAGTCCTCTTGACTTCCCCAAATCCGCACTACACCAAGACACTTTCTCTGAGAGATCCGGACCAATCTGTCAGACCTTGCCACATGCTCTGTTCTTGTTCACCGGACCACAACAATCTTCATTCTTACTTCCGGTAGAGACACACCATAACTTGCGGATATGTGGGATGACCTTTGTTGCCATCAATGACAACAACCATGAATCCATATAGTGTCTCTTGCCAACAATCTCCCCCTTTGGCATTGATGGCAACACCTAGTGAAAAATGACTAAGTGTTTATACTATGCTCCCCCTTGGCTGATGCTCTATATACAATTTCCGGAACTCCCCCTTAGTTGGATTCCTCATTTTTCACTGCTCCTCACTCCCCCT
This sequence comes from Cunninghamia lanceolata, assembly GCA_027924645.1. Lineage (NCBI taxonomy): Eukaryota > Viridiplantae > Streptophyta > Pinopsida > Cupressales > Cupressaceae > Cunninghamia > Cunninghamia lanceolata. Next base: position 2,204,177 of record BSBN01000905.1, read on the forward strand.
TTGACATCAATGGCAAAGGGTAGGGTCCGCACACCAAAATTTTCAAAAATTTTCTATACATAGCCGCATATTTACATACTCACATATACTGAAGAATGTCTGCAAAAGATGTCTTCAGTTGGATTAGTTCTATAGCCCAACTTTGCTTCATTCTATCCAAAATTGAAATGTGACCACTCAACAAAAATGCAAATGCATCTGCCCTTTTTAGATCTTTCGGATCACTTGTCTGGGCTGTGATTTGAGCTTCTGCTATGGCCTCATGCATGGCCTCTAGCTTAGGGACAATTAACCCCTTGAGCTCACTCAACCTGCTTATTCTATTTTTCCTTTCCTTCTCCAATTTCTTGATTTCACTCAAGACTGCAATAGTCTGACATTCTTGATTTGTTATAGAGGAAGAAAGAGGATCAAAACTTTGAGACAAGCTTAGTAATGTGTCCTCTTGCGCTTTTATTTTCTTCTCAATGTCCACTGTTACCTTGGACCAGGAGATACAAAATTTGTATATTTCACCGCCATCCTTAAGAGCATTTTCTAAGCTCTTTATCCCAATGTTCATGTTTCTCCTATCATTAATGATCAAACCCTGAACCTCGGAGAACCTTTTATCCAAAAACTCCTTCCGGACCTTTTCTTCAGCTGATTTTTCTAAAGATTCAAAATGTGTATTAACACTGCTGACTAAGGTTTTGAGATTACCGGAAGAGGAGGCTGCCGGATCTATCTAGACCGATGGCATAATCTTCTCAAGCACTCCGGAAGCAGCCTCTATCAACTCACAGTCTTCCATATGAGACTTTAGGAGCTTTTCATTTGCCTTAGCATTTGCAAATGAGGCTATCTTCATTGTCTACACCGGAGAGAGGGAATCAAAGTTGAATGGGCCTTGTAGTAGCTCTGGTTCATCGATCTCTATTGTTTCTTTGCTCAAAAATTGTTGAACAGTTTGTGCAGTGTCTCTTGCCAGAGACAGATGTTTCTTTTCTTCTGCAGTCTTGGATCTATCCTTTGGGATTTTCTCTCCTTCCACATTCTTACCACTATCAGTCATGGTCTTCTCTGATGGAGTCTTCTCTTTCTCTGCACCCTTGGTACTGTCAACCTCTTTATCTTTCACCACTGCTTCCTTCTCCTGTAATTTCTCTTCTTCTTTGGATCCAGAGACTGTAGGGGAAACCGGAGGAGAGATGCTAGCCTGTTCATAGGCCACTTCTTCTGGAGCAGAGGGTTCCAAGTCCACAGCTGTTTCTGCACCTAAGTCCTCTACAACAAGAAGATTGAACCTTTTGAAGGCCTTCCGGAGGATCTCTTCTGTCTCTTTGGCCACCTTGTCAGTCTCACCAAGCATGAGTTGATTCATCCTGGCTTTACTTCTGAACTCATCTTTGCAGTCTTTGAATATTATGTTCATTGTCTTGGGATCAATTTGAGGATATAGCTGAATAGCTATCTGCTCCCGGATCTCAAGATCTTTTGCCTAAGCATTATTTCTTTCTTAATTCTAATTCCTTTTCTAGGCTTTTAGGGATTTCAGAGATAATCTCAATAAAAGCTTTATTGTAGATATTCAAGTACCTTATTATAGCTTCTTGCAGGATCTTTTGATCTGCCTCGTTGTAGTCATCATAAAATTCAGCCACCGGTTGAAGATTCCCATCCACAGTGACTGATTTGACTACACTGTCTAGGGATAGAGTGGGCTTTTCAGCAAATTCTTCTGCCATTTCTTCCTTGTCTTGGCCTGTGGAGGGTTTCCCGGATCCTTTCTTCTTCTGCTTCTTTATTTCTTTTACTCCCTCATCTGACTCAGTTTCCTCTTCATCCTTTTGGCTTTCATAAGCCCTTGTGGCTTTTGTCTTAGATCTTTTACCGGATGCCTGGACTTCCGGTTTTGAACTTTTGGTTGTGGGAGGTGCAGATCTTTTTGATGATCTGGTCCGAGTGGAAGTTTCAACCGGAACACTTTCTTTACTTTTCTTTTCTACCTCTTTCTTTTCTTCCTCAGATTTTCTTCTCTTTTCCCGGCTGGCATCAAGTGCCTCTTTTGAGATGCCTAGGCCTTGAGCAATGTGCTCTACTTCTTTTCTCACCTTCCTCTTTATCTCAGGTTCCCTGAGTTCTACATGGATCTTTACACTCAGCTCCTCAAAGGTTCCAAACCTTTCTGCCTTTGGATCTTTGGGCTGACTTAGCATGTGTTGAACATGCAGCTCCACTATCTGTTCATCCACTTCATACCCCATGGGCATGATCCAGACAGTCCTTGGCTCCACTGCCTCCATTAGGCACTGATCAGTGTCCACCATAAAGCACATTGAGTCTTTGTATTTTTCAACAAGAGACTGGGGAATTCTTTCTCTTGCTTGCATCATGCTTTGGAAGTTTTTGAAGTATCCCCATAGGGCTGTATTTCTTGCTTTGGCATCCCCAAGCCCATGTAGATAGTCTCTTATTTGGACTGCAACAGGTTTGTCATTCTGCCATGCCCATCCACTTGATCCGGGCAGCTCATTCATGAAGTAGAAGAATAGACATAACATAAGAGTACCATACTTAAAGGAATTCTTCTTGTCCTTCTTGATTTTCTGTATATTTTCCATTAATTGGCTTAAGAGCAGTTCGCAGAGATCATATTCTGCATTCTTCCTTAGCATTTCATAGGCAGTATATACTGCAGTTCCGGATACAGAATTCTCCCTGCTGGAGTGATAGATCTTGTATCCTATTATCATGGACACATACTTGATATCCGGATCAGAAATATCTTCAATGGTCATTGCCCTCTTATCAAATTTTGATCCGGTGGCCTCAGTTACAATGTTATTTTTGATAGATTTGAGGATAGGTATCCCTCCGGAAGAGTATAGACCAGTTACTGCTCTAATTGTCTCTTTTGTGATCTTGCAGGGTCTATCCAGCCATAGGAAGTTGTCATGCATCCTGCTCAGTACATACCGGACCCATTCATCTTCTTCAAAGCAGGGGAAATGAATGAATTGATCAAATTGTTTCTTCTGGATACCCTTATACTCTGGTTTAAGCTTAAAAGCATTGTCTATCAGTTGTTTGTGATAGAGATCTCTCAATTTGAATTCCCCAAATTCCTCAATGCTTGCATGTATGTAAACCCTAATGTCTTCTGTGTGTAAAACTCCGTGAGGAACACTGGAAAATGCTCCTAAGGGATCTACTTCCAATGACTTGTATGGATGTTTCTTAAATTCAGGTCGGGGCCTATCTGAGATTTTTACTATATTTGGAGTAGCCATTTCTTCAAAAGATTTGTAGCAAGATATCGAAAGTGGAAAATACCTTTTGCGTCTTCGGTTGCACGGAGTAGCTGGATTGATTTCTGTATGTAATGACTTCGGCAGGAGATCTTCAGTGTGCTTGATGAGTCTTGTTGCAGAGCTCCACTTTTCACTTCTTCTTGAGTGCATAATGAACAAATGATTTATGAGAAATCCCTTATATCATTTCGCAAACCCTAATATCTGTTTGCAATAAATGCTTCACCTATATTATTCTGGTTTGCCTTGTCCGGATAGCTTGGAGTATCCCGGATTAGTCCTGATCTATGAACATCATGCGGATCTTTCAATCATGGATAAATCGAGATGACACATTACAAGAACATCCCAAACATTCTGTCCAGTCCGCAGAGCAAAATAATGTACTTCCGGATCTCTCCGGACCCTTTTGTAGTCCTCTGTCATTCCAGAGCATCTCCCGGAATAGGTCTTACTTGATTGATCACAACTTCTTTGCATCTTCATGCGGACCTCTGAAATCTTGTCTGGATCATCTCAGGACTTATATCTTCAAACCCTTTACTCCGCATCTTGTATCACATCCAGGACCACTTGATTGGCTGGGGGAATAGGATTTTCTTTGAGTCTCCCCCTGAGCCAGAGCTCACTTTTTAATTTCTGGAAGAAATATCAGCACCAGAGTCTGGTGCGGATCCAACCTCTACATTCTCTAAACTTTTCTTCACCCAAATCTTGTTCATCTGATTCCTGACTTCATCTGCATTCATCTTTTGTTTACCCTTGTCTTGATTCTGATTATACACCAGACCTCTTTTGTCCTGATTCTTGCTTCTGCAGATTTTAGCATTATGACCAGACCTATCACAGATTTGGCAAATAACATTTCTTTGCATATTTGACTGATAACCTCTTGATCTGCATTGATTAGCTATATGACCTACTCTATTGCATGTAAAACATCTACCATTGAATGATTTGTTTACTTGCATATTTCTGCATTCATGAGACTTGTGTCCATACCTTTTGCAGTTAAAGCACTGTCCGGAGAAGGATGGATTAGTTTGATTCATCCTTTTTTTGCACTGATTAGCTTTGTGACCAAAGTGATTGCAGTTGTGGCAGTATCCATTGAAAGATGGATATCTTTGAGCATTGGGCTGTCTTACTGGAGGTCTTCTAGGCCTATTCCTTGGATTTTCTGATCCAAAATTCTTTTGACCGGATCCGGAGCTTTCTCCTTTCTCATATCCCAAACCATACTTGTCATCTGTCCTCTTTTGACTTCCAAGAAGTACTTCAAGTTGGGCAGAACTTATCTTGAATTTTTCTTTATATTCATTTGCTGTTTGAAGATCTCTTTTGAGAGAGACAATTTGATCCTCAAGTTTTTCTTCATTATCTTTGGCATCTTCAAGATCAGATTCAAGATGTCTGATAATCCTATCCATCTGGTGGCATTCTTCTAATTTCTCTTTAAGAGATTGTCTTAGATTGTCTTCAGCTTTTCTTTTTTCTTCAATCTCTTGAGTAAACTTTATAGTTCCTGATTCCATTTCATGTCTTAACATAATGACTTCTTTTGATAATTTTTCACATAACTTGGTTTTCTCAGTCAATTCTTCATCTGTATTGCTTTCTTCACTTTGTCTTGCCAATTGTTGGAGCAGCTCCTTTCTCTTTTTCATAGAGAGACTTAATTTGTCCTTTAATTCTCTTATGAATTCATCAGCCTGTTTGAGTCTTTCCTTTAATTCATTGACTTCAGAATTTGACTGTTCAAGATCCTCAAGGGCAGTCTTGAGTTGCTCCCTTAAACCATATGCATCCATTTGAACTCCCAGATCTTCCTCAAGCTGTTAGGCTCTATTAGGAGGAACCTTGCTCTGATACCAATTGTTGATAACTGAGAGGGGGGGGTGAATCAGTTATCCTAATTATTTCTTCTTTTGAACTTTCTTATTAATCAATGCAGCATTGAATCAAACAAACAAACATTACCATGAAATGAAAAACACATGACACAGTTTTTTTGACGTGGAAACCTTGTTAAGGGAGAAAACCACGGGGTGATTAACCCAAAGATTATTCTCTGTTAGAAGAATAAGGAATTACAAAATGGCACTTGCCAATTAGGGCTCACTGCCCGAGCACACTGCTCACAAGAGGCCCACTGCCTACAAGGAGACACACTGTCTACAAAGTGATAAGAATCACAGTCTTGAACTGATTGGAAGCATCTATATATGCTGGAGTTTAGTTCCGGTTAGGCTCAGTACACTGATCTGCTGCACTTCATCTTTCCTCTATTCTTTATTCTGCTATGCTTTCACATACCGGATCTTTCTTACTACTTCTGCTCTGTTCTGCACTTATTCGCATACACCATCACACAATTACTCCCTTCACAACTAAATCTATCCTCTATATATATCCGCACAGGTAATTTCATCACCTTTCTAGTCGGCATCCGGAACAGTCTAGTTTCTTACAAACTCTGTTCTGTCGGCTGAATCCTTGCTCACCAAGCAATGCGGATCAAGCATATACTTGTAGATATCATTAATTATGTCGGCCAAACATGATTCATGCCTTCACAACCTTTACCATCAACAGTAACACATCCGGAAAATAGTCTGATACTCTGTCAGTCAGTTCTTCCTCTGTTCTCACTGTCTCTCAGGAATCCGGTACTCAACTATTCATATCTTTTTCTTTGTTCATCATCAAAGGCTAAATCCTTGGAATATACTACTCAAGGTAGTCCTCTTGACTTCCCCAAATCCGCACTGCACCAAGACACTTTCTCTGAGAGATCCGGACCAATCTGTCGGACCTTGCCACATGCTCTATTCTTGTTCACCGGACCACAACAATCTTCATTCTTACTTCCGGTAGAGACACACCATAACTTGCGGATATGTGGGATGACCTTTGTTGCCATCAATGACAACAACCATGAATCCATATAGTGTCTCTTGCCAACAGTTCTTATGTCTATAAAAGAGCATGTTGTTCCACTTTGTAAGGAGATTGGAGGATTTGGGAAATTTTGATAAGTGAAATACAGAGCAATTTTGAGATGTCCATATTCTGAGTTGTAAGTTTCAATTTCTTGCATGTTGAATGTATTTTCTCTATAAGCACTTTTATCAATTTCAGATTGCAATATATGAAAAATGCCTTTGAGCATGTGTTTCCATCAATTGTCTCATGTGTTGTTTGCATTTCTCTTTTGAATGAGGATACTAAGGGTTTCTGAGTTCTAGAATATACATTTGCTATATTGCATGTTTGGTTTATTGCTTCTATTCAAGGAATAGATTAAAATGCTCTGAGTCAGATATGGGAAGATGTGTTTTGCAATATGGATATCTATAAGAAGAGTTGTTGGAAATACCCATTCTTGGATTGTTATCTATAAAATAGGAACATAATAAATCCTCTAGATCTGAATGTTTGTTTTGTTTATGAGAAGTATTCTGCATGTAAGGGATTGACTCTGAACCCTAGGATTAGCACTGTTCAGAGTTGGGCTTATTTTCACAAATCACCCATAATCAAACAATCATATATACATAAAAAAGGAGCAATCAACTTGTTATTTTTTAGGAGTAGGGATTTAGTTTCATGTTCTCTAAGCCATTCAATGAAGTAATTTCCAAAGCTAGCCAACTTTAAAGCAATTATACAGAATCGGTCTGCATTCAAGAGAACATATCTACTTTAGGTGTCAATATCCAGTGAAATAAGGATTTGTCATATTGATATTGAAGTAATAGAATACCCCCTAGGTCTAGCAGAGCCTGAAGTTCAGAGGAGAACAAACAATTGTCTCATGTTCGTTGGCCACTGACCTAAGAATCCTGAGCATAAAAGATGGCAACTTTTTAGGGAAACTTAGACCATTAGTTGGGAACACCAACAGTACCAAGCCTTACATATACTATCATGGAGAGAGGACCTTGCCAGATCTGAATGATCATGGGTACCTTACAATGAATAATGGACTTCCATACCTTGCGAGTGCTCTGGACTTCAACATCTGATCATTTCTCTTCATTTCTCATCTTTAATTGCTTTTATGTAATCCTATGTAAACAACGATAATTAAGACTTTTTGATTTATGTTAAAAGTGGGGAACTGAAAAAGACACTTTTTAACATGTCAGTCAGGACAAAATTTTGAAATGTATTGTAAAATCTTTTTGAAGATCAATAGAATGAAGTTATAATTGGTGGTCGAATTCTAGTTTCAATTGTTTGTTGAAGTGAATTAATGAATGTTATCTTGCTGTCTCCAGTTTGATCTTTCCTTTTTCTTTAAATCAATATATCAAGGGTATATCTGGTTTATCAAAACACATTTCATGTCTTTGTGTAGTTAATTTACTGGTTCCTTCAAGGAAGGATTAAATTCCTTTAAGTAAATCATAGTAACTTGGGGAGAATAAGTAAATCAAACTAACAAGGAGATATGTGGTTTACAATTAGGAATGATTTATTGGTGTCAAAATATCATCATATATGTTAATATTAGATATATATTTGTGTTGGTTCAACTCCCAGGATAACTGGAGACAAATCAGACATAACCTTACTAGAGTATGTTTTTCCTTCATCCTGCTTGTGTCATGTTTTTATGAGTTCCTTTCTTGTGAATAAATCCTTAAGGAAAATTTGTCTAATACCTATAATTGTAAACATCTTCTTGGTTTTTGACTGCAAATTCTTTTTAATTTGTAAACTAAATTCTATTTTAAGTTTCCATTTACAGTTATCAACAGATTGGAAAGTCAACAGTTATCAACTTATGAACTCAATAAAGTTTTACTGATTCAAGTTGCTAATTTATACATTATTGTTTATTTGGATTTCAAGAAATGAGGAAAAGGACTATAAGGCGCAAATTAGATGATAATGATCATAATGCTAAAATTTCAGTGACAAATTATGAGTGCTTTCATAGAGAAAAAGTGGCCAAGAATAATGAATATTTATCGTGTCTTGGTTTGACAAACAGGCAAGTTGTAAATCCACTAAGTAGTATATTATTTGTTTAATAGTGTTTAATAAAATTTTATAGGCAAGAGCTTTATGTATATAAGACATAATATGATTTTTTTTTGGTTTTATAAGCAAGAAAAAGAGTGCAAAGAAAATGCGGAGAAAAAACAAAAGGAAAGAAAAGATACAATGCGGCCATCTCATAGAAGCCAACACATTTGTGATTCAACAAATGCAATTGGTGAAAATAATTGTTGTGATGATGTGCAGCCTAATATAGCATATGGTGATGTGTAGCCTGATATAGTACATGGTGATGTACAACATCATGATGATCTCTTAGCACAAAGTCTAAGAGAGATTATTGAAAAACATCAGAGAAAAGGAACAACAGGTCTGTAGATGATTTATTCAACATTAAAGGATGTGTTTGAAGTGAAATATGTGGAGACTAGTACTGATCTACCTACTCATGCCATGCCTGATGTGGCCAAGGAGCATGAAATTCTGGTTAATGAAAGTCATGAAGAGAGACTGCTTGCATCTGTTGTGCCTCAGAGTGCACCTGCTGCATCTAGAACTTTTGATGGAACTAGTGGATTAACTAAAAATATTGGTAGTGGTTTAATAGAAGATGTGTCTACTTTTGTCAAAAGACAAAGATTGAGTCAAGATTTGTATAGATCTATAGAGAGGAATGCAAAAGAAAGAAAATTAGAAGGCAAGAAGCCATTCTTGGTTGAGGTATTGAGAGATGGTGAGTCCATTGGGCCAGATTCTGCAAAGTGGGCCTCTGAGTTGGGTGTAAGATGTAGGGCCCATTTGGATATTTGCAAATCAAGTTTTACAGAGAAAGATCCACAAACTGTGGAAAATGTTATACAAAAAATGGAAAATGCTTTTGAGACTACTAGTGGACAAATCTCTAGAAAATATTACAAGCAAAAGATGAGAATTTTGATGAACAATTTTAGATACAATTGCAAAAAAACAATCATGGAGGGAAAAGAGAGGTTAGACTCCACTCTATGTCCCAAACAATGGGAGGTATTGAAAGAAAATATGCATTCCAAAGAATATTTGGCAAAGAGTAACAGAGGTAAGAGAGCAAGAGATAATGTGAGGGCTGGATATACATTTGGCTGAGGCGGGTTGCAGGCCAAAATGGACAAATTTGTAGTCAGTGTATGGATTTTTGGTTCATTTTACATTGCGTTATTTATTTCAATTTTTTATTGAACTAACTATATGTTGAAATTGACATTTTATTTTAGGTGGAAAATAGTAACAGAGAAGCAGGTGCAGAAGATACTGTCAATTATATGGCAGCACTAGATCAACCTAGTAAATCTAAGAGTAGGATTAAGTGGAAATCTAGTTTTTCAATAGAGATTTCACAACCATCTATTAAATTCCTAGTAGGAGCCTCTCTAGATCATGTCAACTCAAATGAAGGGTACCAACAGGTAATGAGTTGCATATTCGGTCTCACTCAACAAGTTTTGCAGTTGGTTGCCTCCGTTAACCCTATAGTTTTTGCATGGAATGAGCATAAATCCATGGATTCAGATTAGGTAAGAGGCTCTATTGATCTCATTTCTTCTTGTTTGGCAATTCTGTATACAGATGCCTCTTAAATTATGTAGATTATTGAAATCTAAGCGTAGGAGAATCCAACCTAGTTTCTTTATTGTTGGAGTGATCCAACAAATGTTCTTTTGGACAAATTTATAGCTTGCATTATTTACTTGACTATTGAATGCTTTGTATATTTTTTTGCATGATGGTTAAACCACATGCAAAGCAATTTTATCAAAGCAATAGGAAAATGAAAACGCCTTCATGATGTCAATAGGGTTGCCAATATTGATAGTGATCATAATGAACTGGACAAGAATGTGCATCACGGTCATCATAGTTGTGCTGAAGTAGTTGAGGTAATATAATAGTTGTCAGTTATCTGTCCCAATTTTTTGTCATTCTTCATGCTTAAATGTTCTTTTGGACAAAAAATTATAGTTTTTGCATTCTTTAAGTTGTAAGTTAATCTGTCCCAATGTTTTGTCATTCTTCTTTTGGACAAAAATTTATAGCTTTTGCATTCTTTAAGTTGTAAGTTAATTTGTCCCAATGCTTTGTCATTCTTCATGCTTAAAATGTTCTTTTGGACAAAAATTTATAGCTTTTGCATTCTTTACTTGACTTATATTAATTTTTGCATGATGATTAAACCACATGCAGAGCAATTATATGGAAGAAAAATGAAAAGAAAAAGGCCTTGTCAATAGAGATCTCTACAAAACTGTACAACTTCATGTCAATGTTGATAGTGATTATGATGATGAACTCAACAAGCATCCACATGATATTCATAGTAGTAGTCATTCTAAACTCAAGGTGAGTGCTATGAAACCACATGCAAGTAAGTACTATTCAAGTAAGTAATGGTTGTTTTATTATGTAAATAAGGGTAACCATTACCTATTTTGATAGAAGCTGGTTAGAATAGTAGTGAAGTGTAATTAGCTAGTAAACATAGATTATGGAAATAAGGGAGAACATATAACTTACATATGGAATCTTAGAGCTTAGTTGTAATAGAGTGCATACATAGATTTTGACAATGCATTAGTGCATTGTGTTCGGGGATGTCATGGTCCTCGGTTGGGGGGACTTCATTACCAATCCATGTCTCTTTCTAGAGTACTCGTACAGTCTAGGACTATTGTAGTCTTTCCCTCCATTTGTTTGTACCTCGCAATGGGTTAATTTTTTTTTTCAGAGTAAAAAGTTGCTTCTTTGTTATTCAACATAATAAAAAAAAGCACATACAAAAATTGATTTGTTCCAAGACATAAGACATTACCTACAACTATCAAAAACAATATAATGTGTTTTTTATATCTCAATATAATGTGTATTTTTTTTGTTTTTGTAGACATTTATTGGTAAACTCCAAGAAGGGGTTAAAGTTGGGGTATTGGATCCGTTTGATAGTGCTGTTATGGGCATTGGGCAGATTCACTCACTATCTATTGTACATGGAGTCAAATTGAAAGGAATAGGAGATGCAAATGTAAATATTTTAAAGGTCACAAGTAACATACCCCTTGCTTATGAAGACAAAATAGATGGAGTTGTCCGTCTAAAAGAGAAAGGACCTTCACACGGTGACCACTAAAATATTTGAAAAAAATGACATAGTTGGTGTTTATTATGTACTAGCTATTAGATAGCTTGGCCCACTGCTTTACGCAATAGTTTGAATGTGTTGTTCAGGGATATTAGTGTTTTTTGTCTGTTTTGGAGCTGTATAAGCAAAAAAAGGCATTGTAACTCAGTTTTCTCAGTTATAACACTAAGAAACACAATTTGTAAAATATTTTTCAAATCAAGGACACATATTTCTGTCTTGTATATGTTGTACGAACACCTTTTCTCAATAAAATTTTAGTATTTTGCCTTCTTAATAGCTGTTTTATTATGTGCAAATAAATGATTGATTATGTCTGTCTATGTTTTATGTTTAAACCTCAAAAGCATTGTCTTATTTCTAGCACTTTTAGGCAAAAATCAATGAACAAAAACAATTAAATAAACTACCAATTGACATAAATCAGTGAATAAATATGACTAAATATAATGATTATGCAATTAATAAACAATGTATCAATATACTACTAGTTGATAGAAATCAGTGAACAAAAACTACCAAATTAATCAAAATGATGATTAAAATTAATGACTAAGTACACTACTAATGGACATTAGTGAATAAAAATGACTAAATAAGTGACCAGTTAACAACAATCAATGACTAAATTAACGACTAAATATATCAGTGAATAAAAAATGACTAAATAAGTGACCAGTTTACAACAATCAATGACTAAATTAATGACTAAATATACTACCAAATCGATCAATCAAAACAACCAATAAATGACTAAAAATGGTTTAGTCATCAATTCGGTCGCGTTATAAAACTATTAATGGTCACGTGACCATGTTTAGTCATTTATATGCAGTTTTTAGTAGTTCTTTTAATCATATATTGTTGTTTCTGTACTAGTGAGTATTTTTTGAAAAGATGATATAATTTGAAAAGATTAAATAAGATCAAAAAGTTAAATGATTCCTAAGTCATTTAATTTTTTTTTCCTTATATGTTTGTCAATATTTTCAATGCATTATTTTACAGTTATTTTTAAAACTATTTTCAAACTAATTATGTTTGTCCTTTAAATATAAACTTGACATTGTATTCATGACTAATGTTTTACTAAAAGATAAGTCCTCAGTTATTTCAAATAGGTTTATATATTGGCCTCATAAAAAGTATAATTATGTCTTTTGAAGACATAACAAGCTTAATTGGAAACAAATCAAAAGTAGTTCTATTATGTATTCATTCACATTCATTCCACAGTGACATCTTTTTTAAATCAATATTTCTTTCTAAAAACACTAATATTGGTCATGCACGTCCTTCAATTAAAAGTTTGGACTTATTCTTATTTTTTTGATAGACATGCATGTCTAAATAAATATTTAGGGCTTAGAAAATAACTTTGATTTAGAAAATAGATGCCAAATTAATGTTTTGAGACACTAAAGTTAACTAGTATTATCTATTGATGCCTTGAAGTTCTTTCAAAAAATTACCTATGGAGGTTAAGGGAAGTAAAATTAAAAAATATTAAAGTAAACTTTACCTTTTTTAACAATTGGTAAACAATTTGAATCTTTATTTTTATAAAAAATATCAAATTCAGCATCAAAACTTTGTAAATACACTTTGTGTCATGGAGATTGAGAAATGAAGAACTTGGGCATTTCTATTGATGATAAGCAACAACAGCCTATTCAATGTAGCCTTTGTGCTTCCCATTATTAGATGTGTATGTTTTACAAAGAAACTTGAAGGATATTCATTAGTAGAGACAATTAATTTTTCTATTATGTGCTCAATAAAAATAAGATTTGAAGGTTAATGTGTTGTTACATATTATAAGCCTTGGGGTAATTTGGCCTTTGTGCCAATTTAATGTAAATTTAGAATTCAAATGAACCTTCATTATTCTATATGAAATGAAATATTGTAAGGCTTGTAGTAAATCAAAGTATATATTTGGTAGTTTTTGGCCTTTGTCAATCTAATGTGAATTTAGCATTCAAATGAGCCTATTCTATTTGAAATAAAATATGTCTCACTTATTTTTATTGAACATTTCCAATATATTTTGATTGAGTGCTACTTGTTTGTATAGAGTTTTTATATCTATCATGTGACTACAAGTAATAAGTCAAAATGAGTGCTCCTATTTTTAATAGATTTTTTAATAATAAGTCATTAGGGAATACCTAATCAAATTTATTTCATAACTTTGTTAATTAAAATATATTTAAAAAAAATTAGTGTGCGACAAATAAGTCCAGTTTATTTGGAATGAGTTAATTCTTTTTCAAATAGTTTCTATACTTACACTCAATCTTTATTTTTGCACAAGTACTCTAAGTCTATGGTTTCCTAATTAGTTAATTTAGAATAGATTAATATATTACCTAATGATGTTTATATTTATACAAGTAATCTAAGTCTAGTTTCACAATTGAATGTATCCAACCAATTAATTTTGAAAATGTCCAATTTATTTGAAATGAATCTAGATAATTTAGAATATAATAAAAAATATAGTCTAAATTATTCAAAATGAATACATATATTTTGGAATACAAATATTATTCAAAATAAATCTAGATAATTTGGAACACAATTCAAAATACAAACCAAATTATTTAAAATTATTCATTTAAGTCTAATTTATTCTCAAAATTAAACTTGATTCATTTTATTTGGAATAAAATCCAAATTATTTTAAATAGAATTTGGAAATCTAGATTTGTTATAAGTCCAAATTATTCAAAACTATTTATTTAAGACATAAATGAAGATTTTTACACTTTTATTATTATTTTCTAGGTAAAGTGCATGACCATTTCTCATATTCATTAAACTTATAGTCTAAATATATATTATATAGGGTGGAATCATATAAAATCATCTACTTATATAAAATCATCTACTTATGATGGCATGATCATTGGAATTTACATTTGAAGGACACATTTATACACCAAAAATTTCCACTTGATTACATGTTTTATAATTATCTGTTCTTCTATGATGAGATTGTAAAACAAAATAAATAAGAGAAACCTTGTTTTGAAATTCTATCTTCAAATTTCAATTACAATGGCTAGAAGATTACAAGAAAATAAGAAGTTATACCCAATTAATAGAAGTAAAGAAAATCTAAAATTTAGAATACTTATAATAATTGAAATAGAAAAAAGGTTGAATTGATGATTCAAAACTTAGAAAGCCCTTAAAAAGTAGTTAAAAACTTAATTTTTAAAATAAATGTGGAGATCTTCTAAATAGAATAAAAACTTAGTACCTTGAACCCAATTACATTATTAAAATAAATGTGGAGCTCTTCTAAATAAAATAAAAAGTGAGCAAACTTCCATATTGTGCATGGAAATTGTACTGCACATTTGTTTGAAGAAAAAAGTTAAAAAATTAATGGATGAAATATTACCTAAAATAATGTGGTATTACTATGAAAAAGTTCTTTTTGTTGTGACAAGCATCACATCTATATAGAGTAAAATAAGGTCCAACATGGCAACAACCCTCCAATTGAAGTAAAAGAAACATGATGTTCAAGAAGCAAACTTGTTAGGTAAGTAACTATCTTTCAATAAAGATGAATTTGACAGAATGAAGATACATTCCACTAAATAAAGATACATTCCATTGAACTATAGAAACGTTGAGGAAAAAAAAGAACTACAAGGAGACCATGAACTATTATATGAGTGGAGAGAGCCATTATAAAAGAATAACTCCTTGTATTGAAATATCTTTATTTCAAAATGTAATCAAAAAAAATTCTTAGGCTCAATGTTTATTGAACATATGGTTAAATATAATTGAATATTATGTATGACCCATGTAGAAAAACAATTGCACAACAAATAGGTTACTTTGGATAATTGGCAAGGGATTTGACATCGAGGAATTCTTGCTCCCATCTACTCTTGTCTTCTTCTTCAAGGTATTTTGCAAATTCAAGATGTATCAACTTGTTACATAGCTAGTAATGCACTAGATAATACAATCAAAACATAAGCCATCAATGTGATAGATTTCTTCAATCAAACAACATTAGAGATATCTATAAACTTTAGAAAAAGAAAATAATTATCCTATAGTACCTAGTACTGTAGGAGTTAAGGACAACACTGAGAGGGGGGGTGAATCAGTGTTGTGTGAATTTTCTAATCTTTTTACAAACTTTAACTTGGAGAGCACAAGAAGAGAAAGTTATCATTGAATTGTCAAACACATATGCACATAACTGAGAATGAAAAACAAAAACTCATGAGTAAAACATACAACCATAGAGAGATGATCAATATGAATCAAGACACAAGAATTGCACAAGTGGAAAACCCTCCAGGGGTAGAAAAACCACTCTAGAACTACCTCACTAGCTTAACTGATAAAACATGCCTCATTGGCTACAATACATGTCTCACTAACAAATGTTAAGGTCTCACTGACTTGTAAGCCTCACTGGCATACTGTTTAGAAGCACCAGCTTCAAGGAGCACCAACCCCTAATACAGAACAAACTAAAAACAAGAATTCAGAGGGTTTCTCTGTTTCAATACAAAACATTTCTTCTCTCATGTGTTTGTCAAATGTCCATTTTGTTCAAAATCAATCCTACATCCGGATACACTTCAACAACTCTGCATTCTCTGTATATTTCATCTCTATCTTACAAGTCACACATCAATGCACTTGAAAAACATTTTTATACAAGTTGAATGTCTTTTCACCTTTCATATTCTGTATGTTCCATCTCTGTCAAATAAAATACAACTGCCCTTTCACATTCTTCTAATTCACAAAACCCTTCAATCTGCAAATTTCTTCAACCAAATTTTCATTATCTTCTTTGTACAAAACCCTTCAATCTCTGTAAAAATAAAATCATATATACATACATATATATATATATATATATATATATATATATATATTCTTCTCTACAACATGATTGGCAAGATCATTGAAATTCCTTCTCCCTTAAAACTTTTTCAATATTCAACAACCTGCAAAATGACTCTTCATATCCTGCAAAAAAAAATAATCTCTGATTGCAAATAAAACAATAAATAAATCTTCAATCTCTGATCCATATTTTCTCATAAGACAAATCTTCAATAAATCTTTAATCTTCCTTGATAAGAAAATAAATACTCCTTCACAATCTTCAGATCTTCCATATTCTACATCTCAAACAAATAATCTGTAAAAAATAAATCTCCTTAAAAACTTCCAAGCTTTTACATACAAAACCATTGAGCTTCTTCTTCTTCTCAATCTGGAAGAGTAAATCAAATCACAAAAAAATAGCTCCAAAAATATTATTATCTCCATATTATTTGATGGAAGAAAAGAAAATTTCTAATTATAAAGTATTCCATCAAATGGATGTCTATTTCTTAGAAGGAAACATTAAAACCACTATATTCCTTCTAATATCAAGCTCCTTTAAAAAAGCAATTTGATGCCTTAAATAAAATGAGATAAGATCCTCATTTTTTGGTAAAAAATAAACTTTATAAACATGATTTAATCCCTCAAGGCATCGGGCTATGATGTTTTCCTTTTGAAGATTTTATATTATACATTTGATTCTTTTTCTAGTTAAAGAAAACTTAGACTTATTC
Source organism: Cunninghamia lanceolata (assembly GCA_027924645.1). NCBI lineage: Eukaryota > Viridiplantae > Streptophyta > Pinopsida > Cupressales > Cupressaceae > Cunninghamia > Cunninghamia lanceolata. The sequence continues at coordinate 2,221,267 of BSBN01000905.1, forward strand.
CGCACTCGAGCTCCATTGACTTATTCAATGACATGCACTATGTGAAGACCTTTACCCGCTCGAGCCTTTTCTTTAAAAGGTGATAAAGTTTTAAAACAAAACTTGCTTTATATGGAGAGCTTGTGCCACCGAACTTGACCGGTTGCAAAAAGTCTTATAAGAAGAAAGGGCCGGTTGCCCAATGACATTAACACCCTTAAGCTTGCCACTTAAGTGGCTTTTACCTGCTCAACAAGTCAATGACTCAATATAACATAAAGTAATTTAACATACCACACCACACCATACCATATGTGATTTATATACCATCTTCTGATAAGCTTGACTCTTAAATGAGTATGAAGCAAAACTTATGATCAAATCTCATACTTCCAAACAAGTTCCAACTTGTAAATTCCCACTTATACTATGAACATGCTTAGCATATGTGTCATCAACGACACATACATATACTTGCTTGCAAACAAGAAGATCATTATCTTCTAAGGAATAAAGAATTTTGTCCCAAGTATGAACCTTATAAAGATCCTGCAATATTATCATCTCCTGATAGAACCTTGACATATCAAATGCAAGGAAGTAGTAATGAAGACATAAAACAAATTATACTGGATTGAAGACCACATTTGAATTTACCTCAACCTTTAACATTTTCCTCAAACCATCTTCTTTATGAGAAGCTTCATCTTGTCATACATCCTGCTATATCATTAACTCAATCTGAATGTCACAACACTTAATCAACATATTGTAGACAGATACTAAGCCCAACTTATATGAGCAAACTAATCAACTGACAATTTCACATAGTACATGATGACATCACCTGATTTCAACATTACATCTTGTTCTCACACATGATGCTAAGATATCCTGAAATATGACATGAGGACCAAACACCTTTTTGTCATCAATGACAACCTGTCACCATCAAGTACAACAAACATCAATTTGAGAGAATTAGTCTGACTCTACAATACCTAGTGTTAAAATGTTATTCCCACAAATAGAAACCTAATAGTATTATAATGGTCAAGAAAATAATGGCATAATCTTTAAACTATTTAAATATTCCATAAAAGTTAAAAAATGAGATAGTTCATTCATTTTACTTGTTTCCATAAAATCTTACCTATAAGAGGATCTTATGAGAAGTTTAAGTCCCAAGTAGAAAAGTACATAAGCTTGAATGTGTGGCTAAAACATAGGATCTTTCTACAATTCAAAAGGGATTAAATTATGGATTATATGGCTAAAGGGGCGATATGATTTCCCTCATTTATTTATTTTTTAAATAATCATAACACATTACTAACTTGATGTGTGACTACAAGAGATCGAAGTCTCTAATTAGAAAAATTATCAATTATAGCATGTACTATGTGTTCTATTTCTAATGTGTTATGTTCCATGTTGAGGATTGAAAGACAAACTTTCTAAATCTATACAATAAGAGATGGAACTATAGGGGGGAAAGTATGTTAACCTAAACATATATAGTGCCTAGGACAAGTGGATGATAGAAAAATAGATGCAACATGCAATAGTTATAGCAAGGCCATGTTGATGGGGTAGTTATTTGTTGGTCAATGTGAAATTGAAACATTAGAAGACAATTTAATTTTTTTTGGCATGATTAATAATTGGAACATAAAACAATAAAAAGTTATTTTGACAAAAATAAATTTAACATAAACAAGAACATTAGGAAAGAAAATTAATTTTTTCTTTTCACATGCTATTTGTTAGGATTTTTCCATGTTTAAAATAAATAAAAAATTCAAAATCCTCCCAAAAAAAAATAACCAATAAGAAAAAAGATAGCAATAATTTGTTGAAAACCAAAAATCAAAATAATATAAAAACATTAAGAAATGAAGTGAAATTGTAGTAACACTATTTTCTAAATGAACAAAATAAAAAATTAAGTGAAAATATTAGTTTCCCTATTTATGGTAAGGATTAATAAACATAATCTAAGACTTTGTGTCTCATGATTGTAATACATTTCTCATGCTAAAGATATTTAAATTAAATAATTAGTATCTTAGTAAATGCACTTGCAACATGAATGCACAATGTAATTATGACATAAGGCATCTGTTAATGGAATGGTAATAGTCTTGATAATAATTACAAGGAACACATACCTAGCATTTTACTAATCCAAGAAACAAAGATATTTGAAGGTATCCTCAGTAGTATCAAGGACAAACTCTAGAACAAGGCTGACTGAGTAGGTATGAGCTCAATAAAAGCATTAGGAGGTTTAGTTGTTTTGTAGGATCCTTAAGTGGTTGAAGGATAGGTAATACTAAAAAACAATCATCATATGACTATTCTATTTTCTAACAAAGAAGACAATTCTATTTGGTTGTTATCCAATATTTATGCTCTGAACTCCCTCCATAGGAGAAGGAGATTATGGAATGAACTTACAACTTTTAGAGTCTCTTGTAAGGATTTAAAATGGTTCGTTATAGAAGATTTCAATGCCCTCTTATTTCCTCTAGAAAAGGAGGGAGGGCTTTAGGATCTAACTGAGAGTGTGGAAGATTTAGGAAATTTCATTATAGATTATGATGTGATGGACACATAACTTAGTGGGTCTAAATTCACTTGGACTAATAGAAGGATGGGGGATGATCTAATTTAATTTAGGCTATGTAGATTTCTAATCTAAGATTAATGGATTATCAAACAAAACATCAATCTTTCATCATTGCAAAGAACTAGATCAAATGATAATCCTCTGGTGCTTTGATGCAGGGACTTCCGGAGGTCATAACTTTTGACTTGGATGTGGGTTTTCTATGAGATTTTACAGGTGGATGCATTATGAGGTGGCAAGTGGTTTCCCAACCACCCTAATTGGTTGGACCCCATCTTGGCACTTTTTAGGGGCTTGAAACTTTTATCTTGGCCTTCAAAATGACAATTTAGTGTTTTTTGATAGATTTTTAAAAAGTTGCTTTTGTAATAACTTGAAACTCATGTTTCCAATTTAGAATATTAGTTGGCTTTTCATCCTACCTTAGTTTTAGGAAGCTTTTGGGAAAAAACTGGATTCTCAAGATATGATTGTAAAATTACCTAAAATGGCAAAATCTGACAATTATCGAAATCTGCCAAAAAAGGTAATTTTTTTATTTTTTTGGTTCAGTTTCCAAATCTTTGGCTCTCACACATGATTAATGGCACAATTATATTTAGTGTATGTTGTTGGCTACATCATCTACATACACTCAACATGATTAATATGTTGTTCGCTACATCATCTACATACACTAAACATGATTAATGACACATACACTCAATAAAATTGTGCCATTAATCATGTGTGAGAGCCAAAGATTTAGAAACTAAAAAAAAAAAATTTTATTCACCAACTCTCCTGCTACAATGAGAGAAAACTCTCTTATATCCAAGAAAAACAAAAAAATAAAAAAATTACCTTTTTTGGCAGATTTCAACAATTGTAAGATTTTGTCTTTTTAGGTAATTTTACAATCATATCTTGAGAATCTAGTTTTTTCCCAAAAGCTTCATAAAACTAAGGTAGGATGAAAAGCCAACTAATATTCTAAATTTGAAATATGAGTTTCGAGTTATTACAAAAGCAACTTTTTAAAAATCTATCAAAAAACATTAAATTGCCATTTTGAGGGCCAAGATGAAAGTTTCAAGCCCCAAAAAAGTGCCAAGATGGAGTCCAACCAACTAGGGTTGGTTGGGAAACCACTTGCCACCTCATAACGCATCCACCTGTAAATCTTGTAGAAAACCCACATCCGAGTCAAAAGTTATGACCTCCGGAAGTCCCTGCATCATGCTTGATCTACAAATAGAAAAAATAAAAGGAAACCATACCTTTAGATTAAAAAATATGTGTCTTCAACACCCTAAACTAAAAGAAAAGAGTTTAAGAATTGTGGGAACATCAGTGGGACAACCATGTTTAGGCTAGCTAGGAAATTGAGGATCATCAAATTTAATTAAAAAAATGGAACAAGCACAATTTTGGAAATATTTTTGACCAAAAGCCAAAAATAATAGAGAAGTTGGAAACAATTGAAGAAGGGATACAAATAATGGAGTGAACCAGGATAATCTTGAAAGAGAGAGCTCCGTTAAGTGAGTTTAATTCCTTAGAGGCCAAAGAGGAAACTTTTTGGAGATATAAATTAAGAAATTTCTGGCTGAAAGCTAGGGATAGAAACACAATATTCTTCCATATTTCAACTCTAAGACACGGGAACTAAAAAAAATTAAAGGAAATTATTATAGGAGATGGTTGTTCAAGTTTAGATATTGATGTAATTAGAGAAGAAACTATCACATTCTACTAAAATTTACTCTTAGATAGAAGTAACCTGATCCAATCAAAGAGGAGGTTATCTTAAGAATTTTCCCTACAATCATATCTAGAGTTGATAATGAATCTCTTCTTACTCCCCTTGGTGGAAGAGGTAAAGTTTGTTGTCTTCTCAATGGAAGGATATAAGGCTCCTAATCCAAATGGATTTTCTCCTACTTTCTTTCATCTCTTTTTGGATATCATGGGAGGGGATGTGGTTTTAATAGTGGTTAAGGAATTTATGTTCTCTAGGGAAATCCTTAAGAAGGTCAATAATACCTTCTTAATTATAATTCCTAAAAAGGTAGGTGCTAAGGATTTGAAATATTTCATACCTATTGAAAGATTTCATACCTATTAGTTTATGCAAGACCTTCAATAAGGTATGTACCAAACCCATAGCTTTGAGACTCCAAGTTATCCTTGCAAGGATCATCTAAAACTATCAAGCAGATTTTGTCCAAGGTAGAAAAATAACAAATAGTATTATTTTGTTCAAGAAGCCATTGATGCTATGGATAGTTGTAATAGAGTTGGGATGTTCACAAAATTAGAGAAGAATAAATCCTATGATAGAGTTTCATGGGTTTTTCTTAATAAAATTCTAGAGAGGTCTGGTTTTCATCAATGATTTTTTTAGTGGAGAATCTTGGCCAATTGGCGAATAGTTCATATCCACAAATTCAAATTTGTCGAATATATTGCAACTGGTGGGGGGACAAATCACCTAGATTTTATGAATTATTGGTCAAATGCATTTCAATTCACCACCAATTTATTTTATGAGGCATTTTTAACTAATATTTTCACCACAGTAACCTACGTTTTTCTAACAATGATTCGCCTTGAATTTCAGAGGCATGTTTTAATTTACCCACATATTCACCAGTAACATTACAAGTTCACCATTTATGAGGACCCATTTCTCCCATACCAAAATATCTTCATGCTAATTCAAGGGCCATAATTGCCTTGAAAATTACAACGTATGTGTTTGATCGATGTTTGAATTGCCCAACATTTATATGCACCATTTTATAATCATGCAGGATTCACCAAATTATTACTCTACCGTTTAAAAATCCCATGGAATTTGCCAAATATAGATTGATATAAATACAATCTAAACTCTAATTAATCTTTTAATACACATTTTGTTCTGCTCCAAGCTCTTGATTCAAATCATATGCAAGTTATAACTATAGGCATTAGCGAGTCAGTGAAAGCCTAAAGGTAAGTGATCATTTCTTTATAGTGTTATAAGATTCATCTTAATTATTTATCTCTTATAGATGATATTGAGTAGGGAGACATATAGGACCCAAGGATCTATATTCTGTGATTCCTTCTTAAACAAAAAGACATTTTTTGGCAGCTTTTATTTTGTGAGGGATGTTGAGTAGGAACACGTTTCTTGAAAGTGGTGAAGGGAGGTCATCAAAATATAGAAACATAATGTTGTACTTTGGCAATGTTTGTGGTCCATTAGATGGAGCTATGACATCAACACTTGTAGGTCATATATTAATGAACAAGACAATACCTCAGAGGAAGATCAGAATGAGTTCATTGACATAGATGACAATGCCACATATGATGTTCCAGGGGATACCCAGGGTAGTTGGAATGAGCTCATTGAGTTGGATGACAATGTCGTAGATGATTTTCTAGGGGATACCCAGGGTAGCGAGTATGATAATATGAATAAATCAACCTCAATAAGTGATAATGAAGATGTAGATCTTGTAGTTGCATGGAAGGGGAAAAGAAAACCCAAATACAAAATGGGGTGTGAGTAGGATATGACAAGGAATTTTTAGATTGATTGGGTATCGAAGTACCCATTCATTGAACTGGTGGAGAATACAAATAAAAATGAACCTCCAACAGAATGCAAGTGTAAGATTTACAGTTGGAAATATCGTAGGGACAAGAAGTTGCAACTAAAACTTGACACTATATAAAAACATATTGGTAAAGTTTATAAAAACAAATCATAGACGGAAAGGAAAACTCAATGGTAAGATGGAAAACAAAGGAAGAATATCTTCATGTTAAGAATGCCCTTGAATATGATGCACATATGCAAAGAAAGGTGAAGCTTGCTGCATGTGGAGGTTCAATTGAAGCTCAATTTAGAAAGATGATGGGAGAAAGACAAATGGAAAAAAATGTTCAATTAAGTACTTTTTTTTTTCATATTTTGACCAGAGGGAATCCTATGATAGACTACCCAAAATATAATAGTTTATTATATTTTATGGGCGTTCCTAACTTTCCTAACACACATTGGTCAACAAACAGTGGATGTGAATGGGAAAGTTGTCTTGCTGAGGTGGAAGAACAAGATTTACAAGAACAAATAAAAGAGTCAACTTTTATTGCATTATATTTAGATGAAGTTACATCAGTAAATAATAATTCTTGGGTATGTATGGATGTGTATACTGTAGAAAAGAATCTATGCCAACTTCATCTACTCTCTGTTTATAAAATGAAGGAGAATGTGACATCACAAAATCTATTTGAGCTAGTTAAGAAATCTTTGAATGAAATTGGAGGTATGGATGAGTACATAATTGCCAAAAAGTTGGTGTGTGTAGGGGTTGATGGAGCTTCAGTAATGCAAGTTAATAGGAATGGTCTTTACATAAAGCTACAAACTTATTTTTCATCATACATGATAGCCATTCACTACATTACCCACATAATGAATTTAGCATTTAAAACTGTGAGCAAGTTTTCTATACTATCAAAAGTTGAAGATCTAGTCCCTGAGCTCTACTCATACTTCTATCAGAGTCCCAAACAGTTTTTGGAATTTCAAAATTTTGCTGAGGGAATAACTACAGGAAACAAGCTTCTTAAGGATGTTGATACCAGATGGATCTCCTTGCATGGACCAACGCAATGAGTTTTTTCAGAATATCAATCCTTGATTGGGGTAGTGTATGAACATCACCTCACAATAGACTGATGCAGCACACAACATACACTCAACAGAATTGTGCCATTAAACATGAGAGACAAAAATTTGGAAGCTGAAACATAACAAAACTTCTATTCATCAACTCTGCTACTACAATGAGAGAAAACTCTCTTATATCTAAGAAAATAAAAAAAAATTACCTTTTTTGGCAGATTTCGACAATTGTCAGATTTTGCCATTTTAGGTAATTTTACAATCATATCTTGAGAATCTATTTTTTTCCCAAAAAGCTCATAAAGCTAAGGTAGGACAAAAAACCAACTAACATCCTAAATTCAAAACATGAGTTTCGAGTTATTAAAAAAAGCAACTTTTAAAAAACTAGAAAAAAACACTAATTTGCCATTTTGAGGGCCAAGATGAAAGTTTCAAGCCCCGAAAAAGTGTCAAGACGAGGTCCAACCGACTAGGGTGGGTTGGGAAACCACTGGCCACCTCATAATGCATCCACCTATAAAATTTCTTAGAAAACCCACATCCGAGTCAAAAGTTATGACCTCCGGAAGTCCCTGCATCATAGACAGAGCTCCTAACCTCTTACATAGGTTAAGTGACATAGAGACACTCTTAACTTTATCTGGTATTCTTCCCATGTTGGAGGAAATGAACATTCTTGTGAAAAATCCCAAGAAAGAACTATGTATATTTTAGAATATACTAAACTACTTAAAATGATATGCATGACCCTCGATAATCTATATCTACCAGAGTAGTCATTCATAAGTCCAAAATTTAGTAGCTAGAACTTGGTGACAAATGTGAACAATCTTGCTAAATTGTTATAGTTTAATGCAAGCGGGGAGTTATGTGTCTCTGTACAGGGATATGAGATACCAATTCACCATTTTACCAGGGTTAGGTGGACTATCAAAGAAGTACCTGTTACAAGGGAAGCTTTTGACAACATTGTTAATTCTGTAAGCACTACTTTAAAGGATATTGCAAGATCTCTTACCTCAGAGATTAGAGATCGATTCCCTCGTGATGAACTGCTTAAAGCCATATTTGTTGTATATCCTCAATATTGGGTCAACTGTCAACCAACTGATTTTCATAACAAGATAATGACCTTGGTCAATCATTTTTCCAAAAGTTTAGAATTCAATGGACAATGAATAAAAGGAATTATAAATAAATCTAAGCTTACAGAGTAATCAATCCGTTTTGCAACATCAATGATGGAACAATTTAAACTCATGGAGAGTCCCTTCCAAGATGGATCAATAACAAAGCTTTGGACAAACTTAAGTTAGAGTGAAATATTGTGTGATTCAATATCATAATATTTTAAACTTGCTAATGTATTTCAAACCATGATATTGGGGTTAGTGGAGGATGAGAGAGTTTTCAGTGCATTGGGTTCTTGAAATCAAAGATAAGAAACAAACTTGGCAAGAATTTGGAAAATTGCTTGAGAATGTATACAACTAGGTATGATATCCAAAGTTTTCCTTTTGAAAGGTCACTCACAATCTAGAGGTCCATATGTGAAAGAAGAGGGTTGTGTGACACTTCAAACTGTTAGAGTGAATAATTTATCAATTCACTATACCTTAAGTGTACTTAGGTTGATGAGGTTAGATAACATCTTGTTTAACTGAATGTGCAACCTTTTAGACCTTAGAGGTTACCTAGTTGTTTGGTAAACCTCATGTGCATACATTTTGAGGTAGGGAGACTTTCCATCGAGCTGGTTGCCTCAAAAGGCACTTTGTAGTCACCCAACACTTGTCATCAAGGTTGATGGCTTGGTCTAAAGGTTGTTGGTTTGTACATTCCAAGTGATCCAAAGGTTGACACTTATAGGACACTTGTCTACATGCATGTGCCACATCATGGGGGCACTTGTTAATCCACATGAAAGGTGGATTGCCTCATCCATGCCTATATAATAAGGCATTTCTATGTAAATTATGAAGTGAGATGAATATATGTTTATGCTCTTAATAGGTTCATCAATATTAGTGATTTCTGATATCTATTTGTTTGATTTAATATTGTGAGAGTGAATATGAAGTTTTGTAGAGTATCCTTGGCTATTCCTACATAATATCAGAGCCTTGTTGCAGACACACTCTCTGTTTTGTGGGGATTCGGAGGTGAGGTGAAAATCGGTGCGTCCTAAAGAGCAAATTTCATTTTTTTGTCAATTTTGTTTGTGCAAGATATTTGTCCAGTTTTAGGCCCAAGTCAGCCTTGTTTTCGGGCTCCTCGGCCTGTGTTTTAGATTTTGGGCCTCCTACTTGGTGCCCGACCCTGCATTTTGGCCCCTGCTTTACAAATTAAAGTACTTCAGATCCAGATGACGACATCGACACCACCATTCAAGGGTGACTTCATCAAGTTCAATGCTCAAGGGTTTATTTCCACCCATGGCTATTTCAACTAGCCATGACTTTCAACCATCCAGATTGGTTGTTGTTTACCTTGTGGAGGTCGACGTCACTTTGCTCTTAGCCAGCATCTTCAATAGGTCACATCATTTCATTGTTCGGGTCGCTGTTTTTTGAAGATCTTCACGTGGTCCCTGCATTCACTCCACCCACGGTTTCCTTTTCACGGCTTCAACAAAAATCTCTTTAGCCGACCGGTAGATCACTCGGTCCCTATTTGACTGAACCTGCCAAGCACTTTTTTGTCTTCTTGTTTGTTGAAATTGATTTCTCCTAGCAATCTCTACTTGCTCTTGGCCTCCACCGAAGTCATCTGTGGCTTTTGTTTGGCATGCAAGCCATCCACAAGGCCCGTGACCTAGTGCCAATCATAGGCCACGCCTTGCCCACGTAGAGCCAATTTTTTTCCCATGCTGAGCTCTCTGTGGACTGCTAGCCAGCTCCTCCTCCAAATAGGTCATTCAGATGGTCTCCCAGGCCACAAATCGCCCTCACTTCTCAATCATGGTTAGGGTCCAACATTTGTGTGATGTTTTTTGTGCAGAAGGAAGGTTCTGTGTGAGCAATATCCAGTACCATCTCTCAGATCACACACATGCCATCTCGTAGAATGTTTTATTTTGCAAAACGTTTTAGTGTTAAAACATAGGCCATTTTTAAAGATAATGGTCAATTCAAATGCCAAATTTGGGAGGGGGGTTATTTTCCTCAAAGAAGTTCATGTTGTTTTAAAACCATTGTAATCTTCTTTCCTTTCCGATTCCAATGAGTGGTTGGATGACTAGCCTTATCTCGCCATAGGCATTTTTTTGTGCTTTTTAGTGTAACTGTATTAAAATAGGTCATTTACGAGAAATTAAATCTGTAATAACTTTTGCTCGGTGGCTCCAAATTGAGCACCGTTTTTTGCACAAGTTCATGTTTTTTCACTTCCCATGCATTGGACCTTGTTGCATTCTAAATCGCACTAAGTTATAAAGTGCCAAAATTTGGGGAGGGGGTCTCATAGTTTCAGGGGGTTGTCTTCTTCTACTTTTTTGCAATGGCTAACCTATTAACTCCTTTTAATTACCATTCATGGAAACATGCAATGGATTTACAACTTAAGCAAAAGGGTTTACATAGAGCAGCTACAGGATTGGAACCTGAACCTCCGTAGCTTCTGAAAAGAGGAAGTGGTTTAGTAGACTTGATGAAGCCTATGACACTATTTGTATGGCCATTTCTTCAGACCTATTATTTCATTTAAATGATGCTAAAACACCTAATGAAATCTTAACAACATTAGAAACATTGTTTGGCAAGCAAGATATAATGTGGGGTCATCATTTGGAAAATGAATTAATAGTCTCAATCTTAGAGATTTTGCGACAATTCAAGATTTATTCACCAAGTTAAACTCATTAAGGTCCCAATTGAAGATATGTAAGATTGACAAAGAAGATGATCAATTAATCCTAAGTGTCTTATCAAAGTTAGGCCCAAATTATTTAGTGTTTGTTTCTACTTTTTATGCCACACAATGCTCATTAGGAAGACACTTCACTATGCCTTCACTTGCTGAGTTTGTTGTTTCCCTAACACAAGAGCAAGAAAAATTAATTCAAATGGGCACACTAAAGTCTTCATCAACTCATGCTCTTGTTGCTAGTGGTGAAAAGGATTCAACTCCTAAAATAAATAAAGCAATCAAGGACCTACGTAAGGGATCAAAATCAAAACCTCAAATTGAAGAAACTACCCCATCCAAAGGGAAAAAGTCTAAGGAAAGGCCCACTTGTATTTATTGTAACAAATTGGGCATGAAGAGCACCGTTATTTTGAAAAAGAAAGAGATAACCTCAAATTATGAATAGATGAGTTAGAACTTCTTACTAAGAAGAATCAAATCAACTCCTCAGGTGGCTCTTCCTCTACATCATCTTCAAATGTGAATAAGAACAAAGGAATAGCATTGGTTTCCTCTACTAATATTGCATCACCTAAGTGGCTTCTAGATTCAGGGGCTTCCCATCACATGGAAAATTCAAAAGATGTGTTTTCCACCTATGAACCAGGTTCACATCCATCTATTCTCATGGGAAATAACACCTACATGATAGCATTTGGAAAAGGCACTATAGAAATTGGTGAAGGCATAATCAATGATGTTTTGTATGTACCTTCTTTATCCAATAATCTCCTTTCCATTTATCAAATAACTCATAGTGGGGCAGGGAAAATAGTTGAATTCACACCTAATTCAATGATCATAAGGGAGTTGCATAGTAGAGACATTTTTGCAATTGGAAAGTAGATCATGGGTCCCGCTTATACTCTTTCCATTGCTTTGGTTCTTCACATATTGAAGACTTGCATGATGATCTTCATGAATTACATTTGGATAAGAAGATTCAATATGGATATTTGAACCTTGGAGTTGTTTCCTCCACATCGGTTATTCATGAGATCACATCTCCTTGTGAACCTACATCTTTGGTTCCCACAAACTTCAATCAACAGACTACTTCCATCAGTCTTCCAACACCAGTTTTTTGGCATGAGTACTTGACAAACATTGCATGTTTGTTTGATGATTCTCACTATGTATATTTGGTAGACACTTTTGATGACAACCATCTAGATGCTATTGTGCATCCATCTTCCTCCTTGGCATCAGTTCTTATGGAGCAGGTTTCAGAGGATTTCAGTACTATCATAGAGGCCCATCATCACTTTGAGAAGGCTTCATACTTATCTTTGGACAACATCCAAAGAATTATCATATTCTTCTTCCATGGGAAGATTCATTGCACCTATTTGTAGTTCTCTTTCTTCCTAAGGGGAGAAACATTATTCAACATTCACGGAGCAGCTTCAACATACTTCATTGAGCATCTACAAGCACTGTAGCATATCTTATAGGGGGCTTCCAAGTCTCTGTTTGTATCTTCTATTTTGTGGAAATTTATTGTACACATGTGATAGAAGTTGTCCTAGGGGGGTCATGATATAAGTCCTTCACTTGTTTTTCTTTTTCATGCATTTTGTTTCTCCTTTTGGAGAGGAGTTTTGTTCCCACAGGGTTTTCTCCTTTACTCCACTTTATGAGAAACTTTGTACATGGGTACCTAACATGGCCTAGTAGCTGGGACCCATATTTATGTATCACTTTCACTTTTGAGATCTCCCCAAGTATCACTTAAGGGGGGGGTGTTAGAATGAATAATTTATCAGTTCACTATAGCTTAAGTGTACTTAGGTTGATGAGGCTAGATAACATCTTGTCTAACTGAATGTACAACCTTTTAAACCTTAAAGGTTACCTAGTTGTTTGGTAAACCTCATGTGCATACCTTTTGAGGTTGGAAGACTTTCCATCTCAAATTAAAAGGCACTTTTGTAGTCACCCAACACTTGCCATCAAGGTTGATGACTTGGTCTAAAGGTTGTTGGTTTGCACATTTCAAGTGATCCAAAGGTTAACACCTATAGGACACTTGTCTACATGCATGTTGTATTGCCACTCCATTCTCACCTTGGATATGTAGATGGTTTGGCTAAGGAGCATAAAGATGAAGTTAATATATTTATCGATAATCCTTGTTGTGACACTGATAATTCATATGCTCTGACATTGTTTTACATTCAGGTGATTATGATATTGATCTTACTATGATTGTCATATGTTAGAATTAATTTTTATGCGGTTGATTCGATATTATAGGATGATCTGATTATTGTGTGGTGTGAAAAGAGACAATGTCGTACCACTCATTCGTGAGCGTCTAGCAACATTACGATTCTCTTTCACTCCGTGACTACTTTATATTTATTATATTTGTGCATAGACCGTGTTGTGTGTTGCAGGTTGCAGGTACTAGGCATCAAGCGTGTCATAAACCCAATGGAAATAGTTGAATGGAGATAACGAAGGGTCCCCTAGCTTAGTCACCATCCTTGAAAAGGTTGAGTGTCCAGTCTTACATTCCGCCAGTAAGGTCAGTCAGTCATTGTTGTTCGATCATGTGTAGTCATCAAGTATTATTTGGCATTTGGGTTATTTAGTTTGACATTGTTTGATTGCTGCCTTGGTTAATTGTTGCATTAAAATAATATTATCAGTTATGAAAGCATTTTTGTTAAATAAATAAATTAATTAATATAATTAAATGTTGTGTTAAGTGGCAATAAAAATAGATAATATTTATGAGTTGTCATAAAACTCATATATAGTAAATATTGAATAAATAAGAATAAAAATGATTCTTGTCTAGTTGTAAAGGAAATAAATATTGTTTGGCTGGTTGTAAATGATAAAAATAGCAAATTGTTAGAGAGGAATCTTCTAGAAGATTTTTCCTCTCTTAAAATAGATAAATTTTGGGGATCTCGGGGGCTCGCTCTCGCATTATCATTTTGGGACTGAAGATATTATTTTCAATGGTTCCAGCATTATTCTTGGAGGATAGTCATTTAGGAAATTTAGCGTATGATGTCTGAGAGAAAACCTAGATTGTGCTATGCTTATATAAATCTCTATCATCAATTTATTACTAAGATGTTTTGGGTGGATGGAGGAAGCCGAGAAAGAGGAGAGATAGAAACTATGATCTTGGACAAAGATTTGATTTTAGTATTGATGAAAGACCTTCAAAATCTCCCAGTATCAGTTGGAGGTAAGTAGTTATTTCCTTTGGTTGTGGTTTTTATTTCTCTAATTCATAAGAACAACTACCAAGCATAACCTAATATGTTAGAATCCCAAATTTGGTTTATTTAAATATCTTTTAGTCACATACCTTTGTATTGGAATTCTTCTTTCAACTTCTAGATTTGTAATTGGTTGTAGCACGAAAGAACTACGATCATGCAGATATCTTGTTGGCTTATTCAGCTTCAAATAAGGTATTAGAGGATGATAATCTTTTGCATTGTCACCAATCCTATTCATGTATAACCTATGATCTTTGTATGTCATGAGATAATGTCTTTATTCTTCTATCCAATCTATATTCTCTTGCATCGAAGATTTCTCCTTTTCCCTTTACAATGTCTGGAATTATACAACTTTTATAGGAATTTATTTACATGAATAATGGTCTCTCAACACCATCCTAGGTAGGTTGCCTTTCAAAGTCTTAGTAATATTGTTTTTATGTTATCTAGATTGCATGCCTTCACCATACCTTGCATGCATATCGACCTTCATCTTCCCCTGTACTCAGCTAGAAAGAATGCCTACCTAGGTTGTGAAATTGATTCTTGCCTGGCAGAGTTGCATGAAACCCTTTCTTTTATTTGATACCTTTCCTTTTATCCAATATGTCCAATAGATCTTCAAAGGAATCTACCTTTTAAGGCACTCTGAAAGGGGTGTAGTAACTGCCAAGTTTTGGTACCTTTTAGGACGATGTTCTTGCCAATCTTTATTGGCGTTGAGATCTTCTCTATTTCTTTTTATAACTTCTATATAAGGGTATTTAGATATTAACCTGCCAATTGCATTTGCTTGAAAGTTTCTTAAAGCTGATATTCCTATTCTCTTCAATGTGCGGCAAAGATTGTGGAATCTGATTTACGCTTGTTTAACCTGCATATCAAATCCCTCATTGCGTTCCACGAGATTACATCTCTATGAGACATTCTGACAAACTATTAATGTGCCTTGCCTGTGCTTCTGTAGCTTATTTGAGGTGGCCTGAGTGTTTGCGCGACCTCCTTTAGACTCTTCTATTCATATCTGTGTTGAATCCATTATAGGACTTAATCTTTATTCTTGATAACCATTATTTGCAATCAAGGAATGTGCCTTTAACTAAATTATCTCCTTGTTTTGTTCTTTTTCCTTATACTTGTTTGGAATGCAAAGTTGTTTTGATTCCATCAAAGGCATTGGGAATATGGATCTAACCTTCTTTCCTTGTCTTAAACGGATCCTCTCAAAAATAGAAATGAATCCTATCTATTCTTATACCTGGATTTTTTTTACCTCAGCTTTATAGGAGATGACTAGTTGGGACGTTACCTTAACATCTTTCTCTCCATCATCAATTTGGTTGACACCTCTAACACCTTATTAGCATGATTAATTTCTACCTACTAGGTGACTTCGCTGTATTTCAAACAAGAATATGATTAGAGATATTATAAGGAGACATTAGAACTAGAAATTAATGTTTTATTTATTTATTTTTATTTATCTTGATTATAAGAATCAATTTAGAACTTTACCTTAATAATATTGTTATTTGATTTAAAAATAGCATTTTGAATTAGTTTCTTTTCCTCAATTAGTGATGGACAGTTAATTGTTTAACATTTAAGTTGTGTTGGATAGCTATAAGATTAGATTGCTATTTGAATCTGAAAGTAGAATGGAAGAAATGTTTTATTTCAACTTTGATCTTACTTCTTGGTTAATGAAAGGTAGTACCTATGCTATGGCTTAATGGTCAGTATGCTAGTATATTGTTTAGAAGAAAGTTATATTGTTCAAATATGCATTTTCCTTCAAGACTATATGTTGCTTGTATAGTATGATTATGCAATGCGACTTTTGAAATATATGTTATAACTTAGACTGATATTGTGGAATTGTTTCAATGATTAATGATTGTAAATTGATATCACCAAATTGTCATTATTTTAGAGTCCGTAATTGAACACAACCCTTGTTTGGAATTGTATTTTGCTTTCTTGAAAAATAGTCCTTAATAATGACTTTATGTTTGCATCAATTAATTTCTTTCTAAATATTTTATGTATTTTATACATTTCCATTAGCTACTCCCTATTATATATTGGAAGTAAAAATATGTTAGTAAGTGTAAATCATATTGTCTTATATTATTCTATTTAAGAATAGAAGGAAAAATATAACTTTGGGTATGATTGTTTACAATATAAAAGACCTCTAATTGAGAATAGAATGAAGAGTATTTATTCTTTTTCATGATCTTATATTGTTGTTATCTTTTAACAAAGGTTAGATAAATCCCTAACATTTAGGTTATGTTCATATCTTACATAGATACCAGGATTAGTATAATATTGAGTCTAAAAAGTAGAGAGAATGTTTTGTTGATTTATGGGTAGCTTAGGATTAATGTTACATTCTTAAAGACCCATATCTAGTGCATCATATAATATATTGCATTTGTGGTTTTGTAATTGAATATTGATGAAGGATCTGAGTTTTTAAAGTGCTTTTGAGAATGAATGAGATGTGAGATCATTGTGTTTAGTGGTGTCAAGTGTTTTTGTCATTTGGGGAAATTGATTTCCAAAGGCCTAGGAGGGTGATTGTGTGGGAGTTGGCTATGTGTATATCATGTGAGTTGAGTGTGATGCAATCTTGGAATGTTGTCTCCTATTCATGTTGGTATCATAAGTGGGCAAGATGGTCAATGCCTTTCTTTGTGTTATGTACTTGTGATAAATGTGCAAGATGGGTAATGCCTTGCTTTGTTTACGGATTTACGTGTTAATGATAATTGTGCAAGATGGTTAATGCCTTGCATTGTATATGGTTACTTGTTGTTATGTCTTGCTTGATGGATAGGGTCTTCTAGATGCAGGTGGGGAAGTGGCTTTCAATGTGGGGCCAGGGCCGAAAGTGGTTAGCCAGGATAACCCATTGAAAGTTGTTAATCCAGTGATAACTTAATAATAAATTTAGAGGGTTGGGTAGTTTTCACACTAATCAAGATAAAGTATGCCTCACTCATGGCTCAAGTGCTCATTTAGGCTTGAGATGAGATGAGAAGGCCTGGAATGGCAAGATCAACTGCCTTGTCCTCATGAAAGGTATGTTGGTTCTGCATGAGTTTGTATGGGGGCCGGGGGTCGGGAGAGGCTACCAAGACAACCTAGGATGGGGACTGGGGCCTAGGAAGACCTACCAGGACAACCCATGACAAGCTATGTGATGACACTTCTCCCTAATGTAGTTTAGCACTCCCTAGTTGTAATTCCTCCTTTAGTTGTGTGAGTGGCTCTGGAAGTCTAGTTAAGTCATAAAGTGATGTTTAAGTTGCTTGTGATGTCTTTGTTGACTAGTGTTGTATTTGAGTCATGTATAGTCCTTGCGCCTGTTAGCCTTTTGTCTTTTTGACTGTTTGCTTAGTGGGACCTTGTTAGCTCCTAGCATGGGGGGTGGACCTTAGGGTTCCACAAGGTCGGGTGGTTGTGCTTTTATATCCATTGGTTTTCCCTTGCCGTGGTTCGTGTGTGAGAAGGATGTATCTCGTGTGACAAATTCTAGTTCTTATACCAGTTTGGGGAGACATCTATTTATGCTCATGTATTAGCCTTGTGTATCATTTAACTCATAATGCATGTATTCCATTGCAATCAGGAAAGCGATATTATAACAGTGTAATTGTGTACTCTCATGTAAAGGAAATTATTATATACTGGTAATTCTTTTTACAAGATCTTGATGTATACTTATATGATGTTTATAATGAAAGAAATGTAAGTGTTGATTCATTTGATGCATTTGGATTTATAATAAACCATGGTTGTTAGTTGATCATATTTATAATTAGTAATGCAGTCATGGAATCCCTAGAGGATAAAGCTTAACTAGATGTTTTGAATAATTATGATTTTCATTTCCTTGTTATTTCTTTTCAAAAAAAAAAAATTGCTCTTTTGTAATGCATAGTTAAGCTTATCTCTAGGGTTGCGTGGTGGGGCGTTACACATGCCACATCATGGCGTACTTGTCAATCCACATGAAATGTGGGTTGCCTCATCCATGTTTATATGATAAGGAATTTCTATGTAAACTATGAAGTGAGATGAATATATGTTTATGCTCTTAATAGGTTCATCAATATCATTGATTTCTCATCTCTATTTGTTTGATTTCCATATTGTGAGAGTGAATATCAAGTTCTGTAGAGTATCCTTGGCTATTCCTACACAAACCATACTGGGACATATGATAGTGACTCAATGAATAACACATGTAGTGGTAGTGATGAGGTGCACTTAAGTGGACATATGTAGAGCAAAGAAAATGAAGACTAGGATTAGGATGGCCCTCAATCTCATGGTTAGAGTGAGGAGATGATTTGGCAAATGGAACTGGAAGAGATTTAGCACTTACTAGGTATTTATAATGTATTTCATATTACAAACTCCAAACTGTTATTAATGATATTTTATTTTGGTATCACTAAATCCTGATATATATTTTTCATTTTTGATTTAAAAATAAATAAATTAACATACTACTATTTTCGAATGTTCCATTTTAGAATCTAAATTTTAAAGATTATTTCCAAATTTGATTTTATTTTAGCATGTAAATTTTACACATTTTTCAGTTTCCATTTATCAATTAACATATTATTAATAATTTCATATTATTATTGTGTGACACTAATAAGTTTTACATGTATTCAACTAAATACATACTAACAACAATAACATATACAACATTATCAAATGTTTAATGTGTATATAGAAACTAGAGTTTTCATGAATTAAGGAATTAAATAATACAAGATAATTTGAACACATAAATGGATTTGAGTCTTATATTAATTTTTAAATGAAGGAATACAATGTATATAGAAGTATTATAATATCTTGCTCAAAAATAACTCTGTACATCTAACATCCACATTCTAAAAATATAGTAAAAACCCAAAATTTACCATAGAGTAACTCAACAAGGTAAAAATGAGATAGAGAAATTTTTTTTCTTTTTATTCAACATATAATCAAGTAATTACATTTACAAGATTTTTTTTACAAAATACAATATTCCCATATTGTCTTTCTCATTTACAATATTTACAATGTAAAACCATTACATATACAAATTTGGAATCAATACTGCATCTGAATATCTGACATCTTTATCACAAGTCCTGGCATGTTTCCTATTTGGAGAGAGAGAGCATCTTTCAAGTGATTTACCTCCAACCACAAACCAGTAGTCTCCCACACATCTTCCACATAGGAAGTGGCCCTACCCTTCTCGAGGGATATAGACCAAAGGTGACCAGTGGTAATTTGCCTTTCCTGAGTACTTAGTGTTGTATTCTACTCAACTCTATCAATCATACAACCCTAAATACCCTCTAGCTAAGTATGATTTCCGATAGGATGAGCAATCCGAATACAGTGAACCAACAATGCATGCAGAAAATAAATGCATTACTTTGGCCAAAGTTTTTAATTTCAATAATGTTCGTAAATAGCATAGTCGTTGTGTTCACCCACCCCTACTCGACTTGGATATTGTCTTATTCACACAGTTTATAACTCTTATCAACCCTATTCATGCCATAGTTTAAACTAAGAGTCACACTAATAATACCTTATGACTTGAGTAAGTCTATATGACATAATCATTCAATTTATTGGTAGTCGATTCTAGGGTTACCCTAATATTCCTTGTTAATAAGATATAACCATATAACCATATCTTATATCTAGGAGTTCTAGAATCAATAATAACCCTTGATTAACTTAACCAAAGTTAATAATACTATAATTCTCAAAATAATAATGTCTCCTACACAAGGAATCATAAAATAACTTTGATAATGTATATAAACAAACATAACCCAGTATAAATATCCCTACTAGGTCTTTCTCTAGTATAATTAGCCTACTCCATTGTATTGGATCTCTTCATGTATAATAAAGACAATTAGTCTTAAGTGAAATTCTCATAAAAACCTTATTCCATTTTCCCTAATATCTCTAAGTTACTACCATTTGATATGATACAAAAGTTTACTAAGTCTGAAACTCTTGGTTAAATAACATTATCTATTATGTCTATATATATAACCTATACAAGACAAAATGGTAAATCATTCTAACCTCATTACTATATGGTTCAAAATGAAAACATGGTTCATCCATTCGAGAGCCTAACATATGGTTAATTCTCAAACTCTTAATTGACTGACTTCAAACCTAAATCAATAAGAAGACTATTTATTCAAGCTCATGACAACTCATGACAATCCCTTACTAAGATATTCATTTATCTTTCATTCAATGGTTTGGTATTGTTACTAATTTTTTGTTCATGCTGAAAATTAGTTGGACCTAAGTGTAATTGTTTAGAAGGAATAATAGAAAACTTCAAGGTTATGCATTCTTGAATGGTTGATACATTGACAAAGTTGAAAAGAGGATCCAGTTGTTAGGATAACCCATCAGTCCAATTAGGACTGATAAGCTATCATGACAAAAGAATTGATCATCAAAGGATCAAATATTCAAGGAGATACAGTTGTTCTACAAAGTTTGATCTTTCAGGGGTTATAAGTTAAATTTATTATTCAGATTAATCAGTTTTGAATAAAAGAGAAAGATGTATTACACTGTTATTTCATGTCATGTTTTGAACATACATCCAGGTATCTATTACTTTATCTCATGCATTGATTAAAAAGGAAATACATATACATCATATGCATAAGAGAAACTAACTGATCATGTTTAAAAGAAATGTTCAAATATGTCCCACACAAGCCATGGGAGTAACTAAACTAAGCAATTGCAGACATGCAAGCTATGTATATGTTTAATAAAAGAAAAGAGAAAATAACATATGATAAATCTAAATGTCCATCATTGCCTGATGATGGGGGTTGCTATTGAAGCTGGTCTTCAAGTCTTCGATCTTCATTCTTCACTCCAAGCCACCATCCAGTTGAAACCTACAAAATTTTTGGGACAACCCCATTAGTGCTCCAGATGTTTACAGTTATCACATGCTTTGATCAAACAGAGACATCTACTTATCATATCATGCATTCAGATAATGATACAGATCAAGAAGAAATCATGAAGGAAATCAATCAATGCTAACAGGTACTTTTTATGCTAACTCGTTTGTTCACTGTGCAGGTATAGGACAAATTTTGTTGCTAATTTGAAGACAAATAAACATGTCGATTAAATGTGGCTCCCACAAGGTTTTGAGCCCAGCATGTTTCTTTTCATTTTTTGAAAACAGTATCAGAAAAAGATAGGATGCATCATTCTAAGCTATATCATGCATCATCCAATCAACTTACATAAAGAAGATGTCTTCATGACATCATTACAGTTGATTGAAACAAATCAGAGCTATATGATTGAATCAAGATTGACAAAAAGACAAATTCAGAAAATCAGATTACAGTCATCTCAGGAGTGATACAAGTTTTTCAGATTTTTGTGCCTGATAAAGAGAAGAGAGATAGAGTAAAGAAGGATACAAGAACTTATGTATCATTTGAAAAAATTATAGAATAAATCTTGTGAAGGGTCATCTCATTATGACAAAGGAGTAAGATGAAACAACATTTTATACCAGGTATTTCTCATGTTGTTTTCATACTGTTTAAGATGATCAAAGTTTAAATAGCTATATCACATTCAAAGTTACAAGTGTCTCATAGAAGTAGTCAAGTAAATGCCACATGGAATAGCAGATGGAATAGTGGAAGGCAAGACAATTATAAAACAATATGTCAACTTGACTGCCATAAAATAGAACTTCACAAAATGTATGAGATAGGTGTGCAGTCATCCAGAAAGAAGATATAAACTTTGTAAAAGGATATCACCAATGCCTCAAAGCTTCAAACCATCAAAAGATACATGAAGATGAATGCTATAGTCTAGATGGAGTTAGATGTTCAAACAGTCAAGCATCTAGGGATGAAGCACATAATACATAAGCAAATACCCCAACGCAATGAATGGTCATCACAGACATGATAGTTAACTTGCAAGATCAAATGAGAGACAGTCATGACTAAAGTGGAAGATACAAATAAGAGATACATACAGGATGCTCGCAATCCATCAAATGATAAAGACTATCACAAACCATCAGTAATCTTAAAGGAATAGCAAGCTGTAGAGTCGCTATATATGTCATCACTTACATAACAGTCAAGTACATATGCAAAAACAAGAGACTGTCATGTATGAAGTTGCAAATACAGAGAGATACAATATAGTAGAACATAAAGAATGCAACAGTTCAAGGATGAATAGAATGATTCCATACATTTCAACATTATTATGCTTTGACAAAACTTTATTTCTCATGCCCAAGCTACAAAGGATGCCATACAGTCAAGAAGATGCCATGATGCAGTCAAGAGAGATACAGTGCAGTAAAGAGGGATATAGTCCAAGAGAAGTGAGATAAATGAAGATCAAGATACAGATACAGTCACCATCACCACGAATAGCCAAGACAGTGACCAGTGAAGTGGTTTATATAAGCAGAGACATTCATGATACATCATAATGGTCATTGTCCATCTATAGAAGAGCATGAAAAATGATAAGATAGGCAGTCAGTGTGCACAAGAATGACTACAGGAAAATGGATGGACAAAGAACACATATCTATAATACATAGGTGCATAAATGATGAAAGTGTGAACATCTAGAAGAGATATGAAGATGCACAAAGGCATGCTACAAGTATATTGAAAGAATGCATAACAGCCAAGAAGAAATAAAGACATGTGTTTATGCTACATATATGCCTTGAAATACAAAAGGACAGCTACAGGTATAGAAGAAGTATGCATGATATATACAACACTATAACATTCAAATGATGAAATGGGCAAAAGAGAAGATAGCAGTGATATGTTATATTGATACAATTGTAGTAAACAGACAACAAGAAACAAAAAGCATGATATCTATGCACAAAGGAATCCAATACATATGACAATCAAGAGATAGCATGACACCTGTGCCATAGTATATATCTAGATGCAATAAAAACAACACACAGTCAAAGATGATGTTACATGACAGAAGTCCATTATGCTACAACTTGCAAAGTTGAAGAGTATAAGTATCATATGCTACAAAGTTAGAGAAGCTATCTATTCTACAGAGGAACCTCACATAATGTAAAGGTATGATATCATGCAATCTACGCTACAAATACAATGAAAGCAGATGTTAAAGTCATTTACAGAATATCACAAAGTTTTGTTGTCATAATAGAATACCAAAATGTGCTTCTACCCAGTAGCTACAATGGAAATATAGGGTAAAGTGTATCATCAACAATGTAAGATAGCCCCAAGGACAGGAGGAGAAGTGTTATGAGAAGTAAAGAAAGAAACCCCACTTGCTAATACTTCAAGCGCCCTATACTTTTTGCCAATAGATGGAGAGAAAATCACAGTCAAGGTGGTGCTGCACAGAGCAAGAAAACCCATTTTTTGAAATGACTGTATACCCATGTCAAGGGATCAAACCCTAATGGTATTTTTTGTAGAATAGTAAGAAACTTCAAACAAATGCCATTATATATTCATAACCATGCCAGAGGAGCAAGAAGCATGAAAGAAGGTATACCCATCTACCAAATAAACAAGATCTCTTCAAAGATACTTCAAGCCTTTCTTTCTTTGTAGATAAAGAGAAAGAGATTAAGTAAAAGTATGGTCGTGGCAATATAAAGGTTTTCTGTGTAGGAAGAAGTTGAAACCCTAACTTCAAGGCTCACAAACCCTCGAGTAGTTACAGTTTTTTATGCCTATTAACAAAAGAAGCATAGCCATGGTAGGTAGAGGTTCTGGAAATGGGAAGAATTTGAAACCCTAACTTCAAAACTTCAAAACCCTCAAGTTTCTACATAATGAAAATAGATTAAGACAAAAGAAGAAATATATAGCCGTGGCTGATAGAGACATAGCATTTTTTGCTATAAAATGCAATACCCATGTCTATCTACAAACTTGTCATGCTATAAGGAGTGAAACCAAAGATAAATGAAGCTACAGAGATTAAATGGCAAGTGCTTGCCCTTGTTGCTGACAGGAAGAAAGATCTTCCATGGCCTCATAGTGGCCTCAAACTTCCAGAGAGCAGATGAAGACCATGAAAGAAGAAGCACACAAAAATAGAATCAAGGTATTAAAGAGTGCACAACAATGGAGGTATTCATAGCAGTGAAGAAGACCGTAACCATTTAAGAGAAGTAAAGCTATATATCCTTAAAATATTTCATATAAAACTCATACGAGGTTACCTTCTTCCTCAAAACATGTAGAGTTCCATGGCAATGACAAGGAAGAGCCATTGAAAGAAGAAGACCAAGACCATGATGGAGCTACTTGAAATCCTTGGCCGACATGAAAGTTGTAGAGCTCAAAGAGAGAAATCAAATGGAGTGAATGAGCAAGTTAGGGTTATTTTCTTTCTTTTCTTCGAAGGTTCTTTTGGTCGAGTGCATTTTTTTGACTTACACAAAAAACCAATAATTACTTTATCCATTTTGCTACCGTGGTCAATACTTTCCCTATCCATCATAACGTGGAGTGGCTGACAGCAACACCTTAGAGTTGATTTTTCTTAAGTCAAGAGGCCGATGTAACATGTGGGAAAGGCTCCAAGCCTTATAAAACCTTTTGAAGATTCCTTGGTGGTCAAATGGTGAAGGAATAACAAATCACATGCTCAAGTTCCTTATCCGTTTCCAAGCATCCAAGGATAGGTATCTCCTCATTATGCATGGTGACTAACAGCCAAGAGCGTGTATGTTTTGACATGGTATATGCATATGCAATACATGGAGTTCAAGGGTAAACTTTCATGCATGGTGGAGATATGACTTCATGGGTAATAAGGTATTGTCTTGTAGTGATGTGATTATTGCATAAAGGCAATTGCATGGTGGCAGTATTGATGGTGACAACATATAATGGGCATTTTTTATGCATGGGATCAAATTGCACAGTGGAGTTGTTTTTCCTTCCTTAACTTCAAAATTGCATATGGGGATATAAGGAGATTTAGAAAATGGATGTATGTGCACAATGGCAATAAGGGGGAGTCATAAGGATATTTATGCATTTTTGTTTAGTGCATGTAATGCCACAGGAGTGACTCAATTTCTTTTTATTTTCCTTGCAGAGGGAGATATTTTTTCTCATTCATGTATTGGAGTGATAAGGAATTTTGTAATTATTCCTAAGTCCTATTTTGCAAAATAGGCAAATGTATTGGAGTGATAAGGAGTAATATTTTTCTTCTAATCATGCATGATTTTAAACATGAATTAATTGTAAATAAATAACAAAGTAATACTCTATAAATTACTTTATTATTTTCCACAAGTGTAAAATAAAAAATAGAACAAATTGTAACCAATAATAGAGTAATATTCTATTACTTTATTATTTACTCAATCAATTTTACTCATGCAAATTGATTAGTTGAGTTAACTAGGCCACCTACGAGGTTTTGCATGACTTTTAGGAGTATTTTAGGATCCTTGGTCAAAATTTTGGTCAAACATATGGAGAAGCCCAAATTGAAGCTATTTTTGCTCAATTTGTGGCAGTTTTAGACCCTAATTTTGAGGATTTTTGAGGTTGCTCAAGAATGAGTATTTTTAGAGGCAGTTATCTACAAGTCTATATTTTTTACATGCCTCTTGGAGAGAGCAGACCTATATATTGTAAAGCAAAAGTTTGTTTTTGCTAGTTCTTGATTCTCATTCTGATTCAAACAGATTGGAGAATTCTTGTAGCTCACTTTTACAGTTTTATTGAGAGATCAACAGGTTACAGGGTATGTTTTGTCTTTTCCAAATATTTTCCTTTGTTTATTTCAGACCAGTTGAATTACCTTTCCTTTTAGTGCTGAATGTTGAAGTGATTTTGATGAAATTTTGCTGTGTTTTATTATCAAACCTTCAAAATTATTGTCTCACCTCCTTATTTATAACAATAAAGCATATATTCATCACAGGTCTTAGGTTGTGTTAACCAGAAATAGTCTTTTTATGCTGTGAAAAAACCATTTCCTTCATAAAAACTTGTTTTCAAACCTTCCTTAGAATCCTTTTTTGGTTTTTATGCCAAGTTTGGATTGTGTAGAAAATAGATTTCTGGGCAAACATTGTGAATCAGATTGCATTATTTTTATCTATATCAGGTGCATCACCATTTTTCCTTTAGTATTCATTTACTTTCTTTCTTCCCTTTTCCCAAAAAAGTAAAAAACATACATCGCAATAGAACATTTTAAGGGAACTGGCCCACAATCTGGAGGTCTAACCTCATCATAGGGCACCCACAACCTGAGATTAGTCCCATGTTACATGAAATTGCAGTGCTTTAACCAACCTTGCATACGGGTGCAATTCCCAGTGATAACAGGTATAATCAATGATTTATAATCACTAAGAAGGTAGTTGACCCCGTCTACCTATATCAGTTTACTCACTGGTATGACAAATTTTCAACCATGTAAATAACATTCGATGTCTCCATCGATTACAGGAAATTTAGTTCAAAATAGTTTACTTAAAATGTTAACTAAACTTTCTTAAGTTGATACTTAATAGTCTTTGACTATCACAACACAAATCAGAAGGTTAATCCTTACTAGCAGACTCATATAATCACCTACATTACTACATTATACAATCTTAAATAAGCTATTCAATTTCCTCATGGATTCATGATACATGCACTGAAGAGTACCTGGTAATGTGCAAACTTGAACTGGCTGAGATGGGTGAATGATTCACAGGGTCAACACCACTAGACTGTGAATGCATCTAAAGTCACAGCCACTGTATTCTATCCTGTATCACCTTCTATTCTCCCTCTGTGTTCTACAAGTTCTAAACCTACTTAAAATAAAAACAACCATGACTCATTCGAGTCGTTGGTCATAATGACAAAGGAACGACTCCTACAGAGTTGCCTCATCTCCCCACCTCCTCTACGTTCGATTACCAACTTCTTAACAGTCTATATCGTTAAATCAAAACTGAAGTCCATTATTTATGCATAAATCCCACATGTCGATGGGAAATTACTGCTCCATGACTCGACAGTTGTGGCAGTTTAAAAACCACAGTCCACCTTCTAAGATGTGACCAACACCTCACTTAAACACAACTGATCATTAAATGATTCACAATGAGTGGTTTGATCTACCACCTACACTATTGAAGACTCTTCTACAATTAATCCTTAGGCTTACTCAACATTAAACCATTGACTCAATGGGAGATATTCTCCTCATTCGATGCCAAGGCATCAATATATAATATATATTGATTACATCAATTATAATTATATTGATTATATCAATTATAATTCTCATAACATCGCCTATTGCATTAGATAAATATAGTTTATTCAATAATAAGATATTATTAAACCATGGTTTATAGATATTGTGATTGGGTTGAGCTTGTCTCCCCATCATAATCCGTTAACAATAATCACATATTAATAACTTCAACGAAAATGTCTTAACATTTAAAAATCATTTATAACACGTCAAATATCTTAATAATTATAGTAAGACAATCATTTTGCGACAAAAACATCATAATATTTACGTCAAACGTAAATAGTAATAAATCAAACTCAAACGACGTCGTTAACGTTATTAATGACTAAGATGACTTAATACAACTTAGAAAGATTTGAAAACAATATTGACTACCTGTCGATTAGGTTTAGAAGTAAACTGACAAGACAAATCTTACCTCTTATGACACCATAGTTCACATTTTCGTTAAACTCTTATAACTTAGTTTGGTAAATAAATCACTCGTAAAACAGGGTCTATATCTCTCTCCTGGAAATATACTCTCTCTCTTTTCCCTGAGAGTCATCTAATAACCTAAAATCCTGTTTCACTTGCCATCAAACAATATGTGATTAGTGCATCATTATTCAATTAATTCAATGAATAAATTAAATCTCATAATACAAATATTAGATGGATAATAACATAATCATTTCTATGATTTCAATAAATGACATTTAACATAATCCTTGTTCTTCCTTGTCACCAATCCAAACATCATAATAAATTTACTTATATCCCAGTAAAAAGTAAAAGTATAGCAAGACAAAAGTTGGGGATGTAACATATCCTTCCTCTAAAGATTCATCATCCTTGATGATATAAGGTATCAAAAAGTAACTAAAAAGCAAGTTCATTGTTTTCAACTAGTAACAATATTAAATAAATGAGGAAACTTTTGATAGAATTCATCGTAATCCTCCCATGTAGCATTTTCCTCAACATATTGGTCCCATTGAACCTTGCATTGCAAGACCTCTCTGTTATGCAAGCAGAGCTTGGCATTTCTAACACCTTGAGTGGCTTGATCGTGACCACCCCTGGGTCTTGCAGCTGTAAAGAATTCCAAGTCAAAATGTGATTATTACCTGTAACATATTTGTTCAAATAAGACACATGAAAAACATTGTGCATTTTAGATAAGACTGGTGGTAGAGCAATTCTATAGGCAACTGGATTGACTACTTCAAGCACTTCAAAGGGTCTCACATATCAAGGGGCTAGTTTAGAAGATTTCCCAAACTTAATAGAACTTTTTTGAGGTTTAACCCTCAAAAGAACTTTTTCTCCAACAGAATATTGCCTTGGAACACGTTTTGCATCTGCGTAGCTCTTTTGCCTATCATTGGCTTCTACCAATATTTTTCTGATCAGCTTAACTTTCTCTTCCATTTCAGCTAGTATTTCTGGTCCAATGCTAATCCTACTCTCTAGCTTATCCTAGCTTATAGGAGTTCGACATCTTCTTCCATACAATGCTTCAAATGGCGCCATCTTAATAGCGGAATGATAGGAATTGTTGTAAGCAAATTCCACAAGTGATAAGTATTCTTCCCACTTATATTGTTGATCTATGTAATACATTCACAACAAATCTTCCAAGACTTGGTTAACCCTCTCAATTTGCCCATCGGTTTCAGGATGGTAAGCTATACTCACATTGAGCTTTGTCCCTAGCGCAGAAAACAAAGTTTGCCAAAACCTTGATGTTACATGCACATCTCTATCCGAGATAATATTTTTAGGGAAGCTAGTCATATCTAAACACCTCTTGCATAAATTTATGAGCTAACACAGGTGCTCCATCAGTCAAATTCCCTATTGTGAAATGTGCTACCTCTGTGAGCTTATCAACCACCACTAAAATGGCATCATGTTTATTTCTTGACATAGGAAGACCTTGAACAAAATCCATACTAATAACTTGCCATTTCCACTCTGGTACATCATGTGGATATAACAATCTTATAGGGTGATGATGCTCTGCTTTTACCCTTTGACATTCTAAACAACTTGCTACAAATCTTGCATCATCATTCTTCATTCCTTTCCAAAAATAAAGAGGTTTTACATCCTCTAGAAGTTTGGTCACTCCTGGATGTCCTAAATATGGTGCAGTATGAAGTTCTTTCCATACTAAATCCCTCAATCCAGCTAAATTAGGTACATAAATTATATCTTTATACCTCAATAGTCCATCTGTCTCAAATAGAAAACCATCATACCTTGGATCTTTAGGATTATCTTTCAGAGCCTGCTTAACCTGCTCATAAAACTCATCACCAGACAAATTTTGCAATACCAAATCCTTAAAATTTCTGTGAATAGAAATAATAGAAGCTATATGTCTTCTACAACTCAAAGCATCAGCTACTCTATTCTCTTTTCCTTTGATATAATTGATCTCAAAGTCATAGTCAGATATCAATTCTAACCATCTCCTTTGTCGAGCATTCAAATGCGGTTGTGAGAAAATATACTTAAGACTTTGATGATCTGATTTAAGTTCAAAAGTCTTTCCCAACAGATAATGTCTCCACATCTGTAAGGCATGAGTTATTGCTGCCAATTCCAGATCATGCGGTGCATAATTTTTCTCATAGGATTTAAATTTACTAGATTCATATGCAATAACTCTTCCATCTTACATAAGCACTCCTCCTAATCCTTCTCCTGAGGCATTTGTAATTACCTCAAATGTCCTTCGGGGTCAGGAACCTTCAAGATTAGAGCTGTAGTTAACTTTTCCTTTAAGAGATCAAATGCTTCTTGACATTTGTCTGTCTATTCAAATCTTTTTCCTTTCTTTTGCAAGGAAGTGATTGGACTAGCAATACTAGAGAAATTTAGAACAAACTTTCTGTAATAGCCTACCAGGCCCATAAAACTATGCACCTCATGTACATTTGTTGGTACAGGCCAATCCAGAATAGCTGTGATTTTTGCAGGATCAATAGATATTCCATTAGCTGATATGATATGACCTAGGTATTGAACCTCCTTTTGAAAGAACGAGCACTTAGATAGCTTCCCATATAACTTATGTTCTCTTAACCTCTGCTAAACTATTTACAGGTGCCGATGATGTTCTTCCTCATTCTTAGAATAAATGAGTATATCATCCAGAAAGACTAAAACAAACTTATCCAAACAATCTCTAAATATACTATTCATGAGATTCATAAATGCAATAGGAGCATTTTTCAAACCAAATGGCAACACTGTGAACTCATATTGTCCATATCTGGTTCTAAAAGCTATCTTATGGATATCTTCATCCTTCAGTCTTAACTAATGATATCCTGATCACAAATCAATCTTTGAAAACACAACAGCTTCACGCATCTGATAAAAAATATCATCAATACACGGCAAAGGATATTTGTTCTTTACCGTTGCTTTATTAAGCATACAATAATCTATACAAAAAATGAAGGGTTCTATCCTTCTTAACAAAAATAATTGGAGCACCCCAAGGTGAAACATTGGATCTAATTAAACATTTTGCCAACAATTCTTGTAATTGTCTTTTAATTCCATTAACTCAGTTGTTGTCATACGATAGGGTGCTTTTGATATAGGCTCAGATCCTGGTTTAATATCAATAGAAAAATCAAACACCCTCTTGGGAGGAAATCCTGGAAGTTCTTTTGGAAACACATCCTGAAATTCTCGAAGAAAAGGATACTTTTCCCCAAAAGATAAACTAAGGTTTTCTACCCCTTCTTCCACTTGTTCTATTTTGACTGCGAACAACTGACAGCCTTTCCTTCTAGCCCTTTTTAATTGCTTGGTAGAGATAGTTCTAATTTTAACTTCTCTTTGAATCCCTTGGAATTGGGTTAGATTCCCCAAATCATCTAAGCATTCAACTATTTTTGAAAAATAGTCAACCTTAGCTCTATGTTTCCATAACCAATTCATTCCTAGGATCACATCATAGGAACCTAAAGGGGCTACATACAAATTTACTTCAGTTGAGAAACTAGGAAGGTCAACCTTGGCTTCAAACAAACATTGCTCTACCTGAGCCTTAGATTGGTTAGCATATTCTACTGACCAAGGTTTAGACATGTAACCTGCTTTTCTAGAAAGTTTACTTAAAATTCTAGGAGAAACAAAGTTTTCTGTGGTTCCTGTATCAATCAAAATAGATATGGGGACTCCAAAAAAAGTACATGTCATCTCAATGGGTGTGATTTGATACTTGGCTTGACGATTGTCGAGAGATGCATGAATCCTTTCCTGGAACGCTTCTTACTGAGTAGGTAGTGCAATACCTCTTTGTTGACCATTTTGATTCTTGTTAGAGCAATGATTTGCATAGTGGTTGCCCCCACAAGTAAAGAATCCTCTAATGGGTCTTTTCTTATCTGAAGTCTTCCTATTGTTATCCTCATTTCTTTTGAAGTTGCCATTCTTTTTCTCATTTCTAGATCCACCTTTGTTCTTCTGAGGTCCTTTATCTTTTCTCTTGTTATCATAACTCTTTTCATATCTTTTCTTATAGGGTTGATTGTTAGGAGTTCCATTAAACCTCTTGCGGCTTCTAACACGATAAGCTAAGATGGATTTCAGCTTTTGCTCTTGCTTGATCACCTTCTTGTACACTTGATCCATTATTGTGGGACCATGTACATCCACTTCACCACCAATTTGAGCATTTAAGCCCATGATGAATTTTTTGATCATGAATCTCTTATCCTTTTGATACTGTGGAACATATTTCAGGCGTCGAGTAAATTTTTCCCCATATTCTACCACTGTCATATCTCCTTGTCAAAGATTTTGAAAATTAGTCAGTTTCTAATCAAAATAGAGTTGTGGTAACCACCTCTTGCAAAAGAGTTCCACGAACTCATCCCAAGTTACCCTTAGAGAGCTTAAATTCAATTCTATCTTTTTATTCATCCACCAGTGGATGCTTCTCCCGCCAGTTGGAATGCTCCCCATACTGCCTTGGTCACCTCTGAGTAATTTCTTATCTTGAAGTACTTTTCCATCTCTATTAACCAAGCTTCTGTAGCATCTCCAGTTTCTGTCCCATCAAATTTTGGTGAACAACCTTCTTCATATCCTTTGAGAGCTCCAAGGTCAATCTATCCCTTGCCTCTTTATGTGGTTCAGTACTCTTACTTTGATCTTCATGATTTTCTCCACTTTCTCCATGAGAGTTTTCACCTCCTCCCTTAGTATTCCCTTTGTTATCCACTTTCTTCTCCAAATCACCCAATCTTTTCTTGGTTTCCTCAAGCATGGTTATGATTTGGTCCAGCTTATTATTTGGCAGGTGGTTTTCCTCTTCACTTTCTCCTTGGTTAGTTCTTGTCCGTACCATGTTTATCGATTTCTCACACCTAAGAATATTGAGTTATCCATTAGTTCTAGATTATAATGTAACCCATTAAATCTAAACATAATACTCAATTTAAACATTAGTTTGGCACAAAAATAACTCTTTTTATTTATTTCATTTCAAAAGTAAAGAGTTTTCTTCTTTAATACAAGAAATGAATTCAAAAGTCGTGCTTGAGAGGAGTATATCCTTCAGACTCATTTTTAGATACATAATCTCGAGGTATATAACCCTCTGACTCACTATTGGACCTAACTTCTATGATCTCAATAGTTGAGGGTATGCGGGGATCTCGCCTAACCATAGTTTCCTCATCTGACATATACTCTATGATTTTGGCAATGATCTTAATTCTTTCTTTGTCTTCCCTTCTTACTCGCTTGATTTGAGTTAAGGCAGTTGCCAGAGTTTCAGTATCACTCAACCAAATGTCACTCTCATCATTGGTTCCCTCAAAATTTTTGATAATGGCCTCACGTTCTCTTTTAGCTTTAAGGAAATGTTGGCTCGAATTAACAGACTTTCTTGTTGTCTTCTTAAAACATACGATCCTGGCATAGAAATTTTCAAACATTAGCTAACCGCATATTGTTGACTACAGGCAAGCATAGTGGTCTCGTAAGCCCTAGTGCTGAACCTGGTAGCTCTGATACCATATGTAACATCCACATTCTAAAAACATAGTAAAAATCCAAAATTTACCAGAGTAACTCAACAAGGTAAAAATGAGATAGAGAAATTTTTTTCTTTTTATTCAACATATAATCAAGTAACTACATTTATAAGATTTCTTTTACAAAATACAATATTCCCATATTGTCTTTCTCATTTACAATGTTTACAATGTAAAACCATTACATATACAAATTTGGAATCAATACTGCATTTGAATATCTGACATCTTTATCACAAGTCCGGACATGTTTCCTACTTGGAGAGAGAGAGAGCATCTTTCTAGTGATTTACCTCCAACCACAGACTGGCGGTCTCCCACACATCTTCCACATAGGAAGTGGCCCTACCCTTCTCGAGGGATATAGACCAAATGTGACCAATGGTAATTTTCCTTTCCTGAGTACTTAGTGTTGTATTCAACTCAACTCTATCAATCATACAACCCTAGATACCCTCTAGCTAAGTATGATTTCTGATAGGATGAGCAATCCGAATACAGTGAACCGACAATGCATGCAGAAAACAAATGCATTACTTTGGCCAAAGTTTTTAATTTTAATAATGTTCATAAAGAACATAGTCGTTGTGTTCACCCACCCCTACTCAACTTGGATACTATCTTATTCACGCAGTTTATAACTCTTATCAACCCTATTCATGCCATAGTTTAAACTAAGAGTCACAATAATAATACCTTATGACTTGAGTAAGTCTATATGACATAACCATTCAATTTATTGGTAGTCAATTCTAGGGTTACCCTAATATTCCTTGTTAATAAGATATAACCATATAACCATATCTTATATCTAGGAGTTCTAGAATCGATAATAACCCTTGATTAACTTAACCAAAGTTAATAATACTATAATTCACAAACTAATAATCTCTCCTAAACAAGGAATCATAAAATAACTTTGATAATGTATATAAACAAACATAACCCAATATAAATATCCCTACTAGGTCTTTCTTTAGTATACTTAGCCTACTCCATTGTATTGGATCTCTTCATGTATAATAAAGACAATTAGTCTTAAATGGAATTCCCATAAAAACCTTATTCCATTTTCCCTAATATCTCTAAGTTACTACCATTTGATGTGATACAAAAGTTTACTAACGATTCGTATGAGTCTGAAACTCTTGGTTAAATAACATTATCTATTATGTCTATATATATAACCTATACAAGACAAAATGTTAAATCATTCTAACCTCATTACTATATGGTTCAAAATGAAAACATGGTTCATCCATTCGAGAGCCTAACATATGGTTAATTCTCAAACTCTTAATTGACTGACTTCAAAACTAAATCAATAAGAAGACTATTTATTCAAGCTCGTGACAACTCATGACAATCCCTTACTAAGATATTCATTTATCTATCATTCAATGGTTTGGTATAATCAACGATTTATAATCACTAAGAAGGTAGTCGACCCCATCTACCTATATCAGTTTACTCACTGGTATGACAAATTTTCAACCATGTAAATAACATTCGATGTCTCCATCGACTATAGGAAAATTAGTTCAAAATAGTTTACTTAAAATGTTAACTAAACTATCTTAAGTTGATACTTAATAGTCTTCAACTATCACAACACAAATCAAAAGGTTAATCCTTACTTGTAGACTCATATAGTTGCCTACATTACTATGTTATACAATCTTAAATAAGCTATTCAATTTCCTCATGGATTCATGATACATGCACTGAGGAATACCTGGTAATGTGCAAACTTGAACTGGCTGAGATGGGCGAATGATTCACAGGGTCAACGCCACTAGACTATGAATGCGTCTAAAGTCACAACCACTATATTCTATCCTGTATCACCTTCTATTCTCCCTCTGTGTGTTCTACAACTTCTAAACCTACTTAAAATAAAAACAACCACGACTCATTCGAGTTGTTGGTCATAATGACAGAGGCATGACTCCTACAGAGTCACCTCATCTCCCCACCTCCTCTATGTTCGGTTACCAACTTCTTAATAGTCTATATTGTTAAATCAAAACTGAAGTCCATTATTTATGCGTAAAGCCCACATGTTGATGGGAATTTTTTTGCTCCATGACTTGATGGTTGTGGCAGTTTAAAAACCATAGTCCACCTTCTAAGATGTGATTGACACCTCACTTAAACACAAATGATCATTAAATGATTCACAATGAGTGGTTTGATCTACCACCTACACTATTAAAGACTCTTCTACAATTAAGCCTTCGGCTTACTCAACATTAAACCATCGACTCAATGGGAGGTATTCTTCTCATTTGATGCCAAGGCATCAATATATAATATATATTGATTACATCAATATATAATATATATTGATTACATCAATTATAATTATTTTGATTATATCAATTATAATTCTCATAACATCACCTATTGCATTAGATAAATATAGTTTATTCAATAATAAGATATTATTAAACCATGGTTTACGGATATTGTGATTGGGTTGAGCTTGTCTCCCCATCATAATCCGTCAACAATAATCACATATTAATAACTTTGATGAAAATATCTTAACATTTAAGAATCATTTATAACACGTCAAATATCTTTTTCTTTTTTTTTCCAAAAAAGTGGTTAAACCACTAAAATTTTATTAATAAAAAGAGTTACAAAATGCCAGATTCAGTAACGGCATACCGGCAGGAAAGAATTAGCAAAGAAAACCTCCGGTTATAGCCTAAGTTTAACAAGATTATACATAATCGACTCAAAAACATAGTTCGATCCAAAAATTGGGATCATGCCAGAGAATATACAATTTTTTTTTAAAAAGGAATTACAAAACATCTGGCAGATACAAAATCCAAAAAAAGAGGTAACCACTGAAGGCAAAAAACTTGAACGAGATCCCCATTAATCTGCTATCTCAATAACCTGCAAATCTTGATCTTCAACGTGTTCATCAGCCTCTGCAAATTGAGGAGGAGGTGGCGGAGGAGGAGGCACATAATTTAACAAAAATAGCAGCGCATTAAACACTTCCAAAGCCGTGTTTGCCAATTGAGGGCCCAATTCCTGCCTATGACAGTGAATGGAATTCCGGAAGGAGATGATACAGTTGTTGCGAAGACCATGCGAAAAAGCATTATACAGGCAGTGTAAACCAGGAATTTGAAATAATCATCTGCAGTCAAATAACCCTCCAACAGGAGCAGACCCTTCATGCACATCGTAATCAACTAAAGCAGAATTAAAAACATCAACGAAAAAATGCACATTTTGTATAAAATTTAGCCCCAAATCCCTTACCTTGTCACCAG
Source organism: Cunninghamia lanceolata (assembly GCA_027924645.1). Lineage (NCBI taxonomy): Eukaryota > Viridiplantae > Streptophyta > Pinopsida > Cupressales > Cupressaceae > Cunninghamia > Cunninghamia lanceolata. The sequence goes on from BSBN01000905.1 coordinate 2,258,436, forward strand.
ACTGCAAAAGATCCATTGCATTGGACAAAAAGTGGGAAGCAACCTGAGAGGGATAAATAGCAACTGGAGTAGAAAGAGGTGGTAAGACAATCATTTTACGATAAAAATGTCGTAATATTTACGTTAAACATAAATAGTTATAAATCAAACTCAAACGACGTCGTTAACGTTATTGTATACACCTAAAAATGACACGAATCATCCTAAATAAATATTCTAAATATTTATTCCATTCTTCTATTAATTAAATAAATATTCTAAATTTATTTAATCGATTCACTGTTCCATAATTAAATAAATTTAATTTATTTAATTAAAATTCTTCTAAATGTCTTACATGATTAAATAATCATAAATTATTTAATTAATCCAAATTCCTCTATCCTAAGTTCTAAATTCAAAAATCCACATCACCTTTACACCTCACCTTTTCCACCTCACCTTGTCCACCTCATCAGGTTGCACATGTAATTAAATATATTTAATATTTAATTATCTTATTTTCCCTCACCCACATGGCCTATTTCTTCTCAAATCAAAGGTTAGTTAACTAATCAATCAAATCTGTTAACTAACCTATCAATTGAGTCAAATCCTCAATCAATTCAGTCAGTTCCACGATTTATTCTTCCAACTGATCAATCAAGTCTGTTAACAGACCAGTCAATGGAGTTAACTCTCCAATCAATTTTGTCACATCCCCCCTTTCATGATGGAACTGGGACAGTTGTCACATTTCCACTGGTTGCACATTCCTCAACCATCCTCAGTTGTTGATCTTCACATCTCCTCTCAACCGTTGATTCCCATTCTTCCAAGTCTATAAATGAAGCTTCATCCCTCCATTCTAATCATCCAGGCTTTTGACATCGTTACTCTGCAGAAATATCACCAGCGCGCCTTTGGCACCCTTTTGTCATCTACAAGCTTGAGATCACATACTTGCATTGGAGCTCATCTTCATTGCATATCACCATAGCCATTCACCATCGACTTCCTAAAAACAGCTAAAAAGATTGCACTCTCTGAGGGCTCATCTCATCTGCAAAAGGACGATTTGTGATAGGCGAACAACAGAAGTTTCGAAATGGGAGAGGTTTGCACTGTGTTTGTTCATTGCTTCGTTTATTGAATCCTTTTTGTTTCACTATTCTGTTGATGTTTGGGTCTTGTTTAATTCATTTGATTGATCACCATTTTACCCTTACAGTTATTAACGACTAAGATGACTTAATACGACTTAGAAAGATTTGAAAACAATATCGACTACCTATCAATTAGGTTCAGAAGTAAACTTACGAGACAAAGCTTACCTCTTATGACACCACAGTTCACATTTTCATTAAACTCTTATAACTCAGTTTGGCAAATAAATCACTCGTAACCCGAGGTCTATATCTCTCTCCTGGAAAGATACTCTCTCTTGTTTCCCTGAGAGTCATTTGATAACCTAAAATCATGTTTCACTTGCCATCAAACAATATGTGATCAGTGCATCATTATTCAATTACTTCAACTAATAAATCAAATCTCATAATACAAATATTAAATTGATAATAACATTGTCATTTCTATGATTTCAATAAATGACATTTAATATAATCCTTGTTCTTCCTTGTCACCAATCCAAACATCATAATAAATTGACTTATATCCCAGTAAAAAGTAAAAGTATAGCAAGACAAAAATTGGGGATGTAACAGCACAACACTGAGTTGGAAACTCATATTTTCAAATCATTCTATCAGCTTTTCTAGCATGGTCCAATGTTCATCTGATGGAAGTGCAATTTTTTTCTGACTCATAATATCTAATTTGTAAATTTGTTAAAAATTCATAATTGACAGTGGGATATAACTTGAATGTATCAATTAAAGTTGCATTCAAGGTTATCAATGGTTTGATGAAATCCAAAAAGTTTGCCTTAGCTAGCTTCTGAGGAAACTGGTCCAAATCCAACTTCATTGTATCCTCCATCTTTTTTTTGAAAGCAACATTCCCAATGTATCACTTTGTTTTGTCAAAAGCCCATGGAAAACCAATCTCTTTCAAGTATTCTACCTTTTTATGCAACTTCTGCATCATGTTTGTAGCTTGATCTTGAAATTCATGTCCTTCACCTAGCTTCGTACACTTCTGAATGATAGATGATGCCTTTATTAAGGCATCAATTCGGTTGTGAATTCCTTTTGATGCCAATTCATTGTCATTGATTTTGTAGATTATTTGCAACATTTTCTTTGCAATTTTTTGTCTTGAAGTCACATTTTTGTTGTCAATAACATATTGTTTAAGCTTCATATTCTATACTATCAAACCATCAAACAATTCAAACAATTTATAGAAATCATCAATCCTCTACATTATTTCCTCCTAGATGTTTTTTATATGCCTCATTGTTTTTCTATTAAATTCAGATACTTTGTTTTGGGAAGAATTTATTTCATTTTTTATTTTCTTCAGCTCTAGCTACAATTTTTTAGCACTTCTTCTCTCTTCCTTTGTTTTATGTTCCCACAGTTCTACTACTTTTTTTTCTCTAGTTTGTCTTGTAATGTCTTTGCTAAGGCCTTGGATTTTGTTGGGTTTTGTTGTAATTTTTCAGAATTGGCTCTTTCATTATCATTAATCATTTATGATTTCATCTCACCTTTGCTTCAGTTCATTCAATTCCACCTCTTTCTATTCATTCTCTTTGCTTATCGATGTAGAGGTAGATTTTTTATCCTTTTCTCTAATTCATTGCTCTTGTTATCAGCTACTTTCCTCTTTGCTTTCTCATTTGCTAAGTCTGCCTATAACTTTTCTATTTGATTCTGCATCCTATTTTTGTCTCTCTTGCTTTAGCAATGATGTGTACACCACTTCGTTGTTCCTTTTTGATACATTAATTTTATCAAAAAATTTCATTCCAAAAAAATCCACTTGGACGATGCTTACCTCATAGTCAAACTGATGAATTTGATCCTCTAGTTTATTTTGAACTTTGAGAAAAACAAACATGTACTCCATGGTTTATGTATTTGGGTCATATGTAGGAAATACCTTGGTTGTTGCAGGTTGTGAAGTTATAGTAGTTGTACTCTCTAGCACTTGCTTCTTGCTAAACTCAACATTGTAATCAAAACCTAGGACTTCTGACACAATCAAATGCTTGAATGGAGAAGGAGTACTTGTAGTGTTGGGGGCATCTCTAATTATTTGAGGCTGAGGATTAGCCATTCCTGTCCCAGTCACACTAACAACAGGAGGGGTGCCTTCTAGAAATAATTCCTTTGAGGTGGAAATGGAGGTATTTGGACTTAGAACTTCAACTATCATAATCTTGTGCCTCTTAGTCTTCACAAGGCCTTGATTGATGAGTTTCTGTATAGTATCTTCTAGTAATGACCTCTTCTAAATATTTTGTTGTTGTAGCACTTGTTGACCACTACTGCTACCCGTACCATGGCCACTAGTAGCACTAGATTCTCCACCATCTCCTTGTATCTGACTCTTATCTTGAGGATTTAAATCTGTAATAAATTGAACTATACTATCTATCCTTGTATGCCCTTGGGCTTATTTATTAGCTCCAATGCCTCAAAAATCACCAGGTTGTCTAGGGGTCTACCTATGATACCAGCGAAGTGCTACCTTGTCCTTTGGACCCCAAACCACCACCTTCATAACCCAATTTTTCTACTATGGTTGCCCCTGAAGTATGTTTGTTTTGTGGTCTCACTCAAACTAGGTTTGTATGCATAGTCTACACTGGGATCCAAGGGTTGATTTCACCTATCAGTATCATCATTGGATTCATGATTATTTGCTTCAGAGGGATGCTCTATATATTCCACAATTTGCTAAACTCTTCATCTTCTGAGATCTCCTCAAAGTCTGCAGTAGTTTTTGGATCACCTAGATCCTTCCTCATGGACCAAAAGGCATTTATTTTTGTTTGTGTCCACTGTTCCTCTGTATAACCTTTTCTCAGAGACTAGTTTTTTAAACTAGATAGTTAAGCAAATATTTTATAAAGATTGTTTGACATCTTGATTGGCATCTCTGCCACTCTTTGTGGGTGAAATGCCATTATTTTTGCTGACAATTGTTCAAAAGTAATACCTTTCTCAGCAGTAGTTTCCTCCATTACTTTTTTGACATCATCCCATGAATTCTTGTTCTTTAATTTTTCTAGCAGGAGTTTACTTTGATGTTGAATTCTAGTTCTAGCGTTCTTATTGGCCAGAAGCCTTGCTTTAATCATGTTGCATGGGTCATACTGCCAGTGAGAGTCAACATTAAATTTAAAAATTTGTAAAATTTGATGTGCCACAATGAATGCTTTTCTCTTGAATGTGAACGCTCCACATGAAAAAGGCAAGGAAGGAAATATTCTCTTCTTTGCTGACTAACAAAGTATAGTTGATCTGTATTGTCCATCTGCCATATATTCCAATGCAAAAAACCTCTCTGTCACATGTATTGGGAGTTTGTGGGGCTCTACTGCTGATCAATAAAATCTTAGCACAATATATTCCTCCATGAAGTACCATTCAACCAATTGTATTTCTAATCCCAATTGAATGTAATCTCTACAAGACTTAGGCAATCTAGGCATTGGAGTATTTGTAATTGCATGATACAATGGAGCCAAAAAGTAGTCCACAAAATGATTGTAGTTCCTTTGATCATCATGCATCCTTATCTTAGGGGTCCAATCATATAATTGAACCACTCTTTTCACCTCATCATTTACAAAGGTTTGAATCTAAAGCTTGTTGTCCACAAATGTTCCACCAAACAACACTAGAAAGAAATAGCACAAGTAGGCCGTGAACCTAAAGGTCTTAGTGTTGGAACTGGAAGTGGAACCTCCTTTAATCATTAAAAATTGTTTCTACATGGATTCCGCAACGTGCTCAAGAAATCTGTATTTAACAGGTGAATTACCATAATAGATATTGTATACCATTTCAAGGAGGCTTGCATCTACTTGCCTATTACTATCTAATCTAAGACAAAATGCTAGCATGGAAATAGTATCCTGAACCCATGGTTTAAAATTTTCAATTTGATAAGGAGGCTTATGATTCTCTTTGAGTATGCAACCATCCATTATTAATTTTCTAAGAAAAGAAACTTTCACTTCACTTTTATTTGGCTACTAAAGGTAGACAGGCAGGTAGGCCTTGGAAGAGGTAGGGGAATGAATATAGTCCTTGGTTCAGATGATCGAATGTGTCGACGCCCCGACCCCTGCCGGGTGGGAGGAATGCCTACCCCAAATTTTGATTGGTTGCTTCATAATCACCAGCAATTTTTTTTAGGTTAATGCAGACATTTCCAAAATCTTACCCTGGAAGACCCAACAGTCTACCAATTTTTGCTATAGAAATGGGTAACATTTCTTTTTGGCTATCTTTGTTAAAAATTGCTTTTCTATTTTCATCATAATTTTGGGCACATAGCATGATAAATTATGGGTAAGGGAAAACCTCAAGGAACATCATGCATCCCAATCCAAGCACCCATGGTGTAGTGATACTATTAATTGGTAATGGTTTACCTGGGTTAGCTTGCATTTGCATTGCAACCTTATTCTCACATGAAAATATAAGTTCTAAGTTAAGCCTACCAAAGATTACAGGATAATAAATATCATGGTATTCATTAGTGAAACCTGGGGTTTTAAGTAGTCTGGTGTAGTCTATTTTGTGTATTTCTTTTCCTTTCCCAATCACTGGTCTGGTAATGGTGGTAGACATGATATGATGCTTGTAAACTCTCAACCCTAAACCCCAAGATTGAAAATTTTAAACTGAAGGCTTATAATAATAGAGAGTTCGAAGGAATGTAGGATTTTTGTCTTTCACATATTGAGACTGACTCTGTTGAATCTCCCTAGTGCATTGTAATCTCCCTAACCCTCTTACTTCTAGAATCCAAAAAATATCACTTAGCAGTTGCAAATTCAATTGCCTATGTGCAATACTATGATTTAACTTCTTAATTTTCTTCTTATTCTCAAACAAGTGCCAAGTAAACTTCTTAATTTTTTAGTCTAATAGAAAAGCAAGTGAAATGTGTTGCGTCTTGACTCCACAATTATTACATTATAATTTACAATTTTGTAGCCCCATTAAAAATGAAATTTAAGGATGGCCTACAAGAGTGCAACTGTAGTTAATTCAACAGTGGCATTCAAAACATATTATAAAATCTCAACCCTTGATCTTTGTAAATCTAACAACTCTAGGTTGATTACAGAGGTTTGAGTTCACAAGTCTAGCGCTCTGAACATTTCATTTCATAATTCAACTACAACCATCCATTGAACAATCATCGAATGGTGAAAATTATTTATACATGATTTCTAATTTTCTAGTGATATATTATTTAATATTGTCATATGAAAAGAAAATATTTATTATAGTTATATTTATTATTATGTCATGTTGGATATATCCCACTTGATATTTAGATGAATTCTATTTATGTTTTATGTCATGATGTATATGTGGTGATGGTGATGATGGAGACTCATGAAGTGTTACTCAATGAATAAAAGTGGAGTGCAAAGGTGGAAATTTTAATAGGATTTTTGGAGTAGGCTAATATTTGTTTTCCTTGGATGACCACTTATATTTTATGGACCTAATTTTGATATATTTTAATATTTTCTTGTTAGAATTTTTAGCATTACAATGATAATGAATATCTAGTTAAGGATATTTTACAATATGTGGATCATATTGATTCTCTTAAGGTACCCTAATTTTTATTGTAAAATTAACTAGAGTTCTAGGTGTCGAGACTTGCAAATTGTTAGGGTTTTGGTGTTTATGCCATGAAAGGTTTATCCATGATCTAAAACCCTTTGGCTTCTATTATCAAAATCTTGTGCTCCAATGTATAAATCATCAGTGACTTGTATAAATGGTGTTCATCACTTAAGTCATTTAGTGAACACCTTCCCTCTCATTGTGTTACCGACCCTTTCATCTAGATTACTGATTAGAGTAGTAACTTCTAATGTCATTGTACCGGTGGTGCTTTATGCCGAATTGTGGGATTGGAAAACTAAAAGAACTCTTTTTGGGCTACTTGTGGTACCGGTGGTGCTTTATGGCTGCGAGGTTTGGGGTGGTAACACCTCAGAGATGAAGTGGAGACAAATAGAGAGGCTACAAAAACATCTAATCACAAGTAGCCTCAGAATTAAAATATCGGTCCCCTATGAGATTGCGCTAGCAGAGTCCGGGGCCTTTACGTTGGAGGCTTCAGCATTGACCTGGGTGTTAAGTTATTTAAAGAGGCTTGAAAAATGGAGGCATCCCGATGGCCCAAAATAGCAACGGAGGAAAAGTTAGAAAGAAGGAGGAGTACATGGATGAAACATAATGACAAATGGATGAATAAGTGGGGTATTAGCATAAAAGAATGCCCAAACACAAAAAGGGATATCAAAAAATATGTGCAAGAAAAATTCAAAGTAAGCATGTGGACAAAGCAAATAGGAAGGAAAAAACAATATTACATAACACATCTCAATCCCTCATGGGACCACACACAAAAAAGCTACTTAAGATCGGACATAAAATGCAAAGCGAAAATGCTAATAGCACAACTAAGAACTAGTTCGCACCAACTTAGATGTGAAACTGGAAGGTGGTCGAGGCCTAAAGAAGAATGGGAGGAGAGAATCTGCTGTTTATGCAATATGGATTTAGTGGAGACGGAATGGCATTACATCATGGAGTGTCTAGCCTACGAAGATATTAGGGTCAACTACAGGGATACTCTGACTGTTGACTCTTTGTCCAGCCTGTTTGAAGAAGAGAGGTTAGATAAACTTGTGGTGTACTTGATCAAGATTCATAGCAGAAGATATAAGATCCAAAAAGCAAAAGAGTTTAGTTTGAGGTTGTGTGGGTGATCTGCCTTTTGTGGATTAGGGCCCCCTTGTGGGTTTTTTTGGATTTCTTTACAGCTTGTTTGGTTTCTATGGTCCCATAGGCTATTTGGCCTCATGGACGTTATTAAAAGCCTTCATTCATTCATTCATTCGTGGGTGGATTAGTCTAGCACAACCTTGCTCCAAACCCATGTACTTAAAGTTGTGCCATCATGCTATGTCGACATGTGTACCCCGAAGTTGTCCCTATTCTTAGTGGACCCCGCTTGGCTTTTGTCCCCACTATTTCCTTTTGTGTCTTCTTATTGATGGGGGCTTATCCTATTATGCAAAGTGACATCCTCTCATTGTAGTGCAAGGAATCACCCCACAGCCTCTCGCTAGCATTTTCATCTCAAAGTTACACCGGTGCAATATATCGACACGTGTCCTCCATGTTGATTGAGCTCGATGGTGATGAATAGATGCAACCCAGACATGTGTCATTATCTAGTTGCAGCGCAATCTTTCCTCACAGTGTCACTTGAATAAAGGCATTTTTAAAATCTTTTGCGCCAAAGGGTTTAGTGAGTGTTGTCTGTTGATTTGAGATTCTACAAAATTAACAATTGATATTCAATGAAACTTGTAGTTCGCGGGATGCCATGCAGACCTCGGCCTCAACTCTTTTGGACATTCAATGTTGAAGATGACATAATCAAATGGTGATGTGACTGTGTTTTAAGCTTAGGGTATCATTCTTCAGATGACAAAGGAATTGATCAAGTGTGAATTGCGACAATGTGTGTTGTATTGTTGGTTCCAGTTTGAAAGTGTCAAGTGTTGATGTAACAGGTATGTTCAAAAATTTCTCTCTATATTAAACGATATTTTCTAGGATTCTAAAGTTTAAAGGCATTTGTTTTCCTCTATGAATATCATATATTATTCCCCCATATTTTAAGAGTCCCCTATTGTAATTGAGACTGCCAGATTTCAAAATGAGTCAAGGTCCGTCTCGAGGCACTGGTAGGGCAAAGCATGGTCTAACACAAGATCTTATGAGCCAACTCCCTGGATCTACTAAGAAATGCAAACATGCCCAGTGCATAGGGATCTTTTCTAACAGAGTTCATGATTGGTTTTATTTTGTTAGGGATCCAAGTATTCTAAATCATGGATGGGATTTTTTTCCAATTCTATTATTACCGTTGCTCATTCGATAAGCCAATTTCAAACATATGGAGATTAGGCTTGGGAAAAATAGTTGTCCCCAATGTATTCATGAATGTGGATTTGATTTAATCTATCTGTGATAATTATAATGCCGACACTGGAACATTATGTAACCATGCAGGCATACCAATGATGATAATAAATAGGGATTTGATTGTGGAAGTTTTTGATCTCAACCCTATGGTAGACATTAAAATTAGTATTAGTGATCTTCACAAGGAATACAACAGAGATAAACATAGTTATACGGTTATATGGATACCATATCATAGGTTGAGAAATATGGGCAAGCCAGTGCCAATTAAGGACAGTGAATTGGAACCTTTCAATGAAGATGGGTTTGAAGATTATTTCAGAGTGACATATTATGCCATGTGTCAAGTTTTGGGGATTGATTATGATCCATAGATGCTAATGCACCTTATGATGATGGTTTCTGACATCCAACACCATTATTTACATAGGAATTTTGATTTTTCTTCCTACATTGCTAAGGCCATTCACAAAGAATTTGTATCTTTTAAGAGGGATAACCTAACCATTTTTTTCAAGTGTTATTCACAGTTGTGTCATTTCTGTTGCATAATAGAGAAAACATTTGGTATGAAGCCCTATAGATTCATCACCTAACCCCTAAAGGAGATCCTATGCCCATTTAGGGATGAACTCACATCTGGGATTCACACTGCCAAAATTTTAGCTGTCCTGTTTGAAGAACATTTTGTGCATAAAATATTGGGGTTGCTGGGTCACCTAAAGACAAGGTTGTCAAATTCTATGATGAACTTCCTAAGACCTAAGGATAGATAACCTAAGAAGGAGATTGACCACAATTGGGGTGATTGGTTTTTCATTCTGACACAATAGTTATTAGAGTATATGGAGAAAATCTTAAGCCACACATTCTGCCTAAGTGGGTGCTAGACATGATAGCATTCCTTGAGATAATGTGGCAACTAAATGAATCTAACAAGGTACATTTGAGGCAACATAAGAAAGGATTATTTTCTTTATCAAAGGTGGTATTCCTAGGGTTTGAAATTACTACAAGAGAAGGATTAGATCTCTTAGGTCTTAAGCTGCAGGTATATAGGATTGGCTCAACTGAGCTAAGGAATTTTGAACCAGAGCATTTCATTAATTAGACCAAAAAGGGTAAAGGAAAATCTACATATGAGCATAAATTTGATGAACATGAGGATCTAATATGAAATTGCATAACCATGGTAGAAGTGGATTTCAGAAGAGACAAATGGTTTAGAATTTTCCTTGGAGAAAGAAAGAGAGTACTCTATGACCTTGGGTACCAAGGAGCTTTTAGAGAAATTGAAGATCCTATTCTCAAGATGCAAACAATGTTGGATCACGTTGATGAATTATGATTTGTGCCTCCACTATTGGATGCAAATCCTAATGCTCAAAATCCTACTCTAGAGGGATTGCAAAAAGAAGTGTGAGAGGTGGAACAATTAGTGTGTCAACCAACATTAGAAGAAGTTGCAAGAGCAGGAAATGAAATCCTTTGGTAAGGATCAACATAGCAAGAAGTTGACAAACCTCTAGTTGATTATTTGATGACTAAGGAGGTAGGAGAAAATCAAGTTGATGTGGAATAAATTCAACAAGTTTTAGCTTCTCCTCAAATAATTGAGATGATTGGTTGTCTCCCCAAAAGGACATTGTTAAGCTTGGAGGAAGGGAGTAAGGTTGTGCATGATGTAAGGGCCCTAGTATGCAAGTAATTCCTATCAAATGATAAATAATTTATTAATTCTAATGAATTCAAGTCTCTCCTATTGAAGAAGAAATTAGAGGATTACCTAAAGAAGTTAAATGAAGAGCAAGCAAAGGTTGGAGAAGATGAGATGGAGGAAGCTTAGAGGGTCTTGAAGGAGATTAATCTTGATATTAGTAAGATCACCCCTAAGGAGGGAAGGAAGCTAGTCAAGGAGAGTGGATTCTTATTGCTACTAGGATGGTATATTACCTCTGCCATTGTCATGGATTCAATTAGGAGGCAAGACAATGAAGAAGATGAAGTATTAACCAAGGCTCGAAGATTAAGGAGTTATATTTTGGATCAGGTTTCAACACTAAATTTGAAACACTAGCTATATGGGGAATAGCTTCTGATGAAAACAAGCCCCAAGTAGCTAAGGAAATAAATGAGCTCACAAAGAACCTAATTGTTAGGAGATTAGGTGACACAAGTACTCCCCAAGAGGCATCTTTAGTACTGAACACAACATTGTTCAGTGAGGTTGCAACAAAGAAGCTGTAGGTAGATTTTGATAAATTGAAAAGCAATCATTTCAAGTTGATACAAGAGTGTAACACATTGAGGTCACTGGTTATCCCTCCTTAGAGTATTGCATTGGAGCCTACTACTCCTGCTAGTTTAGGTGATGTGTCTTGGTAGGACAGAGATGCTTTCATGTTGAAAATTGTATACTTGAAGGAAAAACTAAAGCAAAGAGGCAAAAGTTAAGGTGAAGGAGGAAGGTAGAAGAGATCAAATTGCTTTAGTACTTAACTTTTTGAATCACTGTATTACATGTATCCTGCACAAAGTTGATGATGCCTGGGTGTGCTATGATAATTTGAGAAAAGTTCACATCAGCCACATCAATAGTGAAGCATCCCTAAGGGAGATTCTAAGTAGGTGGATTCCATGTATACAAGTATTAAGTCATGTGTATAATAGCTCAAGATTTGAGCTTGATGTTCTAGCTGGTATATCAACTATACATGAGATTACAGGGCTTTTGAATGATATCTTTGTGTTTCAAGATAGAATTGATGTGATGTTGAAGGATAAGTTAAACACTTTCAAAGCCCTTGAAAAATGTTTGTTACCGCTAGTACTTGATAGTGACGACAGGGAGAAATAATTAGATGATTGGAAAGATGAATTTTACAACATTACTCCTACTCTAGTAAAATCCATCACATAGGTCGATAAAGTTGATCCAATCCTTTGCAATGCTGGGCTAGACAAATTGTTGGAATTGGAGTCCAAGTTCGATGGTTTCATTAAGGAAACTAAGGTACTTCTTGATGCACAATATACGACTAATACACATAGGGTGGCAAAGGTTTTAGAGAATAAATGGTCATTGAAGGATGAGTATGCTACATGGATACAAAAATATATAGTGTGATGCGGATGCTTTACGTCATTTAAACTCTATCTATTTTCAAAGCATGTACTAGTACTTCAAGGAACTACAAGTGGTCAAAAGGAAGAATTTTAGATATGAGACAATTAGGAGAATCTAACTAGGGTTGGGAACCTAACTGAAGTCTCAATTAACCTCAGGTTTTGGCTATAAAAGGAAACTATGAATTCAAAGAAGGTACTACTAAAATTTTGATCTATCTAAAGGGGTTGGTTCTATTCTTGTATTATTAGAAGGCAATAGTAATGGTGCCTATGTTTGCATGGGGTTTTCAAAGTTCTCTTGTCTACAATTGTGTGAATTTAGAGGAAGAGATGTGAAGTCCTAAGAATGGGGGGAATTGGAATGAATTTTTTTGGTTCAATGAGCACTTAGGTTGGGCTCTGAACTAAGACATAGATTTTGAAGGGAGAACAATGCATTCACTAAGAGTGTGGGAGTGGCACATTTTCATTCCTTCCTTAGTGGGAGAATGTCGGTCCAACATGCTCCCAATGGAGAAGGATACATTCCAGTTCCTCCCCTGAAGCCTTCAGTGTTCTTCTATCCATGCCAATGGGTGCAAGCGGTGTGTTTTCCCTCAGAGCCTAGTAGTCTTTGGTTGTCAATGTCATCTAGTTCTCTCATGATGGCCTTGTTTTATAGGAAAATGGTGTTACCTTAGATATGTCATCTTCATCTTCTTGTTCCAGCAACCTAACGAGGTGTGTTCATTGTAGAGACATCTCTAAAAATGTCTAGGTTGATCATTATGGTCTTCAAATTGAGTCTAGAGAAATTGACTTCACTTATGCTACACTCAACATCTAGAGAGTATGGAATGGATTCACTTGCTGAATCCCAGTCTCCATCATTTGTTGATAGGACTTGAGGATTTAATGGAGGACCACTTTCAATCTTATCCACCACTGCCATAACAACCAGCAACAACCTGTGCATCAACTTGGGTGGTTCAGGAATATCTTTGTAATTCTTTTGCTTTGTCACCTTGGCTACGAGGTGGGAAACCACCCTCAAGTAGTTCACAAATTGTTGCACCCATTCTATTAAAAAGGGGAAAACTACGGGATGCTAGAGTCTTTTTAGTTTGTATTATGAAGAACCTCAACATATTTTTTATGTCTGTATAAGTCTTCTATAATGAAATATATTCTCTGATAGAGATTACATAAAAAACATGTGGTATTGTGGAAATTGTCTCTAGTTTTTTATGTAAACATCTCTTTGAAATAATAATCAAGGATTATCAATTTCTTCATGCACATTTGTTATATTGAATTTTTCTCTGTGTTAGATTCTGTTTAATGAATGGAATAATGCTTTCATGGAAAATAGTAAGGTTGTTTATATTATAAGTGGATCACTAAGTATGAATGCATACGTATCAACCATTACTACATTACCACCATGTGTTCCAATGATGTGTTCCATGTGTGAAGTGCTGAGTAAAGTTGCATATATTTGTGAAACACATGTACAACTGATTCACCCAAGGTTGAAACAATAAATAGTAATAAAGATTTGTACACATAACACAGAGAAAATGACTAATGTCAAGTAACTGCATTAAATTGACTTTGTCATCACCTGTAATGCAATCATTAATATACTAAATGGGCATTGGCTAATCTAGGTGGTTTGTTGCTTGACTTTCAAAGTTTCATGAATTGATACAATGGATTAGATGGCATAAGATAACTAATTAAAGATTAAGGTACTTCAGTCTATCCTATCCAATGTGTGACATTATCAGCAATTGATCCTAATCAAGATCAAGATTCACCCACTATTTGATCTTCTATTTCATTACAAATGCAATAAATGTTGCTAGGTGGAAGTTGTACATTCTCACAGAATAAATATAGCATCATTTGTAAAGAATAACAATTTTCTATAGTTTTGGAAGAGGTCTAGGCAATAGGCACTTCTATAAATTTATTGGCATCTTCATTTTGTGTTGGTGGTTTCTTTTTTCATTCCTAGCAATCAAGATGAGTCAGTTGATCTCTCGTTGTGTCTGTCTCTTGCCCTGCAAGTAGGAAATAGTTGATTTGGCTAGATTTGAGCAACAAAAATAGGGAAAATATTTTTGATTGACTCCCCCGTGGTTGATGGTGTTGTTTAGGAAATTATTGGTTGTGATATTATTTTAGAATATCCTAAAAAAATCTATTTAGGGTGATCCCACAATACTGTGTCCCACTTTTTGGCCAAAGTAGGACATTGAAATCAACATTTTAACCAAAGTTTCACTTTCTGACACCTATAACAACTAAACCATTAAGAATTTGAAGATGATATGAACTATTGATTTTTGAGATTTTGTGTGTAGATTCTAAATGTATTTTTTAAAAAAATTTAAGAAATAATTTGTGATTTTTTTACGTAACTTTTAATAACTTATTTTTTATAGTTAACAATATTTTTTAAAAGTGATGTTTATACCATACATCATAACTTTTTTAAAGAAAGGATCAAATTATAAATTTTTAAACATAGATTTGTAACACCAATATCTGGTGTGTAGATATTTTTTCATAGTTTTTTGTTGCATATATTTTTATTAATTTTTGAAGTGAGATTAATTATAATTAAGACATAGGTTTATACCATACAACATAGCTTTTTCTATATGTATCCAAATTAAATTATCATTATTTTGTTGAAACAAGGACATCAATACCTAGTGTGCAATTATTTTTTAGAATTTTTTTCTCTATTTTTTAATTTTTCCATGTGTGTGGAATAGAGACCTTGATGTTCGGTGAAAAACCTATGTTCACTAGAAAATAGAAAATAAATATAATAATCAAATAAATATATTTAGTGTATGGGGTGTGGTCAAGTGGCTAAGGCCACTTGGTTATCATGATGGAGCTCGAGATTCAAACCTCCCCGAAGACATGCTATCTATGAATTGCTTGTATTTTGTTGTTGTACCCAGTTCATAGCTCTGGTCAAAAAGCATTTACCCATGTTGAATAAAAAAATAAATATATTCAAAATCATACTTTTTGGAAAGATTATACTAAGGGATACATGCTTACAAAATAGAATTTATAAATGACTTCATTTGATCCCCCAAAAGGTGAAGCAAAATTGGTTTCTTGTCAGCATTTTGAAAGGTGCAGAAGAGACTCCATCGAGGTTTTGATTTAAAACTAGGGGGTTCTTTCCAAGGGGGTTTGATCTAAGGGGGTTTTATGTAACCCCCTTTAATTAAACCCCTTTAGATGGAACCCCTCAAGGCTTAAACCATTAATTTCTCTAAAAAATATGTGATTTTAGACAAAAATTAGGATGCCCCAAGTTTGGGACTCAGTATTGTGGGATCACCCTTCAGCGACATCATCTTTGTATTTCTACCAAATTTAATGGACCTGCTTAATGACCCAGGTCTAGTGAAAATGATTGGGAGGGAAATGATTTAGGAATCGCTTATCCTTGGGGATAAGCTCGATTTAGCTTTAAATGGTTATGACTGTGATGTAGGACCATGGGATAAGGATGTAATTTTTGCTTTACATCTGTTAGATCACTCAGCTATAGCTATTTGCATTCTTAAGGAGGCATGAAGGACACTTGTTATAGGCTCGTTAGTATCCTTTGGCATGGCCCTTATTATACATAATGATTTATGTGCTTGTTTATTACGAAGGGCAAGGTCTATAGTTTACACTGCACCTTTTCTTATTCAAGTGGCAGTTGTTAGGGGATGCCTCACTGGAGGCCATTAAAATTTGGCCATTATGGAATTAACAACTTTGTAGTTTGTTTTGAGTTTCAAAAAAATTGCATTTTTTGTATTTTCCTTTATCTACTTACACCTTTATCCAAGGTTCATGTTAGGGAACCTTGGCTAGTTGATTTGTAAAGTGTAAACTTTTTTGTTTATTATAATATTATAATATGGGTTATCAATGTAAATTGTAATTGTATCTTTCCATTTAATTATTGTTTTATTATCTATTATTTTTTGTTAATAACATAATTCTAGAAATTTTTATTTTTTTATGATGATCATTTAATTCCGAAAGTATCATTATGCAAAATCTTTGTAAAAAAGGTTAATATAAATCATTGAGTCATTGACACTTGTCTCTATTTCAGAGACTTTATGTACAAAATTAGGTGTGTCAAGGCTTCAGCCTGGAATAAAACTTAAGTTGTTGATCTGTGATCATCTGACGATTGAAATTTATTATAATATTATAATATGGGTTATTGATGTAAATTGTAATTGTAGCTTTCCATTTAATTTTTTTTATTATCTATTATTTTTTGTTAATAACATAATTCCAAAACTTTTTATTATTTATGATTATCGTTTAATTTTGGAAGTATCATTATGGAGAATCTCTATAAAAATGGTTAATTTGAATCATTGAGTCATTGACACTTGTCTCTATTTCAGAGACTTTATGTACAAAATTGGGTGTGTCAAGGCTTTGGCCCAGAATAAAACTTAAGCAATTGATCTGTGATCATCTGATGATTAAAATTTATTATAATATTATAATATGGGTTATCGATGTAAATTATAATTGTAGCTTTCCATTTAATTTTTTTTAGTATCTATTTTTTTGTTAATAACATAATTTCAAAACTTTTTATTATTTATGTTTATCGTTTAATTTTGGAAGTATCATTATGTTAAATCTCTATAAAAATGTTTAATTTGAATCGTTGAGTCATTGACACTTGTCTCTATTCTAGAGACTTTATGTACAAAATTGGGTGTGTCAAGACTTTGGCCTAGAATAGAAGTTATGTCATTGATTTGCGACCATCTGATTTGATTGAAATTTATTATAATATTATAATATGGGTTATCGATGTAAATTGTAATTGTAGCTTTCCATTTAATTTTTGTTTTATTATCTATTATTTTTTGTTAATAACATAATTCTAGAACTTTTTATTATTTATGATTATCATTTAATTCTGGAAGTATGATTATGTAGAATCTCTATAAAAAAGGTTAATCTAAATTGTTGAGTCGTTGACACTTGTCTCTATTATAGAGACTTTATGTACAAATTTGGGTGTGTCAGAACTTCAGCTCAGAATAGAAGTTATGTCTTTGATCTGCGATCATCTGATGATGTAAATGTAAATCTTTTTAAAGCTATACATTTTCCAAGTAACTTAATCATTATCATTTAACATTTGATACTTTCGCTAGCCACATTATTATTTTTCAAAAACTTGCCAGCACATTCGCTAGATAATTAATTTGATATTTTTTAATATTTATAAAATTCACCACCTAACTTTTTTTATTTTTCTGAATACAACTATAATTCACCAATTTTTTTTTTCAAATCTATCTATAATTCACCAGTTAAAATCACCAGTGAGGACAAATTTGATTTTTTTCTTTTGAAAATAGGCATACATTCGCTTGAAAAATTACTACCTATGGCTAAGATTCACCAGCATTTTATAGGATTTTTTAGTGGGGATTCCTTAAAGTTATCACTAGTTTTCATCCCGAGTTCAAGAAGATAGTGTTCTCTTGCATATCCACATCCAAGTTCTTTGTGTTGGTCAATGGATCCATATCCTATTTCTTCCAAGTTGAAAGAGGTCTTAGATAGGGTGATCCCCTATCTCCATACCTCTTCATCATCATGGTCAAGGATTTAAGGAGAATTTTCTTGGAAGGTCTCAACAAAGGTACAATTAAAGGGTTGAATATCACACCCTCTATTAGTTTAGTGTCCCATTAGTAACTCATGGATGACATGATTATCTTCAAAGAAGCTACTATCTAGGGACCTAAAGAGATCAAAATCCTCTTGAAAGAGTATTCTAAGGTCTCTAGGCAATGTGTCAACATGGAGAAAAACTCCCTCTTGTTTCATCAACACCCTAGGGGAGTGGAGGGGAATTCTTTTTAGTTATTTTTGGCTTCCTTGTTTCCTAATCAGAATTTGAGATGATGACTTCTATTCTAACCACCTGAGCTCTAAAGGAAGATTGCTTCTCCATATCTTCCATTGGCTTCCCTATTAATGTCCCTTTAGGAGGTGGGTTATCTAGTGTAAAGGATTCTTGCTTGCTCCTAATTAGATCCTTTAGAGCTTCACTGCTCAAGTGGTTGCTTTTGGGCTATGCTTGTGGTGGTTGTTGATGATTTTGGGATTTTTTCTGCTTCTTCTATTTTCCTTCCATTTTTTTCCATTTCTCTTCTCCATTTAGCCTCCATAGAAAGTATTTTTTGTAAATTAGTTGAATTAGGCCATGGTGCTTTAATTGCCTCAACCCCCTTGTGTTTTTAATCATTGATTTGAGAGAAGCAAGGAGGTATCTAGGTAGATTCACTTTTAATTCTTCCTTTTCTACACCATACCTTAGATGACTTAACAGTCACATAGTAGGGTCAATAATAGTTTCATACTAGTCCTCACATGTGAAATACTTCATAATCCACATTACAATAGTCTTCCAAGGCTCCAAAAGATTGTCCCTATTTATCCCTTTGCTCTCCCCTCCTTTCTTCACTACAACTAGTTGAGGCATGGGCTCTCCTTCCTTGTGGAAGGTTATGATTAACTCATTATATGAAATAGCCCTGGTGTCAAAAATATCCTACCCTTTATTAGGTAATTTATAAATAGAGTGAAGGTGGAAAGACTTAACTTTATTTTCCTACTGTAGACTATGGAGTGAGAACTATCAAAATTCTAGATGAGTTCCTTGATGATAACAACAGCATACCCTTCAAACTTCTAGAGAAAACCCAACCAACTTGCTACTGTAAAAAAATCCTGCCACTTCCTTATTTTCTAGTAATAACTAAGCAAAGTCCAACTTTGATTTGTGTTTCTATCCCACTTTTTGTATGTAGTGAGGTGATGAGCTTGAGATAAATGCACTATGGGGAATTGGCTTGATGAGGGTTTTTGAGTTGTGTTTGCATGAGAAAATGATGAAAAGATTATTTACAGAGAAGGGTAATATGGGAAACATTAGAGTGTGAGAAGGTAATGGAAAGAATGAATGCATTATTGTACACATGACATACTAAGTACAAACACATGACAATAAATGTGCTAGATTTAAATTTGATGCTATGGTGTCTTGTAGTGGACAAGTGGCAAGTTGAGAAGTTGGGATATTAAGTGGATTTAATTGTAGTGAAAGGAAATGATAACTATGCTTAAAATAAAAGAGAAGATACATACCTTGTTGTACTCTCATTTGTCCTTGCGTTATCATGTTGATATCAGCATTACAACAAAATGAATGACTCCAAATCTTTGGGAATGCATTTTGTGCTTCGATGAATTGAGGTGACCTTGGGCTTTGGGCAAGGATGAGCTCTGTTGGGGTGTAATCCATAAAAAATTTTGGAGTAGAGAAGGGAAGCTCTAGAATTATTGATGGTGAAAGTGTTGGGACCCAATTTGAAATTTGTAAAAATCCTATCTTTGTCCCCCTTTATTGCATTTGCCCTGGTTTACCCATCATAGACAATCGATCTGAGAAATTCCAAGGGTCTAACCTTAGTCAAATTTCACCTAAGTCTTGTTGAATGTCACCTTAAATGTGCTTATCATGTGTCTAAGTTGAAAAAAATATAAAAAAATTTCTAAGTCCTAAGAGTTTTAAGTCATTTTTGAGGTTTTGGTAAAATTGTAGACTTTTAGCCTACTTCCAGACTAGTTATTTCCACCTCCCATCTTGTAACCACTTCCCATTCCTTTATAAAATCTCACAAAATATATTGCACCTTTCATTATCATTCCTTTTCTTCCATTTTCTCTTTTGCAAGTTTTCGATTAGATACTACATGTATTTTGCATCGTGTATCCACATCTTATTCCATGTAAAATTCTTGCCTCAAAATTTGTAGAATCTAGAAATCTCTAAGTGTCAGGAGATTTTAAGCCAAATGAGGAAATTTTTTGGCATTTTGGTAGGTTCAGAAACCTCTAAAATCACTAACAAAGGAAATAAGAGAAAATCATGAAGCATCGGTGTTTCGGTAGGTTCACGAACCTTCAAAATTGTTAACAAGGTTCAAAGAGGGCCCAAACCTCTAACAAGTTGAAGATGACAAAGAAGATGTAAAAGGAATGTTAGTGACTTCACATCCTATTTCCCTTTCCCTTGCTAATTTTCTTGTTTTCACCTCCCTTTTCAATTCATGAAACTTCCCTCCTAGACCAAATGTGTTCACATGTAGTTCCCACCTCTAGTTCCCCTTCCTTTCCTGCATCTAGTTCCTTGTCATCATTCCATGAAGTTCCCCTCTTCATGAAATCCTTTATTTCCCTCCCTTTACAAGATCTTGATAGACTTTAGGATATCATTTCTATCACCCCCATCTTATCCTATTGTCTTGTTTTACATTCAAATCCTAACACTCCTTTACCTTTAGATCACTCAAGTTATTTTTTACAAAAAAATGATAGACTTCAGGATTTCTTTCATTCACTTTCACATCTGGTTCCATCCCCTTTTCCCACTCCCTTCCACTATCTCCTTCTTGTAGGACGTGACTTCTAGTATCTGGCTCTCATATCTAGTTTCGCATTGAATTGCTGCAAGATTTTCCAGGTTTCCAAATAATGCTTCAACAACCTTCGAAGATGTCATTAATGCCTGATTTAATTCCAACAAATTCTCAACTATAATTTTCCCACCCAAACAATAGTATGCATCCCAATGGTGTGATTCCAAGTACAAATCTAATGGTAGATAATGAAGAAGATATTAGTTTCATGGAGATGCATTTAGTTCATGTTCAATGCTTTGACATGCAGTGTAACATCAGATTTCTGCAAGTAACCAAATAGATGTGAAAACAAAGTGTTGGGAAGAATTTTTTTATTGTAGAGATAAAAATTTGAGCACCAATGTTCCCAAAAGAGAAGTTAAAGTTTCCATGGCATATTCATTTATGCCCATATGCATTTGTTGATCAAGGGCTCAATTTGTTCCATTTGTCACTTACATGTCTGATCTGAGACTTCCTTATCCTCTTTAAATTTGAATTTCTAGGTATTGTTAAGGTGGTTCTAAGAATTCTGGGTAGTGTTTCAAGTTGTTGGAGTTTCTAGGCCAATTCTAGGTTTGTATATAGTTATTTTCTGGGATTTCTAGTGCAAGGATCCATATAATGCTCTAAGTAATATGAATAGAGTGTGATTTTCAATGTAATTATCTACAATTGGCATTGTAATGTCTATTTGGTAAATCAATATAAGACATACTCTTATTTTTTCTATGAAATCTATCTCTAATTTCTTTTGCATGGTTTCAGGGAATCTGACAAGTTTCTAGGTGCACATTTGTTGCACTTGTATCAAGGATTAGTTAGTTTGTCATTCATAGAATGCAATGAAATTTTCTATTATAAGTTGTTTATGATAGGGAGTCTTTCTAGCATGCTATGTGGGGTTTGCAAATTGGGAAAGGATAACTAAGAATTGTTGTATTGTTGAAAATGAGAAGGCATTTGAGGGTCTAAGCTTTGCATGATAAAATCCAAGTCACTTAGGCTCATCTAAATTAGACTAGCTTTGCCATTGTAGTCATTTGTTTTGGGTTGAGTCCTTTTCTACCAGATTAGGCTCTAGTTCTTGATAATTGTATCTAATTCAACACCTCAATAATAAAATGATTAATATCTACAAAAGGTATAATTTATTTTGGTTTACTTGTCTTCATGGAGTTGAAAGATGTAAAGGGTTGGCTTAAATTCTTGCAAATTCATCATCCCTTTGCCTAATTAGAATGAAGATAATTTGTTATAAGTTATTTGTTCATAATGCTTCTAAAGGTACAAAGGATCATACTTTCACATGTTGAGTATTACATACTTTGTTCACACACCTATGAATATGTCAAATATTTATATATTTAGGGTCTGTAGCTACAAATTTGTATAAAACCAACACAGTATGAGTTTGTGAACATGAAAACAAAGTGTTGGGAAGAATTTTTTTACTACAGAGGTAAACATTTGAGCACCGATATTCCTAGAAGAGGAGAAGTTAAAGGAACTATTGGTGCTCAAAGTTGAGACTCCTCAAATCCCTAAAGCCAAGCAATTTTGAAGTGCTAGGGTTGTCAAACTTAGGGAAAAAGCTTCAACTTATGTTCAGGATAAGGAAAATAAGGAAAAGATGGATGAGGTGGGTAAGACCTTGTTCTTATTTTGGCTTTGCTAAACCAAGGTAGATATTCCCTAAGGTTTCAAGGATAGGATATATAATATCATGAACTCAGACCTTGGTACAAACCATACCTACTTCCCAGGACACTCCAAATTCTATCACTAATTACT
Organism: Cunninghamia lanceolata; assembly: GCA_027924645.1. NCBI lineage: Eukaryota > Viridiplantae > Streptophyta > Pinopsida > Cupressales > Cupressaceae > Cunninghamia > Cunninghamia lanceolata. Next base: position 2,281,030 of record BSBN01000905.1, read on the forward strand.
TGAAAAGCTAGTTTTAAGAGAATACAAGGTTATCACACCTTCATTAAGAAGATGCACAACCATGCAGGGAGTCTAAAATGGTGTTGTAATAGCCCCTAATTCTCATGCATTCATTTATACATGGTTGCACAGAACAAAACAACATAGAAAGATAAGAGACTATAATTTTGTTGTGTTTGAGTGTGTTAAAGGAAAAAAGAGGTTAATCAGAAGGCATACTAGTGCATTTATCCAACTAGGGCTGCATAGTTTGAATGCTCAATCAAAGGGGACATTATTTTAATCAAATTTTGATACCTAATCAAGATACCAACAAAGAATATGGATAGAAGTTTATTACATAAGTTGGACTCTACACAAGCAAACAACAACCAAAAAATTGTAAAACAATCAATTCAAGCATTCTTTAATAATCCATAAATAACCCACAAGTTTCACACATTGTCATGAAAAGGTACATTCAAAATTATTGCAAAGGCATTTTACAATTTACATCAATCAACTAATCATGAACAACATTCAAATCAACAAATGTGATTAGGGCAATTTGCTAGAATACCAAAAACTCACATAGTGCCTATGGAGACAATTGAAAGGATGTATAATCTACACATTGGATTCATTATTTGAGTATTATAATGTCCTCTCATAGCCCTTGAGAGAAAACCCATAAAATATTACAATAAAATTTCTCAATAGCCTATCATTGGAAGAAACCCTAGGTTCCACACAATTTTTTTTTTTTTTCCTTAGCTTTGTTTTACAACCAAATTTTTTTCCATCCTTTGAAAATGAATGCAAAACACATTATATAGCTCACTCAATTTTTCAAGCAACTTTATAAGGAGGGATTTGATGTCTGAAAATGAAACTGGTTGACCATGCATGCCTACATCATAACCACATGGGCTATACCAGAAAACCCTACATATTTAGAGTGTTTTCCCATGCTTTGGTACAAACATTTCATAATTTAAGGGTCTACAATAGTTCAAAGGCATATGGAGCTCACCTACCATGCCATTGGGCCTCAAAAAGATCATTAATGGTGGTCCTTGGTGTTGTTGGAGTGTCATGTCACGTCTACAAAAATGGGGGGTTTTTGCACTATGAGGGTCCAAGGTTCTGATGAAACCTGGAACCTGGAACCTAGAACCTGGGGGGCGAGAAAATTCCTAAAACCTGGAACATGGAACCTAGGTGCCCAATACTATGGAAATGGGGATCCTAGAGGAATCAAGAACCTTAGAACATTTCGAAATAGACTGGGGGAATGGGGATTCTAGAGGAACCTAGAACCTTGGAACATTTTGAAATCATTCTGAGGTCCATGAAAACTCAAAATTCATAAAATGACCAAAACACCCAAACAAAAGTCTAACTTGATACTAAGTGATAAACATAGCCCCAATCTTCAATATCATCCAAAAATTCCAAGTTTAAGCTTTCCAAATCCAACATGGGGGAGTGGGGGTTTTGGAGGACATTGGAACAAGGAATGTTTCGAGGTCAACGGAGAACCCAAAATTCCAAAATGAAAAAACACTTGAACAAAAGGCCAAATTGATGCTAGGGGACACACATATCCATAATCTTCAATATCATCCCAAGATTCCATGTTTAAGACTTCCAAATTCAACATGGGGGAATGGGAGTTTTAGAGGAAATTTGAACCAAGAATGTTCCAAGGTCCATGAAAAAACCTGAAATTCCCAAATGAGCAAAACTCCCAAAAAAAGGGCAAATTGATGCAAGGTGAAAAACATAGCCTCAATCCTTAATTGGACCCCAAAAATTAAAACCAAAGGACTTCAAATTATGCCATGTGCTTGAGGGTCTAAAGGACATTGGAAGGTTGGGGGGTTTTAGGTTCCAATGGAACATTACACCAAAAAGCCAGGAAAAGAAAAGGAAAGTGCCAAACTTAGAATTTTTATGGTATTTTTGGCAACAATAAGGCATGTGCATGGCATGGAGAAGGTAAATTGTCACTTCAACAAAAAATTTTGACCAAGGTAATGTTGCACATATGGTTGTGTGGTTGTCATTGATGTCAACACTCAATATGGTTATCACGGATGTGGTTGTGTAGTTGATGACAACACCTAGTTTAGACACTATGCTTGGATGCTTATGATGATGATATACTATGTTCATGATTGGTTGCTGATGTTCATGGTTGGTTGTTGACGTTCATGGTTGGATTTCATGCCTTGATTAATGTCAAGTAAAGTTGTATTGAGCATGTTTGTGGTCAGTAGAGATGATTTCATGATAATATATTAAGATGGGAATTAGAAGCATTAAGATGAATGATGATATATTAAGATGGGAATTAGAAGCTATAATGAGAATGAAAAGATGTCGTTGATGACATGTAGCATGTTATATGATCCTCCCTATTGTTCCTAAGGAAGTATGTGTTGATATAAGAAGATTCTAGCCTCTGGAAGTTGGTGAAGGTTTTTGCTATAGGGAGTTGCCTAGAAGACTGCCTGGTAAAATACTTTGCATTCCTCTGCATTTGAAGATATGGTCACATAGTTCAGAATTTAAGTTTAGTATGTTGTAAAGGTGATGAATCCAAAGTTTCAAATTATTTGCTCCTCCACAGTGAAAGTTATAAGTGACAAGGATCTGGTTTGTGCTCTAGCAGAATGAGGTGATGATGAAGGATTGTTGGAATGCTCCGCATTCCTCCACAGTGATAGATATGGCTATGCAATTTTGAGGATATGTTTAGAATAGTGTATGAGTGAATTCATATGAGTATCAGGTGATTTGGAGGTCTGCAAGTTTAATTTTCAAATGACAATGAGCTACAGATAGTTCCAAATACCTGACTATTCCCAGGTAACATGATTGAAGGATTGTGGCACAAAATCTTTGTTGTGTGGAGTTCAAGGAGTGTTTGAAGATGTTGTATGGGTTAGGATGACTCATTTGGAAGAATTTCATGAAGATCTTTCTTGTTTCTTGTACTGTACAAAGTTTTCAAGTCAGTTTGTGAAGAGTTGTTGTTAAGGCCAACTGAGGAATGTTGATGATGTGTGCCACAAAGTTGTTGCTGTGTGGAGTTCAAGGAGCATTTGAAGATGGTTTATAGGTCATGTCTATTCATCTAGGAGAAGTGCAAGTAATTCTCAATCTTTCATGAGTACCACCAAGATTGTAATGACTGATGTGCTATAAGATTCATGTGTTTTTGCTTAAGGGCGACCTATTTCAAATGAGCATGACATGAGGATGTTATTCATTGAAGGATGATTCTCTGAAGGATGTTTAGGACTAGGTTAAGCATGTGTTGAGGTCTATAAGGCATGTGTTGGAGTTCCATGGAGTTCATGTTAGGGCTTGCCCTTTACATGTTTCATGTTGTGTGATCTCTAGCTGACTTGTAAATTGTAATATTCTTGTTGTATTGGTCGGATTGTAATGTAATCAATGTAATATCATGTATATATTGTAAACATAGTTGATCTAGGTGAGGTATAATTGTGAATATGAATATGTGAAGAGCAAAATATGAATATGATATGCATTATGATAAGCGACTGAAGGAGAAAGAACATAAGCAATAAGGGTTGTCCTAATTCATCTTGAAGACATTTTTTGTGATAGGAGGAAAGTGAAGAGTGTCTAATTGATCAATCATCAAAAGAAGAGTGAAGCTTGGAAAATTTTCAATCATAAAAGGTGTGAGCTTCAATGCTAGTTTTCAGACAGAAGGATTGTCATGCTGTAATTTTTTCTGAGTTTGTTCTTAGTTCAAGGAGTAGTTGCTTCCTTGGGTTGTAGCCCTAAAACAAAGTTAGTAGGGAGTTGTAACTTCCTTAGGAGTAACCCTAAAACCTTTCTCTAGGGAGTAGTAGCTTCCTTGGGTTGTAGCCCTAAAACAAAGTCAACAGGGAGTAGTAGCTTCCTTGGGTTGTAGCCCTAAAATAAAGTTGTAATTTTGAGCTTCATATATTATGAGTTAATCATCACCATGTTTTTTCCCTTCTTGGGTTTTCCACGTATACCTGGTGTTATGTGTTGTTATGCATTGTGAGGGGGGTGAATCAATATCCAATCAAACTTCAAATCTTCTGGAGTAGATTAAAACTTAAAACTTTATAGTATTAACATAAACATAAAAGATCTTAACTACTTAAGGAAGGTCTAGGATGGCTTATAATGGATCTCACAAGGCACCTGTGTTTGATGGAACAAATTGTTCCTTTTGGAAGCTAAGGATGGAAAACTATCTATCTTCTCTAGGGTTTGGTGTTTGGCAAGCTGTCAAGAAGGGTTACACTACTCTTGCTTCTAGGCCTACAGATGCTGATGAGATTAGGTTGTACAACAATAATGCCAAGGCAAAGAATGCTATCATGAGTGGGCTAGCTGATTCAAAAATTCTAAAGGTAATGAGTTGCACATTTGCTAAGGATGTCTGGGTAAAACTTGAAAGCATTTATGAAGGACATAGTAAAGTGAAGCAAGCCAAGATGCAAATCTTCAAGAGCAAATTTGAGACCCTGAGGATGAAAGAAGATGAAGACATTGCTAATTATATGCTCCGAGTGGATGAAATAGTTAATGCCATCACAAGTCTTGGTGGAGAAGTGAAAGAAGATGAGATTGTAAAGAAGGTACTGAGAACTCTTCCTAAATCTTACAGTCATAAGGTATCTGCTATTGAGGAGACTCTGGATTTGGATAATTATATAGTAGATCAATTGTTTGGCTCTCTCACAACCTTTTAAATGAGAGAATTTGACAAAGGTGCTCCAAAGAAGGAAGCAACATTCAAAGCAAGTAAGAAGACAGAAGATAAAACAACTGATCAAGATGATAACCTTGATGCGGTAGAGGAAAACTTTGTAAGAAGATTGAATAAGGGCACCAGAAAATACAAAGGTAAGTTACCTTTCAAATGTTTCAATTGTGGGAAAATTGGTCATTTTGCTTCTAAATGTTCTTTTAAAGAATCAAGGGGTAGTAACAAGAGAGACAAGTTCAAAAGAAGTCTGTATTCCATAGAGAGTAGTTGTTCTTTAGAAGATGAGGATCATGATGATTCAAATGATGAAAGACTTTTCATGGCCTTGAATGTTGGTGACAAAAAGGATGATTTTAGGAATTGTGAAAAGTTTGATACCTTACAGAATGATCAAGATAATGAAAAATCAATGGTTGTATGGACTACCTTTCATGCAAAAGAAGAAGCCAATACTTGGGTAATTAAGAATGGTTGCTCTAACCACATGACTAGTGACAAGGAGAAGTTTATCAACCTTGAGAAGTGGAATGGTGGAGCTGTTAAGTTTGGTGGTGATGACTCAGCACAAATTTGTGGAAAGGGTGCTATAATTATTGATGGGAAGAATAGGACTAAGGATGTCCTCTATGTCAAAGGGCTAAAGCATAATCTTCTCAATGCCAGTCAGATGTGCAGTAAAGGATACAATCTTACTTTTCATGCCAAAGGATGTGAAATCAAGAAGGTAGGGTCCGAAAAACTAGTTGCAGAAGGTATTAAGACATATGGAGATATTTATCATCTAAAGAAGGTAAATGGAAGGACCTATTTAATGGCTCAATCTAGTGAGTGTTGGCTATGACACAAGAGAATGGGACACATAGCCTTTGATAATATGGTGAGAGACATGCCTAAGATAACCAAGCCTGCAAACACATTATGCAAGGAGTGTCAAATGGGAAAGTAGACAAAGATAAATTTCAAGAGAAAGGAGTATTCTTCTACAATGCCTCTAGAGCTGATTCATATTGACCTATGTGGCCCTACAAGAATGAAGAGTCAACAAGGTGAAAGGTATTTCATGTTTCATATTGATGATTATTCTAGAATGACTTGAGTTACTTTCTTAAGAGAAAAATCAGAAGCCTTTGATAAGTTTAAGGTATTCAAAGCAATAGTTGAGAATGAAATGGATGCTAAGATCAAATGCTTAAGATCTGATAGAGGAGGTGAATTTACTTCAAATGAATTTGAAACATTTTGTGAAGATCATAGTATTAGGAGACATCTATCTACTCCTAGGACCCCTCAATAGAATGGGGTAGTGGAAAGGAAGAATAGGATTGTATAAGAGATGGCTAGGGCAATGTTGAAAGATGAAGATTTGCTTGATATGTACTAGAAGGAAGTAGTTCACACTGTTGTCTATCTTTTCAATAGAGTACAATTGAGGGTCAATAGTACTAAGATGCCTTATGAGCTTTTGTATGGAAGACCTCCCACTGTTAGATATTTCAAGATCTTTGGCAGCAAATGCTACATCAGGAGAGATGAAGAAGACCTTGGGAAGTTTGATGCAAGGTGTGATGAAGGGATCTTTCTTGGTTACTCAACTTGAAGCAAGGCCTATAGATGCTACAACAAGAGATTGGGAAAAATGATTGAAAGCATAAATGTCAAGGTAGATGAAGACTTGTATCAAATCTCACAAGAACTAGAGGATTGTAGATCTGATATATTTCCCTACATTGAAGAAGAAGAAAAGAAAGAAGAGAAGGAACAAGAACCAGAGAAAATCCCTAAGACTCCAGCAAAGTATGTTCAGAAGAACTATTTAATAGATTAGATCATTGGAGATAAGAATGAATGTGTGGAGACTAGGAGAAGGTTTGCAAAGGCAAGATAGCAAGTGAATTTGTGTTTATTATCAAAGGTAGAGCCCAAAACCTTTACTGATGCTAGCAAAGATGATGGATGGTTGAGGGTAATGGAAGAAGAATTGAATTAGATAGAGAAGAATTAGACATGGGAATTGGTTCTCAGACCAGCAGATAAGAATGTTATAGGAACAAAGTGGGTGTTTTGGAACAAGTTGAATGAAGATGGTAATGTTGTAAGGAACAAAGCAAGATTGATATGTAAGGGTTATTCACAAGTCAAAGGCATTGATTTTGAGGATACTTTTGCTCTAGTAGCTAGGATGGAGGCAATCATGATGTTTCTTGCCCTTGCTACTCACAAGAACTTCAAGGTTTATTAGATGGATGTCAAGTCAACATTCTTGAATGGTGATCTAGAGGAAGAGGTCTAAATTGAGCAAACAGATGGTTTTTAGTTATCAGATGATCTGGACATGGTATGTGGACTCAAAAAGGCTTTTTATGGACTCAAGTAAGCTCCTAGAGCTTGGTATGCTAGGTTGGATAAATACTTACTTTAGCAAGGATTCAAGAAAGGTACCACAAATAGTAATCTTTACATTAAGGAAGAGGGAGACATGATTTTGATAGATGCAGTGTATGTTGATGACATTATCTTTGGTGGAGATGATGATATGTGTAAGAGGTTTGTAGAGGAGATGCAAAAAGAGTTTGAGATGTCTATGATTGGTGAGATTTATTTCTTCCTTGGGCTTCAAATTATTTAGCTAGATGATGGTATCTTTATTTCTAAGCCTAAGTATGTTAGAGAGATGTTGAAGAAGTTTGGTATGGAAGATTCCAAACCAGTGAGTACTCCTATGGTCACTGGTTGTCACTTGAGCAAGAATGATGAGTCACCGGAGGTTGATCAGACTTTCTATAGATCTATGATTAGAGGACTATTGTACTTGACTACTTCTAGACCTAATATTATGCATGTAGTATGTGTGGTTTCAAGATATCAAGCTAATCCTAAGCAAACTCATGAGAAGGCAGTGAAAAGAATATTTAGATACTTGAAGGGAACTCTGGATTATGGCTTATGGTATCCAAGAGGCAATGACTTTGATTTGAGTGCTTACATTGATGCTGATTGGGTTGTTTATGATGATGATAGAAGAAGTACAAGTGGTGGTGCTTTCTTTTTAGGAAGTAGATTGGTTTCATGGCATAGTAATAAACAAGATTCAGTGTCCTTTTTAATTGCAGAGGTAGAGTATATTACAGTAGCATCCTACTGTACACAAGTGTTGTGTATGAAGAAAACTTTGAAGGATATCAAGGTACTGTATGATGAGCCTATTCCCATTTTGTATGATAATACAAGTGCTATAAATATTTCAAAGAATCCAGTGATGCATTCTAGAACCAATCATATATCAATCAGGTATCACTTTTTGAGAGAGAAGGTTGCAGAGAATGAAGTGAAGTTGAAATATGTTCCAACAAAGGATTAGATTGCAGATATTTTCACAAAGGCTCTTGTAAAGGAAACTTTTGAGTATCTCCAATAGAGGTTAGGGGTAATTGTCCCTCTTTCTTGCTAGATGCATAGTTGGTGCATCTATCTAGGGGAAGTAATTCATGCTATCTCTCTTTCCTGGACTGATGGTGGCTACCTCTCAAGTGGAGCATGTAGTAATTGTTGCTGACATGGGGAGAAGGTTGAAAAGGAGAGTTTGTAGATATGGGATCAATGACTTCATGCTTTCTAGGTAGATGGTTATCCTTTGCTAAAAGTCCTTGGATAGAATCCTTCATGGGTTTCTTGAATGGGGTTGGATTAGGTTGATAAGTATATTGTTGATAAGATTTTGGATAATATTAGCTTTGACAGGAGGGGTTAGATGGTTGATAGGATTGTGGGTAGTATTAGTTTTGATAGGAGGGGTTATATGGTTGATAGGATTGTGGATAGTATTAGTTTTTACAGAAGGGGTTTAATGAGTTGGGTGATGAAGGTTTGGAAGGTGGAGGATTTATGGATATTAGTTGTTCATGTAGGATTTGGAGTTCAACCATAAATTGTTTGATAGGATCTTGTTTTAGGATGGTGTTTCCCTTTTCAAAGTGCCATGGGGATGACCAATAGGTATGCTATTTGGATGCAAGGAGTAGCTTATGCTAGGATCATTAGTATATTCCTCTTGATCTACTAAGCTCTCATCATCATCTTTATAGTCTACAAGGCTCTTGTCATCATCATTGTCAATTTTAGGACCTACTTTGATTGTGATTGTGGGTTGTGCATGAGCTTTGTGCAAGGGGGTAGGCATAGAGGTTTTATATTGCATAATGAAGTTTTCAAACTAGGGGTCCATGATGGATAGGATTAAGGATGATGGGATTCTTGGATTGCAAATTATCTAGCTCTTTAGATTTTGATGCAAGATTTTCAAGTTGGAAAAAGTCAAAATGTGTTTGGATTGGATGAAAAGGAGATTTCATGAGTTTTTGACAAGAAAACACTTCAAGCACATGAACAAGCTTATTTTATTCAAGTGGGAGTGTCAATCTCTGTGGGCCCAAGAATATGCTATCTACCAAGTTGAAGATAGCTAGGTAATGCAAGGCTATGTACCACCTATGTGCCCCTTATCATGGAAGTTAAGGCCTTTCCCACAGTGAGCTCTATCTCGACAAACTTGGAAGCACAGTGTGAGTAACTTCCCAAGCCTAACTGGTATCTGGTGCACCACGAAAAAGGATGGTTGGAAGGTCTTAATCTAGGCTAAACAATGCTACCTAGGAGTGTCCTCATTATACGCAAAGGTACATGAGGGCCAAAATTTGTGAACTGAAGTCCATCTACAAGCATTTGGAATAAGCGCAAGTAAATTTCACTTCACCTTGTGTCCTTATGAAAATGGGCCCCAAGGTTGTGCTAGACACGATGATGACTCCTTTGAGGTACAGATTTTGGTCTCCCCCCTTTATATACCCTACTAGAACGTGTGGTTACGGTTGACCCCTAAGGTGATGAAATCCTTAGGAGGAACCCTAAAGGGAGATAAATCTAAGTACTTTTGATCTCCAAGATCACTTTGCAACACGAGGAGAGAGCATACACACTTAGACTCTCTGGATAAACATAAAAACAAAATGGAACTTAAAGAGTGCTTTTGATCTCCAAGATCACCTTTCTTGTGAGGAGAGAGCATACACATTCTAGAAGCTCCCAAACAGGATGAACAAGAGTTAATTTCCTTTAAGAAAATATTGTGGCTAAATTTGTGGATAAAGATTTTCTTTGACATGCGGTGCTATAGGCAATGCATTAGTAGTTTGATGTGTTTTGGTATTTGTCAAGCAATTTTCCCTACATTCAATGAGGATTAGACATAAACATAATCCCTGCAAAAATCAAAAAATTATTTGATTAAACAAAATAATTGATATTACCATTAAATTCCTCATGATTTTTAATCAATTTCAAAAAAAAATTGTTAGATTTCGATGTAATATGAAAAAAGTTGTGTGTTGGAAGATTGAATGTAAAGGTTGAATTTAAATGATTATACTTGATTTTTTGTGAAAAAATTATAAAAAATACCTATCCTATAGTGAATTTCATCAAATTACCTTTCCAATGCCTGTAATTTTGTAAAAATATGACTTGTCTAGCAAACGTTATGCAAAATTGAGAAAACAACTAGTTTTAGGTAAATGAACTAGAGTGGGGAGGCTCCCGCCCTAGGATGCTCCTACAAAAACTTGATCTCCAAAAGCACCTCAAAAAGAGAAGAAACCTGCAAGCTTAAGACACCAAAAAATCACAAGCACTAAAAATAAATGAAGGATTAGCGTATTCATGTCGGGTTCACCAAATGTAAGCAATAGAAATTTGAAACATAAAATAAGATAAAATCACAATACTAAAATCCTAGTTTCATACTCCATCACAAACCTCAGATAGAGTGTATTGAATCAATGTGCTCAAGATTTTGATGGCATGTGGATGCTCAACTCATTAGCATAACACTAATGGTTTTGAGTGATAGAAATAACATAGTTATTTGCATTAAAATTCGTGATGATTCAAAATGAGTGAAAGGAAGAATTTATAAATTTTTTGATGGATGGATAAGGATAACATTTGAAGGTGGATAAGGATAATATTTTTTATTTATTTCCATTTAACTAGTTGCACATAAGTTAGGAAATAGAAAGAAATTGAAAGAGATAAGATGAGGAAGTGAGAAGATAATTAGAAGATTTAATTACTGATTTTTATAATTAAGTTCACATAGATAAGATTATGATAATTAGAAGATAATTAATAGAATTATCTAATTAATTTAATTAATTAGATACACATGAGTTAAAAATAGAAAGAAATCAAAAGGGATATGATTGAGATTAATTAATTAAATAAATAGTTGATTTATTTAATTAATATTGGAATATGATTTAATTATTAAATAATTATAAATTATTTAATTAACATTATAATAATTAAATAATTGATTAAATAATTGTAAATTATTTAATCAAATCTAGGAAGTGGGAAAGAGGGATAAATTAGGCAATGTTATGAGAATTAGGTGATGGTAGGATGAATTAAATGATGATAGGACATGATGTTAAGACACTATAAAATTTAGGTGTCTACAAAAAGAATCAAAACTTGTTTTGCATTCATCTACGATTGCATTCATAGAAAATACCTAAAAACACTAGAAAACACATAAAGAACAACAAGAAATCGAGAAAACCCTTGATCCCATCATGAGGTCAACAAATTCAACAAATTCAAATAAATCAACACAAACAAACTCTCTCCCTTTTGTCTATTATTCGATGTGCCTAGGAATTAGGGAAGATTGGGATAAATCCATCTTAGATGAGATTAGGGAGATCATGCCTCAACTAATTCCCATAGAGGAAATAACCTATGAGCAAGGACTTATCTCAAGGCTCATTCAAAGAAAACAAAGAAGGAAAGTTGAAGGACATCAACAAAGGGTCATTCAACAAGTCATTGAAAATGAATAGAGGAGGTTAGATCACCTCCATATCATAAACAAGAAAAATAGTCTTCGAGCTATGATTAAAACAGGTGACCCTTCAAGTCATATCACAATCACAACCACAACATCCATTAAATATTTTCATCAACATCACAACACTCATCACAATCAAGGATTTTGACTATGAGAATGATAGACATTGACCTTGTCACTCTTTGAATTTCAACAATCCCACATGGGAACAAGATATGACAATACGACCCAATCATTCCAACCAAGGAAAAGCATGTCAAGTGCTTGTTCTATCTGAAATACACCAAGAAAATCATCCTACAATTAGTTATTATGAAACTTCTAATCAACTTGACAATCAAGTTAGTCATTTAGAAAGACATTTACAAGAAGCTAGGAAAGCTTGAGAAGCCTTCCACATTGCATATCAAGATAAACAACTAGAAAAAGTTTTAGGAGAACAAAAAGTAGAGAAAATCAAGAAAACCCACCACAAGTTGGAGAAGCTCAAAGAATAGAGGCTACAACCCCTACAGATCTTATAGCCATCTTAGTCCAATAGATTAGGATGCTAGAAGCCCTAGGAGTAGAACAACCTCCTCAAATAAAAAATGACCAAAGAATTAGAACACAAGTAAATTCACATAGTGTTAGGGTTGAACAAAACTAGGGGCAACTCAAAACCCCCATATTTGAATTTCTAATCATTTAATGCTAGAAATGACATGGTACAACAAATTATGCAACCTAGTAGAGCCTATCCATTGTAAAATTATTAGTCTCTTCAAAGTTACCAATAAATTCAACCAACGTATTCAGCGATGCTTGGATATCAAATAAATATACCAAACCAACAAGTCCCATTTGTGGGGCTTATATTTTCAATGTCGACATCTCAAAGTGCATTTTCTGGAACTTATCTCAAATATCTAAAGGAACCCCTTGACTACAACATTAACAACATTTTATTGCCACGTCCTCTCCTAGATCTGCCAAAATTCAAAGGGGGAGGGAGACACAGACTCACACATCAAATCCTATACAATAGTAGTAAGAGAATTCCTTCCTTGGGATGGAGTTGTAGCAAGAATATTTCCTAAAACCCTTAAAGGAATCACCTTAGATTGGTACTATCACCTTCTAGAGTCTTCAATTCATTCCTTCCATCAACTCATTGGTGAGTTATGGCTTTTGACATGAACAAATTGATTAGAATGGGAATACAAGAGTTCCTATCAATGAAGCAAGATACGAATGAATCGATGGCACACTTTATCACATGATGGAGGCAAGTCCTTTATTCATCAACTAGCACCTTGAACATGCATCATAGAGAGTTGTGTGACCTCTTCTTGCATGCCCTTAACAAGGATACTAGAGAGGAAGTGAAAAATTTACCATATCGATCTTATGAAGAAGTGTTAGAGTGTGCCTTGATAATTGATCAAGCTGCAATTGATATTGGACAAAGGACTTATGGTTCAAATAGATGATTTCCAACTCAGATAAATGATAACAATGAAAGTAACCCTTCCACAATCAAACTCTTGAAAAACAATCACAAAGTGACTGTAGATGGGGTAATGGATCACCCCCTTTAAGGAATAGGGTAAAAGATGATTGCAATGGAAGGGATTATTTCCCTCAAAATATCAATACCATAGATTATGCTTGAAATAAAATTTATTACCAAAGGGATAATCAACAATCAAGGAATCCAAATTGGAACAAAAACTGATATGAGCTATATTGTCAATCCTTCAAATACAATAAGTTTTGCTCCTTCCATAAAATGAGGGTACATAGTACTGAATCATGTTGCGAATATAATAGGTTCATAGAAAGATTCTTAGAAGATCAATAATGCTTATTCATTGAGATGTTTCTCAACCCAAAAGAAGTAACAACAAATAATAGTAACACTAGGAAAACACCCATTGCACCACAAAATGCGGACATGAAAATCTTTCAAGATCCCTTCCCTGCCCGTCATAGTGGTGAAGCAAATAACCAAAATCCAATAGTTTTAGGATCAACTAGTTCACCCAAAACTTTTGAACCAAACATCCCTATGCAATTAGGAACAAAAGGAGAAACAAAAATTTTGGGGCTAGTAGAAACAATTCATGATGAAGAAAACACATTACCCAACTTTGAAGAAGAAATCAAGTTCCATGGGAAAGAAATCTCAAAGGTGGAACCAACTCCACCCCCTATTGGACCATATGATCTAATAGAAGATCTCAAAAAGACTTATGCCAAAATCTCTTTGATAGATCTTAGAAACTTTCCATCACATCATTCTTCTCTCTTGTAGGCAATAGGATTGAAATACCTAGATTGAATTACTCCTCCACCATATGAACAAATCAATCAAGTGGATCTTGACATGAACTCTACCGACATAGAACTTCAAGATCCTAGCTTCTTTTTTAATTTAAAGTAAATGCCTACAGAAGCTAAGTTGATGAAAAGAGGGGATCCAACCTTGTATCTATAAGTATGGATCTATGATACCTACATCAAAAGAACATTAATAGATGATGGAGTGACAATGAACATAGTCTCATTTTCCCTCCTTGAAAGGATGGGATATGGGCACACAAACATAACAACATGCCAGGATACTTTAAGGGTTTATGATAACTTGAAAATAATAACAACTAGGAAAATCATACTTCCAATATCCTTAGGATCTAAAATAGTCCCAATAATACTCTATGTCATTGATATAGACATCGGTTAGAACTTATTTTTAGGGAGACCCTAGATTCATAGAATGAAGGTTGTACATTCAACTTTATTTCAAGAATTGCACTTTCTACACCTTGGAAAAATTATGTTGTGAAAGAAGACCCTAATTCATTTAGCATTCTCAAAAATAATACAACTAAGAAGAAGATAGGCATCCCAATTGATTATGAATTGTCCACAAACAAAATTTCCATACTTGATCCAACCCCTCAATCCATACATTTGAAAAAGAAAGGAGATCTAATCAAAACTATCAAGAATATATAAATAAGAACATTTGAAAGGGGGGAATCATCAAAATAGGGACTAGTTATTTCAAAAGAGACAATAGCTAAAATCATGGAGCTATTCGAAAGTGATAGCCCTATATAATTTCCTCTTGATGTTTGCACCATCAATGTGTTTTTTGAAGGAGAGGAGGAAGAAATTGTTTAGCCTACCATGATAGGACAAAATGTAAACTAAATTGCTCCTAGCCCATAATGGCCTATACCTAAAAATAAATTTCAAATGATAATAATTGATTTGAATGAGATAGATCTAGGTGCCTTTGTTGACATCAAAGAGGAATCATCAAAGAGTTACACTCTATTGATACCACCGAGGAAACCTCATCAAGTGAGTCATATATGCCTTTGACCATAGAAATGAGTGATCCTTACACACCTCTTTCACCCCCTGAAGAAACTTACACTCATTAGACACCACTAACACAAATGGACTCTACCTACTAAATTGATAATGAGTCCACAAATGATCCTAAAATTTCATCTAAATCTTTTAAAACTCCCAATTTATACGAATCACTTTTGACTTCAACTTCAAATAAATCAAGTGACACATGGGAAGCCCCACAAGTTTAAATTAAAATAATTGAAAGATTTCCAAAAAAGATGAGATGAGTTTGGGAGAATTTTGAAAAGAGAAGAGGTTACAAATAACCATTGGGATAGAAGACCTTGTCATTCCTGACTTGCTAGAAAAGTACATAGGTATTTCATGGACATTCAACTAGAACCAAATAGAAAAACAAGCATAATCTTTGTTCCTCCACAAAGGAAAAGGGAGCCTCAAACTTCCTTTGAATTATTCTAATTCTTACAAAGTATCCAAGAATGAGTTCAAGTTAATATCTACATGCAAGATGAGTTTGAATTACTTACCAAGTTATTGAATAGTGATGAAACCTTGTATTTCACTGCCTCTCATCAACAAGCATATCAATCCGTAGCTCATATCATATTGCCTCAAGTTTCCACAAATATACCACTAGAACAAGAGACCCCAATAGGTGCTTACAAAGTAGGAGAGATAGTCCTTAGAAATGGTAGCACTAAGAATAAGAAACATAGAAGGAAAAGAAAATTTCACGAGGATTGGAAAGGTTCATATATGGTTAAAATTTCAGAAATGACATTTACCTCCTGTGCATAATGGAAGGTGAATAATTCAATGAAATGGTTAACGCCTTTCATCTTCAGAAATATTATATATGAAAAATTTAAAAAAATCATAAAATCATAAAATACAAAATAATTGAAAAAAATTCAAAATCCAAAAAAATACAAAATTTGTGAAAAAAAGAATATGCATTATCATTCTGTTCGCCATGCATTTGTTTGTAATATGCTCTTGTTTGATTTTTGTCTTAGCAAGGAGTCTAAGTTTCCTAGTATAGATTAGACCATCTAAGCCTTTTAGATTTCCAAAATAATTTTCACCATCTGTGAATCTACCTTTACATTCCTAACAGATTCAAAGTAAAGTCAATCTCTTAGCTTTATATTGATCCTAGTCTTAACAAATCATGCTATCAAGTCTAATAAAAGTAAGTATTCAAACCTACAGTACCCAATAGAAGCTTGCAAGTAGACCTTCCCTAATCCTCCTTATAAAAATGGAAGTCCAATGAGATAGTGAAATCTCTTGGTGGCACCTAACCCCTTATCTTTCTTGGCCAAAAACATTAGGAGGATTAGAACTTTGCAAAGAAATCAAAAGGCAAAAATAGAATAGCAAAAAAAGAGAGTGCAAAAAATGAGAGAATCAGGAAAAAATACTGCAAAATACAAAAAAATGAGAAAAAGAAATAGAAAATAAAAGAAAAAATATAAAGAGAGGATTGTTTATGTCCATACTCTTGGGTGGAGATAAATCTAAGCTTGAATCTATGAGGGTGGCATCTATTGGAGAAAATAAAAAAGAGAACTACAAACCACACACACACCAATTGGGCAAAGCCAAGATTCTAGTTGTCTTTAGGGCCACCTTTTGCTTTGGAGTATTTCCTTTAACCTAGGTCTATCTTGTTGGCAATATTAGATCTAAGTCTAGAAGGTACTAATAAATTTTTTTTCTTAACTAAGTTGAAATATGGTCAAAGTGTTTTGTCTAGATAAGGATCAATATTTAGCCTTTTGTAAAGCTAAGTTTAGAAATTGTTCCATCTCCTTCCCATTCCCACTTGAGTCCCTCAATAAAATTCCATCCCAAGGCTTAGTAGGTTATCCTATACTAGGTCAACTTGCAATACCCTAGGTCAAAAATCCTACTTAAGAGTAGTCATAGTGTTTATTCCATTTGCAAGCATATTAGCAAAGTTAAGAAATAAATCATGTCATAACTCACGGCATACATAGAAGCAGAAAGTAGAAAGATGTATTACATTTCCATTCACATGTGTTTTTCATCCATACATTTTTATATTGCAATTCACTCATATTAGAAAAGACAAAAACATAGCATAATCATAGTGTTGTCATCCATATGTGAATCATAGAGTATAACAATAAATGAACCATCCATGTGCACAAGAGATAAACAAAGTACAAGATATCAACTACACTCATGCACAAAACTAAACCAATCAAAGTCATGACATAAAGTGCACATCAATGTCTGAGTACATGTCACTCCACCAACAAAGTTAGTAAAACTAATGACAACACACTCATGTACATGTGAATCTCCCCATGCAAGGGGCAAATTCAATTCTCAATAAGAAGATAGGTCTCTCGAAGACCTCAAGAATGACTCTAACCTATAGAAATCTTTGGGCTCCTACTCCAAGGCCTCCTCTAGCTATCAACTACATCTAAAACTCTGTGATTCTTGTGAGTGTGAGAAGGGACCTAACTATGAAATCGTGAATGTGATGGTCCTATTGTCTTATTAGAAGACCACCTGTGGACCCCTAGGTTAATCATCTCTTAAAGAAAGGTGACTTCATCCTCCAGTGTAGAAAGTTTGGCTCTCTATGAAGTAAGCTCCTAACTGGCATGATAAGTGGGAGATAGAATATTTGTGTATTGACTAGCTAGAGAGGGAACATGAGCATTAACTAAAAGATCCTCTCTAGTCTATCCAATTAAAGGGATCAAAACATCTAATGAAGCATTTAATAAATATTCCTCCATCCATCAACAGTACCTATACCAAACCATGAAGAAAAAGAGTTTCAGTCCAAGAGTTAGAACTTAACCATTTTTTGAGAAAAAAGAAAGCACAATAAAGAAAGGAGTAGGATCTCTAAACTTCCATGAGGGATCTATTGAAATACACTAGACAACTAAGAGGGGGGTGAATCAGTTGTCACAAAAACTTTAACCACTTATCATCACATCAAATATTCAATCATTGTTATTAAGATTTAACCATGAAAGCATGAAACAAGAAGCTCAACACAATAACACATTCAACACATTAGACACTAGATTTTTATGTGGAAAACCCTATAAGGGAAAAACCACGGTGGGTGTTAGCCCACAGAAATATATATGTCATATCAATACCGAAAAACAGAGGCTCACTGCCCAATATGCTCACTGCAAATGTTGAGGCTCACTACCAAGATCAGCTCACTGCCAAGAGTTGGTGAACTGATTTGTTAGCATCTACTTCATGCCTGAGTTCAGTTCCATTGAAGCAAAGTATAACTCCTCTATTCTTCTTACACCTTCACACTTATCTTCACATTTTCACACAAGGACATCTTTTTCACAACTACATTACACGTTTTTATACAATTCATCAACCTTGGAATGTACATCAAGGTCGGCATTACATTCATCAACCATTAGAACAATCTCCAAGGTCAGAATTACAAACATACATAGAAATAGGTCTGAACCTAAACAAATTTGCTAAGGTAAAGATGTATGCAGATCATGTTGTGCCTTAGCTGGGACTCAAATGCAATATTCCATGCCATGATATACTTCCACAATCTTCGATGTATCTCCGTAAGTAGTGAAAACAACCAAGTTGGCCAAGACTGGTGTTAACACTAAGTCTTCTAAGAACAGTCATCGTCCACGATCCAAATTTCTCTTTGCGGACCAATACAAAGGTAGGAACATGATCAGGAGAAATCCACAAGCATATTATAATCACCAAGAACATCCACACAACCTCTAATCACTTTGTCAAGAAGATTCTTCAATCCGGAGCACTTGAACATAACTGTCATCCACTATCATAAAGAAAAGATCACTTGCAGACCACCAAATCACGAACCATTGGAGTTGAAAGCACTGTTGCCAAGAGACATTGCTCTGGTATGGACTTGTATGTTTTCATTGATGGAAACAAGGGTTAGAGATCTCATCACCATGATAGGAAGAGATAACTCTGGAAGGACATATTGGATTTCAGGTTTGACTGACAGAAGATGGCTACATATGGGTATTTACAGAGTGAAGGACAGTCAGTGGGTCAGTGTGCTTCCGTAGATGATGATCTGGTAATGTGGTTTTGGAATGATGTTAGTAATTGGTTGATGGTGCTATGCTCTAGAGATTAAGTCCTGACTTCCTTTAGAAGTCATTTGGAAGAATTATCTAAGTCCGAATGAACACAGGCATAGCAAAGACAATGAATAGGGCACATTGTAATGGTCCGCATTCCTCTGCAGGTGAATATTTTGTTATGTGGTTTTAAGGTGTTGTAAAAACTTGTATGAAGTGTCTAATTCCAGAGTTGTGAGATCTAAAGTCCACCGGAAAGATAGTTGCAAGCTACTGAGTATCAGCACAGTGTTTGACAGAGTCGATTGAGACAGAGTCTAAGCTCCGATGGTCTGCAATTCTTCACAAGATGATATCATGCCTTGCAGTTCTGAGGGTAAGTTTGGGAATGTGTGAAGAATCCTTGATATGATTTTGGAAGTGTTTTCTGATCCACAATAAAAGATGTAAGTCAACAGATGAACTTGATAAGCATGCTCTTAAGGAACATACCAACTAGTATAATAAGTCATTGTGCGGAGAAGAGATAGTGTGTGAAGGATCTATTTAAGTGATTGAATGATTAGAGCTGACCTATATGAACACATTTGGGGAAAGATTTGGGTCCACATAACATATAGTGCATTGGATTGAGCTAACAAGCTACATCTTTCAATGTACACATTCCACTTCTTGGATGTCAACCTGATTATGAATCAGATCATGATGCGGATATATAAGAACAATGAATTTTGGTTGTGGGTGTGTGTGGTGTGATGTGAATGTACAAATAGTAGAGCAAAGACATAGATTAGTGATAATGAAGGCTTGGGATTCAGAATTCAGTTGCTAAATGACTGCACCTTGGCATAGTGACAGATGCTTATGCAGTATCCAGTTTTCATGTGCAATTTGCTTTGTACTTAGCATAAAGCTTTCTTCATCAAGGCAATGAGCCTCCATTAGGGTTTAACAGCCCTCAAGGTTTAACAACCCTTATTGTAATCTTGCTAGGTTTAGGGTTGAGGCAGTGAGCCTGCTTGACCTAATTGTACTTCATGGAAGTGACACATCATGTTCCAGGCCCGTGGAGTGACCAAGCCTGAACATCATTATTTGTAAAGATTGCAATATATATTTGAGAGCTAATCCTCTCCTTGGTTTTTCCCATTTTGGGTTTTCCACATTAAAATCTTGGTGTCCATGTGTCATGTTTTTATGGTTGTTGTTCATATACATGTTGTGCTTTTGTTTAATTATTTTTTGAAAATGGTTGAAAGTTGAAGTGCATCAAAAGATTGTTAGAACACTGATTCACACCCCCTCTTAGTGTTCTTGACATTCAACAATTGGTATCAGAGTCAAGTTCCTTAGAAAAAGTCTAACAACTTAAGGAAGATCTGGGATAGTGTAATCATGGCAGCAAGAAGATTTGGAAATTATGAAAGCAACAAACAACTAGAAGCAGCTCTTATGGATCTTGAAAATTCTAAAGCAGAAGTCAGGGATTTGAAAGAAAATTTGCAACAAGTTGATGAATGCATCTCAAAGCTAAAAGATCAAGTCAAGAAATTCAAAGACAAATACAAATAAGTTAATGATCAACTGATATCAGCAAATGAAGCCCTAAATGAATTGGAAGCAGAAGTTATAGAAAGAACAAGAGCAAAAGATGATCTAAATCTAATTGTGAAGAGCAAATCAGAAGATTGTGCAAAACTTGAAAAAGAAATTGTAAGTCTAAAAATAGATCTGGAAAAGGCCAGAAGCTTTAAAGAAAAATTCAAGATAAGTATTGTAAAGCTTGATGAAATGATTTCTAGCTAGAAGAGTGCTGATGACAAGCAAGGTTTAGGATTTGAGAAAGGAGAAAGTTCAAAATCTGGTCAAATAAATAATGAGTCAAGGCAGAACAGAGGATACTAGTTCAAAAATCAAAGAAGAAGACCTAGAAGACCTCCAGTCAGACAGCCAAATGCTCAGAGGTACCCATCCTTCAATGGTCACTGTTATAAATGCAATAAGTATGGTCATAGGGCTACTTAGTGTAGAAGTAGAATGAATCGAAATGCTCCATCTTTCTCTGGTAAATGTTTCAATTACAAGAAAATTGGTTATAAAGAAAATGAGTGCAGAAGTATGTCAAGAAATATGCCAAACTATTCTAGGAATGGTCAATTCTTCAATGACAAGTGCTTCACATGCAATAGATTTGGACACATGGCTAATCAATGCAGATCAAGAATGAATTCATTCAGAGGAAGAAATCAAGGACAAGGAAACATTGAATGTTTCAATTGCAACAAATTTGGACATGTTGCAAGATTTTGTAGAAGCAAGAATATGAAGAGAAATTACTATGCTGAAGAAAGAAAAACAGAGCAAAGGAATGATAAGGGAAAAGAAAAGATTGATTCGGCTGAAACAAAGAAGGAAATGGATAAGATCTAGGTCAAGAAAGAAGTAATTAAAGAAGAGGATAGATCCGCACCAAAATCTGATGTAGATCCTTCCTACGGGAGGTAAATTGGAAGCTCTGGCTCAGGGGGAGCAGTGTTGAAAATCCAAAATCCCCAGCCAGAAAATGGGTCCTAGAATCCGGCATGAAGGTGTATGATGAAATCTGATGTGACATAGCTCTTAGAAGAAAAACCAGAAGAAAAAGGGTCAATGCGGCATATTGCAGAGCAATCCTAATTGACTGTATTCTACAGTGAAGGGTTTTTGACAGCTTTTTGGGAATGAGCATTTAATGACGACTAGGTCAAGCCGTGTGGAGGATAAAAAGGAACTTTTTTAGTTTCAAAATCACTTTGCACTTAGAGCTAACAGAAATTCAGAGAGATCGAAGCTAAACTTGAGCAGTGACAACCAAGATTTGAAGCATTTGAAGAAAGGAAACCCTAACTCAGCGAAACAAGGTATTTTCATTAAAACCTCACTTGTGAATCTATTTAATTTCTACAATAGTAACTCCGCAAGTTGTAGACATCTCTGATCAACCTCGGCCTAAGTTTAATAAATGCCCCTACAAGGCAACCGAAGTGGATCCAATGGGTACATTGTCAAAAATACCCTACGGAGTCCTGTATGTGGAAGATGTTAGGGCATACATCCATGTGGCCCTAGATGAGCTCGACGGTGGCAAATTCTCATATTTATTCCTAAAACACTTAAGTAATGATCAATTTGACTTAAAGGAAGAATACAAAGCCTTGAAGGAGAAGAAATTCATCCAGTATGCAGAGTTTCCCACATTTGCAGAGGATGAGTGGGTCCAGTATATCCTTAGTCGAGTCCATGATGAATTCATGTGGTTAGGGAAAGGGCAACCCTTTAAAATAACAAAAGAGGCAATTCAGGCAATCACTAGACTAAACTCCACCAGAGGAGTGCCATTATTGAAGGCGATCAAGAATCAAACAGTTACATATGCTACTGGAGCACAATTTGACAAAAGGGCATTGACGATAAATGATATCACTGATCATGTAGTAAAGTTTGCCTCAATGGTCATAGGTTACAAAGTTTACTTCTCAAACCGAGAGAAATCAATTTTTGGTACTGCAATATACACAGCCTATCAAATGGTCAAAGAGAATGCAGATTATGATTTGTACAAACTGTTGCAAACCCAACTACTAGAGAATTTGAAGAAGATAAAGGAAAGCAAGAACTATCCATTCAAGTATGGTATGCTAATTATCTGTTTATTCTTCTATTTCTTGAATGAATTCCCAAATCATAAGGGACTGATTTGGTTGAGTAATAAACCAGTAGCTGTGCAAATTAGAAATTGTCTTAACAACTTGGGAAGCTATAATGAGCAAAAAGTAGCCCTATGGGGATTTTTCAAGAATTTTTAAAGTATGATGCACTCTGGACAAAGAATTCCTAAGAAAATTATTGATAAGTACAAGGACACAATTTGTTTCATGGTCACTAAGGATCGATGTTTAATGGAGGTTGTGGAACCTAGAACTGTATGGGTAATGCCCATGGGCTATGAGGTAGATGAACAAATTTTGAAAAACTATGCCTAGCACCTGCTCAACAAACATAAAGATGCTAAGGAAGAAAGGTTTGGAACATATGAGGAATTATCTATGAAACTCCATGTTGAACTTAGACAAACTAAATCCACTAGAAAAGTGAGAAAAGAGGTGGAAGAAATTACCGCAAGGTATGGCATCACTAAAGAGCAACTCAAGGAATCAAGAGAAAATGCAGAGAAAGCAAAGAAGGAAAATAAGAAAGTGAACAGGATAAGGTTCTGGAAGACTCTATAAAGAAGCAAAGAGAGCCTGAAACAACACAAAGGACTACCAAAAGCTCTGCTACTTCATCTGGTGCAACATCATCAAAGAAAACCTCTGACAAAGATACAAAGAGGAAGAAGATGAAGGGGAAAAGACTTTATGTCAGTGTGGGAGAAAAGGATGAAGAAGAGACATAATCAGATGAGGAAGTAAAGAAAATGAAAGTTGAGGCTACTAAAGTCTCCAAAAGTAGCAAGGAGAAGTCATCTGAAAGAAAGATACCCAGCAAAAGACAGAAGGTAGATGAGTCCCAAGCCACAATAAAGCTTGAAGATGTATTAAAATCATCACTGTTGATGGAAACTTAAAACCTGTGGCTGAATTCTATGATGATTACAATGATGCTGATAAAAGGGTTTTGGAAGAATCCACCATAAAGTACTTGAACATATACAATAGAGCTCTCATTGAGATCATTGGTGATCTCCCAGATACCTTGGGAAGTATTTTATCAGCCAGAAAAGAAACTGCTATGGCCAAAGATATTGAACTCAGACAACATACACTAATAAGGTTAAGTCTAGAGATCACTCCTGAAGAAGAAGCCAAAATTTATAAGGAACTCAAGGATGCCTTCAGGACCAAGAAAAGGATGAATTCATTAATGATAGGTGAAATCGACAACGTTGTCAAGGAAATAGAGGAAACCATTTTGGAAATATTGAAGAAAAATAATATTCCTACCATCTATGACAATGAAGAAACAAATGTTGGAGATGACACATCTATTCCGGAAGTCAGCATGGATCAAGGTTTGGAGCAAACTGATACAAATCCTCTAGTAAAAGACAGAGTAACAGAAAAGCAAAAGGAAGAATCTGATCAAACCCCTGTTGCTAAAAAGGATCAAACTGAAACAAGTCTTCTTCTAGGACAACAAACTGATGATCCAAAAAATAAGGAGAAAATTGATGAGTAGATCAAAGTTGATAATCAAGAACTTGATCGAGTTGAGGAAAGCCCTACATCGGAGCAAAATATTGGTCAACAAGAGAATATGGACATGGAACCTCCAGAACAAAATCAAGAAGAAGAAGCATCTAAAGAAATAGCAAGAGACACTACAGAGACAGTAAAAGAGCTTTTGGAAAAAGAAGAATTAGTTCTATATGAGCATGAATCAATCCAAGGTCCAATAAACTTAAACACAATGTCTCCTGCTCAAATGTTCAAGTTGGCTTCAGTTGTCCAAGCTAAAGCAAGAAAAGAAATTTTGAAGTCCCACATTGAGGATAGTGAACTCATAAATGATGCATCCAGCATTTTGGAAAAGCTGGTGCCAACTTACTGAAAGGATACCTCTCTGTCTGCCACTTGTCAACTCAAGGGACTAATTCATTCTATAAGTACACACTTTGCATCTCTTGAAAAATTTATTGAAACAAAAGTTAGACAAGAGTTTAATGAGAAAAGGCTTGATGGGTTGACAAAGTTGATAGCCCATGATAAGGCTCAACTAGAAAATGGAATACAGAATATTCAAAGTGCTATTGTAGAATCTAGTGATGTATATAAATTTTGTCTATCATGGCCGGAAATTACAAATAAGACAGAAGAAAAGATCAAGGAATTGGAAGAAAAACTGATGGATATTTCTAAGAACTTTTATTTGGTACATGAATCAACCAACAACAAGGAAGCTCAAGTCATCAACATCCACAATTACTTGAATAATTTAATAAATCAAAAGTAACAAATAAAGTAGAATGGGACAATTGAGAAGATTGATCAGTCACAAACTGGACTCAATGACTAAGCTTGTGGCTGAAGCACAGCTTGTTGGACAAACTGCCTCACCATCAGATTTAGAAAAGGCAAAAGCTATAGTTTTTCTACTCAATGGTCATATTCAAATTTTGGATAATGCCAAGAAAAGATAGGATGGTGAATGGGCTCAAGTAAAGAACATTTTCAATGACATCCTCCAGCACATGTAAAATTTAGTTGAAGATTGCACTTGTAAATATGTGGCAGAATACATAAAAATTTTGAAGACTCAACATTTTTTTTGGTTCCAGATCACACCCTTTTCTATTGATGTCAAAGGAGGAGAAGAAGATCAGTGAAAAATGGATAAACATCTCAGGGGGAGCAGAAAAATAAATTGTATATAGTAAGGGGGAGCAGTCAAGAATTTTTCACTAACTATTTCCATCAATGCCAAAGGGGGAGATTATTGGCAAGAGACACTACTCCAGTATGGACTTGTATGTTGTCATTGATGGCAACAAGAGTTAGAGATCTTATCACCATGATAGGAAAAGATAACTCCAGAAGGACATATTAGATTTTAGGTCCGACTGACAGAAAATGGCTAAGTATGGGTATTTATAGAGTAAAGGATAGTCAGTGCGTTAGTGTGCTTCTGCAGATGATGATTTGGTAATGTGGTTCTGGAATTATGTTAGTAATTGGTTGATGGTGCTATGATCCAGAGATTAAGTCTTGACTTCCTCCGAAAGTCATTTGGAAGAATTATCTAAGTCTGGATGAACAGAGGCATAGCAGAGATAGTGAACAAGGCACATTGTAATGGTCTGCATTCCTCCATAGGTGAATATTTTGTTATGTGCTTTTAATGTGTTGTAAACACTTGTATGAAGTGTCTAATTCTAGAGTTGTGAGATCTGAAGTCCACTGGAAAGATAGTTGCAAGGTACTGAGTATCGACACAGTGTTTGATAGAGTCGACTGAGACAGAGTCTGAGCTCCGATGGTCCACAATTCTCTGCAAGATGATATCATGCCTTGTGGTTATGAGGGTAAGTTTGGGAATGTGTGAAGAATCCTTGATATGATTTTGGAAGTGTTTTGTGATCCACAGTAAAAGATGTAAGTCAACAGATGAACCTAATAAGCATGCTCTTAAGGAACATACTAACTAGTATAATAAGTCATTGTGCGGAGAAGAGACAGTGTGTGAAGGATCTATTTAGGTAATTGAATGATTAGAGCTGACCTATATGAACACATTTTTGGAAAGATTTGGGTCTGCATAACATATAGTGCATTGGATTGAGCCGACAAGCTACATCTTTCTATGTACACATTTCACTTCTTGGATGCCGACCTAATTATGAATCAGATCATGATGCAGATATATAAGAACAATGAATTTTGGTTGTGGGTGTGTGTGGTGTGATGTGAATGTTTGAATAGTAGAGCAGAGACACAGATTAGTGATAATGAAGACTTGGCATTCAGAATTCAGTTGCTAAATGACTGCACCCTGGCATAGTGACGAATGCTTATGCAGTATCTAGTTTTCATGTGCAATTTGCTTTGTACTTGGCAAAAAGATTTCTTCATCAAGGTAGTGAGCCTTGCAGTGAGTCTCCATTAGGGTTTAACAATCCTCAGGGTTTAACAGACCTTATTGTAATCTTGCTAGGTTTAGGGTTGAGGCAGTGAGCCTACTCGACCTAGTTGTACTTCATGGCAGTGAGCCAGCATGTTCCAGGCCCGTGGAGCAAGCCTGAACATCATTATTTGTAAAGATTGTAGTGTATATTTGAGAGCTAATCCTCTCCGTGGTTTTTCTCATTTTGGGTTTTCCACATAAAAATCTTGGTGTTCATGTGTCATGTTTTTATGGTTTCTATTCATATGCATGTTGTGCTTTTGTTTAATTAATTTTGGAAAATGGTTGAAAGTTGAATTGCATCAAAATATTGTTAGAACACTGATTCACCCCCCCCCTCTCAGTGTTCTTAACATTCAACAAGAACTTATCATTATTAAAAACTTGATTCTAGAACCGCAGACTGAAATACTTAACTGTGGAGGAATGCGGAGCATAATACATTCTCCTTGTCACCACCAAATATATAGAAAAAGTAGTTCACTCTGATAAACATAACTCACTCAAATCTTCATACTGGAGGCTCAAACTTGGAACATAGCATCTTCAGACATGTATCTAAATAACTTCCAATCTGCAGATAAAGATATTCATTCTACAAGAAATACAGAGCAATCTGTTGGACTATTCTTCTATAGAGAAAGATACTTTGCAACACATTGTTTCCATCGAAGGAGCAAATTTGCTCAATATCCTCAATATCAAGATCTCCAACACTTACATAGGCAAATACAAAGCATCTAACTCATTACAAGAAAGCATCAAAACAAGAGCACATTTGACACTAATGACAACATAGATATGTTGACATCAATGACAACACCGACTAGGCACATACTTGCAACAATCTCCCCCTTTGTCATTGATGGCAACATATGATGTGAAAAACTATAAAGACCATCAAGGCAAGATTCTCCCCCTTTCTCTTTACACATCTACACTCTTTTCTTCTTTTGAGTTTTTTCATATGATTTCTCTCCCCCTTTGACATCAATGGCAAAGGGCACATACATGCACTCTGCTACTCTGAATCATCTGAACTTTTACTGTTATTAACACTTTCTTTATTAGGAACTCATATCAGTAACATCTAGCTACTCCCCCTAAGAGGTAGCTCTCAAAACATCAATCCAGATCAAAGAATGAGACTTTGAGCACCACTAGACTAATGCATTCCTATGCATCTTAGTTTAGAGCAAGAGGGGTAATGACCCCTAACTTTTCTCTAAGATACTCAAAAGTATCCTTAGGCAGAGGCTTAGTGAAAATATCTACAATCTGATCCTTTGTGGACACATATTCCATCTTTACTTCATTCTCTGTCACCTTTTCTCTCAAAAAGTGATACCTTATAGATAAATGCTTTGTTCTTGAGTGCATCACTGGATTCTTTGAAATGTTTATAGCACTTGTACTGTCACAAAAGATTGCAACTAGATCTTCATACACAACTCTTATGTCCTTCAATGTCTGTTTCATCCATAACACTTGAGTACAACAACATGTTGCTGCAATATACTCTGCTTTTGCAATTGACAGAGATTGAATCTTGCTTCTTACTCAACCATGAAACAAATCTATTACCCAAGAAGAAAGTGCCTCCACTTATACTTTTTCTGTCATCAACATCTCTGGCCCAATCAGCATCTGTATAAGCAATCAGAGTGAAATCATTAACCTTTGGATACCATAAGCCATGATCTTGTGTGCCTTTTAAATACCTTAAGATTCTTTTAACTGCCATCACATGTGACTGTCTTGGATCTGCTTGAAATCTTGCAACAAGACAAACTACATGCATTATATCAGGTCTAGTTTGATTTAGATAAATCAATCCTCCAATCATGGATCTGTACCTTTTCTGATCAGTCTTGGGTGATTCATCAGTTTTTTTTCTCAATTTGCAGCCAGTCACCATGGGAGTACATACCAGTTTATAGTCTTCCATCCCAAACTTCTTCAACATCACTTTCACATACTTAGATTGAGATATGAATATTCCTTTATCTACTTGATTAATTTGCAGACCCAAAAAGAAATTCATTTCACCAAACATAGGCATCTAAAACTCATTTTGCATTTCACCTACAAACTTCGTGAACATACCTTCATTGCCTCCAAAGATAATGTCATCAACAAAGACTACAACAATCAAGATCTGATTATCATTGATTTTGAAATTCAAATTGTTGTCAGCAGTGCCTTTACTGAATCCTAATTGCAACAAATACTTGTCTAGCCTTGCATACCAAGCTCTGGGGGCTTGCTTCAGTCCATACAAGGCCTTCTTCAATCTACACACCATATCACCTTGTTGTGATAATTGAAACCCTTCCAGTTACTCAATGTAGACCTCTTCTTCCAACTCACCATTCAAGAATGTAGACTTAACATCCATCTAATACACCTTGAAATCTTTGAATGCTGCAAAAGCCAAAAACATTCTAATTGCTTCAATTCTTTCCACAAGAGCATAGGCCTCCTCAAAATCTATCCCTTCAACTTGAGCTTGTATCCTTTGCATACCAATCTTTCTTTGTTTCTTACTACTTCTCCATTCTCATTCATCTTGTTTTTGAAAACCCATTTGGTGCCAATCACATTCTTATCAGTAGGTCTTGGAACCAATTCCCAAGTTTGATTCTTCTCTATCTACATCACTTCTTCTTCCATGGCTTTTACCCAATTTTCATCATTGCAAGCTTCATTTATAATTTTTGGTTCAACCTTTGAAAAGAAACAGTAATTCACTTATTCTTCTATAGCTCTTTTCCTTGTCAACTCCCCTTTGTTTTTGTCACCTATAATATGATTTTTAGAATGATTTATCCTTACATACCTAGGAGTCTTAGCAACACTTTTCGGAGCCTCTTCTTCATCGTGTCTGCCTTCTTGCTCAACTTTTTCATCATTCACTATAGTCACAGGTTCATCTGGTTCATAGAAACTCAGATATGATATTCTTTCCCTGCCTTCATCCACCTTCACATTAGTGCTCTCAACAATCTTTTTCAGTATCTTATTGTAGCACCGGTAGGCCTTACTCTTGGTAGAGTAACCAAGAAATATTCCTTCATCACATCTAGCATCAAACTTGCCTAGATCTTCTTCTCTTTTGATATAACATTTGCTAACAAAAACTTTAAAATATCTTACTGTAGGAACTCTTCCATACCATAATTCATAAGGAGTTTTGGTGCTATTACCTTTAACTTGAACCTTGTTTAGGATGTACACAACAGTATGTATGGCTTTTCTCCAATACACTTCTAGTAGGTTAGCTTCCTTCAACATAGTCCTAGTAGCCTCTTGGACTATCATGTTCTTTCTTTCAACAACTACATTCTGCTGAGGAATCCTAGGTACAGATAATTGTCTCTTTATCCCTTGTTCTTCACAGAAAGTATTGAATTCATTTGATGTGAACTCACCTCCTCTATCAGACCTCAAGTATTTGATCCTCAATTCTAACTCATTCTCAACCATTTCCTTGAAGGCTTTGAACTTGTCTAGGGCTTTTGATTTTTCTTTAAGAAAAGTGACCCAAATCATCCTGGAGTAATCATCAATAAGCAACATAAAATACCTGTCTCCTTGTAGACTTCTTGTTCTTGTGGGACCACACAAATCTGTATGAATTAGCTCCAACAATCCAGCAAAGAATTGTTCTTTTCTTTTGAAACTTGTACTTGTTTGTTTCCCAAATTGACATTCTTTGCAAATGGTGTTAGCAAGCTTCACAAGCTTAGGCAAATCTCTTACAGCCTGGATAGAACTTATCTTTATGAAGTTGTCAACATTTATATGACATATCCTTCTATGCCACAACCAACTCTCATCAGTCTGAGCCAATAAACAATAATTATTAGTTCCTTTCAAATGATAAACATTACCTTTGGTCTTTTTACCAGTAGCAATCACAGTTCTAGATCTTTCCATGATCTTGCATCCATTGTCCTTGAATCTCAGATCATATCCTTTGTCACACATCTGACCAACACTCAAAAGATTATGCTTTAAACCCTTCACATACAGAACATCATCAGTATTGTGATTTCCATCAAAATAAATAGATCCTCTTCCACAAATCTTACCAGTTGTATCATCTCCAAACGTAACTAGTCCACCATCATACTTTTCCAAACTTCCAAACTTACTTTTATCACTAGCCATGTGATGTGAGCATCCACTATCAATAACCCATTCATCCTTATCTTTTTCAACCTAAACAACCAAGGCACTTTTTTCCACTAGTTTTTCTTCCTTCACATAGCTAGCAGGATTAGTAGACACAAGTTCTTTAATTGCAATAAACAAGCATTCATTTGCACTATACTAGCATCATCAAATTCATCATCTATCACACCTTCATCATCAAGATCTCTAACATAGTAGCATTTCTTTGGAACCTTAGGTCTGCTCTCAAATATTTTTCTATTTCTTTTAATTCTCTCAGGACATCTAGAAGCATAGTGACCAACCTTAACCACATGTAAAACATTTGAAAGGTAATTTGCCTTTGAACTTACCAGAACCACTTTGCAGTCTATCAAAAAAGTTGGCTTCAATTTCATCAAGCTCATCATCAGGTTCCACCTTGTACTTTTTTGTTCTGGATATCTTCTCTGAACTACTGGCTTTGAAAGCAGTTTCAACCTTCGGCAAGAAATCATCAAACTCTCTCATCTCAAAGGCTCTAATCTTTCCAACCAACTGATCCTTAGTGACATCTTGCACTATTATTATTTTTTCAATTGCAGCTACCTTGTGAGTGTAGGATTTAGGTAGTGACCTAAGAATTTTCATCACAACTTCCTTCTCATCAATAGTTCCTCCCATACCTTTGATTCCAGTGACATGTTCATCAACCTTTTGCATGAAGGTAGTTATGTTTTCATCTTCATTCATTTTTAAACCCTCATATCTTGCTTTCAGGCCTTGCAGTTTGGCACTCTTTACAGAATCATCTCCTTCATACAGTTTTTCCATCTGTTCCTATACTTCGTGAGCAGATTCCAGATCCATGATTTTTATCAACTCAATGTTTAACAAGGCACTTAACAGAGCATCTCTAGCTTTTATATTTAACTCATATTCTTTGACTTCATCTTTAATTTGCAAACCATTCTGAGGCAAGGTATACTTTGTCTCTATCGCTTTCCACACTTTATAACCAAGACAAAGGAGATAGCTTTTCATTTGTACCTTCCAGAGAGCATAATTTGTTCCATCAAACTGCAGAGCTTCCTTCCTGTAAGACATCCTGGATCTTCCTCAAGTGGTTAGGCTTTCTTCTGAGGAACCCACTATGATACCAATTGTTGAAATAAACTAGACAACTAAGAGGGGGGCGAATCAGTTGTCACAAAAATTTTAACCACTTATCATCACATGAAATATTCAATCACTGTTATTAAGATTTAACCATGAAAGCATGAAATAAGAAGCTCAACATAATAGCACATTCAACACATTAGACACCAACTTTTTACATGGAAAATCCTATAAGGGAAAAACCATGGTGGGTGTTAGCCCACGGAAATATATATGTCATATCAATACCAAAAAATAGAGGCTCACTTCCTTAGGGATCACTGCCAATGTTGAGGCTCACTGCCAAGATTTGCTCACTGCCAAGGGGTGGCTCACTACCAAGAGTTGGTGAATTGATTTGTTAGCATCTACTTCATGCCTAAGTTCAATTCCATTGAAGCACAGTATAACTCCTATGCTCTGTTCTTCTTACACCTTCGCACTTATCTTCACATTTTCACACAAGGACATCTTTTTTGCAACTACATTACATGTTTTTATACAATTCATCAACCTTGGAATGTACATCAAGGTCGGCATTACATTCATCAACCATTAGAGCAATCTCCAAGGTCAGCATTACAAACATACATAGAAATAGGTATGGACCTAAACAAATTTGCTAAGGTAAAGACATATGCAATCTTCCATGCCACGACATGCTTCCACAATCTTTGATGTATCTCCACAAGTAGTGAAAACAACCAAGTTGGCCAAGACTGGTGTTAAGACTAAGTCTTCTAAGAACAGTCTTCATCCACGATCCAAATTTCTCTTTGTGGACCAATCCAAAGGTAGGAACATGATCAAGAGACATCCATAAGCACATTGTAATCACCAAGGACATCCACACAACCTCTAATCACTTTGTCAAGAAGATTCTTTAATCCAAAGCACTTGAACATAACTGTCTTCCACTGTCATAAAGAAAAGATCACTTGCGGACCACCAAATCATGAACCATTGGAGTTGAAGAGTCCTATCATTATTACAATCTTGATTCTAGAACCGCAAACTGAAATACTTAACTACAGAGGAATGTGGAGCACAATACATTCTCCCTGTCACCACCAAATATACAGAAAAAATAGTTTTCACTCTGGTGAACATAACTCACTCAAATCTTCATACCGGAGGCTCAAACTTGGAACATAGCATCTTCAGACATGTATCTAAATAACTTTCAATCTGTAGATAAAGATATTCATTTTATAAGAAATGTGGAGCAATCTATTGGACTGTTCTTCTGTAGACAAAGATACTCTGCAACACATTGTTTCCACGAGAGGAGCAAATTTTCTTAATATCCTTAATATCAGGATCTCCAACACTTACATAGGCAAATACAAAGAATCTAACTCGTTACAAGAAAGCATCAAACCAAGAGCACAATTGACACTAATGACAACATAGATATGTTGACATCAATGACAAGACTGGTTAGGCACATACTTGCAACAGGATCACCAAGTCTCATGCCCTCCTCTGCCAACTCCAAGAAAGGATCGTGTCCATGTCTAGGTGGGGCCTTCATTGAAGCCACCTCCTCATCCTCAAGGATCTCCTCTTTCCCTCCTTATGCTACCTCACCATGTTGATCCTTAAGATCATAGTCCATGTCTATATAGTCATCAATCTCCTCCTCAACTGTGACAAGTCTATAAGATCAACAGGCCCTCATCTACCCAGCAACTAGCTCACAAAGTGGTCTTGTAATTGGAACTCCAAGAACTAGTATAACCCAAAGAAGACCCCTATGCTACACATCAACCATCTCTTGCAATGATCTATAACAAGTAGGCATAGGGGGGAAATCTTGTAAAAAATCATCACCTAACTGTTGAAGTACTCGTGCAATAGGGTGTCTCAACTAAACCATGTCTATCTATCAAATGGCTCACCTCTTTCTAGTAATCTCAAATAGCGCTATTGCCTAACCATAGCCCCTCCATATCTACATAGGGGTCGAAAATAAATTCTACCTCAGTAAGCGTAGCCACAACTCATGTGGAAGTGGCAAAAAGTCCAAATCATCCCCATCTCATAGCTCTCAATAACTTGGGATCCGAAGGGACATCTCTCTCTAAAATGGTATAATGTGATCTAAAATCTAGGTCATAACAAGTGAAGGGTGATTGAAGGAAAGTGCTCCTTGTCATGAGATTTGGTACAAATTTTGGTAAACTAAAGGAAGGATATCAATTCCCCAAACAAAAGTTGTCTCTTGCTCAAGTTGTTGAATGATTGGTGCCTAACACCACGTACTAGAGCATAAGAGCTTGCTTGTCTCTTGAAAAAAAGAAGCAATCAAGCCAATTATAACCTTCTGCAAGGGTAGAATAGAAAGTCTAAGGACTAAGGTAAGTTGAACCCCTTGTCAATCTTTAGGATGTTTATCTCCTGTAATGGAAACCCAAGTCAATCTCTCCCTCTCTGATAGGAACTCCAAGAATATGGTAGACATCATAGAGAGTAATGGTCCACTCTCTAAAAATAGAAGGATATTAGAATGTGTTCTGATCAGCATCCCAATAAGTCAAGATGTCATAGCATATACAAGATGATGGATGAACAATAAGAATTTGATCCACTCTAGCTAGCCCCATCCTCTACTGAATAGAATGATCAAGAGCTAATAATGCCTCAAGGGCCTCCACATACCAACCCTAATCACAAGTAGCATTCCATCGAATGTGAATATCCTTCAAAGCACAAAAACACCAAGTTAAATAATAAAAAAATAAAAAATTCACAAAAAGTAGAAAATTGAAAATTAAAAAAAAAAGTCAGAAAACCTTCAAAATCCTAAAAATCAAATATTTTCTTGAAAAATTATAATAATCAAAGAAGTTAAAATTAAAATTAGAGAAAAATGAGCATCAAAATTAGAGAAAAATGAGCATCAAAAATATTATTTTTACATTAACTTTACGAATGCAACAAGAAAATGCAAGAATAACAAACATTTTCAAGCGAAATGAACAAAAGGAAAATATAGGGTTTCAAGAGAGGATATTTCTCTTTTCTCATACCTGGTGATTTATAATAGGTTGATTGGCATCCCTATCATTGATCTCCTCATAGTTATCTCTCTATAGACTATTCACTTGTGCAATTCCATCACCATTTGTTCACTTTCTCTCAATCTTCCTCTTTATTCTCCTTCTTAGCTTAGCTTGCATCAGTGAAGTTTGTTTGTCTAGTTTAGCTTTTGTAGTGCTTTCCATGTCCTCATTTTGTGTCCTCATCACTACAGTCTTCATGATCAGGCTAGGTGACTCAGGTACACTCCAAAATCATGCATCAATTATATGTTCCCTCATTATCTTTTTAGTGTTTACTTTGAAAATATATCATAAAGTCGATTTAATACATATTATTTCAAGTTTGGATGCAGGGCAATGACATTGAAGGTAAATCCAAGTTTAGGAATGACACCTACCTTTCATGTAGACTACCCTCCTTGAGGTGGTAAATTTGTAAGTACAAAAAGGTGCACAGACTGACATGACAATTCTGTGATGATCTAGAGTCATAATCATGCCCATGAAAGCATGAATTATATATACCTCTTAGAAAATTATTTCTTGGTGATATGTTTTTGAATGTTTTTATTTTTTTTTGTGCCTCTCTAACCTTCAAGCTAACCTTCCAAGGTCCTACACACCTTTTTTTTGTCCATCTAGGCCACTTAAACCAAATCTCCCCTTTGACCTGTCAAAACTCCCTTACAAGATTTTCCCTAACATCATGGGAGATTCACTTCTCCTAAGGGATATTTTATCATTTATTCCTTCATGACCATCAAATAAACCTTCTTAAACCTTCCATGCCTTCAAATTACTTCATTAACCCAATTTTGAAAAATCTCCCCTTTCACTTGCCAATCTCCCCTAGGAGATTCAACCATTTAGGCCAAATCTCCCCTTTCTCCTATCAAGAATCTTTGGGCAATTTGCCCTACTAACAGGGGCAATTTTCTTCTCGAGAGGGGTGATTTTATCATCTTTTCCATGTGTGATTTATTTTAGTTTTAGCCCAATTTAACTCCATTTTTAGATTTTGAGTGTGAGTTCTTCCATGCATAACTAAGTATTGAATCCCCCTAACTATTCTTGGACTCCTAATCAGTCTATTGTTATCTCCCAATTAGTATATTGTTATCTTCCAATCAATCTTCTATGATCTCTCTGTTGCATATGTGTTGTCATTGATGTCAACAAAGTTGTGGAAGATTGCATGTGATGTCAATAGAGTGGTAATCAGAGATGATAGTGTAAGTGATTAGAGGTGTTGTGATAGAAGTGATGATCAAAGGAGCAGATAGAGGAGCGATGATCAGATAAGTTGTGAGATGAAGGATATGGTGATGAAATTCATGAGCATGTTGTTTGATCAGTATCATCTGTACACAATTGTACCTTATCTTCTGAAGTTCATTAACAGGTGGAAGTTGTCAGGTTGAAGGTTATGTTGACATGAAGATGTGATTCCTTGCTTTGATGAATGAATGTTGTCTATGGTGTTGTGAATGTTGCTTTCATTGTCTCTTGGTGATAATCGTTGCATAAGATATGAAAGAAAATGTGTAAATTGTTTCAAACAGTCAAAGGCACAAGAAGATGCATTGAAGAAGCTTGAGAGAATGCTTCGCATTCCTCAGCATTCCTCTGCATTTGAAGGTATGGCCTTGCAATTTCAAAGTCCGATAGAGATAGGTATGAAGTATGCATGTTCCTGATTTTAGAGCATAGAAGTTACCACAGAAGATTCCAGATCTAGCAGAGTGAACCAATGGTTCAGAGTTGTTACTATCAGAGAGGCTTAAAGGAATGCTCCACATTTCTTTGTAGTCAAAGATGTGATCTTGTGGCTTGAAGGATTATCAAATATAGATGAGAAGTATGATATGTTCAAGTCTCAGATGTTACAATGTACCACAAAGGTTCTCCAAAGTCAGTAGATTAAAGACAAATCATGTTACTGATTAGTGTTGTTAGGAGGAGAATGTGAAAGCCACCGTATTTCACCGCATTACAACATTTGGCTTTGTTGTTTGGAAGATATGTTTAGAATTACTGTATGTTTTCTCATTTCAAGTTTCAG
Source organism: Cunninghamia lanceolata (assembly GCA_027924645.1). Lineage (NCBI taxonomy): Eukaryota > Viridiplantae > Streptophyta > Pinopsida > Cupressales > Cupressaceae > Cunninghamia > Cunninghamia lanceolata. The sequence continues at coordinate 2,318,255 of BSBN01000905.1, forward strand.
GTGTTGAGGAGTACCACAAGTCTATTTTTCATTGTTCTATTTCATGACTGTGTGTTTAGAGTTTGCAAGAGATGTTGGGTTCAGTATCTGTTTGTTTGCGCCAGAAAGAAGATGCATAATTCAAGGAAAGGAATGTATGGGAATGTGTTTACAAGTCATATAATGTTTGTGAAGTGATCTACGTGATGCTATTTGGTTTCTCTGGTACTGCTTTTGGTTTGGAGCTAATATGTGGAAGGATAAGTGTTTGTGAACTGACTTGATATATCTAGGTGATTGCGCCATATGTTTCGAAGTGTGTGCCAGCATGGAGATGTGTGTTAAAGATGAAATACATCTTGATTATTATTTGGTTTGAACTGCATTGGATTTTGGGAGCTGACTTGTTATGGTCATTGCCCATTTCATGCTACACATTTCATCTTGGCCGAAAAAGGAGAAAGATTTTGAAGCTTGTGGAGGATATAAATGAAAGATCAAGTTTGTGGCAAAAAGGGTGAGGGTGTGAGAGTGTGTGAGGATGTATGTGTGAGTGTGGAAGTGAGTATGTGTGTGTGGAGAAGTGTGTTGAAGATAATAGAGTGTGTTGAGCAGTGGTGGTGAAGATACATGTCAGTGTGAAGGGTGTTGATGTTGCAAAGGCGATTGATTAGCAGAATTCTTTCAAATGTTTTATACAGAGGTTGTAGCCTCTTTTTGTAATTGTTGTAGCACTTTAGAGAGTTGTAGATTCCTTTGGTTGAATCCATAAAATAATGTATTAAGGAGTTGTAGCTTCCTTTGGGTTGTAGCCCATAAAACTTGTTGTAAATCTATTTTATTTGTGAGGTTGGATTTGGACAGTAGATCCAAGCAGCTTGCTCACTGTGGTTTTTCCCTTCTAGGGTTTTCCACATAAATCTAGTGTTATGGTTGTGTGATTGTGTTTTGAATTTCTTCATTATTTGTTTATTTGTTTAAGGCAGTTGAAAGTTTTGAAGATAAAGTTGAATTGGATTAATTGTGGTATACACTGATTCAACCCTGCTCTTAGTATATCAGAGTGTTCTAACAATTGGTATCAAAGCAGAGTTCCTTGGTGCAGCCTTATAGCTGAAGGTAGATCTTGGAGTAGAACACATGGCTCAGAGAGAGTCCTCTTCTAAAGCACTAGTATTTGATGGAAGTAACTATGCTTTCTGGAGTGTAAGGATGAAAGCCTATCTCACCTCTCTAGGGTATGATGTTTGGAGATCTGCAAAGGATGCTTATATTAAACCTGCTCGTCCCATTACAGATGCTGATGTGAAGAAGGCCCATGAAAACAATGCTAAAGCAAAGAGTGCTATCTTAAGTGGTTTAACAAGTTCAAAGTTTGTCAAGGTAGTACAATGCAATATAGCCAAGGAGATATGGGATAAGCTCAAAAATCTCTATGAAGGAAATGATAGTGTAAAGCAAGAAAAATTACAATCTTATAGAACAATGTTTGAGAATCTAAGAATGAAAGGAGAGGACAACATTTCTAGCTATTTGCTCTGAGTGGATGAAGCAGTCAATGGAATCAGAAGTCTTGATGAAGAAATAATTGATTCAATAATTGTGAAGAAAGTCTTGAAAACTCTTCCTCACAGGTTTGATTCAAAAGTTTTTGCTATTGAAGAAGCCAAAGATTTGAAGAAACTTATCATGGAAGAGTTTTTGGGTCTCTCACTGCCTATGAGATGAGAAATGAAGTCCAAGGTACATACAAAAGAGAAGCTTCTTTCAAAGTTGTGAAGAAAGAAGGAACATTTGGTTCATACAGTGAATCTGAGGAAGAAGAATCAAACTTTGTGAGAAAGATGAAGAAGGGATTAGACAAGTATAAAGGTAAGTTACCTTTCAAATGTTTTAATTGTGGAAGAGTTGGTCATTATGCTTCTAAATGTCCTTTTAGAGAAAATGAAAATAGTAGCAAGGGTTTCAAAAGGAACAACTTAAAGAGGAACCTCCTTTCCAAAGAAGACTATAGCTCCTCGGAAGAAGTAGATCGTTGCTCATCAAATGATGAAAGAGGAGAATCCCTATTCATAGCCATGGTGATCTCTGATGGTTCAGACAAGACTGTAGATGAAGAAGAATGTGAAGTGGAATTTGAAGGTGAACTTATTTCTACTCTAGAAGACTTGGAATGTGTAAGGAAGGAGAACAAAGAACAAAAAGCCCTAATTGAAGTAAGATAAATGAATGTACAAAACTTGAAAAAGAAATCATGTCACACAAAAGGGAATTGGAGAAAGTAAAGTTTGGAAAGCTAGACGACTCTGAAGAAGCAAATCTTGTCATGCCTCAAGGAAGACTTTTGCATGTAAGACAATTCTCCATAAACAAGTTCAATCATGCATTTTTTGGTTATTGTTTTGTCTACAATAAATATGGTCATAAGGCTATTGATTGCAAGTCTTGAATGAATAGAAGAAATATTGTAAGTAGGAATCATCTTGCTTCACTAGTGGATGTCAATGTGGTATGTCATATTTGCAACAATTTTGGACATATATCAAGATATTGTAGGAGTGGATTAGAAAAATTAGAATCTCAGATGATAGATGTTGCTGAGCAAGACAATGAGAGTGACTCTTCCAAAAGACAGGAGACAAACAATGAAGTTGAAAAATCAATGATTGTCCAAACAACATTTCATGCTCAAGGGAAAACAAATCTCTAGGTAATATATAGTGGATGTACAAGCCACGTGACAGGTGATAAGATCAAATTCATCAATCTTGTTAAGTGGGATGGTGGATCAGTCAGGTTTGGAGACAATTCATCTGCAAAGATTTGTGGAAAAGGCACCATAAGTATTGATGGAAAATCTAGGATAGAAGATGTTCTTTATGTAGGTCTTAAGCATAATCTTCTTAGTGTAAGTCAGATGTGCAGCAAAGGATACAATCTCATATCTCATGATTAAGGGTGTGAAATCAAAAGAGCAAAGTCTGGTAAATTGGTGGTAGAAAGTGCTAAGATAGAGAACAACTTGAATAACCTAAAGGTTGTTAAGGAAAGAAGTTGTCTTCTAGGATAGAAAAATGAATGTTGGTTGTGGTACAAGAGGATGGGACACATTAACTTTGATAATCTTGTGAAGATCAGCTCCATACAAACAGTAAGAGACATGCCAAAGATTATCAAGCCTGCAAGCACCTTGTGCAAAGATTGTCAAATTGGGAAGCGGACTAGGATAAAATTAAGACCAAAGAGTATTCTTCTACAAGGCCATTGGAACTGATACATACTAATTTGTGTGGACCTACCAGGACAAAGAGTCTACAAGTTGAGAAGTATTTTATGTTTCTCATTGATGACTACTCTAGGATGACATGGGTCACATTTTTGAAAGAGAAATCAGAAGATTTTAGTAGGTTTAAAATTTTCAAATCCATGGTTGACAATGAAATGAATGCTAGAACCAAGTGTTTAAGGTCTGATAGAGGTGAAGAGTTTACATCAATTGAGTTTGAGGAATATTGTGAAGAACATGGAATAAAGAGGCACTTCTCTGTTGCAAGAAACCCTCAGCAAAATGTAGTGGAAAGAAAGAATAGAACAGTTCAGGAAATGGTAAGAACAATGTTGAATGAAGCCAAGTTGCCTAATGTATATTGGAAAGAAGTAGTCCATACTACTATCTATATTCTTAACAGGGGACAACTAAGAGTGAACATTACCAAGACACAATATGAGATATGGTATGGAAGACCAACATCTGTCAAGTATTTCAGAGTTTTTGGAAGAAAATGCTACATCAAAAGAGATGAAGAAGGTTTGGGAAAGTTTGAATCAAGAGATGATGAAGGAATATTTCTTGGATACTCAACTAGGAGAAAATATTACAAGTGATACAACAAAAGGCTGAGGAAGATAGTTGAGAGTGTAAATGTTAAGGTTGATGAAGAGTCACATCAAATCACATATGAGCAAGGAGATTGTTGGTCAGATGAACTTGATTTCACAGAAGAAGAAGAAGAAGTTGAAGAAAAGGAAGAAACACAAGAGAAGGTCACCAAGACTCCTGCCAAATATGTTCAGAAGAATCACTTAGAAGATCAAATAATTGAAGACAAGAATGAAGGAGTGTAAACAAGAAGAAGGTTTGCAAGAGGAAATGAAAAGGTAAACTTTTCTTTATTGTCAAGAGTAGAACCTAAAACTTTTGCTGAGGCTAGCAAGGATGAAGGATGGATACAAGCAATGGAAGAAGAACTAAATCAGATAGAGAAAAATTATACTTGGGAATATGTGCCAAGGCCTACAGACAAAAATGTGATAGGTACAAAATGGGTGTTCAAAAATAAATTGAATGAAGATGGAGAAGTGGTGAGAAACAAAGCAAGGCTGGTCTGCAAAGGATATTCACAAGTGGAAGGAATTGATATTGAGTAGACATTTTCTCTAGTGGAAAGAATGGAAGCAATCAGGATGTTTCTTGCATTTGTAGTTCACAAGGGCTTCAATGTATATCAAATGGATGTCAAATATGCTTTCTTGAATGGTGAGTTAGAAGAAGTCTACATAGAGTAGCTTGATGCATTATAGTTATCAAAAGACCTGAACATGGTATGCAAACTTAAAAAGGCTTTGTATGGTCTCAAACAAGCCCCTAGGGCTTGGTATGGAATGTTGGACAAGTAATTACTCGAGCAGGGCTTCAAGAATGGTACCGCAGTTAGTAATCTTTACATCAGAATTGAGGATGAACAAATTCTAATAGTTGTTGTGTATGTTGATGATATAATATTTGGTGGCAATGAGGAAATGTGTAATAAGTTCGTAGAAGAGATGTAAAAATAATTTGAAATGCCTATGATAGGTGAGTTATCATTCTTTCTTAGACTCCAAATTGCTCAATTAAATGATGGTATTTTTATCTCTCAAGCAAAGTATATCAAGGAGATGTTGAAGAAGTTTTGTATGGAAGATTGCAAACCAATGAGTACTCCTATGGTAACAGGTTGTCATTTGAGCAAAAATGATGAGTCACCTCAGGCTAATCAGACTCTATATAGGTCAATGATTGGGGGCCTACTGTAATTAACAACATTAAGGTCTAACATTATGCAAGTTGTTTGCATGGTTGCAAGATTTCAAGTTGATCCAAGAGAAACTCATGTGAAGACAATCAAAAGGATATTCAGATATTTGAAGAACACTCTAGAATATGGATTGTGGTATCAAAAAGATGATGACTTTTCTCTGAGTGCTTATACTGATGCAGATTGGGCTGGCAGTGTTGATGATAGAAGGAAAACCAATGGTGGAGCTTTCTTTTTGGGAGACAGATTGGTCTCATGGTTTAGTAAGAAGCAGGACTCAGTTTCCTTATCAAAAATAGAAGCAAAGTATATAGTTGTAGTATCTTGTTGCACTCAAGTGTTGTGGATGAAGCAAACATTGAAGGATATCAAGGCAGTGTATGATGAGCTCATTCCTATTCTATGTGACAACACAAATGCCATAAATATTTCAAAGAATCTAGTGATGCATTCTAGAACCAAGCACATATCTATCAAGTATCATTTTTTTAGAGAGAAGGTTGCAAATCAAGAGGTAAAGTTGGAATATGTATCTACAAAGGATTAGGTTGCAGACATCTTTACAAAGGCACTTTCTAAGGACACATTTGAATATCTTAGATAGAAGTTAGGGGTTGTTTCCCCTCCTTCTTATAACTAGATGCATAGATGGTGCATCTATCCAGGGGGAGCAGTTCAAGACATATGTTTACCCTTGGATTGATGAAGGCTACCTCTTAGGGGAATAGGTAGAAAGAGACTAAGGAGGATGACAAGGAGTGTGCAGATAGGGGGAGCTTGTATGTTTTTATAGGAATAGAGGAAGACCACTAGCCCTTTTCCCTTGATGTCAAAGGGGGAGAAATTTGCATATCAGGTGAAGCGTTGCCATCAATGCCAAAGGGGGAGATTGTTGCATATGTGTTGCCATTGATGTCAACAAAGTTGTGGAAGATTGCATGTGATGTCAACAGAGTGGTAATCAGAGATGACAGTGTAAGTAGTCAGAGGTGTTGTGATAGAAGTGATGATCAAAGGAGAAAATAGAGGATCGATGATCAGAGAAGTTGTGAGATGAAGTAAATGGTGATGAAATTCATGAGCATGTTGTTTGATCAGTATCATCTATACACAATTGTACCTTATTTTCTAAAGTTCATGAATAGGTGAAAGTTGTTAGGTTAAAGGTTTTGTTGACATGAAGATGTGGTTCCTTGCTTTGATGAATGAATTTTGTCTATGGTGTTGTGAATGTTTCTTTCATTGTCTCTTGGTGAGAATTGTTGCATAAGATATGAAAGAAAGTGTGTAAATTGTTTCAAACAATCAAAGGCACAAGAATATGCATTGAAGAAGCTTGGGAGAATGATTTCCATTCCTCTGCATTTGAAGGTATGGCCTTGCAGTTTGAAAGTCAGACATAGACATGTGTGAAGTATTTATGTTCCTGATTTCAGAGCATAGTGTTAGCAAGACAGTTTTTTGTTGCACCAAAAGATCGACCTGTTAATGCCCGATACAACCTCTAGAGTTAATGAATCCACAAGAGGTGGTTAAGCCTTGTCACAAACCCAAGCATTGTGCTACACAAAAAAAGGAGACCAAGGGCGTACACCTTGCAAAAATCCCCCTAGCACAAGCAAGGGGTTGAACCCGTGACCCAAGCTCTGATACCAATTATTAGCAAGACGGTTGCCATTGCACCAAAAGATCAACTTGTCAATGCCTGATACAACCACCAGAGTTAATGAATCCACAGGAGGTGGTTCAGCCTTGTCATTAACCCAAGTGCTATGCTGCACAGCACAAGGAGACCAATACCATAGAAGATTCCAAAGCTAGCAGAGTGAAAATAGTGGTTCAAAATTGTTGCTGTCAGAAAGGCTCAGAGAAATGCTCCATAGTTCTCCACAGTCAAAGATGTGATCTTGTGGCTTGAAGGATTATCAGATATAGAAGAGAAGTATGATATGTTCAAGTTTTAGATGTTACAATGTACCATAGAGGTTATCTGGAGTCAACAGAGTAAAGACAAATCATGTTGCTAATTAAGGTTGTCAGCAGGAGAATGTGAAAGCCACCACATTTCACCGCATTACAACATTTGGCTTTGTTGTTTGGAAGATATGATTAGAATGTCTGTATGTTTTCTTATTTCAATTTTTAGGTGTTGGGGAGTACCACACGTCTATGTTTCAATGTTCTATTTCATGACTGTGTGTTCAAAGTTTGCAAGAGATGTTGGGTTTGGTATCTATTTGTTTGTGCCAGAAAGAAGATGCATAATTTAGAGAAAGGAATTTATGGGAATGTGTTTACAAGTCATATAATGTTTGTGAAGTGATCGGCATGATTCAATTTGGTTTATCTGGTACCGCTTTTGGTCTAGAGCTAATATGTGGAAGGATAAGTGTTTGTGAAGCTAACTTGATATATCTAGGTGATTGCGCCATGTGTTTGGAAGTGTGCACCAATGTGGAGATGTGCATGTTAAAGATGAAATAGGTTTTGATTATTATTTGGTTTGAACCACATTGGATTTTGGGAGCCAACTTGTTATGGTCGTTGCACGTTTCATGCTACACATTTCATCTTGGCCGAAAAAGGAGAAAGATTTTGAAGCTTGCAGAGGATATACATGAAAGATCAAGTTTGTGGCAAAAAGGGTGACGGTGTGAGAGTGTGCGAGGATGTATGTGCGAGTGTGGAAGTGAGTATGTGTGTGTAGAAGTGTTTTGAAGACAATAGAGTGTGTTGAGCAAAGGTGGTGAAGATACATGTCAGTGTGAAGGGTGTTGGTGTTACAGAGGTGATTGATTAGCAGAATTCTTTCAAATGTTTTGTACAGAGGTTGTAGCCTCTTTATGTAAGTGTTGTAGCACTTTAGGGAGTTGTAGCTTCCTTTGGTTGAATCCATAAAACAATGTATTAGGGATTTGTAGCTTCCTTTAGGTTGTAGCCCATAAAACTTGTTGTAAATTTGTTTTATTTGTGTGGCTGGATTTGGATAGTAGATCCAAGTAGCTTGCTCACTATGGGTTTTCCCTTCTAGGGGTTTCCATGTAAATATGGTGTTATGGTTGTGTGATTGTGTTTTGAATTACTTCATTATATGTTTATCTATTTAATGCAGTAGAAAGTTTTGAAGATAAAGTTGAATTGGATTAATTGTGGTATATACTGATTCACCCCCCTCTCAGTATATCAGTGTTCTAACACTCTCTCTTACCTCTATTTTCTTCCAGTTAGAGCTAGATCACTCTTCAATCAATACTTGTTAACTCCCCAATCACTAGCACCTTTGGTGTGGATTTCAAACCTACAAATCCCCTCTCCTCTATTCATTTGTGGAGGCAAAATCATTATTTCATTCTTGGTTTGCTCAAGATTTTGCAAAATTTCCCCACTAGAATTTTTATGCACAATGTAGGACCTCGTATGCCTTTTATTTCTACCATAGATTCAAAGCTCAAGCTATTTATTTTTCCATAGCATGCTTATGCTCAATCCAATTTCTTTTCAATTTTCATAGCTTCAAAGCTCATTCTAATTGCTTTCCTTATCCCTATTTTTGTCCTTGTTTCCAAGATGACCTTATTGCTATAGAGAAAGAGATGGTTGCCAAAAAGGACCTCTAAGGACTTATGCTAGGCACTACCACTTGATTCATATAGGTTTTTATGCTTTTATAGTAACTTAGAAAATCAAAACTTTCTCTTGGGTAAGTAAAATTTCATTTTTCTTTCTCTTGATAAGTAGTTTTAAATTGCTTTCATAGATTTGCTTTTTAAATTTCTTAGATTACCTTTATTTAATTTCCTAGATTAATTTTATTTCCATTTCTCTTAGATTTAATTACAAATTTCATTTCATTAGATTACAAGTTAAAATCAATCCACAAAAATGCTCAAAAACATAGTTTAGATTGCATATAAAAAGTCATATAGTTTGCATACATTTTCCTTTTCTTAGTAATTAAATCATTCAAAATAAAGAATCAAAATCTATTTTACATTCATATAGGATTGCATTCATATAAATTTCTAGAGACACTAGAAAACACAAAAAGAACAAAAAGAAATCAAGAAAACCCTCAATTTCATCATGAGGCCAACAAATTCAACAAACTCAAAGAAATCAATGCAAACAAACTCTCCCCCTTTTGTCTAGCATTTGATATGCCAGAGAATTAGGGAAGATTAGGTTAAATCTATCTTATACAAGATTAGGGAGATGGTCCCTCAACCAATTCCCACAGAGGAAACAACATAAGAGCAAGGACATATCTTGAGGCTCATTCAAATAGAATAAAGAAGGAAAACTAGAGAACATCAACAAAGGCTCATTCAACAAGTCATTAAAAATAAACAGAGGAGGCTAGATCACATTTGTCACAAATAAGCAAAATATCCTTCGAGCTAGGCTTATAACAAGTGACTATTCAAGACATATCACAATCACAACCACAACAGCCATTGAATGTTTTCATCAGCATCACAACACTCATCACAACTTCTACAAAATGCAAACATCCATACATCACACAATCAACCCAACCACAATCTATGACATTGTTCTCCCTTGTGAATAGAAGAACCTCTCAGTTTCACCTCCACTCAATTGGCTCTTGCCACATGAGTAGGAGTGACTAGGTGGTCACCCATAGAAAGGATATGGTTTACGTGTTGTATCAGAGTTTGACTCACTCACATTGAGTTTGAGTCACATTATGAACAACATAGAGTCTACTATGATTTGCACTAGACCAAACATTACCTAGGCAGTGGGACTCCTAAGGAGGTATATGTTTTTGTGTTAGACAAGGAGTGTTGGACTATAGTGTAGAGGGTCTTCATTTATCTTCATGACATGTATGAGTGTTTGATTTTCTAAGATAGAGGATAGACCTTAAGCATGAGAATGGATGTATGAGGATTCATGGATTTTCTGGGTAGAAGATGTGGATAGCAAATGGTTTAGCTTAGGGTATTTGGTTACTCTATGTTTTGGTGTGGTTGGTTGAGTGACAAATGAATAGGTTATGGTTGTTTTTATCGCTTGGATTCACACCCTTGTTTGAACCTGATTCAAACAATCCAAGGATACAATGGGAATGACCTCAAGGTGTGGGACCTTGCCATTTGAGGTCAAACCTCTAGATGAAGGGTTGGTTCCCTATTAGAATTGTCCTTAATGAACGAAAAGGGATAGAAAGAAAATGACTAAAAATAATATGGTGATGCACTAGATGAATATAGATTTCTAGACCTGTCCTTAAGCACAACAATGACCTGAAAAGGCTGACCTAAACTCACACAAACTCATAAAATTTTCCACAAAGGTTAGGATAGAAAACTAAAACTACAAAAGGGATTAGTCATCCACAAGAGAAGCTTTCAATATTCAAGAAAACATAGTGCAGAAGTCTCTGGGAGAGGCAAAATATCATTTTCTTTTGTAGACACTTAAAAATGTCATTAGTTTGTGAGCAACATTTTCACACTAATTATTCCCTAATGTCATATTCCTCTATTAATTAAATAATTTTTAATTATTTAATTAATTCATTTTTCTATTTTCTAATCTATAATTAAATAAATTCTTATTTATTTAATTATTCATCACTATTTTCCCTCTTCCTTTCTATAATTAAATAATTATTTTAATTATTTTAATTATTTAATTAATCATTTTCCATTTTCCTACATTATTAAATAATAGTTTTCAATTATTTAATAATTTTCCAATTCCTCCATCATCTAATTTAAATAAATAAAATATTTATTTAAATTAGCCCTCAGCTTTATCCTTATCTCCACACATGTCCCTCTCTCATTAAATTATTTGTCACACTACCACCTTCATTTAAAAAGGTTGTCACACCACTACCTTTTATTAAATGAAGGGTCCAAAATTAAATCATCTCTTAATCTTAGCCATCCACATCAGATAATTCACCTTTCAATCCTCACCCTTCATTCAAATCCAAGTCCTCTATAAAAGCAAGCCTTCATCTCCATTTCAAGGTTAACCACAACCACAATCATAATCTTCAATATTTTGCTATCATTCATCTTGAGATCTTTCTATCATACATCCATATTGAGCTTATCATATATCTTGCATGCTACAAATATGAGAGCAAACAAAGAAAAATGGAGAAGAGCAATGGAGGAGAATCAACTTTGGCATAGGAATTTAGATATTATGGTTTTTTTATCATTTGATTTCTATTGTCATCTTGTGCTTCATTGTTAGATTAGGGTCTTTATGGCTTGAATTTAGATAGTTTTGTGGTTGCTATTAATGATTCATTGCGTTTACCCTAATTTTCCCTTATCTACATCTGGTGAACCCAATGTGAATATGCATTTAAATTTACAAATCTACTAACTTGCTTTTTGTAGGTTTTATTAACTCTTTGTTGTAGGTTTATGCCATTTTTGGACAAAACCCTAGATTTTAAAGATTTCATCATATCTTCCAAATGGTTATGAAATTTTCTACAATATTTTCATAGACGTTTGTGCATCATCTAAGGAAGCTACAACAGAAAAATCACATGTTTATCATCATTTTTAAATGAGTTATAACGATTTTACGTTTTTTCATAAATCTACATTTCTATGCGTAAATCAGTGAATTTTTCAAAAAAAATTACATTTATGGAAAGCTCTTGAAATTTTAATAGGGGTCTATTCTTTACAGATTTAATTTTAAGGTCATATAAGGTACAAAATAATCAGATCTTTGTCTGTTGTAGGTTTTTCATAAATCCGTATTTCTGGGCACAAATCAAGAATTTTTTCTAATTTTTTTTATATTTCTAGAAAGCTCTCAGAAAATTAGTAAGGGTCTCTTCTTTGAGTTTTTAGTTTTCAGGTCAAAAACATCTTGAAATAATCGAATCTAAGTTGACTATGTCAAAAAAAAAAATCTAAAATTGCAATCTTCTAATGAGCATATCTTTTTATGGCTACATTATAACATCATTTTCTAATTTTGCAGGGATTTCATTATCATTTCTAATACATTTTCTTGCAAAAAAATCATTTGTCCAAGATTATTCTTTTCAATCTAACATACTTGTTTTGTAGTTTTCGCTTGCCAAAGATCAACTCATTGAAACTACTAATCCAATTTCTTGTAGGGTTCCATTGTGTGTTTGTGATTTTTAGTTTAGGAACATTTGGAATTGGTTATTAAAAAGAACAAGTGTCTTCTATGTCTTGTGCACTTGCACACATGTGAATCAGTTTACCAAAAGTGTGTTTGTCTAGAGCATCCTCTCCCCTTGCGCTATGTGTGATTCTTGGGTGATGAGAAATAGCGGTACCGTGTTGTCTTGAGTATCCTCTCCCCTTGCGCTACGTGTGATTCCTAGGTATGAGAAAGAGAAATACACAAGCTTTCCCTTTTTTATTTTAGTAGATGGCTTGCCTAGGAGTTCACCCTAGGGTTCGATCACAAGCACGTATCTCCAGCGGGCTATATAAAGGGGCAAAAACTGAAAGGTGAGCTCAATCCACTTGTGTTATAGGGGGTGGGCCTTTACAGTCCTAGGTGATTCTATACATGGGTTAGAGAGTTTAGTCTCCCATCGCTACTATGTCATGGTGTTCTTAGGAGTTCCTCCACTACAAACCATTGTTTTTAGAATCCTAAGACCTTTTGGTCATTTACTATGGTGGTGCAAGGAATGCAGATGGTACCCTGAAGTTACTTACCACGTATGGTTCTTGGTTGAGGTGACATGGTTCCTTGTTTGGATTCATCCTTTCAAGGCAATAGTTGTTAAGGTGGTCCAGGACCTTGGCATACTCTAGTTACCCACTCCTTTTTCTCATATTTAAAAACACTGAAAGGTGTGGTAAGCCCACTATAGTAGACAACCCTTTACTACTAGCTAGGTAATCCATGTTTGAATTATTTGTGAACCAAGGCCTAGCAAGTTTTGTGGAAGAAAACTTGTAAAATACCTCATTTCCCAAGAGTCAAAGAGTCAAAATAGCCAAGATCTATATTTCAAGTGTTTGTTGTGCTTTCTGATTACCTTTACAAAATGCCCAAAATGAAAATCATTTAGAAACCCTTGGTTTTAGGCTCAAAAAAAATAGTTCACCACATTTGTCAAATCCTGCATCGCATCTGTCAAAATCACAAATTTTGGGGAAATTCCAGAGTATCCATATTCCAAATTTAAGCAGGACAATGACCATATATTCAGACCTGAGACTTATTCAGTTCATCCAGTTCTTCCATTGCATTTTCCTGGTTTAGATTGCATTGTCTAGTTAGCCTTTGTCATCCTAGCTTAATCACAATCCAACTTCATCCACATAATCTTCATTACACCCCATTCTTGAGCACCATCTAATCCATCACTTGTCAAAATGGGTGTGATAATAAAAAAGAAGCCTACTAAACTCATAATCAATAGAAAACCCCCAGTCATAATAGGAGGTCTTGTATTTGGTACCAATGATTATGAGGTCCTTGTAGAATATGATGAACCTTTTGAACACGAGAACCTCGTAGACTATGATGCTCATCTTGATGAACTTGAACATTATCATCATGTGAATGCTTCTAGCCATCCTACAACCTCCTATCACCCTTCATCTTCTTATAGGGATATGCCACCACAACCTCTCCAAGTTGACCATGCCAAACCCAAAATCACAATATGAGGTGGCCCTCCTTCTATTTCCACATATCAATTCACATCCCAACAAGAACATATGAGCCTAAGTTACCCTTTGCAACAAGATCACGTATCCTTAAGTCCTCATACTACCTTTGACAAGGGAGACACCACTCTAGCTTATGCATCCTATGAGTACTCTTCATCACCATCCAAGCGAATGCGTATTCCAAATCCTCCTATCCCTATACAAACACCACCATGCAATCCATTCACCAATCCATCAACCCTTTCAATTCCTTCAATACCATATTCCTCTAACTTTATCAATCCTAGTCCATTAACCCCTTTCATCTCTTTGCCATGGGATCTTTCCACTCCTAATCCTAATGTATCCAATACCCCTATTATCCCTCCACCTAATCCTAATCCTAAGCCTATACCATCCACCATTATTATCCATCCATTATATTGTCCATCCACCCATACACTTAAGAAGGATGTGATCCAATGGCTATTAGCAAGGAATCAACTATGTCATCAAACACCTATCCTTGAGCCTACCAAAGAGTCTTCAAACACCATGCCTAGTCTTCCAAATACGTCATGTAGTCCACAACCTATCAAGTCTATTGAAGAGTCTCCTCCCATGAGTCCAAGTCGAGATCCATTGTACCCTCATGTTGGTGATTGTCAAGAGCCTATCAAGCTTCTCCAAGAGTCTCCCACATCCACTTCCATTAAACCACAAGAGCTATGTCAAGAGTCTAGTCCTAAGCATGTGGAACCATTAGCCCCTAATACAAATCAAGATCAAAGCCCTTCCATTCAACTCATCCACAACATATACCTTCTTTATGATCAAGACATTATCTATGATGATGACCCTATCCATGAGAAAATTGATCCCATACATAGCACACTTAATCCTATTTATGATCAAGCTCCCATCTATGATCAAGATCCTATCTATGATCAAGAAATCCATGATGATCCTCTTAGTCAACTTTATGCATTCCACAATCAAGAGATTATTACTTCACCTACCCATAATCCCATAACCATCCATGAGCAAGATATCCAAACTACTTCTAGCCATCTTCCATCTAGCCCTACCCATGATCTAAAAACATTCACTTCCCTTGATGAGACACTTGGTTCCCAAGTAAACATATATGATCAAACAAATAGTTTGGATCTTAGTGAGCATAATGATAATCAAAATTCTAATGATCCTTCCTCATCCACTATCGACCATATTGCAAAACCATCATATCCCCTTGGTCTTACTACCTTTATCCTTGAATGTTCTTCCTTAGGAAAGAAACAACCATTATCCACCACCTCACCCCCTCCATCAAATAAGAATCTCATGTCTAGTGTCCAAAACACCCATAATCCCATTGTCCATCGCATACTCCAAAAAATGAATTATCAAGGTAAAGGCTTAGGCCTTCATGAACAAGGTATTTTGGAGCCTATCCATGTCAAAGTTCTTCCACGCTTAAATGGCCTTGGATATACACCCCAAGGTAAACAATTTCAAGATGTTGGCACTTACTTCAATCCCAAATCCCCTAAACGCTATCATATCCCCAAAGTATATGTTGTCATTCCACCTCCATCATCCTACAAATCTCAAAAGCATGTGACCATACACCTTCCACCATCCAATTTACCTCCACTACTTCCAACTCCTAATATCCCTCCATCCACTCTACCACCACTTCTCCCAATGCCTAATATCCCTATCATCCAATCCCCTTATCCATTTATCCACAAATCCACTTTTAATCCATCCATCCATAAATCCCCTAAAATTCCTCATCATGACCAATCAATGCACACATCGTCTAAACAAGAAGCTTCCACCAATCCCAAGGGATTCAAAAATAAAATTTTGGATGCCTCCTTCCATAAAGAAAAAAATCCTAAAAATCCTCATGCCTTAGGGTAGCAATGCAAATAATTAAAGCCAAATCCATCCAAAAGGCTACCTAAGCCCATACCTCCAAAAGAAAAGCCCAAAACTAAAATGGTTTGGGTCCCTAAGCAAAAAGAAAGCAAGTCAAATGAAGCATCCTCTTCCATCCAAAAATCCCAAAAATCCCTTAAATTCAAAAATCTTAAATTCCTTCATCCCACAAGTAAAACAAAAATCATAAAAAGCCTAAGTCTATGTGGGTACCTAAATCACTAAATTGACCATTCCCTAAGAAAACACGTCCATTGCTTCCTACACCTCCCCCAAATCAAAAGCTTCAATGTTTACCATGGTGTGTGCAACTGTTGGTCTTGGTTCCTTTCCATTCCATAACATTTCCACATACCTCCATCTCCCCATCCTTCATCCACTATCCTACGTATCTCCCCCATCATCTTCATATGGTTCATGCTTTTGCATAAATCCATACATAATCCACATCATAATCCTCTATCCTACCATACATAATCCACTATCCTTCCATATATAATCCACATCATAATCCATTTTCCCCAATCCATCCTTGCATAAACCTTTCATAATCCACTATTGTTCCCTCCATAATCCACTATCTACCTAATCCATCTCCCTTTCATGAAATCACATCCCTTATCAACATATATGAGCATAATGGCACTTAACATGGTCCATGTGCAACACCTTTCCATCATGAATCACTATCACCTTTCATGGAACTAGATGCTTGAGCCCCTCTTATCCATATCCACCTACCCCATCCAAATATACCCCATAAAAAAAAGAAGAAAAAAAAATCAAAATAGTAAAGAGAAATCCCTTCTTCCAACGGTGAAAACCACCCTTGGTGGCACCTTGGATAAGTACCATGATGAAAACCTAGCAAACATGCGTCATGTGTAGGTTGATTATCTATGTCACCTACGCTTGGGGGTACTTTGTCTCATCCATCTCAAACTATCATTTTCAACCTATCATTTTCCATCATACCATATCCTATCTTACCATATCCATCCTACCATCCTTATCCATTACACCCATATACCTATCATATTGAATCCATTCATCCTCCCTTCCTCCTTTTGATCTTGATAAAGATATGGGGGCAAAATGCTAACAAATGTTTTGGATATCTCTTGATATACCTCATCCTTTCCAAATGATCCTATCATCATCCTATTGTCATAAGCTTTGTCATGCAAAATCCTAAGCATTACACCTAGAATGTGGCATGTTATTCCTATGCGACATTGTCTTTGGAGATCAGATCCTAGCTCCATTATGATGCATACATCCATTCCACTATAGCTTATCCTTTTATCCATCCATTTATCATGAGCTTTCCATTCTATGGCCTATCCTTTTATCCATCCATTTATCATGAGTCATCCACTCCATCCACTATAGCCTATCCTTTTATCCATCCGTCTATCATGAGCATTCCATCACATTTACTATCACCCATCCTTTTATCCATTCATCCCATCCTACATACATCTTAGCATCTAGTCTTGGTTTCCCCTTGTCATTGGTGTCTAGCATAAAGACTATACAAATTGTCATCCAATGTCATCCCAAAACATTTCAAAAATACAAAAAAAAATCAAAACATTTCAAAAATCCAAAAACATCAAAACATTTCAAAAATCCAAAAAAATTGAAACATTTCAAAAATTCAAAAAAATCGAAACATTTGAAAATCCAAAAAAATAAAAACATTTCAAAAATCTAAAAAAATCAAAACATTTCAAAATTCAAAAAAATTGAAAAATGTCAAAAATTTCAAAAACAATGTCAATCATTGAGTTCGTGTTAGTCCACCTAGTCGAACTATGTTGCCTCTGTGACTTTACGTAGGCAAGGCCATCATTGATGAGCCCTCGAGGTTTCCATTTGTCCCTTTGGTCTTATCATAATAAGTTCTTCCATCCATAACACTATAATAAAAGTTCATTGTCAGTGTCAGTCTAAATGGTTGAACTACATTGTCTCTGCACTTTACGTAGGCAAGGCCATCATCAATGAGCCCCTGAGACATTAGGTCAGTCTCTTAGGGTCTGTTGAGTCGAGTCTACCATTGTTCATATCCTATAGTAAGTCATCCCTTGCTAAGGCTGACACTTTGATCAGACATAAACAAGTTACCTTCCACAAGAGAACCGAGCTTAACCAATCTCAAAACAACAAACAAACTATTCATCAAGTCTCCAATCATAGCCGAACAATTGCCCAGTCATGACTATTCATCAATATTAGTTACCTTTATCAGCTATAAATTGTCTTATATAGAATGTGGCATTGTTAAAACCAAACTTGATGTCTTATATGGCATGCTTCATTTTCTGAAACCAAACACTATCATCATACATCAATCATATCATTTGTCTTATACAGGTTGTCACACTTTTGAAACTAGACCAGACATCTTATACAATGTGTCTCATTTATGAAACTAGACTCAATCATATCATTTGCCTTATATAGGTGGTTGCATCGTTGAAACAGACTTGACGTCTTATACGACATGTTTCCTTCCCTGAAACTAGGCATTATCCTGCAATCCTAATCAAGCAAACACTCATTATTTGGCAAGAAGATCTAAATGGCTATTGAATCTGTTGGTCTAGTTTATCTTATCTTTTTATTTGAGTGATCTTTGGTCATGTTCTTATGCGCCTCAAGGAAGTCTACAAGTGATGAGAGGAGCGATGATGGATTGTGAACTTTTTCTCTTTGATTTCTGCTTGCAGTTTGTCTTGGCAATTTATGACTAGGGCAACTAAGTTCCTTGTGTGTAATTGGGATTGCATTTTGGCATAATCAAAATATCCTGTGCAAGTGAAAGGTCTTCTAATGCTTTCTTGTACTAGGAATAACATGCTTCATGGTTATTTCCTCACATATTATGGCAAGGTTCTATGGTTACTAGTCTGCATCATGACATTCCTTGTCTGTCATGTGCCTATTTCGCAAGGGATAGTATATTGTACCTTGGTCTACATCATGCCATGGTGTTCATTAGCCATTTCCATAATAAAAGCTCTATGATGATAATTATGTAATGAAATTAAAATCTCAAAATCTATCAAGCAAGATCTCATTCCATTTCACTCGCCCAATCATTCTTCATTTCTTATTAACACCATTTCTTTCACATTAACACTTCTTCCATCCATCCCTATAGTCATCGTGATAGCATGCTATGATACAAAAATAAATGCATTAGTTTCATCATCCTGCATACATAATCATCTTATTGGTAAATTTCCCATTTTTTTTTGGAATTTTTCAAAATTTTGTCAAATTTCCTGATGGGGCACCATGTTATCCCACTTTATCTAGGGCACACTGGGGCAAGTCCAAGAGTCAAATTTTTCAAATTATTCTTTGACACAACGTTCAGATTCATATTGTATCAAAGAGGGGCAAAATGTAGACACTTAAAAATGTCTTGAGTCTGCAAGCAACATTTTCACACTAATTATTCCCTAATGTCATATTCCTCTATTAATTAAATAATTTTTACTTATTTAATTAATTCATTTTTTCTATTTCTAATCTATAATTAAATAAATTATTATTTATTTAATTATTCATCTCTATTTTCCCTCTTCCTTTCTATAATTAAATAATTATTTTAATTATTTAATTAGTCATTTTCCATTTTCCAACATTATTAAATAATGGTTTTCAATTATTTAATAATTTTCCAATTCCTCCATCATCCAATTTAAATAAATAAAATATTTATTTAAATTATCCCTCACCTTTATCCTTATCTTCACACGTCCCTCTCTCATTAAATTATTTGTCACACTACCACCTTCATTTAAAAAGGTTGTCACACCACTACCTTTTATTAAATGAAGGGTCCAAAATTAAATCATCTCTTAATCTTAGCCATCCACATAACACAATTCACCTTTCAATCCTCACCCTCCATTCAAATCCAAGTCCTCTATAAAAGCAAGCCTTCATCTCCATTTCAAGGTTGACCACAACCACAATCATAATCTTCAATATTTTGCTATCATTCATCTTGAGATCTTGCAATCATACATCCATATTGAGCTTATCATATATCTTGCATGCTACAAATCTGAGAGAAAACAAAGCAAAATGGAGAAGAGAAATGGAGGAGAATCAACTTTGGCATAGGAATTTAGATATTATGGCTTTTATCATTTGATTTCTATTGTCATCTTGTGCTTCATTGTTAGATTAGGGTCTTTATGGCTTGAATTTAGATAATTTTGTGGTTGCTATTGATGATTCATTGCGTTTACCCTGATTTTCCCAATCTACATTTTTTATTGATCATGAAGGCTAAAAAGAAATTATAGACTTAGTATACTAGAATCTCTTACAAAAAATAGAGAATCCCCTTCACATGTTCTACTTCATGTATATATAGCAATTCTTCCACCATCAGGCTTGGGAGGGAATCACCTACCCCAACTACCTCTGACACCTTGGCATTGAATCACTACCACTCCACCACTTATTAGTGCCTCAACATTCGAATCACTTTGATGGAAGTTCAGGTGCAAGCCCGTGATGTTCAAATTGCACCAAGATCCCATGCATGAGACTCAATAGCCTCGAGGCGTACCACCATACTTCCACATATCCCATGAGATGTCTGTATTATTTATTCACAAGGCTCAGAGACCTATTGACTCACCTACATGTTAATGGCGCATCATCTTGCATATGTTGGCTCTAATGAGCCCTCATGATGTGTGAACCATTGGATGTGGGAAGAGATCAGACGGTCTAGAAGCCATTAGCCTGTGGTGGGTCCCGCTACCACATGGAACAATGGCACAATGGCTAGAGTGTGTTGGGCCTATCTTTGTTGAGGAGTTGCATGGTTGCGCTAAGTGTCTCCATGCCATGCCTTCCCTTGCCTTCACCTTTAAAATAAATGGGCCCCGTTGTTGAGCTAAGTCATCCTTGTTGTCAAATGGCGCAAAGTCTAAAAGTTGTTGGAACTAATAACTTTTAGGCTTGCACAATATCGCCATGTGAAACCTCATGCAATCGCTTCAGGACCTATAATTTTCTTTTCTTCATTGAGTCTCAAATTGAATGAGCCCCACCATAGGCTTGTGTCGTTTCCTCCAACCAATAGTGCAACACTAAAATAGTGTCACAATGTAACCTTTAGATCATGCATGGAGCTTCCATGTGTTTCATTTGAATGCCTCCTTCAACTTCATTCCTTAAAATAGACCGGGCCCACCAACAAAGCTAAGTCACCATCATCAACCAATGGTACAACTAGAAACATGCGTCAGACCTGCCACTTTCAAGATGTTGTGTGGCATTGACACGTGGAACTGGGGAAAGCCCCCCTACACATGCCTTTCTCTTTGATATATTGGGGGCCTAGTAGAAATGGCTCATCAATTTCAGCCAATGGTGCAATAGGAACAATACGTCAGTTCTGCCACCCCAACTCGTAATGCCATTGAGACTCTTAGAAGCCTATGAAACTGCAATGAGACTCCATAGTTTTCCTTTTCCTTTTCTAATTTCTAAATATAAATGAACCCCGCCACACGTTGACTCAATAAACTAACCAATGGTGCAGCACCTCAACCTATCAGTTATGTAACCCTCTAAAAGATGCATGTAATTTCCATGTGGTACACAGAAGGTGCCGAGCATTGAAACCAATAAGAAAAAAGGGGGGCACCATAAAATCACTCAACACCACTTCGACTGATGGTGTATCATTTTTAAGTTGTTAGGATTGACAACTTAAAACATCTGTGGTGCCACCACATGGAGTCATCGCATCAATTGAATCAATGGTCCCATGGTCCCAGATTTTACTCTTCGGCACTTGATGAATCCATGAACCATTTTCGATAGGTTCGTAGGTTCATGAACCTACCAAAATGTCGAAACTCCTCTTCATTTGCCTCCTTCAAAATGTTGCTTGGCTCTTCATCTTTCATCCCTTTCTCTTTTCCCTCTTTCGGCAAGATGGTGATCTCACGAACCAATTCTGGTAGGTTCGCAGGTTTGCAAACCTGCCAAAATGTCGAAACACTTGCCTTCATGTTCTTTTTGCTTCCTTCTATATTTTGGAATTTTGGTGAAACCATGAACCAATGAACCACTTCAGAAAAAAAGAACTAATGAACCTTTCAACAAGTTCGCAGGTTGGTGAAACCATGAACTGATGAAACACTTTGGCAAAAAAGAGAACTGATGAACCTTTCAAAAAATTCATGTGTTTGCAAACTTTCCTAAATGCACACATTTAGGAATCATAGACCCATTTTTAGGATTTTGAAGGATCGATCGGGACACAAAGGATCCCCTGAGGATTTATACACATGAGCAACATTTGATAGATAAGGGGAAGGCTTAAATAAGCTAACATTTTGGTGACCTCTAGGGGGTGTTTTCCTACTAAACACTGGGATCCAGTGGCTTTAAGCATCCATTGGGCATAGGAGTCACAAAGAGCCCAAAACAACTTATTAAAAGGAGACTCTAGACCTAACCAACAACTAAAACTGCCTCACACAGTGAACAACATGAAGGACAAACATAAAATGACCTGAAAGACTACCAAACATGCAGTCTCCTAATGAGAATGCAACATGTGCAACATCACTTGGAGGGAAATAAAACCTACACAACCTAATCTAACCTAAACTAATCAAAGCAAAAGGATATCTAAACAGAGCCATTGACTATTTTTTTAAAATAAATCCCTTTTCTGATCAACTTAAGATGTTTCCCATGCTTGTGGGCACCCAACCAAGGATGGAGAAAGGGTGGGTGTTTAATAAACATATGAAATGATTCTCCAAGGATGAAAACAATCTCACCTAACCACTTGAGTTGACTATGAATGCAACTGTCTTAAAGTGGATAGCTAGGCTGACTTTGCACTTCTTGATATTCAACTACATGCTTAGGAATAAGCATGACATGTGGTGAATTCTTCTTGTCAGTCTCTAGTTGGGATAGATATCTAATAGGACACCCTCTTGAAATAACATTCAGATTGAGAGCTTCAACCTCGTGCTTATGCTTTGATTCTTCACCAACTTGTTGGTTGGGATGTTGTGGCCCTTGTGACCCATTTGGAAACATAGTCACTTCCACCTCATTTTCATGTTACTCATGACTTTCTGCTTTAGGAGATGTTAGCTTGATGCCAAAACTTGAGAAAAAGTCCTCGAGCTCATTCCAAAGGAGGTGTTTTTTAGTCTCTTTCTCATTATTCTGCATAAGAGGACTCGTCCTAGCTTCATGGAAGGTCTCTTGAAGTTTTGAAGAAACATCAAGATCTTTTCCTTGAAGTATAGGCTCTTGTTTGACATCTTGTTCAATTTGATGAGAAACCTTATGCACACCAATCTCTCCATTCCCCAGAGCAGGATTGTCCTTATATTCTTGAAACCACCTGAACATTGGTTTCTTCCTTAGATTGAATTGGAGTTTGAAAGCCTACATTTTGTTATTCTTCATGATTTAGAACCTCATTCTTATACTTGTCTTCATGGTCTGGCAAGTCATCAAAGTCTCCAACATATTTGAGATGATTCAAATCTTTTGTTGATGTGGGCACTAGTATGCCCTCTGCATCTTTGCCAACAAAATAAGGTAACTAATCAAACAAGAGTACCAACCCCTCCCTTTCATTACTATCCATTTGTTCAATGCTCTGTTGTTCCAGTGGATTATACCCATTTTCGTCCTGCAAGAGATCTGATTCTTTAGTTTTTATAGCACATACAGGCTCACAAACACCAGATGGCTCTTATTTTGCCTCTAACACCTCATTTTTCTAATCTAACCAATTAGCTCTCCAAACAACCAGTCCATCTTTGAAGAGTGAAATAGTACTAATATAAGAAAGATAATTTCAGAGGGGGGAAAGGGTTTGTTAAGTTTCTTGAAGGATAATAGGCTTTTGAGAGGGTTGTTCCTGAGGGATGATAGAGTGGGTTTGCACATGTACAGGCTCTTGCAAAGAATGGAGACCTCTAAAACTTAGAATTTTGAAATGAGGAGGCTTACTTGAAGGTTCATAAGGTTTTCTTTTCTTGAAGCTTGGGACCTTGAATGTGGAAGCCTCTTCTTTCATAGGTTGATCCATAGTTATAAGAGGAGCATGTCTGAAACTAGGGATGAAAGAGGTTGACCAGGCCTCTTTCCTTTGTGCTTGGACAAGCACTTGCTTCATCTTCTATTCCTTAGATGTAGTCTATCTAGCAAATCATTCTTCTTCATATCTTTTATGTGCCTCCATATCTTTCTTGTGAAGACAAGCTTGATAAGCAAGTTCCTCTTGCTATAAGATATACTCCCGCTCCCTTTCAATATCATTTAATTGTCTTCGTAAGTCTAGCAACATATCTCTAAGACTACCAACTTCCATGTTGGCAATATTTTGTGGTTGTCTAGGAGGGTAACCATGCTTATTGGGAACAAAATATTCTTCTTGAGGCTGATTATAAGCATAAGTAGGCTGCCAAGAAGGATAAATAGGGGTGGGAGGGAGGTAAACACTATGAGACCATAGATATCTTTCTACAATAGGGTCATTTGGCATAAAACCAAAAGCATTTTTAGTCTGATATGGATGATAGGGAGGCATAAAAACTACATTTTCACAAAATGGAGGGGAAGATATGTAGCTTCCATGATAGTTTGACATACCAGAGAATTCATGGAAGCTAGAAGTTCATTGAAATATACTTAAAATAAGAGCAAACATATCTGCTTCTTGAGGACTAAGTACACACCAACAGAGTCACTAGGTGATTGGAAAGCTTCAAAAAGAAGGAAAAGATCAAGAATAGCACCTAAATATTGACCCTTGATAGTCTTTAAGCACTTGGACTTCTTACACCAGTAGATTTGATCTTGAAGTCACCATGGTGTTGAAGAAACTACCTTGAAATGGCAAGATGCACTGAAGAACACACCAAAAGTCTTCAATAGATGATGTTAGGACCATCAAACCTGTCCCACTGGGTGTGGTATAAACTTTTATCACTTGGATTCACACCCTTGTTTAAACCAGATTCAAATAATCCAAGTATACAATGGGAGTGACCTCAAGGTGTGGGACCTTCCTATTTGAGGTCAAACCTCCAGATGAAGGGTCAGTTCCCTATTAGAATTGTGCTTCACCAATGAAAAGGGATAGAAATAAAATGACTAAAAATAATACGGTGATGCACCAGATGAATATAGATTTCTAGACCTATCCTTAAGCACAACAATGACCTCAAAAGGCTGACCTAAACTCACACAAACTCATAAAATTTTCCACAAAGGTTAGGACTAAAAATTGAAACTACAAAAGGGATCAGTCATCCACAAGATAAGATTTCAATCTTCAAGAAAACATAGTGCATAAGTCTCTAAGAGAGGTAAAATATCAGTTTCTTTTATTGATCATGAAGGGTAAATAGTCATTACAGACTCAGTATACTAGAGTCTCTTACATAAAATCTAGAGAATCCCCTTCACATGTTTTGCTTCATTTATATATAGCAATTCTTCCACCGCCATGCTTGGGGAGGAATCACCTACCCCAACTACCTTTGACACCTTAGCATTGAATCACAACCACTCCATCACTTATCAGTGCATCAGCATTTGAATCACTTTGATGGTGCCTCTAGCGCAGGCCCATGGTGTTCAAATTTTACCAAGATCCCATGTGTGAGACTCAACAGCCTTGAGGCACACCACCGTACTTCCATGTGTCCCCTAAGATGTCTTTGTTGTTCCTTCACGAGGCTTGGAGACCTGCTGACTCACCTACTTATTAATGGTACATCATCTTCCATATGTTGGCTCTGATGAGCCCTTATGATGCGTGAACTGTTGGATGTGGGAAGAGATCAGATGGTCCGAAAGCTATCACCCTGTAGTGGGTCCTGCTACCACATGGAACAATGATGCAGTGACTAGAGTGTGGCAAGCCTGCCTTTGTTGAGGAGTTGTGTGGTCACGCCAAGTGTCTCCATGTCGTACCTTCCCTCATCTTCACCTTTCAAATAAACTGGGGCCCACTATTGAGCTGAGTCATCCTTGTTGTCCAATGGCACAACATCTAAAAGTTGTCAGAACTGATAACTTTTAGGCTTGCATGGTATCACCACATGAAACCTCTTGTAATCGCTTTGAGACCCACAGTTTTATTTTCTTTATTGAGTCTCAAATTAAACGGGCCCCACCACAAACTTGAGTCATCACCTCCAACCAATAGTGCAACACTAAAATAGTGTCAGCATTGTAACCTTTAGGTCATGCGCAGTGCTACCACTTGTTTCGTTTGAAATCCTCCTTTGGCTTCATTTCTTAAAATAGATCAGGCCCACCAATAAAGTTTAGTCACCATCATCAACCAATGGCGCAACCAAAAACGTGCATCAGACCTACCACTTTCAAGGAGTTGCACAGTATTGACACATGGAACTGGAGAAATCCCCCCGCACATGCCTTTCCCTTTGATATATCGAGGGCCCACCATAAATGACTCTTCAGTTTCATCCAATGGTGCAACATGAACAATGCGTTAGTTTTGCCACCCCAACTCATAGCACCATTAAGACACTGGAAGCCTATGAAACTGCAATGAGACTCCACAGTTTTCCTTTTCCTTTGTTAAATTTTAAATATAAATGGGCCCTGCCACAAGTTGACTCAAAAAACCAACCAATGGCAAAGAGCTTGTCAGTTCTGTAACCCTCGAAAATATGTGTGGCACTGCCACATGGCACACAGAAGGTGCCAAACATTGAAATCGGTAAGAAAAAAGGGGGGCCTTGCCACAAAATGACTCAGCATTGCTTCGGCTGGTGGCACATCATTTTAAGTTGTTAGGACTGGCAACTTAAAACATACATGGTGCCACCATGTGGAGTCATCACACCAATCGAATCAACGGCCCTACGGTTCCAACTTTTACTCTTTGGCACTTGATGAATCCATGAACCATTTTTGGCAGGTTCGATGGTTCGCGAACCTTTTAAAATGCCAAAACTCATCTTCATTTGCCTCCTTCAAAATGTTGTTTGGTTGTCCATCTTTCATCCCTATCACTTTTCCCTCTTTCAGTGAGATGGTGATCTCACGAACCAATTTTGGCAGGTTTGCAGTTTTGCAAACCTGCCAAAATGCCAAAACACTTTTCTTCATGTTCTTCTTGTTGCTTCCTTCTATATTTTGGCATTTCAGTGAAACCATGAACCAACGAACCTTTCGGCAAGTTCGCAGGTTCGCGAACTTGCCGATACACTAAAACATAAGGCTTTTGGGCCTTCGATAGGTTCACAAACTCGCAAACTTGCCGAAAGACAAACAATTAGGAATTATTGACCCATTTTTAGGATTTTGAAGGACCTACTAGGACACAAAGGATCCCTTGATGACTCATACACATGAGCAATATTTGATGGATAAGGGGAAGGCTTAAATAAGCTAACAGTTGCTCTTTAGATTACTCTTTTAGAGATAGAGTAGATGGTAGCTACTTAGGCCTATTAGGAGTAGATTTGGCTTCAAGGAGTGTGTTCAGATATTAGGTTAGAAGTTAGAGTTAGTGTGATCAAGATGCCAACAACATGATAGAGAACACTATTTTCATGTGCAATTAGATCACATTGGTGTGTAGTTCTAGATGTTGCAATTGCTTTGGTGAACCTTATGAGCATATATAATCCTAGATGATGCATGGTGGTTATGGTGATGTTTTCCCTTGCAACAATCTTGTCTATAGTTGACCCTTTATGGGTTTGACCCCTATTCATTGTATACAAGAAGTGGAAGAATATTTGGAAGGTGGTGTACACCTTGCATATAATAGTATTTGATATTTTGTAATGTTGTGCTTTATGTCTATGTGGGATATCATGCATTCAAATTGGGAAATATTTTCCTAGGGGAGGTTGTATGTGACATTAAAAATGTATTTAATGTGGGTGGCATGTTAAGGGGTCATGTTTTAGTGAGCACATGGTTAATCGAGATCATTGGAGGAATACATTTAATATATCGTGCATTCAATAATGTAAAAAACATTTTATACTTGGTTCATGGGTGCACGTCAAGCTTGGACACTAGGCTTGGAGAGAAGCAATATTGATGCTTGAGAGAAAGTGTTATCACATGGTTTTGTGACAAACTTGGGTGCCCACCTTGAAGATGCTTGGGAATTAATTAATTTTACATGAGGTGGTTTAGGAAGCTTCTAGTAAGTTTTCCTCTCATTGTTGCTCTCTTGCCTATAAATAGGAGGTTTGGGATGGTGCTATTCATCACTCGTACTTGCTCATTATGCTGGAGATTGTTGTAAGCATGTTAGTGCTTAAGTTTCTTGTTGAGGAGATCTTGAAGAGCATGGAATGGGATATGTGGCTCTAATTTGTTCTTAAATTTCTCTTCTGGATATAGCAACAATGGTTTTTCTTGAAAGGGTTATCCTAGGGTATATTAGTCTCTCTCTCTCTCATGTGGTTGTTTCCTTGTTCATTTTTGTTATGTGTGGTTTGTGCAAAAATGTTATTGAAATGTATATAGGTCAAGGATACCACTATTACATCTCCCCTCATAGGATTAATGGTGGGAATTGCTTTGTACTATGGTTAATGTAGGAAAATAGTGGTATTTTATTTCATTTTGGTATCAAGAGATTTGTCTGAGTTTTGGTACTTGTACTGTGGACCGTTTATTTTCTTTACGATCCCTTATGGCCTTGTTGATAAATATGTTATGAATCATATCTATTAGTTGTTTATGACTTTTTTGTATGAAACATGCTAGCAAGTACATTAGCTAACTCGTGTTGTTCAACATGGGCATCGTGATCATAATCATCACCATTGTTCTAAATATAAGCATTCGAATAGATTTCAATGTCAATAGAGGGAGAAACTGTGTTAAACTCCTTCTCAAAGGAAGATTAGGATTAGAAGTATCTCATGGCATAAATATTAGCTTATGGAAGATAGTAAAATAAAGCACAATAAGACACTTTTAGATTTAAAAATTAGAGATATTAATGGTGTATTAGATTTAAAAATGAAACCCTAAAAGGGTGCTAAATGCAGAAATGAAACTCACAAAGTAAGGTAGAAATCCTAGAAAGAGATATAAACAATACAATAACAATAGATAGGGACACAAAACCCTAGGAGGATCTAAAAATGATAATGCAAAAAAAATGACAAAACTAAAACCTTAAAATAGTGTAGTTATAAAATTTAAGGTCAAACCCTAAGGGGTGTAAGAATAAATGAGTTCACTAAAAATATAAAGGAAAATACACTTTTTGTAAATGGGTTACCTAGGCTAATTAATTGATGAAATCAATAAACACATATTAACCCAGGTAAATCTAAGATGATGGTAAAATATCAGAATAGTAAATTCTAATTTATGAAATTAAGTGTGAGGAATTCATGTACTTGGCTTTAGAACTGAAGAGGGAATTGAAGGCTAGTGATTCGCATAATTGATTCTCCTTAGTGTTGGAAATAGATGGTCTTGAAGTGCAGATTATCTCAAATTTTTGTTTAGATTCATGCTCCTTTGCAAGTCAATTTTGTGACTATGGATTAATTTTGTGTTGCACAACTCTAATTTCTAACCCACAAATTTGATCTAGCAAAATGTATAGTTTTCCAATCCAAATCACTTTGATCTCTGCTCCTTGCTAGCCATTAAGGAATAACAAAATTTAAAATTACCTTGGGGAGATTTTTGGATCATGAGGGACACGTTCTCATAGGTCAACTCCCTTGAAAGACTAGCTTTATAGTCTTGAAACGATTGGTAGACAACAGGCAAGCATGCAAGCGATCTAGATGTTGATTATGAAGAAACATTTTGATTCCCTTTAAAGTTCCAAATTGAAATGTTCCTAAATGCTCCTTGTAAATGCAAATGATTATTCAATGATTGCTTAATGTTCTTAAATGATCAAATGAATGTTTTTAAAAACAAGACATAACAATTTGTCATACAAACATGTACCAAATTGGCTTTGAATGATTATGAGAAAAGGGTGGGAGTCAATCATTTGAATTTTAAAATTTTAATTTTTGGGTCCAATCTACACCATGCAAGATTAATCCAATGTCCTACGGAAATGACTTGGGACAAGGTATGTAGGAACTAGGGATCAATGTTATATGTATGGAGATCTAGGCTATCGTGCACATTACAAAAATGACTTGGGACAAGAGATGTGGGAACTACGGATCAATTATATATGTATGGAGATCTGGCCCATCCTGAACACTATGAAAATGACTTGGGATAGGAGATGTGGAAACTAGGGATCAATGATGTATGTATGGAGATCTAGGCCAATAAATGATGGGGATGCATGGGAATAAATGCAGATAGAGTAGGGATAAGGACAAGTGTATAGGGATGTGTACAAGGAAGAGTAAATGAGGCTAATCTAGGATCGGGAAAGGAGGCAAACTTTACATAAAAGTGTGCCACATATCACTATATAACCATATCATGACAATCTCTCAAAATAAACCCAAAACTATATAAGAATTGGCATAGACATGCAAATTTCACCATTACAATTATAAACCTTCTTATTTTTCAAACTTTTATAATTAATTGATGTCTAGATGTTGATTATGAAGTAACATTTTGATTCCCTTTAAAGTTCCAAATTGAAATGTTCCTAAGTGCTCCTTGTAAATGCAAATGATTATTCAATGATTGCTTAATGTGCTTAAATGATCAAATGAATGTTTTTAAATACAAGACATAACAATTTGTCATACAAACATGTACCAAATTGGCTCTGAACGATTATGAGAAAAGGGTGGGAGTCAATCATTTGAATTTTAAAATTTTAATTTTTGGGTCCAATCTGCGCCATGCAAGGTTAATCTAATGTCCTACGGAAATGACTTGGGACAAGGGATGTAGGAACTAGGGATCAATGTTATATGTATGGAGATCTAGGCTATCCTGCACATTACAAAAATGACTTGGGACAAGAGATGTGGGAACTACGGATCAATTATATATGTATGGCGATCTGGCCCATCCTGAACACTATGAAAATGACTTGGGATAGGAGATGTGGGAACTAGGGATCAATGATGTATGTATGGAGATCTAGGCCAATAAATGATGGGGATGCATGGGAATAAATGCAGATAGAGTAGGGATAAGGACAAGTGTATAGGGCTGTGTACAAGGAAGAGTAAATGAGGCTAATCTAGGATCAGGAAAGGAGGCAAACTTTACATAAAAGTGTGCCACATATCACTATATAACCATATCAAGACAATCTCTCAAAATAAACCCAAAACTATATAAGAATTGGCATAGACATGCAAATTTCACCATTACAATTATAAACCTTCTTATTTTTCAAACTTTTATAATTAATTGATGTCTAGATGTTGATTATGAAGTAACATTTTGATTCCCTTTAAAGTTCCAAATTGAAATGTTCCTAAGTGCTCCTTGTAAATGAGAATGATTATTCAATGATTGCTTAATGTGCTTAAATGATCAAATGAATGTTTTTAAATACAAGACATAACAATTTGTCATACAAACATGTACCAAATTGGCTCTGAACGATTATGAGAAAAGGGTGGGAGTCAATCATTTGAATTTTAAAATTTTAATTTTTGGGTCCAAACTGCGCCATGCAAGGTTAATCCAATGTCCTACAAAAATGACTTGGGACAAGGGATGTAGGAACTAGGGATCAATGTTATATGTATGGAGATCTAGGCTATCCTGCACATTACAAAAATGACTTGGGGCAAGAGATGTGCGAACTAGGGATCAATTATATGTGTATGGAGATCTGGCCCATCCTGAACACTATGAAAATGACTTGGGATAGGAGATGTGGAAACTAGGGATCAATGATGTATGTATGGAGATCTAGGCCAATAAATGATGGGGATGCATGGGACTAAATGCAGATAGAGTAGGGATAAGGACAAGTGTATAGGGATGTGTACAAGGAAGAGTAAATGAGGCTAATCTAGGATCGGGAAAGGAGGCAAACTTTACATAAAAGTGTGCCACATATCACTATATAACCATATCAAGACAATCTCTCAAAATAAACTCAAAACTAAATAAGAATTGACATAGACATGCAAATTTCACCGTTACAATTATAAACCTTCTTATTTTTCAAACTTTTATAATTAATTGATTGGGGCGTGTGATGTCCAAACGCTTTTAAAGTTTTGATTGCAAGAAAACAATGATGCGTGATGATGATGATGAGAGGTATCAAACTAACCAACCACGTCCAAATAGTTTTTGGTAATATTTAAATATAAATTAAAAAACATCTATATAAACAAAAGGGATCCGGAATCATGAATTTGACAACATAAATCAGTTTGGGTCCAAGGTTGGTAAGAATAAATATGTAATAGGACAAGTGCAGTCTTATATGACGTCATTTGATACGTTAGTTTACTTTTATATAATATACTCCTCATTTTTAAAGGACAAATATGTTGGGACCGAAAATTAGCCTTCTAACTTAATTTTGTGATGCTCATTATTTTGATGTGATGTTTATAAGGATTTGCATTGTCACTTCCACGCTTTATATTCTCTTTATCTCCCCCTTGCAAATTGAAAGGTTTTCATGATTTTATTGACAGCAATTACAACACAAGAAGAGCCCACCATTCTTGGGTGGATAACTATGAACCCTTTTAGCATATATCTAATATTTAGAGTGCAACACAAGCTACCAATGTAGTTTTACATAATAAACAAATAAGTGATTCACACATTCTTCCATAATTTCATGTTTGATCATTCTGTTTCAATTAGGAGGCACTACTTTTGTGAAAGTTACCTAGGAGGTAATCTTATTACACATGTGGGTATAATAACTTTAGAGGGCACTTTGTCAACCAATTATCTCAAATAGCTCATTGTAGTTACTAATAGTTTATTTCTTATTTTTATTTATTATTTAAATATTTTGTTATAGATAAATTTTAGGGATTTATTATGGCCCCAATTTCAAAGATAAATAAGAGAGAATAAACTTACATAAAATATAATCAAAATTATGTAAATGATATGTTAAATTTTAGCTAGTAAACTCTTAGAAATATACATAAGTAAAGTTAGGATGTGTGAAGTATTGGTTTATGGGGATAGAGTTAGAAAAGAACCAAGAGTGTTGTCAATGTATTCACAATAAGAACATAGAAAGTCTT
Organism: Cunninghamia lanceolata; assembly: GCA_027924645.1. NCBI lineage: Eukaryota > Viridiplantae > Streptophyta > Pinopsida > Cupressales > Cupressaceae > Cunninghamia > Cunninghamia lanceolata. The sequence goes on from BSBN01000905.1 coordinate 2,351,132, forward strand.
TGTAAGGGGATTGCAAGTCAAGTACCATGGCTTCATCAATAGGATTGTCTTCTCCAAAAATAATAGGTCTTGAGCTAAGATTTTATCACCATCAATCACTAATTTATGAAAAATGACAAAGAACCCTTGGGCACATGGGCATATATTGATTAATATTGAATGAAGGGGTAATAAGTTCCAAGTGTTATAAATGAAGGAAACCACTACAATATGGAAATTTGAAATAAACTTGCAAATTTGAAATTATACTGTAGAATATCAAATGAAGATGTAAATGAACATCAAAGAAATCAACAATACTCAAGAGCCATACACATAACAATTAGATTTACATGGAGAAAACCCTTTCGGGTAAAAAACTCTACTAGGAAAAGAGGGCAAATTTGTATTATCTTGAAGAAGATTACATTACATTCAATTTCCTCAATCCTGTATCTGATCTGACACCATTTGTATACCTGCAAACAAACTCATATCTCTATACTCCTATAAAGCTTCGTTTTATAGATGATTACAAGCTTCATGAAGAAGCCACAAAATGTGGTTCCATATATGGGAAAATCCAAACATCCAACATAGGGAAATGCAATAAATCCTCCTACAATTGTCATAGAAAGATTCCCAACACCCTCCTTTGGGATTCCCACTAACAGTCAAAAAATACACTTCCATTATACCACATACACCGTCATAAAGGACCAAGAATAGAAAAATTCCTTAAACAATATGTAAGGCACCAACAATAGTAGATGCTCTTACACCTATCATAGCCAAATATAGATTTGGGTGCCCCTATTTCACATGTAGTAATCCCAAGGTCAAAAGAAAATAGTAACTATTGTCGATAAATAATTAGTTACTGTTGCCAGCAAATAATTAGTTACCATACCAGTAAAAAAAATTACCATGTCAATGGATTTCTTATCCCTTATGATTGCATTAACAATTACAATATTAGGAGTAAATAATTAATCGAATTTACAATGATGATGGCATCTTAATCCTAACATTCTCCCACTTGACATCATACATTGTAACAACCATAGGAAAACATAAATCAATTGAGTACATGAAGCAAGGCTCATGGCCTCCTTGCACCAAGTGAACTTCTCTGTGCTCATAGATTTGGTAAGATAATCTACAACATTAACCTAAGTGCCAACCTTCATCAATTTAATCTATCTATTTGTAACCATTTCTTGAACAAAGTGATACTGAACATCCACATGCTTAGTCTAAGCATGACACATAGGATTCTTGGTCTAACAAATTGCATTCTAGTTATCACAACCAACCTGAATTGTCCTGCGATTAAAACTAATACCTATACACAATCTCTATAACCATACCACCTCCTTAGAGACATGAGTAGCAACCATATACTCTTCTTCGATGGTGGACAAAGCAACCATGGGATGCCTTTTAATCATCCAACTCTCAACTCCTCCAAACAAAGTAAACACATAGCCACTAGTAGACCTTCAGCGATCCAAGTCACCCGCCCAATCTGCATCAACAAAACCCTGTATGTCCAATGTCTTAACTTCATTGTTAGTACCAGAATAAACAAAATAGTAATCATAAGTACCACACAAATATATTAATACCCTCTTTGCATAATTCCAATGCTCTCTACTAGATTTAGACATAAACCTGCTCAAAACTCCCATTGCTTGGGCAATATCTAGCCTAGTGCACACCATTGCATACATCAAACTTCCTACAACACTAGCATATGGCACATTAGACATATCCTTAAAATCATCTTCACACTTAGGACACATATCTAATGTAATCTTAGTGCCAACTGGTAAAGGAATTCTAACTAGTATATAGTCTTGCGTATTAAATCTTTGCAAAATAGTATTCACATACTTTGAGATAGCCAAAGCTTTTTGTTACCTCAGTCTCTCATAATTTCCATACCTAGTATGTATCTTGATGCCCCCATATCCTTCTATTGTGTCATAAAATGTGTACACCACCATTTTACCCTTAGTTTAGCTCCTAGATGGGCCTCAAATATTAACACTTGTTTATTAGGACCTCTTTTAACACCTTTTTTAGCATTAAGCATGTAGTTCCTGATCTCGATGCACAAAACCCAAAAAATAATCATAAGATAGGGCTAAGCATACTCTAAGTTCCCTTTTTCGGGAGGTGTGTGGTTAAAGGACTAAATTGTGGCCTTGTCGACTTAGGCCCCTTAAAATATTCCAAATGTTGGCCTTGCATGGTTTAATTCTCCAGAAATCAACGGGAATGCATATAAAAGTAAGTTATTCTATTCATTTGATCATCTAACTCTCTCTAGCGAAATCTTGGCACTCTTGCATTCTCTATCTTTCTCTCTCATTCTCTATACAACTCTCTCTTATGGATTATTGCTATGACACTAACATATTGTAGGTCTTGTGAAGATCTTGGAGGCGACACCAATTTCTTGAGTCATGTTGTGATGTTGTCTACAAGCATGCAAGGGTTTCCATGCTCATGATGACTTCTTTCCTTCATGCTTTATGTTAGCATTCCATTCTACTTTGGATTTGCCTCTGCCCTCCTAGGGCATGCACTCTTTATCAATCATCTTTGCTATTGTGGAGGTGGAAACACCATTCACAGGGCTTGAATAAGGCAAGCTCCTAAATAGCACCCAACCTTTTCCCTCTTTTCGTGTGTGCAGGTCAGATGAACAAGTTTCAAAAGGTGATCTTCGAGAAGAAAACTAAGGTTGCTGTTACAAATCCAACATAAGAATCAGTTTTGGAAACCCTAATTTGGGACCAAGGCACCCAAGCACCCTTGTCCTGGGAAAGTTTAGGAAAAATTCTCTAGAATGCACACTGTCCTTCCTCCTAAAATGCATTTTGGAGAATTTTGAAATGCATATTTGAAAGGATGACCATGTAAGATGGGGAATTTTCCCTGACCGACATTCAAAGTCTTACTTGGAGTGTAGGTCAGAGAATTTTCTTTGACCTACACTTGGACGAATTACCCTATGCAAGGGTAGAGAAATTCTCTGGCCCTACACGAGAAATTGCTTTCCCATGTCAAGGTGGAATTTTTCTCCAACCTTGCACTAGAACTATTAAAACCCATGTAAGGGTGGCAAAATTCTCTGCCTAGCAACAAATGTTGTTCCTTAATGCAGAAGCGCAGATTTTCTCCACCTTTGCATATTTCCTACCAAATGAAAAATATGCTAACTTTGGGGATTTTGAACAATATCTTGCAATTTCTCAGCTAATGTCAGAGGCATCTCCTACAAAGAAAAACATGAACTATAAGTACCAGGGGGTGGTTCCTCCATCTGCAGTTGACTCAAATGTTGACCAAATTAAGGATATTGAAATTGGTCACATGGACATGGAGGAATTCCTACAAAGATTGAACAAATAACCACTTGCATCACATATGCAGGCTATTCTGGATAGTGGAATTCACTTGGCGGCCACATTCCTAATCTCTGCACAAAATCCTAAATTTGTCTTGGTAGCAGCTACTCATTTTGACAAGGAAAGAAGGATAGTGAAAGATGGCGATGGTAAGGTTGTCATTCAGCTTGATGAGGAGTATTTTGACAAAATCTTCAATAGTCCTGGCATAGAGGAATACCTAGATATAACCATCGAATTGGCTCAAGAGGGTTTTGATAAAAACACCAAGAATGAAAGAAAAATATTAACTCTCGTTGGTTCAAGACTTCTAGGCCTACCATTTCCAGGTGGCCGAACCACGTCTATCATAGTGAATTTCTTGAGGAAGTTGGAGATTTGATCACACTCCTGAGTAGGGTCAAAGGACTTCACACATCTAACACATTTCACGAGTGGGTGTATCAATATATTTCCATTATCAAGAAGAACAAGAAGAAAATATTCTGGGCGAAGCAGATCAGTGATGCCATTTGTCACCAACTTTCTGAGGTGTCTTCTTCCCTAAAGTTTTACATGACCTCTTATCTAGTGTATGTTGCAGAAAGCATGAGGTCTTTTCCTGGTTTATCTTCCATTGGAGATAGAAGGAAGGTACAGGTATATGAGTACTATCCACAGTTGACTCTAAAGGAGACTCTAAAGCATTACAGAAGGGTTAATGATGCCTTCCCTTACAAATATATTTGTATGTTTGACAAAGACCTCGTGAGGAAGAGGGTTCAAATGCATCTTGGGATCAGGTAAAGAAGGTCAGTTGTATATTCAAGTGCAATTCCCAACCTTCACCTATATTAGGGTAGGAGGGTTCAATGAGCAACCCTATATGTTGTCGAGGTATCCTAGTGATAAACTAGTGTTAATGGAGATGTGACGACAGATGATGAATGCCCATAAGAAACAATTAGAGGGTCATAAGTCTGGGTTTAAGTTTCCAATCAATATTGGTCAATATATAGTATCTACCACCTCGAAGGCCAAATTGATGGAAACCAAGCTACAGTGGATTACTCTCATGAGATTCAAAATTTGGAATGACTTTGATTATAGAGGAATGAAGGATAAGCTTAAGGGTAATTACACTCATGTGCACAAAATAAAAGACATTTGGGCTGAGTGTAGAACAAATGGGGAAGTAAGGAAGCTTGACCACAACTGACTAACTCTTGATCAAATCAAAGATTTGAGACTGGCAGATGTCCCTGAGGGTATGGAGGATGATGGGAATGTACTAGATCCTCTGTATGAGGGTAATTAAATTTCCTCAACACCTCTTCCACTGATCCAATGGTCAATGAAGGGATCTACTTCTATAAGAGATAGGTTCCAATACACCCTTGCCAATACCAACACCTGGTTGGAAAAGAATGGAATTAAACTCAAACCCTTCAAGACTAGATCTGAAGAGGAAAATGCTGAAGGAACTTCTAAGAAGTGAGAATAGCTTAGAATGAAAAATAGGGAAGATGCTTCTAGTTCTGAGAAAAGGGTGAAAATTATTTTCAAAAATAAAGGGGAGAAAGGAAAAGGAAAGGAAAAGGAGGGAACATATACACAAGTGGTTACTGAAGAAAATCCTTCTGCTATTGAAACACAAGCTCCTCTTGCTACTACCCAACTGGAATCATCATAGGTTCTACCTCCTCCTCCACCTCCTAGTATTAAAATTGTGCAATCCTTGCCTTTTGTGTCTGTCACTCCTTCTGTCCATGTGCAAACTATTTATTCATCTCCCTCATCACCTACAAGTGATTCCTTGTTCCAAAGCCCTCCTCATGGAAACTTTAATGAAAATGTTTGGATCACTTTCCTCCTTGCCTAGTCCCACACATTCATCATCGCCATCCTCTAATCCATTCATCACAACCCAAATAGACTTTGAAAAGGTCTTATCCACTCCCATCCCCAATATGCCAGCAAAAGTCAACCCCACTACCATATTGACCCAAACACTACCTATCATTACTGTAACGTCAGAAAATGTCCCCTTGGGGGCTTTTCCCTCATAAGGTTTAGCTCCCGGGTCTTTAGAGTGCATTTAGGATATTTTAGTTCATATTTTAGCATCCTGATGGAATGAAACCTAAGTCCCATGGCAAATAGCACCTAGGAGGACCCCTTGAGATGTACCCTGCCTAAAATAGGGGGGAGGACTTGGGCGCCTATGCCCTAGTCCTGCCCTATTTTAGGGCAGGCCCAATTTTTGGGTGTTGGTTAGTGACCGTTATTAGGTCCCTTTGCTGACACGGTAAGTTTGAATTTCAAATATCTTGGCGGGATTGCTTGTAGATGCATATATAAGCATGTGTAGGCATCCATTTGTAAACTAGATGATTACTAGCAATCTATTGTGTTCTTAAGGTGATTCAAGGCTTTCTATTGTGTTGCAAGAGTAGACTTGTGTGTTTTGTGTGTTGATATTTGCAGATTTGAGCATCAATTCCTTCATGGCATGAAGAGCGTCTTCCTCCATGAAAGCTTCACTATAAGGTGACATATCATTGTATTTTTATCATTGATTCCTTTGGTTTTTGGCCTCTGCCTCACAAGGGCATGCCCTCTTTATCTGACAACAGTGTTTAGAGACTTAAGTGTCCTCTGGGGTTTAATTAAGGCAAACCTCTAAACACCACAACCCCCAAACCAAGTCTTGTGATTGCAGGTTACAGGGGTCGCATACCAAAAAAGTGGAGTTGCAGGAAGGCTTGGTAGACATCAGGGATTCAGGATCTGAAGGAAAGACAGACAAAGGAACACTTCCAGGACTAGGGTACTCACTCCAGTGTCCTCTACAGATAGATTCCAGAAAATAGAAGTTACATGGCTGATTAGTGTCCGAAGGAGGTCTAGATTCCCCGAAAAAGTAGGTACCTTGGACTTGGGCGCCCACTCCAGTGTCCCTGACTATTTCACTTTGGAACCCTGAAAACAAGTATTTTTTAATTTGGCATTTTACTCCCGTATGCAAGAGTTTTTTCTGTAATTCATTAATTTGTTGTTGTATTTGCATAATTAGGGTTTTAATGGTCAATTGGGCATAGGAGAAGGAAAAATTGATAATTAATTCCCTAATCTAAGTTTCCCTACATCTAAAAGTGACTCTAGGGTATGATAATGCTTGCCATTCAACCCTAGATCCTTCAATGTATAGTGGAGAGGTAGATTTAAACACCTAAACATTAAAACATTGACAAATCCAATTTTCAACTAAACATTTTGGTGAACCCATGTCTTTGAACTTAAATTGCAACTTGCCGAGTCTTTGTCTGAAGATTTGGTGTGATTTCATTCATTCATTTGGTCATTTAATTTATTGCATTGAGAAAATTTCAAAAAAATTGAAAAAATTAGAAAAATACAAAAAATTGCATTGTTGGGCTTACTAAATTGTGTCAATTCTTTCTAAATTTTCCTAATTCATGATGTTTGCATTAGATCTGATATAAACTATAGACAAAAAATTCAAAATATTGCTTTGCATTTTTATCATTTAATTGCTAGGGTTTTGCGGAAATTTTGACAATTTTTAGATAACCTAGTAATTCCAAATCTAGGGTTTGTAGGTAAAATCTTTTATCAGATTTTTCTACTGATTTTAGAGGTTCATTCAAATTTTCATTTGGCTGTAGTCTTGCATTTTAGTGTAATTTGTATTTAAATTTAAATTATTTGCATTTTTGCATTAAAAATTTTAACAAAAACTTGCAATTTTGGTGCATTTTCATTAAATTTGCATGGGAATTTTGCATGATTAAGCTTGAAAATAATTTTCAGATCTAAGAGTATGTAATTTATATAAAAAATTAGACTTCAAACCATTCACATAGCATTTTGTTCCAAAATCTCAAACCTAGGGCTTTGAAAACAACGATTTTCACCAATTTTGGCCTTATCGGCTTCATAAATTTGCACCATAGGTGTGTTGTGAAAGATATTTTTACATTAATTTTCTGTTATCAGGGTAATAATTTTCTTCCCCTCATAAAAATCTTAACAACACCCTTTTAACGGGCTCTTGTAGTGAAAATTTGGCGAAAAACTACACATTTTGGCTATTTTGGCCCTAGGGTTTGACCTACTTTGCACTCCAAGTGTGTGGTGATCAATTTTCTGATTGAGGTGACTGATATTATTAATATTCTTCACTGTACCTCCTAAAACTCCCTACAACACCTACTTTACTAGGTCTTGGAATTGAAAAATCGTGAAAAATAGCTTATTTTTGCTATATTTTCACTAGGGTTTTACATTAAGAGGCATTGAAAGCATGTTGTGTTGGATATTTTAGCACCAAGAGTCTATAATTGCTGATATTATTCACTTCCCATCAACATTTTTCCTCACAACACCTTTTGTTATGCTCTTTTGCATTGAATTTTAGTGAAAAAAGTGTCTATTTTGACTTATTTTCACTATATTTTGATTGGGCATTATCTTGGATTTGCATCAAGAGTGTGTTGAGAGTGATTATATTGCTGTTTTGGACTAATATGAGATTTATAACTTGCTTCCCTTGACTGAAATCCTCATAGCATCCCTTGTTTCATTCATTTGCATTGAAAAGTATTAAAAAATCAAGCGTTTTAGCATAAATTTTGCATTAATGAATTTTCCTAATGGTACATCTTTAGAAGATCTATATGAGTACATTGTGAATTATGAGAATTTTTACAGATTCACTAACAAATATCCTTAAGTCTTGCATCAAATAGCACACATCTATGGCATTGACATAACCAACACTGCACCATGTGATATCCTTTGATCAATAGCTTACTTCGATAACTTTCGTGAGACTATAGATGTTTTCCCTTCAATCATGGAGAATCTCAAAAAAATTATAGCTGAAAACCACCATGGGGAAAGTAGTGATGATAACTTTACTCCCACTTCCCCTTCGTTTCATGATGATATAATGCAAATCCTCTTTGAGACCTATGAGAATGACATAGCAATGGGTGATTTATCAAACAAAGAGATTTGTCCCAACATAACCCTACTTGGTGAGGATATATTAGCATAAGAAAAAGACATCATTGATACATTTCTCCACACCTCTCTACCATCTCTTCCCGCTCTCCCTAATTAGGATGAAGCTCTGGATAATGCAGATTCTCTTTGTGACCATTTGCTCAGTTTGCCATCAGATGTTCAAGAACTTCTCAATTACATGCTAAACCAGAAAATAGATCATGAACCATCACATACTTTGGAAAGCAATGAAATCCTACATGCTATGGAAGAACAAGTTATCCCTCCGATTCATGCCATTCCAACACCCTATATAAGAACTGAAACGAGTATCTTTTGGATGCCTCCAAAAGCTCATTTAAATGGCATTTCAAATGCTCCTATAGCTGACATAGACAATGGCAACATTCGCTCTCAACCATCATTAAGAGAAACCTTCCCTACACGGTTACCCTCGCAAACTCATGAACATATGGAAGAGAGAAGAAGTGATAACACCTTAACGATTAAAATAAAGATCAAGATTTGTGATACCCGCTAGCCCGATAAGAGCCCTACAGGTAAGTCTCTCTAACCCTTTATCTCTCTCATGATGTGCTTCCCCCATGATGTGTTATATGTTGTTTAGGCCTCCTGGGATGACCTCAGATTCTCCTGTAATCTTCAGGATACCAGGAGACCGCCTCTGTTGTGAGCTTCCTCTATTTGTATCATCATTCTTCTATATTGCTTCTCTCTCTAATTTCATGGTTGTGTGTTGTGTCTGATGGACACAGCATCGTGGTTGGTGACTTGGGGGTACCCTCCTACGTGACTATCCCTAAGACACTTGTTTCTCCTCTCTTATTTATTGTTGCCCTTCCTCTAGTGTTTCCATCTAGTAAGCGGATGATGGCAAACATTTATACTAATGCAGACCTAGTGTCCCTTTCGAGAGCAATCAAAAAATGGACTGTAGTTCCTAATATGACAATGGGGTTGTATAATTTATCTAATGCTTGGCTAGTGGAAGCACTCGTGCTTTCTGCGTAGTGAATTTGATGATATTTCTGTCGCATTTACAAAACTTAACAATACTACTGCTCTATGCACCTTTGTTTGCCTTTGAATCTAGCCTTGGCGGTACTCGATTTGAAGAGCTTCGTGATAGAGCCCCTAGTTATCCTCAAACTTCAAATTCGTTGTATAAGCTTGTCTCTTTGTGTGGTTAATCACATGCATTGATGTTACTTTTCATCATGATGTTGTAGACACTAACATGTTTCTTGCAAGGATGTGTTTGTGGGAACATTTGGCGATCGTAAAGTACATGTCACCTCCGAGGGGCATGGGATTTGCGAAAGTCAGTGTTCCCTTGTGTGTTTTCTTCCTACCTTAATGTGCTTGATATCGATAACTGATATCAACCACCTTAAGGTGGGGGCATATAAGGTAAGCTATCTGTTATAGATGTTAGCAATGTGTTTGACCTCAGATGCAGTGACCTGCGCTCTTGAGTAGTGTATCATGCATCTTGAGTTTGTTTTCAATCAATCAATCAATCATATAAGCCCTCTGCAGAGGCAGGATATCGAGCATATCCTTTTTCTTAAGCCCTCTATGGAGGCAGGGATGGTGTATTTCTCGAAGCATATTGCATCATCATGTCATTTTCAAAAGTCCTCTGTGGAGGTGGGGAGCGGTTCTGTGACTAACTCAACCCTTAAGTGTGTCTTCGGTGATTGTTGTGGCGAAGCCCAATTGTTGGTGTGTGCCTAATGTACCTGAGATGGTGATGAGCCTAGAAATAGGGAACACACTATCGCTTGTCTGCCTTGTTTTCTCCGTGTCTTCAAGTGTGTGTGTTTTGGCATGCTTGTTTTGTATGGCATGTTTATTGCCCCATATGTAGTGACCAGTGCTCTTGGGGAGTGCTTTGTGCATTTTGGGAGGTTTTGTGTGTCTTGCGTGTGTGTTGCCCCATATACAGAGACCTGCGCCCTTAAGTGGTGCATCGTGTATTATGGGAGGTTTGTTTACTTTCCAGTACTTGCATTTGCATTTCATATATATGAGAAAAAGAAAATAAAAAATATCATTTCTGTCTTCCATACATTAATGTGTCTTCTATTCATTAACTGTCTGCTCTGTGTTTTGCGAGACTGTAATTGTCTTCTCTGTGTTTTGCATGCCTATTACTTGTTTTCTATATGATTGGCGTGTCTTCTCTATGCTTGGTGTGTTTGTTGTGTTTGTGACCTTACTTTAATGCATGTATTGGCCTTGTGTTTATACATACATTAAAGTGGGGGCTAAATGTAATATCGAAAAATGTCCCCTTGGGGGCCTTTCCCTCATAAGGTTTAGCTCCCGATTCTTTAGAGTGCATTTAGGACATTTTAGTTCATATTTTAGCGTCCCGATGGAATGAGACCTAAGTCCCATGGCAAATAGGACCTAGGAGGACCCCTTGAGCTGTACCCTACCTAAAATGAGGGGGAGGACTTGGGCGCCCGCACCCTAGTCCTGCCCTATTTTAGGGCAGCCCCAATTTTTGAGTGTCGGTTAGTGACCGTTATTAGGTCCCTTTGCCAACACGGTAAGTTTGAATTTCAAATATCTTGGTGGGAGTGCTTGTAGATGCATATATAAGCATGTGTAGGTGTTAAGAGAAAATTGGAGTAAACATGAATAATCAATATATCAGTATCAATAATACCCAAAACTCAACGAAAAGGGAAATAATCAAGATCAAACAAACAAAGATGAAACCTTTGCAAACCTCAATACTTCATAGCTTCCATTGGTTGCCTATCTCAATCGATCTTGCATGTATGAATAAGGCCCTCAGAGAGTGCACTTCCTTGCTATTCCAAGATTGTCAATGGAGAATGGCTCTGATAGTGCTTTGTAATGAAGATGAGATTCACAACAATGGTAACGATATGGTAACAAGTTGATCGCAAGCAAATGGAATGACTTTTTTTTTTGGTGCCTGGTAAACTTTTTTTTCACGTGACTGGTGACACTAGCATGACATGCCCTCTGGTACCATGGGGACGGGGGAGATTAGACCTCGTGACCATCTTTACCACAACGAAATTACTTAGCCAATCGAGCCAGGGCCCCCGCCTAGCCAGTGGAATGACTTGGGTGCCAAAGGCACGCTGTAATTCCTGCAGAGTAACAATACTGAAAGCTTGGATGAATGAAATGGAAGAACATGGTTCAATTTATAGACTTGTGAGAGAGAAGATCAATGGTATAGAAAGAATGAGAAGATCAATGGTATAGAACGATTGAGGAACGTGCGCAAATAAGAAGCAGACATATGTCCTCTATTTTGCATGAGAGGAATTTAATAAAATAGAAGAGTGAGTTAACTGAAGAGATAAATCAATTAAAAGAATATATAAATCAGTTAAGATAATAGAACTAAAGAATAGAATTTGCATGAGCATGAGAAGATATTTTAACTCGATTAAATATTTAGAATATTCAATTGCATGTGCATAAGGATTGCATTATATTTAGAGATAACTCAGTTTAGAAGAAATAGACAACTTAAATAAATATTTGATTTATTTAAATTTAGAGAAGATATTATTGGAAGAAACAATTAAATAATTGATATTATTTAATTGTTGGGAGAATATGAATCAAATAAATAAATTTGTTTGTTTATTTATTGATAGAGGAATTAGACTTAAATAAATATTAAGAATATTTATTTGGATAGAGTCGTGTCATTTTTAGGTGTATACATTTTGCCCCTCTTTGATGCAATGTGTTTTATCACGTTGTTTCAAAGAATAAAATTTATGATAATGATACATGCCTCAGTTTGCCCCTGGTACAAGTTTAACAATGGTAGGATGCCCCCTCAGGAGATTGGACGGGAAGAAGGCAGAAGGCGTGAGATGGACAATCTCACGAAGAAGAAGGATAACTAGGTTAGGACGAAGAAATAACTGAATGATACGTGATGCAAGATAGAATGATAAAACACACAAGTATGAACAAATGATATAAGAACAAACAAGGTATTTCCCTTGTCAAGCGGTAAACCAATGATATACTGATAATGATATATGACAGTGTTGTCATGGTGGGGAACATTATATCCCTAGACCAACATGGTAGGTGTGTTGTCATGGTGGGGAACGATAGATCCTAGAGCAAACATGAAGGATAGTGTCCAGTTTCAGTAAATGAAGCATGTCATGCAAGACGCGTGTGTTGGTGTAGTTTCGACAATGTTACATCCTGTATAAGACAATTGATTGATTAACTAATCGAGTTGGTTTACGACCAGACAAGGATCAAGACCACTGATTGTGATTGGATCATTTGACAAGATTGACTTGACTCGATTGGTATGGTTTAAGGATGGACTTGCATTTGGATCATTGCTCGGACTGATAGCTAGAACTATTGACAAGAGATACAATGATAGATAGAAAGTTGGTCGATAGAAGAATGACTCGACAGAAGGAATCACAAGCTTTTATTCGATACTTTGTGGTTTGGATCTTTATATGCATGGGATATGGTATGGATGCTTTGTGGATGTGAGTGGATGTGAATGGTTTTTTGACATCTTGATAGTGCAAGTATTTTGAAGTGCTTATTTCATCATTGGGCTTTTTTTTTTGGTGTTTTTGAAATGTAAGAAAATACAAGCATCGAGGTATAATTAAACCGAGATGACCTGAGCATCACTTAAATGGATTTTGATTTAGCAAGTTAATACAAGCATTTAGGTATAATTGAACAAAGATGACCTGAGTATTGCTTACATGGATTTTGATTTAGCAAGTTAATACAAGCATCGAGGTATAATTGAACCGAGATGACCTAAGTATTTCTTGTGTATCAACAGACAAGGATTGCCCTCTTTCATGTTAGACCTTTGATGTCCTCGATGATCTTTTGCCGATCATGTCTTTAGACAAGGCATCACATTACTAAAGTTTAATCCACAAACAACAAACAAAGAAAATAATCATGCCCTCATCATAGTATCTCTAGCTTTTGGCATCCTCGAGTAGCATAGGAAGACATACTAACAAAAATCAAGACTCTGTAAGTTAACCTGATCCCAAACACAAAACATTCTTGCATTTAGATGTGTTTTTCTTGCCATAATTTGGATAGAATCAGTTGGAGTGCTTTAGGTGCTTGTTTTCTTTGCTTTTGATAGGTTGATGTTTTACGTCAAGATTTCTACTTGAAAGTGGGTTTTGCTTGTGCTTGCTTGCCTTGTGGAAGTTTCCACAATCCTTATTAGGGAGATGGACCCTAAGGGACTGACCTAGTGCCTTGAGGGCTCATTGCTAAATGGCCTTGCTTACATGATGACGTAGAGGAAACGTAGTTTAGGGTGAACCCTAATGGACATAAGACCTAGGCGATAGAAAGTGGCGCGAACTCAGAGAGACAGAAGGACTAGAGATGGGATGGATGGGCAAGTGGAGCCTCGAGGGTGCATTTGAAGAAATGGCCTTGCCTACATGACAACACAGAGGCAACGTAGTTCATGGACTTGGACCATGTGGACATTGACAATAGATGCTATGCTAGGCTAACACTATGGATAGGATACTAGATAAGACCTTGGTTGACAAGGTGATAAAAGAGATAGAGTATCAAGCCATGATAGGTTATCGTTAGGATTTTATTTATGGAACAGATATGGATCAAATGGGACATGATTGAGGGAAGAATGGACACAAGGTGATTGGTTTCCCAAAGACGGAGGAAGTGGTTTATCACAAGTAACACCTGTTTACCAAGTTTTCACCACTTGCTTTTATCTGCACGAAAGCTAAAAGGACACATGACGCCTGTTTGCCAAGTTTTCATCATGGTACCTATCTAAGGCGCTTGTTTGCTAGGTTTTCACCAAAGGACAATTTTTTTTGTTGTTTTTCCTGATTTTTTGATTTTTTTGTATTTTTGTATTTTTTTGATTTTTTTGTATTTTTCTAATTTTTTTATTTTTTTGTATTTTATGCCCCCCTTACATTGGAGTTCTCTTGGGTATAGAATCGACAAAGATGCATACTGTTGATTGGGTCATCGAATAGCTCACCTTCTGATGTTGCCAACTGATATGCCCCCCCCGATCCATAGGCAACAACAATCACATAAGGCCCAAGCCAGTTGGGTTCAAACTTGCCTTTATTTTCCCGATCCTATTGATTGTGGGGATTTTCCTTAAGTACTAGATCTCCAACCTTAAAGACTCTTGGACGGACTCTGTGGTTGTAGCTTTGTGACATCATTTGCTGATATACCTTGAGATGATTGAAGGCTTTTTGTCTTCTTTCCCCTAGCAGCTCTAGCTCTTGCAATCTAGAAACTCTATATTCCTCATCAGTTATGAGACCTTTTAACGACACCCTTAGAGATGATAACTCAACCTCGATGGGCAAAATGGCTTCTGATCCATAGACAAGGCATAAGGGGTAGCACCTGTGGGAGTGCGTATACTAGTTCGATAGGCCCACAAAGTGGGATTCAGTTGGATGTGCCAATCATAGCCAACATCGTTGACTATCTTCTTGAAGAGTTTCAAGATTGTTTTGTTTGATGCTTCTGCTTGGCCGTTTCCTTGGGGGTAATAAGGTGTGGAGAAACGGTGTTGGATTTTGAATCTATCACAAAGCTCTTGTACATCTTGGTTCTTGAAAGGTATTCTGTTATCCGTGATAATGGATGAGGGAATTCCATATCTGTAGATGAGGTAATTGAGGATGAATGAGGAAATATGTTTACTTGTGACGGTGGTGAGGGGAACGGATTCAATCCACTTGGTAAAGTATTTAGTGGCGGTTATTATGAACTTGTGGCCATTGGATGAGGGAGGGTGAATTTTGCCCACAAGGTCGAGTCCCCATTGACAAAAGGGCCAAGGTGTCGTTAAAGGTCTTAGCTCTTGAGCTGGCACATGTATCAGGTTTCCATGTATCTGGCATTGCTTACACTTATTCACAAACTGATATGAATCTGTTTCCATGTTCGGCCAATAATAACCCAAACGCATGAGTTTCTTAGCTAAGGAAGGTCCGCTAGAGTGTGTTCTGCAAATTCCTTCATGCACATCTTGTAAGGCAGTTTGAGATTCTTCTCATTCTAAACAATGGAGTAAAGTACTATCCAGACCACGTTGGTATAGGGTGTCAGCAATAATGGTATAACGAGAGGTTTGGTGGATGAAGGTTTGACGTTGGTTTGAAGACAAGTCAGGTGGGAGGGTGTTATCCTTGAGGTAAGTGTAGATCTTACAGTACCAAGGTGAATCAGATCCGACTAAAAGGCATATGGAGTGGGTTTCAGGAAGATCATAAGCTGGTTGCTGAATTGACTCCACCAAGAACTTGTATCATGACTTATTCTCTGGGATCTCGAGGAGTGAGGCAATAGTTGCCATGACATATGCTACTCTGTTTTCAATGCGAGGTATTTTCTCAAAGGAGATGATCACAAAGTACTCTTTAAACTCATTGACCATGCACTTGTATGGGATAAGCTTCTCATCTTTGGTTTGGTAGTCGTCATTGACTTGGTTGATCACCAGTTGAGAGTCACCATAGACATGTATCTCTTTGATTTTCCATTCTGTTGCCATTTTGAGACAAATGACCAAGGCCTCATACTCTGCTATATTATTTGTGCATGGGAATAATAGATGATAAGACTTAGGTATGGTGTCTCCATGAGGAGTGACCAACAAGATTCCTACCCTCGATCCATGGTTTGTATAGGATCCATCAAAGTAGAGCTTTCATGAGTGTGCTATGATATTGAATAAGGATTCATTTGGAAACTCAAATGTCATTGGTGTGGTATCCTGTAATGGTGCTTTTGCTAACTGATCAGCAATGATTTGTCCTTTGATAGCTTTTCTGTCTACATACTCAATGTCATATTCACTTAGGAGCATTACCCACTTGGCTAGGTGACCTGTTAGAGCTGCTTTGCTTAATAGGTATTTCAGTGGATCTATCTTTGCAATAAGCTTGATTGGATGTGCTAGCATGTAATGTCGTAGTTTTTGGGAAGCAAAAACCACAACAAGACACGATCTTTCTATTTGAGAGTATTACAGTTCATAGCCCACCAATGTGCGACTAATGTAGTAGACAACTCTTTCTTTACCTTCATAATCTTATTGTACTAGAAGGGCCCCAAGAGCTGTTGGTGTAGTAGATATGTAAAGTAACAATGGCTTCCCTTGGATAGGAGGCATGAGAATAGGTGGATTCATAAGATATTCCTTCAGTTTGTCAAATGCCTCTTCACACTTCTCATGCTACCTAAATGGAATGTTTTTATGTAGGAGATGACTGAAAGGTTGGCACTTGTCTGCCAGTTGTGATATGAACCTACGGATTGCTTGTAGCTTGCCTTGTAGAAGCTGTAGTTGAGTAATATTATTAGGTGGTGGCATTTCCATGATGCCTTGACCTTGGCAAGATCCACTTCAATCCCATTTGTTGATACAATAAAGCCTAAGAACTTGCTCAAGGTGACTCCAAACACACATTTCTTTGGGTTCAACCTGACCTTGAATTGTTCTAGTCTCTAAAAGACCTTCTCTAGCACATCCAAGTATGATTCTCTTATGAGTGACTTTGCAAGGATATCATCTACATAGTCCTCTATTGTGACGTGCATCATATCATGGAATATAGTGGTCATAGCACATTGATATGTGGCTCCTGCGTTCTTTAGCCCAAATGGCATGACATTCCAGCAGAAAGTGCCCCATGGACAAGTGAAAGTTGTCTTAAGTTGGTCTTCTAGTGCTATCCTAATTTGATTATATCCAGAGAAGCCATCCATGAGAGATAACATGGTATGCCCTGCTGTTAAGTCGACTATGATATCTATATTTGGCAACGGAAAGTCATCCTTGTGGCAAGCTTTGTTTAGATCTCTGAAATCATTGCATAGTCTAACTCAGCCATCAGGTTTGGATACTGGAACTATGTTGGAGACCCATTCTGGATAGTCTATTACTCTGATGAACCCCACATCTAGTAGTTTCTTGAGTTCTTCTTTCACTAGCAGTGTAATGTGTGGTGCATCTTTCTAAGTTTTTGTTTAATCAGTTTCACTCCTGGATCTAGTGGAAGATGATGTAGAATCAAATCTAGGTCCAATCCTGACATATCTGTGTATGACCAAGCAAATTTGACTTGCTTCTTCTTGAAGAATGGTACAAACTTAGTCTTTTCTGGTGGAGTTAGAGACTTAGCAAAGTGAATGACCTTCGGTTGTTCCTCTATTCCAATGTTAACTGGTTCTATGGGTTCCACAACAATCTAAGACTTCTCCTAGTGCATGTCATCAGGGAGAGTGTCAAGCCTTCCATCATCAGGTGCCACAGTTGGGTTTTCACCATCATGCATCCTTTCTTTTTACTATTTTGGGATCTGATACTACCGCAGAGCAGTTTTCACCATCAGATCCATTTTTTATTTTGATATTTTTGTGACTGGAAGGCTTGGTACCCTCTCTGAAATAAGCCACGGTATTGAGCTCAATGGCGAAGCCAACTTTGTGATCTCCTGTAGGTAGGTGGTCCCTAAGTTCCATGTAGTCAATGTAGGCATCATCGTTTTGGAACATGTCTAGTTGCGGGGTTCCTTGTAGATCCCAGTCAATAAGTCCAGGATGCACAAGGGGGAGGGAGTCAAAGGATAGATCTAATTCGTTGATAGTTTGAATGTATATGTGAGGGGTATTGGTAGGGATAGGGTCCGGGATGGTACTTTCCTCCAAATTGTTTATTGTGATAGAACTTGAACCTTCCTCGAAAGTCATATTCTCAGGAATTGGTGAATCACACTCTAATGGTCTATGCGTTAGCATTTGTCCCTCATGGTAGGGGCTATAAGTTTGAATGGTGTCAACTTTCTTGTCGTCATAGGAGTGCTCTGTCAGCTCATCCCACTCATACTCATTGGAATCTGTGTCACTATCCTCTTGAAGGTTATGGATCATTTCCACAAGACAAGCATTTGCTTTTGCTTTGCCCTTGTCCTTATATCCTAGACCTTTTGTATTTCTCGCCAATGATGATGAAGAAGGTTGAATGGGTTCTATTATTCCTTCTTTTCTTAGGCCAATGGGACCTTGTCCTTCATAACCCATTCTGTGTAAGTTAGACTCACCTCATCCATAGATTTTCGTTGGGAGCTTAGGTGGTTCTTGTTGTGTGTTCTCTTCTTCTTCTGTGTAGAGCCATTGTAAGATATCTCTTTCCTCTGTTTCATTTGATAGGGTCCCCCATTTTACAAAGGGAGCTATAGGAGGTGTAGATGGCTTTGGAAAATGTTTAGGTCAGCCAAAGGATCTAGGAGATAAAGGCATTTTGGCTAAGTTGAGGCTGTGCTCGATGGAGTATTCCCCTACTATTTCTTTGATGGTAATTTTCTGCTCTTTGGTCTTGGATGAGGAAGCTTTGGAAGTAGAATCGTGTTGTGGGGTAGGGGACGTAGATGATCTATTGTTGGGTATGATGCAATTAGGCTTTGAGCGGACAGAGTTGCAATGCTGAAAGGGGTCAGGATCACCTTAAACGGTGACTTGTTTGCCGTTATGAGGAAATTTTATGCATTGGTGGTAGGTAGAAGGCACAGCTTTCATGGCATGAATCCATGGTCTACCTAGGAGAATATTATAGGCTAGCTCCCTATCTAGGACTTGGAAAACAATGTCCTTTATTACCAATCCCACTTGTATTGGAAACATCACTGTTCCTTTGGTAGTTCTTTCCTCTTCATCATAGGCTTTAATGGTAATCTTGTTCCTCGGATCCACCACATTTTTAGAGAACCCCAATGTAAGGACTAGCTTGAGCGTGCAAATATTTAAACTGACTCCTCCATCAATGAGAACCCTTTTGATACGGTGTTTATGGATGAAGGTAACAATATGCAAGGGAGTGTTATGGGGCTGAGACACTGAGAGGTCATCCTGTTTGGTAAATGATATGGTATTAGAGGAGGTTAGATTTCCTACCATGGCTTGGAACTTCTCTTGGGCCAAGTTCATGGGTACAGTTGTTTCCACTAGGGATTTTTTAAGAATCTCTTTGTGGGAAGGAGACAAACGTAACAACTTTAGGATAGAAATGTGGGTAGGAGTTTTTCAAAGTTGGTCTATGACACTATACTAATGGGAGTTGGACTAAGAAGGTGACGACCTTGGAGAGAGGGTATTCAATGCGACCTTACCGCTGTGGGTGATGATGCTTCAATCAATTTTGTTGGGTTCTGATTGTTGATTGGGCGTGACCACTTTGATTTGTGGGATGTGCTCTAATATGTAGTTGATGGTATAATCGAATGACACACTTGCATAATTAGCATTATTATTCCCATTATTCTAATTTTGCGTATTGCGGTTGTTATTGTTGTTTCCGTTGTTGTTGTTGTTATTGTAAGATCTGTCGTGATTGAGAAGCAGATCCTTGTATGCCACATGCATCTCATTAGAGGTATGTTGTTGAGCACCTCCTTGATTTTGATCAAGTATGTCTTGAATAACATGTTTGAGATGCATACAATTGTTGGTAGTATGACCTCTTCCTCTATGATACAAAAGTCTATGTCTTTCCAATAGTGAGGTTTTATTTGAGGTTCATAATCACTAGTAGGTGGGAGAGTGATCCCATTGTTAGCCAATAGCTTCCTTAATGCAGATTCTTAGTACTCACCTAGCGGTGTGAACTTTCACCTAGGATTTGAGTTGTACCATGGCCTTGGCTCCCAAGAGAATGTTTTGTTGGGTGTAGCATTGCTTGTCTCTCCTTTGAGAGTGAATATTGGTTGTTGTTTGGGAGCCGCCACCTTAGCATCAACCACTCCATCATTAACGACATTTTTATTCTTAGTCTAAAACTTTGACTTGTCCATTGTGTAGTTGGAGTTAGGGATGTCTTTGTACAACTTAATTTGCCCCTTGACGATCATAGCTTTCTCGATGAATAATCCCATTTCAATGACCTTTGAAAATAAGGTAGGGCATTGAATTTGGATTTGATAGCTTAGATCGGAGTTAAGGTTGTGGACAAACATCTCCATCAATTGCTTCTTAGGTACGTCATATGAGAATTTGCTCGCTAGTTGTCTCCACCTTTGTAAGAAGGAGGCGAATGATTCGCCACTCTTTTGCTTGGTATTACATAGATCGAGCATGGAGACTTCATGTTCAATATTGTATGAGAGGTGCATGATGAATTTGTTTACTAACTCATCAAATGTCTTGATACCCAGTGGAAGTCATGAGAACCACTGCATGGCTTGACTACCTAGAGATCTAGGGAATAGTCTCATTAAGAAAGTGTCATTGTGAGCCACTTCCATGCATGCAGCATTGAATTCCCTAATGTGATCTCTTGGGTCTCCTTTCCCTTTGTACTTGTCAAACTTAGGAACTTTGAACCGAAAGGGGAAGGGCACCATGTTCAAACTTTTATCAAAGGGGTATGGTGCGATGTCTTCCAAGGAGTAAGTTTTAGTATTTGTTCCTATTTTAAGATCCGTCATTTGTTGCATTAGGCCCTCAATTTGTTTCCTCATTTCTTCCATGGGCACATTAGGATCCATGACTTTCTTTCCTTTATTTTCACCAGTGGGGTTTTCATGATTATCCTCTACGGTCTCTTTTAGTTTGCTGAGATCGAAGTCAGTGGGTAGCTTAAGTCTAAGATTTGTGAGATAAATAAAGTATTTGTGAGGATCGTCATGGAGAAATTTTTCTAGTAAGCGTTGGAATTTCTAATCTTGGAGGTGTCCTTGGTACTCTTCATGAGAGATTTCCTCATCACTATCATGAGGGGTGACAATATGATTGGATGATCCATCCATTTGATGCAGAAGAACTTTGTATGTGGAAAGATAGACGAACTAGACAAGGTTCTACTTCACCTACAAGCCCAAAAACGAAGACCTTTATGCAAAAGTGGGAACAGCAGAAGGAAACTCTAGTATGATCATGAAAAGGTTGTATTGGGGTACCAAATGACTCATCCCACCCATTGGTTAAGGCAGATCACTTCCGGAACATACACTTGCTTCACAAATCCTCTAAATGGCTTGTCTCCCTAGAAAAAGAGAATAGTCCTCTTATCTTTTTGCACAGACCTTCAAATGTCAACCTAAGACATGCATTGGATACCCATTATGCCTCCCCATAGCATACTCTAAGATGGGTATAGGTTACTTTGGAAAATGTGCTCTAAAAACGGACTGGTAATGCTGCTACAAGGGTTCAAACTCAGAAATGTCACTGTGAAATGCCACGAACAGTCATCCATAACTTCCACACAACACAAAATGAGGTTGATCGCTTCGGTCAGATTGTAGATAACATAGTTACAGTCATTTTACCCAAGTTACATAAAGATCCAACGGTGGAAACAAAAGTTATGGCGTTTTTCCCAAAACAGGTTACCCTAAATCAGGGTTTTGACAGTTTTACTAAAAATGCAATATCTTGTGCAAAACGAAACCAAAATACATGCAACCAAAAGGAAATGGAGGGTGATTGATAGGACTATCACTTACAACCAATTTTGTACTAGTACTTGGCCGTACAATTCCGTACAATGACTGAAAACAGCAAATTTCTGAAGGAATACAATAAAAACAGTGTTCTTTTATTCATTAGAACTTTCCAATCAACCACCCACACCTTATTTGGATGTTACAAGGCCTTAATAAAGGCATTCCTCATTTGTCTCTTCAGTTTCCACTTCCTTCCAACGAATTGGAACAAGGTGACCCTTCACCTTCCTCATTTTACATTTTTGAAAGATACATTTTTAGGAATTTTCTATTTTGTATGACAACTTGTCATAAGACTTAAACATTAGACCCCTCCTAGGATCTTAACACATGAAAGATGACTTGATGGACCTCAATACAATATTAAATCATTACAAATTTAACCAAAAATTAAAGATTTGTCTAGGACAACTTTGATTTGCCAAGGTGCTCCTGCACCATACTCCTCAGCATGAAGAAAACTCTTGTCCCAAGAGTTGTGTGGTCTACTTCAAATGACTTTTGCCTGTTTATGTCTTCAACCCTGACTTGATGCCTCCTCTGCTTCCTTTTTACTTTCCAACTGTGACTCCTATTAATGGAGTTTGACTGGCTGCCTCCAAGGTGCATCAGAAGTCCACTCCTTCCTGCTACAACAACACTTCTGTCCCTCACCTGGGAGTCCTCTCTTGTCTCTCTCCCCAAGACTATTGGCGACAACCAATGGACCATCTCCTATGGCCCTCTTGACAGACCTTCCTATCTACCTACAGCAGTGAGTGAACTTGCACCTGCAACCATAAAACTTCTCAACAAGAATCATATAGTAAAAACCAATGCTCATCCTGAACTCCTAGTGTAGATTGCCTCCTTCGGCGCTCTATCTACACGCTCAGAATCTTCTGAGCTCTGATACCAATTTGATGCAGAAGAACTTTGTATGTGGAAAGATAGACGAACTAGACAAGGTTCTACTTCACCTACAAGCCCAAAAACGAAGACCTTTATGCAAAAGTGGGAACAGCAGAAGGAAACTCTAGTATGATCATGAAAAGGTTGTATTGGGGTACCAAATGACTCATCCCACCCATTGGTTAAGGCAGATCACTCCCGGAACATACACTTGCTTCACAAATCCTCTAAATGGCTTGTCTCCCTAGAAAAAGAGAACAGTCCTCTTATCTTTTTGCACAGACCTTCAAATGTCAACCTAAGACATGCATTGGATACCCATTATGCCTCCCCACAGCATACTCTAAGATGGGTATAGGTTACTTTGGAAAATGTGCTCTAAAAACGGACTGGTAATGCTGCTACAAGGGTTCAAACTCAGAAATGTCACTGTGAAATGCCACGAACAGTCATCCATAACTTCCACACAACACAAAATAAGATCGATCGCTTCGGTCAGATTGTAGATAACATAGTTATAGTCATTTTACCCAAGTTACATAAAGATCCAACGGTGGAAACAAAAGTTATGGCGTTTTTCCCAAAACAGGTTACCCTAAATCAGGGTTTTGACAGTTTTACTAAAAATGCAATATCTTGTGCAAAACGAGACCAAAATACATGCAACCAAAAGGAAATGGAGGGTGATTGATAGGACTATCACTTACAACCAATTTTGTACTAGTACTTGGCCGTAAAATTCCGTACAATGACTGAAAACAGCAAATTTCTGAAGGAATACAATAAAAACAGTGTTCTTTTATTCATTAGAACTTTCCAATCAACCACCCACACCTTATTTGGATGTTACAAGGCCTTAATAAAGGCATTCCTCATTTGTCTCTTCAGTTTCCACTTCCTTCCAACGAATTGGAACAAGGTGACCCTTCACCTTCCTCATTTTACATTTTTGAAAGATACATTTTTAGGAATTTTCCATTTTGTATGACAACTTGTCATAAGACTTAAACATTAGACCCCTCCTAGGATCTTAACACATGAAAGATGACTTGATGGACCTCAATACAATATTAAATCATTACAAATTTAACCAAAAATTAAAGATTTGTCTAGGACAACTTTGATTTGCCAAGGTGCTCCTGCACCACCATTTCAAGCTATCTTTTGTATTGAGATCTAGTTAAAACCATGCAAGGCGACGTAGGACGCGGTGGGATGAAACTATAGATTTTGGTAAGATACTGATGGAGACTGTTGAGAATAGGATACCTGTGATGAGATTTGGACAAGGGACTCTTTCAATCAATGATTCCAAGTAAGACGGCCAATACAAGATGATAGCCACAAGTAAGGGTACTCGATACCTGTCTTACTGTGTAGAGACTAGTCGTGCACCAAGACCACTAGCGAAGTCTTGTGACTTACTAGGGTTACTTGAATCTAAAATGATCTGAAAAAAGTCTTGCGCTAATCTGATATAGGATACTTTGACTTTGCACTAGGGAGACCTGATAGAAGGTGGATGCAATGACTGACGAAAGAGAGAGTTTTGATGCGAAATGGATGTAAAAAGTGACTACAAGGTAAGACCTGATCTCAGAACTTGGAACTAGGCTGAAATGGGTACCCAAAAATGGTAAAATTTTCCTCTCAAAGTATGGGGAAGTACTCACTGTTACGCATGCACAGGAACAGATGTGCAGCAGAAAAGGATAAATGCACAGAGAGTTGACACAGATGCGCAGTACTGGTAAAAGTTAGATGCATAGTAATAGGTGATACAAGCGCAGCAAGTCAGTACAAACACGCAGCAAGTTAGAACAGATGCACAACAGAAAATGATAAAAGTGTAGCTCTTTTTTTTTAATGTTTTTGCAAGTTTTTAGCAATTTTTCTGATGTTTTTGGTTTCCTTTGCTGCAAGATGGTCCCTGTTGATTTGATTTTCTTTAATTATGGCAAGAAGACACAGCAAACACAAAGAATGTTTTCATGGTTTTTTATTTTTTATGATTTTTTGACTCTTTTTGACTAAAAGAAAGCAAGTACAATCCTAGGTTTCAAAGGACAATATAAATTGAATTCTCACTATCTCTAGTGAAGCATCTTCGGGAGGTGATTATCGCCCTTCCTTGCACTGGCTTATAGGGGTTTTGGCCACTAAAACAATGGATGATTAATAAGTGCAACCGTTCGAGTGGTTATACATGCGGCAACACTACTCTCCGTTATGGAGTCTCCCAGCCTGCAAGGGTTGCGCCTTGGAGGGTTTTGGGGGAGGTTGGCTATCAGTATAACACAACTTCACTTGTTGTTTGAACCTTTCACTCCAAACACAATTTATTTATAGTGGCTTGGCAGAGCTTGGCTTTAGCTTGTTACCACTTAGGGTCGTTCCTACTTGGATGAACGGTATCCAAGAGCAGGCCCCTCTAAAGGTTAAACACATGCGAAAATGATATGTCTGGCACTTTGGTCACCCAAGATAGGGGATAGAATAGGCCTGATATCATTTTGAAAACATAGAAGACAGTGGTTCTTTTCCCCTAGTTAAAAAGAAAAAGACTAAATGAGCTATCTACTTGGGCAAGCGCAAAAATTTGTTAACTTTGAAGTGATAACAAGATAGCAATGGTTCAATTTTACCCAGATAGCAATAGTTCAGTTTTACCCAGATAGAAATGTGTCTAACTTTGAAAGATAGCAATATAGAAATGATTCAATGATATGCAAGATAGCAATGATTCAGTTACCACCCTCCTAGTTAAGACTATGTGAGATTTACATGAGCATCCATTTACTTTCCTATTAGAAATTGAAATGTGAGTTAACAAGTGCAACTATATGATTCTAAACCAATACCTAGCCTGCAAAACAGATCCAAGAGTGTTCAGAAAATGTTAGCGTTAACAAAAACAACAAGAAAAACCCTAAGAATCACTGTCCAGATCAGATGCACAGCTTCAGAGCCTGAATGTGCAAAAATAGAGCTCAGAAGTGTAGCAGTACAGATGTGCTAAGACAGAGGTCAAAAGCACAGGAATACATAATGCATGCGCCAAACTGACAGATGCGCCATTTCAGAAGGTACATGCGCCAGAACAGAGTCTGTATGCACCGAAAGATTGGATGCATTGGAACAGACATCAGATGTGTGTTAGGATGAGGCAAATGTATAGTTTGCTCCTATGTATAGCTTTCTAACACACAAAAACTCAATTTTTGGGTTAAATTGGGGCTAGGCCCCACGGTGGGCGCCAAAAATGTTAAGGAAAAATTAGAGTA
This sequence comes from Cunninghamia lanceolata, assembly GCA_027924645.1. Lineage (NCBI taxonomy): Eukaryota > Viridiplantae > Streptophyta > Pinopsida > Cupressales > Cupressaceae > Cunninghamia > Cunninghamia lanceolata. The sequence continues at coordinate 2,377,277 of BSBN01000905.1, forward strand.
AACATGAATAATCAATATATCAATATCAATAATACCTAAAACTCAATGAAAAGGGAAATAATCAAGATCAAACAAACAAAGATGAAACCTTTGCAAACCTCAATACTTCATAGCTTCCATTGGTTGCCTATCTCAATCAATCTTGCATGTATGAATAAGGTCCTCAGAGAGTGCACTTCCTTGCTATTCCAACATTGTCAATGGAGAATGGCTATGATAGTGCTTTGTAGTGAAGATGAGCTTCACAACAATAGTAATGATATGGTAACAAGTTAATCGCAAGCAAATGGAATGACTTGGGTGCCAAAGATGCGATGTAATTCCTGTAGAGTAACAATACTAAAATCTTGGATGAATTAAATGGAAGAACAAGGTTCAATTTAGACTTGTGAGAGAGAAGATCAATGGTATAGAAAGAATGAGAAGATCAACAGTATAGAATAGTTGAGAAACATGCGCGAATAAGAAGAAGACATGTGTCCTGCTCTATTTTGCTTGAGAGGAATTTAATAAAATAGAAGAATGAGTTAATTGAAGAGATAAATCAATTAAAAGAATATATCAATCAGTTAAGAGAATAGAACTAAAGAATAGAATTTGCATGAGGATGAGAAGATATTTTAACTCAATTAAATATTTAGAATATTCAATTGCATGTGCACAAGGATTGAATTATATTCAGAGATAACTCAGTTTAGAAGAAATAGACAACTTAAATAAATATTTGTTTTATTTAAATTTAGAGAAGATATTATTGGAAGAAACAATTAAATAATTGATATTATTTAATTTAAAATGATTTTGGAAGAACTAATTAGAAGAATTTTAAGAATTTAATTAAATAAATTAATTTTATTTAATTGTTGGGAGAATATGAATCAAATAAATAAATTTGTTTGTTTATTTATTGATAGAGGAATTAGACTTAAATAAATATTAAGAATATTTATTTGGATAGAGTCATGTCATTTTTAAGTGTATACAGTAGGCATTCATTTGTAAACTAGATGATTACTAGCAAGCTATTGTGTTCTCAAGGTGATTCAAGGCTTTCTATTATGTTGTAAGAGTAGACTTGTGTGTTTTGTGTGTTGATATTTGCAGATTTGAGCATCAATTCCTTCATGGCATGAAAAGCATCTTCCTCCATGAAAGCTTCACTACAAGGTGACATATCATTGTGTTTATATCATTGATTCCTTTGGTTTTTGGACTCTGCCTCACAAGGGCATGCCTTCTTTATCAGACAATGGTGTTCAGAGACTTAAGTGTCCTCCGTGGTTTGACTGAGGCAAACCTCTAAACACCACAACCCCCAAACCAAGTCTTGTGATTGCAGGTTACAGGTGTCACATCCTGAAAAAGTGGAGTTGTAGGAAGGATTGGCAGACATCAGGGATTTAGGATCTAAAGGAAAGATGGACAAAGGAGCACTTTTGAGACTAGGGTGCTCGCTCTAGTGTCCTTCGTAGACAGATTCTATAAAACAGAAGTTACAGGGCTGATCAATGTCCAAAGGAAGTCCAGATTCCCTGAAAAAGTAGGTACCTTGGACTTGGGCGCCCGCTCCAGTGTCCCTGACTATTCTGCTTCGGAACCCCGAAAATAGGTATTCTGTAATTTGGCATTTTACTCCCATCTATAAGAGCTTTTTCTATAATTCTTTAATTTGTTGTCATATTTGCATAATTAGGGTTTTAATGGTCAATTGGGCATAGGAGAAGGAAAAATTGATACTTAATTCCCTAATCCAAGCTTCCCCTCATTTGCAAGTGACCTAGGGTATGATAGTGCTCGCCACTCGACCCTAGATCCTTCAATGTTAGGGTGAAAGGAGGATTTTAACATCTAAACCACAAAAGATCAATAAATCCAATTTTACCCTAAACAATTACTACCACTCCATTGGTATCCACTCTATTATCAGGTACCCCCATTCCATCTTCCATTTCATTCACCTAACAACCCAGTGATACTATCCCTTGTCACAGTCTTTGGTAACACAATCTGAAGAAGATCCATTTACCCTTCCCCCTTGGTTGGTTTCACAGACACCAAAGAGGAAGAAGCAAGCAATGTCACTGGATGATTTTGACTTTGGTCAATTAGTCCCAGTAAAGTCCAAATTTGCAAAGAAGGCTAAGACTATATTAAGGGTGGTCGTGGACTCAGCTGGGAACAAATATGCAGAAGTTGTTGTGCCACCAAAGGATAATAACATTGAAGATATCCAAGTTGTAGATTATTTTGTTTCATGAATAGAGCTTGGAAAACAAACACACGAAGGTGCTAAGGAAAATTTGTAGGTAGCAATGGCATCTTTGTTGGAAAAGGTATGATAAGGATAAGTTGATCAAGAATCAACTTAAAATTCAAGTGAAACAATTAACCTATGTTCTTTTGAAAATTACTCAATCTTCTAAATCAATAGAGCCTGTTGGAACCAATGTTGATGAAGAGGTTATTCAGAAAGTAGAGAAGATTGGGTCACAAGGGCAGTCAGTTAGTGCCTGGATAGATAGACTGTAGGCTCAAGGTACCAAACTTATCCAGTCTTCTATCAAACTTTTTGACAACTTGGGGGAGGTAAAGAAAAAGTTGAACTAGACTCTTGAAATGCTATCTCAAGACCTGTAGCTAACAGAGAAAGATGTTCACACCTAGTCCCAATTGTGACAAACCAAGTTGGAAATTCTAATAGAGCAAGGGGTAATCCCCAATAGAAATGTGTAAGTAGACTATAGGGAGGCTATGAAGAATAAGGTAGAGGTTCTCCAAAATCTAATCAATGATCTCAAAGAAGCCTTGGATGTAAACATTACCAAGGGGCTAGACATTTCTAACAAAGTTGGATAACTTCCTTGTCAGATGTTGGATGACAATCAGAAGACCCTCCCTATTGAGGTAGTTATCCAAGAGTTCACAACATTGGTTCAAGTTGAAACGAAGCCATAAACCTTTTCATTGGCATCAATTGATAAACTGGTGCATTTTTAGGTGATCTTGGATAAATTCCATAAGATTTTAGAAAGGAATAGAGGAGTGCCAGTCAACATCTTAGACTCCATCACAAGAGTCCTTATTATATTCAAATATACACCAGGACCAAGCAAGAACAATGTCCAGATGAAGTTGAAGAGATATGAGGATTTCTTTGGGAAGAATAAAGTGGACGAAGTTCCTATGTCTATGGACACTTAGTTTATTTTCAAATCATTTCATATGTATTTTTGTAAAATTTAATTTACATGTAGGAAAAGTACAAAGTCCTAAGCAAAATTGGACTTTGTCTAGACTAGGTCAAGGTTGTTAAGTTTTTCCTATTTTTGTTTATTGGCTCCTCTTTGTTGGCAATATGTGTTGTCATTGATGTCAACATAACATGTATCAATCTGAGGGCATACTTGTATAGAGTTTGAGAAGCTGATAGATAGTGGGAGATTTGAGATAGATGGTTTGGCATAGTTGGAGAAGCTCATGGATAGTGCAAGATTTGAGAGAGATGGTTTGACATAGTTGAAGACACGAGGTCAACATGCTCAGGGCAAGTCAGTCTGGAAGACTCAGTAGATAGAGAGAAACTAAGTGTAATGTGGTGATTAGTATGATATCTAAGTATGATATGGAGGTAGGCACACCTATTATAACATATTTCCAATATGCCTAAAGTGATATCTTGTAGTTTTGGTGTACCGCACTTAGAGATAAATTGTAGAAGTTTGACTAAGGCACCCATAGTGCATATCCTAAGGTAGGGTCTTTGTATTTTGGTCTTCATTCCTTTACAAAAAAATATTTAGTCTTGTGGTTTAGAAGACAAGTTTATATTGATATTAACATGCTATATTCAAGATTTTGGGTCCTTAGACATTCATGAAACAAAGTTATCAGTAACAGAGTTCTGGATAGTCCTCAGACAAAGTAAAAAAATGGTGGAGACCTTTTGGAATGCCCCGCATTCCTTTGGATGAGAAGTTGTGCTCATATGGTTTTGGGAATATGTTCAAATATGTGTAATGCATGCTTCCTTATAGTATCAGGTGTTCTTATAGTCTGCAAGGTTAGATTTCAAGTGATAAAAGTAACACAAACTATTCCAGATGATGAAATACTCTATAGAACACAAGTTTGAGCACTTGGAGAAGATGGAAAGTATACAAATAAGCTATAAGAGCTTGTGCAGAGATTCTACATACCTTAATGTTTCTCAAGTTTGAACCACATGCAAATCTTTCTTATCTCATGTACTGCATAAGGTATTTAAGTTAGTTATTGCAGAATTGCATATGACTGCCCTTTGCACTATAGTATACTTGAGTCAAGTCTTTGATTTTCTCCAGAATTAATAAATAAGAATGTGCAGATCTAGAAATATATGCAAAATAATGTATGAGTTCCTTCCTAAGAGTTTCAAATGGTTTGGTGTACCGCAATGCAATATTCTAAGTTGTGATGTGTTACAATATGCCTGGAATGCCCTGTTTTCATCAGTTTAGTATGTTCCTTCTTTTGTGATGCATAGAATGATTAGATACTTTAGGTGAATGGTGTATGTATAGTGTTGAGAAGATACATGATTGAATTCTTGGTCCATATAATGTTTCTGGCTTCTCCCCAGTGGTGTGAAGATGGACTTTTAGTAGTGGTGGTGTTGGTTGAGCTGACAACTTGGTTTCCCTCATGTGCAGTGGTTCATGATTAGTGGTTTTGATATTGAAGGATGTGTTAAGATGAAATTAACCTTTTTGTGCCATGTGAAGTGATCTGCAACTCAAAACATATTTTTTCCAAGCCAACCCATACAAAATTATACATTTCATCTTAAAGTCTTTCTGGTGCCAACCTAATTGAGGTTTTAAGTGGTTACGGAGGATATATATAGAAGAACAACTTAATTTGTGGAGGAAAGAAGTGTTGGCAAGAGACACTATATGGATTCATGGTTGTTGTCATTGATGGCAACAAAGGTCATCCCACATATCCGCAAGTCATAATGTGTCTCTACCGGAAGTCAGAATAAAGAATGTTGTGGTCCGGTGAAGAAGAACAGAGCATGTGGCAAGGTCCGACAGATTGGTCCGGACCTCTCAGAGGAAATGTCTTGGTGCAGTGCGGATTTGGGGAAGTCAAAAGGACTACCTTTAGTGGTATATTCCAAGGATTTAGCCTCCGGTGATGGACAAGGAAAAAGATATGAATGGTTGAGTACCAGATTCCTGAGAGACAGTGAAAACAGAGGAAGAACTGACTGGCAGAGTATCAGACTGCTTTCCGGATGGGTTACTGTTGATGACAGAGGTTGTGAAGGCATGAATCATGTTTGGCCGACATGATTAATGATATCTACAAGTATATGCTTGATCCGCATTGCTTGGTGAGGAAGGATTCAGCCGACAGAATGAGAGTTTGTAAGAAACCAGACTGTTCCGGATGCCGACTAGAAAGGTGATGAAATTACTTGTGCGGATATATATAGAGGATGGATTCAGTTGTGAAGTGTGTGTTGGTGTGGAGATATATGCGAAGAAGTCCAGATAAAGAGCAGAGGTAACAAAAGGGATCCGGTATGTGAAAGATAGCAGAATAAAGAACAGAGGAAAGATGAAGTGCAGCAGATCAGTGTACTGAGCCTAACCGGAACTGAACTCCAGCATATGCAGATGCTTCCAATCAGTTCAAGACTGTGATTCTCATCACTTTGTAGACAGTGTGTCTTCTTGTAGGCAGTGGGCCTCTTGTGAGCAGTGTGCTCGGGCAGTGAGCCCTAATTGGCAAGTGCCATTTTTGTAATTTCCTATTCTTCTAACAGAGAATAATTCTTGGGTTAATCACCCCGTGGTTTTCTCCCTTAACAGGGTTTCCACGTCAAAAATACTGTGTCATGTGTTTCTTATTTCATGGTTAATGTTTTTGTGTTTGATTTTATGCTGCATCAATTAAAAGGAAAGTTCAATAAGGGAAATAATTAGGATAACTGATTCACCCCCCCCTCTCAGTTATCAACAAGAAGTGAGTACAAATATGATAGAGCAGAATGAGAAGTATGAAGTGTGTAGAATCAATATTATGGAGTAATTATGCAGAAAAGAGGACTGTAATATCAACATGACTCAGATGCTTCTTTCATATTAGTTCATATTTTTGTTTATTATTGTAATTCTTTATAGCAATGAACTTTCTTCAGGGAGTAGTAGCTTCCTTGGGTTGTATCCATAAAACAAAGTTAGTAGGGAGTTGTAGCTTCCTTGGGTTGTAGGCCTAAAACAATGTTGTAAACTTTAATATAGCAGTGAGCATTATATTGTGAGTTAACACTCATCATGGTTTTTCCCAGTTTTGGGTTTTCCATGTAAAAATCTTGATGTCATTGTGTTGATGAATGTGTTGCATGTTTTACTTTATGTTCTCTAAGTCAATGGATCTGATTTGCAAATGAAGTAGTTAAGTTTTAGTATATGTTGATTCCCCCTCTCAGCATCTCTATGTGTTCAACAATTGGTATCAGAGCCAGGTACCTTTGAGAAGCCTAATAGCTGAGGTAGATCCTACACTTGAACACATGGAATCTGAAGCTATAGATAATAATATATTTATTTCGAAACTAGATCTAGAAGAAATGGAACCTAAAGGTTGGGACCTAAACCTAGAAGATGTTGATCTTGAAGGAGAACTCCGGTCAGCCCTAGAAGATCTGGATGAAGCAAGAGGACTAAATCAGGAATATGAGGACATGCTTGAAAAATCAAAGGAGACGATTCTGAAATTGAAGACAAAGGCTAAAAAATCAAAAGAAGAAATTGGCAAACTGAAATCTCAAATAGAAGGAGTCAAAGGAGGTGACATTAAACTCAAGGAGGCAAAAGATATGATCTCTAATTTGAAAGTCATGGTTGAAGAAGGCAAGGGGATTGAAGACTGTTTAAACATCAAGCTCAATGAGAAAGTTGTTGAATGTTCAAAACTTGAGGAAGAAGTTGTCACTCTAAGAAAATAATTGGAAAAGGCAAAAGAACAGATTGACAAGGGATTAAAAGTAAAAGGAGGATCTGAAATTCTTGATGAGATAATTAAATCTCAAAATCTAGCAAAAGAAAAATCTAGCCTTGGTTTTGAAAAGGGGAAAAATCATATAATTAGTGCATCTACAAACTTATATGATAACTTTAAATTAGAAGGAAAGTCTAAAACAAAGAAGGAAGAAGTCTACACTAAAGATCTTAAGAAGAATGCCTCCAGAGATGCAAAAGAAGGTTTCACTCCTATTCAGAGACAACGAAAGAACAACAAGAAGAAGAATTTTAGAAAGTCTAATCCTACTAGGTATTCTCAAGCTTTCAATGGTAATTGTTATGCTTGTAATAAGTTTGGTCACAAGGCTGCTGAATGTAGAAGCAAGATGAATTAGAATTCATTTATGCCTCCTAAGTACAATGCTATGAGCTCTTAGATACTTTATCATGCTGGCAACAAGGTTAATCATAAGGTTAATGGATACAAAAGAAAAATGATGAGAAATGGTTTCATGAACAAGAACAATACTAGGACCTCTTAGTTCTTCTATGGTTATTGTTACACATGTAACAAGTATGGTCATAAGGCTACTGACTGCAGATCTAATGTAAGAAGAGGTGGTTATGCTCCATAGTCTAATACCACCTACTACAATTGCAATAAAAAATGACACATTGCAAGGTTTTGTAGGGGAGGTCCTCTGCTTCTCAAAAGAAGGTTGATATTGCTCTACAAAAGAAGGAAATGAATAGGACATGGAGGAAGAAGGAAGAGAATGAAGTAAATGAAGGATCTGCACCTCTTCCTGGTGTAGATGGATCCTCTAAAAACTAAAAGGGAGGAAATCTTGGTTTAGGGGGAGTTGCAATTGCAAACATTTTCAAAACCCCTGAATGTATAAGATGCTGAAATCTTCAACATAATGGCTAAAAATAATATGGATATGTCTGTTGCAAGTATGTGCCTAACCGGTGTTGTCATTGATGTCAACATATCTGTGTTGTCATTGGTGTCAACTATGCTCTTATTTTGTTACTTTCTTGTGATGAATATTGCTTTGCATAAGTCTTGAAGATCATGAGAATATGTTTCTGATATTGAGTTTCCAAGTGCTTTTGAGAAAATTTGCCCTCCTAGTGGAAATAGTGTGTTATAGAGTATCTTGGTTTGCTGATGAACAGTTCAGTGTTTTTCTCTGCATATCCTGAAGATTGAATATCTCTATTTGTAGTTTGGAAGTTATTTAAAGGGAAGTCTTTAGATGCCATATTCCAAGTTTGAGCCTCCAGTATGAAGATTTGAGAGAGTTTTGTTCACTAGAGTAAAAACTATTTTTCTGTGCATTCAATGGTGACAGGGAGAAATTATTTTGCTCCGCATTCTTCCACATTGAAGTATTATGGTCTATGGTTCTAAGAGTTAAGTCTGGGATGATTTTATGTGCCTTCAACTCAAATGGTTCGTGATTTGGTGGTCCGCAAGTGATTTGTTCTTTATGACAGTGGTTGACAGTGTTGTTTAAGTGCTCCAATTTGAAGAATCTTCTTGACAAAGTGGTTAGAGGTTGTGTGGATGTTCCTAATGATTACAATGTGCTTGTGGATGTCTTCTGATCATGCTCCTACCTTCTGATTGGTCCGTGAAGAGTAATTTGGATCATGGATGAAGATTATTCCTAAAAGACTTAGTGTTAACTCCAAGTCTTGGCTGACCTGGTTGTTTTCACTACTTGCAGAGATGCATTGAAGATTGTGGAAGCATGTTGTGGCATGGAAGATTGCACTTGAGACCTAGCTAAGGCATAACATGTTCCGCATACATCTTTTCCATAGCTAATTTTGTTTAGGTCCAGACCTATTTCTATGTATGTTTGTAATGTTGACCTTGGAGATTGCTCCAATGGTTGATGAATGTAATGCCGACCTTGATGTATGTTCCAAGGTTGATGAATTGTATAAAAGCATGTAATGAAGTTGTGAAAAATATGTCCTTGTGTGAAAATGCTAAGATAAGTGAAGAAGTGTAAGAAGAGCAAAGCAGAGGAGTTGTATTGTGCTTCAATGGAACTAAACTCAGGCATGGAGTAGATGCTATCAAATCAGTTCACAAACCTTTGGCAGTGAGCCACCCCTTGGTAGTGAGTCGATCTTGGCAGTGAGCCCTAACTTTTGCAATGAGCCCTAAGGCAGTGAGCCTTTGATTTTTGGTATTGCAATAACTTATTATTTTGTAAGCTAACACTCACTGTGGTTTTCCCTTATAGGGTTTTCCACGTAAAAATCTAGTGTCTCATGTGTTGAATGTATGATTGTGCTTAAGTTTATGATTTCATGGTTTAATCATAATAACAGTGATTAATTGATTGATGTGTTGATGTCTATAAGAAGTTAAGTTTTGGTGACAACTGATTCACCCCCCCTCTCAGTTGTCTTGTGCATTTCAACAATGCCTATCTAGTAATATCATGATGATTGATAAAAATTCTAGAGAAAATGGACTCTTTGCGGAGGATTGATGAATGATCACAGGTCTCTGCATATTAAAAGTATAATTAGGTCAAGAACAAAGAATGAAATTAATGCGGAGCAGTCATGGTTGGTAAAAAGACTATATAGACAATATTTGATCATTTTGATCTCATTATGAAATGTCAAGAGTGTTGAAGAGATAAAGAAGAAAATAAGGTTTTCAATAGAGCATTGGTGTAAACCCTATATGCCGCATTATCAGATATTTCTCATTTTCACTGGTTAAACCCTAGTTTATGAAGGTATTATCATGATGACACCTGTAGTAATCGATGTTGTTGAGAGACCAAGGCCAAAATTCAAAAAATACCCATACAAATCCACATAAATGGATAAAGATGGTGCATTTTCTCATGTTCCTACAAATGTACTTCATACAGAGGATGCTTGAATTTATATTCATTCTCAGATATATGAATATGATCACCTAAGACTGGAATAGTTTAGAAATGACATTTGGAAGGGTTTCCCACATTTACGGTATGAGGAAGATTGGGTCAAGATTGCCCTAAGTCGAATCCATGGAGATGTCTTCTGCCTTGATCAACCATATTTGATCACTAAGGAAGCCATCAGGGCTGTTACCAGATTGTGCTCCTATGAATTAGTGCCTATATTGAAATCAGCGAAGAATGAGGAAGTGATGAGACTAACCAGAGCAAAGTTTGATAAAAGAACCCTAATAGTAAATGACATTGAAGATTTGGGGGTCTGGTATGCTACAATGTGCATAGCATACAAGATATACTATAGCAACAGAGAAAACTTTGCTACTACCACTAAAATATACATAGCTCATCAAATGGTAAAAGAATGGAAGGATTATGACCTATGTGAGCTCTTGCAGCAACAATTAATGGATAACCTGAAAAGGACAAAAGAGTCAAAATACAAATTCTAGTATGGTTCCCTGATCATCTGTAATATGTTTTATTTCTTAAAGGAATTGCCTACTATGAAGGGTATGATATGAAGGTAGATACTATGTTTGCCCATCAAATTAAAGATTATATGAGAATTTTTTCTGATCACAAACATTGTAATACACTTTTTTGGAGATTTTTTCAAAACATTTCAAACTAATATGCAAGCAAGAGAAAGGATACCAAGAAAGGTTTTTGAAAAATATAAGAATGATATTACATTTATGGTGGATAAGGATAATTGTTACACAGAAGCAGTGTTGAACACACTAAGATACTGAGAGGGGGGGTGAATCAGTATCTAAACAAACTTCAAATTCTCTGAAGTAGATTCAAACTTCAGCATTACAACATTAACATAAACATGAAGGATCAACACAATGTACATCAACACATAAAACCAGATATATGTGGAAAACCCAAAAAAGGAAAAACCACGGTGAGGATTAACTTACAATATATGAAGCACAAAATTATAACTTTGTTTTAGGGCTACAACCCAAGGAAGCTACTACTCCCTGCTAACTTTGTTTTAGGGCTACAACCCAAGGAAGCAACTATTCCCTAAACTAAGAATGAACTTAGAAATGATTACAGTATGATAGTCCTTCTACTGTTTGAAAACTAACATTGAAGCTCACACCTTTGATGATTGCAATTTTATCTCTTCTAATGATTAGATCAATTAGGCACACTCTTCACTTCCCTCTTATCACAAAAATGTCTTCAGAATGGATCAAGATAGTCCTTATTGCTTCTTCTCTTTCTCCTTCAATCAAACATCATAATGCAGAACATGTTCATATTCTACTCTTTTACACACCCACTTATTCATCTTCACAATCATACCTCACCTAGATCAACTAGGTTTACAATATATACATGACATTACATTGATTTCATTACAAGTCGGCCAATACAACAAGAATATTACATTTTACAAGTCAGCCAGAGATCACACAACATGAAACATGCATAGGGAAAGCCCTATCATGACCTACACGTTATTACAGAAGGAAACACATGCCTTGCAGATCCCAACACATGCTTAGTCCACTCCTAAACATTCTTCACATCATCATCCTTCAAGGAATAACATCCGCACACTTCACAAATTTGAATTAGGTCGCCCTTAACCAAGAATAATGAAGCATGTAACACAATGGTCATTTCAACTTGGCGGTACTCATGAATGATAAAAAATTGCTTGCACTCCTGTTTGATGAGTCGACATGACCCAAACACTATCTCCAAGCACTTCTTGAACTCCACATATCAAGAACTTTATGGCACACATCATTAATCTCACTATGTCGGCCAGGCAAGAGCATAACCCAACAACATCATCATTCCATACCTCAGCTAGTTTTGAAGAAAATAGAAAAACACCTTGCGAGGTAACTGGAGATAACGCAAGATCATCAAGACCATCTTCCATCAGTCAATGTACCATTCCATGCCACAACAAATTGACGCACATCATTAGCATATGTCTTGAGAACAACTAGTCATCCAAAATAATTGTATCGCAATTGTCATTTGAAAAATAACCTTGCTGACCTCTAGACCACCTGAAACACATATGGATGCACTCATACACTTCTTTGAATATATCCTCAAAACCACATGAGAAAATATTCATTTGTAGAGGAATGTGGAGCATTCCAAACTATCTTCACCAACACGTTATATTGCCAGAGCATAGACCAGAACTCAATTACTTGTAACTTTCATTGTGGAGGATAAAATAATCCAAAAATTTGGATTTAGCACCTTTACATTATCCTTAACCTAAATTCTGAACCACATGACCATAGCTTCAAATGTAGAAGAATGTAGAGCATTTTACCAGATAGTCTTTCAGACAGCTTCCTGCAACAGAAACCTTCACCAACTTTCAGAGGCCAAAACCTTCATATAGTAGCAAACACATTCTTAGAAACAATAGAAAGGATCATACAACATGCCAAAGGTCATCAGCAACATCTTCCCATCCTTAGCAAAGCTTCTAATTCCCATATTAATATATCTTCATTCATATTTATGCTTCTAATTCCCATCTTAATATTGTTGCAAGTATGGGCCTAACCGGTGTTGTCATTAATGTCAACATACTCCTGTTGCATTAATGATAAGGATTGGATGAACTATTTGCTGAGGATATTAAGAAAATAAGTCTAATCAGGAACAAAGAGGAATAGTGAAGACAGTAAGCTAAAGATTCTAGCTAAGATGAAGATCAAAGGATACGCATCAAAGGGTTTGTAGATATGTGTATTAAGATGATCCAGTAAAGATCTTAGAGGTCCGCATGAAGATTTGAAGAAGTTATGATCGCTCAAGTAAAACCAGTTCTGGCAGGTGTTCAGAGGTGACAGAGTGACACAGATAGGTCCAGTGAGATCCAGAAATGCAATATCCTATTCTACGGATTTGAGGGAGTATTTAGGAAGTCAATTTGAATTGACAACTCAATTGGTTCATGGTCTAGAGGTCCACAAGCATCTATTCTATTGTGACAGTGATGACAGACTATGTTCTTGAGGTTCCAGATGAAGGAGATAAGGTTTTTAGTAAGTAGATGTAGTGTGGATGTTCTTGATGTTTCAGGCAAGCTTGTGGAGGTCTTTGGATCATGTCCAGTTCATGTTGGTGGTCCGCATTGGAGTTTGACCTTGCAATTGAAGAATTACTTCTGGATGATGGTGTTCTTCCTAAGTCAGGCCAACTAGATGAATTATACATCATGCGGATGATCTTGAAGATGCTGTGTGAAGATTGGAGTGTTCCCAAATGAAGATTGAAGTCTTAGATTTGTGTGGCCGACAGTGTGCTGATCCATGTGAAGTCTTTGTAATTAGTCATGTTGTATTCATGTATTTTCTCTGTAATGTTTGCCGACTTAGATGATCATTCCTAAGTCGATGTCTTGTATAAATAAGGAATTGTAAAGTCATTTCAAAGTGTATCTTGCGGAGATGAGAGTGTGGTAGAAAGGAGAAGAGAGAAAGGTAGAGCATAAGTATTGGGCTTAAATGGAATTGACTCAAGCATGGTGAAGATGCTATTCTTCAGTTCAAGTATGTGATACTTATTCTTCTGTAGAAGTGTGTCTCTTGTAGGTAGTGAGCCTCTTGTGAGTAGTGTGCTCGGGCAGTGAGCCCTAATTGGCATGTGTCATTTTGATCTTTCTATTCTTCTAACAAAGAATACAATCTTGGGTTAATCACCCCATGGTTTTTTGCTTAACCAGGTTTTCCATGTCAAAATATTGGTGTCTTGTGTATTAATTTGTTTCTGCTCTTGATTTAATGCATTATGTTTCCTTGATTGATTTATCATTATGCTGCTGAATTACAAAGTGGATTTAAGTGTTTAATTGGAAGAAATTTTTGGACAACTGATTCACCCCCCCTCTTAGTTGTCTACCCTAAATCTAACAATTGGTATCAGAGCTAAGTTCCTCTAAAAATAGCTTAACCACTTGGGGAGATCCAGGATATCGTCCTACAAGAAGGATAGTCTAAAGTTTGATGGAACCAATTTTAATCTTTGGAAAAGTCGCATGTAATGTCACTTGTAATGTATGGGAATGCAGTACTGGACCATGGCTACAACGAAGTATACTCCTCCATAGAATGGCCTAAAAACCACAAATGAAATTACAGATGCTGAAAAATCTGCAGACTAAAGAAGCTCTTCTAAGTACCTTGTCTGATTCAGAGCTTACAAATGTTGTTGACCTACAAACTACTTTTGAGATTTGGGAAAAACTAGAACTTCTGCATGAAGGAGACAAGTATGTTAAATACACAAGGCTACAGAGTCTGAAAGGAAAATTTGAAAATCTGAAGATGAGAGAAGATGAAAATATCACTACTTTTATGCCAAGAGTAAATGAGCTTGTTTGTGGCATTAGATGTGCTGGTGGAGTCTTGGATGAAGATGAGATTGTTGGCAAAGTTCTCAGATCCCTTCCTGCTTCGTACAAATACAAGGTTGCTGCCATTGAAGAATTTAGAGCCCATTCAGGTGTCACAAGAGATCAATTGGTTGGCAAATTAGCTGCATTTGAATTGACTGAGTTTGGAAATGCCCCCACCAAGACTAAATCTGCATTCAAAGCCAGTGCCTCTGTAAAAGGTAAACAAAGGTTTGATCCAGGAGAGAACTCTTCAAGGAAACCATCATGGTATGAAAAAGCAAGAAAAGACCTAGAAGAAGAAGAAGCATAAACTGCTCAACTTGAAGCCCTTATTGTAAAAAGACTACCAAGAGAATCCGGTAAGTATGAAGGGAAATTACCTTTTAAGTGTTTTAATTGCAATAAGATTGGTCATTTTGCCTCAAGCTATCCGGAAAGATTTTCAAGGCCAAATCCTAATAGATCAAGGTTCCAAAAGAATTGTTACTATGTCCATGAAGATGATGATAATGAAGGAGTAACAGATGATGAATTAGAGAAAGGAAATAAATTCAGAAGTGACTGGGTGTTCATTGCCATCAAGAAAGAAGATCCAATGTCCTTTGTATCTGTCAATCATAAAATTGTGGAAAGAGCTCTGGCTGCCCAAGTTGAAGAAAAGGATGATTGGGTCATTGATAGTGGATGCTCTCACCATATGACAGGTGACAAAAATAAGTTCATAGATTTGGAAAGGTATGAAGGAGGAGTGGTAAAGTTTGGTGATAATTTTGCTGGCAGAATCAGAGGAAGAGGAACCATTTCTTTTGATGGAAAGAACAAAACCAATAATGTACTATATGTTGAAGGTCTAAAGCACAATCTTCTCAGTGTTGGATAGTTGGTGGACAAAGGCTATGATCTCTGATTCAAGAATGGAAAATGCAAGATCTTTGAAAGTTCTGGAACAGAGATTGCATCCGGTACTCAAACAAAAGGTAATATCTTCCATTTAGTTGGTACTGGTAAAAGTTGTCTATTTGTGCAAATTGATCAGAGTTGGTTATGGCATAGGAGGATGTGTCATGTGAATTTTGATAATATCATTAAGATAAGAAACACTCAGGCTGTAAGAGATCTTCCAAAACTGGTGAAACCTACAAATAGTTTGTGCAAAGAATGTCAGTTGGGAAAACAAAGCAGAGTCTCATTCAAAAGCAAGGAACAATCTTCTACTGGATTATTAGACTTAGTTCATACTGATTTATGTGGTCCGACAAGAATCAGAAGTGTGCAAGGTGATAGATACTTCATGCTATTAATTGATGACTACTCTCAGATGATGTGGGTAACTTTTCTGAAGGAGAAATCAGAGGCTCTTGAGAAATTCAAAATATTCAAGGCTATGGTGGAGAATGAAACCGGATTGAACATAAAATGTTTGAGGTCTAATAGAGGTGGTGAATTCACATCTGGTGAGTTCATAGAATTCTATGAGAAGCATGGAATAAGAAGACAATTGTCTGCTCCTAGGACTCCATAGCCGAATGGAGTAGTGGAAAGAAAGAACCGGACCATCCAAGAAGCATCTAGAACCATGATGATGGAAGCAAATGTTCCATAGATCTACTAGAGAGAAGTTGTGAGCACTGCACTCTACACTCTTAATCTAGTTCAAATCAGAAGCAATACCGGTAAGACTCCTTATGAACTCTGGTTTGGCATCACTCCTACTGTGAAGTATTTCAGAGTCTTTGGTAGCAAATGTTCCATTAAAAGAGATGAAGATCTAGGCAAATTTGATGCTAGAAGTGATGAAAGAATATTCTTGGGTTATTCTACTCAAATCAAAGCATACTGGTGTTATAACAAGAGACTGAGAAAGATTATAGAAAGTACAAATGTGAAGGTTGATGAAGGAATTGAAAAACCCTCAAGGTTTTATGAAAGTGATGAAGATGATCAAAATGATGTTCTAATTCAAGGAGTCCAAGCCCCTTCTAAAATTTAGATTTAGATTGATCCAATAAATCAGGTAGAAGAGATGAGTTTGAATGAGCCTGATCAAGAATTAGAAGTGCAAGAAACTCGTAAAGTTCCTAGGTATATAAGACTAAACTACTCTGAAGATCAGATCATAGGTGATAAAAGCAAAGGTGTACAAACAAGAAGAAGGATTGCTCAAGATTCAGAAGAGTACTATCTGATTTTAAAGATTGAACCTAAGATAGTGAATGAAGCTTGCAATGATGAGAACTGGACTAAAGCAATGGAGGAAGAGCTGATGTAAATTGAGAAAAATCACACTTGGGATCTTGTTCCCAGACCTAGAAACAAGAATGTGATTGGAACCAAATGGGTCTTCTGGAACAAACTAAATGAAGTTGGTGAAGTAATCAGAAATAAAGCCAGATTGGTCTGCAAAGGTTACTCTCAAATAGAAGGAGTTGATTTTGAAGAAACTTTTGCTCCGGTGGCAAGAATTGAAGCAGTCAGATTATTTCTTGCCTTTGCTGCCTTTAAGGACTTCAAAGTATATCAGGTGGATGTCAAGTCTACCTTTTTGAATGGAGACTTGGAAGAAGAAGTATATATTGAGCAACCGGATGGATTTCAATTGTCTAATCATGGTGATATGGTATGCAAGTTAAAGAAAGCACTATATGGACTGAAGCAAGCCCCAAGAGCCTGGTATGAAAGATTGGATAAGCATCTTTTGAAGA
Source organism: Cunninghamia lanceolata (assembly GCA_027924645.1). Classification (NCBI taxonomy): domain Eukaryota; kingdom Viridiplantae; phylum Streptophyta; class Pinopsida; order Cupressales; family Cupressaceae; genus Cunninghamia; species Cunninghamia lanceolata. The sequence continues at coordinate 2,394,366 of BSBN01000905.1, forward strand.
TTGGTTTCAACAAAGGTACTACTGATAGTAATTTGTATTTCAAAATTGATCATGAAAATATCTTGATTGTTGAAGTGTTTGTTGATGATATCATTTTTGGAGGAAGAGATAGTATGTACAAAACTTTTGCAAATCAAATGAAAAGTAAATTTGAGATGTCCATGCTTGGGGAAATGAATTTCTTCTTGGGTCTACAAATCATTCAAACAAAGAAAGGAATCTTCATTTCTCAGACCAAATATGTGAAAGAATTGTTGAAGAAATTTGGGATGGAAGACTCAAAGCCAATGAGTACTCCCATGGCAACCAGATGTAAGTTGAGCAAAGATGATGACTTTCCCAAGGCTGATCAGAAAAAGTATAGGTCAATGATTGGAGGATTGTTGTATCTCACTCAAACTAGACCTGACATTATGAATGTTGTTGGTCTTGTTGCTAGATTCCAAGCTGATCCTAGAGAATCTCATGTCATGGCAATCAAGAGGATTTTTAGATATCTAAAAGGGACAGTTGAGTATGGTCTGTGGTATCCTAGAGATCATGATTTCTCTCTTCATGCATATATAGATGCGGATTGGGCAGGAGATGTGGATGACTGGAAGAGTACCAGTGGTGGAGCATTCTTTTTGGGGAAGAGATTGGTTTCTTGGCTAAGTAAGAAATAAGTGGCAATATCTCTGTCTACTACAGAAGTAGAATATATTGCTATAGCAGGTAGTTGTACTCAAGTTTTGTGGATGAAGCAAATGCTAAGAGACATGGGAGTGAAGTATGAGGAGCCTATCACAATCTTCTGTTATAATTCAAGTGTAATAAATATTTCAAAGAATCCGGTGTTGCATTCAAAGACCAAACATATATCCATCAAGTTTAACTTTTTGAGAGAGCAAGTGAACAAGAATGAAGTCAGATTGGAGTTTGTGCCTTCCAAAGATCAGATTGCAGATATTTTTACTAAACCTCTACCTAAGGACTCTTTTGAGTATCTCAGGGAGAAGTTAGGGGTTATTGCCCCTTTGGTTCTGAATTAAGGTGCACTGATGTGCGTCAGTCTGGTGGATCTCACAGTCATATCTTTTGGTTTGGATTGATGATGGGGAGCTGCTACTCAGGGGGAATAGCTGGTATGATTCTGAAGTGGTGGAGTTGCAAGTATGTGTCCTTTGCCATTGATGTCAAAGGGGGAGAGAAGACGTGAAAAAAAAATAGTTGCTAATCAAAGGGGGAGCAGTAAAGGAAGAGAAGACATGTGAATGGTTGTTGTTGATAGGGGGAGTCATGTCTGTGAGAAAAAGTTCTTGTCTTGATGGTCAAAACAGTTTTTCACATCATATGTTGCCATCAATGACAAAGGGGGAGATTGTTGCAAGTATGGGCCTAACCGGTGTTGTCATTGATGTCAACATACTCTTGTTACATTAATGATAAGGATTGGATGAACTGTTTGTTGAGGATATTGAGAAAATAAGTCTAATCAAGAACAGTGAAGAATAGTGAAGATAGTAAGCTAAAGATCCTAGCTAAGATGAAGATCAGAGGATGCGCATCAAAGGGTTTGTAGATATGTGTCTTAAGATGATCCAGTAAAGATCTCAGAGGTCTGCATGAATATCTAAAGAAGTTATGACCGCTCAAGTAAAACCGGTTCCGGCAGTGTTCAGAGATGACAAAGTGACACAAATAGGTCCGGTGAGATCTGGAAATGCAATACCCTATTTTGCGGATTTGAGGGAGTGTTTAGGAAGTCAATTTAAATTGACAACTCAATTGGTTTGTGGTCTAGAGGTCCGCAAGCATCTAGTCTATTGTGACAGTGATGACAGACTATGTTCTTGAGGTTCCAGATGAAGGAGATAAGGTTTTTAGTAAGCAGATGTAGTGTGGATGTTCTTGATGTTTCAGGCAAGCTTGTGGAGGTCTTTGGATCATGTCCAGTTCATGTTGGTGGTCTGCATTAGAGTTTGATCTCACAATTGAAGAATTACTTCTAGATGATGGTGTTCTTCCTAAGTCAGGCCAACCGGATGAATTATACATCCTGCGGATGATCTTGAAGATGCTGTGTGAAGATTGGAGTGTTCCCAAATGAAGATTGAAGTCTCAGATCTGTGTGGTTGACAGTGTACTGATCTGCATGAAGTCTTTCTGTAATTAGTCATGTTGTATTCATGTATTTTCTCTGTAATGTTTGCCGACTTAGATGATCATTCCTAAGTCAATGTCTTGTATAAATAAGGAATTGTAAAGTCATTTCAAAGTGTATCTTGCGGAGATGAGAGTGTGGTAGAAAGGAGAAGAGCGAAAGGTAGAGTAAAAGTATTGGGCTTAAATTGAATTGACTCAAGCATGGTGAAGATGCTATTCTTCAGTTCAAGTATGTGATACTTATTCTTCTATAGATAATGTGTCTCTTGTAGGCAGTGAGCCTCTTGTGAGCAGTGTGCTCGGGTAGTGAGCCCTAATTAGCATGTGCCATTTTGATCTTTCTATTCTTCTAACAGAGAATACAATCTTGGGTTAATCACCCTGTGGTTTTTCCCTTAACCGGGTTTTCCACATCAAAATCTTGGTGTCTTGTGTATTAATTTGTTTCTGCTCTTGATTTAATGCATTATTTTTCCTTGATTGATTTATCATTTGCTGATGAATTACAAAGTGGATTTAAGTGTTTAATTGGAAGAAAGTTTTGGACAACTGATTCACCCCCCTTCTCAGTTGTCTGCCCTAAATCTAACAAATATTTCATCATGAAATCATCTCTGCTGACCACAAACACCTTGTCTTGATATTAATCAGGGCATGGCATCCAACCATGAACATTAGGAACATCACTAAACATTAGCAACCCTGAGCATTTGCATCATCACTATATCTCTGTTATCACACTAGTATAACATCATCATAAACTGAGTGTTGACTTTATTCTAAGTGTTGACATAAATGACAACACATATTGCTAATAATCTCCCCCTTTGTCATTGATGTCAGAACATTCCCCCCCTTAGATGTATGTTTCTCTCTCCCCCCCTTTGCCATCAAGGGCAAAGAGCAACTACTTCAATCCCTTAGGGCACATATTCTCCCCCTAAGGTGCACATTTCCCTAATTTTCTCCTCCTTTGATATTCGTTCATTCTTTCTTGAAGTAACTCACAGTCTCCCCCTATCAGCAACAACCACTACCGTCTCCCACTGGGAGGTAGCCACCATCAGTCCAAGAAAAAGATAAAGCATGAACTCCCCCTAGATAGATTCACCACTATACATCTAGTAAGAAGGAGGAGCAATTACCCCTAACCTCTGTTGGAGATCTTCAAAAGTATCCTTTACAAGAGACTTTATGAAGATGTCTGCAATTTGATCCTTTGTTGGATCATATTCCAACTTTACTTCCTTATCTACAACCTTCTCTCTCTAAAAATGATACGTGATTGTCATATGCTTGGTTCTAGAATGCATCACCAGATTCTTAGAAATATTGATAGCACTTGTATTATCACACAAAATAGGAATAGGCTCATCATACAGTACCTTGATATCCTTAGGGTTTTCTTTATCCACAATACTTGTGTACATCATGATGTTACTGCAATATAATCTACCTCTGCAGTTGATAATGACACTGAATCTTGTTTCTTTCTCTACCATGAAACTGTTGCAAGTATGAGGATAACCAGTGTTGTCATTGATGTCAACATACTCATATTGCATTAACAAGAAGGATTGGATGAGCTGTGTGCTGAGGATATTGAGAGAATAAGTCTCAATGAAGAACAGTGAAGAACAGTGATGACAAGAAGGCAAAAGTCCTCAATAGGTTGAGGATCAGAGAATGCGGTTTAAATGGTTTGTAGATATGAGTCTTGAGATGTTCCAATCAAGATTTCAGAGGTCCGCATGAAGATCTGAAGAAGTTATGATCGTTCAAGTAGAACCAGTTCTGACAGATGTTCAGTGGTGACAGAGTGTCACAGATTGGTCCGGTGAGCTCTGGAATTGCATTATCTCATTCTGCGGATTGGAGGGAGTGTTGAAGAAGTCTGTGTGAAGTGACAACTAGATTTGTTCATGGTTTGGAGGTCCGGAAGCACCTTTTTCATTATGACAATGATGACAGACTGTGTTCTTGAAGTTCTGGATGAAGAAGAGAAGAATTCCAGTAAGCTGATAAAGTGCGGATGTTCTTGATGACTCGGGAAAGGTTTTGGTGATCTTTGGATTGTGTACAATTCTTATTGGTGGTCCGCATTAAAGTTTGAGTTTGCATTTGAAGAATAACCACAGATATTGGTGTTCTTCCTAAGACAGGCCGACCGGATGTATTACATGTCTTGCGAATGATCTTATAGGTGTTTGCTGACTTAGATGATGGTTCCTAAGTCGATGCCTTGTATAAATAAGGGATTGTGAATTCATTTTGAAGTGTGTCTTGGAGTGGATGAGTGTGGCATAGCGAAGAAGAAGAGCAAAAGGCAGAGCAGGAGTTTTCGAGCTTAAATGGAACTGATCTAGACATGGTAAAGATGTCAATCTCCAGTTCAAGTTTGTGATACTTGTTACTTTGTAGACATTGTGTCTCTTGTAGGTAGTGTGCCTCTTGTGAGCAGTGTGCTTGGGCAGTGAGCCCTAATTGGCATGTGCCATCTATTTTTCTTATTCTTCTAACAGAGAATAATCCTTGGGTTAATCACCCCGTGGTTTTTCCCTTGACCAAGTTTTCCACGTCAAAATCTTGGTGTCTCATGTGTTGATGTGTATCTGCTCTGGTGTTTATGCTTTATGCTTTCATGAGTGATTAATTGATATGCTATTAAATAACAAAGAGGATTTAAGTGTTTGAATTAGAAGCAAGTTCTTGTACAACTGATTCACCCCCCCTCTCAGTTGTGTGCCCTAGATCTAACAATTGGTATTAGAGCCAAGTTCCTCTAAAAAGAGCTTAACCGCTTGAGGAGATCCAGGATGTCGTCATACAAGAAGGACAGTCCAAAGTTTGATGGAACCAACTTCTCTCTTTGGAAAGGTCGCATGAAATGTCACTTGGAGTGTATGGGAAAGGCATACTTGTCCATGGTCACAAAAGCATATGCACCTCCACAGGGTGGTCTGACAACTCTAAATGAAATCACAGATGCTGAAAACAATCTGTGGACCAAAGAGGCTCTTCTAAGTGCATTAACTGACTCAGAGCTCTCAAATGTTATTGACCTACCAACTGCCTATGAGATCTAGATTAAACTGGAACTTCTGCATGAAGGAGATGAGTATGTTAAGAGTGCAAGGTTGCAGAGTCTCAAAGGGAAATTTGAAAGACTAAAAATGAGAGATGATAAAATATTACTACCTTTATGCCAAGAGTAAATGAGCTGGTGTGTGGAATTAGGAATGCTGGTGGAGTTTTGGATGAAAATGAGATTGTTGGCAAAATTCTCAGATCCCTTCCTGTTGCCTACAAAATCAAGGTTGCTGCCATTGATGAATTAAGAGCCCATACAACTATCACAAGAGACCAATTGGCTAGCAAATTGGCTGCATTTGAAATGACTGAGTTTGGAGATGATCCCCCTAAGACTGAATCTGCATTCAAAGCCAGTGCCTATGTGAAAGGTAAACAAAGTTTTGATCCGGGAGAAAACTCTTCAAGGACGCTGTCATGGTATGATCAAGCAAGAAGAGACATGGAAGTAGAAGAAGTAGAAATAGCTCAACTTGAAGCCCTCATTGCAAAGAGACTGCCAAGAGGATCCGGTAAGTATGAAGGAAAATTACCCTTTAAGTGCTTCAATTGCAATAAGATTGGTCATTTTGCCTCAAGATGTCCAGAAAGATCTACAAGGTCAAATTCTAACAGACAAAGGTTCCAAAAGAATTGTTATTATGTTCATGAAGAAGATGATAATGAAGGAGTAACAGATGATGAATCAGAGATAGGAAACAAATCCAAAAATGAATGGGTGTTTATTGCCATCAAGGAAGAAGATCCAATATCCTCTGAATCTATCAATCATAAGGTTGTAGAAAGAGCTTTGGCTGCCCAAGTTGAAGAGAAGGATGATTGAGTTATTGACAGTGGATGCTCTCACCATATGACAGGTGACAAGAACAAGTTCTTAGATTTTGAAAGGTATGAAGGAGGAATGGTAAAGTTTGGTGATAATTCTGCTGGTAGAATCAGAGGAAGAGGAACCATTTCTTTTAATGGAAGAAACAAAACTGGTAATGTGCTGTATGTTGAAGGTTTGAAGCACAATCTTCTCAGTGTTGGACAGTTGGTGGACAAAGGCTATGATCTCCGATTCAAGGATGGAAAATGCAAAATCTTTGAAAGATCTGAAACAGAGATTGCATCCGATACTCAAACTAAAGGTAATATCTTCCACTTGGTTGGTGCTGGGAAAAGTTGTCTGTTTGTTCATGTTGATCAGAGTTGGTTATGGCATAGAAGGATGTGTCATGTAAATTTTAATAACATCATCAAGATAAGCAATACTCAGGCTATAAGAGATCTTCCAAAATTGGTAAAACCTACAAACAGTTTGTGCAAAGAATGTCAGCTAGGTAAACAGAGCAGAGTCTCATTCAAAAGCAAGGATCAGTCCTCTACTGGATTATTGGAATTAGTTCATATTGATCTATGTGGTCTGACAAGAATCAAGAGTATTCAAGGTGATAGATATTTCATGTTACTGATTGATGACCATTCCCAGATGATGTGGGTTACCTTTCTGAAAGAGAAATCAGAAGCTTTTGAGAAGTTCAAAATCTTCAAGGCTATGGTAGAGAATCAAACCAGATTAAAACTGAAATGTCTGAGGTCTGATAGAGGTGGTGAATTCACATCCAGTGAATTCATAGATTTTTGTGAGAAGCATGGTATAAAGAGACAGTTATCTGCTCCTAGGACTCCACAGCAGAATGGAGTAGTAGAGAGAAAGAACCGGACCATCTAGGAAGCATCCAGGACAATGATGATGGAAGCAAATGTTCCTCAGATGTTTTGGAGAGAAGTTGTCAGCACTGCAGTCTATACTCTCAATCGAGTTCAAATCAGAAGTAATACCGGTAAGACTCCTTATGAACTTTAGTTTGGCATCACTCCTACTGTGAGATATTTTAGAGTATTTGGTAGCAAATGTTACATTAAAAGAGATGAAGATCTAGGAAAGTTTGATGCTAGAAGTGATGAAGGAATTTTCTTGGGTTACTCCACTCAAAGCAAAGCATACTGGTGTTACAATAAGAGACTGAGAAAGATGATAGAAAGTACAAATGTGAAGGTTGATGAAGGTATTGAGAAGCCCTCAAGATTTTATGAGTATGATGAAGATGATTAGAATGGTGTTCTGGTTCAAGGAACTCAATCCTCTCCTGAAAGTCAGATTCAGACTGATCTGGTAAATTAGGAAGAAGAGATAGGTCTGAATGAGCCTAATCAAGAAGCAGAAGTGCAAGAAACTCCCAAAGTTCCAAGGTATGTAAGACTAAACCACTCTAAAGATCAGATCATAGGTGACAAAAGCAAAGGTGTGCAAACTAGAAGGAATGTTGCTCAAAATTTAGATGAATGTTGTCTGATTTCAAAGATTGAACCTAAGACAATAAATGAAGCCTGCAATGATGAAAATTGGACCAAAGCAATGGAAGAAGAGTTAATGCAAATTGAGAAAAATCACACTTGGGATCTTGTTTCTAGACCTAGAAACAAGAATGTGATTGGAACCAAATGGGTCTTCTGGAACAAACTAAATGAAGTTGGTGAAGTAATTAGAAATAAAGCTAGATTAGTCTGCAAAGGCTACTCTCAAATAGAAGGGATTGATTTTGAGGAAACCTTTGCTCCGGTGGCAAGAATTGAAGCAGTCAGACTATTTCTTGCATTTGCTGCCTTCAAAGATTTCAAAGTGTATCAGATGGATGTCAAATCTGCTTTCCTAAATGGTGACTTAGAAGAAGAAGTGTACATTGAACAATCGGATGCATTTCAGTTATCTGAGCATGGTGATATGGTTTGCAAATTAAAGAAGGCACTGTATGGTCTAAAGCAAGCCCCAAGAGCATGGTATGAGAGGCTGGACAAACATCTTTTGAAGATTAGTTTCAACAAAGGTACTGCTGATAGTAACCTATATTTCAAAATTGATCATGAAAACATCTTGATTGTTGAAGTATTTGTTGATGATATCATCTTTGGAGGAAGAGACAGTATGTGTAAAACCTTTGCAAATCAAATGAAAAGTGAGTTTGAAATGTCAATGCTCGGTGAAATGAATTTCTTCTTGGGTCTGCAAATTACTCAGACAAAGAAAGGAATCTTTATCTCTCAGACCAAATATGTGAAAGAATTGTTGAGAAAATTTGGAATGGAAGATTCAAAGCCAATGAACACTCCCATGGCAACTGGATGTAAGTTGAGCAAAGATGATGACTCTCCTAAAATAGATTAGACCAAGTACTGATCAATGATTGGAGGATTATTGTATCTCACTCAAACTAGACCAGATATAATGCAGGCTGTTGGTCTTGTGGCGAGATTCCAGGCTGATCCTAGAGAATCTCATGTCATGGCAATCAAAAGAATTTTTAGGTACTTAAAAGGAACAGTTGAGTATGGTCTATGGTATCCTAGAGATCATAATTTTTCTCTTCATGCATATACAGATGCAGATTGGGCAGGAGATGTGGATGATAGGAAGAGTACAAGTGGAGGAGCATTCTTTTTGGGATAAAGGTTGGTTTCTTGGCTAAGCAAGAAACAAGAGGCAATATCCCTGTCTACAACTGAAGTAGAATACATTGCAGCAGCAGGAAGTTGCACTCAACTTTTGTGGATGAAACAAATGCTAAGAGATATTCAAGTAGAATATGAGGAGCCTATCACAATTTTCTATGATAATTCAAGTGCAATAAATATTTCTAAGAATCCGGTGTTGCATTCTAAGACTAAGCATATATCTATCAAGTTTGACTTTCTGAGAGAGCAAGTGAACAAGGGTGAAGTTAGATTGGAGTATGTATCCTCCAAGGATCAGCTTGCAGATATTTTTACTAAACCTCTTCCCAAGGACTCTTTTGAGTATCTCAGGGAGAAGTTAGGGGTCATTGCCCCTCCAGTAATGAACTAGGATGCACTAATGTGCATCAGTCCGGTGGATATCACAATCATATCTTGTGATCCGGATTGGTGATGGGGAGCTGCTACTCAGGGGGAGCAGCCGGTATGTTTCTGATGTGTTAAAGTTGCAAGTATGAGCCCTTTGCCATTGATGTCAAAGGGGGAGAGAAGACATGTGAAAAATAAGTGATTGATGGAGCAGTAAAGAGAAGACATGTGAAGAGTTGTTGTTGATAGGGGGAGCTGTGACAGAAAGGAGAAGTTCTTGTCTTGATGGTTTTTCACATCATATGTTGCCATCAATGACAAAGGGGGAGATTGTTGCAAGTATGAGGATAACCAGTGTTGTCATTGATGTCAACATACTCATATTGCATTAACAAGAAGGATTGGATGAGCTATGTGCTGAGGATATTGAGAATAAGTCTCAATCAGGAACAGTGAAGAACAGTGATGACAAGAAGGCAAAAGTCCTCAATAGGTTAAGGATCAGAGGATGTGGTTTAAAGGGTTTGTAGATATGAGTCTTGAGATGTTCCAGTCAAGATTTCAGAGGTCCGCATGAAGATCTGAAGAAGTCATGATCGCTCAAGTAGAACCGGTTCTGACAGATGTTTAGTGGTGACATAGTGTCACAGATTGGTCCAGTGAGCTCCAGATTTGCATTATCTCATTCTGTGGATTGGAGGGAGTGTTGAAGAAGTCCGTGTGAAGTGACAACTAGATTCATTCATGGTTTGGAGGTTCAGAAGCACCTTTTTCATTATGACAGTGATGACAGACTGTGTTCTTGAAGTTTCGGATGAAGAAGAGAAGAATTCTAGTAAGCTGATAAAGTGCGGATGTTCTTGATGACTTGGGAAAGGTTTTGGTGATCTTTGGATCATGTACAATTCTTATTGGCGGTGCACATTAAAGTTTGAGTTTGCATTTGAAGAATAACCATGGATATTGGTGTTCTTCCTAAGACAGGCTGACCGGATGTATTACATGTCTTGCGAATGATCTTATAGGTGTTTGCCAACTTAGATGATTGTTCCTAAGTCGATTCCTTGTATAAATAAGGGATTGTGAATTCATTTTGAAGTGTGTCTTGGAGTGGATGAGTGTGGCATAGCGAAGAAGAAGAGTGAAAGGCAGAGCAGGAGTTTTCGAGCTTAAATGGAACTGATCCAGACATGGTAAAGATGTCAATCTCCAGTTCAAGTTTGTGATACTTGTTACTTTGTAGACAGTGTGTCTCTTGTAGGCAGTGTGCCTCTTGTGGGCAGTGTGCTCAGGCAGTGAGCCCTAATTGGCATGTGCCATCTATTTTTCTTATTCTTCTAATAGAGAATAATCCTTGGGTTAATCACCCCGTGGTTTTTCCCTTGACCGGGTTTTCCACGTCAAAATCTTGGTGTCTCATGTGTTGATGTGTATCTACTTTGGTATTTATGATTTATGCTTTCATGAGTGATTAATTGATATGCTATTAAATAACAAAGAGGATCTAAGTGTTTGAATTAGAAGCAAGTTTTTGTATAATTGATTCACCCCCCCTCTTAGTTGTGTGCCTTAGATCTAACAGAAACCCATATGCTTCCTAAAAAGAAAGCACCACCACTTATACTTCTTCTATCATCAACACAACCAGCCCAATCAGCATCAATGTAAGCACTTAGATCAAAATCATTAACTCTTTGGTGCAGGAGCACCTATCCTACAGTGGCCTACATGAGGCAGTTAGTTAGTTTTAAAATTGTTTATGTTTTCAATAAGGTCCTAATTGGACATTCAATGTAATAAGGTCTATTTGACCAAGATATGCTATTTTTAGATCAGTTGGTTAGAGTTAGTTAGAGTCTGTTGAACAGCTATAGTTCCCAGCTGCTTGGAGAGATTTCCCAGCTGCTTGGAGGCAAGTCTGTACTACCAGTGGTAACTAGATAAATACCCTGGGATTTGATGGATGAAGGCATCTAAATTTTGTAGTAGCTGAAATCAATCAGTTAAATTGTGCTGTTGGAAAAATAGAGTACTGTAATCACATCTTTTGAAAGCTAATTGTTATTTTGTTAGTGTTTTAATCATTTGATCTCATTGTGTAATTGAATCATTGTTTTGATTGGCCAAATGGATTCTTCCTCCCATTCCACCAGTTGATTCCTGCGGAATCAGTGGAATGGTCATGTATAGTAGTTTAGGTTTTAGTTGTGTTTCTGTTCGCATGCATGTTGGCAGGATCGCAAGCCAGAGATGTTGAAGAACCCTAGCATGGGTATGTGCTAGGATGTGTAGGGTAAATCAGGTCAGAGAAACCCCCTGGAAGCAAATCTGTGTCGAGATTGCTAAGTAAGCGGATCAGGTCGAGCTCAGAGTTTTTGGTGCAAATTTGTGAAGGCATCGGCATAAGAAGAACCATCAGGTTGAGAAAGTTGCATTGAGTCGATAGGGGGCACTTTCAACGATTGGGGTGACAATTGCAAAGTGTCGCCGACAAAGAGTATATCGGCATAAGTTGGGGTATCAGCCGAGCGAAGTTGAAATTCACCGATGTGAAAAGTCCTACTAATGGCGAGTTGATGGTAGGCACATTGGCATGAGATATGATATTGGAGGCAGGGGCAAATGTTTCACCGATGAGGAAAGTCTTGGTGATGAGAGCTATCATCGGGGCATCAGTGTAATGGTTACCAAGTGTATTGGTGTGAGGTTGGATATCTGCGAGGGAGTTTAAAGTTAGGCCGATAGTCATAGTCTGGCCAATGGTGGAGTTGGCATTCAGCATATTGGAGTGACAAAGGAGATCGACAGGAGACTCAAGGAGTTCGCTGATAGTGGAAGTCCCGCCGATAGGTGAAAAGGAGATTCTTCATCGGTAAGAGAATAAGGATCGGAGAGAAGATTCTAAGTGGAGCCAATATCGTAAGTGTTGCCGATAGGCAACTTGACCAATGCGAAGGAGTCAGCGAGAGTTGGTGAAAGGTATGACCGATAGGTACGTTGACGGGATAGTATCAGCATGACTAAAGGCATCGGTATAAAGATTTTGAAGGTGACCAATAAGACAGGTCAGCTCGATAAGGAAGGAGAGGTCTAATTCGGTGAGACGATAGATGTTATCTTGCTGATAGGAAAGTGAATGCATATTTTGACATTGTATGGTCTGTATTGAATGGGTTTTCACCCTATTTGTGAGCTTCAACTGTGTTGTTCTGCATCATAGTGGTATCAGAGAGGTCTAATTCGATGAGACGATAGATGTTATCTTGCCAATAGGAAAGTGAATGCATATTTTGACATTGTATGGTCTTATTGAATGGGTTTTCACCCTATTTGTGAGCTTCGACTGTGTTGCTCTACATCATAGTGGTATCAGAGCTCAACAAAAGGTTTGGGTTGTTTGTGTGTTGATTCTGTCACTGAGAAGACAGAGGTAGAGGAGTGAGAGGTTGACAAGATGCCTCCTAAAGGTAATGGTACTACACGGGAGTTGCAGGAGATGAAGGAAAAACATGCTAGAGAGATGAGGAAGATGAAGGAGCTTGCTGAAGCACTTCAAGCCAGGCTTGTAGCCTTGGAGAAGAACAAAAAGAGGGAAGTGGAAGACAGTGAATCTGAAGTAGAGGAAGATGATGCTGAATAGTATGAAGAGGTAGCTAAAGATCTGAATGTTGAAGATCAGAGATTTGCAAAACTGTTAAAGGCAGTGCAGAGTGAGAAACCTAAGGTAAAGGTTGATGTTTCAAAGTATAATGGAAGTTTGGATGAAGATGAGTTACTGGATTGGATTGCTGCATTGGATAATCACTTTGAATGTGAAGATGTTGCTGAGGATCAGAAGGTAAAGATTGCAAAGACCAAGTTAGGAGGTTATGCTTTGGTATGGTGGGATTATGTACAATCCAAGAGAAGGAAACAAGGAAAGTCAAAGATCACTTCATGGGATAAAATGGTAGCAAGGATCAAAGGTAAATTCTTGCCCAAGGATTATGAAATTCAGATGTTTAAGAAGCTGCAATTTTTAAGGCAAAAGGAAATGGATGTGAAGGCATACACTAAGGTGTTTTACAAGTTGAGTATGAGATCTGGTCATCATGAGAATGAGATAGAAAAGGTGGCTAGATACTTGGCTGGTTTGAGATTGAACATACAGGATGAGTTAGTTTTAGCTAACCTAAGGAGTGTAGAGGATTGTTATCAAATGGCAATCAGGATTGAAGAAAAGATGAATAGAAGACAAGATAAGTCCATGAGAGGAAGAGGCAGCAATATGAGGGGAAGAGGATCAACCCCTACAATGAGGCAAACCAATGAGGATCAAGAAGACACTAGTAAAGGATAAGAGCAGTTTGATTTCAGAGGTGGATGGAAAGGTACCAGAGGTAGATTTGAAGGTGGTAGAGGTTCTACTACATTTTTTGGTAAGTGTTACACTTGTGGTGAATATGGGCATCCATTTTTCAAATGTCCAACAAAAGCAACAAGTTCAGGAGGAGAAAAGAGGGCAAATTTGGTCCAAGAAGCTGATAAACAAAGTGCAAGCAACTCAAACACTATGCAAAGTGTGAAGGAGACTCTTGATAATTATGGGTATCTGGAGGAGGGAGAAGCATTGATGTTAAGAAGGACAATCTTGAAGACATCAAAGGATATGATGCAAAGAAGAGCTCTTTTCAAGACCACATGCAAGAGTAAAGGTAAAATATGTAAAGTTGTAATTGATTCTGGTTCAACAGATAATATGTTATCTCAGGAAATGGTGGATACACTGAATTTAGAAAGGATTCCACATCAAAACCCTTACAAAGCATCTTGGGTGAGTGATAGTCAATCACTTTTGGTATATGAACAGGCATAAGTGGATTTTTAGATTGGGGATTATCATGATAGAGTTCTGTGTGACATATTGCCCATGGAATGTTATCACCTATTGTTGGGTAGGCCATGTCAATTCGATAGGAGAGCATTGTATGATGGGTATGCAAATACCTACACCATCAAGATAGATGGTAAAACTATTGTGTTGATACCATTACAGGGAGAAGCTACAGCACAGAAGGCAGCAAAAATCATTTTAGTGGGAAAGAAGGAGTTTGTGAAGATGCCTACAGTAGTAGGCATAAAGGCAGTTGAGGATACTACATGGAAAGAAGTTGTTAAGGACAACAGTTTGAAGAAAGGTTTAGTTTTGACTGACAGAGGTCAGCCACAGACCAAACAGTAGGTTTACGTGCAGCCACAAATTGATTGGCAAGACAAGGATGTGATTGTAGTTGGGACTATTGTTTGTCCTATAAAAGTTGAAAGGAAGACAGATTTGAGCATTACAGAAGTTCAAGAAGCAATTCCTAAGGTTATTCAACCAGGTTTACAGACAGAGGTGATGGTAAGACAAACTGGCAAACACATGGTATGTATGAACAGAGCCTACATTGACAGGCATGAGGGTTTACTTGCAAGACAACAAGTTACAGTTCTAAACACTTGGAGCAACCAAGAGACAGCAGAGTATAAAGCTGGAATAGGTTAGAACACTGAGATGGCAAAGGGTAAAGGTGGAATTCTTCCACAACCTAACTCATGGGACATGAGTTCTTTTTATGTTGGGGAGTATGGTGCAGGAGCACCTATCCTACAATGGCCTACATGAGGCAGTTAGTTAGTTTTAAGATTGTTTATGTTTTCAATAAGGTCCTAATTGGACATTCAATGTAATAAGGTCTATTTGACCAAGATATGCTATTTTTAGATTAGTTGGTTAGAGTTAGTTAGAGTCTGTTGAACAGCTATAGTTCCCAGCTGCTTGGAGAGATTTCCCAGCCGCTTGGAGGCAAGTCTGTACTACCAGTGGTAACTAGATAAATACCCTGGGATTTGATGGATGAAGGCATATAGGTTTTGTAGTAGCTGAAATCAATCAGTTAAATTGTGCTGTTGGAAAAATAGAGTACTGTAATTGCATCTTTTGAAAGCTAATTGAGATTTTGTTGGTGTTTTAATCATTTGATCTCACTGTGTAATTGAATCATTGTTTTGATTGGCCGAATGGATTCTTCGTCCCATTCCACCGGTTGATTCCTACGGAATCAGTGGAATGGTCATGTACAATAGTTTAGGTTTTAGTTGTGTTTCTGTTTGCATGCATGTTTGCAGGATCGCAGGCCAGAGATGTTGAAGAACCCTAGCATGGGTATGTGCTAGGATGTGTAGGGTAAATTAGGTTAGAGAAACCCCCCTGGAAGCAAATCTATGTCGAGATTGCTAAGTAAGCAGATCGGGTTGAGCTCAGAGTTTTCGGTGCAAATTTGTGAAGGCATCGACGTGAGAAGAACCATTGGGTTGAGAAAGTTGATTGAGTTGATAGGGGGCACTTTCACCGATCAAGGTGACAATTGCAAAGTGTCACCAACGAAGAGTATATCAGCGTAAGTCGGGGTATCGACCGAGCGATGTTGAAATTTGCTAATGTGAAAAGTCCTACCGATGGCAAGTTGATGGTAGGCACATCGGCATGAGATATGATATCGGAGGCAGGGGCGAATGTTTCACCGACGAGGAAAGTCTTGGTGATGAGAGCTATCATCGGGGCATCAGTGTAATGGTTACCAAGTGTATCGGTGTGAGGTTGGATATCAGCGAGGGAGTTTAAAGTTAGGCCGATAGTCATAGTCTGGCTGACAGTGGAGTTGCTGTTCAGCATATCAGAGTGACAAAGGAGATCGGCAGGAGACTCAAGGAGTTCGCCGATAGTGGAAGTCTCGCCGATAGGTGAAAAGGAGATTCTTCATTGGCAAGAGAATAAGGATCAGAGCGAAGATTCTAAGTGGAGCCGATATCGTAAGTGTTGCCGATAGGCAACTTGACCGATGCGAAAGAGTCGGCGAGAGTTGGTGAAAAGTCTGACCGATAGGTACATTGAGGGGATAGTATCAGCATGACCGAAGGCATTGGTATAAATATTTTGAAGGTGGCTGATAAGACAGGTTAGCCTGATAAGGAAGGAGAGGTCTAATTCGGTGAGATGATAGATGTTATCTTGCCGATAGGAAAGTGAATATATATTTTGACATTGTATGGTCTTTATTGAATGGGTTTTCACCCTATTTGTGAGCTTCAACTGTGTTGCTCTGCATCACTCTTGGATACCACAAGCCATAATTTAGAGTTCCCTTCAAGTATCTGAATATTCTTTTCACTACCTTCTCATGTATTTTCTTGGGATTATCTTGATATCTGGAAACCATACATACTGCATGCATAATATTAGGTCTAGATGCAGTTAGGTACAACAATCCTCCAATGATAGATCTATAGGAAGTTTGATCAACCTCTGGAGACTCATCATTCTTACTCAAGTGACATCCAGTGACCATAGGAGTACTCACTAGTTTAGATTCTTCCATACCAAATTTCTTCAACATCTCTTTGACATACTTAGCTTGAGAAATAAAGATACCATCATCTAGCTGAGCAATTTGAAGTCCAAGGAATAAAGAAATCTCACCAATCATAGACATCTCAAACTCTTTTTGCATCTCCTCTACAAACTTTTTACACATATTAACATCTCCACCAAAGATGATGTCATAAACATATACTGCAACTATCAATATCATATCTCCTTCTTCCTTGATGTAAAGATTGCTATCTGTAGTACCTTTCTTGAAGCCTTGTTGAAGTAAGTACTTATCCTGTGAGGCCGATTATTGTACCTTCCATATTTTGATCATTATACTATTCAGTAGATGACACTATCAGGCCTTAGTGACTATGCTTCATTTTGTAGACTTGATTTTATCACTGATTATGATAGGACATTGACAGACATAGGTGATTCGATTTGATCATAGTGATGCTTGAGGCCTTTGATTGTGATTTATTGGATGGCAAGAGTGCCATGGAGTACTTGTGATTTGGAGGATGGTGTGTTTTGGAGATTTTGGCTTGAGGCCTTGTGCTGAGATTTTTATCATTTGGGAGCCCTTTTAAGTTGAGGGGTCTATTCCCTACCCTCACCAAGCTCATTTATATGAGTTAAGTTATGTGTAAAACCTATGGGGTTGTTCTGTTTTGTGTTATTGTGATTGATCTTGCTGTGGAATGAAACCCTGTGTGAAATCCCTACCTCCCTAACTCGGGGGTGACCCACTTGCGGGTCTACGGTAGGGAGGAGAGCTTTTGAAGTGGCTGGTTTTTGTTGTTTCATTGTTGTGTTTAGTTGTAGGTTGTTAAGTGAAGAGGTGGAGTGTGTGGAGCTCAAGTTGGAGTTCATAAAGCCCCCTTTTTTTGTGTGGCCTTTGTAGTATTTCAGTGGCTGATTTAGTCATGGCCTTAGTGGCCTTGTTGCTTGATAAAATTATTGTAAAGGTTGCTATGATATCTGCCATAGAGTTGGCTGTGGTAGTACTGAAATGTGAACATTTTGTATTTAGTTAATGCTATTTATTTTCCTATTTCTGTGAGTTAAGAGTTGAGAAGTATATATGAGAAGATGTAATTATATATGCTATTCAAAGAAAAAGAAGGATGTATATGTCTGTATATTTTAAATGGCTCCAAACAATTACTTACATTTCTGTCATTGAATGTCCAAAAGAAAATAAAGAGTTTATTACCAAGTTGTCCATTTACTTTGTTTTCAGAAAAGAAATGCTAGTTTTCAAAAACAAAAGATTGGGAGTAAAATGGAAATGTAGTATTCTGTTTTAGTTCAATGTGTAAAAAAAAATGGAGTCTATGGAATATACACAATTTTACTTTTAAAAAAAAAAAACTCATAGACATGCTTGGTTGCTCTAATTAAAAAAAAAATGTATTGCTGCCCTATGTTTAATGTTAAATGCTGGTTAGAGTATTGTGTTGTATTTGTATTAAAAAAAAAAGGAAAGGAAAGAGTTAATGTTGTTCAAAATTGTTTGTGTGCTCAAAAAGAATAGTTGCTGTCACTTTATTTTAGAGAGGAAGAAAATAGACAAATATTTATTTTATGGCTCATAGTATGTTGTCTTCTCCTCAAAATGATTGCTGGTTAAAGGAAAATAATAGGACTAGCTATTTTAACTTGTTGTCAAAAGAAAAGATTGTTTCCAAAAGCCCTAACTGTTATATTTATGTTAGTTTAAAATTGTTGTTATTGTGTATATTGTATAAAACATATATATTATTTTAGTAATTTAACCTTACTATTTTTTTTGTGTTCTTACAGAAAAAAAAGTGTATATATAGTAAATAATATATACATGTATATTATATAATATATATATATATATATTACTTTGAAATATATTTTCTACATGCCGTCTAAACTGAAACAGAACAATATATATTAAAATCTATTTTAAATATAACAAAAAAAAAAAAAATCAAATGGTAATTTCATTTCTTAGAATGCATTATATATAGTAGATCAAAAAGAAAACCCTATGTATATATCAATTAAATATATACTCCTGTGAGAGGTATTTTCATGGCTGCCAAGCCATTGAAGAGGTAGGCCCACCTACAAAGAGAGAGAAATAATAAAAGGAAGAAAATAAAGTGAGAAGAGGAGAAAATTTAACGAAGAGGGTATACCACTGTGTATACCCTCTATTCCAAAACCTCCATGGCTGCCCTATGAAGAAACCTGCAAAACAAAAGAAATGAAAACAATAGAGAATACAAAATGAAGAAACAAAAAAAAGACAAACCCTATGATATATACACAAAATACATACCTTTGTTCAAACAAAAGAATATCTAGTTTCAGTTTTTGTTTGCTAAATGTATATATTTATTTAGATATATATATACACACATAAGTGTGTATATATATATATAAATATACATATATCTAACAAAAAAAAGTCTGTGGGTATATACATAAGATATACACCCCTGTACAAAGATCCATGGCAGCTATTGAAGAAGCAACCCAACCTGCAAACAAAAAAAGAAAACAAAGCAAAATGGAGGCAACAAAGAAAAAAAAAAGAAAAAGAAAGAAAAGAATGGGAGAGATTTTAGGGTTAATGCCTTGCATAAGGAAAGTAATAAAATATTAGAGAGAATCTAGGGTTGTAAGTTGAGTGGGGATTTATTAATTTTATTTTATTTTATTTTATTTTTTATGTGCACGGGTATTTAAACTTCCCTCTCTTTTGCTTTTTACATTTTCTTTTACTTATTTTTGCTTTCCCATGAGTTTTAAATTCTTTTTTTGATTTTTTTTTGTTTGTTGAGGGGGTGGATTATATTTCCATGTGAAATTTATTTTATGGGAATGGGATTTGTTTTATTGGGATTCTTTATCCCTTTTGGCAAGTTATTTATTTTGGGTTTTTTTTAATTATCTAGTGTATTTTAATTTAAAGTTTTTGAGAAATCTTTTATTTGATTTTATTTTTAATTTATTCAATTTTATTCCTAGGGGATGATTTAAATAACTTTAACTTAAGTGATTTAATAAATATAAATGTCGTAAGTATATTTATTAAATGCCTCAATTATCGAAATTTTTATTATTATTCCTTTGGGAGAGATGTATGATTTGATTTGATTTATTTATTTATTTATTTTCCCCTTTTGAGTTTTGGACTCAAGTTACTTAATAAATATAATTGTTGCAATTATATTTATTACTGGACTTAGATGTTAAATTTTGTTTTGGTCATTTAATTAATTTTGAATTTTTATATTCTGATGAGTGGTAAATTCTAGCTAACCTTTGGAATTTTATTAAATTTATTTTAAGCTTTATTTATTTTTTTCATCAATTATTTCTTGGGAAATTCTTTTTAAACTATTTATTCCAAATGTTGAAAATGCTGTCGAATTTTTCCTAGATTTTAGGGTTTTATTTTTATGGCATTTTTATGACTTCCATTTAATCACTCCACTTTATCATGCATCCATCATGCCATTATTTCTTATTTATTATTTCAATTTCTTTTTAATTTTGAGTTAGGGTTTGTTTTCGAACCTGCTGAAAATCACCTTCTCACCTAGGAAACTAGGGTTCTGATTTAAAACAGTCTAACCCTAAAAGTGACACACTTTGTGTCACATACCCCCTAGATGACCTTCATCATCGCGGCTACGTCGACATGTCTACGCCCTTGAGTATTGCCACCAAGCACGCAGATGCATGCGAGGGTGTTTCTAGGGTTAGGGAGTAAAATTTTTCGCGGCCTGTGTCGCGACCACATGGCGAATGTGGTCATGACACGGGCGTTTGTGCGTCGCGTCCGCGCGGGAGATGCGGGCATGACATTTGGTATCAGAGCCAAGTTTTTAAAATACTGGGCTTGTTTTAGGCACATTATTGTTTCCGCAACTTTATTGATTTGGTGGTTACCTCGTTTTGTAGGATGCCTCCCAGACGAGTTCGGCGAATACAGTCCTGCCGCACTCCACCCCCCGTGGTGCACACTGACTCTTCAGCTGAGGAACAGGACCAGCCACTCCTCCAGCCACAGCCAGTTCCACAGCCACAGCCAGTTCCACAGGTACCGCAGGCACCACTGGCCCCACCTGATATGGGACCACAGATATTACAGGCCTTATAGGCAATCTTAGATAGGCTTCCACCGACTGTAGTAGAGCCATGTGTAGAGCCCTACGTAGAGCCGCGAGAGGCACCACATGTGGAGCCTTACATCGAGCTGCCAGAGACAAAGGAGGTTGGTTCAGCTGACATGGCCCGTAGCAGGAGCCCCACACGTCATGCTAGGCATGACGAGGAAGTGCGAGTAGAGCACTTTGGTCACAAGCCTTATGATTATCATGCAAATGAGCCTATCAGGGGGCACAAAGATAGAGGAGATCCCATTAGAGACATATTAAGGTTGAACCCTCCTACATTCATCGGGACCACAAAGGGAGCTGAGGCAGAAGCTTGGCTTATCAGTTTAGACAGGTGCTTCGCGTTGCGTCCCTACGAGGGCAACACAAAGGCCCGTGTGGTAGTACACTTGTTACGAGATGCAGCAGCTACCTGGTGGCGCACTGAGGAGTGCAAGCGCCACCTTTCTTTAGACACCTTCTCATGGGAAACCTTTATTGAGCGCTTCAATGCACGATACCTATCAGACCATTACAGACAGTGTTGTATAGATGAGTTCCATGACCTACAGCAGAGGGGACTCACAATGGCATAGTATGAGAGTAGGTTTACAAAGCTATCTAGATATGCGGAGTATCTCCATGACGAGAAATTCCTGTGCATAAGTTTATCAGAGGACTGAACCACAGTATAGCAGGGCCTGTTCGGATGGCAGATCCCCAGACTTTGAGTGATGCTGCCGAGAAGGCATATATCACTGAGGAGATTCAGGGATGAGGGTAGAGTTCACGCCCTCAGTTTTAGGATCGTGGACAGCAGCAGAATCAGTAGAGTCACCGCAGGCCACCTCCGCCACCTCGGGGAGGAAGATTTAGTTTTGCACCCTTACCTTCTAGGCCCCCACAACAGCAACAGTGATAGCAGCCATGAGCTGCAGGACCTGCACGGTCACAGCAGTCTTTTGGAGGATCACAGAGTTCCACGGGCTGACCTACGCAGCAACAGCCGTCGAGCAGGACACAGACGGTACACATTCAGGCTCGGGGACCATGCTATGTTTGTGGTGGAGTGGGACATCTAGTTAGAGAGTGTCCATAGGGCTTTATAGCAGGGGACAGACTCATGCCGGAGGATCTGAGCTGATAGTTGGAGATGTGGGTAGATCCCACCACATACTGGCAGCGGTTGACAACCGTGAGGCCAACTTTCAGACCCCCATCCTTGAGACTACTAGCAGAGGTAATCAGGCAATTGGCTTAGGAGCCAATTTGCATTTTGGTTTGTCGAACGCTAGACCTTCGAGGTTGAGAGCTAGACCCGATTAGGGTTCAGTGAGATCATAAAGATGAGGTCACAGTGACTTGGGAGTATGCATCTAGTTTGAGGGCACTCTATCCTCACCTGTTTGATGACTTCCAGGAGGAAGTTTAGTCTTAGGGGGGAGGATGTGAGGCCAATTATTGTACCTTCCATATTTTGATCATTATACTATTCAGTAGATGACACTATCAGGCCTTAGTGACTATGCTTCATTTTGTAGACTTGATTTTATCACTGATTATGATAGGATATTGACAGACATAGGTGATTCGATTTGATCATAGTGATGCTATCTTTGTGATTTGACATGCGAGTTATATAATTGATGATGTTTTGTAATGAGACTCTAGTTATTGATGTGATGTGGTCTAATTGACATGTAATTGGATAATGCAATTTAATTTAGATTTATGTATTGATGTTTATTGTTGTATTCGAT
The DNA here is from genome assembly GCA_027924645.1 of Cunninghamia lanceolata. Taxonomy (NCBI): domain Eukaryota; kingdom Viridiplantae; phylum Streptophyta; class Pinopsida; order Cupressales; family Cupressaceae; genus Cunninghamia; species Cunninghamia lanceolata. The sequence goes on from BSBN01000905.1 coordinate 2,416,763, forward strand.
TGTGTGAATTTAATTCCAGTTGCTTCGGCTATCACTTTTCATGACAGAACTGACACTTGATCGAGATGTGCAGGTTTTACATTCCTTAGCCATGGGAAATTGGAGGTAGGATTCACACTATGTTATCCCCTGTAAAGCCGATCCATTCCCAAGAGGGATAAGGATCACGTTTGAATTTGAATGATGAATTATAGTGCTTGATTTAATTTTATTTATTTCAGCCTTAGTACCATTTTTATTTAAAATTGATTAATAATAAGTGTTGTACAATTTTATTTGATTTATGCCACTTGGTATTTATATATTTTTTTAGGCCATTTAAATGTGGATTTTCAACCCCTTCACGAACCCTAGGGTCCCAAAAGTTACCCTAGGTGGTCAACCATGAGTTTAGGGTCAACTTGGACTACCTAACCCTAGTTTTGACTCACCTTAGGTCACCCTAAACCATGGTTAAGTAAAAGTGACGAATTTAGAAAAGAGGGAAGATGGGGGATGGGCCTTGCCTTGGGAAGGACTCATCTCCCATCCCAAAGTTTTGGGAATCATTCCCAAGGAAGACTTGGGAGGTCTCCAAGAGTCCTCCCAAACTCCCAAGTGAGTGGGAGCACCACTCAAGACCCTTGTCTTCTTGGAGGTGTGAGTGGAATCCAACTCACCATTTGTCCCCCTCCCACTTGTGTGGGAGCACAAGTGGAGGAGGTGGAGATGGGGGTGGAATGAGAGGATGACACTTGCCATCCTTATACCTTCTCACTCTTGCAAGTGGCTTTGGAGGAGGGAGGAGATGGTGACAAATGTCACATTCTCATTCCCTCAAGGCCAAGTTGATGGCCTATAATAGCTCCTCTTGTAGAGGAGTTGGGGTTCTTCTTTTTCTGGTTCTTTCCTTGCAATTTTTAGTCTTTTTGCAAATTTTAGTTTCTTTTCTAGTTTGGAGGAGTTGGGAGAAATTCTGGGAGTTGAGAATTGGGAAGGCTTGGAGCTCTTCACCAATCTTACTTCCATTGTCAGGGCCTTGAAGGTAGGCCTCCTTACTTGCTTTCTTACTTTTGCTTATATGATGTTTAATGTTTTAGATTTTGGTTGTGTGTTGTTTGCATTGTGATGTTGGGGTGGGTGTTATGGTGAGAGCACCTCCAATGGAGGTAATTCTCAACTAGTATGGGTAGGGGAAAGGAACATCCTTGGGGGCTCTCCCACAGTTGTATTTGTGCCTTGAGGGCTTGTATTTGTGGAGGAGGATATTGAATGGCAAGAGTGCCATGGAGATTTTATGTGATATTTGAGGGGGTGGTGTTATGGAGAGTTTTGGCTTGAGGCCTTTGATTGTGATTTATTGGATGGCAAGAGTGCCATGGAGTACTTGTGATTTGGAGGATGGTGTGTTTTGGAGATTTTGGCTTGAGGCCTTGTGTTGAGATTTTTATCATTTGGGAGCCCTTTTAAGTTGAGGGGTCTATTCCCTACCCTCACCAAGCTCATTTATATAAGTTAAGTTATGTGTAAAACCTATGGGGTTGTTCTGTTTTGTGTTATTGTGATTGATCTTGCTGTGGAATGAAACCCTGTGTGAAATCCCTACCTCCCTAACTTGGGGGTGACCCATTTGCGGGTCTACGGTAGGGAGGAGAGATTTTGAAGTGGTTGGTTTTTGTTGTTTCATTGTTGTGTTTAGTTGTAGGTTGTTAAGTGAAGAGGTGGAGTGTGTGGAGCTCAAGTTGGAGTTCATAAAGCCCCCTTTTTTTGTGTGGCCTTTGTAGTATTTCAGTGGCTGATTTAGCCATGGCCTTAGTGGCCTTGTTGCTTGATAAAATTCTTGTAAAGGTTGCTATGATATATGCCATAGAGTTGGCTGTGGTAGTACTGAAATGTGAACATTTTATATTTAGTTAATGCTGTTTATTTTCCTATTTCTGTGAGTTAAGAGTTGAGAAGTATATATGAGAAGATGTAATTATATATGCTATTCAAAGAAAAAGAAGGATGTATATGTCTATATATTTTAAATGGCTCCAAACCATTACTTACATTTCTGTCATTGAATGTCCAAAAGAAAATAAAGAGTTTATTACCAAGTTGTCCATTTACTTTGTTTTCATAAAAGAAATGCTAGTTTTCAAAAACAAAAGACTGGGAGTAAAATGGAAATGTAGTATTCTGTTTTAGTTTAATGTGTAAACAAAATGGAGGCTATGGAATATACACAGTTTTACTTTAAAAAAAAAAAACTCATAAACATGCTTGGTTTCTCTAATTAAAAAAAATGTATTGCTTCCCTATGTTTAATGTTAAATGCTGGTTAGAGTATTGTGTTGCATTTGTATAAAAAAAAAAGGAAAGGAAAGAGTTAATGTTGTTCAAAATTGTTTGTATGCTCAAAAAGAATAGTTGTTGTCATTTTATTTTAGAGAGGAAGAAAATAGACAAATATTTATTTTATGGCTCATAGTATGTTGTCTTCTCCTCAAAATGATTGTTAGTTAAAGGAAAATAATAGGACTAGCTATTTTAACTTGCTGTCAAAAGAAAAGATTCTTTCCAAAAGCCCTAACTGTTATATTTATGTTAGTTTAAAATTGTTGTTATTGTGTATATTGTATAAATTATATATATTATTTTAGTAATTTAACCTTACTATTTTTTTTGTGTTCTTACAGAAAAAAAAAGTGTATATATAGTATATAATATATACATGTATATTATATAATATATATATTACTTTGAAATATATTTTCTACATGCCGTCCAAATTGAAACAAAATAATATATATTAAAATCTATTTTAAATATAACAAAAAAAAAAAATCGAATGACAATTTCATTTCTTAGAATGCATTATATATAGTAGATCAAAAAGAAAACCCTATGTATATATCAATTAAATATATACCCCTGTGAGAGGTATTTTCATGGCTGCCAAGCCATTGAAGAGGTAGGCCCACCTACAAAGAAAGAGAAATAATAAAAGGAAGAAAATAAAGTGAGAAGAGAAGGAGAAAATTTAATGAAGAGGGTATACCACTGTGTATACCCTCTATTCCAAAACCTCCATGGCTGCCCTATGAAGAAACCTGCAAAACAAAAGAAATGAAAATAATAAAGAATACAAAATGAAGAAACAAAAAAAAGACAAACCCTATGATATATACACAAAATACATACCTCTGTTCAAACAAAAGAATATCTAGTTTCAGTTTTTGTTTGCTAAATGTATATATTTATATATATATATATATATACACACAAGTGTGTGTGTATATATACACACACATAAGTGTGTGTATATATAAATATACATATATCTAACCAAAAAAAAAGTCCATGGGTATATACAGAAGATATACACCCCTGTGCAAAGATCCATGGCAGCTATTGAAGAAGCAACCCAACCTGCAAACAAAAAAAGAAAACAAAGCAAAATGGAGGCAACAAAGAAAAAAGATAAAAAGAAAAGAAGAAACGAATGGGAGAGATTTTAGGGTTAATGCCTTTCATAAGGAAAATAATAAAATATTAGAGAGAATCTAGGGTTGTAAGTTGAGTGGGGATTTATTAATTTTATTTTATTTATTCTTTTTTTTATGTGCACGGAGTTTAAACTTCTCTCTCTTTTGCTTTTTACATTTTCTTTTACTTATTTTTGCTTTCCCATGAATTTTAAATTCTTTTTTTGATTTTTTTTTGTTTGTTGAGGGGGTGGATTATATTTCCATGTGAAATTTATTTTATGGGAATGGGATTTGTTTTATTGGGATTCTTTATCCCTTTGGCAAGTTATTTATTTTGGGTTTTCTTTTTTATTATCTAGTGTATTTTAATTTAAAGTTTTTGGAAAATCTTTTATTTGATTTTATTTTTAATTTATTCAATTTTATTCCTAGGGGATGATTTAAATAACTTTAACTTAAGTGATTTAATAAATATAAATGTCACAAGTATATTTATTAAATGACTCAATTATCAAAATTTTTATTATTATTCCTTGGGGAGAGATGTATGATTTGATTTGATTTGATTTATTTATTTTCTCCTTTTGAGTTTTGGAATCAAGTTACTTAATAAATATAATTGTTGCAATTATATTTATTACTGGACTTAGAAGTTAAATTTTGTTTTGGTCATTTAATTAATTTTGAATTTTTATATTCTGATGAGTGGTAAATTCTAGCTGACCTTTGGAATTTTTTTAAATTTATTTTAAGTTTTATTTATTTTTTTGCATCAATTATTTTTTGGGAAATTCTTTTTAAACTATTTATTCCAAATGTTGAAAACGCATTATGCTGTTGAATTTTTCCTAGATTTTAGGGTTTTATTTTTATGGCATTTTTACGACTTCCATTTAATCACTCCACTTTATCATGCATCCATCATGCCATTATTTCTTATTTATTATTTCAATTTCTTTTTAATTCTAAGTTAGGGTTTGTTTTCGAACCTGCCGAAAATCACCTTCTCACCTAGGAAACTAGTGTTCTGATTTAAAACAGTCTAACCCTGAAAGTGACACACTTCATGCCGCATACCCCCTAGATAACCTTCATCATCGTGGCTACATCGACATGACTACGCCCTTGAGTATTGCCACCAAGCACGCAGATGCGTGCGAGGCTGTTTTTAGGGTTAGGTAGTAAAATTTTTCGTGACCCGTGTCGTGACCACATGGTGAATGTGGTCGTGACACAGGCGTTTGTGCGTCGCATCCACATGGGAGATGCAGGCGTGACATATCCAACCTAGCATACCAAGCTCCAGGTGCTTGCTTGAGACCATACAAAGCCTTTTTGAGTCTGCACACCATGTCTAGATCTTCTGATATATAAAAACCATTTGGTTGCTCAATGTAAACCTCTTCCTCTAGATCACCATTCAAAAATGCTAACTTGACATCCATCTGATAAACCTTGAAGTTCTTGTGAGCAGCAAGGGCAAGAAACATTCTAATTGCCTCCATTCTGGCTACTGGACCAAAAGTCTCCTCAAAATCAACACCTTCAACTTGAGAATAGCCCTTACACACCAATCTTGCTTTGTTCCTCACAACTTCACCATCTTCATTCAACTTGTTCTGGAATACCCACTTTGTTCCTATAACATTCTTATTTGCTGGTTGTGGAACCAAATCCTATGTCTGATTCTTCTCTATCTGATTCAGTTCTTCTTCCATTGCCTTTATCCATCCATCATCTTTGCTAGCATCATCAAACATTTTGGGTTCTACCTTTGATAATAAACACAAGTTTACTTGCTCACATGATTTTGCAAGATTTCTCCTGGTCAACACACCTTTATTCTTGTCCTCATTGATCTGATTTGTTGAATGGTTCTTCTGAACATACTTTGCTGGAGTCTTGGGTATCCGCTCTAGTTCTTGTTCCTTTTCTTTTTTCTCTTCTTCTTCAATGCATGGAAAAATATTAGATCTGGAGTCCTCTAGTTCTTGTGAGATCTGATACAAATCTTCATCTACTTTGACATTCATGCTTTTAATCATCTTCCCCAATATGTTGTTGTAACATCTATAGGCCTTGCTTCTGGTTAAGTAACCAAGAAAAATCTATTCATCACTTCTTGAATCAAACTTTCCTGGATCTTCTTCATCTCTTCTGATATAGCATTTGCTACCAAATATCTTCAAGTATCTGATAGTGGGAGGTCTTCCATACCATAGCTCATAACGGGTCTTGTTGATGTGTGTTTTAGCATGCAGCAACGCAGGTGTGATTGTTGTTTTCAAACCTCTCTTGAAAAGTATTCTACCCTAGGTAAGACTACTCCAAGGATAATGCAACTAGGTCTTAGCTCGCTTGGAATAACTTCAGTGGAATGCCTAGCTATGCCAACAAGGGGTCTTACATGTAATCTAAAGATCTTCAAGCTGGAATAGCAGATACACATAAACCCTTCAAGATTTCAGTTGATAAACAATGTGAAATGTTGCTGAGATTCCTAATCTAACCAAGGTTTTTTAAGAAAATGCAAAACGTATAGGGTTTTAGAGGAATCCTAAGTGACATTCACGATGCATAGATTTTACTTTAAATAGATGAATGCTCTGAAATTTAACTAGTTTTCTGAGTTACCAAACTAAAATAGGTGTTACAGCACTACAGAAAATGGTGCTATCTTCAATGGAAATCTAGAAATTTTTAGATTACATTCATTCATTAAATACCCAATGACTGGCGCAATTTAACTCATGAAATGCAATTGAACTAAGCATAACTGATAAGTCCAGACTAACTTTACATAGCTATATACCATTAGCAAATAACCAAAAGTATGGACTAGAGCATTCATCAAATACTTTCAGCAAATCATAACATTATAAAGCACAACTAACTAACTATTGGAGAGCAAGAAGTGAACCATGAAAAACTAAAGTGAGCCAATACAAAGACAAATTCTCAAGATAATTGTAGAAACTTTCTTTGAATTACTTCAAATGGCATAGTGTCAACAATTCGGCATCAAAATCTCTCTTACAAAAAATAGAAATGGTAGCCCTTTATATAGGAAAGCAGCATACCAAGTTTTCAAATGAATGGTGGAGATTAATTCAACACCGACGGTCCAGATTACATCAATAAATGAATGTGTAATAGCTCATATCAATTCCTGGATTACACTTTGTCTTTTATGAAAAAGATCAAAAAAGCCTCCAGATACATTGAATCTGGTCAATTTGACTAGCCAACTCAATATGTTGATAGAAAAGAACATTTTTCAAGCAAAGAAAAGACAAAATAGTCACATGCTGCCCCGAATACAACAATTTACAATTATGACAGGATTACATCCTTAAAATATTCAAAACAATATCATGACTCTTCATCTAAATTAATTTTGTCTTCACCAGCTAGCTTATTGCGGTAGGTTAGCCATGCCTCAAGCGCAGGATTGATCTCCGAGGGATCTGGATTCTTCAAAAGATTGATCCCATAATCGAACATCTCCAATTCCCAGCTAAACCTATTATATATCTTTTCTATCTCTGCACCAGCCTTATGGAATGCTTTGAATTTAGCTCTAAGGTCACTTACCTTATCCAACCTGTCTTCCATACTGAGCTCGGTATTTTCAAAAATTACCTTATGTAATTTGCTTTTACACTTCTCGATATCATAAGGGGCGTAGTCATCATAGGATGTTTTTAGGCAATCCTTCAAAGAATCATTGATATCGTATATAATTGACAGCAGCTCCTCATCTGCTGGCTTATATGCTTCCTTTATGCTTTCAAAAGTTTCTTTCCTCAAAAGTAGTTGTTGATACCATTCAATGGCTTTGGACAACTTGTTTCCATTTAGAATATTTTCTACTACTAGAGTCTGGGCGGGCAAATCCCTGATGCTCTTTATCCGTGGATACATATGAGAGTAATACTCATCAAAGGAGTCACATTCCTCATGCAAATCTTTCCATTTCTTATGTTCAACTAGCTTCTTGTGCGATTGAGCAGAGGCATCAATAGTCCCGTGTCCCATTTAAAAAACTCTAAACAACCAATTTTCAAAACCCTAGGACTTGGACCTTACCTCGCCTAATCTTGCCATTTCATTAGTAGATAGGAAAGTGGGCACTGTCCTTATATCTCCCCCCTCATCGACTGACTTGACCAGAAACTGGAGACAAGTGTGGAGTTCTTCATTTTGCTGTTTTAACTCCTTCTTGGACATCTCATCTTTGTCTAAGTATTCCAAAATTGAAGTAACCAATCCTTTAAAGTCATCCACTCTTTAAGCATGAGTGGCAGGTCCCAAATCAACTATGGAAATTATATAATCCTCTGCTTTGACTTGTTCTTTGGCTGCATCTGTCGGTGGGACAATTATCTCTACAATTCTAGATCCTGATTCATCCTTGTAGATTCTAGACTATATCCTTGCCTTCTTTTGCTTCTTGGGCCTCTGGGCTTGTGACAAGATAGTACTCAAATCCAGCTGCATTATCTCTACTTGTGGCTCAGGATATGCCACTCTACTTTGCAACCATTCTGGTACTGAAGATTTATTCAATTCAGTGGCTTTGTCATTATTAGTTATAGCCTGTTCTTTAAGTGGTTCTTGTTCTTGCTCTGGTTCTTCATCTTTATCTGTACTCATCTCCTCTTCTTTCTCTCCTTCTTTGGCCAAGTTTCTCCAGTTTATCATTATATTTTCTTGGGCTGCCTTGAAAACTTCCTCCGTTTGACCTTTCTCTGGGGGGCTGTCGGATATGTCAATGATTTCAACATTGACCATATCAGTCAGAGGTTCATTTGAAGCTTCATTACTTACTTCCATCAATACATCTTTTTCCTCCCCAGGTATAAATTCTACTTCAGGCTCCTACAAACCCAATTCTGCACATACTTTCTCAATTCTAGGCAGCAGAGGTATGACCAAATAGGTTGAATCTGTGGGCATTTGTGAAATAGGAACTGCAGAGGATATGGGTGGTGAAGGCACATTGGTCTAGGTTAGATTAGCTAATACTGCTGACAAGAAAGAAGAGATTACAAGAGGTGAAGGAAAAGGTAGTGAAGGTAGAGGAAGAGAAGGTGAAAGGATGGTGGAAATAAGAGGTAATGCTGCGGGGGTGGATAATTGAGTAGAAGAAGTAGAAAGTGTAGGTGTAGTAGTAGTAGAAGGACATGAAGTGGCAGTAGTGGAGGAAATAGGATTGCTAGGGGCATTGGAAGAAATTGCCAACAAGCAGGAAGTAGTTGAAATGGTGGAGGTAAGAGAGGTGGTAGCAGGGGATGTTTCTTGGACAATGGCAGCTGAGGTCGTGGGTGAAGTGGATGTAGCAGTAGTAGAAGTAGTAGAGGAAGAAGCATCAGTAGAAGCTACAGAGGTTGAGGCAGCCATGCTTACACTTTGAGTAGCAGGAGATAGGGAGGTTGGCAGATTAGTATCTTCTTGTGTTGCACCATCCTCCTTAGTTACCTCCTTTACCCTTACTTTCTTGGTCTTACAACCTTCCCCAGGGCCACTTGGCATATCTCTTTTCTTGGAGGCCCTTGTCCTGGTGGAGGGAGGCTGGTCTTTCTTTAAAGAAGGCCTTACAGATGGCTTCTTAACATTCTTTTCTTTTTCTACCAGAGATATATGTTCTTCATTATCTGACTTCTATTTCTCAACTGGCTCTGCCTCATCTGTGACATTCATTGGTTCATCCTCCTCACCTCCGGAGTCCTTATCTGATTCTAATGTAGTATAGGTAAACTGTACTCATTATCCTTCCAAAATAGCCACTTGACCCCTTACCCAGGCCTTGCTCAATCTGATTGGTTCTCTCATTATGGTATCCAAAGAGCTTTCTTTTGCATTAGCCCAATTCAGTAATGGGATGGGTTGACGATATTGAGCTTCCCAAGCTCCTCTGACCATAACATTATCATCATCTTCTAACTGATCTGGCACTGCAATAATGTGGAACATCCTAATAAAGGCTAGAGGTAGCCTTGAGTGAGCCTTCTTCATAACTTCATAGTCATCCATGCAGTTGGCCCAAAAGTCTTCAATATGTATCTTATGAAATAATTTCTTACTTACGAATCTTTCCATCACCTTATTTAGATCGAAATGATCCCTTGCATTGTAGTAGTGTAAATTGAGGAGTTGAAGTTCCTTGTCAGAATGTTCTGCTGATGCCAGAGAAGGGCATGCATAATTCCCCTTGCTAAATCTGATAGGAAACTGAACATTGGTTTTGTGTAAGTGCCTGATTTTCTCAGCACAAGGTATCAACTGTCTAAACAATTCTAGAAGCACTGTTTTGTCATCAGGATATCTGGGGAGTCTATAAGCCATCCCAGTGAAGCCTTGTACTCTTAGATACGTGAATTTTTCAAATTGAATATACCACCTACCATATCTAGTTACTTCATTTGTTGCTTCAGTGGAAATCCTCAAGGATGTATTACCTTGTAGCAATCTGGCTATATACAATGTAAAAGCATCATTCACCCTTTTAAAGTGTATCAAAGATTGAGACGAGGTTAGCTGGGGGTAACACTCATATACTTTCACTTGGGTTTGCTCATCATTTCCAACTTCTCTAATCTTAGATAACCCAACATAGTGATTTCTCCTTGCTAATGCATAGACAACATAAGATGTCCATCTGAAGTATCTCTTCTCTTTGAAGTTGTTGAAGGCCTCATGAATGTTGTCACTAAGGATTTGGGACCAATGAAACTTAGTCCCTTTCAGTATCTCAATTATGATAATAAACATCCACCCCTCAAAAGTGGAGGCTGTAGGTAATCCATATATTCTATTAAGAAAGGTTACGAAATCTCTAATCTCATCATGAAAATCACTCCTATATAGCACTTGGGGAAATTTACTAAGGGCGGACCTTCTGTTTTTGGCCCAATGATCATTCATGTGTTTCCTGCACCCCTCCACATCTTTGTTGTAAGTCCCCTTTGATCCTTGTTTGTCTGGCATGGTCATGACTATGTGCCATGGAATATCAAAGGTCTCAGCCATAGAGGGTGGACTTAAATCAGCCAGGATATCCCCGTTAGTAGTTTGAATTGTCCTAGTCATGATATCATATCTATCTACAGATGTTACCATCAATTCTGCACACTACACTGAGGTGGGGAAGTTAGCAACCTGTGATATACCCCTGTCTTTGAGTGTTTTGGCCCAAGGAGTTAGATTTGGGCCAAAGATTCTTAATCTGAAGTCATCTAAGTCTATGTGACCTAGATCCATATCCCCTACATCACTCCACCTAGAATGAATCTTAGTCTCTGGAGGGATCCCCTTGAATTCGTACTTCATAGTTTGAGCTCTGGCAGTCATCTAATCTGCAAGACTAGACCTTATAAGTTTGGTACCTTGAGAATTTTCCACAAACTCCTGAGTTTGAGATGAATTTTAATGAATCTGCTAATACTACTGATACGCCCTTTTTAAAAGAATCATAAATCTAACAGTTATTACCATTGCACCTACTTTATAGCAATTCACCATTAATGTATGCAAAAAATATTTAATGTTGCAAGACATCTTATTGGAAGCTTTGAAAACATCATTATCTACGTATTACAACATTAGCTACATCATTCCTGACATTTTCCCCTTTGAAAGTTCTTAAAACACAGTCATTTTGCATCATTTACGCTAGTTTTAGGGTCAACCAACCTATAGGTAGAAAAACGCTAAAATTGAGGTCTACCGGCCTCAGCGGGAAAAATGGGCATGTCCAACCTAAGGTTCTATTAGTGTTCATATCTTTTCTTGCTTTTTCAAGGGTTTTGGACATTACCGACTTGCGTAACTTTTGAAGGTCACCGACCTTTCATTGGTTGTTAGTTAGTCAGTCAGATTTTAGCGCAAATCTCTTTGAGATCACAATTGCGTGGGATTTGGCTTTGTTTGACCTGTGCAAGTTTTGAGGTCAACTAACTAAGTCGGTGAAGGAGTGTTTCAGCACAAGGTCGGATGGGATTAATTCTAGCATAGAGCTATTTTTCTTACTTTCAGCGGGACTTTGGATGTCACCGATTTGCAGAGATATTCTAGGTGTTCGACCAAGTCAGAGACGGAGTCTTTTAGCGCAAGGTCGGCACAAAAGGTTTTTAGCGCTAAATAGCTTTCCAAAGTTTGTGGGGTTTTGAGGTCCTGCCGATCTAATTAGTTAATGCAACAAAGCTATGTAGGTTGGAAGTCAATGTTTTCAGTGTTGAATGGGTTTTAAAGCGCAACGCGGGTTTTAGTGGTCACCGACCGATTGGATGAGCTGAAATGTTTACAGGTCAGTCAGACCCAAGTTTGGCGCCAAGACCAGGTGGTTCTCCAGTTTATGAAAAGGGTTTGAATTTGTCAAACTACGGCCAAGCTTGGTTAAGTTGTTCTTTTTAGCTCATGGAAATCCAACTATGTTTTCAAGGAGAAATTCAAACTAGGTTTCGAGGGAGAAACAAATAGTTTATGCACAAAACCCTAGCTGAAACCCCAAATGCATTGCTCAAAAAGGAAATGTACTTGAAATGAAACCTGAACCACACACAGTAAAAGCTCAAAGAGGCGAGATGTAACCCTACTTGGTTAGTCATGGAAAATGCATCTGAGTTGCACAGGCAGGAAGCGGTCGCGGGGTCAAACTCGAGGGCAAGGGCATCAAAAAATGCTTGACAGGTTGCACAGGGGCTCTCCAAAATCTTTATCAAAATGCAGAAAATGATTAAAACAATGTGGGGTATCCTTTTATTGTCTCCAGTCAAATCACCATTAATGCGCGACGTACGCAGTGTTAGTCGATAGATTAGGGTTTTCACACGACTTTTCATTTGCTCAGACTTGGTAGGGAAATTGGATGCGACATACTTGGTCAATGAAAGGTCTTTTTAATGCTACGACCATAAACTCAACATTATGCAGTTTGTGGGACTTTGAGGCCCTTTGGACTTGCGGGGATTTTGGCTTCATCCAACTTTGTCAGTGATTGAACAATACAGCGCAAGTCGGAGACAATTGATTTAAGCGCAAAAGTCTGTCAGGAGGAAAAGTAGCGCCAGAGTCGGTGATAAAGGATTTTAATGCAAAGTCAGTTCGAAGGAAAATCAGCGCAAAGGTCAGTTAGGATGCAATTTAGCACAAAAGGGCTATTCAAGGCCATCAGAAGAGATACAAAGATCTAACTTAGCAAATTCTTGAAATAATTTTCAACATCATCATTCAAACATGGCCAAAATGTACCTTGACCACTTGACCACTTAAGATGTGAAAAAAAATCTACTTGACACTCTAGACCAAATTTGAAGGAAGGGGTCCCTATTTTGGAAATGGGGCGTGTGTGTGAGGCACAACAAATGGTGACTATACTGGGAAATGCTCCTGAGCATTTCGGTGATAAAATTTTAGTTTGAACCCAGAATCTTTGTGTTCCCAACATATTAAATGAAAAAGCAGTATACCCTATCAAAGAATCCAAGATCACCAACTAGTGCAACCATCCACATCCTGAAAACTTGAGTGTGTGTGATTGTTATTCATTCCCATCCTTTGGCAACTAAGTTCATCCAAAATCCTCTGTGACAAGCTAGGAAGTTGAGACCATTCTACCACCAAGAAATGCTCGAATGTTTGAGATGTGATGAGCCTTGAGAAAAATAAATGGCAGATAATACTTCTGACATTGGTAATTGATGATAATTATTTCTGGATGGTACCTTTTGTGAGAATTTTCAATTGGTAGTCTCTTTTAAGTGCACTGTAACGGGTCTGGTGTTGAAAAACACCATTTATTTTCACCCAATATAGGCTAGCAACACTTAGTGTCACATGCCTTCTTTCTCGATTGATAGTGCATGTGGTAGAATAAGGAGTCAACCTTTTCACCTGACACAAGATCACTCAGACTCGCTTAGCTAATTTAGGATCATTTAAAGTGTGAGAGATATATGGTTAGAAAATACTTCAGGTGCACCAACTAATGACTCATTTTCTATGAATAGGCATCATACCTCTTAGCCTAACAGTGGAAACCATGGTGGGATTTAGGCTGAACCTTGGCTTCTCAAAGAAAACTCAAGATTATTCGCCCATCAAAGAAGCATATGCAGGTCCACACAACTACCACCACTTCCTAAAACCAAAAACCTTGCGCAAAAGCAAGCACAACAAGCAAAAGTAAAACCAAAAGGACAACTAACCTAAGCAAAGCATCTAACAACTACGGAAAGCAAAGGCAAGAAAGTAAGACTAAACCAAAGGCAACCTACGCTAACCAAGGAAAACAAACCCCAAATTATGTACACTAAGATGAGGCATGACTGCCTCTCAGGCCTGGAAGTAGTGCTTTAGGAACTGGCCATTGACAGGCAATGGGAGCTCCTCACCAGTAAGGCTCTTGAGTCGATACGTGTTATCTCCAAGGATCTCATAGATCTGATATGGACCCAACCAAAGTTTATCGAACTTACCATGTTCTCCTTTCTTCTCGTGTGCCTTATCCCAATATAGGACCAAATCAAAAATGCGGAAGGCTTTGATGTTGGCTCTTTTGTCGAACCATCATTTTACTACTCCCTAATGTTTAGCAAAGTTTTCTATAGCAGCGTCACATTTCTCTTCAAGGTGCAACAACTGAGCTAACCTGGAGGACAATTGATCATCAGTTTCAAGGTAATCTTGCATGAATTATGGTATGGGAATCCTCAAATGAATGGGAAAGATGGGTTCAACCCCATAGACTAGGTGATAAGGTGATGTGCCCAAAGCCGCTTTGTGTCAGATTCTATTAGCCCATAAGACAAATTTGAGCTGAGTATGCCAATCTCTAGGATTTTTGTCTAATAGTTTCTTAATGACTTTGAGCAAATTTTTGTTCATTGATTCAGCTACCCCATCTCCTTGTGGATAGTAATTAGATGAGAACTTGAGAATGATCCCATAATCAAATGCCTAGTTAGAAAAATGTAATGATGAAAAGGCAGGGCTGTTATCACAAACTAAAGAAAATGGACAACCGAATCTAGTGATAATATGCTTTTCAACAAATTCAATAACTACATCTGTGGTGCATTATTTACAAGCTATTACCTCAGACCATCAGGTGTAGTAATCAATAGCTGTCAGAATATACCTGTGGCCTGCAGAGGAAGGTGGATTGATCATACCGATAAAGTCAAGGCCCCACTGAGCAAATGGTCATACCTCCACTACTGGTTGCAAGGGCATGGCAGCGTGTTGCTCTCTATGTGCAATGGTCTGGCATCTATGACAAGTTCTCACATGTGAGTATGCATCTTTAAACAAGGTTGGCCAATAATATCCAGCACGAAGAATATGATTAGCTATTGAGTGGACTGATCCGTGGCATGTCCCAAATTTCTCATGAAAACTGGTCAATACTTGATTTACTTTTGACTTGTCCAAACACCTCAGATAGATCCCCTTGTGATTCTTCTTGTAAAGCACTGATCCTTTTATCATAGAACTGCTACTTTTTAGTCTGAGTGCTCTCCTTTGAACCGAATTCAGCTGTGGTCGACAACATTGATTAAGTAGATAAAATATGATATCTCCGTACCATTCATCTTTTGAAACATCTTCTAACAGGTACTGCTGGGATACCAAATTTGGTCCTACTTCAGCCATTGTTCTAGTTAGAGCCTGACCTCTTACCAATTTCATGGGTTGAATATCTATATCGAACTCTTGCAGGATGGTGACCCATTTCCCTCTCCTTTCTCCTAATTCACTTTGCATCAATAATGCTTTAACTACTGCATCTAGGACTATGGCGATTACTTGACTTCTTAAGATGTAGTGACAGAACTTCTTGACTGCCTTTACCAGAGTGTATGCTTGTTTTTCCACGTTTGGATACCTTAGTTCCATGTCTTTTAATGGAGTATTCATAAAAGCAATGGGCCTTTCATCATCAACTGATCTCTTTTGTGTCAACATTGCAGCAGAAGTATGCTTGGAAGCAAACGAGTAAATCTGAAATGGCAAAGTGTAATCGGGACTTACCAAGACAAGAGCATTGGCTATAGCTTGTTTAATTTCTACAAAGGCAGCCTTGGCTTCTAGAGTCCAATCCATTTTGGCATCCTTTTTCAGCATGGTATTAAGAGGTTGAACAATCTCAGCAAAACCTGTGATAAATTTACGCACGAAGTTGATCTTACCAAAATATGACTTAAGCTCCTTCTTGCTGGTTGGGGGAGGTATTTTGAGTATTACTTGGATTCAGTCTGGGTCGATAGCTATTCCTTGCTTAGATATCACATGTCCCAGCAACCTCCCCTCAGTTACTCCAAAGATACACTTCTTGGGGTTGAGTGATATACCATAATCTTTGCATCACTGCAACACCTTCCTTAAATCTACCACATGATCTCAACTTTTTGAGAATACCATGAGGTCGTCCATGTAGATGATAATACATTTTCCAACTAATCCCTTGAAAGAAACATCCATTACATGTTAAAAAGTGGCACCAGCATTTATTAAACCAAATGGCATTCGACAATATGCATAGATGCCCCATTTGCATGTGAAAGATGTCTTCAATCTATCTTCATATTCCACCATCACATAGTTATAACCAGAATACCCATCCAAGAAGGACATCATCTAGGATCCATTAACAATCTGTAATACTTTGTCCAACGAAGGTAGCGGGTAATTATCCTTTTCAGATGCTCTGTTCAAGTTATGAAAGTCAACACAAAGCCTGATTTCTCCATTTTTCTTTCAGACTGGAACTAAATTTGCTACCCATGTGGAATGTCTAACTGGAAATATTATCCGTACTAATAACAACTTCTAAATTTCTTTGAAAATTAGTGGTTCCAGTAAGGCATTCACTGGCCGCTATCTTTGTCTAAATGGTTTTACTCCTGGCTTCAACAGGATGGTGTACGTGATGATCAAGGTATCGTATGTCTTTAGATCTTCATAGCTTCAGGCTATAAGCTCATGGTAATATCTTAATGCATGTATGATTTTTGTCTTTTCCTCTTCAGTACTAGCTTTCCCAATGAATACATTCTTAACGTCTTCTTCTATTCCCAAGTTAAACAAGTCACACTTGCCTCTTGGAGATTCTCCTTCTTTCCTTTGGGTTCCTAAATTATCTGCATCAAACAATCTTTCTAATTCTACCATTCCCCATGGAATCATATTTGTTTTTAGGTTTAGTACCCCTTTTAAATCCATTTCAACAGGTTCCATTTCTTCTTCATCTATTATCTAAGCAGTGAAAACATTAGATGAAGTAAGGAAGTTAATTATGTGTTGATCATCTTCAAAGACATGAAAATTCGTAACATTATCAGGTATAGACAGGGTAGAGACAAATTCAATAGAAAATTTCTTTAATCCTATCATGGATGTCAGCTCTAATGTACTTGCTGTCTGAGCTAGAGCATTTGTAACATGGTTCTGTCTCCTCAGGATCAATTGGATGTTAAAACCATCGAAGCATTCTATTAGATCCCAGACTCTATTTCTATACTGATTCAACCTCTTATCATTACATGAGTACTGCTTTCTTACTTGTTTTACCACTAATTCAGAATCACCGAACACCTGGATAATTCTGACCTTCTTCTGTAGTTCTAACATCAATCCTTGCACCAATGCTTCATACTCAGTTACATTGTTTGTGCATGGGAATTACAGTCTATGTGATGCCAATATGAGCTCCCAGTAGGACTGATTAATTTGACCCCTGCTCCGGACCCTTGTCTGCATCTTGAGCCATCAAATCTTAAGGTCCATAGGTGAAAGTCTTTGTTGTTATCATTTTGTTTTACTGATTTCTTCTTATCAAGTAAAGGCTTTGGTTCCTCCTTCTTTTCAACAACTGGTACCTATTAGCTGCCGTTGCACCAAAAAATTGACCTATTAATGCCTAATACAACCACTTGACTTAACAAGCACGGGAGGCGGTTAAGCCCTTATCGCAAACCACCACAGTGCAACACTGAACAAGAAGATCAAGGGTCAAACCTTGCAACAATCCCCCCCAGTGCAAGCATGGGGTTTGAACTCGCGACCTCAGCTCTGATACCAATTGTTAGTTGCCATTGCACCAAAAGATCAACCTATTAATGCTCGATACAACCACTTGACTTAACAAGCATGGGAGGCAGTTAAGCCCTTATCGCAAACCACTGCAGCGTAGCGCTGAACAAGAAGACCAAGGGTCACACCTTGCAACAGTACCCTCTTCAGAATTATGGGAATTTTCAATTGTCTTTGCACTTGTTTCACTACCTCTTGACATAGCTGGCAAGTAAATTCAGAATGTGATGTATCATGTATGCAGCACCAATTAGGTAATAATAACTTCTCCATTTGAATCTGCTTTCCAACAACAGTTTGATCCTTTATGAATTTGGTTATAAAATCATGGAATCCTTCGAATATCCCTGGTTCATCTTCTTCTGAAGAGTCTCCTGAATCTAATTGAACGTATGCTTCTATACTTTCAGGTTTTTTTGTAAGTGGAGGATCAAGGGATCTTAGGCAACTCAGCATAAGGATTTCCTCTGTCTGATTGACATCTGGAAGATAAACTCCCAAATCAACTTCTGAAAACAAAATCTCGTTGGGTTGATTATACTCCGTAATCATATGTTTCATCTTGGGTTCTCTTTCAATACGTATATGGTTGGCCAATCCTTTCCATGGCAGTCACATATGAGAAAAGTCGGTTGCCATGTAACCGTTCAAAGTTCTAGACCAATCTCTACTCAAAAGCATACCATACTGATCCAAAATGTCCACTACTTGAATATCTATATATTGTTGTACCCTTGGATCAGAAGCCAGCTGCATATGTATCCTATTCAACTCGCCTACTACATTCACTTCAGTCTTTTCTAATTGTGTCACCTTTCTAGAAGACTTGGCTGGAGTGAGCCCAAGTTCTTTACAGACTGATAATGGCATTACATTCGTGGAAGCACCAGAATCTACTAAACAGTTATGAAGGTTTCTATTGAATATCATGAGTGTTAAGAGAAAAGGAGGACTTTCCCTCTTATCTTTATACAATGTTATCTTTTGTTCCACATCAGTCACATGTACTCTTTCTTTCCCTTTGTCAACATTATCTTTGGTGACATTTTCTTTTTGTACATAGTTAATTTTGGTTCCAACACCCATATCTTCGAAGAAAGATGTCCTAACCTTAGGTATTTTAAGTAACTCATATATAGAAAGACTAACCTTCATTTTCTTGAGTTCCTCAGCAACATACTACCCCATTTTTACTATGTTGGACTATTGAGAACCTTCAATAGTAGCTCCCTGATATACTGGTTGATGGGTGACTTTTGGGGGTTCGGGGTTATTAGAAGCTTTTGGGTCTGGTGGAATCTGATAGCTATTTGGAGGGATGGAGGTGGTGAGAGGACCTTTAGGCTTGCTACTTCTCAAGTTGTAAGGAGTCTTATTATACTGCTGATAAGCATTGACTTCTTTAGACTCTTCTTCCTCAGGCTGGTTATCATCTTGAAACAGAAATGTATAACTATCAAGTACTAGAGCCGTGTCATACCTCTGAGAAGGAACAATTTCATACCCTGTTAGCGAGGTCTCCTGAGTTTTAGCTTTCTAAATCTCCATTTGGAAGATACTGGATGTGATATGAAGTTTTAGGCAGTCTAGTTTAGAATGGGCATATTCATGTTATGCAGTCTATACCAAGTAGACAAAGTTGCTTTAACTAACATCACACAACCAGGAGGTCTGGTATCGTTGTTTTGGTTCTCCAAGGGTGATGGCACCCCTCCATTGTTCGGTTTGGTGTTCCAGGATCGGTTTGACCACTATTGAAAATTCTAGTTTTGGTACTGATTCTGATTTTGGAACTGGGACTGATTCTAATTATGGAAATATTGCTAATTCTGTCCCCTTTGCTGTAGATAAGCATTATGGTTCTTGAGGTGGGTAACTTTGGCAGTAAGCTTCTTCATTTGCTCAACCAATTCTTTGATATCATCTCTGTCCTCTCTTGCTTTGGATGCCTCTGAAGACTATAAGAAAGGCATTTGTGTTGGAGGCATTTCATCTACTGGGTTACCTAGATGAATCACTAAAGCTTGAGTTGCAGATGGGTTTGGAATCAGATTCATCACATGAGTATGACTGGTTAAGGCTTGATTTATCATAGGTATTTGATTAGGCATGGCTATAGGCCCCATATGGTTTAGTGGACCAGAGGCTGTCTATCCTAGTTGGGTACTTACAGTGACAGCTGTGGAATATGCTTGAGCCAAAGTAGCAGGGATAGGGTCAGCTCTCCTTGCGAACATGGAGGTAAGTTTGTTTAGGGCAACATAGTAAATAGGCAAGGCAGCGGCCTATCCTACAATGTAAGGATCTTGTAAATGACTAAAATCTTTCTAAAATCTATTGTTAAAGGAACTTATCATCTCTCCTTCACCTCGACAAATTTCTACAAAAGACCGATAAAGATCAGCTGGAGTGGTAGGCATTCGAAACCTATCCAGAAATGTGTTCTTCAGGTTCAACCATGAGTTTATGGAAGCTATAGGGGGGTTAGCAAACCAATAATAAGCTTCATCCTACAAAGAATAAGGGAACAACCTGCATATCACATCCTCATAGTGTACTTGCAACATGAACATGTTACCCTCAAAGATTTTAATATGCTCATCTGTAGTCCTATCTAGATCGTTTACTCTAAATTTTGAACAGAACTTATATGGGTTCTTTGGCATATCATGGTAGGCATTGAACTAAAAAGGAGACTAGTTATTTTCTACAAACAAAGCCATGATTTGAGTATTAAAAGGATATGCAACTGGGTTCCTCGGGGCTGACTAAGCTCTTGGGGCTCTTGGTATCCCTTGATCCCTTCTTGTTCGTCTAAATTCTGTCAGAGACAACAACTCTTCTCCAGCTGAGATGGATCTAGTATGCCTCTTTCTAGTCCCTAGACTTGGTAATTTTTAAGCAAAGGGAAATACTTCTTTGTGGCCCTCCTTCTAGTGCCAATTCTGTTGATTTGTGTTTTAGCACGAAGCAACGCAGGTGTGATTGTTGGTTTCACACCTCTCTTGAAAAGTATCCTACCCTAGGTAAGACTACTCCAAGGATAATACATCTAGGTCTTAGCTCACTTGGAATAACTTCAGTGGAATGCCTAGCTATGCCAACAAAGGGTCTTACATGTAATCTAAAGATCTTCAAGTTGGAATAGCATATACACATAAACCCTTCAAGATTTCAACTGATAAACAATGTGAAATCCTGCTGATATTCCTAATTTAACCAAGGTTTTTTAAGAAAATGTAAAAGGTATAGGGTTTTAGAGGAATCCTAAGTGACATTCACAATGGATAGATTTTACTTTAAGTAGATGAATGCTCTGAAACTTAACTAATTTTCTGATTTACCAAACTAAAATAGGTGTTATAGCACTGCAGAAAATGGTGCTATCTTCAATGGAAATCTAGAAATTTTAGATTACATTCATTCATTAAATACCCAATGATTGGCACAATTTAACTCATGAAATGCAATTGAACTAAGCACAACTGATAAGTCTAGACTAACTTTACACAGCTATCTGCCATCAGAAAATAACCAAAAGTATGGACTAGAGCATTCATCAAACAAATAATAACATTATAAAGCACAACTAACTAACTATGGGAGAGCAAGAAGTGAACCATGAAACACTAAAGTGAGCCAATACAAAGACAAATTCTCAAGATAATTGCAGAAACTTGCTTTGCATTACTTCAAATGGCATAGTGTCAACAATTGGGCATCAAAATCTCTCTTATAGAAAATGGAAATGGCAGCCCTTTATATAGGAATGCAGCATACTGAGTTTTCAAATGAATGGTGGAGATTAACTCAACACCGACGGTCTAGATTATATCAATAAATGCAATTGTAATAGCTCATATCAATTCCCAGATTACACTTTGTCTTTTATGAAAAAGACGAAAAATAGCCTCCAGATACATTGAATCTAGTCAATTTGACTAGCCAACTCAATATGTTGATAGAAAGAACATTTTTAAAGAAAAGAAAAGACAAAATAGAGTCACATGCTGCCCCGAATACAATGATTTACAATTATGATGGGATTACATCCTTAAAATATTCAAAACAATATCAAGACTCTTCATCTAAATTAATTTTGTCTTTGCCATCCAGCTTATTGCGGTAGGTTAGCCATGCCTCAAACACAAGATTGATCTCCGAGGGATTTGGATTCTTCAAATGATTGATCTGATAATCAAACATCTCCAATTCTTGGCTAAACCTGTTGTATATCTTTTCTATCTCTACACCAGCCTTGTGGAATGCTTTGAATTCGGCTCTAAGGTCACTTACCTTATCCAACCTATCTTCCATACTGAGCTCGGTATTTTAAAAAATTACCTTATGTAATTTTCTTTTTACACTTATCGATATCATAAGGGGCGTAGTCATCATAGGATGTTTCCAGGAAATCCTTCAAAGAATCATTGATATCGTATATAATTGACCGCAGCTCCTCATCTGTTGGCTTATATGCTTCCTTTATGCTTTCAAAAGTTTCTTTGCTCAAAAGTAGTTGTTGATACCATTCAATGGCTTTGGACAACTTGTTTCTAGTTAGAATATTTTCTACTACTAGAGTCTAGGCGGGCAACTCCCTAATGCTCTTTATCCATGGATACATATGAGAGTAATACTCATCAAAGGAGTCACATTCCTCATGCATATATTTCTATTTCTTATGAAGTTCAACCAGCTTCTTGTGTGCTTGAGCAAAGACATCGATAGTCCTATGTCCCATTTCAAAAACTCTAAACAACTAATTTTTAGTACCTTGGGACTTGGACCTTACCTCACCTAATCTTGCCATTTCATCAGTAGACAGGAAAGTGGGCACTATCCTTATATCTCCACCCACATCGACTGGCTTGACCAGAAACTGGAGACATGTGCGGAGTTCTTCATTTTTCTATTTTAACTCCTTCTTGGACATCTCATCTTTGTCTAAGTATTCCAAAATTGAAGTAACCAATCCTTTAAAGTCATCCACTCTTTGAGCACCAGTGGCAGGTCCCAAATCAACTATGGAAATTATATAATCCTCCGCTCTGACTTGTTCTTTGGCTGCATCTGTCGGCGGGACAACTATCTCTACAATTCTAGATCTTGATTCATCCTTGTAGATTCGAGACTGTATCCTTGCCTTCTTTTGCTTCTTGGGCATTTGGACTTGTGACAAGATAGTACTCAAATCCAGCTACATTATCTCTACTTGTGGCTCAAGATATGCCACTCTACTTTGCAACCATTCGGGTGCTGAAGATTTATTCAATTCAGTGGCTTTGTCATTATTAGTTATAGCCAGTTCTTCAAGTGGTTCTTGTTCTTGCTTTAGTTCTTCATCTTTATCTGTACTCATCTCCTCTTCTTTCTCTCCTTCTTTGGCCAAGTTTCTCCAGTTTATCATTATATTTTCTTGGGCTACCTTGAAAACTTCCTCCATTTGACCTTTCTCTGGAGGGCTGTCAGATATGTCAATGATTTCAACATTGACCGTATCAGTTAGAGGTTCATTTGAAGCTTCATTACTTACTTCCATCAATACATCTTTTTCCTCCCCAGGTAATAATTCTGCTTTAGGCTCCTACAAATCCAATTATGCACATACTTTCTCAATTCTAGGCAGCAGAGGTACGGCCAAAGAGGTTGAATCTATGGGCATTTGTGAAATAGGAACTACAGAGGATATGGGTGGTGAAGGCACGTTGGTCTAGGTTAAATTAGCTAATACTGTTGACAAGGAAGAAGAGATTACAAGAGGTGAAGGAAAAGGTAGTGAAGGTAGAGGAAGAGAAGGTGAAAGGATGGTGGAAATAAGAGGTAATGCTGCGAGGGTGGATAATTGAGTAGAAGAAGTAGAAAGTGTAGGTGTAGTAGTAGTAGAAGGACATGAAGTGGCAGTAGTGGAGGAAATAGGATTGCTAGGGGCATTGGAAGAAATTGCCAATGAGCAGGAAGTAGTTGAAATGGTGGAGGTAAGAGAGGTGGTAGCAGGGGATGTTTCTTGGACAATGGCAGTTGAGGTCGTGGGTGAAGTGGATGCAGCAGTAGTAGAAGTAGTAGAGGAAGAACCATCAGTAGAAGCTACAGAGGTTGAGGTAGCCATGCTTACACTTTGAGTAGCAGGAGATAGGAAGGTTGGCAGATTAGTATCTTCTTGTGTTGCACCATCCTCCTTAGTTACATCCTTCACCCTTGCTTTCTTGGTCTTAGAACCTTCCCCAGGGCCACTTGGCATATCTCTTTTCTTGGAGGCCCTTGTCCTAGTGGAGGGAGGATGGTCTTTCTTTAAAGAAGGCCTTACAGATGGCTTCTTAACTTTCTTTTCTTTTTCTACCAGAGATATATGTTCTTCATTATTTGACTTCTATTTCTCAACTGGCTCTGCCTCATCTGTGACATTCATTGGTTCATCCTCCTCACCTCCGGAGTCCTTATCTAATTCTAATGCAGTATAGGTAAATTGTACTCATTATCCTTCCAAAACAACCACTTGACCCCTTACCCAGGCCTTGCTCAATCTGATTGGTTCTCTCATTATGGTCTCCAAAGAGCTTTCTTTTGCATTAGCCCAATTTAGTAATGGGATGGGTTGACGATATTGAGCCTCCCCAGCTCCTCTAACCATAACATTATCATCATCTTCTAACTGATCTGGCACTGCAATAATGTGGAACTTCCTTATAAAGGCTAGAGGTAGCCTTGAGTGAGCCTTCTTCATAACTTCATAGTCATCCATGCAGTTGGCCCAAAAGTCTTCAATATGTATCTTATGAAATAATTTCTTACTTATGAATCTTTCCATCACCTTATCTAGATCAAAACGATCCCTTGCATTGTAGTAGTGTAAATTGAGGAGTTGAAGTTCCTTGTCAGAATGTTCTGCTGATGCCAAAGAAGGGCATGCATAATTCCCCTTGCTAAATCTGATAGGAAACTGAACATTGGTTCTGTGTAAGTGCTTGAGTTTCTCAGCACAAGGTATCAACTGTCTAGACAATTCTAGAAGCACTGTTTTGTCATCAGGATATCTGGGGAGTCTATAAGCCATCCCAGTGAAGCCTTGTACTCTTAGATACGTGAATTTTTCAAATTGAATATACCACCTACCATATCTAGTTACTTCATTCATTGCTTCAGTGGAAATCCTCAAGGATGTATTACCTTGTAGCAATCTGGCTATATACAATGTAAATGCATCATTCACCCTTTTAAATTGTATCAAAGATTGAGACGAGGTTAGCTAGGGGTAACACTCATATACTTTCACTTGGGTTTGCTCATCATTTCCAGCTTCTACAATCTTAGATAACCCAATATAGTGATTTCTCCTTGCTAATGCATAGACAACATAAGATGTCCATTTGAAGTATCTCTTCTCTTTGAAGTTGCTGAAGGCCTTATGAATGTTGTCACTAAGGATTTGGGACCAGTGAAACTTAGTCCCTTTCAGTATCTCAATTATGATAACGAACATCCACCCCTCAAAAGTGGAGGCTGTAGGTGATCCATATATTCTGCTCAGAAAGGTTACCAAATCTCCAATCTCATCATGAAAATCACTCCTATATAGCACTTGGGTAAATTTACTAAGGGTAGACCTTCTATTTTTGGCCCAATGATCATTCATGTGTTTCCTGCACTCCTCCACATCTTTGTTGTAAGTCCCCTCTGATCCTTGTTTGTCTAGCATGGTCATGACTGTGTGCCATGGAATATCAAAGGTCTCAGCCAAAGAGGGTGGACTTAAATCAGCTAGGATATCCCTGTTAGTAGTTTGAATTGTCTTAGTCATGATATCATATCTATCTACACATGTTACCATCAATTCTGCACACTGCACTGAGGTGGGGAAGGCAGCAGCCTGTGATATACCACTGTCTTTTAGTGTTTTGTCATGAGGAGTTGGATTTGGGCCAAAGATTCTCAATCTAAAGTCATCTAAGTCTATGTGACCCAGATCTGTTTCCCCTACATCACTCCATCCTGAATGAATCTTACTCTCTGGAGGGATCCACTTGAATTCATACTTCATGGTTTGAGCTTGGGAAGTCATCTAATCTGCAGGACTGGACCTTATAAGTTTGATACCTTTAGAATTTTCCACAAACTCCTAAGTTTGAGATGAATGTTAATGAATTTGCTAATACTACTGATACACCCTTTTTAAAAGAATCACAAATCTATCAGTTATTACCATTGCACCTACTTTATAGCAATTCACCATTAATGCATGCAAAAAATATTTAATGTTGTAAGACATCTTATTGGAAGCATTAAAAACATCATTATCTATGTATTACAACATTAGCTACATCATTCCTGACATTTTCCCCTTTGAATGTTCTTAAAACATAGTCATTTTGCATCATTTGCGCTGGTTTTAGGGTCAACCGACCTGTAGGTAGAAAAGCGCTAAAATTAAAGTCTATCGACCTTAGTGGGAAAAATGGGCACGTCTGACCCAAGGTTCTATTAGTGTTCATTTATTTTCTTGCTTTTGTGCGGGTTTTGGACGTTACCGACTTGCATGACTTTTGAAGGTCACCGACTTTCATTGGTTGTTAGTTAGTTGGTCAGGTTTTAGCGCAAGTCTCTTTGAGATCACAATTGCGTGGGATTTGGCTTTGTCTGACTTGTGCGAGTTTTGAGGTCAACTGACTAAGTCGGTGAAGTAGTGTTTCAGTGCAAGGTCAGATGGGATTAATTCTAGTGTAGAGCCATTTTTCTTACTTTCAGCAGGACTTTGGATTTCACCGATTTGCAGAGATATTCTAGATGTCCGACCAAGTCAGAGATGGAGTCTTTTAGCGCAAGGTCAGCACAAAAGGTTTTTGGCACTAAATAGCTTTCCAAAGTTTGCGGGGTTTTGAGGTCCTGCTGATCTAATTAGTTAATGCAACAAAGCTATGTAGGTCGGAAGTCAAGATTTTCAGCACTGAATTGGTTTTAAAGCGCAGTGTGGGTTTTAATGGCCACCGACTGACTAGATGAGCTGAAATGTTTACAGGTCGGTCAAACCCAAGTTTGGCCCCAAGACTAGGTGGTTCTCGAGTTTATGAAAAGGGTTCAAATTTGTCAAACTATGGCCAAGCCTGGTTAAGTTATTCTGTTTAGCTCATGGCAATCCAACTATATTTTCAAGGAGAAATTCAAACTAGGTTTCGAGGAAGAAACAAACAGTTTATGCACAAAACCCTAGCTGAAACCCCAAATCCATTGCTTGGAAAGAAAATGTACTTGAAATGAAACCCTAACCACACAATAAAAGATCAAAGAGGTGAGGTGGAACCCTACCTGGTTACTCATGGAAAATGCGTTTGGGTTGCACAGGTAGGAAGCGGTCACGGGGTCAAACTTGAGGGCAATGACGGTGAAAAATGTTCGACAGGTTGCACAGGGGCTCTCCAAAATATTTATCAAAATGCAGAAAATGATTAAAACAATGTGGGTTATAATTTTATTGTCTCCAGCCAAATTACCATTAATGTGTGACGTACGCAATGTCAGTCGATAGATTAGGGTTTTCGCACGACTTTTCATTTTCTTAGACTTGGCAGGGAAATTGGATGTGACAGACTTGGTCAGTGAAAGGTCTTTTTAACACTGCGACTATAAACTCAATGTTATGCAGTTTGCGGGACTTTGAGGCCCTTCGAACCTGCAGGGATTTTGGCTTCATCTGACTTAGTCAGTGATTGAACAATACAACACAAGTCGGAGACAATTGATTTAAGCACAAAAGTCCGTTAGGAGGAAAACTAGCGCCAGAGTCAGTGATAAAGGATTTTAATGCAAAGTCAGTTGGGAGGAAAATCAACACAAAGGACGGCTGGGATGCAATTTAGTGCAAAAGGGCTATTCAAGGCCATCAGAAGAGATACAAAGATCTAAATTAGCAAATTCTTGAAATGATTTTCAACATCATCATTCAAACATGGCCAAAATGTACTTTGACCACTTGACCACTTAGGACGTGAAAAAAAATCTACTTGACACTCTAGACCAAATTTGAAGGAGGGGGTCCCTATTTTGGAAATGGGGCATGTATGCGAGGCATAATAGGTCTTAGTGCTATTGACCCTCAATTGCACTCTGTTAGTCAGATAGACAGTAGTGTGAACTACTTCCTTCTAGTACATGTTAGGTAGATCTGCATCCTTCAACATTGCCCTAGCCATTTCTTGCACAGTCCTGTTCTTCCTTTCTACTACCCCATTGTATTGTGGGGTCCTAGGAGCAGATAGATGTCTTCTAATACCATGATCTTCACAAAACATTTCAAATTCATTTGGTAAACTCATGTGCTCTATTGGACTTTTTTGCACTTGATCTTAGCATCCATTTCATTCTTAACTATAGCTTTAAAAATATTAAACTTATCAAAGGCTTCTGTTTTCTCTCTTAAGAAATTAACCCAAGTCATCCTAGAATAATCATCAATAAGCAACATGAAATACCTTTCTCCTTTTTGAATCTTTATCCTTGTAGGACCATATAGGTCAATATGAATCAGCTCCAATGGATTTGAAGAAGAATACTCCTTGCTCTTGAAATTTGTCTTTGTTTGCTTTCCCATTTAGCATTCCTTGCATAATGTGTTTACAAGTTTTGTTATCTTAGGCATGTCTCTCATTGTGTGAATAGAGCTAATCCTTACCATGTTGTCAAAGTTGATGTGTCCCATTCTCTTGTGCCACAACCAACACTCACTAGAGTGAGCTAATAAGCAGGTTCTTCCATTTATCTCCTTTAGATGATAAATATCTCCATATGTCTTGATACCTTCTGTAACTAGTTTTCCAGACCTTGCCTTCCTAATTTCACATCCTTTGGGATGAAAGGTAAGATTGTATCCTTTACTACACGTCTGACTGACACTGAGAAGATTATGCTTTAGTCCTTTGACATAGAGAACATCCTCAGTCTTATTTTTCCCACCAATAGTTATAGCACCCTTTCCATAGATTTGTGTTGACTCATCACCACCAAACTTAACAACTCCACCATTCCACTTCTCAAGGATAATAAACTTCTCCTTGTCTCTTGTCATATGGTTAGAGAAACCACTTTCAATTACCCAAGTATTGGCTTCTTCTTTTGCATGAAAAACAATCCATACAACCATTGATTTTTCATTATTATGATCATTCTACAAGATATCATACTTTTCACAATTTCCAAAATCATCCCTTTTTTCACCAACATTCAAGGCCATGAAAAAGTTTCATCATTTGATTCATCATGATCCTCGTCTTCTAAAGAACAACTGCTCTCTATGGAATACAAGCTTCTTTTGAAATTGTCTCTCTTGTTACAACCCCTTGATTCTTTAAAAGGACATTTAGAAGCAAAGTGACCAATCTTCCCACAATTGAAACATTTGAAAGGTAACTTACCTTTGTGTTTGTCGATGCCCTTCTTCAATCTTCTTACAAATTTTTCCTCTACATCATCAAGGTCATCATCTTGATCTATTGCTTCATCTTTTGCCTTCTTACTTGCTTTGAATGCTGCTTCCTTCTTTGGAATACCTTTGTCAAATTCTTTCATTTCAAAAGTTGTGAGAGAGCCAAACAATTGATCTGCTGTATATGTATCCAAATCATGAGTCTCCTCAATTGTAGATACCTTATGACTGTAAGATTTGAGAAGAGTTCTCAATACCTTCTTCATAATTTCATCTTCTTTCACTTCACCACCAAGACCTATGATGCCATTAAATATTTCATCCACTCGGAGCATATAAATGGCAATGTCTTCATCTTCTGTCATCCTCAGGGTCTCAAATTTACTCTTGAAGATTTGCATCTTGGCTTGCTTCACTTTACTATCTCCTTCATAAATGCTTTCAAGTTTTACCCAGACATCCTTGGCAAATTTACAACTCATTACCTTTATAAGTTCTGAATCAGCCAATCCACTCATGATAGTACTCTTTGCCTTAGCATTATTATAATACAACCTAATGTCATCAGCATATGTAGGCTCAAAACTAGGAGCAATGTAACCCTTCACGATAGATTGCCATACACCAAACCCTAGAGAAGATAGACAATTTTCCATCCTTAGCTTCCAAAAGTAATAATTTGTTCCATCAAACATAGGTACCTTGTGAGATCCATTAGGAGCCATCCTAGACCTTCCTCAAGCAGTTAGGCTTCTTCTAAGTAACCTGCCTCTGATACCCATTGTTGAACACACCAGAATACTAAGAGGGGGGGTGAATCAATATCTAAACAAAATTCAAATCCTCCGGAGTAGATTAAAACTTAAGCATTACAATATTAACATGAACATGAAGGATCAACACAATGTAAATCAACACATAACACCAGATATACATGGAAAACCCAAAAAGGGAAAAACCACGGTGAGGATTAACTCATAATATATGAAGCTCAAAATTACAACTTTGTTTTAGGGCTACAACCCAAGGAAGCTACTACTCTCTAAAGAAAGGTTTTAGGGTCATTCCCAAAGAAGCTACAACTCCCAACTAACTTTGTTTTAGAGCTACAACCTAAGGAAGCAACTACTCCCTGAACTAAGAATGAACTTAGAAAAGATTATAATAAGAGAATCCTTCTGTCTTAAAACTAACATTGAAGCTCACACCTTTGATGATTGCAATTCTACCTCTTCTGATGGTTGGATCAATTAGGCACACTCTTCACTTCCCTCCTGTCACAAAAATATCTTCAGAATGGATCAAGACAATCCTTATTTCTTCTTCTCTTTCTCCTTTAGTCGCACATCATAATGCATAACATGTTCATATTCTACTCTTTTACACACTCACTTATTCATCTTCGCAATCATACCTCACCTAGAACAAATAGGTTTACAATATATATATGACATTACATTGATTTCATTACAAGTCGGTCAATACAACAAGAATATTGTTAAAAAGGCATAAGACAACTAAGAGGGGGGGTGAATCAGTTGTATCAAAAAATTTAACTTCTTTAAGCAAAATCACTTTCACATTGACCTACTTTAATTCCTTATTCTGTTTTATGAATAGCAGAATCAAAACATAAACACATCAACACCATACACACATGAACACTAGAGTTTTACATGGAAAACCCTAAACAGGGAAAAACCACAGTGAGTGTTAGCTCACAATATAATGTTGTAACAATACCAAATAACAAAAGAGGCTCACTGCCCAAATGAAAGGCTCACTGCCAAAGGGTGGCTCACTGCCATAGGGTGGCTTACCATCGGGGGTGGCTCACTACCATGAACTGATATAGTAGCATCTACACCATGCCTGAGTTTAGTTCTATTGAAGCATAATATATCTCCTCTGCTTGGCCTTTACAACTCACACACTTTATCTTTGCATCTTCACACTCTTATTACTCACTCACGAATTCATTCCATATATTTATACACATCATCAACCTTGGAATGTACATCAAGGTTGGCATTACATTCTACAACCATTGGAACTATCTCCAAGGTTGGCATACATACATAAATTAAATTAGGACTGGACCTAAAAAAACTTGATGAGGAAATGAATGAAAGAGGAACACTTCATGGCTTAGCTCGAACCCAAAAACATCTTCACATGCTACAACACACTTCCACAATCCACGAATCACCTCCACAACAAGTGTAACTAACCATGTCGGCCAGAGCAAGTGTAAACATCAAGAATATTTGAATACACACTTCCAATAACTTTATTATAGCTTGTGGATCAAGCACACAGCTTCAATACATTCTGGAGACATCCATGAACATCATAGAATCACTTGGGAGTTGACAAATCCAACCGCAACAGATCTCACTTGAAGACACATCACAGACTGCTTCTCAACAGACATTGTTAGACTCTGCTAATCAGTAACTTACTTTCTAGAGCACCAAATCACAAATCGTTTGGAATGAAGATAGCTAAGGACCTTATAAGCTTAAGTCTAGAACTGCAAGACCAAAATCCAAACTGCAGAGAAATGTAAAGAAAACTACTTTCTCCCTGTCACCGCAAATGCTGCTAGGCACAATCTTCAAACTAGTGAATAGAACTTTTGCTACATAGTGATTCGAACCACCAAATTCTGGATTTAGCATCTTCAAACACTTCTCTAAATCATATCCAAATCTCATACTCTGATCTTCAACATAGAGGAAATGCGGATCAAAATACTTTAACATGACAACCTAATCAATGAACAAACAACAATCTTAGAAGACACAGTTGACACCAATGACAACACAAACATGTTGATATTAATGACAACACCGGTTGGCACATACTTGCAACAATCTCCCTATTTATCATTTATGGCAACATATGATGTGAAAAATGTTGTTCCATCAAGACACACCTTTGCATCAAGACTCCCCCTTACTTTTTACACTTCTGAACTCTTTCTCCCCCTGAGTTTTTCACATGATCTCTCTCCCCCTTTGACATCAATGGCAAAGGATATCATATTTCTTCTACTATACATACTTGCACACTACTGCTCTAATCAATCTAAAATCATTCTTTTAATTTCCCTGACTGCAACAATCATCTCAAACCACTACCTGCTCCCCTTGAGAGGCAGCTTCCAACACATGTCTAAAAGAAGAAATGTACTTTGAGGCACATTGGACTGATGCATCTCCTTATGCATTTAGTTAAAGGAAGGAGGGGCAATAACCCCTAATTTTTCCCAGAGATACTCAAATGTGTTGTTTGGAAGAGTCTTAGTGAATATATCAGAAACTTGATCTTTTGTAGGCACATACTCAAGCTTCACCTCATTTTCTGTAACTTTCTCTCTTAAAAGTGATACTTAATTGAAATGTGCTTTGTCTTTGAATGCATCACTAGATTCTTTGAAATATTTATGGCACTTGTGTTATCACAAAGAATAGGAATTGGCTCATCATACTCAACTTTGATGTCCTTCAAGGTCTGTTTCATCCACAACACCTGAGTACAACATGTTGCTGCAACAATATATTTTGCCTCTATAGTAGACAAGGACACTGATTCTTGTTTCTTTCTATGTCAGGACACTGCCCTATCTCCAAGGAAGAATGCATGTCCACTGGTGCTTTTTCTTTCATTAACACATCCGGCCCAATTTGCATCTGTATAAGCACTTAAAGAAAAATCATTGTTCTTGGGATACCACAAGCCATGATCAAGAGTGCCCTTCAAATACCTAAATATCCTCTTTACTACCACAACATGTGATTATTTGGGATTTGATTGAAATCTAGCCATAAGACAAATTGTATGCATGATATCCGGTCTAGTAACAGTTAGATAAAGTAGTCCTCCAATCATTGATCTATATTTGCTTTGATCAATCTTGGAAGATTCATCATTCTTTCTTAACTTATAACTAGTAATCATTGGAGTACTTACCGATTTAGAGTCCTCCATTCCAAAATTTTGTTGGCAAGAGACACTGCTAGGCATGTCAGGTGTTGTCATTGATGGCAACTGAATCTATCTTACACATCCGCATTATATCATTTGATCATACTGGAAGTCAGATTGTAGATTTGTCTAAGTCCAGATAGACAGGAATAGAACATATGATAGGGTTCAACATCTTGGTCTGCATTTCTCTACAGGTAATCATATTGTAATACAAATCTAAGGGAATGTTAAGGGATGTCAGGGATACCTAAATCTAGAGTTTTAGCCTTCGGTGATGAAGGGATTGAAAGTTACAAGCATATGAGTATCAGGTTTTGGTTAGACAGTCCAGTCCGGTGAAGAACATGCCGACTTGGTGTTTAATCCTTGTGCGGATTAAGAGAAGTGATTGGTTGAGTAATTTATGAGATCCATTGGTATTGGTCGATATGTGTGGTGACTTAAATTCATAAGTTGTGGTCTGCATTGATGTTTATGCATGGATTCAGCCGATAGAATAGTGATCTTGAAAATTTTTCTAAGTTTTCTTGAGGCCGACTCCAGTTGATGAAATTTCATATAGAAGATATATATAATCGATGTGTACGAGCATTTTGATGAATGGTTGTGCGAATGTGAGATGAGAGGTGTGAAGTGTGGCAGTATCAAGTGCGAAGCATAGATCTGAGGCTTGGATTATGGCATAACAATAAAATAGGGTAGTAAGAGATGAAGTGTGTGAAGTCGGTATATTGATCCTAACTGGAACTATAATCTTGCATTTTTAGATGCTATTCTTCAGTTTAAGTATTCTAATGAATTTTTTGTAATCAATCTTGTAGGCAGTGAGCCTCCTTTGAGTAGTGAGCTCTGGTCAATGTGCCTAAAGGCATATGCCTTCCCATTTTGTAATACTTTTAACAAAGTATAAAATCTTGTGGGTTAACCCCCACCGTGGTTTTTCCCTTAACTGGGTTTCCATGTAAAAATCTTGTTGTTCATGTGTAATGATCTTGTTGTTGCTGTTTCTAAGTTCATGCTTCTTTCTTTTGAATGTATGTGGTAAATTGATAAAGGAACATAATAATAAGTTTTATAGAACACTGATTCACCCCCCTCTCAGTGTTCCTTAATTCCAACAATTGGTATCAGAGCTTTGGTTCCTTGGAAGAAGTTTAACTTGAGGAAGATTTGGGAAGGTGTTTCAATGGGTTCATTCAGGTATCCTAGTGGCATCAATGAACAACTTCAAGTTACTTTAGAAGATCTTGATCATTCCAGAGTAGAAGTCAAAGTACTACAAGATAACCTTAAAGATGCTAAGGATTTCATTGAGACTTTAAAAGGGCAACTGAGCAAATCTATGGAAAAGATTAAGGAGCTACTTCAGCAGTTAGCAAATCAACAGGAAGATAATGGCATGAATGGGGATCTGAAGGAGAAGACAAAGGAATGTGAGAAGTGTTGGTAATAGACACTACTTTGCTTGATAGATATTGTCATTGATGGCAACTAAGAACATCTCAATCATCCACTTAACACAACTTATTCATACGGGAAGTTAGATTCAAAATTTGTCTAACTTTGGGCGGATAGGAACAGGGCAGTAACAGGATCTGGTATTTTGGTCCGGCTCTCTCCGGTGGGAAGTCGTGATTAGCTGTAAATCTAGGGGAGTCAAGTGCATTTCAAGATAGTCTAACTCCATATTTTTGTCCTCCCGTGATGAAGGATTCAAAAGATATTAGCCTCTAAATACCAGGTTCCAGTTTGTCAGAAGTAGACAGAAGAAGAACAGGCTGACCTTGTAGAAGGTCTTGATTCTGGATGTATAGAAGTTGTTTGTTGGAAAAAAAGTGATGATTAGTGAGTATGGCCAACATGAGTGATGATTTTCAAGAACAAGTTTTGGTCCACACCTTAAGTTATGCATGGATCTAGCCGACAGAGCAAAGCATTCATTAAAGTTCTAAGTGTTGTTAAAGCTGACTATTAGAATGATTGTAGATCATGTTGTGGATATATATAGCTGATGAAATTGGACGATTCAGTAGGAATGGTGTCTGTGAATAAGGCGTATATGAGAACAATAGAAATCTAAAGTGCGAATGAAGGCAGACCAGTAAGAAGAGCAGAGCAAAGATGAAATGTGTAAGATTAGTTTTAGTACTTAACTGGAACTAAACTTCTTGCATAAGTAGATGCTATTAATCAGTTCAAATCTCTGTCATTCTCTTGTAATATTTCCATAGGTAGTGAGCCTCCATTTGAGCAGTGAGCTCTGGGTAGTGAGTCCAAATGCATGTGCATTCCCATTTGTAAAAATACTTTTAACAGGGTATTAATATTTGTGGGTTAACCCCCACTGTGGTTTTTCCCTTAACCGGGTTTCCACATCAAAAATCTTGGTGTCAAGTGTACTATTTTCATTTCTACTCGTGTGAGATTGATTAATGCTGAAATGTTTTGATTATAAGTTATAAAAGAAGATTAAGAGAAAGAAATAGCTAAAATTGTGTGACAACTGTTTCATCCCCCCTCACAGTTGTCCGGACCTAATTCAACAAGAAGCTGACAAAAGAAGTTGTTGTCCTAAAACATGAGATGGAATCTGGGGTGATGAGGTTAACTAAGGAAATTGAGGAAAGGAAGAAGACTAAAGAAAACCTGAATCAGTCTCTGAAAGAAAGAATAGAAGAGTGTTGCAGATTAGATAGAATAATTGGCCATCTAGAGTCTGATCTTCAACAAAACCAAGGATAAAGAGGAACAACTTGAAAGGCAAATCGTTATTCTCAAACATGACCTAGAAGCTACAAATGAATACAAAGAGAAGTTCAAGATAAGCTCAGCTAAACTTGAAGTGCTTCTTGATAGTAAGAAGATGGCAGATGATAAGCATGGTCTGGGATAAGAGAAAGGTGAAAGCTCTGGATCCGGTCAAAGAAATCCTAAATCAAGGAATTAGAGAAACAAACCTAGAAGACCTTCGGTAAGACAACCTAATGCTCAAAGGTATCCATCTTTCAATGGAAATTGTTTCAATTGCAATAAATTTGGTCATAGAGCTACTCAGTGCAGAAGTAGAGTGAATCAAAGTGGTCCATCTTTCTTTGGTCAATGCTTCAATTGTAAAAGGTAATGGTCATAGATCCAATGAATGTAGAAGTATGATGATGAACTACTCTAACAACAGAAGAAATGTCAATTCTTTCAATGGCAACTATTTTGCATGCAATTGATTTGGACACATGGCTAATCAGTGCAGATCAAGAGGAAATCAAGTAAATGAGCAAAGAAACGTTGTGTGCTTCAATTGCAATAGATCTGGTCATATTGCAAGATTCTACAGAAGCAGGAATGATGATAGAAAAGGTCATATTGCAAGATTCTATTTACCAGACCTTTTCTATCATCATTCTTGCTTCTGCAGAATCTTGCAATATGATAGAAAAGGTCTGGTAAATAGAATCTTGCAATATGACATTTCATTTAGGTTATTGGGTTCCCATCCTTCGGTGAGGATGAGTGGGTCTAGTATGTACTGAGTCGGATGCATGTTGAATTCATGTGGTTGATGAAACCCTTCAAGATCACCAAGGATGTCATCAAGGCCGTAATAAGATTGAACTCATCCGGTGGATTGCCAATGCTAAAATCAGTGAAGAATCATACTGTAACTGAAGCTATCGGATCAAAATTTGACAAGAGAGCAATGACAATAAATGATATAACTGATCCAGATGTCAAATTTGCATCTATGGTCATTGGGTATAAGATATACCACTCCAGTAGGGAAAACTCTGTATTTGGTATAGCCATTTATGCTGCCTATCAGATGTTAAGAGAAAATGCTCACTATGACTTGTGTGAGCTGCTACAAAACCAGTTAATGAAGAATCTAAACAAGATCAAGAAAGACAAGAAGAATACATTCAAGTATGGTATGTTGGTCTTGTGTTTGTTCTTCTATTTCATGAATGAGTTACCTAGAAAGAAAAACTTATGTTGGACTAGTGACAAGCATGTTGCTATACAAATAAGAGAGCACTTGCACAATATTGGAGACTCCAATGCCCAAAGGACTGCTATCTAGGGTTATTTCAAGAATTTCCAGAATATGATGCAATCAAGGGAAAGAATCCCTACTTCTGTGGTAGAAAAGTACAAGGATACAATTTGTTTCATGGTGGAAATAGATCAATGCTTGATGGAAGTAGTTGAACCAAGGATTGTATGGATCATGCCAATGGGGTATGAAGTTGATGGACAAATACTGGAGATGTATGCTCAACAACTTCTGAGCAAACCAAAAGATACCTCAGTTGAGAGACTTGGTACATATAGTGAACTCAGTGTAAAACTACATGTTGAGCTCCGAAAACTTGAATCTAAGAGAAAGATTCAAAAGCAAGTTGAAATGTATGTAGAAAGTATTGGAATAGTAAAAGAAGTTGTGAGAGAAAACATGGAAAGGATAGAGAAAGCTAAGAAGGAGAAGTAGGATAGGGAACAAGGAAGTATTCTGGTGGAATCTACTTCTAAAGAAAGGACTACTAGGAGTTCTGGTACAACCTCTGGTACATCACCTTCTCCTATGGCAGAGAAATTCAAAGAAAAACCTACCGGTAAGGAAGGAAAATGAACAAAAGTAAAGGGCAAAAGGTCATATGTCAGTATAGAGAAGGAGGATGAAGAAGAGATTGAGTCAGATTGTGAGGTTAAAGAGTTGAAGGCCTCAGGCACTAAGGTTGCTAAAGTGTCTAAGGAGAAGCCCTCCGGAAGCATAAAGTCAGAGAAAGTAGAAGCATTAAAGGTTGCCAAAGACAAGCCCTCTAGAAGTATAAGGGTAAGCAAAAGACTAAAGACTGAAACTCATGTTGAAAAATCCACCCTGTTAGTTGAAGATATTGTGAATGCAGTAACTGTTCATGGGAACTTGAAGCCCATAATAGAATATTATAACAGCTCTAACTAAGCTGACAAGAGAATTTTGGAGGATGCTACTGTTAAGTACTTGAATACATTTAACAGAGCACTTGTGGAAATTTTATCTGAAATTCCTAAGAGTCTAAGTGACATTTTGGAGATGAGAAAAGAAGCTACTAAAGAAAAGGATTTGGAGCTGAGAGAACATGTGTTGTCCAGTCTATGTTCAGTAATCTCTAAAAGGGAAGCAAATAAAAATTTCAAAGAAGTTAAAGATGAATTCAAGAGCAAAATTAGGATGAATAAGCTAATGCTTGGAGACATTGATGAAGTAGTCAAAGAAATAGAACAAATTCTGAAGAAAGCCCTGGACAAGAATAAGTTCTATGTTGTCACTGAAGAACCTATTGATGCTGATGATACATCCATTCCAAATGATGAAGAGTTGAAGGAAGATGAGCAACAAGCTAAGGCAAATGATTTCTCTGCTCTGGAAGAGGAAATACTAAATAAAGAAGATGAAGAGATGGTGAAGGAAGATAATTTGATGATGGTGCAGAGGATACTCAGATTCCTCTAGACCAATATGGTGAAGAAAATACATAAATGAATATAAATGCTCCTAATGAAGGTGATTCTGAGAAGATTAAGGAGCATAAAACAGAAGAGGTTGAGGACAAGGAAGGTCAAGAAGAAAGAACAAATGATGGAATTGATTCCTCCATTCTGGATGTTGAGGAATTTGATAAAAATGACAATAATGTTGCTACTGAGGATACACAAAATCCTCCAGAAAAGAATGCAGGTGACATTGCTAATGATGCAGAGAGAGCAGGAGTAGAGAAAAAGAATGAAAATGATAAGCAAGACAATGTGGCTGACTCCGAAAAGGGACAAGATGCAAGACCTAATAAGCATAAAACTGAAACATCATATTGGGCAAGAGATACTGTAGAAGTAGTGAAAGAAATTTTGGAGAAAGTTAAACAAGTTGTAGAAGATTTGGACATAATACAAGGTCCAATCAATTTTGATGCTCTGTCACCGGTACAAAAGATGAAGTTGGCCTCTTTTGCATAAGCTAAGGCCAGAGAGGAAATTTTGAAGTTCCATATAGAAGACAATGAGTTGCTTGGTCTTGCATCCAACATTCTAGAGAAAATCATGCCTTCATTTCAGAAGGATTCATTAGCATCCCCCTTCGGTCAGTTGAAGAGTCTGATAAATTTTGTAAGTACTCACTTCGAGTCTTTTGAGAAGTCAGTAGAAGCTAAAGTCCAAAATGAAATTAATGATAAAAGATTTAGTGAACTAAAAAGAATAATTGACAATGACAGAATTATGTTGGATACTAGTGTTAAGAGTATTCAAAATGCTCTCACTAAAGGAGGAGATGTGTACAAATTTTGTTTATCCCGGTCCAAAGTTGTTGAGGATATTGAGAAGAAGATTAAGGACTTAGAGCTTAAATTGTCTAACATCTCTCAGTCCTATAATCCCTTAACTGAGTCTGTAATAACTAAAAAATGTCAAGTAGTGAGTTTGCTTGATGAATTGAGCAATTTGGAGAAGAAAAAAGTTAAAGTTTTGGGTAAATTAGATGAACTCCGGGGACTGATTTCTCCTAAGTTAGAAACAATGTTTAATGCATTGACAGAAGCTTAAGCTGCTGCTCTGAAAAGTGATTCCACTAATCTACAGAAGGCAAAGTCACAAGCATTTCTATTCAGTGGTCATATCTTAGTTTTGGATAACATGAAAAAAAGTTGGGACAGTGAATTGGCACTATTGAAAAACATTTTTGGTGATGTGCTTAAGTTCATGTAGACAAAACATAAGGATTGTTTGTATATATACGCCCATGTACATAGAATTTTTGCATGAATTTTGGTATGCAGATCCTAGCCTTTGCCATTGAAGTCAAAGGGGGAGTGGAAAGCAGTGAAAAATGAGGAATTTAGCTAAGGGGGAGCATTGGAAATCACAAGTGTACATAGTAAGGGGGAGCTGGTCTAACACTTAGTCATTTTTCACTAAGTGTTGCCATCAATGCCAAAGGGGGAGATTGTTGGCAAGAGAGACTGCTAGGCATGT
This sequence comes from Cunninghamia lanceolata, assembly GCA_027924645.1. Taxonomy (NCBI): domain Eukaryota; kingdom Viridiplantae; phylum Streptophyta; class Pinopsida; order Cupressales; family Cupressaceae; genus Cunninghamia; species Cunninghamia lanceolata. Next base: position 2,456,717 of record BSBN01000905.1, read on the forward strand.
CAGGTGTTGTCATTGATGGCAACTAAATCTATCTTACACATCTGCATTGTATCATTTGATATACCGGAAGTCAGATTGATTTGTCTAAGTCCGGAGAGACAAGAACAGAGCATATGACAGGGTTCAACATCTTGGTCCACATTTCTCTACAGGTAATCATATTGTGCTGCAGATCTGAGGGAATGCTACGGGATGTCAGGGCTACCTAAATCTAGAGTTTTATCCTCCGGTGATGAAGGGATTGAAAGTTACAAGCATATGAGTATCAAGTTTTGGTTAGACAGTCCAGTCCGGTGAAGAACATACCGATTTGGTGTTTGATCCTTGTGCAGATTAAGAGAAGTGGTTGGTTGAGTAATTTATGAGATCCAGTGGTATTGGCCGACATGTGTAGTGACTTGAATTCATAAGTTGTGGTCCGCATTGATGTTTGTGCATGCATTCAGCTGACAAAATAGTGATCTTGAAAAAGTTTCTATGTTTTCTTGAGGCCGACTGCAGTTGATGAAATTTCATATAGAGGATATATATAATCGATGGGTGTGAGCATTTTGATGAATGGTTGTGCAAATGTGAGATGAGAGGTGTGAAGTGTGGCAGTGATGCAGGAGCATCCAGTGGTGTAAGGGCAATCTTGCATCACCCAAAAAAGATGTTGCTTCAAAATCATTACAGTTGTTTTCATTTCTTTCCATAATTAGTATTTTTGGTTCCATAATCTCTTGAATAATGATGTAGGACTTTCAGTTTTTCTAAAACTACTAAAAATAGCAAACTGCTAGTTTTGGAAAGTTTACCTGCCATTTTAGGAAAGTTTGAATTTGGGCACGGATTGAAGAGAAAACTTATAGAAAGCTTCATAATGAAAATATAAGACCTTTGGCAAAGGAATCAGGTAAAGATCAATTGTGCGATGTAAGATATTAAAGTTTTTGTTTTTCAAAAAGCCCCTGAAAATTTTTGAAACGAGATATGAGGCACTAAAACATCCCATAACGTCCTAAAAAGTTGATGGAAATCTATTTATAGATTTTTGGTGTGATAGTTCACATCGCGATCTTTCTAGCGCTTAAAATGGTTTGTCAATCGGACACCCAGATCAAAAGTTATGCTTCCTGGGAGTTGACCTATTTTTGGAGGGAGTTACAAATTTTAAAATTTAGTTGGAGGCCGCCAAAAAGTGCTATTTATGACTATTTTGGGAACCCTGGGTAGTAGTAGAGTTAAGGGGGAAAGTGTAGAGTCAAGAATAGGTGGGAAAATAGAAACCCTAGCAGATTTAGGGTCATAGATGGCAGATGATTCTAGAGTCTTGTGAGAGGAAGCTATAATGTGATGCAGCCTGTGGAGGATTGATTCCTCTAATTGTAATTGAGCTTCTGTAATGTAATAAGTTGTCCAAATCAATAAAGAAATAATCTATTTTCTGTGTGCCATTTCTGTTGTTGTGTGTTTTATGATTTACCCCCTTCATCAAGTGGTATTAGAGTAAGGGTTCCTAAGTGTGTAGACAGATTGCCGACCATGAGGTAGTTTGCACCAGGACTTAAGGTTGTGTGTTTGCTACGGAGATCAAGATGCCTCCACAAAGAAATCATATTGAGAGGAATGCTTTGATAGAAGAGGGTTTTAGAGACTTACAAAGGCAAATTGATGCATTGCAAGAGGATCTACGAAGAGGGTTTGAGTTGAGAACAAGAGAAGAAAGTGAAGATGCAGGTGAAGAAGAGCTATCTGAGGAAGAACAAGAAGCTATAGGAGATCTTGCAGAAGTTAGGTTGTTAAGGGCCATTTTGAAGATCAGAAAGAGACCCGGGATCGAAGTTTCTACATATCTTGGAGGTTTGAATCCGGAACAACTTATTGATTGGATCAATGACATGGAGGAGTATTTCGAGTATGAAGTTGTGGAGGACCCAGATCGGGTCAAGTTTGCAAAAATAAAGTTGAAGGGCCACACCAGTATTTGGTGGAAGGAGGTCCAATTAGAGAGGAATAGAAGAGGAAAAGGAAAGATCACCAGATGGGATTAGATGGTGGAGAAACTAAAGAAGCAATTCATTCTTGTGGACTATGAGATGGAGTTGCTGAAGAAGCTGCAAGGACTGAAGCAAGGTAACAAGTCTATTAAGGAGTATACAGAAGAGTTTTATAAGATTACTATCAAGATAGGCCATGCAGAGGCCAATAAGGAGAAGGTAGCCCATTACATTAATGGGTTGTGGCCAAGTATTCAAGAGGAGTTGAGCCTGGTCAGAATGACCACCATAGAAGATGCATATCAGTTTTCCCTGAAGGTGGAAGAGAAGCTGAATAAAAGATTTGAAAGTAAGCAAAGGGGAAGAGGTCAAGGCAGAAGGACTAGTGGAAGACCATATGGAGGCCGAAATGAAGATCCAAAGAAAAGTGAAGAAGCTGGCACCAGTTGAAATCAAAGGGGAGATAAGATCTATCACCCCCGTGACCAGAACAGTGGTGAGTAAAGAGGAAGAGGAAGAGGTAGACATGGGCAAGGACTTGGAAGAGGAGGTTTCAGAGGAACCTGTTTCTAATGTGGAGAAGAAGGGCATCGAGCATACAAGTGTTCACAACATCAAGGAATAAAGAATAGGAGACCTGAAGGTAATGCATGAGTTGCACATGTAGATGAAGATGCACAGTTTGAGCATTCTGAAGATGTTGAAAGGGGAGAAACTCTAGTTGTCAGAAGAACTTTGTTAAATGAAGAGAAAGAACCCAATCAAAGGAAGAGTTTATTCTGCACAAGGTGCAAATGTGAAGGTAAGTGTTGTGATATTATTATTGACAGTGGAAACACTGACAATCTTGTTTCAGAGGAGATGGAAGACAAGTTGAAGTTGACAAGAAGAAAGCATCCACATCCATATCGGATTGCATGGTTGCAGAAAGACCATAGAGGTTTGGTCAATGAGCAGTGTTTAGTGAAGTTCAAGATTAGGGACTACAATGATGAGGTGCTGTGTGATATCATACCGATGGATGCATGTCATATGATGTTGGGGAGGCTATGGTAGTATGATAGGAGCACTATCCATGATGCCCATGCAAACACATATTCCCTAACAAAGGATGGAGTTCGTCACAAGTTGAAGCCCTTGAAAGAGGTGGAAGAAAAGGTATGTAGTACTACTAGAATTTGCTTGGTAGATGGTAGAAAATTTTTGGAGGGTATGAAGCATGATCATCATTGCTTTGAATTGATTCCTAAGATTAGTCAAGAGAAATGTGAAGATGTACCAGCAGAAGTATCGGATATGTTGGAAGAATTTTAGGACATTATCTCTGATAATGTACAAGAAGTTTTACCACCAGTGAGGAAGATAAGTCATCAAATGGATTTGATACTAGGAGCTAGTTTGCCAAATAAGGAAGCCCACAAAATGACTCCAGTAGAGAATGAGGAGTTGAACAGATAAGTTCACGAGTTGTTAAGGAAGGGACTGATAAGGGAGAGCTTGAGTCCATGTGCAGTACCTATAGTACTAGCACCAAAGAAAGATGGAAAGTGGAGAATATGTATAGATTCTTGAGCCATAAATAAGATCACGATCAAGTGCAAATTTCCATTGCCAAGAATGGATGACATAATGGATTGTTTGAGTGGAGCCATGTACTTCACAAAGATTTACCTAAAGAGTGGGTATCACCAGATCTGAATCAGAGAAGGAGATGAATGGAAGATAGCCTTCAAGACAAAGGAGGGTTTGTATGAGTGGTTAGTCATGCCATTTGGGCTAACCAATGCACCGAACACATTCATGTGGCTCATGAATGAGGTACTGAAAGAATTTTTGGGAAGTTTTGTTATTGTTTATTTAGATGACATTTTGATTTTTAGTAAGACTTGGGATGAGCATCTGATGCATATCAAAAGAGTTCTAGAGAAGTTGAGGGAGGAGAAGTTGTTGATTAATCTAAAGAAATGTAGTTTTGCAAAGGAGTTGGTATACCTGGGATTTGTTGTCTCAGAGGAAGGTCTTAAGATGGACCCAGAAAAAGTAAGGGCTATCATTGAATGGCCTACGCCAAGGAGGCCTACGCCAAGGAGTGCAACAGAGGTATGATCATTTCATGGTTTGGCAAGTTTTTATAGAAAGTTTATCAAAAAATTTAGTAGTATTTGTGCACCCCTGACTGAGACAATGAGAGGGGATAGAAAAGAGTTTATATGGACTAAAGGAGTAGACAAAAGATTTGATACATTGAAGTAGAAAGTCATAGAGCAACCTATTTTGGCACTTCTAGATTTCAATAAAGTATTTCAGGTAGATTGTGATGCTAGTGGTAGTGCTATAGGAGCTATTTTGAGTCAAGAAAGTAAGCCCATTGCTTATTTTAGTGAGAAGCTTAATGATGCCAAGAAAAAGTATTCTATTTATGATCAGGAATTTTATGCTATAGTTCAAGCTTTGAAGAAATGGAGACATTATTTGTTGCCAAAAGAGTTTGTTTTATATACTGATCATCAGGCCTTACAATATCTTAATAGTCAAGGAAAGTTGAACCAAAGGCATTTAAAATGGGTTGAATTTTTGCAGAGCTATACTTTTGTTTTGAAACACAAGAGTGGGAAGTCCAACAGAGTTATAGATGCCTTGAGTAGAAGGCAAAATTTGTTGACAGAAATGAAGATAGAGGTTGTTGGGTTCGATGAGCTCAAAAGTTTGTATTCTGAAGATCTAGATTTTGCAGAGGCTTGGAAAGCTTGTTTGGAACCTATTACTTTGGATAGGACAAAATGGTTGGATTTCATAATCCAAAATGGCATGTTGTTTAAAGGAAGCCAGTTGTGCATTCTGAGGAGTTCCATGAGAGAGAACCTGATTAAGGAGAAGCATAGTGGGGGATTAGCTCCACACTTTGGTTGAGATAAGACCATTGCTAATGTTGGTGAGAATTATTATTGGCCACAGTTACAACAGGATGTGAGGAAATTTGTGCAGAGTTGCAGAGTATGTCAGATGGCGAAAGGAGCAAGTCAGAATACAGGTCTATACTAGCCATTACCTGTACCGGAGAAGCCATGGGATGATACTAGTATGGATCTTGTTCTTGGTTCACCAAGGACATAGAGAGGACATGACTCTATTTCTGTGGTGGTGGATAGACTCTCAAAGATGGCACATTTTATTCCTTGCAAGAAGACTAATGATGTTGTTCATATTGTAGAATTATTTTTCATGGAGGTGGTGAGATTAAATGGTCTACCAAAGAGCATAGTTTCAGATCGAGATACCAAGTTTGTTGGTTATTTCTGGAGGACATTGTGGAAGAAGTTGAAGACAAATTTGAAGTTCAATTCTGCACACCATCCACAGACTGATGGACAGACTGAAGTAGTGAATAGGAGTTTGGGTAACCTGTTATGATGCTTAGTAGGAGATAATCCCAAGGGATGGGATTTGATTTTACCATAGGCAGAATTTGCTTACAACAATTCTGTCAATAGGAGTACTGGTAAATCACCTTTCCAGATTGTATATGGCAATAGTCTAAGAAATTCTTTAGAGTTAAGGAAGTTGGACAAAGGAGAAAAGACAAGTGCCGAGGCCAAAGACTTTGTAGAACACCTAAAGAATTTCCATGAAGAGGTGAGAAAGCACATTAATAAGATGAATATTCAGTACAAGGCTAAGGCAGATCAGAAGAGGAGATATAAGGAGTTCTAGGTAGGAGATGAAGTCATGGTTCACTTGAGAAAAGAAAGGTTCCCAATTGGAACTTATAATGAGTTGAAAATGAAGAAATTTGGGCTGTACAAAATTCTGAAGAAGAATGATTCAGGAAATACATATGAGGTAGAACTACCGAGTGGGATCAATATTTTCGCTATGTTCAACATTACTGATTTAACAGAATATCATGAGGGTGGCACAGAGGATGGACCAGTAGAAGAACATTGGAGTATTCCAGCATCTACTTCAACATAGGAGATAGAAGAGATCTTGGATAGCCATGTGGAAATAAGTACTTGGAATAGGCAATATGAAGAATATCTGGTGAAATGGAAAGGAAGGCCTATTGAAGAGTCTTCTTGGTTGTTTAAGGCAGAGGTTGACCATTTGGGTTTTCCTCAAACAAACACCTGAGACGTGACATGGTCACTTCTCAAATTACCCTAGGTGTCTCTTGATGAAGGGGGTAAATCATAAAACACACAACAACAGAAATGGCACATAGAAAATAGAATATTTCTTTATTGATTTGGACAACTTATTACATTGTAGAAGCTCAATTACAATTAGAGGAATCAATCCTCCACAGGATGCATCACATTACAGCTTCCTCTCACAAGACTCTGGAATCATCTGCCATCTGTGACCCCAAATCTACTAGGGTTTCTATTTTCCTGCCTATTCTTGACTCTACACTTTCCCCCTTAACTCTACTACTGCCCAGGCTTCCCAAAATGGTCATAAATAGCACTTTTTGGCGTCCTCCAACTAAATTTTGAAATTTGTAACTCCCTCCAAAAGTAGGTCAACTTTCGAGAAGCATAACTTTTGATACGGGTTTCTAATTGACGAATTGTTTTAAATGCCAGAAAGCTCACAATGTGAACTACACCAAAAATTTGTAAACAGATTTCTGTCAACTTTTTGAGATGTTATGGGATGTTTTAGTGCCTCATATCTCATTTCAAAAATTTTTAGGGGCTTTTCAAAAAACAAAAAGATTAATATCTTTCAGTTCACAAATGATCTTTGCCTAATTCCTTCACCAAAGGTCTTATATTTCCGTTATGAAGCTTTCTGTAAGTTTTTTCTTCAATCCATGCCCAAATGCAAACTTTCCTAAAATAGCAGGTAAACTTTTCAAAACTAGCAGTTTGCTATTTTTAACAGTTTTAGAAAAATTAAAAATCCTACATCATTATTCAAGAGATTATGGAACCAGAAATACTAATTATGGAAATAAATGAAAACAACTATAATGATTTTGAAGAAACATCTTTTTGGGTGATGCAAGATTGCCCTTACACCACTGGATGCTCCTATATCAGGCAGTATCAAGTGTGAAGCAGAGATCTGAGGCTCAGATTATGGTAGAACAATAAAATAGGGTAGTAAGAGATGAAGTGTGTGAATTTGGTATATTAATCCTAACTGGAACTATAATCTTGCATTGTTAGATGCTATTCTTCAGTTCAAGTATTCTAGTGAACTTTTTGTAATCAATCTTGTAGACAGTGAGCCTCCTTTGAGCAGTGAGCTCTGGGAAGTGTGCCTGAAGGCATGTGCCTTCCCATTTTGTAATACTTTTAACAGAGTATAAAATCTTGTGGGTTAACCCCCACCATGGTTTTTCCCTTAACCGGGTTTCCACATAAAAATCCTGGTGTTCATGTGTAATGATCTTGTTGTTGCTGTTTCTAAGTTCATGCTTCTTTCTTTTGAATGTATGTGGTAAATTGATAAAGGAACATAATAATAAGTTTTGCAGAACACTAATTCACCTCCCCTCTCAGTGTTCCTTAATTCCAACAACTTCTTCAACAATTCCTTAACATACTTGGATTGAAAAATTAAAATACCTTTATCAGTCTGATTGATTTGCAGTCCAAGGAAGAAGTTCATTTCACCACACATAGACATCTCAAACTCTTTTTGCATCTCATCTGCAAACTTTTTACACATACCTTCATTTCCACCGAATATGATGTCATCAACATAGACTTCAACAATCAGGATTTGATCTTCACTTATCTTGGTGTATAAATTACTATCTACAGACCCTTTACTGAACCCTTGCTACAACAGGTACTTATCCAATCTTGCATACCAAGCTATGGGAGCTTGCTTCAATCCATACAAAGTCTTCTTCAACTTGCATACCATGTCTGGTTTGTCTGATAGCTAGAACCCATTAGGTTGCTCTATGTCGACTTCTTCCAACTCACCATTCAAAAAAGTAGACTTCACATCCATCTGGTATACCTTGAAATCTTTATGTGCTGCAAATGCCAAAAATAGTCTGATAGCTTCCAATCTTGCCACCAGAGCAAATGTCTCTTCATAATCTATTCCCTCTACTTGTGAGTAGCCTTTACACACAAGTCTTGCCTTGTTTCTCACAACTTCTCCAACTTCATTTAGTTTCTTGTGGAATACCTATTTTGTCCCAATCACATTCTTGTCTACAGGCCTAGGGACAAGTTCCCAAGTCTTGTTCTTTTCAATTTGCATTAATTCTTCTTCCATTGCTTTGACCCAATGTTCATCATTGCATGCTTCATATATTGTTTTAGGTTCCACCTTTGAGAGTAAACATAGGTTTACTTTTTCTTCTACAGTCCTACTTCTTGTCATCACACCTTTCCTTTTGTCACCAATAATCTGATCTTCAGAATGATCTCTTTGCACATACCTGGGAGTTTTAGGAATTCTTATCAGAGATTCAACTTGGATTTCTTCTTCTTCCATCTAGAAACTTGCACTTCAGTCTGAACTTCATTTTCTTTGCCTTTTTCAACCTTTTTGTGTCAACATATCCATTTGACTCATATCCATCTAGTTGAATATATTCATCTACTTTCACATTTACACTTTCAATGATCTTTCTCAGTCTTTTGTTATAGCACCGGTAGGCCTTGCTCTTAGTAGAGTACCCAAGGAATATACCTTCATCACATCTAGCATCAAACTTTCCTAATTCTTCATCTCTTCTGATGTAACATTTGCTTCTAAAAACTTTGAAGTATTTGACAGTAGGAGTTCTACCATACCACAACTCATAAGGTGTCTTTGTTTCTGCTATGATTTGCACTCTGTTTTGAATGTAGAGAGCAGTGTGTATTGCTTTTTTCCAATATACTTGTGGTAGGTTTGCTTCCTTGATCATAGTTCTGGCAGCTTCTTGAATAGTTCTATTCTTCCTCTCAACAACTCCATTTTGTTGAGGAGTCCAGGGAGAAGACAAATGTCTTTTTATTCTATGTTCTTTACAAAAAGCATTGAACTCACTTGAAGTAAACTTACCACCTCTGTTAGACCTTAAGCATTTGATTCTCAAATCCAACTCATTTTCAACCATATCTTTGAATGCCTTAAACTTGTCTAGGGCTTCTAATTTTTCTCTATGAAATGTAACCCAAGTCATTCTTGAACAATCATCAATAAGAAGCATGAAATACCTTTCACCTTATAGACTTCTTTTTTTTTTGTGGGATCACATAGGTCTATATGCACCAACTCCAGCAAACTGATAGAGGATTGTTCTTTGCTCTTGAAAGTAGTCTTTGTCATCTTCCCAAACTAACATTCTTTGCATATTACATTGGTGGGCTTCACAATCTTAGGTAGGTCTCTTACAACTTGAACAGTGCTTATTCTCACTAGATTATTGAAGTTAATGTGACACATCCTTCTATGCCATAGCCAACTTTCATCTGTCTTGGTCAACAAACAATAATTTTTAGTACCTTTCAAATGATAGACATTACCATTAGTATTCTTACCAGCAACAATTAAGGTTCCGACAATTTTTCTTATCTCACACCCATTGTCCTTGAATATAAGATTATACCCTTTGTCACACATTTGTACAACACTTAGAAGATTATGCTTTAAGCCCTTGACATAAAGAACATCAGCTGTATTATGCTTGCCATCAAAAGTAATTGATCCTTTTCCACAAATCTTACCAGCTGCATCATCACCAAACCTGACTAGTCCTCCATCATACTTTTCAAACTTAACAAACTTACTCTTATCTCCTGTTGACTCCCAAAATAACTACAACCCAAAAACCTAAAACATTTCACAATCACTAAGGCCAGGGGTGTCATCAAGGTGACTGAAAGAGGTTTATCAACAAATTCTAGGCAATTCTGAACAACCTATAGGAGTGGGTATTATCCTCTACACTTTAGGCTCAGCTAGACCTAGGAGGGATATTCCTAGAGGCATGGAATAAAACACAAATAAACATACACAGCCATACCCAACATACACTTGACCCCTGAAACTATCACTAGGTCAAGACAAACTAGCTGCATAATCCTCTGTATTAAGCTGATTACTACACTATGCATTTGCATCCAACCATGGCAACAATATGCTCTTTGAAATGAATCCATTTAACTTCTCATACACAAGATACATAGTGCAAGCATACATGTTCATGATTCACAAATGATTAAAACAATTTTACATTGCTTTATATATTCCCTGGTTATTGCAACGAATCATGAACAACATGTAGAACCCTAAACTAAACCTTCTTCTACTCCTACAACTAACAGGATGAGAGTTTGATTAAAATGATGATTGATCCATCCCCAATATGGACCGGGGCCTATTCCATTGGGCAACTGAGTCATAAACAATAAAGAGGAAAAAATAGGGTTGAACCAGCATCAATAGAAAACTAAAATATATTCACATACATTTCTCAGATTACACTTCACACACTAGACATACTTATTGTAACATCTCATTCCATAATGCTCAAGATATAACATAAAAATTCACCTTAATCAAGAGATTGGTTAATAATAGGATTATCCAAGCCAAAATTTAACCATAATGAATCACTATTATTTCATCAACTAAGCATGTTATTCTAAATAGAATATAACAAAGCTTACAATACAATAATCATTTACATATCCTTAGTGAGTATCAATCACTATTCATGTACAAGTTATGTCCAAGGCATCATAAATCAATTTATACATTACATTTGACCAATAGGTCATTAAATGCAAAACATTGTATCTGGAACAAATGACATCAGTCTCCATAAGCCTTAGCTTGTCTCATGCTTGGGAAGGAGAGCATCATCCTGGGGCTTTTCCTCCAACCACTGACCTGTGGTCCCTCGTTCAACTTCCTAACTGGAAGTGGCCCTACCCTTCATGGAAAGGTTAGATATTAGGAACCATTAGGTTAGCCATCTAAGTATCTGGTGTTGTGTCCTTCCTAATGTCTCACGGTCACACAACTATAGATCCACTCTAACTATGTATGACACTACTGGAGACACTAGGCCATCTAGAGCATTGAGGACCAAAAATGCATGCAGAGACAGATGCGTTACTTTGGCCAAAGATTTACATACATACACGTTGTACAATGAATGTCATCATATGTCCACCACCCTGACTCAACTTATACGCTGTCATGTCCTATAGTAAGTTTATATTGACCTTTCTCTCTAGGTCTAGTATGTGTGGGTTCAATTTGATTCATTGTCCATACCTGTACAATCAACTCCCATCATACGTTGGTTATGACTAACTGGGTTACTTTCGTAATGTTGAACTTGTGACTCCTCATCACCTTGTTTTGCGGTCAAGTCATATCAATAATCGACCATATTTACCACCTTGGGTCTTCTATGGTTTACAATTTTGATATTAAGTTATCATATAGGTTGAAATACTCTAGGCATACCTTACCTTAGTAAAATAGAATGGTTTTCTTAATGATTGATAGATCTTATACCCTTAAGAGCATTAGGTGATAAACACTATCCCCATTTAATAAAATAAATAGTAGTTATCAATAGTAGAACAAATTCTTTTCTAATGACTTGCCTAGCATGCAAGTTGTTGTATAATATAACTATGATTTGTAATGATCATAACACCCTCTTAGTCGAAGGCAACAAGTTTAGTCATGGGTAATCTAATAACCCTTATTATATCACATTCAGGTTCTTATGCAAGTTGAGTCAACATTCGATTTGAGTGCTTTAAGCATAGTTTTGGTTAAGGCTGTATCAGCCATCAGCACACTCATGATGGTTGTGATAGTTTTATGCAGACCACGTCATTACTCAATGTATACATGTTGAAGTGTATGAATGGGCTCGGCTGAGATAGCCTCGAGCCATGGTACAATATGAGTTTCAATGTGTTAAGCTCAGCCTTCATGGCATTGAGCTATAGATATAACTTGATAAATATTGCTATATAGCTTGGCTTTCATAGCTAAGAGCTCTAATATAGATAAGGAGTATAATGTATAGAAGTTCAGCCTCCCTAGCCTTGAGCTAATGGTACAATAAAGAATGCAATACAGTGTCGCTCGGACTCCATGGCCTCGAGTGATGATACAATAAAGAACAAAATGAAATGCCGCTCGGCCTCCATGGCCTTGAGCTTAGCTACAGTTAAGATTTCGTTACAATTTAGCTCAGCCTTTGGCCTTGAGCATAGACACAGTCACGAATACATTGTAACACGGCTTGGTCTTAGGCCATGAGCCTCGATAGAGTCAAGAATATATTGCAATACAGCTCGGCATTACAGGTTTGCAAGCTCGGTCGTAAGGCCTTGAGTTTGTCATGCCCACATTTCCCATGCGATCACGACACGCATCACATGAACAAATAAAAATACATAAGGGAAGGCCTTAGCCTTGAAACCAACCTTAAAAAGCCCAATTTAGTAGATGGTTGACGTAGAGATTCTCCAAATCCTCCTCCAACATAAGCCACAAAACTCTCCAACTTTTTCCCCAAAGTAATTTCCAAATCAATAAAATTTGCCAAAAATTCAACAACCCATACCCTTCTCCAAGTGGGATTAAAATAAGCTCTACCCATGAGCTTTGAGGAATAGGGAGGTGACACTTGTCACCTCCTCACTCTTCCTCCCAAATACAAGCAAGACCCATGGAATGGGTGATGACACATGTCACTCACCCATCCCCAAGTCTCTCTCTCCCTTCCACTTGTCCTCTCTAGAACATGTGGGAGAGAAAAGTGGAGCTTAAGAGGGAATGGGTGACACATGTGTCCCATTCCTTTCCTCCCAAGAGGGACTACACAACCCCAAGGTACCCTCACCAATTGTGAGAGAGACTTGGAGTAAAGTCCTCCATAATTGAGGGGTCTTGGAGACATCCCCAACCTAGGGAAGAGGTAAGGATGAGGTTGAGTGTTTGACTCACTCATCCTCTCCCTCCCATGCCTCCAATTTCGTCACTTTACTTCAGGGTGAAGTTAAAGTGACCAAATGGAGGTTTACCTTGGGTTACTCAAACCAAAAAGGTCCCTAGACCCAAGGGGTACAACCCAGGGTCAAGTTTAGCTCATTTTGAGCACTAAGGGTTAAGTTAAAGCACATGAAAAGGGGTCTCAAAATTTAAAATTTAAAAAAATTGAAATTCAGAAGACAATATTCTTACAACACCAATTAGAATTCAAAATAAAAGAGGGGTAGACGTAGCCTGACTAACACAAGCAACACCATTATAGAAACTCATCATGCACATGGTTGATCTTGGTTCCTCGTGGAACTAGATCGGCTTCACAAGGGATAACAACATCATGTGTGGGATGATCTCCAATTTCTGTGGCTCGTTAGAAATACCTGCGCACTCAAATGAAAGTTAATTCCACATATATAATAGCCAAAGCAAATTAAAACATACACTCGCATAAAATATCACAAGTTCACATAAGCATCAAGGAAGTCACATTACAATTTAGATTCTAAATTATGCATTTCAAACATCCATTCCCAAGATAGAATCACATAACAAATTTCTATCTAACATCACCCAATTAGTTTTCCCATAACATTATAATATAAACCATATGTCTAACATCATTAGTAAAGCAATATCCAGGTTTAAACACATCGTAAACATACTAAGCATAACAAATCCACATATAGCATAAAGTCTAATAATCTAGAAAATTTGGGATCAACAGTCCCACAAGTCTAAATGTATCACCAACAGTAAATAAATAGTCAAATGCAAGGGAATGAAAAAGTAGGCCTCACATCCTTCCCCCCTAAGACTGTACTTCCTCCTGGAAGTCGTCAAAGAGGTGAGGATAAAGGGCCCTCAATCTCACTGCATCCTCCCATGTCGCCGTGACCTCATCGTACATGTCCCACTGGACCCTAATCTGGTCCAGCTCTCGACCTTGAAGGCCCAGTGTCCAATAAGCCAATATGTGAATTGGCTCCAAAGATAGGTGACTGTCTGCCTCTACCTGAAGAGCACTCCAATCCAATACATGAGATAAAATCAGATATGTAATGTAGTAAGACTGAAACATTAAAAACATCGTGGATACGTGATAGGCTAGGTAGCAAGGCTAGACGATAGGCTACAGGTCCTATCCGCTCCAATATCTCAAAAGGTCCTACAAACCGTGGTGTGAGCTTAGAGCCCTTTCCATAACGGATTGGACTCTTGTGTGGTCGCACTCTTATGAATACTTTGTCCCCAACTGAGAAGCTTCGATCTACCCTCTTAGCATCAGCATACTTCTTCTGTCGATCCTGTGCCTCTTGAAGTCTCTGCCTAATCAGTGTGACCTGCTACTCCATATCCTGAACTAACTCTGGACCAATGGTAACCCTATCCTCTATCTGATCCCAACTCAATGGTATCCTGCATGGTCTGCCGTATAAAGCTTGAAAAGGAGGCATACCCAACGAGCTGTGTGTTGGCAAGAGACACTATGTGGCTTCATGATTGTTGTCATTGATGACAACAAAGTCTATCTCACACATCCGCAGATCATAGTATGTCTATACCGGAAGTCAAATTGAAGAGTGTTTTGGTCCGGTGAACAAGAACAGAGCATGCAGCAAGGTTCGACAATCAGGTCCAGATCTCTTAGAGGATGTATCTCAAAAAAGTGTGGACTTGGGAAAGTCATGAGGAGTACCATGATTGCTATATTCTAGAGATTGAGCCTCCGGTGATGAAAGAGTGAAAAGATATGAGCATCTAAGTGTTGGGTTCCTAACAGGCAGAGCAAACTGAGGAAGAATTGACTAGCAAAACATCAGACTTTAATCTGGATGAGAAATTGATGATGATCAAGTTATTTAAGAGATCATACATGGTTGGCCAACTTGATTGATGACTTCTAACTCTATGTCTTGGATACGCATCACATTTTAAGCATGAATTCAGCTAACAAATCAGGGTTTAGTAAATATCTTGAGCATTCCGGTTGCCGACTAGAAAGATGTTGAAATCCTTGGTGCAGATATATATACCAGATGGATTTCGGTATGAAGGTGTGAGCGTGGAGAAATAGTGTGTGAGAAAGAGTAGAAAGAAGTGTGGAAGTAGCAATACAAGTCCGGTGACAGAACAACAACACTAAAGAAGAGGAAGTATGAAGTGCAGTAGATCAGTATATTGAGCCTAACCGGAACTGAATCTTAGCATATGTGGATGCCTCTCATTAGTTCAAACACCTAGCTACTTTCTATATACCTTGTAGACAGTGACTCTCTTGTAGGCAGTGTGCCTCTTATGAGCAGTATGCTCTGGCAGTGAGCCCTAATTGGCAAGTGCCATTTTGTACTTCTTATTCTTTTAACAGAGAATACAATCTTGGGTTAGTCACCCTGTGGTTTTTCCCTTAACAGGGTTTTCCACGTCAAAATCATTGTGTTATGTGTGTTGATTTTATTTCTGCTCTCATGGTTAAGTATGCTTATATATTTTGATGCTACACTAATTGTTAAAGAAGAATAGAAAGTAAAAATATTTAAGATAACTGATTCACCCCCCCTCTCAGTTATCCACCTTGTTTCCAACACTATGATGCCCATTATTGTAGGCAAACTCAACCAGATACAGATACTTCTCCCATCTAGACTGATGATCCATGACATACATGTGGAGCATATCCTCAAGAACCTGATTAACTCTCTCTGTCTGTCCATCGGTCTTAGGATGATAGGTGGAACTGAAGTTGATCTGTGTGCCCAATGCCTGCTGTAAGGCTCTCCAAAAGGCTGAAGTGAATACTGAGTCCCTGTCAGAAATGATATAGTGAGGTACCCCATGTAATCTAACAATCTGATCCAAGAATACTCTCGCCACAGATGGTGCATTGTACATCGTGCGTACAGGTGAGAAATGCACCACCTTGGTCAACTTGTCAACCATCACCATGATGGCATCATGGGTGCATGATGACATAGGAAGTCCAACAATAAAATCCATGGAAATGGTGTCCCATTTCCACTCAGGTATCTCGTGAGGGTATAAAAAACCCACTGGATGCTGATGCTCAGCCTTGACCCTCTGGCACTCAAGACAATGAGCAATGTATTCTGCAATATCTCGTCTCATGCCTTCCCAATGGTATAATTGTCACAAATTGGCATGCATCTTCTTCACCCTTGGGTGTGCTGCATAAGGTGCTCTATGAGCCTCTAAAAGAATAATTGCATGAAGATCACCCGCACGGGGTACATAGATGCGCTGTCAATGTCTCAGCAAACCATCTGACTCAAGAGAATATGCTGGAATCTACCCTTAGGGCCCTCTTTTCTAGATCTCCTGCTACACCTTAAGAAACCACTCATCCTCAGGCAGATGTTGTATGATACGCTCTCTCAAATCCACACTCAAGGTCAAGGTCAGCACCTTGTGGTGCCTCTGACTTAAGGTGTCAGTGACCACATTCTCCTTCCCTTTGATGTAGTGGACATCAAAGTCGTACTCACATAGAAACTCCATCCAATGCCGATGGTGGGAGTTCAAATTTGGTTGTGTGAATATGTACTGCAAGCTATGGTGATCCAAATGGAGCTCAAAGTGACGACCCAAAAGAAAGTGTCTCCAAAGAACAAGAGCATGTACCACTACTACGAGCTCTAAATCATGAGTAGGGTAGTTCAGCTCATGTGTCTTGAGCTTACATGACTCATATGCAATTGCTCTACCACCCTGCATAAGCATGAATCCCAAACCCTCTAGTGATGCATCTATGCAAACAACAAAATCCTCTGTAGAATCTAGAACCGCTAAGATGGGAGTGCTGATAAGATGCTCCTTGAGGACCCCAAAGGCCCTCTTGTACTACTCAGTCCAAGTGAAACTCTTCCCTTTCCATTGAAGGGAAGTGATGGGATGCGCTATCCTGGAAAAGCACTCTATGAATCTGTGGTAATAACCAGCTAATCCCATGAAACTCCTCACCTTTGTCACACTAGTGGGTGCTAGCCAATCCTGGATAGCTCTGATCTTCGATGGATCTATGGAGATGCCATCACCTGATAGGATGTGCCCCAAATACTGTACCTATGTTCTGAAGAAGGAACACTTCGCTAGGTTGCCATAAAGTTGCTACTCTCGCAAGCACTACAAAACCTGACGCAAATGATCCACATGCTCCTCCTTGGTCCACGAATAGATCAAAATATCATTGAGAAAGATGATCACGAACTGATCCAAGTAAGTGCAGAACACCCCATTCATGAGACTCATGAACACTACATGGGTATTTGTCAAACTGAAGGGTACCACTGTAAACTCATAATGGCCATATCTGGTTCAAAAAGGAGTCTTATGAATATCTACCTCTGTGATGTGCAATTGGTGATACCTAGATTTCAGATCAATTTTTGAGAACACTCTGGCTCCTTGCATCTGGTCAAAAAGGTCATCAATCTTAGGTAGAGGATAACGGTTCTTCACCATCACCTTGTTCAACTGCCTATAATCCATGCACAAGCGAAGAGACCCATCCTTATTCTTCACGAAGATAACCAGTACGCCCCATGGTGAAACGCTAGGTTAGATTTGCCCCTTCTCAAGTAACTCCTCTAACTACAGTTTGAGCTCCATGAGCTCATGTGTAGTCATCCTGTAGGGTACACGAGACACTGGCTCTACACCTAGCACTAGATCGATGTGGAAATCTACCTCTCTATGTGGAGGCATACCTGATAGTTCTAGCGGAAACACGTCGTTAAACTCTCTCAGGATAGGGTGGTCATCTAAAGAAGCCTCAGGCTCATCCTCTGATCTATCACTAACCGTGATAGCAAACATTTGACACCCCTTCTGCATGCAACACTTAAGCTGCTGTGCGGATATCATACAAACTGCCATGGGCTTCTGAATGCCCACTATCTCAACCGATGAACCATGATTATCTAAGAAGTTAATCCTCCTTCGGTGACAATCCATCTTGGCTCTATGAGCCATAAGCCAGTTCATACCCAAAACTACACCGTAGGATCCTAATGGCATAACTCTAAGGTCACAAGATGTAGTGAAGGAACCTAACAAAATCTCACAATCCTGAACCAAGGTATCTACTTACATCCTGGCCCCAGAGGCCAACTCAACCTCCCACCTAATGTCCTTCCTAGAAGCCACCAGCTTGCAACATTCCACTAACGATGTAGATAGAAAAGAATCGGTAGCTCCAGAGTAAAAAATAATAGAGATGGGGGCATCCCTGATCATACCTGATGTCTCAATCACGGATGCCTGATAGTCAACTTGGTAGTTATCACCCATTGCGAACATGCGGTGGGACTTGCCCACATCTCCTATAGTCTGCTCTGACCCTCCTGAATAGGGCTATCCCCCTACTGTGAAACCTTGTGGACACTCTCTGGCCAAATGTCCTGCCCCACCACAAACATGACATGGGCCCCTAGCCTGTATCTACCCTGACTGAGTCCTACCTGACTGCTGCTATCCAATCCATCTTGTGGACCCCTGTGAGCCTCTATACGACTGTTGTGACCTCGCGGGTCCTGCAGATGATCCTTGCTACCTCTGATCCCTACGCGGGCCCTGCTACTGCCAACCATAGTTTTATCCTCCCTGTGCCCTCTGTTGGGGTCTAGACCTCTGCTGATGCTCTTGTGGAGGCCTAGGATGTAAAGATGGAGAACTAAATCCTCCTCTCTATGGTGTTGGTGGTGGTCTACGAAAGTTCTATTGCTGTTGATGATTATGGTCCTGAAACTGCGGACATGAATTCTGCCCTCGTCCCTGAATCTCCTCTGCAATATAAGCCTTCTCAGCAGCCTCACTCATAGTTTAGGGGTCTACCATACGCATTGGTCCTGCTATTCCCTGATTCAAACCTCCAATGAATTTGTGCACATGAGTTTCTCATCATGGAGATACTCTGCGTAACATGGAAGCTCAATAAATCAGCTCTCATACTATGCAACAGTGAGTCCTCTTTGCTGTAAGTCATGGAACTCATCTATCCGGTGCTGTCTATAATGATCTGACAAGTAACGTGCATTAAAGTGCTCTATGAATGTGTCCCATGTGAGTGTCTCTAATGATAACCGGTGCTTGCACTCCTCAGTGCACCACCAAGTAACTGATGCATCTCTTAGAAGGTGTACTACCACTCATGCTTTCGTGTTGCTCCCATAAGGTCGCAATGCAAAGCATCTGTCTAGACTAATGAGCCAAGCCTCAGCCTTGGCTCCCTCTGTAGCTCCTGTAAAGGTAGGTGGATTAAGCCTAAGTAGGTCTCTGATGGGATCTCCTTTGTCTCTATGTCCTATAATCAGCTCATCCATACCATACTCATAAGGTCCATGATATACCTACTCTACCCTCACAGTCTCATCTCATCTCGCATGTCACAGAGGACTCCTACTCTGTGCTCTGTAAGATAACCCTACCTCCACTGTAGTATTAGTTATCTCTACAAAAAGCTCCACATGTGGCACCTCTCGCGGATCGACCTGGGGCTCTACACGTGGCTCAGCACGCGACTCCTCACGTGGCTCCTCTCACGTGGCTCCTCTCATGGATCAACGTGAGGCTCGTCATGTGGCACTGGTATAACTGGCGGTAGCCTCTCTAACATGGCCTGTAATGTCTATAAAATCTAAGGTCCTATATTAAGTACTGGTGGTGCCTGTGGTACTGGCAAATCTGCTAAGGCTGCTGGTACCTGTCCCTCTGCAGAGGAATCACTGTGCACCTTAGCGGATGCAGTGTTACACGATCACGCTGGCCAAATATGTCAGGGAGGCATCCTAAAAAACAAGGTAGACACTAATTAAATCAAAGTTGCAGAATAAGTAACGTGCCCAAATAAGCCCAGTGTTTAAACTTGGGCTCTGATACCAAATGTCATGCCCACATTTCCCATGCGGTCATGACACACATCACACAAACAAATAAAAATACATAAGGGAAGGCCTTAGCCTTGAAACCAACCTTAAAAAGCCTAATTTGGTAGATGGTTAATGTAGAGCTTCTCCAAATCCTCCTTCAACATAAGCCACAAAACTCTCTCCAACTTTTTCCCCAAAGTAATTTTCAAATCAATAAAATTTGCCAAAAATTCAACAACCCATACCCTTCTCCAAGTGGGATTAAAATAAGCTCTACCCATGAGCTTTGAGGAATGGGGAGGTGACACTTGTCACCTCCTCACTCTTCCTCCCAACTACAAGCAAGACCCATGGAATGGGTGATGACACATGTCACTCACCCATCCCCAAGTCTCTCTCTCCCTTCCACTTGTCCTCTCTAGAACATGTGGGAGAGAAAAGTGGAGCCTAAGAGGGAATGGGTGACACACGTGTCCCATTCCTTTCCTCCCAAGAGGGACCACACAACCCCAAGGTACCCTCACCAATTGTGAGAGAGACTTGAACTAAAGTCCTCCATAATTGAGGGGTCTTGGAGACATCCCAAACCTAGGGAAGAGGTAAGGATGAGGTTGAGTGTTTGACTCACTCATCCTCTCCCTCCCATGCCTCCAATTTCGTCACATTACTTCAGGGTGAAGTTAAAGTGACCAAATGGAGGTTTACCTTGGGTTACCCAAGCCAAAAAGGTCCCTAGACCCAAGGGGTACAACCCAGGGTCAAGTTTAGCTCATTTTGAGCACCAAGGGTTAAGTTAAAGTACATGAAAAGGGGTCTCAAAATTTAAAATTTTTAAAAAATAAAATTCAAAAGACAATATTCTTACAACACCAATTAGAATTCAAAATAAAAGAGTATGTAGACTTAGCCTGACTAACACAAGCAACAACATTACAGAAACTCATCATGCACATGGTTGATCTTGGTTCCTCGTGGAACTAGATCAGCTTCACAAGGGATAACAACATTGTGTGTGGGATGATCTCCAATTTCTGTGGCTTGTTAGAAATACCTGCGCACTCAAATGAAAGTTAATTCCATATATATATATATAATAGTTGAAGAAAATTAAAACATACACTCACATAAAATATCACAAGTTCACATAAGCATCAAGGAAGTCACATTAGAATTTAGATTCTAAATTATGCATTTCAAACATCCATTCCCAAGATAGAATCACATAATAAATTTCTATCTAACATCACCCAATTAGTTTTCCCATAACATCATAATATAAACCATATGTCTAACATCATCAGTAAAGCAATATCTAGGTTTAAACACATCGTAAACATACTAAGCATAACAAATCCACATACAGCATAAAGTCTAATAATCTAGAAAATTTGGGATCAATAGTCCCACAAGTCGAAATGTATCATCAACAGTAAATAAATAGTCAAATGCAAGCGAATGAAAAAGTAGGCCTTAGATTTATTGCCATAAATAATTTAACAGAGGTAAAGATACCATAGTGACAAACATAACAACATAGGCTCCATACGAAATGCATGTATGGGAGCTTAATATAAAAGATACTCATTACCCATAGTTTATACAAGAATAACATTCTTTACTCTACCTGAGCACAATCCTTCGAAATAGAAGGTATTTCTAGCTCGACCTCTATCATTTTGTTCTGAATGTCTATCCCAAACTAGTACCCGTTCAAGTTGTTCTAAGTTTCTTTACTTCTCCAGCTTCCTAGAAAGCTTTGCCACCCCCAAAGAAAAGACCGAAACCTCTTTTTTCATGAATGGTGCTCTTCAAAATGATAACTAAACTTGTTATCGTGCCCTTCTTGGCATGCTGATTTGGGTGGGAAACTACCACCCCCACTAGGCTAGCTTTCTCATTAAAAGGCTCGTTCAAAGCGACATGCACCTATGAAGGGTGATCTCAAAGCTCCCATTTGCTTCTCAAAATCAACTATTCAACAAATTTTATTATTATTCATTAATATTAAATAATAGGTTTTAAAATAGTCATAACAATATTCTTGTCAATCCTCTAAAGAGGTTCCCTCTTATAGACATATATTTACCCTTACTAAATGATAGGGTTAAATAATATATATATGATATTAAAGATTATCTCTAAAGAAATGAAATCAAAAGATGACACACAACAAGATTATCGGTTATCAGGGTCAAGTAATACTCCCCCTAAATCGACTATAACCCTTAGTCGAATGACTACGAAATAATATCCCCATACAAATAGGATAATGAGAGATCTTTTCGTCTCTTAACATGACTATCTCTCAACTTGTGATGATGTTCTAGGAATGTCGTCTAGTCATCATATCTTGTCATGATAGCACCATCGACAAAAATGACTCACATAGAACATAATTACTAAGAAAGGAGACATAGTTTATGACAACTTATAAGGGATTCAGAAGGACAGAGAAACTGATACTTAGATGGCTAATCAATCTTGTTTTCTCAACGTCTTACCCTTCCTCCGAGATGATACTCTCCTTCCTTCTCTGAAGGACGTTACATTTTCCTATTCACACTCAAGACCACAAAACCACAATCAGTGCATCATTATCATATGCATAATATAAGTCATTTAATGTACAAAACTAATTAACATCAGTCATTAACCACATAATCAAAGATCAAATTAGATATTTCCACAATATCAGATTAGTTGACTATGACTAATCCTCCTGATTATCATGAAAAGTTAATGATTAAGTCTAATTGTAAGTTGGAGATGTAACATATCTCCCCCCCATAAGAATCATCATCCTTGATTATTAATGGTCTTCAAAATCAACCAATATAATAATAAGAAAAGTGTTGTGCCTCTTTGAGAACTTCAAAGGGACTCACATATCTAAGAGTCAGTTTGAAAATCTTTCCAAACTTAATGAGGCTCTTTTGAATTTTTTACCGTTAAAGGTACTTTCTCTCCCACTATGAAATGCCTTTTGATGCGCTTAGTATCTGCAAAACTTTTCTATTTATCATTGGCTTCTGTTAGCCTTCTCTTAATCAAATGGACTTGCTCTTCCATCTCTGATAGCATTTCTGGACCAAGGCTAACCCTATCTTCTCTCTTGTCCCAGCTTATAGGGGTTTGGCACTTCCATCCATATAATCACTCAAATGGAGCCATCTTAATAGCTAAGTGATAGGAATTATTGTAGGTGAATTCCACCAGAGGAAGATAATCCTCCCACTATATTGTTGATCCATACAATACATCCTCAATAAATCCTCCAGCACTTGGTTCACCCTCTTAGTTTGTCCATCCATTTCAGGATGATAAGTAGAGCTTATATTCAACTAGGTTCTAAGTGAAGAGAATAAGGTTTTCCAAAACCTTGATGTCATTCATGCATCCCTATCTGAGATAATCTTCTCAGGAATGCCATGCAGTCTGAAAATCTCTTGAACAAATTTTTTAGCAATGATGGGTGCCCCATCTGTCAAGTTTCTAGGTATAAAATGAGTGGCTTTGGTGAGTCTATCCACCACAACCAAGATAGCATTGTTCATGTTCCTTGACATAGGAAGCCCTTGCACAAAGTCCATGCTTATAATTTGCCATTTCTAGTCAGGAATTTCATGAGGGTATAAGAGCCCTATCGGGTGATGGTGTTCTACCTTCACCCTCTAGCATTCAATACATGTAGCTACAAAATTTGTAGCATCCCTCTTCATTCCTTTCCAGAAATATAGGGGTTTCACATTAGCAAGTAACTTTGTTACTCCAGGATGCCTAGAATATGGTGTAGAATGAACCTCTTTCCATACCATATTCCTTGACTCTGCTGAGTTAGGTACATACATCCTTCCTTTAAACCTTAATAACCCATCTGGTTCAAGGTTGAATCCTTCATATCTTAGGTTTTGGGGGTGTTCTTCAAGGGCTTGTTTTACCTGCTCGTAAAACTCATCTCCCTTTGATTTTTGTAACACTTGATTCCTAAAATTAGAATGTATGGAGATCATGGAGGAGATGTGCCTTCTCCTACTCAAAGCATTTGCCACCTGATTTTCTATATATATTTTATCTCAAAATCATATTCTGAGATGAATTCCAACCATCTTCTTTGCCAAGCATTAAGATGTGGTTGAGTGAACAGATATTTGAGTCCTTGATGATATGTTTTCAGCTCAAAAGGTTTTCCAAGTAGATAGTGTCTCCACATTTGAAGTGCGTGAATGACTACTACAAGTTACAAATCATGTGGGGCATAATTTTGTTTATAAGTTTTCAGTTTACGTGATTCATAGGTGATAACCTGTCCATCCTGGACTAGTACACCACCTAAACCTTCTCCTGAAGCATCGGTAATGACTACAAATTGACCCTCTGGGTTGGGTACTTTCAAAATTGGCGTTGAAGTCAATTTTTTTTTCTTCAGTAGGTCAAAGGCCTCCTGGCACTTATCTGACCATTTGAATCTCTTGCCTTTTCTTTGCAAGGAAGTTATAGGATATACAATTTTAGAGAAGTTTTTCACAAACTTCCTATAATAACTAGTAAGGCCCATGAAGCTTCAGACCTCATGAACATTTCTCGTTATTGGCCATTTCAAAATAGCCTTAATCTTAGTTGGGTCCACAGCTATTCCCTAAGCTGAAATTATGTGGCCCAAATATTGTACCTTCTTTTGAAAGAAAGTACATTTGGAGAGATTACCATATAGTTTTTTCTCTCTCAACCTTTGAAGAACAATTCTTAGATGTTGTAAATGCTCTTCCTCATCTTTAGAATAAATCAAAATGTCATCACAAAAAACTAAGACAAACTTGTCCAGACAGTCTCTGAACGTTGTTCATAAGATTCATAAATACCGCTGGCGCATTCGTCAATCCAAAAGGTAGGACAATGAATTCATAATGTCCATACTTGGTTCTAAAGGTGTCTTATGGATGTCCTCATCCTTCAACCTCAATTGGTGATATCCAGACTGAAGATCGATCTTAGAAAACACAATTGGTCCCCTCATCTGATCAAAAAGATCATCGATGGGAGGTAATGGGTATTTATTTTTAATGGTTGCTTTATTCAATATGCGGTAATCTATGCACAACCACAAAGTGCCATCTTTCTTTTTCACAAATATGACCGGGGCTCCCCATGGTGACACACTGGGTCTAATCAAGCCTTTGTCTAACAATTCCTATAATTGAGCTTTCAGCTCTATTAGTTTTGTAGTGGTCATTCTGTAGGGAGCTTTAAATATAGGTTCCGACCCTAGAATCTTATCTATGTCAAAATCAAAGGCTCTTTTAGGAGGTAATCCCTGTAGCCCATCCAGAAATACATACTCAAAATCTCTAAAGAAGGGATACATGTCCATATCTGATCTCTTCTGATCTATGGACTCCCTCTTCCCAACTTGAAAAAGGAATGTTGGTATACCTAATGGTACACCGTGGGTTCCATCATTTTTCTTGATTTGCAGTCAACTATGATGACCAACAAGCATCCCATACTACTTGCAATCATCACTAACAAGGGCTCAAGTGTGCTAACACATAAAGTTCATGGTTCACTGGTTCACATAATCTCCCATCATTTTTCCTAGTTCACAGCGAACTGTGATGACAAGCAAGCATCCCATACTACTTGTTGTCAACACTGGCTAAGGACTAGGGTAACAATGTATGCATTAACAACCAACTATGATGACAAGCAAGCATCCCATACTACTTGTTACCATCACTAGTTAAGGAATAGGTATAACAACATACATCACCTATGGCTTTTAAGAAGATTTCCACATCCCGATAAACCATCGAGTCAGTGGATCCTAACATCTATCACCTTCATGCCATTGGTGATAGTCAGTCCAACCTGATATAGGGTAGCTCCTGGCATCTATCACCTGTATAGTATTGGTGAAATCCGGCTAACCCTAAGATGCAATGGATAGCACCTGGTATCTATCACCTCCATAGTACGGTGACAACTAGCTAAACCACACCTGTATCATAACATGTCCCAAGTTATACTTGTAGATCTCAAGCCTAACTCCATTTTCTTATTCATTCACCATGTGGATGCTGCACCCACCAACTGGTATGCTCCCCATACTATTTTGGTGGTCTCATTAAAGTTTCTTCTTTCAATTTTTTTTCCATTTCTGTAAGTCATGCCTCTGCGGTATCTCCCCTTATGGATCAATCAAATTTATGAGGCATGACCTTCTTCATGTCTCAAGGTAGTTCCAAAGCCATATGGATCCTCATATCCATTTCTTGTCTAGTCTCAGAGTTATTTTCTCCGTACTCACTTTGGGTGGTGTCATTATGATGTACCTCATCATCACCCCCATCTCAGGCATCCCGCCTGGGTCCTTGTCGACCCCTAGCCTCCTGTTCAAGAGTTTCTACCCTCGTTCTTGTTTCTTTCAATAAAATTAGAATCTAGTCTAACTTAGACTTAGAGTTCCCTAAAGGATATCCTTCTTCCTGGTTGTCTCCCATCCTAGTTCTAATATGAACCTTTGCTGCAATCTACTTCTTTTTGAAGTTTGCAGATTAATCATGGATTAATTTTTCCATGTCATTTAATTCATTCATAATACAAATCTATTCTCATTCAAGTAATCTTTAACAAGAAAGGAAAGATTGTCAAAATTTTGCCATTGCATTGTAGTTTTCATTAAATTACATATAATCCACCAAAACTACAAAATTGTTTTTACACCTTGCTATTGCAAGTCATTTACAGTTTGGGATAAATTCCCATATTCATATTTTCATTTCAATCTTAGAAGGTGAGGCTACACATTGGTACTCCTTCACAATCTCCTTAGGTACATCATAATCCTTAGGATTATTTTCCTCAGCTAGTGATTAAAGGGCAGAGGGTCCTGCTGATGTGTTAGTAGAGTTAGGGGCAACCATCCTTTCTGCTTTCCTTAACTCCTGCTTGATGCATTTCATAGCATTAGCAAAGGTTTCCTCATCAGTTAACCATGCTCCTACCAGGTAGCTAGTCTATTCAAGTTTCTTCATCCTTGAGGCTCGTGCCTTCAAGATCTTTTGTTGATGTAGGTAACGTCCATGTTCAATTACCTTCTTCTGAGGTGTTGTTCTAATCCTTACCATTCTAGCATAGAACATCCAAACATTAGCATACTTAATGTTGGACACAAATAATCATCAAGTAGTGAGCTCATAGGTCCATGTATTGAACCTGGTAGCTCTAATACCATATGTAACATCTCATTCCATAATGCTCAAGATTTAACATAAAAATTCACCTTAATCAAGAGATTGGTTAACAATAGGATTATCAAAACCAAAATTTAACCATAATGAATCATTATCATTTCATCAACTAAGCATGATATTTTAAATAGAATATAATAAAGCTTACAATATAATAATCATTTACATATCCTTAGTGAGTATCCATCACTATTCATGTACAAGTTATGCCCAAGGCATCATAAATCAATTTATACATTACATTTGACCAACAGATCATTAAATGCAAAACACTGTATCTGGAACAAATGACATCAGTCTCCATAAGCCTCGACTTGTCTCATGCTTGGGAAGGAAAGCATCATCCTGGTGCTTTTCCTCCAACCACGGACCTGCGGTCCCCTGCTCAACTTCCTAACTAGAAGTGGCCTACCCTTCATGGAAAGGTTAGATATTAGGAACCATTAGGTTAGCCATCTGAGTATTTGGTGTTGTGTCCTTCCTAATGTCTCACGGTCACACAACTATAGATCCACTCTAACTATGTATGACACTACTGGAGACACTAGGCCATTTGGAGCACTGTGGACCAACAATGCATGCAAAGACAGCTGCATTCCTTTGGTCAAAGATTTACATACATACATGTTGCACAATGAACATCGTCATATTTCCACCACCTTGACTTGACTTATAAGCTGTCATGTCCTACAGTAAGTTTATATTGACCTTTCTCTCTAGGTCTAGTATGTGTGGGATCAATTCGATTCATTGTCCATACCTGGACAATCGACTCCCATCATAGGTTGATTACGACTAACTAGGTTACTTTCGTAACATTGAACTTGTGACTCCTTGTCACCTTGTTCCACAGTCAAGTCATATCAATAATCGACCATATTTGCCACCTTAGGTCTTCTATGGATTACAATTTCGATATTAAATTATCATATAGGTTGAAATACTCTAGGCATACCTTGCCTTAGTAAAATAGAATGGTTTTCTTAATGATTAATAGCTCTTATACCCTTAAGAGCTTTAGGTGATAAACACTATCCCCGTTTAATAAAATAATGAGTAGTTATCAATAGTAGAACAAATTCTTTTCTAATGACTTGGCTAGCATGCAAGCTGCCATATAATATAACTATTATGTTTAATGATCATAACACCCTCTTAGTCAAAGGCAACAAGTTTAGTCATGGGTAATCTAATAACCCTTATTATATCACATTCGGGTTCTTATGGAAGTTGAGTCAACATTCGATTTGAGTGCTTCAAGCACAGTTTTGGTTAATGTCATATCGACCATTAACACAGTCATGATGGCTGTGATAGTTTTATGCAAACCACGTCATTATTTGACGTATACATGTTGAAGTGTATGCATGGGCTCAGCTAAGATGGCCTCAAGCCATGGTACAGTATGAGTTTCAATGTGTTAAGCTTGGACTTCGTGGCCATGAGCTATAGATATAACTTGATAAATATTGCTATATAGCTCGGCTTTCATAGCCGAGAGCTCTAATACAGATAAGGAGTATAATGTGTAGAAGTTTAGCCTCCTTGGCCTCGAGCTAATGGTACAATAAAGAATGCAATATAGTGCCACTTGGCCTCCATGGCCTCGAGCGATGATACAATAAAGAATGAAATACAATGTCTCTCAACCTCCATGGCATCCAGCTTAGCCACAGTCAAGATTTTATTATAATGCAGCTCAACCTTTGGCCTTGAGCATAAATATAGTCACAAATACATTGCAACATGGCTTGGCCTTAGGCCATGAGCTAAGACATGGTCAAGAATACATTGTAATATAGCTCAGCCTTACAGGTTTGCAAGCTCAGCTGTAAGGCCTCGAGTTATTGCCAAAAGGAATTTAATAGAGGTAAAGATACCATAGTGACAGACATAACAACATAGGCTCCATACGAAATGCATGTATGGGAGCTCGATATAAAATATACTCATTACCCATAGTTTATACAAGAATAACATTCTTTACTCTACCTAAGCACAGTCCTTCGAAAGCAAAGGTATTTCTAGCTTGACCTCTATCATTCTATTCTAAATTTCTATCCCAAATTGGTTCCCGTTCAAGCTATTCTAAGTTTCTTTACTTCTCCAGCTTCCCAGAAAGCTTTGCCACCCCAAAAGAAAAGACCAAAACCTTTTTTTCATGAATGGTGCTCTTCAAAATGATAACTAAACTTGTTATCATGCCCTTCTTGGCATGCCGATTTGGGTGGGAAACTACCACCCCCACTCAGCCAACTTCCTCATTAAAAGGCTCAATCAAAGAGACATGCACCTATGAAGGGTGAGCTCAAAGATCCCATTCGCTTCTAAAAACCAACTATTCAACAAATTTTTATTATTATTCGATAATATTGAATAACAGGATTTAAAATAGTCATAACATTATTGTTGTCAATCCTCTAAAGAGGTTCCCTCTTATAGACATATAGTCACCCTTACTAAATGATAGGGTTAAATAATATATATATGATATTAAGGATTATCTCTAAAGAAATGAAATCAAAAGATGATACACAACAAGATTGTCGGTTGTCGGGGTCAAGTAATACTCCCCCTAAATCGACTATAACCCTTAGTCGAATGACTAGGAAATAATATCCCCATACAAATAAGATAATGAGAGATCTTTTCATCTCTTAACACAACTATCTCTCAACTTGTGATGATGTTCTAGGAACGTTGTCTAGTCGTCATATCTTGTCGTGATAGCACCATCGACAAAACGACTCACATAGAACATAATTACTAAGAAAGGAGACATAACTCATGACAACTTACAAGGGATTTGGAAGGACATAGAAACTGATACTCAGATGGCTAATCAATCTTGTTTTTTGAACATCTAACCCTCCCTCCAGGATGATACTCTCCTTCCTTCTCTGAAGGATGTTACATTTTCCTACTCACACTTAGGACCACAAAACCATGATCAATGCATCATTATCATATCCATAATATAAGTCATTTAATGTACAAAACTAATTAACATCAGTCATTAACCACATAATCAAAGATCAAATCAAATATTTCCACAATATCAAATCAGTTAACTATGACTAATCCTCCTGATTATCATGCAAAGTTAATGTTTAAGTCTAATTGTAAGTTGAGGATGTAACACTTATTTATCCAAAGCCAAACTATAATAACCCACTTGCAATAGAGAAATGACCGAACACAAAGCTTGCATTGATTTAAATGCTATCATACATTATCAAATCCCATTACAATCGCACTAGCAAATGTGGTGAAGGAAAAAAACAAAGCTACGACAATGCATTCCCCTAAATTATTACAAACAACCATGAAGACATACCAATGCATGAAAATGTGTGTTACAATCCTTCCTACTCTGTATCAGACATATTGTTTCATTCACTGCCCAGACATTTTTCTCTGCTTGATGTCCTAAAATCTTCCTTAGGCATTTTCCAAACTAGACAATTGGTTCAGTGACCAACCCCTTGAAAATATCTTTAATCCTTTATTTATAGCCTGAGTAAGTCAGTCTGAGAATGAACTAGGTGCAAAAATCCTTAACCACCCCAACCATTGCATTAAAAAAAATTGAATTCGGCCACCCACTTCATAGTAATGGCACCGCTGGAAGTAGTTGGTACGTTCCCAAGTGGTTGGAGAAGCCTGGAAGGCCAGGAAGCCAACCTCTGAAAAGTTAGAGTTTCAGACCTCGGGCTTTTGGCCTTCGTCCCTCTACCTTTGCCTTTTTACCTTTGTCTCCTTACTTTTATTGGACTTCAGGCTGCAGGCATCCTAAATTTCACCTTCCATAAGGAAGAAGAAAGAATATAAAATCCTGACCCTCGAAGTCCACAACACTTAGTATATTCTTCAAGCCTTAGGCGGACTTCATCCTTTCGGCCTTCTGCCTTCCAAAACACTTAGTAAAATTTTGAAAATGCCAAGGGTGGCCACTAGACCTTCTCCCTACACTACAATTGCCATGTGTCCATTTCTTGCAGCTACGCATTGAATCTTTCTTGCAGACAATATTCCCCTGTGACACTGTGCTATCATCCAATCCTTATCAACCCCACCTCTTCACCGCAACACTAAAGAAGGCAGAACTATACAACTTCAAAGTTTGATGCTCCACAACATTCCTCCATACATAGAATAATTTTCATCACATAGAGGAGACTTTGGCCCTCGGGCCCTCTCCACAACACTTGCCATTAGGAAGATGGAAGGGAGGAACTCTAACCTCCAAAACTCTGCTAAACACTTAGGCAATTTTTGGGACCAAAAGGTGAAGCATAGAGGGAAGGAGGAAGCCCAAAAATCTAACCTCCGACAAAGGGAGAAAACATAAGGGAACCTTAGGATATTAGGTCTTAGCCAATTTTTTTGAGTTTCCTACCTTGTATTTTCAAATGACAAACACATGAAAACCTATGAAAAATATCTCTGATCGGTTATAAACTATAGGTTCAAGTGGGAGTCACATGAGACTTGGGGGAAAAATGGGGCATTTTGGAAATATATTTTTTAGGTGTCAACATATCCTATCATATGATATGGACATCCACTGTCAATGATCCATTCATCTTCCTTTTTAGCATGGAATGCAGACAACTCTCCTGGACTTTGTTCCTTCACACAACTTGCAAGATTAGCAGAAATAGGTTATTCTCTAAGTGCAATAAATAAACATTCACTACTGTTACCATTATCAGAATCAGGTTCATCATCAGTTACTCCTTGGTAATCAAATTGCCTCAACACCTCTTCCACCGATCTAGTGGTTAGTGAAGCAATCAACTTCTATAAGAGATAGGTTCCAATACACCGTTGCCAATACCAACACTTGGTTGGAAAAGAATGGAATTAAATTGAAACCCTTCAATACTAGATCTAAAGAGGAAAATGCTGAAGGAACTTCTAAGAAACAAGAAGAGATTAGAATGGAAAATAGGGAAGATGCTTCTAGTTTCGGGAAAAGGGTGAAAATTGTTTTCAAAAATAAAGGGGAGAAAGGAAAAGGAGGGGACATCTACACAAGTGGCTACCGAAAAAAATCATTTTTCTATTGAAACACAAGCTCCTCCTGCTACTACCCAACTAGAATCATGACAGGTTCTAACTCCTCCTCCACATCCTATTATTACAACTGTGCAATCCTCACATTTTGTTTATGCCACTCCATCCATCCATGTGCAAACTATTTATTCATCTCTCGCATCACCTACAAGTGATTCCTTGTTTGAAATCCCTCCTCATGGTACCTTAGAGCAAATGTTTGGATCACTTTCCTCCTTGCCTAGTCCCACACATTCATCATCGCCATCCTCCAATCCATTTATCACAACCCAACTAGACTTTGACAAGGTCTTATCCACTCCTGTGCCTAATCTACTAGAAGAAGTCAACCCCACTGCCATATTGACCCAAACACCACCTATAATTACCACCACTCCATTGGTATCCACTCCATTATCGGGTAACCCCATTCCATCTTCCATTTCATTCACCTAACAACCCAATGATACTATCGCCTCATCACAGTCTTTGGGGACACAATCTGGAGAAGATCCATCTACCCTTCCCCCTTGGTTGGTGTCACAGACACCAAAGAGGAAGAAGAAAGCAGTATAACTGGATGAGTTTGACTTCGGTCAATTAGTCCCAATAAAGCCCAAATCTGCAAAGAAGGATAAGACTATATCAAGGGTGGCCATGGACTCAGCCAGGAATAAATATGCAAAAGTTGTTGTACCACCAAAGGATAAGAACATTGAAGATATCCAAGCTGCATATTATTCTATTTCACAAATAGAGCTTGGAAAACAAATGCACAAAGGTGCTAAGGAAGATTTGCAGGCAATGATGGCATCTTTGTTGGAAAGGTATGATAAGGATAAGTTGATCAAGGATCAACTTAAAATTTAGGTGGAACAATTAACCTCTGTTATGTTGAAAATTGCTCAATCTTCTAAATCAATAGAGCCTTTTGGAACCAATGTTGATGAAGAGGCTATTAAGAAAGCATAGAAGATTGGGTCACAAGGGCAGGCAATTAGTGCCTAGATATATAGACTACATGCTCAAGGTACCAAACTTATCCAGTCTTCTATCAAACTTTTTGACAACTTGGGAGAGGTAAAGAAAAAGTTTACTCAGACTCTTGAAATTCTATCTCAAGACATGTAGCTAATAGAGAAATATGTTCACACCTAGACCATACGACAAACCAAGTTAGAAATTTTGATAGAGTAGGGGGTAATCCCCAATAGGAATGTGTACATAGAATACAAGAAGGCTATGAATAATAAGGTAGAGGTTCTGCAAAATCTAATCAATGATCTCAAAGAAGCCCTGGATGTAAACATTACCAAGGGGCTAGTCATTTCTAACAAAGTTGGAGAACTTCCTTGTTAGATGTTGGGTGACAATCAAAAGATGCTCCCTGTTGAAGCAATTATCCAAGAGTTCATGACATTGGTTCAAGCTGAAACGAAGCTAGAAACCTTTTCACTGGTGTCAATTGATCAACTAGTGTATTTTTAGGTGATCTTGGATAAATTCTAGAAGATTTTGGAAAGGAATAAAGGATTGTCAGTCAACATCTCAGACTCCATCACAAGAGTCCTTACTATATTCAGATATATGCTAGGACCAAGCGAGAATGATGTCCAAGCGGCGTTGAAGAGATATGGTGGGAAAGAATAAACAGGACGAAGTTCCTATGTCTATAGACACTTAGTTTATTTTCAAAGCATTTCGTATGTATTTTTGTAAAATGTAATTTACATGTAGGAATAGTACATAGTCCTAAGCAAAATCAGACTCTGTCTAGACTAGGTCAAGGTAGTTAAGTTTTTCCTATTTTTGTTCATTGGCTCCTCTCTATAAATAAGATGGTGCTCATTTGTAAATATTATCTTTTGTCTAATGAGTGAAATGCTACTGCATTGAGAAGCAACTTGAAACTTTGATTTCAAAGTGTAGATCTTTATTTCAGTTAATACAAGAAAGTCAAGTTGGCATTTAATCTTTGTGATGAAATAAACTTGTGTATGGGAATGTTCTTACATCCTTTCCATTACATCTTCTTGTTTGTTTGATTGGATTGTGGTGTGAATCTATATGAGTTGGAAGGTGCTAGAAATTTGATTTTGAAGTCTTTGAGCTACAACATCATTTCTTGAATAGTGTTATGTGTTCGTGATTGGAGGTGACTTTGGAGACTTTAGGCTGCGATTTATTAATCTTGATTATTTAATCTTCATTGGCAATAAGGTGGAGACTTTAGGCTACACTTTGCATCCATTTTCATTTTTTGATTAGCGTAGGAAGCAACAAAAGTATTTGAGATTTTGTGGGTTTCTTGTGATTGACACACACTAGTATTATTTTAACTTTATTCTTATGTCCAACTAATCTGAAGATTGGTTATTATTTCTCCAACAAGTAGTTTTACAATTTATGATATATTGTAATCATCAAAGTGTTTTAAGTATAAAATTGTAGGTGATAATCAATTCTAAAGGAAGAGAATTGGATGATATGGAAACAACCACATTATAAGTCTAGTGTAAATAAGTGTAACTAATTACTTGTTGTTCTTAGTTTGAAATAAGAAGGGCACCTCCCCTTTCCTCGAGGAGAGATTCAATCTCATCACATTATGGCTGAAAGTACCATTCTATTACCATTTTGTTGATGACAAAATATTCACCCAAAACATATTTCTGTATACACTTTTTTGGCACGCCTTGTGGGACACATGTCCTTGATTTGACCCTCTTTTGGGAGAAGTTGCATAATTTTTCCTTGCAGGTTATAGATTCGTGCTTATAAGTGTCAATCTGGGCCTATGCTATGATTCCACCCCTTCATTTGATGATCCCACTCCCCTGTTCTCCAGATTAGTGCCCACGCTTCACGAATTCGTGCCTATGCATCATAGATTAGTGTTTGTGTTTGTGGGCCTCATTTATGGAATCTGACTTTTGGGTTTGGTGTCTTTTAACTTCTACATTGCAGATCTGGTATTATTTTTGCCTGACAATGTGTTTTGCAAGGTTTTCATGTCATTTTAGGGTTCATTTTAGACTCTATAATAGATTAGCTTCTACACTTCATGGATTAGCCCTATGCTTCATATTTTAGTGCCTATGTTTGTGGGCCTCATTTTTGGAATTTGACTTTTAGGTTTGGTGTCTTTTCATCTCCACATTCTAGACCTGGTCTTGTTTTTGCCTGACAGTGTGTTTTGTATGGTTTTTAAGTCATTTTAGGGTTCATTTTGGCCTTTGTCATAGATTAGCACCCATGCTTCAAAGTTTAGCACCCTTTCTTCATAGATTAGTGCCCTTGCTTCATAGTTTAGTGCCCATTCTTCATGGACTAGCACCTATGCTTCACAATTTAGCACATGTACTTCATTTGGGCATAACTTTTACATATTAAATTGAAATTTGATGATTTTTTTTTGAAATTGTATATAAAATCATAGGGAATGTTTTGGTAACATCTAATATATATCTTGACAATTATTTCTGATTTTGTTGTAGATTTATGGCTCAATGCATAAAGTTGGGGGACCAAAAAGTGGCCACAACCACTTTTTGGTCCTAATAAACTATAACGCGAGCACATTATAACATGCTCGCGTTATGGATCGGTATTACTGAGCCTAAAATGCAATTGCATTATAATGTACTCATGTTTTAAGTTTGCAAAAAATAAAATAAAAAGGGCAAAAAGTGAAACCCATGGCTCATTTGCAAAAATTGGCCGCAAGTTTCACTTCTGCTAACATGAGCGCATTATAGGAGACTTAGAAACAACAATTTGAAAGAGAAATTGACAATTTCGCCATGCCACCTCACCAATCCCACTCTTGAGGATGTCATGGACAAAGTGTAGAGGGTGTAGCAACTGAACAAGGTAGGGTTTGATTATTTTTTTGTGAATTTGAAAAGAATTATTTAATTTTGCAATGTTTTGATTAGATTTTTATCTTGAATTTTCAGCCAATGAGCCACCAAAAAACCCTAATCCAACAAAGGAGGCTCAAAATAACCCCCTTCAAACTAAGGAGAACCCTCCAAACCGCCCACCTTCATGTACTCACCATCAAAGAGACATACAAGAAAACTATTTAGGGCAAATTGAAGAAAACAAAAAACATCTTGAAACCCTAATTAAAACATTAAATACTCCAAATGCAAGCACCGATCATAGGAGAGCTCTTGTCAAGTCATTAGAGGTCATTGTTTCTCATATTGAATTGGTGACAAACTATATCACCAAATGGAATGACTATAGGGAGAGGAGTCGGTAATACTATGCTGACAAATTATCTTACAAACAAGTGAAGGAAAAAAATTACAAAATCTCAATTATGTTCACATTTTATCAATCCTAAAACTGGCCATACACTAGAAGATACTTGCAAACAATTCCTAATTCATTGGTGTGTGAATGAAGATATATCCCAAAACTTTTGGGATAGATGGTACATGGTATTTGATGAGTGTCCTTGTAATAACAATAAGGTGCCGTAATATTTCTTGAGAAAACTCTATTGTGAGTTCATCCTCAAGGAGATTCCTAATTACTTCGACATTCAAGAGTTCCAGGGCAGAGGTGGTGGGTCTACCAAAGATAGAGAGGGGGCGCATCGAGACCAGAACTGCGTACCTAGACCCCTCATGAGGCCAACACATATCTCACTCCCTTTCGCTTCGAAGGAGAGTGTTGAGGTGGAGACACTACATTCATTGAGTTCTCTCACCCCGTCTTTAGCACAGCATGGCAATGATCTTACCCAGGACAATCAGGGTGAGAGTAGTAGGCATCATTTGTCCCCACATCTTTGTAGTTCATGTGGGAACTTGTGCAATTATGGGACCCAGGACTCTCACCAGGACTCTGCGACGTAGAGGCAATAGCTAGTGATGGATACATCTGTATTGGATAATATTGTTCTCATAGATGACCTTTTACAACATACGTTTGGTATTGACTCCCAGGTAATTTTTTACAAGGTTCATCTTGATTTAATATATTTGTATTTGAAATTTCTAATTGATTATATGACTATCTATATTATAACTCAAAATTAATGTATGTAATTGTCTACACTATGAAATTTTAGGGTCAAAGTATTCATCCTGATCTGTTAGCCATCCAGTGCAGGGTTATGAGAGGAGGTCTAGTCAACAGTTATGTAGTTTATCATAAGATCATAAATATAGTACATATATAAATGGTACTCTTATTTAGTGACAATTTAATAATGAACAGGGAGCTTCTATTGAGAATAAGGAATATTGATAGGGGGTGAATCAGTATTCCACAAAACTACTTAACAAATTTATTTATCCAATTTCCAAAGTTAATAATATGAAAGAAGAATAAACATAGAAACAACAACCACAAAGACATAACACATGAACACCAGGATTTTTACGTGGAAAACCCAAAAAGGGAAAAACCATAGTGAGTGTTAGCTCACAATATATTAATATAACACAATACTAGATTACAATAAGGCTCACTGCACTGAGAAATGCTCATTGCAAGAAAGGCTCACTGTCTAGAGAAAGAAGGAAGAAAGAAGAATGGCTCATTACCAAGCTGAGCTGCTCAAATTGCATCTACATATGCATAGTTACAACTCTAATGAAGCACAAAATACTATCTCAAAACTCTTCATGTCTGACTGCTCTATTTCACTACTCTGCTTTTTACATGGGAATAAGATCTCTCTTCTTCTGCTCTTTATTGCTTCAACAAAATCACCTTCCACTATAAGTCGCACATATGTATGTTCACACTCGCATCACACCACACAAACACTAAATTTGATCCCTTATATATATTTGCAACACATGATATCTTCATATTAGGTCAACCTAATAAAGTGAAGCATGCACTCATGACTTAAGTATCTTGTCAGCCAAATTCATTTACCAAAACTCCCAGTGGACTAAAACAAAACTTGAATTGCATTCACATATGTCGGACTCAACTATTTAATAGCTTAGGATTAAGTTGTAAACAATAGAACTTACTGCATACAGTTCAAACTTATCATATCGACCTCTAACTCAGACTGCTACTAATTTAGTTCATCTGTCAGACTACATATTTTACTGCGGACCACAGGGCTTGTTTAAAATCATATAAAAGACTTCTCAGACATCACCAATCGTACCTTCAGAACTACAAACAAAAATAATCTTTAGTGGTAAAATGCGGACCATCAGAACTTAGACTCTGTCACAGTCAAACTCTGTCAAACACTGTAGCGATACTCAGCAGCTTCCAACTATCTTTCCAGTGGACTTCAGATCTTACAACTCTATATTTAGACACTTCATATAAGAGTTTACAACACCTCAAAACCACATAACAAGATATACAACACTGGAGAAATGCAGACCAAAATAATTGTGTGTTCAGTCTTAATTGTCACTGTATTTTGTTCTATCGAACTTAGGCCATTTGAAGATATACTTCTAGAACTGATCAAAAGATGAAACCTTGGATATAAGATCATCTAAGAGTTAGGAACATCATACCAGAACTGCAACCCTTGGTCTTCAACTGCGGACCAATGCCAATCCAAACACTGTTCTTCTGTCTCTGCCTCTATACATTTCCAATACTTAGCCAATATGACTAAGTCTTCTTTACCGGACCATAAACTCTGTTTCAACCTTGATCCTTTTCTTGTTTCCATTAATGACAACACTCAATTATTCAACATAGCAGTGTCTCTTGCAAACAATCTCCCCCTTTGGCATTGATGGCAACAATTAGTGAAAAATGTTTGACTACCTTGACTGCTCCCCCTTTCTATATACACTCTATATCTCTTCTCCCCTTGAGATGTTTGCCTATTTTTCACTTATCTTCTTCACCCCCTTTGACATCAATGGCAAAGGTGTAGGTTTCAGAGTAAAAAATTGTCAAAACTAGAAAATTGCCACATATGTACAGGTACAATCTTCAACTTTATTTTACATGTGCTAGAGGATGTCATTGAAAATGTTCTTAATTTGGGCCAGCTCACCATCCCATCTTTTCTTGGCATTGTCCAAAATTTGAATATGACCACTAAGAAGAAAAACTATAGTCTCTGCCTTGTGAAGATCACAAGGTGTGTCAGATTGTGAAGCTACTTGTGCTTCATCTACTAGATTAAACATATAATCTAACTTAGGACTGATTATTCCTCTTAGCTGACACATTTTGTTTCTGACTTTATCCCTCTCATGTATTATATTGTTCAAGTCATCATGAAGGTTGATGACTTGACTTTCCTTGTTGCTCACTGATTATGTCACCGGATCAAATGACTTAGAAATATTTATCAGTTTCATATCTAAGTCCTTGATCTTCACTTCTATTTGCTTAGTGGCTTCCGACTAGGATAGGTAAAATTTGTATATGTCACCAGCTTCTTTAATGGCACTTTGAATGCTTTTTATCCTATTATCTAGCTGGGCTTTGTCATTAGTTATCAGTTCCTTCAACTCATTTAATCTTTTCTCATTAAACTCTTGCCTAACTTTTATGTCTGTAGATTTCTCAAAGGATTCAAAATGTTTACTTACAGAGTTTATAAGTCCTTTGAGATGATTTTCTGATGACAAAGAAGTGTCCTTCTAGTATGTTGGCATCAGCTTCTCCAAAATGCTAGATGCCTCACCAATAAGCTCACTATCCTCTATGTGAGACTTTAACATTTCCTCTCTTGCCTTTGCCTGTACAATTGATGCCAATCTGAATTTTTGTACAAGGGACATTGTGTCCAAGTTTATTGGACAATGTAGAAACTCAACCTCATCCAAAACTTGTTTCTCTTTCTCCAAAAGTTCTTTAACCGACTTTGTAGTGTCTCTTGGTGTAGTAGAGACTTCTTCTTTCAAGATCTACTCTGGATCATCTAGATCCATGTCCTTATTAGAGTCCTCCTTCTGTTCTGGTGAAGGATTTTCCTTAGCCTGTTCCTCCTCATTCCTTTCATTGTCAATTGTTTGATGTCTTGGAGAGGATCTTGTTTCAGTGTCAGCAACAGATACTTCTTTCTCATCAGTTATTTTGACATCTTCATCTATTTCTTTATCAAGATTTATTTCCGGAGCAGATGTATCATTTTTAGCATCTATTTCTTTATTATCATAGATGGTAGGGAGATTAAATTCCTTCAATGTGGTCAGAGTAATTTCTTCGGTTTCCTTTACCACCTTATCAATGTCTCCTCCCATAAGAGCATT
Source organism: Cunninghamia lanceolata (assembly GCA_027924645.1). Taxonomy (NCBI): domain Eukaryota; kingdom Viridiplantae; phylum Streptophyta; class Pinopsida; order Cupressales; family Cupressaceae; genus Cunninghamia; species Cunninghamia lanceolata. The sequence goes on from BSBN01000905.1 coordinate 2,497,081, forward strand.
CATTCTTTTCTTTGACCTGAATTTGTCATGAATTGCTTTGGAGAGTTTTAGTTTTTCCTCTGGAGTGGTTTCCAGATATAGTTTTATTAAAGAGTGCTCTCTTAGTTTAGCATCCTTTGCCATGGCTGCTTCCTTTCTTGCAGACATTATACTTGCCAGGCTATGTGGAAGATCATCAATTATTTCAATTAGGGCCTTGTTGTAGATGATTAGATACTCTACAACAGCAGTCTCAATGATTTTCTTGTCCAGATCATTATATTCATCATATAATTGTGCAATAGGCTTCAGATTGCCATCCATTGTTATGGCTTTAAGAACGTCTTCAAGACTTATGGTTTCTTCTTCTGTTTGAGGCACATCTTGCTTTTGCCTTTTTCTAGGTTTACCCTTACTAGAGGGTTTCTTTTTGCTAGTTCCGTAGGCTTCTGTAACTTCATCTTTCATCTTTTTCACTTCTTCATTAGACTCTTTTTCTTCTTCATCAGTTTTTCCTATACTGACATACATCCTTCTACCTTTCATTTTTTGTTTCTTTGTGCTTTTGTCAGTGGATTTCTTGGATGGTTGCTCCACACTTGCAGATGGTGTGGGACTAGAGAAAGTAGCAGAGCTTCTTGTAGTCCTTTGTGTTGCTTTAGACTTTTCTTGTTTCCTTTTAGGCTCCTCTAGAGCCTTAACCAATTCAATTCCTTTCTTTTCTCTTGCTTCCCTTTCTTCTTGTGCTTTTTATCTTGCTTCTTTGATTTGTTCTTTAGTGAAGCCATGTTTCAATGCAACTTCTTCTACCTCCTTCCTCACCTTCTTGGAGGTTTCAGGTTGTTTGAGTTCAACATGGAGTTTCATAGATAGCTCTTCATAGGTTCCAAACCTTTCTTCTCTATTGTCCTTGGGTTTGCTCGGCATGTGTTGAGCATAGGTATCTAATATTTGTCCATCCACTTCATAACCCATTGGAATTATCCAGACTGTCCTAGGCTCAACAGCCTCCATCAAGCATTGATCTTTTGTAACCATAAAACATATAGTATCCTTATATTTCTCAACAATTTTCTTAGGGATTCTTTCTCCTGAATGCATCATGCTTTGAAAATTCTTGAAGTACCCCCATAGGGCTGCTTTTTTTCTCATCATGTCTTCCAATGCTATTTAAATGATTTCTAATTTGGACAACTACTAGTTTGCTAGTTAACCAGAACATATTCTTCATGTTTGGCAACTCATTCATAAAATAGAAGAATAGATAGATAATCAGCATACCAAATTTAAAGGGATAGTTTTTTCTTTCCTTGATCTTCTTTAGATTCTCTAGTAGTTGGATCCTCAGCAACTCACACAAATCATAATCAGCATTCTCTTTGACCATTTGATATGCGGTGTATATCACAGTACTAGAGACAGAGTTCTCCTAGTTTGAGAAACAGATCTTGTAGCCTATGACCATAGAAGCAAATCTTACCACATGGTCTGTGATGTCGTTTATGGTTAATGCTCTCTTGTCAAATTAAACTCTGGTAGCCTCTATAGTAGTTTGATTCTTCACAGCTTTCAGCAAGGGCACACCTCTGGTGGAATTTAACCTTGTTACTACCCTAATCACTTCCTTGGTGATTTTGAAGGGCTATCCCAACCACATGAATTCATCGTGAATTCAACTTAGGATATATCAGACCCATTCATCCTCTACAAATGCAGGAAACTCTACATACTAGATGAATTTATTCTCTTCTAAGACTTTGTATTCTTCCTTTAGGTCAAATTGATCATTGCTTAAATAATTTAGGTATAAATCTAAGAATTTGTCACCGCTGAGCTCATCTAGTGCAACATGCATATATTCCCTAATGTCTTCCACATACAGAACTCCATATGGTATTTTCAAAAAAGCACCCATTGGATTAACTTCGGTTGCTTTGAAGGGATGTGTCTTGAATTTGGGTCTTGGTCACTCAGTAATATCAACAACTTGTGGGGTTGCCATTTCAAAGATTTAATAAAGTTCCAATGATAAATACCTTGTTATGCCGAATTAGGGTTTTCTTCACTTGGATCACTCTGAGTTCTTTGAATCTCTATTGACACTTGAAATCTCACTTCAATCTCTCTTGGATATCTGATATCTCGAATGCAAAGTAAATTAGAAGGCAAATGAGTTTCTTTTATCCTCCGCACTTGACTTAATCATCATAAATGCTCATTCTCAAAAGTAGCCTAACTTTTCTCTGATAGATACAGTCGATCAAAATTGCTCTGCAATGTACCGCACTGACTCATTTTCTTCTAGATTTTCTTTCATAAGTTCTTTCATATCAAATTCCACCACATATCCTCGTGCCAGACTCCAGTACTAACTATCTGGCTAGGGGTTTTAGATTTTCAACACTGTTCCCCCTGAGTCAGAGCTCCCAATTCACTTCCCAGAGCAAGTATCTGCACCAGATGTTGGTGCGGATCCATCCTTAACTTCAATTACTTCTTTCTTGATCCAGATCTTGTCCATTTCTTTGTGAGTTTCAACCAGATCAACCTTTTCTTTTCCCTTATCATTCCTCTGTTCTATTTTCCTTTCTTTAGTAAGGTAGTTTCTTTTCACATTTTTGCTTCTGCAGACTCTTGCAATATGTCCATACTTGTTGCAATTGTAGCACACCACATTCCTTTGTCTTTGATTCCTTCTATTGATTGGATTTGATCTGCATTGATTAGCCATATGTCTAAATCTATTGCATGAAAAACACTTTCCATTAAATGTTTGACTATTCCTTGCACTGTAAGAACCATTTCTTACCTTATTTCTGCATTCATTTGATTTGTGACCAATTTTCTTGCAACTGAAACATTGACCAAAAAAGGATGGAACATTTTGATTCTGGTTTATTCTACTCCTGCACTGAGTAGCTTTATGACCAAACTTATTACAATTAGAACAATGACCATTGAAAGATGGATACTGTTGAGCATTTGGCTGTCTAACCGGAATTCTTCTAGGTCTTCTTCTTTGATTTTTGAACTGGTTTCCTCTATTTTGCTTTAAGTCAGTGTTTGTTTGACCAGATTTTGAACTTTCTTCTTTCTCAAACCCCAAACCTTGCTTATCATCAGCACTCTTTTGACTATCAATCATCTCATCAAGCTTTGCAAAACTTAGCTTGAACTTTTCTTCATATCTCTTGGCTGCATCCAGATCAAATTTTAGAAGTAGCACTTCTTTGCCCAATTTTTCACATTCCTCTGATTTATCCTTAACAACTTGATTCAAATGCCTTTCAATTTCTTCCTTCTTTTTGACTTCCAATGTCAACCCATTTAGAAACTCATGTGCTTCATCTAATTGATCATTTAGCTCCTTGCTTTTCTCTTTGAACTTCCTAACTTGTTCTCTTAGCTTTAGGATGCATTAATCAGCTTCTTGAATATTAGTTTTTAGATCCTTAATTTCTACCTCATATTTTTCAAGATCAATAAGGGTTGCTTCTAGTTCCTTGTTACTTTCATAATTTCCAAATCTTCTTGCTGTCATGATTACACTACCCCAGATCTTCCTCAAGTTGTTAGACTTCTTCCAAGGAACCTTGCTCTGATACAAATTGTTGAGAATAAGGAATACTCAGAGGGGGGTGAATCATTATTCCACAAAATCACTTCTTAACAAATTTATTTATCCAATTTCCAAAGTTAATAATATGAAAGCAAAATAAACATAGAAACAACAACCACAAAGACATAACACATGAACACTAGGATTTTTACGTGGAAAACCCAAAAAGGGAAAAACCATGGTGAGTGTTAGCTTACAATATATTAATATAGCACAATACTGGATTACAATAAGGCTCATTGCCCTGGGAAATGTTCACTACAAGAAAGGCTCACTGCCAAACAGGCTCACTGCCTAGAGAAAGAAAGAAGAAAGAAGCATGGATTGCTGCCAAGTTGAACTGCTCAGATTGCATCTACATATGCATAGTTGCAGCTCCAATGAAGCACAAAAATAGTATCTCAAAACTCTTCATGTCTGACTGCTCTACTTTTTACATGGGAATAAGATCTCTCTTCTTCTGCTCTTTATTGCTTCCACAAAATTGCCTTCCATTGTAAGTTGCACATATGTATGTTCACACTCGCATCACACCACACAAACATTGAATTTGATCCCTTATATATATATCCACAACACATGATATATTCATATTAGGTCGGCCTAATAAAGTGAAGCATGCACTCATGACTTAAGTAGCTTGTCGGCCAAATTCATTTACCAAAACTCCCAGCGGACTAAAACAACACTTGAATTGCATTCACATATGTCGGCCTCAACTATTTAACAACTTAGGATTAAGTTCTAAAAAATATAACTTACCGCATACAATTCAAACTTATCATGTTGGCCTCTAACTTAGACTGCTACTGATTCAATTCATCTTTCAGACTACATCTTTTACTGTGGACCATAGGGCTTCCTCAAAATCATATAAAGGACTCCTCAGACATCACCAATCATACCTTTAGAACCACAAAGCAAAATATTCTCTAGCGGCAAAATGCGGACCATTAGAACTCAGACTTTGTCACAGTCAAACTCTATCAAACTATGAGGCTAACTATTTTACCTCCTATATTTTGATCATTGTGCTATTCAGTAGTGACCATGTTCCTTATGCAGACTTGATGTTTTATCTCGCTGATTTGATATATGTGATTTGATTCGGTCATTTTGATGATATGTAGTGGTTCGATATATGGGATTTATGTTAGATGTTATCTTGTTATGAGATTTTAGTTGTTTATGTGATATGGACTATTTGACATGTGATTGAAAAACGTAGTTTAATTTGTAGTTTTGCATTGATGTTTTGATGCAGAGGCATCCACACTAAAACCTTGACATACAGCATGGATGTCCGCAACCCTTCATCATCATCATCATATTTCCCTTAACACTGTCAGCATCATCATATTTACTCTGCCGACCGATATCCTCCTGCAGACAAGCCTTCACCCTTTCGCATGTCAGCAGCATCATCATATTCGACTATCGGCAGCATCATCATATTCGGCAAGCGCGAACATCCTCCTGACGTTCACTGTTCACCGCATCCACACTAAAACCTTGACATACAGCATGGATGTCCGCAACCCTTCATCATCATCATCATATTTCCCTTAACACTGTCAGCATCATCATATTTACTCTGCCGACCGATATCCTCCTGCAGACAAGCCTTCGCCCTTTCGCATGTCAGCAGCATCATCATATTCGACTATCGGCAGCATCATCATATTCGGCAAGCGCAAACATCCTCCTGACGTTCACTGTTCACCTTACCGCCAACCTCTACCTTCAGCATCATGATGTTTAACATCATGTTCATCAGCAGGATAAAGAACATCCGGTTCCTCCCATATATCCTGATGACGATACTCAACTCAAGCACCTTTCCTCCGATGCTTACGTCACCCCGATATCCTGATGATGATTATCCTGATGACGATGACGTCACATGTAGCTCCTTAATATCCTGCTGCCCCGATATCCTGATGACGTATATCCTGATGACGATGACGTCATATGCAACTCGTTCAATATCCTGCTGTCGGCCAAACTTAACCTTATTGGCCCGCGAAGGTTTTATCAACCCGATCTTCTACCTTATGCCGATACGCTCCTCCTCGGCAACACCTGATGATGATCACCCCAATGCACATTCACTTTATGCAATCAACTGCATCATGCTTATCTCCTCTTACTCGGATGATGCCCGAAGTAACTGCAGGATATACGCAGAAATATCCTGATGATGCCGTTGCGATGGATTTTTCCAGCCTTAGCGAATTTTGATCCGCCGAACCTCCTGGGATGACCCGATCTGCTTCCAGGGTGATCTTCCAGACTTTAACAACTAACACGACCTAGCACATACCCATGCTAGGGTCCTCAACACCTCTCGACCGCGATCCTGCACACCTGCATGCAAACAAACAGAAAAGGAAAACTACCTCCTAACCTATGATACACAGCCATTCCACCGATTCGACGAATCAACCGGTGGAATGGATCAGCGAATCCATGAGACCACCAGATCAGTAACTCAATTTCACAAATGGAGATCAAACAAAAAATGAACACAAACAGGATCTCTTTATTTGATTTCAAAAGATGCAATACAATGATCAGTCTCTCTCTCTGTCTCACTCTGTGCAACCTAGCTCGATTCAATACTCTCTCTAAAACCAACCGATCCTCATGCATATATAGGATCTTTGGCGAGTACTACCACTCGACTCCAAGCGACTGGGAAATCTCTCCAGGCGGCTGGGAGATCCAACCGGACCTACATCATAACAGCTGTCTTAACAAACTAGCTAAAAATAGTAAAGTATGGTCAGCATGACCTTATTACATGCATTGGTCTTATCAGACCTTCTTGGAAACATTAACAAGATTCAAAACAAACTAACTACCTCATGGAGGCCAGCTGTCAGGTAGGTGCTCCTGCACCATACTCCCCAACAGAAAAGAACTCATGTCCCATGAGTTTAGGTTGTGGAAGTCCTCCACCTTTACACTTTGCCTTTGCAATATTCTAACCTGTTCCAGCTGTATCCTCTGCTGGCTCTTGGCTGCTCCAAGACTTCTGAACTGTAACTTGCTTTCTTGCAAGTAAATCCTCATGCCTGTCAATGTAGGCCTTTCTCACACATACCTTGTGTTTGTCAGGTTGTCTGACCAGAACCTCTATCTGAACTGCCTCTTGAACTTCTGCGATGTTCAACTCTATCTTTCTTTCAACTTTTATAGGACAAACAATAGTCCCAACTATGACAACATCCTTGTCATTCCTCTCAACTGGTGGTTGTGTGCAAACCTGTTTCTGCACCTGCTGCTGACCTCTGTCAGTCACAACTGAAACTTTCTTCAACCTGTTGTCCTTAACAACTTCTTTCCCTGCAGTGTCCCCAACTGCCTTTATGCCTACTCCTATAGGCATCTGCACAAACTCCTTCTTTCCCATTAAAATGATTTTGGCTGCCCCCTGTACTGCAGCATTTTCCTGCAATGGCATCAACATAATAGTCTTCCCATCTTTCTTGATGGTGTAGGTATTAGCATACCCATCATACAGTACCCTTCTATCAAATTGCCATGGTCTACCCAACAGTAGGTGACAACATTCCATGGGCAAAATGTCACACAAAACTCTATCATGATATGCTCCAATCTGAAAATCCACATATGCCTGTTCATAGACAAAAAGTGATTGACTATCACTCACCCAAGATGCCTTGTAAGGGTGTTGATGTGGAATCCTTTCCAAATTCAGTTTATCCACCATTTCCTGAGATACCATGTTGTCTGTTGAACCAGTATCAATGACAACCTTACACACTTTACCTTTGCTCTTGCATGTGGTCTTGAAAAAAGCTCTTCTTTGCATCATGTCCTTTGATGTCTGCAAACTAATTCTCCTAAGCATCAATGCTTCTCCATCCTCAGGATATGCATAATTTTCAGGCTCCCTATCTCTTTGATAAGTGTTTGAACTTTGCACACTTTGCTCTATTTTCTCTTCTTGCACAAGTTGTACTCTCTTGTCATTAGTTCTATCATTTCTGGATGATGAACCTTTGCTTTCTGGACATTTGAAAAATGGATGACCAAACTCACCACAGGTGTAACACTTTCCTGAAAATGTAGTAGAACCTCTACCACCTCCAAATCTGCCTCTATTACCTTTCCATCCACCTCTGAAATCAGACTGTCCTTGTCCTTTACCAGAGTCTTCTTGACCCTCATTGGTTTGCCTTTGTGTAGGGGCTGCTCCTCTTCCCCTCATATTGCTGCCTCTTCCCCTCATGGACTTATCTTGTCCTCTATTCATCTTTTCTTCAATCCTGATTGCCATTTGGTAACAATCCTCCACACTCTTAGGGTTAGCTAAAACTAACTCATCCTGTATGTTCAATCTCAAACCAGCCAAGTACCTAGCCACCTTTTCTACCTCATTCTCATGATGACCAGACCTCATACTCAACTTATAAAACTCCTCAGTATATGCCTTCACATCCATTTCCTTCTGCCTTAAAAATTGCAGCTTCTTAAACATCTGAATTTCATAATCCCTTGGCAAGAATTTACCTTTGATCCTTGCTACCATCTTATCCCAAGAAGTGATCTTTGACTTCCCTTGTTTCCTTCTCTCAGATTGTACATAATCCCACCATACCAAAGCATGACCTCCTAACTTGGTCTTTGCAATCTTTACCTTCTGATCCTCAGCAATATCTTCACATTCAAAGTGATTATCAAGTGCAGCAATCCAATCCAGTAACTCATCTTCATTCAAACTTCCATTATACTTGGAAACATCAACCTTTACCTTAGGTTTATCACTCTGCACTGCCTTTAATAGTTTTGCCAATCTCTAGTCTTCAGCATCCAGATCTTCAGCTACCTCTTCATACTCTTCAACAACATCTTCATCTTCTTCAGACTCATTGTCTTCCACTTCCCTCTTTTTGTTCTTTTCCAGGGCTACAAGCCTGGCTTGAAGTGCTTCAGCAAGCTCCTTCATCTTCCTCATTTCTCTGGCATATTTTTCCTTCATCTTCTGCAATTCCCTTGCAGTACCACTACCTTTTGGAGGCATTTTGTCAACCTCTCACTCCTCTACCTCTGTCCTTTCAATGACAGAATCAACACACAACAGCCCAGACCTTTTACTGAGCTCTGATACCACTATGATGCAGAGGCATCCACACTAAAACCTTGACATACAGCATGGATGTCCGCAACCCTTCATCATCATCATCATATTTCCCTTAACACTGTCAGCATCATCATATTTACTCTGCCGACCGATATCCTCCTGCAGACAAGCCTTCGCCCTTTCGCATGTTAGCAGCATCATCATATTTGGCAAGCGCGAACATCCTCCTGACGTTCACTATTCACCTTACCGCCAACGTCTACCTTTAGCATCATGATGTTTAACATCATGTTCATCAGCAGGATAAAGAACATCCGGTTCCTCCCATATATCCTGATGACGATACTCAACTCACGCACCTTTCCTCCGATGCTTACATCACCCCGATATCCTGATGACGATTATCCTGATGACGATGACGTCACATGCAGCTCTTTAATATCCTGCTGCCCCGATATCCTGATGACGTATATCCTGATGACGATGATGTCATATGCAACTCCTTCAATATCTTACTGTCAGCCAAACTTAACCTTATCGGCCCGCGAAGGTTTTATCAACCCGATCTTCTACCTTATGCCGATACGCTCCTCCTCGGCAACACCTGATGATGATCACCCCAATGCACATTCACTTTATGCAATCAACTGCATCATGCTTATCTCCTCTTACTCAGATGACGCCCAAAGTAACTGTAGGATATACGCAGAAATATCCTGATGATGCCGTTGCGATGGATTTTTCCAGCCTTAGCAAATTTCGATCCGCCGAACCTCCTGGGATGACCCGATCTGCTTCCAGGGTGATCTTCCAGACTTTAACAACTAACACGACCTAGCACATACCCATGCTAGGGTCCTCAACACATCTCGACCATGATCCTACACACCTGCATGCAAACAAACAGAAAAGGAAAACTACCTCCTAACCTATGATACACAGCCATTCCACCGATTTGACGAATCAACCGGTGGAATGGATCAGCGAATCCATGAGACCACCAGATCAGTAACTCGATTTCACAAATGGAGATCAAACAGAAAATGAACACAAACAGGATCTCTTTATTTGATTTCAAAAGATGCAATACAATGATCAGTCTCTCTCTCTGTCTCACTCTGTGCAACCTAGCTCGATTCAATACTCTCTCTAAAACCAACCGATCCTCATGCATATATAGGATCTCTGGCGAGTACTACCACTCGACTCCAAGCGGCTGGGAAATCTCTCCAGGCAGCTGGGAGACCCAACCGGACCTACAGCATAATAGCTGTCTTAACAAACTAGCTAAAAATAGTAAAGTATGGTCAGCATGACCTTATTACATGCATTGGTCTTATCAGACCTTCTTGGAAACATTAACAAGATTCAAAACAAACTAACTACCTCATGGAGGCCAGCTGTCAGGTAGGTGCTCCTGCACCATGTTTATTTTGATTGCGTGAAGTTAATTTCAGTTGCTTCAGCTATGATTTATCATGACAAGACTGACACTTGATTGAGATGTGCAGGTTTTACTTTCCCTAGCCATGGGAAATCGGAGGTAGGATTCACACCATGTTATTCCCGGTTAAGCCGATCTGTTCCCAAGAGGGATGAGGATCACGTGTGAAATTTCATGATGATTTATTGTGCTTGGTTTAAATTTTAATTATTATTTTAGCCTTACTACCCTCCTCTTTCTTATTTTGATTTAAGTTAAGTGTTGTAAAATTTTAATTGATTTATGTCAATTGGCATTTTTATTATTTTTTTGGGGGCCATTTATATGTGGATTTTTGACCCCTTTCATGACCCCTAGGGTCCCAAAAGTTACCCTAGGTGGTCAACCTTGAGTCTAGGGTCAACTTGGACCACCTAACCCTAGTTTTGACTCACCTTAGGTCACCCTAACCCATGGTTGAGTCAAAGTGACGAAAATGGGAAAGAGGGAAGATGAGGGATGGGCCTTGCCTTGGGAAGAACCCATCTCCCATCCCTATGTTTTGGGAAGTATTCCCAAGGAGGACTAGGGAGTTCTCCAAGAGCCCTCCCAAGCTCCCAAGTGAGTGGGAGCACCACTCAAGGCCATTGTCTTGTTAAAGGGTGAGTGGGAATCCAACTCACCATTTGTCCCCCTCCCACTTGTGTGGAAGCACAAGTGGATGAGGTGGAGATGGGGGTGAAGGGAGAGGAGGACACTTGTCATCCTCTTACCTTCTCTCTTTTCCAAGTGGCTTTGGTGGAGGGAAGAGATGGTGACAAATGTCACCACCTCATTCTCTCAAGACCAAATAGAGGGCCTATAATAGATCCTCTTGTAGAGGAGTGGGGGTTCTTCCATTCCATTATTTTTCCTTGCATTTTTAGAGACCTCTTGCAAATTTAGATTTCCTTACTAGTTTGGAGGAGTTAGAGAAGGTTGGGAGAAAATCTGAAAGGTTGGAAGGCTTGGGAAGGCAAGGAGCTCTTCACCAAAATTCCACTTCCATTGCCAAGGTTTTGAAGGTAGGCTTCTCATCTTGTTTTTTTTGCTTTGCTTTATGATGTTCCATGGTTTGAATCTTGATTGTAAGTTGTCTGTTTATGAAGCTTCCTTTGCATTTGATGTTGGGTTGGGTGTCATGGTGAGAGCACCTCCAATGGAGGAAATGCTCAACTAGTATGGGTAGGGGATTTTGGGCGCTCTCCCACATTTTTGTGTTTATGTGTTTATGCCTTGAGGGCCTATTATCATTTGAGGAGGAGGTGTTTATATGGCAAGAGTGCCAAGCATATTGGTGGGAGATTCTTGTGGATTGGATTGCTTCAGGGATTTTGGCTAGAGGCCATGTGTTGAGATTTTTCCTTATCATTGGGAGCCCCTTTAAGTCGAGAGGTCTATTCCCTACCCTCACCTAGCTCATTTTTATGAGTTGATGTAATGTGTTAAGCCTATGGGTTGTTTGTGTTTAGTGTTTGTTTGCTGTGGAATGGAACCCTGTGTGAAATTCCCTACCTCCCTAGCTCAGGGGTGACCCACTTGCAGGTCTACGGTAGGGAGGAGAGCTTTTCCCTTCCTGGTGGCTGGTTTCTGTTGTCTTGTTGTTGTGTAGTTTGCAGGACCTTGAGTGGTGAGATGAAGTAATTATGGAGCTCTTGCTGGTGTTTAATAGTCTCCTTGAGATGGCTGTTGGAGCCATGATCAATATGGCCTTAGTGTGTTTAGTTCCTTGGTATAGGATCACTAAGACATCTGCCATAAAGATGGTTGGAATAAATAGAGATGTGTGAACCATTATGTTATTCTAGTCAATGTTGTTTAGTTCATGTCTTGTGAAGTTGATTTTCAAAACAAATTTGTATATGAAAGCAATGTTTTCATTCTATTAAATACAGTTAAATTTTCCAAGAGATAGGTTAAGTATAGAGCTTTATATGAAAGATAAATTTATGGTTACTATTTGGTTTTCATTGTTGATAAAAGAAGGAAATGCAAGTGCTGTTTCTGTGTATTGTCTCCAAAAGAAATAAAAGTAAAAGTAGTTTTTGTTTTGGAGCATGAGAAGGTTTTATTGTGTGCTACAGAAAATAATAAATATATATATAAAGATGTATTGCTGTTAAATAAATCTGCCTAATCAATTGCTTGTGTTCCAGTCGTTTTATGAACAAATGAAGATAGTTAAGTTTGATACATAGTTTCCCATTTATTTGATTTCAAGGAAAAAGAAAAAAGAAAAAGATGAAATGCTGCCCTTGTAAACATAATTTATATATTTTGCATTACATTTGTACTTTTATTTTTTAAAAATAAAAATAATAAAAATAATAAATTACAGAAAGGTGTTATTGGTGTAAATATGTTGTATTTGCAAGTCAATTTCTGTTCTAAACATTTTGAAGGAAATATCACTATATGTTTAACTAGTTTGTTATCTGTTTGCAATTTGGAAATGGGAGAATTAGTTCTTAAAAAAAAAAAGGTATTAAAACAAAAAAAAGAGAGGGTATTCCCAGAAAATACAATAGAAGCTTAATATACAGCTATATGTAGATATATATATATATGAATATATACTACATATATTTGAAGAAAACAAAAAAAAAAGATTTGAGCAATGAATATACCCATTTAGGGTTAGGAGTGTTTTGTTTATTTTTAAAAAAAAAAATTTAAAAAAAAGACTGTGGGCGGCAGCACCGCCCACAGAGTTTACAATGCATGTGAGGGTGTGGGGGAGGAGGCTTAGCCTCCGCCCACACCCCACCCCCGCCTAACCCCACGCTGCTCTCTACCGCCGTGCAGCCCCCTAAACCTCCACTCCCACCTCCCTCTGCGGTAGTGCCGCCCTTCCCCTACGAATCCCGTGGCTCCCGCATGCCTTAACTCCTACGCCTAGGGCTTCTCTCCCCCCCATAGGCTCGCCTTACCTTCAGACGCCACGGCCCTGCCTCTGCCAGTTGGTATTCCCCCCTAGGCACGTAGTTCCGTCTTCTTTTCAGCGGCACTCCTCCTTCAATCCACTCTGCCATATAAACAAAACAAAAAAAAACCACTCTTATTACTGTTAGCAGCATTTTATGTTTCATTTGAATGCAAGAAAAAAAAATACATCTATAATAATAAAAAAAAAAAAAAAATTTACTTCTATGGTGTAAACCTCCAGGGAAGATAGGAGTAAGCCCTTTGTCATAGCTTTCATGGCTTCCTCTGGCATTATGAAACCCTAACCCTGCTTGTGAAGAGCAAGACAAATGTGTAATAAGAAGAGAAAGAAGGAGATAAGGAAAGAAAGTGAGTTAGGGCATTTTAGAATTAGGGTTGTATATTGTAATTGGGGGAAATATGTGGGGAAAGGGGATTTATAATTTAATTTAAAAACCCATATTCCTCTTTGTTTCATATTATCTCTTGGGGAGGATATCTTTTTTCTATTATACTAAATTAAAACATATGATCTTTATAGATATATATATTGTATATACATTTAAATATATAGACATATATATATTATACATTATGACTAGAGAACTCCTTTTATTTAAAAAAAAACAAATGAATCTTATTGTAGATATATATATATATATAGTAAATATAATCATATATGATTTAAAAATATCAATATATAAGTAATGTTGTTCCTATTAAAATGATTAAATATATATACATAGACATATATGGATAAAATTATTGCTATCAATTAAGCAATTTCTTTTTAAAATATATACACTTGGTTGGTATAATTACCTTTGTAATATAATCGACCACTTAAAGAAAAAAAAAATGAGAGAATCGATCCGGACAAGAAGTTGGTTAACAACCTTAACATAGGATGTGGGCCTTGCGTAGAGATTATGCACGTTTCGTACCTAAAGACTACTGTTAGTTTTCACGATAAGTGAACCATAGGATTCATTAAGAAATCAGAGGAGTTAATCCAACTAGTAGCTACGCAACAAGAATTGTGAAAGAGTAGCAATTTTCACCCACGCCAAAAACACGTCATGCTAGGCTTTTAGGATTTACCGTAAGCATTGAGTTAATCAATTTTCATTCCACCACCCAATCTTAACCAAGTGCCATCATGACACCCTAATTGTTGCATATACACTTAGGCGGCCTACTCTTCGTCCAGTATTTTTGTCATGTTTTTGCCTCAGGCATTTTGCCATCGAGCATGCAAGCGCGTGCGAGGTGGTTCTTAGGGTTAGGGAGAAAAGTTTTTCATGGCCCGTGTCGTGACCACATGGTGAATGTGGTCGAGACACGGGCATATGTGTGAAGTCTCTACACGGGAGATGTGGGCATTACACAAACACTGTAGTGATACTCAACAGCTTGCAACTATCTTTCCAGTGGACTTCAGATCTTACAACACTAGATTTAGACACTTCATATAAGTGTTTACAACACCTCAAAACTGCATAACAAGATATACAACACCAGAGAAATGCGGACCAAAACAATTGTGTGTTCAGTCTTAATTGTCACTATATTCTATTCTACCGGACTTAGGCCATTTGAAGATATACTTCTGGAACTGATCAAAAGCTAAAACCTTGGATATAAGATCATCTAAGAGTTAGGAACATCATACCAGAACTACAACCTGTGGTCTTCAACTATGGACCAACGTCAATCCAAGCACTATTCTTCTGTCTCTGCCTCTGTACATTTCTAAGCCAATATGACTAAGTCTTCTTTACTGGACCACAAACTTTGTTCCAACCTTGTTCCTTTTCTTGTTGCCATCAATGACAGCACTCAATTATTCAACATAGCAGTGTCTCTTGCCAGTAGCTTCACCACCACCACCATGATTCCCTTGGTCCCCTGAATGTAGAAGCACTTTCATTGAGGTAAATTTTACCATTTGTATGACTAGATGGCTTTGTATACATACTTTTGTATGTTACCAATGTATATCTTTGTACATGCCTATATGGATTTATATATAGACTATATGTTATGTTCGTGACATTATGTATATGACAGTTTACATAAAATATAATATTATGATCAATTATGGTTATAGGAATTTGGTTTTACACGTGCTAATTGCATTTGCTTGAAAGTTTATAAATCCTTTTCAAAAAATCCATTTTGTGCATATCTTGCAATCATTGCATTCCATGAGACTGTGCATTTCTTTGAGGCATCATGTCAAACAGTTCATGTTCCTTGTCTATTCTTCCACACTTTGCATACATCTCTACAAAGGGCAGCTACAAATACAACATGTGACAAAATTCCTATATCCTTTATGTTGCACATATGTTACCTAAGGTTGTCATTGGTGTGGTTGTCATTGATGTCAACACTTAGTTTGGGATGTCATTGATGCTTATGTTGATGGTAGACTATGATAGCGTGCTAAAAGTGATGTTTTTGATGTTCATGGTTGGATTTCATGCCTTGTTTAATGTCAATTAAAGTTGTATTGAGTATGTTTGTTGTCAGTAGAGATGATATCATGATGATATATTAAGATTAGGATTAGAAGTATTAAGATGAGGATTAGAAGTATTAAGATGAGGATTAGAAGTAATACTGATGTTGGGGAGATGTTGCTAATGGTCTGTAGCATGTTGTATTCTCTCTCATGTTGTTCCTAAGGAAGTATGTGTTGCTACAAGGAGGCTCTGGTCTTTGGATGTTGGTGAAAGTTTCTGCTGTAGGAAGTTGCCTTGAAGACTAATTAGGAGAATGCTCCACATTCCTCTTCCTTTGAAGATATGGTCTTGCAGTTTGGGATTTAGTGTCTTTGTTCTGTGGACATTGCACTATTATCTTTTCAGGTCACTAGTGTTTCTAAGGAGGTCTCTGGTAATTGCAATGAGTTGGCAATTTGGTTGCATGTCTAAATTAGTTCAGAAAATGCTTTGCATTTCTCTGTATTGTTGTTTCTATTCCTACGGCTTGGTGGACATGCTCTTAGTGTTTGTGTGGTGTCTCAGTTGAGATTTTATGGTATGATGTTCATCACAAGTTGGTTTGTAAATGTTCTATCTCATGACTATGTCTTTTGGCTTCTTGGATGAAGTGTTATGTCTCTGTTTGGTTTGCGCTAGTTGTTTTTGGCATGACAGTGAGAAAGAAATATATGGAAGTATTGTTGGACATTCATGGAACATCTCTTTGTGGTCTACACATCAATGGCTAATCTCTTTAATGCCGCATATTGTTTTGAGTTGGTCTTCTGTAAACTTGTGGATATCTGGCTGACAGGGCTTGTTCTCTTGCTTACGCTATGTGTTTGGGGGTTTGCAACAGTAATTGAGGTTGTGTTAAGATGTGTTTGGGTCCTACCCTATCCTATTGAGAACCACATTGAGTAAATTCAGTTGGAAGATGTGTTTTTTGGCCGATTGGTAAAGTGCTACACATTTCCTTGTTGCCGACTTGGGATGTTGTGCGCTAGCTTTGTTGTTTGGGATCACATTGGAAGATGTAATAAGTTATTTTTGGTACTCTCTATCTTCTGGATAGGACCTCATTCACCACATTTGTGTTTTGTGGCCGACTTGTTGAGGTCATTTTTTGTCTCCTATTCTGGCCTACCTAATTGGTGTTTTGTGAAATTGTAGAGGATATAAATGGAAGAACAAATTAGTTGCAAAGTGTGGGAGTGTGGAATAATGTAGTAAGGAATGTGAGTTGCTAAAGATATATATCAAATGCACTTCAACGCCTCAGTCAGTAAAGTGTATTGTTGACATATGTTGTAAATTCAAAGTTTCATGTATCCTGCTCTAAGATAGTGAGTCTTATCAGGTCCTTGTATCTTTCCCTATAGTTGTGCCCCTCACCCTGTAAGTCCTCTGTATCTTGCCCTAAGGTTTTGCACCTTAGCCTAGAAATCCTTCATGGAGCAGTGTGCTTCATTAGGCAGTGAGCCTTAAAACAAATTGTAATCTTGTTCATATATATTGTGAGATTTCTCACCGTGGTTTTTCCCTACTTGGGTTTTCTACGTATATCTGGTGTTATCTTGTGAATGTGTGTTCATTGCTTTATCTTTCATTATTATTGATCTATTTAAGGATTGTTGATCTTGTTAGAAGACTAAATTTGCATTGTCCTGAGGGATTAAGTTTTTGAAGATACTAATTCACCCCCCTCTCAGTATTTAGGTGTGTTCAACAATTGGTATGAGAGCCAAGTTCCTCAGAAAGAGCTTAACTACTTGAGTAAGGTTTGGGATGATACATGATGGATCTTACAAGGCACCTATGTTTGATGAAACAAATTACACCTTTTGGAAGCTAAGGATGGAAGGATGTCTATCCTCTCAAGGGTTTGGTGTTTAGAAATCTATCAAGGATGGTTACATTGCTCTTGCTGCTACTTCTACAGATCTAGCTGAGATTAGGTTGTATGACAACAATGCTAAGGAAAGAATGCTATCATGAGTGGGCTAGTTGATTTAGAACTTTTGAAGATAATGAATTGCAGTTTTGCTAAGGATGCCTGGGAAAAACTTAGCAACATTTATGAAGGAGATAATAATGTAAAGCAAGCCAAGATGCAAATCTTCAAGAGAAAATTTGAGACCTTGAGGATGGCAAAGGATGAAAACATTGCTAGCTATATGCTCTGGGTGGGTGAAATAGTTAATGGAATTAGAGGTCTTGGTGGGGAAGTGAAAGAAGATGAGATTGTAAAGAAGGTTTTGAGATCTCTCCCTAAATCTTATATTCATAAGGTATCTCCTATTGAGGAGTCTAAGGACTTGGATAACTATTCAGTAGATCAATTGTTTGGTGCTCTCACAACCTTTGAAATAAGAGAGTTCGATAAAGATGCTCCAAAAAAGGAAGTTGCATTCAAAGTCAATAAGAGGGTAGAAGATGAATCAACTGATCAAGATGGTGACCTTGATGAGGTAGAAGTGAACTTAGTGATAAGATTAAAGAAGGGCACTGACAAATACAGAGGTACATTACCTTTCAAGTGCTTCAATTGTGGGAGAATTGGTCATTTTGCCTCTAAATGTCCTTTTAAAGAATCAATGGATAGAAACAAAAGAGAGAAGTTCAAAAGAAGTATTTATTCCATGGAGAACAACTGTTCTTCAAAAGATGAGGATCATGATGATTCAAATGATGAAACACTTTTCATGGCCTTGAAAGTTAGTGACAAAAAGAATGATATTGGAAAATGTAAGAAGTCTAGTACCTTGCAAGTTGACAAAAATAATGAAAAGTCTATGGTTGTGTGGATTTCTTTTCATGCAAGAGAAGAAGCAAATGCTTGTGTTATTGATAGTGGTTTCTGCAACCACATGACTGGTGACAAGGGGAAGTTCATCAGTCTTAAGAAGTGGGATGGTGGAGCTGTCAAGTTTGGTGGTGATGAGTCAACACAAATTTGTGGAAAGGGTGCTATAACCATTAAAAGAAAGAACAAGACTGAGGATGTCCTCTATGTCAAAGGGCTGAAGCACAATCTCCTTAGTGTCAGTCAGATGTGCAGTAAAGGATATAATCTTACATTTCATGCCAAAGGTTGTGAGATTAGAAAGTTAGGATTTGGAAGATTAGTTGCAAAAGGTACTAGGACATATGCAAATGTCTATCATCTAAAGGAGGCAAATGGAAGAACCTATTTATTGGCTCAATCTGGTGAGTGTTGGTTGTGGCACAAGTGGATGAGAAACATCAGCTTTGACAATATGGTGAAGATTAGCTCTATTCATGTAGTGAAAGATATGCCTAAGATAACCAAGCCTGCAAACACATTATGCAGGGAGTGTCAAATGGGAAAGTAAACAAGGACAAATTTCAAAAGCAAGGAGTGCTCTTCTACAAATGCCATTGCAGCTGATTCACACTGACTTATTCAGACCTACAAGGACAAAGAGTCAACAACGTGAAAGGTATTTCATGTTGGTTATTGATGATTACTCTCGAATGACTTGGGTTACATTTTTAAGAGAAAAATCAGAAGCCTTTGATAAGTTCAATATTTTCAAAGCAAAAGTTGAGAATGAAATCAATGCTAAGATCAAATGCTTAAGATCTAATAGAGGAGGTGAATTTACTTCAAAAGAATTTGAAAAGTTTTGTGAAGATCATGGTAGTAGGAGGCATCTGTCTGCTCCTAGGACCCCTCAGTAGAATGGGGTAGTGGAGAGGAAGAATAGGACTATGCAAGAGATGGCTAGGGAAATGTTGAAAGATGTAGATCTACCTAATATGTATTGGAAGGAAGCAGTTCACACTATTGCCTACCTACTTAACATAGTATAATTGAGGGTCAATAGCACTAAGCCTCCTTACGAGCTATGGCATGGAAGACCTCCCACTATCAAATACTTCAGGATCTTTGAGAGAAAATGCTACATCAAGAGAGATGAAGACCTTAGAAAGTTTGATTCAAGGTGTGATGAAGGGATCTTTCTTGGTTACTCAACCAGAAGCAAGGCCTATAGATGCTACAACAAGAGATTGGGAAGGATGATTGAAAGCACAAATGTTAAGGTAGATGAAGATTTGTGTCAAATCTCATAAGAACCAGAGGTTTGCAGACCTGATATACCCCCTGCATTGAAGAAGAAAAAGAGGAGAAAGAAGAGAATGAACAAGAATCAGAAAAGACCCCTAAGACTCCAGGAAAGTATGTTCAAAGGAACCATTTAGTAGATCAGATCATTAGGGAAGGAATAAAGGTGTGTAGACCAGGAGAAGGCTTGCAAAAGCAAGTGAGCAAGTGAATTTGTTCTTACTATCAAAGGTAGAGCCCAAAACCTTTACTGATGCAAGCAAAGATGAAGGATGGCTGAAGGAAATGGAAGAAGAATTGAATCAGATAGAAAAGAATTAGCTATGGGAATTGGTTCCTAGACCAGCTAATAAGAATGTTATAGGAACAAAGTGGGTGTTCTAGAACAAGATGAATGAAGATGGTGAAGTTGTGAGGAATAAAGCAAGATTGGTGTGTAAAGGTTATTCACAAGCTGAAGCTATTGATTTTAAGGAGACTTTTGCTTCAGGAGTTAGAATGGAGGCAATCAGGATGTTTCTTTCCTTTATTGCTCATAAGAACTTCAAGGTCTATCAAATGGATGTCAAGTCAGACTTCTTGAATGGCGATTTAAAGGAAGAGGTCTACATTGAGAAAGTGAATGGTTTCCAGCTAGCAGAAGATTTGGACATGGTGTGCAGACTCAAGAAAGATTTGTATGGACTCAAGCAAGCTCCTAGAGCTTGGTATGCTTGGTTGGATAAATACTTATTTTAGTAAGGTTTCAAGAAAGGTACTGCAGATAGTAATCTTTATATTAAGGTTGAGGAAGACAAGATTTTGATAGTTGTTGTATATGTTGATGACATCATCTTTAGTGGAGATGATAATATGTGTAAGAGGTTTGCAGAAGAGATGTAGAAAGAGTTTGAGATGTCTATGATTGGTGAGTTGTCTTTCTTCCTTGGGCTTCAAATTATTCAGCTAGATGATGATATCTTTATTTCTCAGGCTAAGTATGTTAGAGAGATGTTGAAGAAATTTGGCATGGAGGATTACAAACCAGTAAGTACTCCTATGGTTACTGGTTGTCACTTGAGCAAGGCTAATGAGTCACCTGAGGTTGATAAAACTCTTTATAGATCAATGATTGGAGGATTATTATACTTGACTGCTTCTAGACCTGATATTATGCACAGTATGTTTGGTTGCCAAATAGCAAGCTAATCCTAAGTAAACTCATGAGAAGGCAATAAAAAGAATATTTAGATATTTGAAGGGAGCTCTGGATTATGGCTTGTGGTATAAGAAGGATGATAATTTTTCTTTGAGTGCCTGTACTGATGCTAATTGGGCAGGATGTGTGGATGACTGGAGAAGCACTTGTGGAAATCCATTTTTCTTAGGAGACAGATTGGTCTCTTGGTTTAGTAAGAAGCATGACTCAATGTCCTTATCCACAACATAAGTTGAGTATACTATTGCAGCATCTTGTTGCACCCAAGTGCTTTGGATGAAGTAGACTTTGAAGGGTATAAAGGTGGTGTATGATGAACCCATTCCCATATTATGTGATAATACCAGTGCAATAAACATTTCCAAGAATCTGGTGATGCATTCAAGGACCAAACATATTTCTATTTGGTATCATTTTCTAAGAGATAAGGCTATAGAACAAGAAGTCGGATTGGAGTATGTTCCTACTAAGGATCGGATTGTAGATATCTTCACTAAGGTACTTTCAAAGGATACTCTTGAGTATCTCTGGTAGAAGCTAGGGGTTATTTCCCCTCCTTCTAACTAGATTCATAGATAGTGCATCTATCCAGGGGGAGAAATTCATGTCATGCCCTTTTCTCCTAGATTGATGTGAGCTACCTCTTAGGGGAAGTAGGTAGTTGGTTGGTTGTTTCTGATACAAGGATCATGTATAATTGCATGAAGGAGAAGTTTTGTTGTTGATAATGTGTTGATGATTTAATTGAAGACTTTTGCCCTTTGTCCTTGGTGTCAAAGGAGGAGAATGAGTAGGTGTGTGTTGCCATCAATGCCAAAGGGGGAGATTGTTGCACATATGTTACCTAAGGTTGTCACTGGTGTGGTTGTCATTGATGTCAACACTCAGTTTGGGCTGGTGTGCTAACAGTGATGTTGATGTTCATGGTTGGATGTCATGCCTTGTTTAATTTCAAATAAGGTTGTATTGAGTATGTTTGTTGTCAGTAGAGATGATATCATGATGATAAATTAAGATGTTGTATGCTCTCTCCTATTGTTCCTAAGGAAGTATGTGTTTCTACAAGGAGGCTCTAGTCTTTGGATGTTGGTGAAGGTTTCTGTTGCAGGAAGTTGCCTTAAAGCCTAATTGGGAGAATGCTTCGCATTCCTCTGCCTTTGAAGATAAGGTCTTGTAGTTTGGGATTCAGTGTCTTTTTTCCATGGATGTTGCACTATTATCTTTTCAGGTCACCAATGTTACTAAGGAGGTCTTTGGTAATTACAGTGAGTTGGCAGTTTGGTTGTGTGTTAGGACTGGTTCAAAAAATGCTCCACATTTATCTGTGTTGTTTTTTTTGTTCCTGCAGCTTGGTAGACATGCTCTTAGTGTTTGTGCGGTGTCTCATTTCATATTTTATGGTATGATGTTCACCACAAGTTGGTTTGTAAATGTTTTATCTCATGACTCTGTCTTCTAGCTTCATGGATGAAGTGTTTTGTCTCTTTTTGGTTTGCGCTAGCTATTTTTGGCATGACAACAAGAAAGAAGTATATGGAAGTATTTCTAGACATTCATGGAACATCTCTTTGTGGTCCATACATCAATGGTTAATCTCTTTGATGCTACATATTGTTTTGAGTTGGTTTTTTGGAAACTTGTGGATATCTGGCCGACAGGGCTTGTTCTCTTACTTGTGCTATGTGTTTAGGGGTTTGGGCCAGCAATTGAGGTGTTAAGATGTGTTTGGGTCTTTCCCTATCTTGTTGAGAGCCGCATTGAGTAAATTTAGTTGGAAGATGTGTTTTTGGGCCAACTAGTAAAGTGCTATACATTTCCTTGTTGTCGACTTGGGATGTGTGCACCAATGTGTTTGTTGTTTGGGATTGTTAAGGGAAAATTGGATCAACAATGAATATGCAATAATAATCAATATCAAATACCCAAAACTTCAATGAAATAGTGAACTAAGGAAATCTAATAACAATGAATCAAACAACAAAGCAAACCTTCCTTAGATCGAAGCTTCCATTGATTGCCTATCTAAATCGTTCTTGCATGTATGAAATAGGGCCCTCAGAGAGTGCACTTCCTTGCTATGCTTCAAGAATGTTGATTTGAGAATGGCAGTGATAGTATCGCAATGAAGAGGAGCTTCACAACGATGGTAGTAGTGTGTAGTGCGTGGTAGCGAATGTGATCACAAGTAATGAAGGAATTGGTGCCAAAGGCACGCTGTAATTCCTATAGAGTAACAATACTTAAAGCTTGGATGATTGAAATGGAAGAATGAGGTTGTACTTATAGACTTAGAAGAATGAAGATCAATGGTATAGAAAGAATGAGAAGATCAACAGTTGAGAATGGTTGAGGAACGTGCATGAATAGAAGAAGACATGTGTCTTGCTTTCTTTTGCATGAGAGGATTTGCTAAGAATAGAAGAATGAGTTAAAGCAATTAAAAGAATATAATAATCAGTTAAGTGATTTAAAACAAGAAGGGATTTGCATGAGAATAAGAAGATATTTTGCTTTATTAAATATTAGGAATATTTAATTACATGTGCAAAAAGATTGAATTCTATTCAGAGATAACTCAATTTAGAAGAAAAAGCAACTTAAATAAATAATTGATTTATTTAAATTTAGAGAAGATATTATTGGAAGAAACAATTAAATAATTGGTATTATTTAATTTAGAAGATAAGAAAGCAAATAAAATAAATAAATTTATTTAATTGTTGTGCATGATTTTGGAAGAATAAATAAAATATTTGATTATATTTTATTCTTGGAGATTGAGAGAATTTAAATAAATTTGATTGATTTATTCAAATTTGGAAGAATAAGAATTGATTTAATTAAATAATTAAGAACTATTTAATTGTTTGGAAGAATTGAATTAAATAAAAGATTTTATTTAATTGTTGGAAGAATATGAATCAAATAAATAAATTTGGTTATTTATTTATTGATAGAGGAATTAGAAGGGAATAAATATTAAGAATATTTATCTAGACCGAATCGTGTCATTTTTAGGCGTATACATTTTGCCCCTCTTTAATGCAATGCAGTTTACAACGTTGCTTCAAAGAATAGATAGTCTGACAATGATACATGCCCCAGTTTGCCCTTGGTACAGGTTATGATGATAGGATGCCCCCTCAGGAGATTGGACAGGAAGAAGGCAGAAGGATGAGAGATGGACAATCTCATGAAGACGAAGGGAAACTAGGTTGGGATGAAGGAAACAGGACGCATTTCAGATAAATGAGAAGAAAACTAGAAGAAAGGGGTGTGGGAAGTAGTCGTAGTTACCACCTAGCCAGATTAGGGTTTGCATGCTATATATAGGAGCTAGGTCCACAAGACAATCCATTTGCACACTTGTCTTGGTTTGATTCGCTTCAGAGAGCCTAGAGCAGCAGAGCAGAGATCAATCAGCATGAGGATGGATATTCCACGAGAGGAGCATCGATTCGAGTGCATTCATCGGTTCAACTGGCCAGCAAAGGTAGGACCCCCGGTATGTATCTCAAAAAATTTCTCCTAGGGTCGAATTTGAATGCATTAAATGCTAGGAGAAAGGCTAGGTAGATAGATGTGCTAAAAGACAGAGCAGGGCATATGTCACGTGAAATGGCGCATGTATGGTTCTGTAGTGCATATTTGAAATCAGCGTATGCATAGAAAACTGTGGTGCATGCGTAATCATATAGCGCATATATGGTATGTTGCGGCACATGTGTAGAAGTAGCGCATTTATAGAATAGGATAGCGCATCTATGGATTGTTGCAGCGCTTATGCCAGAAGTGGTGCATAGGTCAAAAAATGGCACATTTGTGAAAAAATGATGCATTTACCACCTATTGTGGTGCATACATTATAGATAGGTAGATTACTTAGCAAAATTGACTCAATTGGCGTCCTGTTTGATGCGTCAATCGATAAGCTATCTCCAAGATTGTAGGAATCTAGTCAAGAGATGTAGTGTGCTATTTTGATCAATTTGAAATGCTAAGTTAGTTGATATGCTTCTATAGATATGTTGAGTATGGTACTTGTAGTTTTAGGTTGACGCCTTGCTTTGTTTGCTTGTAGAAGGAGATACGGGATACGCTGCAGTCTAGGGAGCAGTTCCCTATGCCTTTGTTGTAGAGATACATGCTGACTGAGATAGATAGAGAGGCACTTGGCGCTATGGGACTAGATTACATTTGCTTCATACCTGAGGTTCAGGTGAACTGCGGCCTACTGACTGCTGCAGTGGAGAGGTTCCATAGTGAGGATGGTACTTTCCACTTTCCTACCGGTGAGATGACCATGACATTGGAGGACGTCTACCAGATTTTGCATTTGCTGATTGAGGGTGAGCTTGTGGAGTATGATCCACAGAGAGGTACGGGACTCGCTGAGTGCAGGTGAGTGTTTGATGACCTAGAGCTGGTTGGACAGGTCATCCCTTGGTAGGATATTCACGATTACTATGACTACTTCCTGGGGATTGTAGCAGGACTGATTGGAGGCGTCGTATGCCCTGACAGGAGATCGCATGGGTTCCCCATTGGATGGGGTAGGATCATGGAGATGATGGTGACAGAGGGCACCCGATATGCTTAGGGTGTTTTTGTACTAGCTCACTTATACCACGATATGCATTAGGTAGTATATCACAGGAGTACGAGTCTATCTGCAGGCGTATCACTACTACAGTTTTGGCTATGGGAGCACATAGCGATTACGAGACTGATATGTGTGTTTGACAGACAGAGGGGAGATCCATACAACTATGGCTATGCAAGGGTGATTTCTCAGCATAGGCTGGGGAAGCTAGAGTACTGGAGACATGCTTTGGATGGGGTAGATGTGGTCATCTGGTGACCATATCTAGACTGCGAGCCGTGGGAGGATGAGGCAGATGAGATACCCTACTGCTTTTAGATGAGATGGCTAATAGGACGGACACGCTTCATACTAGAGAGATAGATTATAGGTAGAGTACAGAGACAGTTCGGCAAGAGGTAGGGTATGCCACATGAGCAGGCTCAGTTTGCACGGAGACACGCTGAGAGGGTCAGATGGGGACCGATGGCATCGTATGAGGAGGCCCCAGCAGAGTTTCGGCAGACACCCTACGTTGCCTGGGACATGAGGAGGGAGATAGTAGACACAGGGATGACCTAGGACTATGAGGACTGGTTCATTGCTCACCTGTTCCTGAGATACTCAGGACTTGGGGTGTTGGTGCCTCACATAGATGAGGCAAACTCAGATGACGAGGGCCAGGTTGTCCAGAGGAGGACGAGGGGGAGGGGGAGGGGGAGAGGAGGATGAGGGGGAGGCAAGGATGGAGGAGATGATGGAGGAGAAGGGGGAGGAGGTGGAGATGATGGAGGCTGACCTAGACAGAGGCAGAGAGTCGGGGAGGGGTCTTCCCACGCTCAGTAGGCAGTGCCACCACAGGTTGCACAGTAGGTACCGTAGGGACAGCGGACACAGATACCGCTACCTCAGTAGGTGGCACAGTAGCAGGTACCCCAGCCACAGGGGTAGGGACAGGCACAGGTAGCCTAGGGTTTAGCACAGGCAGATGTCCATGAGAGGACCATAGCTACATTGAGAGGACAGGTTAGACAGCTATAGGCACAGCTAAGGAGGGTTGAGGCTCGATGAGAGATAGACGCAGAGTACATTGTTGGGCTCACTAGAGAGAGAGACATGGTAGACACTCAGTTATAAGTTATCTGAGTGGAGAGGGATGCAGTAGTGGCAACCCTGGGGACAGACGCGACGAGCAGTTTCTTGGTTGGGCAGGTGCAGCAGGCACAGGCACAGGGGCAGCTAGGGCAGGCACAAACAGAGTTGGCATAGATGTGGGGGTAGCTAGCACAGGTACAGGGTGAGCTTGCTAGAGCGCAGGCTCCAACACAGTATTATCAAGGATTATATCATGGTGTTGTGCCTACCAGTCAGAGGGCTCTGAGCTATAGGAGTCAGTCTATGGCTTTGTAGAGAGCAGGTGCATCGAGGTCAGGAGCTTCTATGATGGGCCTCCAGTAGTTTGGGGCTAGCGGAGGAGGAGGAGGAGACACTACCAGTAGCAGTGGTCCATAGTAGCAGGGATAGTAGAGACCAGCAGACTTGCAGATTTTTGGTTTTATGCACCTTTTTTGATGGCTCAAATAGCCGGATAGACTTGTACCATTTTTGTATTTTGAGACATGTATCATCATCCATTGGGATGTATTTATTGTATATAACATTGATTCAGAGACAAATATTTTGATATTGTACATTTGGACACGTATTTATGATATTTATATGATGATGCAGCTATTTGAGGCTTTTTTTTATGTATGAGTTATGATGCATTTCTATTTGTATGATGCAATGCACATGTTTATCTAATGCAGACTTAGATGTTTTACTTGATGCTATGCAATGTTTGTCTAATGCAGATTTTCATATGATGTTATGTGATGCTATATGACCTAATGCAGGTTTTAGATGTTTTACTTGATATGTTTCTAATGTGTGTGAATGCAAAATCATATCTATATGACTTATGCAACTTATACGATGCACTTATCTATGTTTTTGAATTTTTTCTATTTTTTTGACACTATATGATGATTGCAACAAGCTGTATATGGACGACCTAATGCATTTGTTATGTATGCAACTGATTTAATCATGTAAATGACTATCTCATTTGATATGATATGCAACTATATGCTCTATTTTTGTGATGTCCAAATGTACCCTATCGACACAGAAATAACAGAATGATAGATATATCATTTATTGATAGAAGAATGACTCAATAGAAAGAAAGACTCACAAGCTTCACTTTGTATTGTTACTTTGCATTGATTGGATCTTTATTGCATGGGGTACGGATGCATGGATGTGTGGATGGATGTGAATGGTGTTTGTTTTTGACATCTTGATGGTGCAAGTATTTTGAAGTGCTTATTTCATCATTGGGCAATTTTTTTGGTACTTTTTCCAAATGTTGTAAGTTAATGCAAGCATCTAAGTATAATTGAACCGAGATGACCTGAGCATTGCTTACATGGATTTTAATTTAGCAAGTTAATACAAGCATCGAGGTATAATTGAACCGAGATGAGCTAAGTATTTCTTGTGTATCAACAAACAAGGATTGCCCCCTTTCATGTTAGACCTTTGATGTCCTTGATGATCTTTTGCCAATCATGTCTTTAGACAAGGATTCACATTACTAAAGTTTAATCCACAATCAACAAACAAAGAAAATAATCATGCGCCCATCATAGCATCTCAAGCTTTTGGCATCCTCGAGTAGCATAGAAAGGCATGATAACATAAATCAAGACTTTTTAAGTTAACCTAACCAACACAAAACATTCTTGCATTTAGATGTGTTTGTTTCTTGCCATAATTTGAGTAAAATCATTTTAGAAGGCCTTAGGTGTTTTTCTACTTTGCCTTGGATAGGTTAAGTGCTTCATGTCAAAGTTTCTACTTTAAAGCAGGTTCTGCTTGTGCTTGCTTGCTTGGTGAGAAGATTTCACAATCCTTATTGGTGAGACAGACCCTAAGGGACTGACCTAGTGCTTTGGGGGCTCATTGGACTAATGGCCTTGCCTACATGACGACGCAGAGGTAATGTAGTTCAGGATAAACCCTAATGGACCATGGATGGACTAGAAGAAAGATGACAAGAAATGGGACGGATGGGACAATGGAGCCTTGGGGGCGCATTTAGAATAATGGCCTTGCCTACGTGATGACGGAGAGGCAATGTAGTTCATGGACTTGGACCATGGATATCGATGAGAGACACTATGCTAGGCTGACACGATGGATATGATATGGAACAAAACCTTTGTTGACAAGGCAACAAAGAGATAGAGTATCAAGCCATGATAGGTTACCGTTAGGATTTTATTATGAAACAAATATGGGTCGAATGGGACACGAGGAAGACTAGACATAAGGTGATTGGTTTCCCAAAGATGGAGAAGGTGGTTTATCACAAGTAACGCATGTTTACCAGGTTTTCACGACTTGCTTTTATTTGCACGAAAAAGCTAGAAAGTATACATGATGCCTGTTTGCCAGGTTTTCATCACGATACCTATCCAAGGTGCTTGTTTGCCAGGTTTTCACCAAAGGATGATTTTTTTGTATTTTTTTGATTTTTTTTTAATTTTTTAATTTTTTTGTATTTAACTAATTTTTTTGATTTTTTTGTATTTTTATGCCCCCCTTACATTGGGGTTCTCCTAGGTATAGAACTGGCGAAGATGCATGCTGTTGATTGGGTCATCAAACAGCTCAACCTCTGATGTTGCTAACTGATATGCCCCCGATCCATAAGCAGCTACAATTACATAAGGCCCAAGCCAGTTGGGTTCGAACTTGCCTTTCTTTTCCCTATCTTGTTGATTGCGGGGATTCTCTTTAAGTACTAGATCTCCAACTTTGAAGATTCTTGGACGAACTCTATGGTTATAACTTCTTGACATCATCTGTTGATATGCTTTAAGATGGTCAAAGGCTTTCTATCTCCTTTCATCTAGCAACTCTAGTTCTTGCAATCTAGAAACTCTGTATTCTTCATCTGATATGAGACCTTTTAACAACACCCTGAGAGGTGGTAACTCAACCTCAATGGGAAGGATAGCTTCTGAGCCATAAACAAGGGCGTAAGCGGTAGCACCTGTGGGAGTACATATACTGGTTTTGTAGGCCCACAGAACGGGATTGAGTTGGATGTACCAATCATGGCCAGCATCGTTGACTGTCTTCTTGAGGAGTTTCAAGATGGTCTTGTTGGATGCTTCAACTTGATCGTTGCCTTGGGGGTAATAGGGTGTGGAGAAATGGTGATGGATTTTGAATTGGTCACAAAGTTCTTGGAAATCCTAGTTTTTGAAGGGTCTTCTGTTATCCATGATAACGGATGAGGGAATTCTGTATCTACAGATGAGGTAATTCAGGATGAATGAGGAGATTTGTTTACCTGTGACGGTGGTGAGGGGAACGGCTTCAATCCACTTGGTAAAGTACTCAGTGGCGGTTATGATGAATTTATAGCCGTTGGATGAGGGTGGATGAATCTTTCCCACAAGGTCAAATCCCCATTGGCAAAAGGGCCAAGGTGTTGTTAAAGGTCTCAACTCTTGAGTTGGTGCATGTATTAGGTTCCCATGTATTTGGCACTACTTGCACTTCTTCACAAATTGGTATGAATCTGTCTCCATGTTCAGCCAATAATAACCCAAACGCATGAGTTTCTTAGCTAAGGAAGGACTGTTAGAGTGTGTTCCACAAATCCCTTCGTGTACATCTTGTAAGGCAGTTACAAATTCTTCTCGCTCTAAACAATAGAGTAAAGTACCATCTAGACCACTTCGGTATAGGGTGTCAGCAATAATGGTATAGTGAGAGGTTTGACGTATAAAGGTTCATCGTTGGTTTGAAGATAGGTCAAGTGGGAGGGTGTTGTCCTTGAGGTAAGTGTAAACTTTATCGTACCAAGGTGAATCAGATCCAACTAAAAGGCATATGGAATGGGTCTCAAGAAGATCATAAGCTGGTTGTCGAATAGTTTCCACTAAGAACTTGTACTGTGACTCATTTTCTGGTATCTCGAGAAGAGAGGCGATGGTTTACATGGCATCTGCTGCTTTGTTCTCAATGCGTAGTATCTGCTCAAAAGATATAATCACAAAGTATTCCTTAAAGTCATCTATCATGTGTTTGTATGGGACAAGCTTCTCATCTTTGGTTTGGTAATCATCATTGACCTAATTTATCACTAGTTGAGAATCACCGTAGGCATGTAGCTCCTTGATTTTCCAGTCTGTTGCCATCTTGAGGCCAATGACTAAGGCTTCATATTCTGTTATGTTATTGGTACATGGAAATAACAAGTGGTAAGACTTCGGTATGGTGTCACCATGAGGAGTTACAAACAAGATTCCTGCCCCCGATCCATGGTTTGTGTAGGACCCATCAAAGTACAGTTTCCAGGAATGTGTTGAGACATTGAATAAGGATTCATCCGGAAACTTGAATTGCATTGGTGTGGTGTCCTGTAGTGGTGCATCCGCTAGCTAGTCTGCAATGACTTGTCCCTTGATAGCTTTTCTGTCTACATACTCAATGTCATATTCACTTAGGAGCATTACCCATTTGGCTAGGTGACCTGTAAGAGTTGCTTTGCTTAGTAGGTATTTTAGTGGATCTATTTTTGCAATAAGTTTGACTGGATGTGCATGCATATAATGTTAGTTTTTTTGGGAAGAAAAAACTACCACAAGACATGATCTTTCTATCTGAGAGTATTGCAACTCATAGTCCACCAATGTGCGACTGATATAGTAGACGGCTCTTTCCTTATTCTCATAATCTTATTGTGCTAGAAGAGCCCCTAGAGCTGTAGGCATAGTAGATATGTATAGTATCAATGGTTTCCCTTGGATAGGAGGCATGAGAATAGGCGGATTCATGAGATATTCTTTCAGCTTGTTGAATGCCTCTTCACACTTCTCATCCCATCTGAATGGAATGTTCTTGTGCAGGAGATGACTGAATGCTTGACACTTGTCTGCCAGCTGTGATATGAATCTATGGATTGCTTGTAGCTTGCCTTGTAGAGATCTTAGTTGAGTGAGAGTCTTGGGTGGTGGCTTGTCCATAATAGCCTTGACTTTGGTGGGGTCCACCTCTATTCCATTTGCTGATACAATAAAACCTAGAAGCTTGCCTGAGGTGACTCCAAACACACATTTCTTTGGGTTCAACCTGACTTTGAATTGCTCAAGTCTCTGAAAGACTTTCTCTAACACATCCAGGTGTGATTCTCTTGTGAGTGACTTTGCTAGGATATCATCTACATAATCTTCCATTGTTACATGCATCATATCATGAAATATAGTGGTCATAGCACGTTGATATGTGGCTCCTGCATTCTTTAGCCCAAATGGCATGACATTCCAACAGAAAGTGCCCCATGGACAAGTAAAGACTGTCTTATGCTAGTCTTCTAGTGCTATCTTGATCTAATTATATCCTGAGAAGCCATCCATGAGAGATAACATGGTATGCCCTGCTATTAAGTCGACTATGATATCTATATTTGGCAATGGAAAATCATCCTTGTGGCAAGCTTTGTTTAGATCTCTGAAGTCATTGCATAGTCTGACTCGGCCATCTGGTTTGGACACTGGTACAATGTTAGAGACCCATTCCAGATAGTCTATAGCTCTAATAAACCCTACATCCAATAGTTTCTTGAGTTCTTCTTTTACAAGTAGTGCTATGTGTGGATGCATCTTTCTAAGCTTCTATTTCACTGGTTTCACTCCTGGATCTAAAGGAAGATGGTGTAGAATCAAATTTGGATCTAACCCTAGCATATCTACGTATGACCAAGCAAAATTGACTTGCTTTCTCTTGAAGAATGGTACAAACTTGGTCTTTTCTGGTGGGGTTAGAGATTTAGCAAAGTGAATGATCTTAGGCTATTCCTCTGTTTGAATGTTAACCGGCTCTGTAGGTTCCACAACAATCTGAGATTTCTCTTAGTGCATGTCATTGGGGAGAGTGTCAAGCCTTCCATCGTCAGGTGCCACAGTTGGGTTTTCACCTTTGGATGCATCCTTTCTTTTTACTATTTTAGGATCTGACACTATCGCACAATGGTTTTCACCATCAGATCCAATTTTTATTTTGATATTTTTACGACTGGAAGGCTTGACACCCTCTCCAAAATAAGCCATGGTATTAAGTTCAATAGTGAAACCAGCTTTATGATCTCCTTTGGGTAGGTGGTCCCTAAGTTCCATGTAGTCAATATAAGCATCGTTGTTTTGGAACATATCTAGTTGAGGGGTTCCTCGTAGATCCCAGTCAATAAGTTCAGGATGTACAAGGGGGAGGGAGTCGGAGGATAGATCTGATTCGTTGATAGTTTGAATGGATATACTAGGAGTATTGGTAAGGGGAGTGTTTGGGATGGTACTTTCCTCAAAATTGTTTATTACGATAGAACTCAAACCTTCCTCGAAAGTCGTACTCTCAGAGATAGGCGAATAAGACTCTAATGGCCTATTCAGTAGCATTTGTCCCTCATGGTAGGGGCTATAAGTTTGAATGGTATCAACCTCTTTGTCATCATAGGAATGCTCTGTTAGCTCATCCCACTCATATTCATTTGAATCTGTGTTGCTATCCACTTGAAGTGTATGAATCATTTCTACAAGACAGGCATTTTCTTTAGCTTTACCCTTGCCTTTATATCCTAGGCCATTTGTATTTCTAGCCAATGAGGATGAAGAAGGTTGAATGGGTTCTATTATTCCTTCTTTTCTTAGGCTGATAGGGCCTTGTCCTTCATAACCCATTCTGTGTAGGATAGCTTCTCCTCGTCCATAGAGTTCTGTTGGGAGTCTAGGTGGTTCTTGTTGTATGTTCTCTTCTTCTTTGGTATAAAGCCATTGTAGGATATCTCTTTCCTTTGTCTCATCGGAGAAGGTCCCCCAATTTAGAAAGGGAGCTATAGGAGCTATAGGAGGAGCAGATAGCTTTGGAAAATGTTTGGGTCGACCAAAGGATCTAGGAGATAATGGCATCTTGGCTAGATTGAGGCTGTGCTCTATGGAGTATTCCCCAACTCTGGTTTCTTTGATGGTGATTTTCTACTCTTTGGGCTTTGATGAGGAAACTTCAGAGGTATGATCATGCTATGGGGTAGGGGCTGTAGATTCTCTATTGTTTGGTTTGATGCAATTGAGTTTTGAAAGGACAGAGTTGCAATGCTGGAAGGGATCAGGGTCTCCTTGGATGGTGACTTACTTGCCATTATACAGGAATTTTATGCATTGGTGATAAGTAGAGGGAACAAATTTCATGGCATGAATCCATGGTCTCCCTAGAAGAATATTATAGGCGAGCTCCCTATCTAGGACTTGGCACACAACATCTTTTACGATTTGTCCTACTTGTATGGGCAACACCACTGTTCCTTTTGTAGTTCTCTCCTCTTCATCATAGGCTTTGATAGTAATCTTCTTCCTTGGATCGACGACATTTTCAGAGAACCCCAATGTAAGGACTAGCTTTAACGTGTAAATATTTAAATTGGCTCCCCCATCAATGAGAACCCTCTTGATGCGGTGCTTGTGGATAAAGGCGATAATATGCAGAGGGGTGTAATGAGGTTGAGAGACTGAGAGGTCATCTTGTTCAGTAAATGATATGGTACTTGAGGAGGTCAGATTACCTACCATGGCCTGAAACTTCTCTTGGGCCAAGTTACTAGGGATAGTGGTCTCCACTAAGGCTTTATTGAGAATCTCCTTATGGGAAGGAGATAGACGCAACAACTCTAAGATAGAAATGTGAGCTGGAGTTTTTTGTAGTTGGTCTATGATGTTATACTAACGAAAGTTGGACTGAGAAGGTGATGACCTTGGAGGGACGGTATTCAACATACCACTATGGGTAATGATACTACAATTATTGTGGTTAGGCTTTGATTGTTGGTGGGGCATGACCACATTGATTTGTGGGATATACTCTAATATGCAATTGATGGTATAGTCGAATGGCACACTTGCGTAGTTGGCATTATTATTCCCACCATTCTGATTTGGCTTGTTGCGATTGTTGTTGTTGTTGCCGTTGTTGTTATTGTTGTTGAATGGCCTGTCATGATTGAGAAGTGGATCCCTATAAGCCACATATGTCTCATTAGAGGTGTGTTGTTGGGTTCCTCCTTGATTTTGATCAAGCACATCCTGAATAACATGTTTGAGATGGATACAATTGTTGGTTGTATATCCTCTTCCTCTATGATACTCACAATAGTCGGTGTCTTTCCAATAGTGAGGTTTGATTTGAGGTTCGTAATCACTTGTTGGCGGTAGAGAGATTTCATTGTTGGCCAATAGCTTTCTCAATGCGGATTCTTGGGACTCACCCAGCGGTGTGAACTTTTGCCTTGGATTCGAGTTGAGCCATGGTCTTGGCTCCCGAGAGAATGTTTTGTTGGGTGTAACATTGTTTGCCTCTCCTTTGAGAGTGAGTATGGGTTGTTGCTTGGGAGTCGCCACCTTGGTGTCAACTACTCCATCATTGACAACATTCTTATTCTTGGTCCAAAACTTTGATTTGTCAGTCGTGTAGTTGGAAGTAGGTGTGTCCTTATATAACTTGATTTGCCCCTTGGTGATCATAGCTTTTTAGATAAACAATCCCATTTCAATGACTTTTGAAAATGAAGTAGGGCATTGTATTTGTATTTGATAGCTAAGATCGATGTTGAGGTTATGGACAAACATCTCCATTAGTTGCTTCTCAGGTACATCGTAAGAGCACTTCTTTGCTAGTTGTCTCCATCTTTGTAGGAAGGTGGAGAATGATTTGCCACTCTTTTGCTTGGTGTTGCATAAATCAAGCATAGAGACTTCGTGTTCAATATTGTAAGAGAAGTGCGTGATAAATTTGTTGACTAACTCATCAAAAGATTTGATGCCTGGTGGGAGCTATGAAAACCACTCCATAGCTTGACTACCTAGTGATCTAGGGAATAGTCTCATTAAGTAGGTCTCATTGTGAGCTACTTCCATGCATGCTGCATTGAATTCCCTAATGTGATCTCTAGGGTCCCCTTTCCCTTTGTATTTGTCAAATTTAGGAACTTCGAATCGATAGGGAAATGGTGTCATGTTCAAACTTTTATCAAAGGGGTATAGTACAATATCTTCCAATGAGTAGGTTTTAGTGTTTGTACCCGTTTTGAGATCTAACATTTGTTGCTTTAGACCCTCGAGTTCTTTCCTCATTTCTTCCATAGGAGCACTTTGGTCTATGGTTTTCTTTCCTTTATCCTCTGCATTTGGGTCTAGGGTTTTCTTTCCCCTTTCATGATCATCCTCTACATTTTCTTGGATTGTGCTTATATCAAAATCCGCAGGGAGTTTAATTCCAAGACTAGAAAGATGATAGAAATACTTATGATGGTCTTCATGGAGCACTTTCTCTAGTAAGCGTTGGAATTTCTGATCTTGGATGCTTCCTTGATAGCCTTCGTTAGAGATTTCCTCATCACTATCATGAGGTGTGATGATGTGGTTGGATGATCTGGCCATTTCAAGTTGCTTTTTGTATTGAGATCTAGTAAGAACCATGCAAGATGACGTGGGACGAGGTGGAATGGGACTAGAGATTTTGGCAAGATGCCTATGGAGACTCCTAAGAATAGGATACTTATGACAAGATTTAGACAAAGGAATTTCTCGATCAATGATTCCAAGTAAGATGACCGATACAAGAGGGTAGCCACTAGTAAGGGTACTCGATACTTGTCTTACTGTGTAGGGACTAGTCGTGCACCAAGACCTCTAGGAAAGTTCTATGACCTACTAGGTTTACTTGAATCCAAAGTGATACGAAAAAGGGGCCTATGCTGACCTGATATGGGACACTTTTGACTTTGGACTAGAAAGACCTGATAGAAGGCGAATGGGATGACTAATGAAAGAGAGGTTTTGACATGAAATGGATGGAAAACTGACTGCAAGGTAAGACCTGATCTCTGAACCTGAAACTAGACTAAAATGGGTACTTAGAATTGGTAAAATTTTTCCCTCAAAAACTGTGCAAGTGCTCACTATCGTGTATGCGCCGAAATAGATGCGCTAGATGAGTAAAATGTAAAAGTGCTGTAACAGGTAGTAAATGCGCTGTAAGTCTAAACAGATGCACTGCAGGTCGACACAAATGTGCAGGAATAGAGGGTGAATGCGCCGCTCTAGCTTTTCTCAATATTTTTGCAATTTTTTGGAATTTTTCTGATGTTTTTAGTACTTTGGTTGCAAGAAGGTTTCTCTAATCTGATTTTCTGAATTTATGGCAAGAAAACATAGCAAACATAAAGAATATTTTTATGGTTTTTTTAATTTTTTTGTGATTTTTTGACTCTTTTTGGACTAAAAGGAAAAATAATTACAAAATCCTAGGCTTCAAATGGAGAACAAGGGTTTTTGGCCACTAGAACAAAGGTGTTTAATGAAGGCAACCATTCGAGTGGTTATACATGCGGCAGCACTACTCTCCATAGAGTCTCCCAGCCTGCAAGGGTTGCGCCTTGGAGGGTTTTAGGGGAGGTTGGTTGTCGGTATAACACAACTTCACTCGTTGTTTGAAGCTTTCACTCCAAACACAATTTATTTATAGTGGCTTGGAAGGGCTTGGCGTCTAGCCTATTACCACTTAGGGTCATTCCTACTTGGATGAATGGTATCCAAGAGCAGGCCCCTCTAAAGGAAAAACACATGCAAAAATGATATGTCTGGCATTTTGATCACCCAAGATAGGGGAGAGCATAGGCCTGGTATCATTCCCAAAACATAGTATACAGTAGTTCTTTTCCCCTAGTTAAAATGAAAAAAACTAGATGAGCTATCTACTTGGCAAGCACAGAACTTTGAAGTGATTAGCAAGATAGCAATGGTCCAATTTTAACCACGTAGCACGAATTGTTAACTTTGAAATGATGGTCAATTGAGATCGCAATGGTTCAGTTTTAACCCAAATAGCAATGACGAGTTCAATTTTACCCACGATAACATGAGTTGTTTAACTTTGAAGTGATGGTCAATCAAGATAGCAATGTTCAATTTTACCTAGATAGCAATGATGAGTTCAATTTTATCCAAATAGCAATAACTTTGAAAAGATAACAATGTTGCAATGCAAGATAGCAATGATTCAATTACCACTTTCCTAGTTAAAACTATGTCAGATTTGCATGAGCATTCATTTTACTTTCCCTTTTAGAAATCACAATGTGAGCTAACAAGTGCAACTATATGAATCTAAACCAGTACCTAGCCTACAAAACAGATCAAGAGATTTCCTGCAAAGACGTCAGCATTAGCAAAAATCTCCTAGAAAACCCTAAAATCACTGTCTACAACAGATGTGCCGCTTCAAAGACTGAATGTGCAGAGATAGTCAATAGAAGCACCGTAATACATATGCACTGCAACAGAGGATAAAAGGGCTAGAAAATAGTGTATATGCACTACAATAACAGATGCGCAGTCTCATATGATAAAAGCGTTGTAACAGAGTGTATATGTGCTGAAGTAGCAAATGCATCGTAAAAGGTAGCAGATGCATGTTAGGAAGTGACGGATGTGATGTTTCCTCCTGTGTACGGCTTTCTAAAACACAAAACTCAGATTTTGGGTTAAATTTGGGGCTAGGCCCCACAGTGGGTGCCAAAAATGTTAAGGGAAAATTGAATCAACAATAAATATGCAATAATAATCAATATCAAATACCCAAAACTTCAATGAAATAGTGAACTAAGGAAATCCAATAAAAATGAATCAAACAACAAAGCAAACCTTCCTTAGATCGAAGCTTCCATTGATTGCCTATCTAAATCATTCTTGCATGTATGAAATAGGGCCCTCAGAGAGTGCACTTCCTTGCTATGCTTCAAGAATGTCGATTTGAGAATGGCAGTGATAGTATCACAATGAAGAGGAGCTTCACAACGATGGTAGTAGTGCGTAGTGCGTAGTAGCGAATGTGATCACAAGCAATGAAGGAATTGGTGCCAAAGGTGCACTGTAATTCCTGTAGAGTAACAATACTTAAAGCTTGGAGGATTGAAATGGAAGAATGAGGTTGTACTTATAGACTTAGAAGAATGAAGATCAACGGTATAGAAAGAATGAGAAGATCAACGATTGAGAATGGTTGAGGAACGTGCATGAATAGAAGAAGACATGTGTCTTGCTTTCTATTGCATGAGAGGATTTGCTAAGAATAGAAGAATGAGTTAAAGCAATTAAAAGAATATAATAATTAGTTAAGTGATTTAAAACAAGAAGGGATTTGCATGAGAATAAGATATTTTGCTTTATTATATATTAGGATATTTAATTACATGTGCAAAAAGATTGAATTATATTTAGAGATAATTCAATTTAGAAGAAAAAGCAACTTAAATAAATAATTGATTTATTTAAATTTAGAGAAGATATTATTGGAAGAAACAATTAAATAATTGGTATTATTTAATTTAGAAGATAAGAAAGCAAATTAAATAAATAAATTTATTTAATTGTTGTGCATGATTTTGGAAGAATAAATAAAATATTTGATTATATTTTATTTTTGGAGATTGAGAGAATTTAAATAAATTTGATTGATTTATTCAAATTTGGAAGAATAAGAATTGATTTAATTAAATAATTAAGAATTATTTAATTGTTTGGAAGAATTGAATTAAATAAAGGATTTTATTTAATGGTTGGAAGAATATGAATCAAATAAATAAATTTGGTTATTTATTTATTGATAGAGGAATTAGAAGGGAATAAATACTAAGAATATTTATCTAGACTAAATCGTGTCATTTTTAGGCGTATACAGGGATCACATTGGAAGATGTAATAAGTTTTTTTTAGTCCTCTCTATCTTCTGGATAGGACCACTTTCACTGCATTTGTGTTTTGTGGCTGACTTGTTGAGGTCATTATTTGTCTCCTGTTCTAGGACCTAATTGGTGTTTTGTGATATTGCGAAGGATATAAATGGAAGAAAAAATTTGTTGCAAAGTGTGGGAGTGTGGAATGTGTGTAGAATAATGTATTAAGGAATGTAAGATGTGAAAGATATAGATTAGATGCACTTCAATGCCTCAGTCAATAGAGTGTATTGTTGACATATGTTGTATTTCAAAGTTTCATGTATCCTGCTATGAGATAGTGAGTATCATCAGGTTCTTGTATCTTGCCCTGAAGTTTTTCCCCTCAGCCTACAAGTCCTCTGTATCTTGCCCTAAGGTTGTGCACCTTATCCTGTAAGTTCTTCAAGGAGCAATGTGCTTCCTTAGACAATGAGCCTTAAAACAAATTGTAATCTTGTTCATATATATTATGAGATTTCTCATTGTGGTTTTTCCCTACTTGGGTTTCGCACATATATCTGGTGTTATCTTGTGCATGTGTGTTCATTGCCTTATATTTCATTATTGTTGATCTGTTTAAGGATTGTTGCTCTTGTTACAAGACTAAATTTGCATTGTACTGAGGGGTTAAGTTTTTGAAGATACTGATTCACCCCCCTCTCAGTATCCAGGTGTGTTCAATACTTTATGCTTTGATGGTTGTCCACACCCTATTCCGAATATCCCATTTTGGCATAGGCAAGGAGGATGTTGGATAAGGTTGTGGAATTTGGTTTTATAGGTGCCAATTTCATTTTCTTGAAAGTTTCTTTTGTGCATTTTCTTGAAAGTTTCTAAAGCCTTTTTGAAAAAATCTATTTTGTGCATATCTTGCAATCATTACATTCCATGAGACAAAATTTCTTTGAGGAATCATGTCAAATAGTTCATGTGCCTTGTCTATGCTTCCAGACTTTGAATACATGTCTCCTAGGGCAGTTGAAACTACAACATCTATCAAAATTTGCATATCCTTTATACTTTTATGGATGTCCATATGTTGTTCCGAAGATCCCATTTGGGCATAGACAAGGAGGATACTAGGTAAGGTTGTGGAATTTGGCTTTACACCTGCCAATTGCATTTGCTTGAAAGTTTCTAAAGCCTTATCAAAAAACCATTTTGTGCATATCTTGCAATCATTTCATTCCATGAGACAACATTTATTTGAGGCATCATGTCAAATAGTTCACCTGCCTTGTCTATGCTTCATCACTCTGCATACATGTCTCATAGGGTAGTTGCAACTATAACATTTGATGAAATTCCTATATCCTTTATTCTTTGATGGATGTCCATACCCTATTATGAAGATCCCATATGGGCATAGACAAGGAGGATCCTGGCTAAGGTTGTGGAATTTGGCTTTACATCTGTCAATTGCATTTGGTTGAAAGTTTCTAAAGCCTTTTTGAAAAAATCCATTTTGTGTGTATCTTTCAATCATTGCATTCCATGAGACAACATTTCTCTAAGGCATCATGTCAAATAGTTCATGTGCCTTGTCTATGCTTCTACACTTTGCATAAATGTCTCCTAGGGTAGTTGCAACTACAACATCTATCAAAATTCCTTTATCCTTTATTCTTTCATGGTTGTCCATACCCTGTTCCAAATATCCTAATTTGGCACATGCAAGAAGGATGCTTGCAAATGTTATGGAATTTGGTTTTACATGTGCCAATTGAATTTTCTTGAAAGTTTATAAAGCTTTTTCAAAAAATCCATTTTTTGCATATCGTGCAATCATTGCATTCCATGAGATGGCATCTCTTTGAGGTGTCATGCCAAACTATTCACATGCCTTGTCTATGCTTCCACACTTCGCATACATGTCTACAAGGGCAGCTGCAAATAGAACATGTAACAAAATTCATATATCATTTATGCTTTGATGGTTGTCTATACCTGTTGTGATGTTCACAACACGCCCCATTATGCTCCTTAGCAAAATGGGGACCCCTGTTGATGTTTTGTTTTTTGCTTCTGCTTGTGTTTGTCTGCTTTCTGGCGGTTTGGTAAAAATGAGTCAGGTGCATCATCATCATGAAGGTCAGGATGAGGTTGGTCATCATCATGAGGTCAGTTTGTCAAAGTTCATATTTTGTTTCTGTGACCTCATATTTAGAAAGAGCTTGAAATTCCATGCAGGTTTGCCTTTTACTTCACCTGAAAATTCGTCCATATGTGGAAGTTATGCACAGTCAAAGTTTTGGTCAAACCTGATAATCGCAAGTGATCATCATATTTTTTTTTTCATGTTGTCAAGGTCATCATGATCTTGGTCTATCACCTGATAAAAATCATGCAGTCGCAATATCCAGACGTCAATCTTAGGTGGTAGTGCCCTTTACCCGTCAAATGGCCTTATGCGCATCGTGAGCATCATGATTTTAGGAGGGTCATATTTTATAAACTCGGTTTTGTTGTATGAAGAACATCATCATCATATTTGAAGCGCCCCCCCGATAATATCCTGAGGTTCAAATATCCGG
Source organism: Cunninghamia lanceolata (assembly GCA_027924645.1). Lineage (NCBI taxonomy): Eukaryota > Viridiplantae > Streptophyta > Pinopsida > Cupressales > Cupressaceae > Cunninghamia > Cunninghamia lanceolata. The sequence goes on from BSBN01000905.1 coordinate 2,538,951, forward strand.
ACGTCAACTTTAAGTCATAGTAAGTTTTCCCTGTCGAGCGGTCTTTTGTATCGCGAGCATCATGCTAATATTTTAACATTACCTGATATTATAATATCATGCTGATATTATAAGATCACCCTGACTTAGAAAATCCACCATCGGCATATTTGCATGCGCATGTTAAAATCCTATCGGAGGATCATCATCCTGATATTTGCTGAAATTCGCTAAAATGATGATGACGTCTTCATATCCTTCTGATCTCCTTTTGCATGATCATGATGATCACCCTATCTTTTAAGGGAAGGTGATATTCCATTCCTCAACAGCATTATCATATTTTAAATATCACCCTAGCGCTAACCTGATGATGACCTCAACTCATCCTTATGCTCCGAAGATGAAATATGATGGTTACGTCATCATGATAATTCGATGAGGAGGATCATCATATTTTTATCCTGTCATGTTGTCAAGATCATCATGATCTTGTTTGTCTACCCGATATTTCATAAAGTCCTCCTGCCGAGAAATATGACCTTTTGCAAATATCCTGATGATCATCATCATCACATTTCCCTTCGGCAGGATATTTTCCAAAACATGATCCGGTTAGCGAAACATCCTGATGACGTCATGTTCTAAGTTTAACAAAGGCTCTGGATATCATGATGACGTCATCCCGATCTGATAAACGAAGAAGCAAATATCTTGATGATCATCATCATCACATTTCCCTTCAGCAGGATATTTTCCAAAACATGATCCGGTTAGCGAAACATCCTGATGACGTCATGTTCTAAGTTTAACAAAGGCTCCGGATATCATGATGACGTCATCCCGATCTGATAAACAAAGAAGCTAATATCCTGATGATCATCATCATCACATTTCCCTTCGACAGGATATTTTCCAAAACACGATCCGGTTCACGAATATGATGATGACGTCTTATTCTAAGTTCGACAAAAGCCCCAAATATCCTGATGATCATCATCATCCTGATCTTTCGAGAGTGTTACCTTGGCCGCAAAGGGGTCATATTACATTCATCATCCTGATCATGCTCCTTAGGTGACCCGATATTACAATTATCCCCTGATCTTAACTGAACATGATGATGACGTCATCTTTTGCATTTTAATGAAGCCCGAATATGATGATGACGTCACCATCATTTTCCTTTCCTCAGCAGTAGGATCATATTCCATATCCTCCTATTCTCCTTCAACATGATGATGAGGATGATGTTGTTCTTTTCCCCAATATACAGAAGCGAAACATCCTGATGACGTCATCTGGACCTTAAGAAGGGAGAGCATCATTTTTCCAAAATATCATGCAGATGAAGTGAACATCGGCCAAATAGAGAATATCGGCCAACATGTTTTTTGACACGCCGATAGCGATAGTCATGCCGATGGGCGGGAAATGAAGCGGTGGAGTTTTAAACCATTTTTTTTTGGCGCCCGTAGCATTTTTTCGGTCAGCGATGGTTGACCCGATGGGTTTTGAGCGGTCTGAAAGTGTTTTGAATGCGTTTTAGGAGTATTTTGAATCCGATTTCCACAATTTTGCGCAGTCACCTGGATTTAAACGATTATTTTAATTTCCTGCTGTTTATTTGATAAATGAAATACTTAGTGCTTGTCTTGTCTTGCAGGCTTACAGTTGAGGAAGCAGCTGGAAAGTCAACACAGTGACCTCATGGAGGAAGGAAATCCAATCTCAGGAGCAGGAAGATAAGGATGAAGTGCGAAAAAGTCAAGGCCATTCAAGTGAAGAACAAGGTTGCAGCTGAGAGTATTACTACAACAGACAAACAAGAGTTATTGCTGAGCTGCCGGAACTTCTCAGAAGGGGCAATATTTCGCTCAGATTTGACACTGCTCAGAGATATTTTGAAGAGCTGGTTCACCTGTATTATTGCTGTAACCAGGGGTTTGAACCAGGGGTTCAGTTAGGTTTTTGCTGTAGTGAGGACAATCAGAATGTCTTTATATTGTGCCTCTCTACACTGTAATACTTTACAACAGGGATTTTAGGAAAACAACAAGGGTTACAACAGGATTTTTTCTTTTAGGAACATACAGCAAGTTAGCATAGTTTAGAAGTAGAAGAAGGAGGTCGCCTGTTTGTCTGCAGTAAGGTGCGCGTGGAATGTCTGGCTGCCTTACTGTATCTGTAAAGCTTGTAAGTTCTCTGTAGTATGATCAATGAAACTAAGAGTCATTCCTACATTGTAAATCATGTATGACTATTCGTTTCTAATACAATAGAATCTGGAGTTCTGCATCTATCTTCTGAGTGTTCTCCTGCCCTTCTTTGTGTTTTGAAATATTTTCTTTGAGAGCTTGCAATTTTAAATGTATGTTTGTGAAAATGCTCAGAACTTGCATTTAAGGTTTTTACTGTGGATTTGATCAAATTACTGTGGTATTTACATAGTGCATAATAGAAATAATTAGATCCTTCGGTAGATTAAATGAGGTATAGAATAGATCTTTCTAACTTTTCCCAACCCATCTGAAATATTTAGCTAAAAACGTAGAAATCTAAAGGAAATTGTCTCAAATTTGAAGAAGCATGCATAACAGAGCTATAAGTAGACAGTTTTCATAAATAGATAAAGAAGAAAGCTGCAAAAATTCAAGAAAACCATCTAAAGCTTGCAGCACAGTAACACTTTTATGCAAAGGAATGAAAAGTATTGACATATCTCATGACCTGTTTGCATATTCTTAGTCCAGTAAGCCACCAAACAAACCTAAACTACGTAAGGCCCCTTGAACATTACAGCTTCACATTGACCAACTGAACTTGACCAACCGAACCATTGTAGACTTGGGATTAGTTGAATCTCAAATGATTCCTTCTTATCTTTCAAGTATAGTTTCAGTTCATTATATGTGAATTTTAACTTATTGTTATGATTGCATCAAAACAATCACCAACAGTTTTTTGGCGCTAGAAGGAGGGCCTTCCTGAGTTAGGTTTCATTTCAAACTGGCTAACGATAGTAATAGAGTGACTAGGTCTAGGTCCAGTTCAGGAGATATATTTGTGCAACTACCTGATACAAGGCGAAGTAAAAACCCTTTAATTTGGAATCCAAAGATATCGCAAACGGGAAGTTCATCTGGAACACCTCCTGGGTCACCTTTTAACATCCGTAGTATTGTAAGTCCTGATAGATCACTGTTCAGATCTTTAAATCTTGGTTCAGGCACTCTTGGAGGTCTCAATCCTCCTCTAAATCCTAATCCACCAATCAATCCAGGTATTCCTACAAGTTCAAGTCAAGCTCAAACACCTGCAATGGCTTATTTCGATGTCAATTCTCCCATACTCTTCAATGATTATCATGAGATGCCAAAAAATCCAGAAAAGATATGTCCCAAATACCAGTTGCATCAGGACCCAGAAGATCATATTAGAATATTTAAGGAAGCATGTTTTAGGGCTATGTTAGAGCACGAGGATGTTGTGTGTAGATTGTTTCCTTACACCTTTAATGAGCAAGCCTCTAGCTGGTACGTAAACTTACCCAATGGTTACATTTCTTCCTGGGCACTTATGGAAGAAGCATTTCTGTCAAGATTTAGAGGACCCATTGACCCTTGCGCTTTGTATCATAAATTGGCTGCTATAAAACGAGGTGAGGGAGAGCTAATTGATAATTTCAATGACAGATTTCAAAAGGCCTATTCTAGGCTAGTACCCCCTTATACCATAGATGATGCTCCCTTGTTGGCTATGTACTATGCTGCCTTGGATCCTTTAACCGCCATGTTTGTCAAAAGAAAACCTGACATAGATTCAATATCCAAAGCCTATAAAGAGGCAGCCTCAGTGAACCAAGAAATGAGGCATACAACTTATAGTCCATTTGTCAATGGAGGAAATTTTGGGGTGCAGAATCAGGCACACCCATGGAATGGAGTCCCTGTGCAGCATGCTCCACTAGTAAATCCGGTTCCTTCTTACACACCTGTGTATAATCCTACTCCAATTCAAGCTATAACTCCTTACACGGCTAGTACTTCCAATAACAGTCAAAATAATGGTCAGCCTTTCTTCCAACTTCCTAGGGATGTAACTGTGGCAAAAGCACAAGAGGATAGGGAAGAAATCAAAAAGATTACTGCACATTTGAAAAGATTAACAACCGAAGTGACACAGCTAAGAAATGAGAACCTCTATGGAAGAAGCAACCAAAACTACAATCCACATCAAAATCACAACCAAGGCCAAAATCAAAATTATAGTCTCAACCAAAATCAGCAGTACAATCAGAACCAAAGCTACAATCAGCATCAAGGCCCCAGTCAGGGGCAACCAATGCAAAATAGGGGGCCAGTGATAGATAATAGGACCTGGGGCAATAATAACAAAAATTAGAATCAACCTAGGCCACCCAAGACATGGAACACTGGGCCCAACAACGGTACTTTGGCTTCTCCTTTTGAGAATATAGATAATCATGGTCCAAAACAAACAACTAGCATACAAATGGCCAGTACAGCACCCAAAAATTGGTGCAGATTTCACAATACCAATGCCCATGTTGAGCACGACTGTCCACAGTTCCACTTGGCAGCTAGTATTTTCAACATAGATGTACAGCCTCCTACCTCTGAATTTCTCATTCCTAAGGGTAATGAGGTAGTACCCTCAGAATATGACACAGCATTAGTCTTAGAAACGTTTACCTTTGCAACTGCAGAAGAGAAAGAGGATGAATTGCTAGAGGATGAACCATACTGTTGTGAAAGTCTTTATCCTGAATCAGCCTTTGTATTAAATGCTTTTCAGTTTCCTTTTGAATCTGAAAATGAGATATTAAATGAAACAGAAGAGGTGCAGGCCTTTCAACAAACAAATAAAAGCCACACCTACAATTTGAGGAACAACCCTAGGCTGGGAGGACCTTTCGCCACTTCCACTCCTCCGAATAACATCAATACACCCCCAGATCAGAATGCTAGCAACAATCCTGCCATACTTAAAGCTAGTCAGCACACAAATAATGGAACAACAGTGCAAAAGGATCAAACAAGTAAGACAGAAACAATAGAGACAACAAGATTAATGAATTACTTATCAGAGGAAATAAAGAAAATTAAGGTCAGTATACCTCTAAATGAATTATTGAAGACTCCAGGGATCAGAAATGCTTTTTTAAAATCCCTGGATACATCCATAACAAACAAGGTGTCTGCTGATATAACTGTTCCTAATAGTGATTCACCACCTAAGGAGAAGGGTAAGAAAGTTGAGCAGCCTTCCAATACAAATGTGGTAATACATGCGGATAAGAGGGATACTCAACCTTTCTTGTTAACTGTTAGGTTGTGTGGGAAGAATATACATAATTGCATGGTAGATTCTGGTGCTTCAGCCAACGTAATGCCCTTAGGAATATGTAAAACTCTCGGGCCGACTCCCACCAAATCTGCCAAGGTTGTCATGCAATTAGATAAGACCGAGGTTAGCGTGATAGGAGAACTCATGAACATACAAGTGCAATTAGCTTCAGACCCTAGGGTAAGCCAAATCATTGACATTCAAGTAGTGGATATACCCGTAAATTATGGAATGTTGCTAAGTAGGGATTGGTCCAAGACATTAAACAGATATATGGCTACTGACTTTTCACACATGTGGTTACCGTGGAGAGGCATCCCAAACCAGATCAGAATAGAGGCAGAGCCCAGAATGAAACATATGATAACAGAGTATAATCGAACTAATGAAATATTATATGCTACTGTTGAACCAGGTGTCTATAGAATTACCAACAATGGAATGCAGATTGAAGAAATTATGATGTTAAACATTAGAAAGAAGTGTGTCAACAATAGAACGGCACTATTCATTGAGTCTGACGGAAATTCTTCAGATGAAGAAAATAATGCAATAGACAAATTTGGTCGTGCCATTAGATGAGAGGTGGAAGAGTGTGTTACACACAATCTCCCAGTCCAATGTAAGTTATATAAAAATAGGTGTAGAGTCCATGATAGGCAACATTCTGAGGAGAATTGTGAAATATGCAAAGACATCATTGAATATGAATACAAAAAGTGCATAGGGAGGGTAGAGTCACAAGAGAAAAATGAGAATCCTGATCCGACACAGAGATATGTTCAGGATAATATAGATGCCTTGATTCCAGATTTAGGAAAAGAAATAGAGGACAAGGGTAGTTATCTTTCTGAGTTGCAAACTAAAAACACACATATGCAAGACAACCAAATGGAAAAACCCATGGATAAACAAGACAACACCCCACAGGCAATAAAAAGGACAAAGTATGCCAAGGTAAAAGATCAAAAAAGTAAAGATGGCATGTGGACGTTAAAATGTGATGGGTCCAAATCAAAATAGGGCGCAGGTGCGGGTATTGAACTCATAAATCCTCAAAGTAAATCACATTTGGCAGCATATAGATTACAATTTTCCTGCACTAACAATATTGCTGAATATGAGGCCCTAATTTTAGGACTTGTCATGGCCATCAAGAAAGGGGTAAAGACCATCAGAGTATTTTCAGACTCTGAATTAGTAGTCAGACAAGTGAGGAAACTATATGCCTGCAATTATAAGAAGATGATTAGTTACAGACATAGAGTATGGAGTTTAATGGATTCGTTTGATGCCTTTAACATAGAGCACATTCCTAGAGAGCTGAACCACAGGCCAGATGCGTTAGCAGTTGCTGCTAGTACATTAGAACCATTGACACTGTCAGGATTAAGACGATTTGTTGTTGAGCTAGTTAACGTGCCCAGTATACCAGACAACGTTACACACTTTCAGGTATTTGGAGAGGATCAGCAAATTATTAATTTTCTGACTTGTAATGAGGCATTTGAGGCCCAAATCATTGATGAACAAGAAAGGCCTGAAGTAACATGGGACGAAGAAGATATGATCAACTTAAAGAGCAACTTCTTGCCAAAAGGAGTAATTGAATTAGAACACATTTTTGACTTCGACGGGGTAATAAGACAGAAAGACTTACCCAAAACAGAAGGGGGTAAGTGTGATTTACATAACTTAGGGACTGAGCTAAATCCACAAAATGTACTAATTGGGAAAGCTTGCTCTGAGAAAATCAGAAAAGAGGTTCTGGACGTTCTGAAAAAATATAAACATGTCATAGCATGGACTTATGAAGACTTAAAAACATTTGATGCATCCATCATAACTCACATAATACCTTTAAGAAAAGAAGTCAAACCATTTAGGCAGAAACAGAGGCCTGTAAATGCCATTCTAGAGCCTTTAATCTTTGAGGAAGTTAAAAAATTACTATCCGCTGGAATAATTTTCCCAGTCAGACATTCTGTCTGGGTAGCTAACTTGGTACTAGTGAGGAAGAAAAACGGAGACATCAGGTTGTGCGTAGACTTTAGAAATTTAAACAAGGCTTCTGAAAAGGATATTTATCCTTTGCCCCCAATAGACGAAGTACTGCAAGCAGTAAATGGCACAAAGATGATGTCTTTTTTAGATGGTTTTTCAGGTTATAATCAGGTCTTAATTGACAGAGAAGATAGACTAAAAACCACCTTCACTTGCAAATGGGGAAATTATGCATATAGAAGAATGCCTTTTGGTCTAATTAATGCAGGTGCCACTTTTCAGAGGGCCATGGACGTTGCATTCCGTGGATTATCAGGTAAATGCATTGTTGTATATATGGATGATTTAACTGTATATTCCAAGGATGCATCCACCCACGCTGAAGACCTCAGAAAAGTACTCCAGCGATGTGAAAGGTATGGGATTTCCCTTAATCCTAAGAAATGTATATTTGGCGTAACTGAAGGTAAATTATTAGGCCATGTCATTTCTGAAAATGGAATTTCAATTGATCCGGATAGAATAGAATCCATAAAAAATTTGCAAATACCAAACAGTAGGAAAGAATTGAAATCATTTTTTGGTAAAATTAACTTTGTTCGGAAGTTTATAACAGGTTTTGCAGAGATCGTGCAGCCGTTGAATGCCATGTTAAAGAAAGATGCACAGATGGAATGGACGCCAGTGGCCAAAGCCGCATTTGAAGATATCAAGGAGGCAATTTCTAATGCCCCTATATTGGCAAGTCCAGACTACACAAGCCCGTTTTACATCTACTCCTTTGCATCTTCTCATTCAGTCGCGGCTGCCTTGACACAGAAAGGTGAAAATAATGAAGAGAGGCCCATAGAATTTATGAGTGCGCCTCTGAAGGATGCACAGCTGAGATATCTAGATATCGAAAGACAGGCATTCACATTAGTGAAGGCTGTGAAAAAATTTAGACACTATATTCTGCGCAGCCATATTAAAGCCATAGTACCAGACGCAGCAGTAAAAATGTTGCTGATGCAAAACGAGCCTGGAGAAAAAAGAGCCAAATGGATCACCACACTGCAAGAATTCGACATGGAGATCATTCCCGCAAAGCTGGTCAGAGGGCAGGCGTTGGTGCAGACAATAGCAAACATGGATCCAAATCTGATAAAACAACAATATGTATTGAATTCCCAAGACGCATCAGGCTGGTACGATGATTTAAGCACCTTCCTGATAGCTGGAAAGTACCCAAGCAAGATGAAGGCTTCTCAGAGGAGAGCTTTGAAGATTAAGGCACAGAATTATATGGTGCAAGGAGGTCTTCTATTCAGGAAGAACCATGATGGAATTTATCTGAGATGCATAAACAGAACTGAAGCTGATAGAGTGTTGACAGAACTACATGACAAATACGGAACCGGTCATGGTTCCCATTTAGCTACAACACACAAAATACTAAGAGCGGGCTATTACTGGCCCACTATGTTCAAAGATACTAAGAGTCACATCAGAAGTTGCCACACCTGTCAGACTGCAGCAGACAAAGGAAAAAATCCAGCCAATCCACTGCAACCTGTGATCGAGTCCAGACCGTTTGCACAATGGGGCTTGGATTTTATCAGAGTTATCAATCCCCCATCTTCTGCAGGACACAAATTTATATTGACAGTAACGGACTATTGTACAAGGTGGACTGAGGCCACCTGCTGCAAGTTTTCCACAACTGAGGTAGTTATCAAGTTCCTTGAAGAAAACATTATCACCAGGTTTGGAACGCCCTATTCATTGGTATGTGATAACGGCCCTGCTTTCTCTTCTTTAAAATTTTCTAAATGGGCATTTGAATATGGGATTATTCTAAGGTTTTCTTCAAATTATTACCCTCAAGGTAATGGACTGGCTGAATCAACAAACAAAATTTTATTAGACATAATCAAGAGGTTAATTGCCAAAAGTCCTAGAGAGTGGAATACTCTGTTAAGATATGCATTATGGGTAGACAGGACCAAGTTTAAAATAGCTTTAGGTAGCACACCTTATCACTTAGTTTATGGGACTGATCCCATACTTCCGGTTAATCTGAGGATACCAACCTGGAAGTTTGCCAATGAATATCTAGGCTTTGATAACCATAGGGAAGCCAGAATAGTGCAAATGTTACAACTAGAGGAGAAAAGAGGTCAAGCCCTCGAGAAGTTTGCCAAACACCAAGCAGTTGTTAAGAGGTGGTTTGACAAAAGGGCAAGAGTCAAGACATTTAGGATATCAGACTTAGTGTTGTGCTGGGACAAAGCACATGAAAAGAAAGGAAGCCATGGAAAATTCGATAAATTATGGCTGGGTCCATTACAAGTCTCAGAAATAATAGGAGATAACACCTTTAGACTTAAGACCTTGACTGGAGAAGATATGCCATTACCAGTTAATGGCCAGCATTTGAAACACTACTTCCAGGCTTGAGGTAAAAAGGGGGGCAGTCCCTTTTTCTTAATGTAAAGTGCTGTGGATAATGTACAGTTCTTCTTTTGCTATTTTCTTTTGGGTTGGCTGTTTGTATAGCTTGTCCTCTGTTTGTTTTTGCTTTTTGTTTCTTTCTGTTTGTACAGTTTTTTCTTTTGTTGTGTTGTTTGTACAGCCTGTTTGTTTGGTTTGTTTGTTGTCTCCTCAGCAGGGATCTTTATTTTACTTTAGAGTATTAAGGAGCAAAACTAGCAACCATTCAAAACAGTATAAAATTTAGGATATTCAGGTTAACCATTTGCAATTTACACATAATTTGTCACTGTCATGAATGTAGAGAGTTGTTCATCTTCTGAAGTTTTGTATTCAATAAATGTGATTGAGAATTCGAAGCAGGTTTCTCACGATGACACACCTAAAATCCTTGGGCTTGTTGAACTTACCAGTGTAGATATTAGGTGAAAAATCAGAGGTCACCCTTGCTACCATTACAATTCTCAGCTTAATTTCAGCAAGTGCCCACTCCTTGCATCATGAAGTTACAAATTGCTATATCTTATGAAATCTTTCAAAATTAGAAAACAAAAAATAAATAAATAAATAAATAAATAAATAAATAAAGCGGATTATACTGAAAATCCAGATTAAGCCATCTAAGTAACTCTACTGGGGCTATGGACGCTCGCTGGCAGTGGGGCTCTACTTAGGAGAATTGTAACGATAACCTTGCCGGGGCTATAGACGCTCGCTGGCAGCAAGGCTCTATCCGGTCGGCTATGAGGGAATATCCTCACCTACGTAGGCTAATTTCAGTCAGTGGTTTGTTCAACTGATCTTCAAGATGAGGATAATTAATCACGTGCACACAACTAAACTGAAAATGGAAATTCATGCATCTTTATTGAATACTTTGAGTCTCAAGCTGAATAGTAATTTGCAGGAAAGATAGTTGGAAGTTATGAGTTCATTTCATCTAGTTTCCTTGAACACTCTGAATTTAATTGTTTTGTTTTGGTTGCTAGTTGTTGTGATGTTCACAACACGCCCCATTATGCTCCTTAACAAAATAGGGACCCCTGCTGATGTTTTGCTTTTTGCTTCTGCTTGTGTTTGTCTGCTTTTTGGTGGTTTGGTAAAAATGAGTCAGGTGCATCATCATCATGAAGGTCAGGATGAGGTTGGTCATCATCATGAGGTTAGTTTGTCAAAGTTCATATTTTGTTTCTGTGACCTCATATTTAGAAAGAGCTTGAAATTCCATGTAGGTTTGCCTTTTACTTCACCTGAAAATTCGTCCATATGTGGAAGTTATGCAAAGTCAAAGTTTTGGTCAAACCTGATAATCGCAAGTGATCATCATATTTTTTTTTTTCATGTTGTCAAGGTCATCATGATCTTGGTCTATCACCCGATAAAAATCATGCAGTCGCAATATCCGGACGTCAATCTTAGGTGGTAGTGCCCTTTACCCGTCAAATGGCCTTATGCGCATCGTGAGCATCATGATTTTAGGAGGGTCATATTTTATAAACTCGGTTTTGTTGTATGAAGAACATCATCATCATATTTGAAGCGCCCCCCCGATAATATCCTGAGGTTCAAATATCTGGACGTCAACTTTAAGTCAGAGTAAGTTTTCCCCGTCGAGCGGTCTTTTGTATCGCGAGCATCATGCTGATATTTTAACATTACCTGATATTATAATATCATGCTAATATTATAAGATCACCCTGACTTAGAAAATCCACCATCGGCATATTTGCATGCGCATGTTAAAATCCTATCAGAGGATCATCATCCTGATATTTGCTGAAATTCGCTAAAATGATGATGACGTCTTCATATCCTTCTGATCTCCTTTTGCATGATCATGATGATCACCCTATCTTTTAAGGGAAGGTGATATTCCATTCCTCAACAGCATGATCATATTTTAAATATCACCCTAGCGCTAACCTGATGATGACCTCAACTCATCCTTATGCTCCGAAGACGAAATATGATGGTTACGTCATCATGATAATTCGATGAGGAGGATCATCATATTTTTATCCTGTCATGTTGTCAAGATCATCATGATCTTGTTTGTCTACCCGATATTTCGTAAAGTCCTCCTGCCTTGAAATATGACCTTTTGCAAATATCCTGATGATCATCATCATCACATTTCCCTTCGGCAGGATATTTTCCAAAACATGATCCGGTTAGCGAAACATCCTGATGACGTCATGTTCTAAGTTTAACAAAGGCTCTGGATATCATGATGACGTCATCCCGATCTGATAAATGAAGAAGCAAATATCCTGATGATCATCATCATCACATTTCCCTTCGGCAGGATATTTTCCAAAACATGATCCGGTTAGCGAAACATCCTGATGACATCATGTTCTAAGTTTAACAAAGGCTCCGGATATCATGATGACGTCATCCCGATCTGATAAACAAAGAAGCTAATATCCTGATGATCATCATCATCACATTTCCCTTCGGCAGGATATTTTCCAAAACACGATCCGGTTCGCGAATATGATGATGACGTCTTATTCTAAGTTCGACAAAAGCCCCAAATATCCTGATGATCATAATCATCCTAATCTTTCGAGAGGGTTACCTTGGCCGCAAAGGGGTCATATTACATTCATCATCCTGATCATGCTCCTTAGGTGACCCGATATTACAATTATCCCCTGATCTTAACTGAACATGATGATGACGTCATCTTTTGCATTTTAATGAAGCCCGAATATGACGATGACGTCACCATCATTTTCCTTTCCTCAGCAGCAGGATCATATTCCATATCCTCCTATTCTCCTTCAACATGATGATGATGATGATGTTGTTCTATTCCCCAATATACAGAAGCGAAACATCCTGTTGACGTCATCTGGACCTTCAGAAGGGAGAGCATCATTTTTCCAAAATATCATGCAGATGAAGTGAACATCGGCCAAATAGAGAATATCGGCCAACATGTTTTTTGACACGCCGATAGCGATAGTCATGCCGATGGGTGGGAAATGAAGCGGTGGAGTTTTAAACCATTTTTTTTTGGTGCCCGTAGCATTTTTTCGGTCAGCGATGGTTGACCCGATGGGTTTTGAGCGGTCTAAAAGCGTTTTGAACGCGTTTTAGGAGTATTTTGAATCCGATTTCCACAATTTTGCGCAGTCACCTGGATTTAAATGATTATTTTAATTTCCTGGTGTTTATTTGATAAATGAAATACTTAGTGCTTGTCTTGTCTTGCAGGCTTGCAGTTGAGGAAGCAGCTGGAAAGTCAACACAGTGACCTCATGGAGGAAGGAAATCCAATCTCAGGAGCAGGAAGATAAGGATGAAGTGCGAAAAAGTCAAGGCCATTCAAGTGAAGAACAAGGTTGCAGCTGAGAGTATTACTACAACAGATAAACAAGAGTTATTGCTGAGCTACCGGAACTTCTCAGAAGGGGCAATATTTTGCCCAGATTTGACACTGCTCAGAGATATTTTGAAGAGCTGGTTCACCTGTATTTATTGCTGTAACCAGGGGTTCAGTTAGGTTTTTGCTGTAGTGATGCAGAGGCATCCACACTATAACCTTCGCATATAGCATGAATGTCTGCAGACCAACCTCATCATCATCATCTTCGCCATCATCATCATATTCCCTAAAACTACCAACATCATCATATTTCGGCTTTACTCTGTCAGCATCATGTTTCTTAAAACCAACAGCATCATCATATTGCGGACACTCGCAATCATCCTCCTGCCGACTACTATTCACCTCCTCCGCTTTCCTCCTAACATCATCATCATGATGTTCAGCGGCGCAAACATCCTCCGGTTGCACTGTTCATCAGGCTCCGAACTCTAACGTCTTCATCATGATATTCAATATCACCTTCGTCAGCAGGATATCCAAATATCCAGTTGTTCAAATATCCTGATGACGATTACCTTCAACAACTTACCTTCGACGCTCCACTGCCCGACGACACTAACAGCATCAGGATATAATTCATCCGGTTCCCTCGAAACCTCCTGATGATGTTAATACAACTTCCTGCCACGGACTTCCGCCGATACCTTAACACCTTACGACGGCAGGATAAACTCGCACAAGGGGATATCTCAATATCCTGATGACGATGACGTCATATCTTGATGACGATGACGTCACCCAATATCCTGATGACCTTCTCAACACTTAGTCAAAAATCTGAACTTTCTCTTCCGCATCTACTCGCGATATGCGGATGTTTGGCACTCCCAATATGATGATCCTGATGCCGATACGCTCCTCGGCTCCTCCTGCTGATGATCACCCCGACGAACTCGCACTTCATGCACTTGAAAACATCATGCTCTCCTTCACTTATCCGGATGATGATGTCTAACCCGACTGCAGGATATTTACAGAAATATCCTGATGATGCCGTCTTCACGAACTTCTGCACTTAGCGAAATCTCTCTTTGCCGATCCACCAGGGATGACCCGATCCAACTCAGGGTGATCTTCCAACTCAGTCAGCTTATCAACTCGACCTAGCACATGAGGATGCTAGGGTCTTCAACATCTCTTGACCGCGATCCTGCACACCTGCATGCAAACAAACAACCTACAATCTAACCTACTGTACATTACCATTCCACCGATCAGACAGATCAACCGGTGGAATGGATCAGGAAATCCATGCAACCACTCAAACCAGCAAATTGATCAAGCAATGGAATGCAACAGAGGATGAACACAAACAGGAATACTTTATTCGATTTCAAAAGATGCAACTACAATATGATGTTCCTCTCGCTCTGTCTCACTCTCGCAAAGTCTGATCGATCCTTTACAATCAACCGATCCCATGCTTATAAAGATTTCCCTATGAGTACTACTGACCCGACTCCAAGCGGCTGGGAACTCTCCAGGCGGCTGGGAGATCCCACCGAACATACATCATGACAGCTGTTATAACTAACTATCTAAAAATAGCAAAAGCCCGGTCAGCATGATCTTATCATGATCAGCGTGACATTATTACATGCAATTGGTCTAACAGACCTTCTTGGAAACACAAACGAGACCTAAACTACTAACTGCCTCATCCAGACCAGCTGTCAGGTAGGTGCTCCTGCACCATACTCCCCAACAGAAAAGAACTCATGTCCCATGAGTTTAGCATGTGGAACCAGAACCTCTGGCTGAACTACCTCTTGAACTTCTGAAGTGTTCAAGTCTATCTTCCTTTCAACTCTTATAGGACAAACAATAGTCCCAACTATGACAACATCCTTGTCATTCTTCTGAACTGGTGGCTGTTTGCACCCCTGTTTCTGAACCTGCTGCTGACCTCTGTCAGTCACAACTGAAACTTTCTTCAGCTTGTTGTCTGTAACAACTCCTTTCTCTGCAGTGTCCTGAACTGCCTTCATGCCGGCTCCTCTAGGCATCTGCACATACTCCTTCTTTCCCATTAAAATGATTTGAGCTGCCTTCTGTACTGCAGCTTTTGCCTGCAATGGCATCAACTTGATAATCTTCCCATCCTTCTTGATGGTGTAGGTATTAGCATACCCATCATACAGTACCCTTCTGTCAAATTGCCATGGTCTACCTAGCAGTAGGTGACAACATTCCATAGGCAATATATCACACAAAATTCTATCCTGATATGGTCCAATCTGGAAATCCACATATGCCTGTTCAGAGACAAAAAGTGATTGCCTATCACTCACCCAAGATGCCTTGTAAGGGTGTGGATGTGGAATCCTTTCCAGCTTCAGTTTATCAACCATCTCCTGAGATACCATGTTGTCTGTTGAACCAGTATCAATGACAACCTTACATACCTTACCTTTGCTCTTACATGTGGTTTTGAAAAGAGCTCTTCTTTGCATCATATCCTTTGATGCCTGCAAACTTGTTTTCCTTAACATCAATGATTCTCCACTCTCTGGATAGCCATAATTCTCAGGACCTTTGTTTGAACTCTGTGCACTTTCTTCTTCCTTCTCTTCTTGTACCAGTTGTACCCTCTTGTCACTTGTTCTATCATTTCTGGATGATGAACCTTTGTTTTCTGGACATTTGAAAGATGGATGACCAAACTCTCCACAGGTGTAACACTTTCCTGAAAATGTAGTAGAACCTCTACCACCTCCAAATCTTCCCCTATTACCTTTCCATCCACCTCTGAAATCAGACTGTCCCTGTCCTTTACCAGTGTCTTCTTGACCCTCATTGGGTTGCTTTTGTGCAGGGGCTGCTCCTCTTCCCCTATTGTTTCCTCTTCCTCTCATGGACTTATCATGTCCTCTATTCAGCTTTTCTTCAATCCTGATTGCCATTTGATAACAATCCTCCACATTCTTAGGGTTAGCTAACACTAACTCATCCTGTATGTTAAACCTCAAACCAGCCAAGTACCTAGCCACCTTTTCTACCTCATTCTCATGATGACCAGATCTCATACTCAACAGATAAAATTCCTCAGTATATGATTTCACATCCCTGTCTTTCTGCTTTAAAAATTGCAGCTTCTTAAACATCTGGATTTCATAATCCCTTGGCAAGAATTTCCCCTTGATCCTTGCTACCATCTTATCCCATGAAGTGATCTTAGACTTCCCTTGTTTCCTTCTCTCAGATTGTACATAATCCCACCATACCAAAGCATGACCTCCCAACTTGGTCTTTGCAATCTTTACCTTCTGATCCTCAGCAACATCTTCACATTCAAAGTGATTATCCAGTGCAGCAATCCAATCCAACAACTCATCTTCATTCAAGCTTCCAGTATACTTGGAAACATCAACCTTTGCCTTAGGTTTTTCACTCTGCACTGCCTTTAACAGTTTTGCCAATCTCTGGTCTTCAGCATCCAGATCTTCAGCTACCTCTTCATACTCTTCAACAGTATCTGCCTCTTCTTCAGACTCACTGTCTTCCACTTCCCTCTTTTTGTTCTTTTCCAGGGCTGTCAGCCTGGCTTGAAGTGCTTCAGCAAGCTCCTTCATCTTCCTCATCTCTCTAGCATGTTTCTCCTTCATTTCCTGCAATTCCCTTGCAGTACCACTACCTTTAGGAGGCATTTTGTCAACCTCTCAATCAACACACAACACAATCAACTCTATCTCTACCTCTGCCCTTTCGGTGACAGAATCAACACACAACAGCCCAGACCTTTTGCTGAGCTCTGATACCACTATGATGCAGAGGCATCCACACTATAACCTTCGCATATAGCATGAATGTCTGCAGACCAACCTCATCATCATCATCTTCGCCATCATCATCATATTCCCTAAAACTACCAACATCATCATATTTCGGCTTTACTCTGTCAGCATCATGTTTCTTAAAACCAACAGCATCATCATATTGCGGACACTCGCAATCATCCTCCTGCCGACTACTATTCACCTCCTCCGCTTTCCTCCTAACATCATCATCATGATGTTCAGCGGCGCAAACATCCTCCGGTTGCACTGTTCATCAGGCTCCGAACTCTAACGTCTTCATCATGATATTCAATATCACCTTCGTCAGCAGGATATCCAAATATCCAGTTGTTCAAATATCCTGATGACGATTACCTTCAACAACTTACCTTCGACGCTCCACTGCCCGACGACACTAACAGCATCAGGATATAATTCATCCGGTTCCCTCGAAACCTCCTGATGATGTTAATACAACTTCCTGCCACGGACTTCCGCCGATACCTTAACACCTTACGACGGCAGGATAAACTCGCACAAGGGGATATCTCAATATCCTGATGACGATGACGTCATATCTTGATGACGATGACGTCACCCAATATCCTGATGACCTTCTCAACACTTAGTCAAAAATCTGAACTTTCTCTTCCGCATCTACTCGCGATATGCGGATGTTTGGCACTCCCAATATGATGATCCTGATGCCGATACGCTCCTCGGCTCCTCCTGCTGATGATCACCCCGACGAACTCGCACTTCATGCACTTGAAAACATCATGCTCTCCTTCACTTATCCGGATGATGATGTCTAACCCGACTGCAGGATATTTACAGAAATATCCTGATGATGCCGTCTTCACGAACTTCTGCACTTAGCGAAATCTCTCTTTGCCGATCCACCAGGGATGACCCGATCCAACTCAGGGTGATCTTCCAACTCAGTCAGCTTATCAACTCGACCTAGCACATGAGGATGCTAGGGTCTTCAACATCTCTTGACCGCGATCCTGCACACCTGCATGCAAACAAACAACCTACAATCTAACCTACTGTACATTACCATTCCACCGATCAGACAGATCAACCGGTGGAATGGATCAGGAAATCCATGCAACCACTCAAACCAGCAAATTGATCAAGCAATGGAATGCAACAGAGGATGAACACAAACAGGAATACTTTATTCGATTTCAAAAGATGCAACTACAATATGATGTTCCTCTCGCTCTGTCTCACTCTCGCAAAGTCTGATCGATCCTTTACAATCAACCGATCCCATGCTTATAAAGATTTCCCTATGAGTACTACTGACCCGACTCCAAGCGGCTGGGAACTCTCCAGGCGGCTGGGAGATCCCACCGAACATACATCATGACAGCTGTTATAACTAACTATCTAAAAATAGCAAAAGCCCGGTCAGCATGATCTTATCATGATCAGCGTGACATTATTACATGCAATTGGTCTAACAGACCTTCTTGGAAACACAAACGAGACCTAAACTACTAACTGCCTCATCCAGACCAGCTGTCAGGTAGGTGCTCCTGCACCATACTCCCCAACAGAAAAGAACTCATGTCCCATGAGTTTAGCATGTGGAACCAGAACCTCTGGCTGAACTACCTCTTGAACTTCTGAAGTGTTCAAGTCTATCTTCCTTTCAACTCTTATAGGACAAACAATAGTCCCAACTATGACAACATCCTTGTCATTCTTCTGAACTGGTGGCTGTTTGCACCCCTGTTTCTGAACCTGCTGCTGACCTCTGTCAGTCACAACTGAAACTTTCTTCAGCTTGTTGTCTGTAACAACTCCTTTCTCTGCAGTGTCCTGAACTGCCTTCATGCCGGCTCCTCTAGGCATCTGCACATACTCCTTCTTTCCCATTAAAATGATTTGAGCTGCCTTCTGTACTGCAGCTTTTGCCTGCAATGGCATCAACTTGATAATCTTCCCATCCTTCTTGATGGTGTAGGTATTAGCATACCCATCATACAGTACCCTTCTGTCAAATTGCCATGGTCTACCTAGCAGTAGGTGACAACATTCCATAGGCAATATATCACACAAAATTCTATCCTGATATGGTCCAATCTGGAAATCCACATATGCCTGTTCAGAGACAAAAAGTGATTGCCTATCACTCACCCAAGATGCCTTGTAAGGGTGTGGATGTGGAATCCTTTCCAGCTTCAGTTTATCAACCATCTCCTGAGATACCATGTTGTCTGTTGAACCAGTATCAATGACAACCTTACATACCTTACCTTTGCTCTTACATGTGGTTTTGAAAAGAGCTCTTCTTTGCATCATATCCTTTGATGCCTGCAAACTTGTTTTCCTTAACATCAATGATTCTCCACTCTCTGGATAGCCATAATTCTCAGGACCTTTGTTTGAACTCTGTGCACTTTCTTCTTCCTTCTCTTCTTGTACCAGTTGTACCCTCTTGTCACTTGTTCTATCATTTCTGGATGATGAACCTTTGTTTTCTGGACATTTGAAAGATGGATGACCAAACTCTCCACAGGTGTAACACTTTCCTGAAAATGTAGTAGAACCTCTACCACCTCCAAATCTTCCTCTATTACCTTTCCATCCACCTCTGAAATCAGACTGTCCCTGTCCTTTACCAGTGTCTTCTTGACCCTCATTGGGTTGCTTTTGTGCAGGGGCTGCTCCTCTTCCCCTATTGTTTCCTCTTCCTCTCATGGACTTATCATGTCCTCTATTCAGCTTTTCTTCAATCCTGATTGCCATTTGATAACAATCCTCCACATTCTTAGGGTTAGCTAACACTAACTCATCCTGTATGTTAAACCTCAAACCAGCCAAGTACCTAGCCACCTTTTCTACCTCATTCTCATGATGACCAGATCTCATACTCAACAGATAAAATTCCTCAGTATATGATTTCACATCCCTGTCTTTCTGCTTTAAAAATTGCAGCTTCTTAAACATCTGGATTTCATAATCCCTTGGCAAGAATTTCCCCTTGATCCTTGCTACCATCTTATCCCATGAAGTGATCTTAGACTTCCCTTGTTTCCTTCTCTCAGATTGTACATAATCCCACCATACCAAAGCATGACCTCCCAACTTGGTCTTTGCAATCTTTACCTTCTGATCCTCAGCAACATCTTCACATTCAAAGTGATTATCCAGTGCAGCAATCCAATCCAACAACTCATCTTCATTCAAGCTTCCAGTATACTTGGAAACATCAACCTTTGCCTTAGGTTTTTCACTCTGCACTGCCTTTAACAGTTTTGCCAATCTCTGGTCTTCAGCATCCAGATCTTCAGCTACCTCTTCATACTCTTCAACAGTATCTGCCTCTTCTTCAGACTCACTGTCTTCCACTTCCCTCTTTTTGTTCTTTTCCAGGGCTGTCAGCCTGGCTTGAAGTGCTTCAGCAAGCTCCTTCATCTTCCTCATCTCTCTAGCATGTTTCTCCTTCATTTCCTGCAATTCCCTTGCAGTACCACTACCTTTAGGAGGCATTTTGTCAACCTCTCAATCAACACACAACACAATCAACTCTATCTCTACCTCTGCCCTTTCGGTGACAGAATCAACACACAACAGCCCAGACCTTTTGCTGAGCTCTGATACCACTATGATGCAGAGGCATCCACACTATAACCTTCGCATATAGCATGAATGTCTGCAGACCAACCTCATCATCATCATCTTCGCCATCATCATCATATTCCCTAAAACTACCAACATCATCATATTTCGGCTTTACTCTGTCAGCATCATGTTTCTTAAAACCAACAGCATCATCATATTGCGGACACTCGCAATCATCCTCCTGCCGACTACTATTCACCTCCTCCGCTTTCCTCCTAACATCATCATCATGATGTTCAGCGGCGCAAACATCCTCCGGTTGCACTGTTCATCAGGCTCCGAACTCTAACGTCTTCATCATGATATTCAATATCACCTTCGTCAGCAGGATATCCAAATATCCAGTTGTTCAAATATCCTGATGACGATTACCTTCAACAACTTACCTTCGACGCTCCACTGCCCGACGACACTAACAGCATCAGGATATAATTCATCCGGTTCCCTCGAAACCTCCTGATGATGTTAATACAACTTCCTGCCACGGACTTCCGCCGATACCTTAACACCTTACGACGGCAGGATAAACTCGCACAAGGGGATATCTCAATATCCTGATGACGATGACGTCATATCTTGATGACGATGACGTCACCCAATATCCTGATGACCTTCTCAACACTTAGTCAAAAATCTGAACTTTCTCTTCCGCATCTACTCGCGATATGCGGATGTTTGGCACTCCCAATATGATGATCCTGATGCCGATACGCTCCTCGGCTCCTCCTGCTGATGATCACCCCGACGAACTCGCACTTCATGCACTTGAAAACATCATGCTCTCCTTCACTTATCTGGATGATGATGTCTAACCCGACTGCAGGATATTTACAGAAATATCCTGATGATGCCGTCTTCACGAACTTCTGCACTTAGCGAAATCTCTCTTTGCCGATCCACCAGGGATGACCCGATCCAACTCAGGGTGATCTTCCAACTCAGTCAGCTTATCAACTCGACCTAGCACATGAGGATGCTAGGGTCTTCAACATCTCTTGACCGCGATCCTGCACACCTGCATGCAAACAAACAACCTACAATCTAACCTACTGTACATTACCATTCCACCGATCAGACAGATCAACCGGTGGAATGGATCAGGAAATCCATGCAACCACTCAAACCAGCAAATTGATCAAGCAATGGAATGCAACAGAGGATGAACACAAACAGGAATACTTTATTCGATTTCAAAAGATGCAACTACAATATGATGTTCCTCTCGCTCTGTCTCACTCTCGCAAAGTCTGATCGATCCTTTACAATCAACCGATCCCATGCTTATAAAGATTTCCCTATGAGTACTACTGACCCGACTCCAAGCGGCTGGGAACTCTCCAGGCGGCTGGGAGATCCCACCGAACATACATCATGACAGCTGTTATAACTAACTATCTAAAAATAGCAAAAGCCCGGTCAGCATGATCTTATCATGATCAGCGTGACATTATTACATGCAATTGGTCTAACAGACCTTCTTGGAAACACAAACGAGACCTAAACTACTAACTGCCTCATCCAGACCAGCTGTCAGGTAGGTGCTCCTGCACCATGTAGTGAGGACAATCAGAATGTATTTATATTGTGCCTCTCTACACTGTAATACTTTACAACAGGGATTTTAGGAAAACAACAAGGGTTACAACAGGATTTTTTCTTTTAGGAACATACAGCAAGTTAGCATAGTTTAGAAGTAGAAGAAGGAGGTCGCCTGTTTGTCTCCAGTAAGGTGCGCGTGGAATGTCTGGCTGCCTTACTGTATCTGTAAAGCTTGTAAGTTCTCTGTAGTATGATCAATGAAACTAAGAGTCATTCCTACATTGTAAATCATGTATGACTATTCGTTTCTAATACAATAGAATCTGGAGTTCTGCATCTATCTTCTGAGTGTTCTCCTGCCCTTCTTTGTGTTTTGAAATATTTTCTTTGGGAGCTTGCAATTTTAAATGTATGTTTGTGAAAATGCTCAGAACTTGCATTTAAGGTTTTTTACTGTGGATTTGATCAAATTACTGTGGTATTTACATAGTGCATAACAGAAACAATTAGATCCTTCGGTAGATTAAATGAGGTATAGATTAGATCTTTCTAACTTTTCCCAACCCATCTGAAATATTTAGCTAAAAACGTAGAAATCTAAAGGAAATTGTCTCAAATTTGAAGAAGCATGCATAACAGAGCTATAAGTAGACAGTTTTCATAAATAGATAAAGAAGAAAGCTGCAAAAATTCAAGAAAACCATCTAAAGCTTGCAGCACAGTAACACTTTTATGCAAAGGAATGAAAAGTATTGACATATCTCATGACCTTTTTGCATATTCTTAGTCCAGTAAGCCACCAAACAAACCTAAACTACGTAAGGCCCCTTGAACATTACAGCTTCACATTGACCAACTGAACTTGACCAACCGAACCATTGTAGACTTGGGATTAGTTGAATCTCAAATGATTCCTTCTTATCTTTCAAGTATAGTTTCAGTTCATTCTATGTGAATTTTAACTTATTGTTATGATTGCATCAAAACAATCACCAACAATACCCTATTCCAAAGATCCCATTTTGGCATAGGCAAGGAAAATGGTGGATAAGGTTGTGGAATTTGGATTTACACCTGCTAATTTTTCTTGTGAGAACACCATATCTTTTACATTTTTCTTGTGCTAACATGGATTAGAATGGGTTCATCATCTTCAAGACTATTTAAACCATTAATTAATTCCATACAACACATTGGATCAAGTGAGAACACCATATCAACCTAAGGAGAGTAGAGGAAACACCTAAAATGGAAATTATAACATAGCTTTTAGTTTAGTTTCATCTACTAGAAAGGTGCTAGGACTAAATTTTTGCATTCAGAATCTCCTGGGGTCAAACAGATGGTGCCAACATGTCCAGGTGGGTAGGTAAATGCTAGGGGAGATGTCTTTTTGGTGGTGAAGCCTCCTAGTCATTCTTGGCTACATTGGACGGAGACAGTCTCTTAAGAGCCCTAAGACAAAAAAGGTGTCAAACTTTGTGCCAGTTGTTTCATCAAACTGTGACACCTAGGAAAATATTTGTTACATGTATAGGTGGATTTTAGGTCCACCTACAAATACCTAACTAGGTTTTTTAAATCAATTTTGTTTGCCTGTGGTGGCAAGTAACACATTATTCCAAAATGATTTAGTTTCATGCAGTGGAAAGGTGCTAGGAGTGAAATTTTGCATTCCACAACTCGTGGGACCCTACAGACTATGTGAACACATCAGGGTGGGTAGGTAAATTCTAGGTAAGGTCTCTTTTTATGTGCCAAGCACCCGTGACGTTCTGGGCTGGAGGCTACCGACAAAGTCACTTGAGATCCCTGAGAGCAAAAGCTGCCAAACTTTGATGAAGTGGTTTGCAGAATTCTTTGCACCTAGGAATGTTCCATTTAGACCTATAGGTGCATGTAGGGTCTATCCACAATCACCTCTCTTAGTTTTTGTCAATTCCAATCTATTTGATTGTGCTGAAATTAAATGCATTCTTGCAAAATGCTCCAATGGCATTTAGCACAACCTTGCCAGTAGCCACATTTTTCATTCTACTCATCGTGGGACCCAACCAAAGGCATTAAAACATCAAGGTGGGTAGGTAAATGCTAGGTGAGGTCTCTTTTCATGCACCAAGTGTCCTAGATGTTTTGGGCTGCATGCTACCAACAACGTCACTTGAGATCCCTAAGAGCAAAAAACTACCAAACTTTGATGGAGCGGTTCTCATAATTCATGGCACCTAGGAATGTTCTGTTTAGACCTACAGGTGCATATGGGGTCTATCCACAATACAATCTCTCAATTTTTTTAACTCCAATCCATTTGACCATGCCGAAATTAAACACATTCTTGCAAAATGCTTCAGTGGCATTTAGCACAACCTTGTGAGGAGCCACATTTTTTGTTCTACTTGTGGTGGGGCCCAAAACACTAGGCCAACACTTTGGGGTGAGCAAGTAAATGCTAGGGGAGGTCTCTTTTCATGTGCCAAGTGCCCCAAACATTCTGGGCTGCAAGCTACTAACAAAGTCACTTGAGATCCCTAAGAGCAAAAAACTACCAAACTTTGATGGAGTGGTTCTCAGAATTTGTGGCACCTAGGAATGTTCCATTTAGAGCTACAAGTGCATGTGGGGTCCATCCAAAATAACCTCTCTCAGTTTTTATCAACTCCAATCCATTTGACCATGCCAAAATTAAATGCATTCTTGCAAAATGCTTCAATGACATTCAACAAGACCTTGCGAGGAGCCACATTTTTCATTCTGCTCGTTGTGGGGCCCAACAAACTATGCCAGCATGTCAGGACACTTGGTGCACAAAAAGAGACATCCCCTAGTGTTTACCCACCCACTTGACATGTTGGTGTAGTCTGTTAGGTCCCACGAGGTGTGGAATACAAAATTTCACTCCTAGCGCCTTTCCACTGCATGAAATTGAAGCATTTTGGAACAATGTGTTCCTTGCCACCATAGGCAAACAAATTTGATTTAAAAAACTAAGGTAGGTATTTGTAGGTGAACCTCACATCCACCTATACATGTAAAGAAGATGTTCCTAGGTGTCATAGTTTGACAGAACAACCGGTCCAAAGTTTGACACCTTTCTTGTCTTAGGACTTTTAAGAGATTGTCTCCGTCTAATGTAGCCAAGAATGATCAAGAGGCTTCACCATTGAAAAGACATTTCCCCTAGCATTTATCCACCCACCCAAATGTGTTGGTGCCATCCATTTGACCCCATGAGATGTCGAATACAAAAAGTTATTCTTAGCACCTTTCTAGTAGATGAAAATTCAGTACTATAAAGGTATTCTCATTTGATCCGATGTTTTGTAGGGAATCAATTAAGGCTGCCCTTACCACTACTATCAATTGTTAGCACCAAAAGTTAAGAAACAAATTAGGGTTTATAAGATGGAATCATTGACATTAAAACTCATAGTAAAATCATGATATTTTGGTCTTAATCTCCTCATAGGATATGACAAAGCCAATTTGAAATAAGATCCTTGTATGATTTCACGATGCAAAGATAAGTTTGATGTATAATTTGCAACTATGGTTTCCATGAATGAAACCATTATGTAACATGATGAAACAATCTTTTAAGGACTTTATAAGGATTATGCCTACCTCCATCATACTCAAATCCTGCATGCAAATGCAATTGCACTATTTAGCTAAAATGGGTACACCAACATGATGAAATGAGACAATACCATCAAAATACCTCCACATGGTACAATCTATAAGTTTGATCAAACCAACTCACCAATCACGACCTTGGGGAATATCCAAATGCATCAACAACCATGTCATTCAGTCATGAGCTCTATAATGAAATGAAGCTAATCAACCAGGACCAAGGAGCACATATAAGAAGGTAAGAAAAATGCCAAAAATATAGAAGATGAAATGAGGATAGCAAAGAAAAATAACATACCTTTCTTTCATTCCACTAATTCAATCTAATGAACCATCTAGGTCTGCTCTACTCTTTATTGTGTCAAGTATTGCCTCGTGATCAGACTCACAAACCTTCCACAAGCTCCTGTTCAATGGTCTACCCCCATATTTGATCAAATGAATGTTTGATGCCACAAAAATGTTAGAATAATGAAGAGTCTTCCTATGTGTGTCAAAGTCCTTGAACAACCACACATCAAACTTCTTCACTGGGTACCTTCTAAGCCATATTATAGTAACAACCACTGATCCTGAAGGGTACTCGATGTGTTCTCCATCTATAACAGGGGCATCTAATTTCTTTTTTGCCCCAACACAATAACACAAATAATAATATGTTCCTTCTTCATTGTCTTCAGTTTCAATAACTACATAAACATGCCCTGCATTGGTATGTGCATGAATGTTCGATAAATATAGTCAACAATAAAAAAAATACAAAATAAGTTAGAAAATTAAATTTTATTAAATTTGAATACTGATAATATCTGGTTGAACTAGATCTCATACATGGTCAAAGTCAACTGATGATTCAATCTCTATGAGTTGTAGTGTTGTTAGGAGTCGATATGTGTCAATTGGTCTTAGACTTCTTATACACCATTCATTGACCCACTCCTTTGACTCACATTCATACCAAGCTTGATCCCTACATGGAGAACAAAAGCATACCATCCACTGCATATCAATACTCCATGAACCTGCATTAGAGTTTCTAGAAGAGTGTAGTTCACTTGATCCTGTCAATGTACAACAATCCTCATATTTTGCAATGTTAGTATCATCAACCAAGCAAAAAAATCTACGAACTATAGACTTACCTTAATTACCTAGA
This sequence comes from Cunninghamia lanceolata, assembly GCA_027924645.1. Lineage (NCBI taxonomy): Eukaryota > Viridiplantae > Streptophyta > Pinopsida > Cupressales > Cupressaceae > Cunninghamia > Cunninghamia lanceolata. Next base: position 2,565,916 of record BSBN01000905.1, read on the forward strand.
TCCATTGTAGTATTACATGATTCAACAATAGATCTCACATCTGTCAACTTTGCATTGTCTTTGTACTTCAACTCTTCTCATGCTAATGCTCTTTTGATACATGCTCTTGCACCATCATGCTCCCCCTTTCCATTCCCGGCCTCAGAGAAATTCCACATATGTTGAACACCATTCATCCTATGCATCTTGATCAACCAATAGAACATCTATGAGTTCTTGAATTGTGATGCATAATTATCTGACCATATGATATGCTAAACAAATGATATGCTCCTGCTAGTCAAATCACGATAGAACATATGAAAGCAGCCTTGGACGAATTCTGTAGAATGTGTGTGATCATCACTGATATAAAAATGACACTCCCTCAAGATCTTCCTATCTCCTCTTTATTGTCATTTGCATGAATGAATGCTATATGCACAAATATAGCAACTTGCATAGACTTGTAATACTACGATTACACCTCAATTTGTGGCTGTAGTGTGTAGTTCTTTGCAAAGTCAACAACTCATATGATAGTATCAAGTAGAAACATGTCCTTGCATAACTTGAATTGCAAGTCCAACCATTGAGCTCTATGGGTATGCCTTGGATACTCATAAACTATATTCTCTCAGAAAATAGAGATAAACTAATACGTTGGAATCTTTTCAATGACCAATTCACACCTTTTTACTTCTTTACCATCTTTTAGACTATATGTCACTGTCTTATATTTTCTAAAACTTACTAGTTCATTTCCAATTGCATGTGTGTTCTCCATATGTTCACAAATTGGCAAATGTTGCAACCCACCACAATGATCACATGTGTCATCCAAGCATAAGTTCTTGTGGAATAATTAACCATCCACTTTTTGACATAAGATGCTCGATATGAAATCTCTCGAAGATCTAGGTAGACATTTTATATTACACTCCTGCAAAACATTGTTAGTATGCAAATCTACACACACACACACATATATAAACATCATAATGATTAGAAACCCAATATGTACTCTACAACAAGAAGTTGTGCATGTGTGATTTATTTTGACATAAAAAGGCTTTACCATTTCAAAATACCTTTGACTAATTTTGATTTGAGGATACATCTCTTGAAATTTTTTGAAAAATTGTGTTTGAGTCACATCCAAAAAATGCTTTGGATGTGGCTCACAGTTTCGACAACCAATTCTCCTTCTTACAACATCTCTTGCATTAGGAGATACCCTTGTGTTATTTTTTCAAAATTATTCAATGAGGGATCTCAAGGCTTCAACAACAACTTTATCTTTCCATGGGAGTCTCCCAAATCATGCCCACAATTCATTGTTATTTGGGTCCTCAACTCTTTCACACCTTCCAATGGCTCTCATTAGAGTTTTTCTACTTATTTTCAATGCTTCACTTGTATTTCTAATGAGATAAGCTTTCTTTGTTTTATGGCTTACTATTGGCAATGTAATGACACATTGTGTGACATTACTATCCTTGGTGCATGAGGTGGAACCCACACTCTCATATGCACTCATTAGATTCTTTACAATTAATTTTTCACTTGAAGCATTTGATGTCCTTAGGCCAAGAATCTTCATAATGAGCTTAAATTTTAGATTTCTCATCAATTCGACAAATAGTTGACATCTTCTAGTTTCATTTAAGTTCTCAAAAAATAATTTCCATATCTTATTGGCATATCTTTGCCAAGTACACTTGGGAGTCTTATCCTACATGGGCTTCAAAACATTCTCATTGATATCAATTAGAAACATAGGCTTTCTATACAAAATTCTAGGAGGTGTTTTCAATGGTAAAGTTGACTTGGTATTAGGAATTTCTTCAATATTTACTTGAGATAGGATAGATGGCATACCTTCAATTGGAGATGGAAAATATGAAAAGCCTTGAAGTTGAGATGGAGAAGATGGTGTACCTTCAACTTGACATGTGAATGATGGTGTGCCTCCAACTTGAGAAGAGAATGATGATGTGCCTTCAACTTGACCTGTGAAAGATGGAGTGCCTCCAACTTGAGAAGAGAATGATGATGTACCTTCAACTTGACCTGTGAAAGATGGAATGCCTCCAATTTTGAGATCCAATTTCCTCGTTGAACGGAGGTTTTGCATTCATTGCCTTTGTGGCACCAATTCCATCTCTCTCTTATCTTTATTAGATGATTCATGTTCCTCTTGAATTGGCAATGGTGGTATGTCTTCTTCTATGATTGATAATTTCCTACTTTCTCAAAGTTACCTCATTCCTTCTCTTTTCTTTGCATTCTTAGCTTCATGCTCTTTCGGTGTTAGAGTCTTTGCTCATTTCCTTAGCATGATGATTTCTATATGCATCATGAATAATACATAGATAAATTAGTCCATCTTGGTACAATAGAGTAAAGTAATCTCATACACAAATATAAAATAATCATACAATTGATGTGAACAAATGATTATAAATCTAAAAATTTATAGTTTCCTAGGGTGGTCCAACCCAAAACATAGAGATCACACACATGTCATATACTAGTAATCTTTTACAAATCAAGATTAAGCTAGTATAACATTCTAATTACAAGTTAAGATGACATATCGTACCATTCTTGAACTTCATGGAGTAACTAACATTCATTGTTCAAATGATATTTAAGAATGTATCATAGCAATACAAAGGAACTTTTCCAACACTTACAATGTCTTTTAGCTCTCTCTATATAAATGTCTTTTAGCTTAGATTTAGTCCTATGATCTCAAGTCAAAATCATTTCATTTTGGCTACAACAGTTCTCCATTGTTGGATTAAGGCTCTGTTAGGATATGGTCAACATTTACAATTGGTGATGGGCACAATCTCTAGGTTAATTTCACATTTTCTTAACATATCTTCTCAAACACGCTTGTCTCCTTCACCTAGGTGAATTGAGAATGCAATTTCCAAGGTAATAACTTTAATTGACAGGCATAAATTGTTCTATAAGGATCTTCAAATCATGTAGTATTCCTTCTTTTATCATAAATCTTCACTATAAAGGCAACTTCCTTATAGCGATAGAATAATTCACTACATTTTTTACCTTCTTTTATTCTCATATTTATAGATAAAATTGCATGGAGATTGGTTTTTAGGACACCAACAAATCAGGTCATCAAATCAATAATTTGTCCTTTGTTCATCTCATTCTCTTATCCAACATTTTGCTTGATCTTGTCTTAGGTTCTCTTTTAGTACTTTCTTCCTATCATATTCTTGTTAAAATAGTGTACGTAGAGTAACAAATCATGTCTCTAGATCAATAATTTTTCTTTATTATCCACCTTTCTCTTGCAACCACAAGACAAAGTATCAAACTCTTTTAAAGGACCACAACCTACCTCCTACTAGTTAGCAAAAAATTGAGATAAATGCAAAAAGAAACACAAAGATTTTAATCAAGATCAATGAAATATCTAAAAACATGACAAGTTAGATTAAAGGTGCAACATATTCATTCCTATTTAGTGAAAGGAAGCTAGGTGTGTATAAATCGCTTCCTAAACTAATCTAATGAGGAGAGATGTGTGCAAATTCTTTTTAACCTTTACAATTACAATGTTATTAACCCAACAACAGAGATATTGCATAAATACACAACACAAGAATGTAAGACAAAAGAGAGAGATAAGATATAACATGGGGAAAACCCTTATGGGTGAAAAACCCCACACTCCAAAACCTACACAATGTATTATCTAAACAATGAAGTTTACAACACACTTGCAATGCAAGTCTTTACAAGAGTCTTCGACACTCGTATCTGGGGATAATCCAGCAGCATAACAGTACCTGTCAATCACATAATGTATCTCCTCTCAAAGCACCTGCTTAAATAGAAGTTTACAAGGCAAAAATGAACTTTTCTTGAGATGGGCGTCCAACTTGGCCTCATGGCCCAAAACCCATGCCTATAGACACTTGCCCAACATTGCAGCATGGTCATGACACTTGTCATAACACCCCATCCCAATATAGTCACCTATTCCCAAGTTGGGCAATATATGTTCTTATGCATCTTATGACAGTCAAAATCCATCATACTAACAGTACTTATAGTTGTAAGAGAATCTGTCATACACTGACTAAAAATAGCATATTCTCTTACAACATGTCATAACTCTCCTTGGGGCACCCAAAGATACCTTCTTCCAAGATGCCTTGTGACACATATCTTCACTTGTCATAGATTCTGTCATAGGAATCTGTCATAACCGTTTCGATCAAGATTCACTTACACACTAGTCAAAGTGCCGACACATGGTAAAATACCTCTACCACTAAGTGGGATGCTTATCTCCTCATGTGATGACAAAATTACACGTAGTCACCTTCCATGTAGGATGACACATCACCGTGCCAACTCCCACAAGATGACAAAACATGACTTGCATCCAAAATACATTAATAGGGAATAAATAAATGCATACAATTAATTAATATAAGGAATTACCAAGGTTGAGACACCTTAATTCCCAACATTCTCCCACTTGTTGGACACCTTGTAAGAGCCAATGGAAATGACAGGATTTAACTGCTATAGGCTGAGAGGCCCATAGACTCCGAACACCATCTAAACTTCTCTATGCCTACCGGTTTCGTCAATGCATCCACAACATTCTTCAAAGTGTCTACCTTCTCCAAATTCACCTTCCCATCCCCTACCATGTCTTGCATGAAATGAAACTTTACATCAATATGCTTTGTTCTGGGATGGAAAGTTAGATTCTTTGCTAGGCAAAACGCACTCTGACTGTCACAACAGATCGTAATTTGTCCTGCATCAACACCAATATCTAAACACAATCTCTTAAGTCAAATATCTTCCTTGCAAGCATGAGTTGCTACCATATACTCAGCTTCTGTCATGGACAAAGCAACCATAGGTTGTCACTTACTCATCCAACTAATTGCACCACCAAACATGGTAAACACGCAAGCACTAGTAGATCTTCTGCTATCAATGTCATCCGCCCAATCAGAGTCCACAAATCCACGAATACAAATAGAATGCGGAGGTCCTGTAGGATTACCATGATAGCATATGGAATACTTGGAAGTACCCCTCAAATATCTAAACACTCACTTTACTACATCCCAATGTACCCATCCAGGATTAGCCATAAATCAACTAAGGAATCCCACTGCTTGGGCAATGTCTGGTCTTGTATAGACCATGACATACATCAAATTGCTAACAACACTAGCATAAGGTACTCTGCTCATGTCCTCCAGCTCAGAAGGAGATTTTGGACAATCATTAACAAATAACTTTGTCCCCAATGAAATAGGAACACACAATGGTCTACAATCTGCCATGCTGAACCTATCCAACACGATCTTCACATTCTTACTCTGGCTTAACCAAAGTTTTCTGTTAGCTCTATCTCTTCTAATTTCCATTCCTAGAATGTACCTGGCTGCCCCTAGATTTTTCATCTCAAACTGTGCTGACAACTGAGACTTCAAATCAGAAATCATATTCTTACCATTCCCAATTAATAGCATATCATCAACATACAATGCAATAATGAGAATGTGATCATTGTCAAATTTGTAATACACACAATGATCTTATTTTGATCTCAGAAATCCAATCAATCAAATTTCATATACTACATCCTAGGAGACTGCTTCAAAGCATACAAAGACTTTTTTAGCTTGCAAACCAAATTTTCTTTGCCTTTCTCTATGTAATGCTCTGGCTATGACATGCAAATCTCTTCCTCCAATCAACATGAAGGAATGTTATTTTCACATCCATCTGCTCCACCTCTAAGTCATAAGCTACTGCAAGAGACAACAAGAACTGAATAGATGTTAGCTTTGCAACGGGAGAGAAAATTTCACCATAATCAATTCTCTCCACTTGTGAGTATCCCTTCACAACCAGTTTGGCCTTGTACTTTTCAACACTGCCATTTGCACCAATTTTTTTCTTGAAAATCCATTTTCATCCAATAGGTTTCTGACCATCAGGCAAAGGCACCAAGTCCCAAGTTTTATTCTTCTCCAAAGAAGCCATCTCATCTTCCATGGCCTCCTTCTAGGAACCTGCATCTTTCATGCCCATAGCCTCTGTCATAGTTCTAGTCTCATCAACATTAGTAAGCAAAGAAAAAGCACAACTAGAATCAAGCAATGTATAACCAAACCTATTAGGTTGCTTCCTTGTTCGTGTAGACCTCCTCAAGCACTGAGGTTGAGGTTCTGCTTCTTCTTCTGAGCTTTCAGAGTTGCTAGAGCTCTCCTCATCGTCAGGTCTCACAAGGTCTATCGGTTCAGTCTTCCAAAGGGTAGAAGGAAACTGAACCACATCCTCTTTCTTTTCTATTTCTTCTAGCTGTAGAACAACAAAAGAAGGTGTTAGCTCTCTAAAGTTAATACTTCTTCTATACAACACTTTTTCAGCCACAAGATCCCAAAGCTTGTATCCTTTCACACTGACACCATAGCCAATGAAAATGCACTTAACAGCCTTATTCTCCAATTTTGACCTTTTCTCCCTAGGCACATGTGCATATGCCTCACAACCAAAAACATGAAGATGTCTAACTGAAGGCTTCTTACTACACCACACCTCCATAGGTGTCTTACGAACAAGAGCTAATGTAGGAGACCTATTTACCAGGTTGTAAGCAGTGGCTACAACTTCAGCCCAAAAGTTTTGTTCGAGGCTTGCTCCACTAAGCATACTCCTAGCCTTCTCCATTAGTTTCCTGTTCATCCTCTCTACAACTCCATTTTTCTGTGGGGTGTATGGATTTGTCTTATGTCTTTCAATCCCTTGCTCTTTACAGAACTTATCGAACTCTGCTAAACAAAACTCACCACCATTATCAGTCCTCAAACACTTAATCTTTTTACTAGTCTAATTCTCAACAAAAGCTTTAAACTCTTTAAACCAACTAAAGACTTCAAACTTGCTTCTAAGAAAATAAATCTATGTCCTACTATAATCATCTATGAAAGATATGGAACAAACACATCAGAATGAATAAGGTCCAACACACCAGAAGACTTGTGAGAACTAGAGTAAAACTAAACATGGTTTTGCTTTCTATATATATATATGTTCGCAAAATTCAAACTCGAGATTACAATTATTTAATCCCTCAATGAGTTTTTATTTTTTAGGGTTCTAAGACCCTTCTGACCAATATGGCCAAATCTCTTATGCCATAAAATTTTCTTTTCAGTAGGAAGCTTAACTTCCAACGCATGAGCACCCTTGGGTACTTGAGATGCACTACCATCAGAATTTGTTACAATAGATTTCTTCACTACTGGTTTAGATGGTGGGGATGAAGTGATTGCAACTCTTTTCTTTGAGTCAGAAGAAATATTACACTATGAAGTGGATGCCTCCAGTTGAAACTGAGTACCTCTCTGAGTACCCTTCACAAGCACTATAGATCCTCTAGTCATCTTGCATCTATCCTTCGAAAAGACAACCTGCACACCTGCATCATTCAACTTACTTATAGAAATTAGGTTATGTGCCAAGCCTGGGATGTGCATGACCCCAGTGATCCCCTTTACTCGTCCATTAGGGAATTAGATTGAGACTCTTCCACAACCAACAATATTCATATGAGAATCGTCACCCAGGTACACTCTTCCACCATCAAACTTTTCATACTTTGTAAACCAACTTTGATGTGAGGTCATGTGGAATGATGCACTAGAATCAATCAACCACACATCATTAGATGCATGGGTGGCTAGGGCTGCGATGAAGACATCACCATCATCTTGTGACTTGTCAAAATTTGGGTTTGGGACATTCTTCTTCTTCTTCTTCTTCTTCTTTTCTTCTTTGCATTCCTTTCATAAATGCCCAGTTTTTCCACAATTCCAATAGAGAGCCTTGGACTTTCTAGGAGATTTGGATCTCCCACGAGATTTAGATCTACCCTTCTCATCTTTCTTGTCCTTCTTTTTCCCTTTCTCCTTGGGTCTTCCACAAACCGCAAGAGCCTCTTTGGCTGCTTTAGAGGACTTTCTCCTCATCTCTTCAGATAACAGTGAAGGTACCACTTCATCCATTTTGAAAGTGGATGTGGTACTCCCAATAGCCATAACAAGATGATCCCACGAGTCTGGAAAAGAACAAAGCAAAGTCATACAATGATCCTCCTCCTCCATCTTCACACCAATAGAAGTCAACTTACAACTAACATGTTGAAAGCATTCAGGTGATCTGCAATAGAATCTCCATCATCCATCCTTAGAGAATACAACTTCTATCTCAGAAAAAGCTTTTTCACCAGGGATTTGGCCTGATAAACATCTCCCAGCTTCTTCCAAAGATCTTTCATGGTCTTCTCCTCATGGACATTTAATAGGACAAAATCAACTAGACTAAGTCTTATGAGACCCTTAGCCTTCCGATCTTTGAGATCCCAATAGCTTGTGCCATTGCAGTTGGTTTTACACTAGAAATGATTTCCCATAGGTCTCGATCAACAAGCATATCTTCCATCTTAAGTTTCCATAACTCAAAATTTGTGCCATTGAACTTCTCCATCTCTAATCTTTCGGATGTGCCTGCCATCTCCTTCCTGCAACAAGATTACAGAATACTCTACACAAACTCCCATTCAATCTAAGATCAGCTCAAAAAACCCTACCCAACAACTAGGACCAAAGGTGATCAAGCTCTAATACCAACTGAAAGGAAGCTAGGTGTGTAGAAATCGCTTCCTACACTAATCTAATGAGGAGAGATGTGTGCAAATTCTTTTTAACCTTTACAATTATAGTGTTATTAACCCAAGAATAGAGATATTGCAGCAATACATAACATAAGAATGTAAGACAGAAGAGAGAGAGACAAGATATAATGTGGGGAAAACCCTTATGGGTGAAAAACCCCATACCCCAAAACTTGCACAATGTATAATCTAAACAATGAAGTTTACAACACACTTGCAATGCAAGTCTTTATAGGAGTCTTTGACACTCATATCTGGAGACAATCCAGTAGGATAATAGTACCTATCAATCACATAATGTATCTCCTCTCAAACCACCTTCTTAAATAGAAGTTTACAAGGCAAAAATGAACTTTTCTTGAGATGGGTGTCCAACTTGGCCTCATGGCCCAAAACCCACACCTAGAGACACTTGTCCAACATTGTAGCATGGTCATGACACTTTTCATAACACCCCATCCCAATATAGTTGCCTATTCCCAAGTTGGGCAATATATGCTCTTACGCATCTTACGACAGTCATAGAATCCGTCATACTCACAGTACTTATAGTTGTAAGAGAATCTGTCATACACTGACTAAAAATAACATATTCTCTTACAACATGTCATAACTCTCCTTGGGGCACCCAAAGATGCCTTCTTCCAAGATGCCTTGTGAGACATGTCTTCACCTGTCATAGAACATTCCATTTATGACTCTTACGCATCATAGGAATTTGTCATGACCGTTTCAATCAAGATTCACTTACACACTAGTCAAAGCGCCAACACATGGAAAAATACCTCTACCACTAAGTGGGATGCCTATCTCCTCATGTGAGGACAAAATTACATGTGGTCACCTTCCATGTAGGATGACACATTACCATGCCAACTCCCACAAGATGACGAAATAGGACTTGCATCCAAAATACATTAATAGGCAATAAATAAATATATACAATTAATTAATACAAGGAATTACCAAGGTTGAGACACCTTAATTCCCAAAATTTAGGACAAATCCCTTCTCTAATCCTTCTCCCATTCCTAGTCAAATTGGTTGTGAAATTATAATCAAGTGTCAAATTTGGTCATCTTGTGTCTACGACAATCTTCCATACCATATGAATATCATTTCAAGACCACCTCTATGTTTATATAGTATTATGGATACCTTTTTACACGGATTTGAGATTAATTGACTTATAATTTAGTCTTGATTGTCACCTTGTGTATTAGTTGCTATCCTACCCATGGGTGAGAGGTCCTAGCTATTCCTAGGGTTGCATGATAGCTATGGTCATATAATAGTCTTTAGGTTGATATGATAGTTCTTGCAAGTGAGTATGCTGAAGTGGCAATCCTTAGCTTCATTTTAGCATGATGATAATTATTTGACTAACATGATTTGCCTTAGTATCCTTCTACTTGTTTAGGTTAGTATTTGAATCAGGATAATAACAACATGATTGTACATCTACTGCATAGCGAAAGTGTTTCCATGACCTTGCTCTAGCTTAGGATTATCCTTGAATGTTGATAAGACTCCCTTTATAAATATATACCAATACTATCTTGATGATTTCCTTCCCATGGTGATATGGCTTGTTGTCATAGATTGTTATCTCAAATAAATATAAATTTTCACTTTGTCATGATAATAACTTGTCAAAATGATAATCCTCTCACTTCCCTCATGACTATCCTATAACATGAGATTTCCTGCTTTAACATAATCATAAAGTGAAGTAAACGAATACATAAATAACATACCTTAGATTTCAAGATTCGAGTTGCCCAATCCTAAAAAAATTTGGCTTCAAAATCCTCAAAATTTTGAGATTTTTGGCAAGTTCCTTTGTATTCAATGTTGAATTCTATATAAATCTAATAGGATTAGTCAAATTTATAAAAAAACAAATATATATCATCAAATTCAATCTAAATACATGAAAATATTAGTTTAAATAATCAAATTCCGTCTAAAAACATCTAATTTACTTCTACATTGAAAAACCAAAAAAAGGTGGTGGATTAAATAAACAATGATTGTCAAAATGTCAACACCATGAAAAAGAATTTTTTTGTTCGATAATGCATGAAAAGTAGAGAATAACAGAGCATGTGGGTTTGATTCATGGATCCTAGATTCTTTTTGTCTCTTTTTTTGGTTCACCAAAATGCGCTCGCATTATAACGCGAGAACATTTTGTCATGCATGGAAAGTTTTAAATGTTGTCATGCATGGAAAGTGGGGAGGGAGGTAGAGAGGTAGCGGTGTGTGTGTGTGTGTGTGTGTGTGTGTGTGAGAGAGAGAGAGAGAGAGAGAGAGAGAGGAGGGGAGGGAGAGACCTAGAGAGGGGAGGGAGAGAGAATAAGAGAGAGAGGAGTAAGGAGGGAGGGAGAGAACTAGAGTAGTCATAGAGAGAGGTGAGTGAGAGAGAGAAGAGAGAAAAGGATTGATAGAGAGTGCGAGAGAGAGAGAGAGAGAAGGTAAGGGTGAGATGATTTTATTTCACAATAATGCAAGCGCGTTATAATGTGCCTGCGTTATTGTTTGCTTTGGTAATTTCCAAGCCTTTGGCTTGGATTTGCCTTGGGCTTCCAACCCAAAGGCTTGGATTGAATTTTAACCATCCAAAGACGTGTTTTTGTAGATTGTAAAAAAAATTACATAATATGAAGCGTGCTCCCCATCTGGTTTGCACTTGTTTCAATAACAAGTCAAAAAAATATCATGATAATGTTAAGCTCTGTCTTAGTTTTCTAACCATATAATTTTTTTCACGTTTTGAGTATGTTAAGGTTCTCATCTTTAATTTCTTTTGTTAGTGTATCTATTTTTTGTCAAAAACTAGTGTGTGGTATTTTTGAGTTTTTTAACCGTTCATCAAAATTTCAAATAAATTACATTTTTAGAAACTAGACTCCCTTCTACACTAGTCTAAAAAAAATTTGGATTTTTGATTAGTTTTGAAAAATTTTAGGGGGGAGCACAATCAATTTTCTAATTTTCAAGATGTGTCTACTTTGAAAATGAGTAAAACATCAATTATTCATGAAAAAATTATCAAAAAAATTAGGGATAAACTACATGGTGTTAGCTAATTTCTTACTGAAGCAATTTATGAAATACTTAAAAAAAGTTAAAATTTTAGGGGGGCCCACACCAGATGCTATGTTATGTTTTTTTGAAAAAAAAAGACCAATTTGTGTGGCCCCCCATTTTGAATCCCTTAATCTCAACCATTTTTGAAAAAAAATAGTAGTTTAGAAACTAGATTCGAAGCACTACGAATCTTGTTTTTGTTTTAACTTCAAATTTTGAGTGTAACTATCTTCAATTTCTCATCCAACATCAGTCTTTCCTGATTTCAGAAAAAAAAAAAGTGGCCACTTAAGACCCCCCTTTTGGTCCCCCATATTTGTGCACTTACCCTTATCTTTTTTTAGGCTAACACTTGTTTGTATGTTCTCTTGTCAAAGGCTAAAATCTATCAAACTACTAACAAGTTTCTTACAGGTTTCACTAGTCAAAGGCATATCATTTGAAACACTGTGTTTTCCTTTGTATTTGCTTTGTTTGATGGATTTGAGTGTGATCTAGGGTGTGTATTCTCTTCCCTTGCATTTAGTGTGATCTTGGGAATCAAAGGCATCCTTGAGCCACATTCATCTTCACACACACACACACACACACACACATCTTTTGATCTAAGTGTTAATGAATCTTGTTTTTTGGGTCAAGTGCATGTGTATGCTCTCCTCTTGCACTATTAGGTGATGTTGAGGATCAAAAACATCTCCTAATTCACCTTTGTCACCTTAATAATTTCTTGTTTGTGTGTATGCTCTCCCCTCACACTTTGGGTGATCTTGGGGATAAAAAACACCAAGTATAATATTTCCCTTAGGAGGCCTACCTTTAGAGACACACCCACTCTAAAGGGATGACCTCAACCACATGTTTTAGAGGGGTATATCAAAGGGGGGAGAGTGAAAGTTGCACCTCAATCTAGTCATGTAGTCATTGGAAAAACCTTGGGGCCTCAGGTGATTCTAGACACAAGGTGAAGTGGTGTTTTCTTGATCACTTATGTCACATCCCTTCAACAGAATAGTGTTCATAGAATTGGGCCTCATCATACCTTATAGTGTATTTGGAGGACTCCCCTAGAAGCTTTATAGCCTAATTTAAGACCTTTCAGTTGTCTTCTAGTGTGGTGCAAGGTGACAAAATCTAACCTGAAGTTACTCATCATGTACCTCCTTGAAGTAGAGATAGAAGTCTTCTTTGGGTAAGGCATAAAAACCTCTAAGGAAAGGAATATTGGGTGCAATGCCCTTATCCCTAGCTATCAGATCAAGGTGATGTATTCCTAGTTAGGTAGGAATATGGATAAGTGTTCTATTGTGTGGGCCTACACTATGAAGATACACCTACTTGAATAATCTAGGTTGTTTTTGTGTATTATGTGTGTGATCATTTGCATTGACCATATCCTTATCATTTCAAAAACTTATGCATTTGTTTTTTAACATGTCGTGTTTGCCAATTTGCCATTTGCCCAAGTCAAGCTTTCAAAACCATTCCATATATTTTACATCTTAGAGTCCATAATTCAACATCTTAAGAGAATCCTTGTCACACTTTAGCTTAATGTTGAATTTTGTTGATATCCATATCCATATCCATAATCATATTGCTTCCATCCTTGTCATCTACCTTATCTTTCATCCAAATCAAACTTGTCTTAGACTTTAAATTGAGATTTTATCCCTTGATCAATACCATCATCTTTTTAATCCTTCAATCAAATATTAGCCAATAATAGATCTTATTTTCTTTGTTGAACACACCAAGATACTGAGACGGGGGTGAATCAGTATCCAAACAAACTTTAAATCCTCTGGAGCAGGTTAAAACTTAAACATTACAACATTAGCATAAACATGAAAGATCAACACAATGCACATCAAGACATAACATTAGATATACATGGAAAACCCTAAAAGGGGAAAAATCATGATGAGGATTAACTCACAATATACGAATCTCAAAATTACAACTTTATTTTAGGGCTACAACCCAAGGAAGCTAGTACTCCTTGAAGAAAGGTTTTAGGGTCACTCCCAAGGAAGCTACAACTCCCTATTGGCTTTGTTTTAGGGCTACAACCCAAGGAAGCAACTACTCCCTGAACTGAGAACAAACTTAATAAAGATTATAGCATAACAGTCCTTCTACTGTCTGAAAAATGACGTTAAAGCTCACACCTTTGATGATTGCAATTCTGCCTCTTCACTCTTCTTCTAATGATTAGATCACTTAGGAACACTCTTCACTTCTGTCCTATCACAAAAATGTCTTCAAGATGAATTAGGATAGCCCTTATTTCTTCTGCTCTTTCTCCTTCAGTCACACATCATAATGCATATCATATTCATATTCTGCTCTTTACATATTCATATTCATAATCATACTTCACCTAGATCAACTAGGTTTACAATATATACATGACATTACATTGATTTCATTACAAGTCAGCTCATACAACAAGAATATTACAATTTACACATTGGCCAGAGATCACACGACATGAAACATGTAGAGGGCAAGCTCTAACATGAAATACATGATACTCCAGGAAGAGACACATGCCTTGCGGATCCCAACACATGCTTAGACTGGTCCTAAACATCCTTCATAACATCATCCTTCAAGGAATAACATCCGCACACTTCACAAATTTCAAATAGGTCACCCTTAAGCAAGAACACATGAAGCTTGTAGTACATCAATATTTACAATCTTGGCAGTACTCATGAATGATTAGACCTTGCTTGTTCTTCTTCTTGATGAGTTGGTGGGACCTACACAACATCTCCAAACACTCCTTGAACTCTACATAGCATCAACTTTGTGGCACACATCATCAACATTCCTCAGTTAGCCTCAACAATAACAACTCTTTACAAACTGACTTGAAAACTTTGTGCGGTAAGAAAGATCTTCATGAAATTCTTCCAAATGAGTTAGCCTAACCCATACAACATCTTCAAACACTACTTGAACTCCACACAACAAAAAATTTGTGCTACACACCTTCAATCATGTGACCTGGGAACAATCAGGCATCCAGAACTATCTGTAGCTCTTTGTCACTTGGAAAAATAAACTTGCAGACCACTAGAACACTTGATATCACAAAGTAGCATGCTTTGAACATCTCTAAACATGTCCATATAACTACATGAGCAAACCTTCACTTATGGAGGAATGCAGAGCATTCCAATCAGCCTTCATCATCACATTATGCTACCAGAGCATAGACCAAAACTCTGTCACTTATAACTTTCACTGTGGAGGAGAAAATGATATGAAACTTTGGATTTAGCACCTTTACAACATATTGAACTTAACTTTTGAACTACATGACCATATCTTCAAATACAGAGGAATGCAGAGCATTTTATCAGACGGTCTTCCAAGCAACTCCTTGCAGTAGAAACCTTCACCAACTTCTAGAGGCTAGAATCTTCTTATATCAACACATACATCCTTAGAAACAACATGAAGGATCATACAACATGACATAGGTCATCAACAACATCTTCTCAACCTCAGCATAGCTTCTAATTCCCATCTTAATATATCAACATTCATCTTAATTCTTCTAATTCCCATCTTAATATATCATCATGAAAATCATCTCTACTGACCACAAGCATGCTCAATACAACTTTACTTGACATTAATCAAGGCATGACATCCAACCATGAACATCAAAAACCAACCATGAACATCAGCAACCACTACTCGCACACCATCAACATAGTATATCATCATCATAAGCATCCAAGCATAGTGTTGACATCAAAGACAACCACACAACCACATCAGTGACAAACTCAGGTAACATATGTGGAATGCTCATTAGTGTTGACATCAATGGCATCCACACAACCATATCAGTGACAACCTTATATGTGCAACATGCTTAAGGTCATAAGTCTATCTTAAGTATTTGGAATATAGCTTCATCCTTAGTTAAATCAATTCCAATTGGGTCTTGTCCCTTGATCTTAGTCTCAATTTTAGTCCTAGTCATCATTATCCTTTTAGTCCAAGTCATCATCATCCTTTTGGTCTGATCATTCCCATCCACATCATCCCTAGTCTTGTTGTCATCTAATCAATCATTTCCCATCCAAGATCTCCAACACATCAACCTTTTATCACATCATTAAGATCTCTTATCTTATGCCCCCCATAACTAGATTGCAAGCCAAGAAAAACATGGACTTCCACATTGATAATCAGCCATCTTCACCCCCACCCACAAGTGTGTATGATGATAAAGTTAAATACTCACTTTCTTTCATGACATGTCATCATATGGAACCTTTGCTACATCATAATCCCAATGACACACATGAACATGAACAAAGTGTTGACCAAGATGAGCTTTCACCTAGATTTATCGATTTCATGAGAAACCTCCCACATCTAGATTTATCATGAAGTTTGGTATAGACCAAGGGGTAGAGGTTCCTTCACAACCCAAGATATTGAAGTATACGATCCCATTACTCTCGGTCCTTGATCACAACCAATTGTAGAAAATTCTCAAAACAATCCCATAGATAGTGTGGCTTTGCCTTCACCTCTTAATGATCCTAATTCAACTTACTCCTTTCAACTAGGTCCACCCACATCACTCATCCCACAAATTTCCAAGCCATCTAGAACATTACCAACTTCATTTCCACCCATTTCTATTCCTCGTAAAACACTAGAAATCCCATCTCAAACACTTTCTTACCACATACCACAAAGTCATCCACAAACCACCTATTCACATGTCTATTGATATGCTTCATCTTAACCCAATACATCTTCAATTAACACATCCCATACCTACAGTCAAATCAACCCTTCAAACACTCAACCCATGGTCTCATATCCACAACACACTTATCATCACACCACATTGAATCCTATGATGTCACATGTCACTACACAATCTTTGTCACATGGACCTATCAACTCCACCTCATCATCACCAAACCCACCTCCTTTGGATCATAAAATGTAATATATGGTAGAAAATACCCTTGAAAAACTTCAAATTGGAACCCAACGTAACCATTTCAAAATTGAAGACTTTTTTCCTTATCCATTGGATCTCTCCATCATGACAACTCCTTTTCCTCCTAATTTTGAGGTCCCCAAATTTGAAAAATATAAAGGAAAAGGAGATCCTAGAGATCATCTCAAACAATTCTTTATGGCTTGTCAAGATGTTTACCATTATGATGTTTATCTCTTGAAACTTTTTCCACTAAGTTTGGTAGTACAAGATTTAAATTGGTTTCATCATCTTACTCTTAGTACCGTCACAACTTTCACTGACATATCCAAAAAACAATATCTCTCATTTCTCCTACAAGGTTAAAAATGAACTCACAATGCTAGACCTTTATAATGCAAAACAACATAATGGAGAAATATTTGCCTCTTACTTACAAAGGTGGAGAGGGCTTGCAAGTCGAATCCCATGGGCCATCCCTAAAAAAAAATTGGTTAGCATCTTTGAATCCATTGAAAAATCTCAATTGTATTTCCACATTTGAAGAGATTATTGAGAAAGGGATCACCATTGAAAAATCCCTTATATCTAAAGGTCTAATAAAATATCAAACCAAGGATAATAGCCCTACAAATGATAAATTCAAACCTTGGGCCAAGAACAAACATGTGATTAGTGATGCAGTCACTGATGTTAAACATGTCTAAACAACTCAAGCCCCCAACCTAATGTGCCAAAAGTCCTCTCAACTAGTACCATCACCCTTCATGAGCGACAATTTAGAACACCTATAAATTCATGATAACATTTAATGGATTTAGGAGATCCTATTGAGTCAATCTTTCAAAAGTTTGTGCAATCCAACATGGTTGTATAACCTTATACAAGACCCTACTCCAATAATGAGTCCAAAACTGCATGGTATAATGAACAAGAATATTATGATTATCATTGTGTCCATGGTCACCCAACATGTAATTATATGAGGCTCAAACATTATATCCAAGACCTTATTGATCAAGGAACGTTGGAGGTCAATAGTAAGCCTAAATATTCCAATGCACAATTGGGTGTTTCTAATGATCCTTTTCCAAAACATCAAACTAAGTCTGTTGCCACCAACCCCAATCAATCCCAAGATAATTGTACCAACAATGTTCACTATAACAAAGCCCCTCTTAATTATGAAATTGTCATAGGAAGAGTGGATTATGATCCTTCACACATTTCCACCATCACCATTAGAGCCCCATCCACTAGATGCATTGTCACCACTCATCACAAAACTGTTACTATCCCCCAACCTTCATCTTCCTCATCCTCATCTTTATCTTCCTCATCCACTCATCCATCCCATTATAATATCCTTGATATCCTTTGGAAGACTCATGCACAAATCTCCATCCTAGATCTCCTTAAGGTCTCCTGCATACACAAAGCCATATTAGACCATGTACTCCAATATTCACAATTCCCATATGATATTGACCCTGATCAATTCCAATCTCTTGTGAGTCACCTTTCTTCCACCTATCACCTCACCTTTACCCAACAAGGCATATCATCTATTGATCCATTTCATAACAATGCCCTTCATATAGAGGTCTTGATCTCCAAAACCAAAGTAAAATGTGTCCTTTTGGATAATGGAGCTAGCTTGAACCTATGCACCTTGAAGTTAAAAAAAATTGGGATATTCACAAGCTAACTTGGAACCATTCCTTCATACTATTAAAGGCTATGATGATACTAAGAGAGAATTTGAAGGCACCATATGTCTTCCTATACAAGTTGGACCTATCCTTTTACACACTACATGTCATGTCCTTGACCTTGAACTTCCATATAACATCTTACTTGGTCATCCTTCGATCCATGCTATGCAAGTCGTCCCTTCTACTTACCATCAATGTATTAAATTTCCACATAATGGTGTTGAAATCACTATCCAAGCAGATCCTAGACCCTTTGAATATTGTAGAGCCTTGGGAGTAGCTAGTCCTAAAGATAACCTTTGTCCTAACAATGATATTTCCATTGAAGAGAAGGTTACCCCTTCCAAATCTTATGTTCATCCCAATGAACTTGCTTCCACTTCATTGCCCTTTAAAGATCCTCAAGTTACTAAAGTCAAGATTATAGACAAAGGTTGTGGAGAATATGAGTTACATAATTCTTGTCATGTTGAACCTCTCCATGAACTTCTTATGGTTTAGGATACATGCCCTCTAGTATGAAAACTAAGGATCCTCATGTTCCTTTTACAAGTCTTGATGAACCCTCTAATTTTGTTGAAAGTACCGTCAATGGAACCATCAATGCCTCTACTGAAGACCTTGACATCTCATCCTTATTCCATGACAATGTCATCTTCACCATTGAACCTTCATTACCATATCCCAATTCCACTTTGTTGGACCAACAAAATCCAGTCTCTCACACTCGTTGTCATAATGATGGAGTACATAATGAACTCCTTAGTCTTATGCCTACAAAATAAAAGAAGCTTAAAAATCCTAAAGCATTGGATTTCAAAGATAGAAATCCTAGGGTCTCCAAAGTCAAAGAAAAATCCATTTTACCCCTAGCATCCAAAAATCATTTACTTGAAGAAAAGACAATCCATTTGAGAATCAAATCAAATCCAAAGAAGCTTCCTATAAGTGATATTGTCGGTCCCCCATCATTTTCACTTCCTAGCATCTCCACTACCTTACATAAACCTATCCACACATACACTTTGTTCCATTAATAATTGACAAGGCTATGATGGTTCCCATTTACATTGCCTAAACACAAAAGAGATTAATCTTGTACTTAAGGAGGTGCATGATGGTATCCATGGCACCCATCCTAGAGACATTATCCTTGCAAAGAAACTTCCACATTCCACCCACCATCATGATCATTGTCCACTTGTTCTAAATTCCACACTTCCACCCGATATCCTACCTTTCCATGCTTAGCTTGTTGCAATATCCCAATCAAAAAAATGAAAAAAATAGAAAAATGAAAAAACACAAAAAAATAGTAAAGAGAAATAATCTGTCCTATGGTGAGAACCACTTTTGTGGCACCTTGGATAAGTACCATGGTTAAAACCTACTCACGGGTGCCATGTGTAGTCATTAATTTCCATTATCCTCTAGGTCACTTGTCCATTCTTCCCCATCATTCCATTTCCATCTACTATATTAGTCTCCCATTGCATATCTTATCTACCATCCATTTTATTTGTCAGAGTCTTCCCTTCCCTTCCTATGATATGCATTCCATCCATTTCATGCTATCACCCCCCTTACACTTGGGAGAAACAGATTGTGTTGTATTTTGGGAATATGTTTCCTTGTGAACTCTTGATTTTTCTTGGTATGGATAAATTCCTCTTCTTTGGGCCTCATACATTTTCATGTTACATGACCATTTGCATATGTTGATATCACATATTCTATCTTACACCCATGGCATTAAACATTTTCCATAGCATCCTCACACTTTATCCTCCATCCCATAATAAAAAAATCACTTATGTCATCCCATAACATTTAAAAAATCCAAAAAAAATCAAAACATATCCAAAAATCCCAAAAAATCAAAAATTTCCAAAATCTAGAAAAATAAAAAAATTCCAAAAAATATGAAAAAATCAAATATCCAAACAAAAATCCAAGCAATAAACCCAAATTCAAGATATCCTTAATCCGTACCAATCTAATCAAACAATCTAGCCAGATTACCCAATATCATCTAGTTTGGTCTTGATCCTAACCTTGCTATCAACCTAATCAATCAATCAATCATCAATCATCATCAATGGGATATATCATTCCTGCATCCTTGTGTTGATCTAGGGATATATCATTCCTTACAATGACAACACTATCTTAATCATTAATCAATCAATCATCAGTTTATAGCTTGACAGAGGCAACACCTTGTTCGTTTTTGAATCATTTGTGCATGCATGCTTGCTTGTGTGTGTTATCATTTTGTTTTACATTTTTATCACGTTCTTACTACTCCAACTAAAACTCATATCTTGTGTATGATGGAATCAATTTTTGCATACCAGTTGTCCTTTGCATCTAAGGTCATTTCATACCTTTTGTGTATTTGGAATTTAATGCTCTAAGTTTCCCTCCTCATACGTCTAGACAAGGTTGTATTACGCAGGGTGCACATGACACATTATCACCCTGGTCTTTATACCTTGGTTTATAATGTCTAGTGCTATATCAAACTATATGGTTGTTCACTTAATGCAACATAATGTCTTTTTCATCCATTTTCTTCATCCCTTATCTTTCCTTGACCAATCCCTTTCATCCATTTCCAGAGCATACATGTGTTCTTCCAACCCACATATCCTCTTGAGGGGCATCCCATCCTTACATCCATTCCTCCTTGTTACTCCTTTAAGTGGTTGGGGAATCCTTTTCCATCCTTTTCCCTTCATCCATACCTTATCTTCTTTTAAATTCAATGTTACTTCTCTTAGTCGCAACATCATCTCAAAGAGGGGCAAAATGTAGACACCTAAAATTGACTATATCACTTTCATCACCTTGTCAACACCACTTTGTGACACTTTTGTCCTAAGAGTCCCCTTTTACCATGTCCCTTTCCCAAATTAATTAAACAAATTATATTTATTTAATTAATCCATTTCCTCCATCACCCAAATTAAATAAAAATTTTATTTATTTATTTAATCCATCACCTCTTTTAGCCAAAATTAATTGAATAAATCTTATTTATTTAATTAATTTATCCTCCCATCATCCCCTCTCCAATAATTAATTAAATAATTTTATTATTTAATTTAATTATTGAGAGTCATATGACTAGCTTGTCCTCATCAACATCCACTTGTCACAATCAATAAATGAGTGTTCACAAAAATTATACTACCTTTTCATCCTAGTCATCCATTTTATACTACATATTTCAATCCTAGCCATTCACATAAGAATAAACTCTAGAAGCTTCCTTTGTTTCCCTAGAAATCCTTATCCTTGCCCTAATGTACTCTCAACTAATTCTGGCCATTGATCTAATCTTTTAATCATATCCCTTCATTCATCATATCCAACCTCTATAAATCAAGCCTCAACCAAGCCATTTGGACATCCACATTCCAAGTATCACCATGATGTCAAAATCATCCTAGCTCTTCCATTATCGTCCACTATCATATCCATTATCATTATCATTTTCTAGTTGTTATGCTACAAAATTGAGCAACCAACATATTAAAATCATTATCAAATATCATAGGATTGTTTATCATTTTCATTATATCTCTTAGTCCTTTGATCCCTAGATGAGGTGTTTTTCAAGTATGGAATAGGTACCTTCATTGTGTATCATTTTCTTATTTGATTCCATATTTCTGCATACACAAACTCCCCATACAAAAATTAGTAAGGAAGGATTGGATGATATCAAGTCAATATTCCTTCGTCCCTAAGCTAAATCTCATCACACTTTTTCTAAGGGACTTGGGAAGGATCAAATCTTGTCCAAATCTCAAAATTTATGTACTGAGTACCCATCCCATAGGTATTCACTCTACGGACTTATTTTTACTTATTTAATGAAGAAAATATATTTTAAGACCTTTAAAAAACCCCTCTATGTTCAAATCTAAGGTTTGCCACTAAGGATGGCTCACAACCCAAGACTCCAACATATACAACCATAGAAAAAATTAAAATTCAAAGTTAACATTATAAATTTCACATTGTAACATAATTTTCACAAATGAAGACCTTAGTCCTCTCATGTGCTAAGGTCAAGGTGTCACTAGGTAATTACAATATGGGTTTCTAGAGGACCTCCAAAAGTTTTTTATTGCCCATGGAAATCACATGCACACTATCAAACAAGCATAAATATACCCCACAAAATAGCCAAAGCTGTAGACACCTAAAATTGACCATGTCTTGTGACATCACCTTTCGACATCACTTGAGACACCTTATGACACATTTTGTCCTATGACCCTTACATAACCCCTTCCATCACCTAATGAGTTAAATAAATTACATTTATTTAACTAATCACTTTATCCCATTTATCTCCTCTAGCCAATTAATTGAATAAATTATATTTATTTAATTAATTCCCACCTATTCCTCCATCATCTAATTTAAAGAAATTAAATATTTATTTAAATTAGCCCTCACCATATAATTTAAGTAATTTAATTATTTAAATTATCCTCACACATGTCTCTCATAATTTAAATAATTTTATTATTTAAATTATTTGTCACACTATCAACCACTTTGTCACACTATCTCTATCCTCAACCACTTACCACCTTAATTAAATTAAGTGATCTAAAATTAAATAACCTTTAAATCCTAGCCATCCACATCTTTTAATCTCGACCATTCATCCTTGATCCATGTCTCACTTAATCCTAGACATCCATCACTAATCTAATCCTAGCCATTCATTCCTATCCCTCATCTCCTATAAATCAAGCCTCAACCAAGCCATTTGGGAGATATCCACATTTCAAGTATCCTCATGCTGTCAAAATCATTCTAGCTCTTCCATTATCATACATCATCCATTATCATTATCTAGTTATTATGCTGCAAAATTGAACAACCAAACATATCAAAATCATGATCAAATATCATAGGAATGTTTATCATTTTCATTATCTTGCCTAGTCTTTTGATCCTTAGATGAGGTGTTGTTCAATAATGGAATTGGTACTTTCATTGTATTGTTTCCTTATTCTTATGAAACTGTAATGCCCCTCCATTCTCACCTTGGATGTGCAGGTGGTTGGGCTAAGGAGCATGAAGATACTTGAAATACTTAGGGTTGCATGGCGGGGCATTACACTTGGTATCAGAGCTCAACCCTATTCAGATTTGGCCATTCCTAGTTGGAAACCAAGATCAGAATTTCATTTGTGAAAGAAGATAAAGTGCTGGGCAAGAAATGGTGTGTTTTTGCCCAATTTTCAAATGCAAAAGAATGGCTGAAAAGAGGAATTTAAAAGCCAATTTTTCCAACCATAATGCAATCAGCTAACATTCCACAATGAATTTCTATCCAAACATAAGTATTCAGCTGGAAATTTCAAGAAATATAATGGGAAAATACCTTAAATCTGCCCTAGTCTGCAAATAAGGAAAATCTCTTCCCATCGTGACCTATGAGCATCCAAATTTGAACAGCAAGAAGACAATGGAATTCTGCAACCAACTAGTCTTTGCCCACAAAATCTCTACAAGAATCTCCCCCACTTTCTTCACAATTTTAGTCTCCCAGCGTGGTTTTTTTTTTTTTTTCTAAGGCAGCCATGCATGCAAATATCACTCAAGCCAAGAAGTTGTTCCCTCCCAAATACTTCATTTGCAAAACTCCCTCTAAAATTTTCCACAAAACCCCCTTCAAATATCCCCACTATCATAAAACAATAGTCAATGACAATAATTTCCAACTCATAACTTTCTCGTTACTGAAACCCACTTTCTCAAAAATAAATGCATTCAATAATCACCTCCAGCCAGATTCTCCAATCTCATTAATTATTATTCACTTATCAAACAACTCACCAAATATTATTAATTCAAGAATATAAAATAATGTCTTAAATAGTTACACAAAAGAATATTTATTCACATAAATAAATATTAAATATTTATAAGTTATTTATTATTATTTATTTTTGATTCGTAAAGATAGAGGATTATATTAATTTGAAGTAAAATAATACAAGCAGGTGTCTATACATAGTTTCCCTGCATATCCTTCCTAGAGCTGACTTCCAGAAATACTTCAAAACAACCTCACAAGGCCATTGATTAACAAAATTTGCCTTTATGGCTAACTGGATCAACAGGGAGAAAACCTACTGAAGCAAACATATTAGCTAATTTACTTACTAACAAAAAACCTTAGCGCAATCTATAATTACATGAAACTGAGCTCCCTTACCATGGTTTGGAGCTCGACGACCTAGTTAGAATCCCCATCAACCAACTCCGAGTTCAGCATTTTCTAAAGACAACCGATTGCCATCACCACACGCTCACGATGCTCCACTAAAGCCATTCCCTTCAAGTGTAGGATGAGGGGAAAGAATTTAACAACCTCTAGAGGGTCCTTTGGAGCACAGATGTCCTTGGGGTGAGGGATACCTACCCCTAGTAAGACCGCACCCAAAATGGTGTCTAGTCTGCTAAGAATCTCAGTTTTGAACAATTTAGTCAGCATCCCCTTTGCCACTCCAGTCGCCACCCCTGCATCCAAGATTGAGGCCAAAAAATGTGAGGAGACATGGGTGTCTACTCGATAGAATTCCCCAGCGAGCAGGAAGTCTCTTCCTAGTATGATCTTCACAGTTGGAAGGAGGGGACCCTCATGATGCCGTAAGACCCGTTTCAACCTTTGGTCTGAAACAGCCCCCTTGAAGGCCATCTGATGGACGGAGCTTTCCAAATGTAAAGGAGTCGCCAACCCTAAGTTGATCAGGCTAGCAATGAAAATTCTTGCAATAAAACTAGAACCCTCTACCATTCTCACCAGAACGCTGCCTTCGACTGATAAAATGCAATCCATTCAGGGAAGACAATTTGAGACTATTAAAGGCGATGAAGAACATCTAGAGGTTTCTCTGACAGAAACGCTACGAAGCCATAATTCCTATGGCAGCTAGAGCATGGTTAATAAATCCATCGGGCAGGTTAGTGCGTGCGAGAGCTCATTAGAGAGGGAGTTGGGAGATATCGCATATCTCAGAATTATTAACTGAAGCCTTTAGGACACGGGCCAAGCTAGCCAGATGTCCTAATCTGTGAAAATGACCCTTCCATGATTACATGGAAAGCGTGCCCACCCTACCACCCAAAATTTATTTATTATTATTACTATTATCTATTTTATTAATTTAATTTTTAACAAATACTTAATATACCTAAAAATTAATATTATTTATTTAACAAAATAGATTAATAATTTATGTTAAATGAAACAATAGACCATACTAATCTACCCAAAGACTGCACCTAATCATTTTCTGAAAAAAACATACCAAAGAATAACAGAGACTCGCAGTCATGTACCAACGACCAAACTGACGAAACTCAGGACTAAGAACTCATCCTCATCGAGAATGATTTAAGGAAGTTATCATTTTGTATGCCTGTGTGAGAACAGTGTGTAGGGATCAAATTGGAGCTTGCGCTGGACCCATAAGATCATGAATGTGATACTGTAAGTCAATTATAGTTATCAATTATTCTTGTGTATGACATCATACATGTCCTATGTGAATATCTTCTTGCATAAGGATGTAATTGCATATTTTCATAGCTTAATAAAAAGAAATTGTACTATATTAAAGATCGAAGTTGTTTGTAAATAAGTAGCTACTGTGTTGCCTTAAATCCTAGGACCCTTACATAACCACTTCCATCACCTAATTAGTTAAATAAATTATATTTATTTAACTAATCCCTTTATCTCCTCTAGCCAATTAATTAAATAAATTATATTTATTTAATTAATTCCCACCTATTCCTCCATCATCCAATTTAAATAAATTAAATATTTATTTAAATTAGCCCTCACTACATAACTTAAATAATTTTATTATTTAAATTATCCTCACACATGTCTCTTAGAATTTAAATAATTTTATTATTTAAATTATTTGTCACACTATCAACCACTTTATCACACTATCTCTATCCTCAACCACTTACCACCTTAATTAAATGAAGTAATCCAAAATTAAAGAACCTTTAAATCCTAGCCATCCACATCTTTTAATCTTAACCATTCATCCTTGATCTATGTCTCACTTAATCCTAGCCATTCATTCCTATCCCTCATCTCTTATAAATCAAGCGTCAACCATGCCATTTGGGAGATATCCACATTTCAAGTATCCTCATGCTGTCAAAATCGTTCAAGCTGTTCCATTATCATACATCATCCATTATCATTATCTAGTTGTTATGCTGCAAAATTGAACAACCAGACTTATCAAAATCATGATCAAATATCATAGGAGTGTTTATCATTTTCATTATCTTTCTTAGTCCTTTGATCCATAAATCAGATGTTGTTCAAGTATGGAATTGGTACTTTCATTGTATTGTTTCCTTATAACACATTTTGTCCTAGGACCCTTAACCCCTTCCATCACCTAATTAGTTAAATAAATTATATTTATTTAACTAATCCCTGTATCCCATTTATCTCCTCTAGCTAATTAATTAAATAATTTATATTTATTTAACTAATTCTCACCTATTCCTCCATCATCCAATTTAAATAAATTAAATATTTATTTAAATTAGCCCTCACTACATAATTTAAATAATTTTATTATTTAAAATATCATCACACATGTATCTCATAATTGAAATATTTTTATTATTTAAATTATTTGTTACACTATCAACCACTTGTCACACTATCTCTATCCTCAACCACTTACCACCTTAATTAAATGAAGTTGTTGCAAGTATGTGCTAATCGGTGTTGTCATTGATGTCAACATGTTTGTGTTGTCATTAGTGTCAATTGTATCTTCTAATGTTGTTGTTGTTGGTTGATTGAGTTATTGTGTTAAGGTGATTTGAATGGCTTGTAGAAGTGTTGATGATGTTAGTATATTGTTCTTGTTGCTGGGTTTTCAAGTGCTTTTGAGAAAATTTGATAAATACTGAAGACAGTGTTGTGAAGAAGTATTTTGGCTTACAGGACACTATCCGAGTTTTTGCTCCACATTTCCTCTGTCTTGAAGACCAGAGTGTGAGGCTTGGATATGCTTTAGAGAAGTGGTTGAAGATGTTAAATCTAGAATTTGGTGCTCCAAAACACTGTGGTTTGAGAGTTATGTTCACCAGTTTGTGTTACGTCAGAAAATGTCCCCTTGGGGGCTTTTCCCTCTTAAGGTTTAGCTCCCGAGTCCTATTTATGCATTTAGAGCATTTTTCATGTTAATTTGACATCCCGATGAGAAAACCCTGGAGTTTCATGGCAAATGGGACCTAGTGGGTACACTTGACATAAGTCATTCCTAAAATAGGGGGGAGGACTTGGGTGCTTGCACCCTAGTCCTGCCCTATTTTAGGTCAGGACCAATTTTGGAGTGTCGGTTTATGACCATTATTTAGGTCCTATGCCGACACAGTAAGTTTCAATTACAAAATTCTTGGTGGGAATGTTTGTAGTTGCATATATAAGCATGTTTAGGCATTCATTTGTAAACTAGATGGGCATTAGATAATTTTGGCATTCTTATAATTTTGGAGCATTCAAGATATTCATTGTGTGGCAAAGCAGAGCATTGTTCTTGTGTTTGTATTTGCAAATTTCGTAACCTTCTCCTCATGGCATGAAGATCATCTTCCTTCGATGAGATCTTCACTACAAGGTGAGAGCAATTGTGTTTTCAATCATTTATCATTTGGATTTTGCCTCTATCCCATAGGGATATGCACTCTTTGTTGATAACTAAGAGGGGGGTGAATTAGTTATCTTAATTATTTTAGCTTTCTGAACTTTCTTGATAATTAATGCAGCATTAATTCAAATAAGCAAACATAATCATGAAATAGAAATACACATGACACAATATTTTTGACGTGGAAACCCTGTTAATGGAGAAAAACCACGGGGTGATTAACCCAAGATTGTATTCTCTGTTAGAAGAATAGAATTACAAAATGGCACTTACCAATTAGGGCTCACTGCACGAGCACACTTCTCACAAGAGGCTCACTTCCTACAAGAGACTCACTGTCTACAAGTTGTAAGAAGAATAACAGAATCCTTGAACTAATGAGAAGCATCCACACATGCTGGAGTTTAGTTCCGGTTAGGCTCAGTATACTAATCTACTGCACTTCATCCTTTCTCTTCTTTTATGCTATTGTCCTTTCACATACCGGACCTTCCTTACTACTTTCCTTCTACTCTGTTGCTTTTCTTCATACACACAACACCCCCTCTCATCAAAATCCATTTGGTATATATATCCTCACAAAGGATTTCATCATCTTTCTAGTCGGCATCCAGAATAGTCAGTATTTCCCAATCTTTAGTATGTCAGCTAAATCCTTGCTTCCCAAGTGATGTGGATCAAAAAGATACTTATAGAAGTCATCTAACATGTCGGCCAATCATGAATGATGCCTTAGGAACCTTGATCATCATCAATATCTTATCCAGAATAATGTCTGATCCTCTGTCGGTCAGTTCTTCCTCTATCTATTCTGCCAAACAGGACCCCAATACTTGAATGCTCATATCTCTTCACTCTTTCATCACCGAAGGCTCAATTCCTGGAATCTATCAGTCAAGGTATTCCTTTTGACTTCCCCAAGTCCACACTTTCCAAAGATGCTTCCTCTGAGAGATCCG
Source organism: Cunninghamia lanceolata (assembly GCA_027924645.1). Lineage (NCBI taxonomy): Eukaryota > Viridiplantae > Streptophyta > Pinopsida > Cupressales > Cupressaceae > Cunninghamia > Cunninghamia lanceolata. The sequence goes on from BSBN01000905.1 coordinate 2,595,132, forward strand.
GACCTGACTGTCAGACCTTGCCACATGCTCTGTTCTTGCTTACCGGATCACAACACTCTTCAATCTGACTTCCAGTATAGGCACACCATGTCCTGCGGATGTGTGGGATGAACTTTGTTACCATCAATGACAATAATAATGAAGCTCCAATGTGTCTCTTGCTAACACTCTTTATTTGACAACGGTGTTCGGAAGACTTGAATGTCTCTCCAGGGCTTGACTGAGGCAAGCCTCTAAACACCACAACCTCCAACCCATTTTTTTGTGATTGCAAGTTACAGGTTGTAGGAGTAGAAAAAGTGGAGTTGCAAGAGAGTAGTGTAGACTGTCAGAATTGTAAATCAAAGAAGAAAATAGGGACCTGGACTCGGGCACCCACTCATTAGTCCTTCGGATCCCACAACAGAAAAACCTTCGAAACAACAAGAACATGTTGCAAACAAGATTCCTAGATCCCAACAAAAATGGTGGCACTGGACTAGGGTACCCGCTCATTATTCCCTAACTTTTCTATTTTACGAACTTCAAAATCTGGTATGCATTTGATTGTCATTTGATATCTCTGTGTGCGAGCATTTTTCATGATTTGTCTGTTTGCTTTTGAATTTGCATAATTAGGGTTTTTATCATAATTGGGCTTAATTGAATAACTAAATCACACAATTCCAATTTTCCCCTATATTCTGAGTGACCAAAGCCCTATAGTAGACTTCCTACTCGGCTAAAGTCCTTGAATGTTTAGAGGTGAAAGGAGGATTTATACAAACTAGCAAAATCAACCCTAGACACAAACAAATCCTCTTCATCAATTTTTCACCTTAAACATTTTGGTGAACCCATGTTTTTAATGAATTTTGCACCTTGCTGAGTGTTGTGCTTCAGATTTACATTCATTTCATTTATTCATCTCATTATTCATCTTATTGTATTTGAAAAATTACAAAAAAAAAATTGAAAATTTTGAAAAAAATTGGTATTTTTAGCTTGCATTTTCATATAGTTTGAATTAGTTGCATTTAATTTCAATAAATTTCTGTCATTATCATTAGATCTGATTTAAAATACAGAAATTTTTCATTTAGCATTCATTTAGATTGCATTTTCATGCTTAAATTGATAAAAATTGCTTGAAATTGTGTATTTTTCATATAACCTAGTTTTGCATTAGCTAGGGTTTGTAGTCAAAATTTTATTTCAGATTTTACTACCCTTTTAAAACACTCATTAGGACTGATTTCTAATTGTAGTGTTTCATCATAGTGGTTTGCTTGCAAAATTTCATGCCTAGGGTTTGAAAACCTCATTTTTTCACTAGATTTAGCCTTATCGTCTCTATAGATTTGCATCCTAGGCATGTTGTAAAGTATTTTTCTACACTAATTAGATGTTATCAGGATTATTATCTACTTCCCCTACTAAAATTATTTACAACACCTTTTTATTGGCCTTTTACAGTGGAAGTTTGGTGAAAAATTGCATATTTTAGCTATATTTTCCCTAGGGTTTGACCTTGAGTTGCACTATAAGCATGTTGTGACAGATTTTTTTGCATTAGGTGGATATTATTACTATTATAATTTTCTTTCCATAATAATTTTCCTCACAACAGCCTTTGGCATACTCTTTTGCATTGAAATTTGGTGAAAAATTGCATAGTTTGGCTATATTTGCCCTAGGGTTTGACCTAGATTTGCACTCCAAGCATGTTGTGAAAGATTTTATGGATTTAGGTGACTGATATTACTTCTATAATTTTATGTACCTCCTAAAATTCTTGACAACACCCCTTTTATTGGGTCTTTGCATTGAAAATTTGAGAAAAAATGCATATTTTAGTGTATTTTCACTAGGTTTTGACTTGTCATCACTCTAGATTTGCATAAAAAGTGTGTTGTGAAGGATATTGTTGCTTTGTTGGACTGATAATAGACACATTATTTTCTTCCCCTGATCAATTTCCTTACAACACCCTTTCTTTCACTTATTTGCATTGAAAAAGTTGAAAAAATCAAGCATTTTAGGTCATTTTCTTACCTAGTGTTGCACTTGTCTTTTGCATAACTTTTGAAACGATTTTAAAATATGATCTTGCATTGACTTGAAAAATTAAATACATGGCTTCTAATTGCAACAATAACAATAGGTTCCCTCCTAGGCCTTACATGAAAAGAAAGGTCCCCAAACTTGAACTTGTGTTTACACCTCATGATAGAACAATTGGAGAAATTGAAGGACCTCTCTATATCATTGTGAAAATAATGGGAAATCATGTGGATGGAACCCTTATTGATCCTAATCACATGACTAATGTATCCACGGAAGAGTTCTTCTATTCACATGAATTGATGCAAGGCTTTTATGACCCTTCTAATATGATGATTAAGACACATAAGGGAACCTTTGTAAACAGTTCTAGGAAGACATCTTTATTGGTCACTGTATTTGAGAAACATGTAGAACAATGGTTTGATGTTGTCCCCATTTCTGACCTCTTTCACATAAAATTGGGACATCCATGGTTAAAGGCTATGAAAGCTGTTCCTTCAACAATTCATAACTGTGTCAAATTTCCTTTGAATGGACAAGTGATTACTATCCCTCACAATAAATATAAACCTTTGGTTATAAGACAACATTGTACACTGGATTACTTTTGGGAAAGATCTAAAGTGGAACCAGAGCCACGGACAGATTTTAACTTCTTGAGCTATAGAAACTACAAAATAAAACTATTACATAAAGTGGCCGGTCCTTCTATTCAAGAAACAACAAGAGACGAACAACCCCCATTTGAAGAGAATCCTAGACTGAAAGGAAATGGACCCTATGCTAAGGTTCCTCCCCCGCCATCCTTACAAGGATTAGGAGGTAGTCATCGACAACAAAATATTCCACCTAGACAAATGAGATTTGATGCTGGTGCTCCCTCCTCTAAAACACAAAAACCTATGGAAGAGCAAAACACTATCTTACAAGAGATAAGTGGTAGGACAATAAGAAATAGACAAGCAAAAGAAAGGAGGAGGAGACGACAAGCTTATGCCCAATGAATTGCATCTCAAAAAGAAAACATCTCACCAAACATTGAATCAAACCAAGAAGATCTTAAGAATGGACAACTTGAAAACAAGAACAAGAGTTGGGCTATGGTACCTTATGTCCCACTTTCCTCTAACATTTGGGAGTGGGAAGATGACGATGATTTGCTTGATGACAACACTTAGTTCGATGGCACTACTAGGTAAGTATCTCTAACCCTTTATCTCTCGTGATGTGTTTTCCCCGTGATGTGTTGTGTGTTGTTTAGGCCTCCTGGGATGACACTTGATTCTCTTGTAAGGTCTAGGATACCAGGAGACTGCCTCTATTGTGACCCTTCTTCTATTTGTATCATCATTCTTCTATTGCTTCTCCTCTATTTTCATTGTTGTGTGTTGTGTCTTACTGACATAGCATTATGGTTGGTGACTTGGGGGCACCCTCCTACATGATTGTCCCTAAGGCACTTGTTTCTCCTCTCTCGATTTATTGTTTCCCTTCATCTAGTGTTTCTGTCTAGCAGGCAGATGACGAAAAACATATTATACTTATGCAGACCTAGTGTCCCTTTAGCAAGAAATAAAAAATTGGACTTAGTTCCTATATGACGATGGGGTTGTTATATATTATCTAATGCTTGGCTAGTAGAATCACTCCATGCACTTTGTCATGTGATCTTGATGATGTCTTATAGCACTTACAAAAACATAACAATACTGTTGCTTCATGCACTTTGTCTATCTTGAATCTTGCATTATGCATTGTTGTTTATCATGATTATATGGACACTAACACTTTTCTTGTAGGGATGTGTTTGTGGGAACATTTGGTGATCATAAAGTACATGTCACCTCTAGGGGGCATGGGCCTTGTGAGAGCTCATGTTCCCTTGTGTGTTTTCTTCCTACCTTAACGTGCTTGATATCGATACTTGATATCAACCACCTTAAGGTGGGGGCATATATAAGGTAAGCTATCTATTGTAGATGTTAGAAATGTGCTTGTTCTCAAGTGAAGTCTTAAAGACTGGTGGTGATGAGTCCCTCCTGCACTCTGAGATTTGTTTACAATCATTTAAGCCCTCTACGGAGGTAGGGATATCACATCCATTTTCTATCTTAAGCCCTCATCACAAGGCGGGGATGGTGTATTTCTCATGGAGAGTGCACATCCTGTCATTTTCAAAATTCCTCATTGCGAGGCAGGGAGCAGTTCTGTGACTAACTCAACCTTTAAGCATGTCTTCAGTGATTGTTGTGGTGAAGCCCAATCATCGGTGTGTGCCTATAATGTCCCTAAGATGGTGTTGAACCTGTTGGCACTAATTTTGGTCTGGATCTGAGCGCAGATGTTGGAGGGTTTTTTCTTTTTGGGCCCTAAGTTTCCTTGTTCATCGCTGTGACTTTCTCTATCAGCGAAACTTCTTTTTGAGTGCTTAGATTATGATTGAACCATCATTTTGAACCACCACGTTGAACCCTTTTGGTTCATGGTTCAACGGTTCAAGGCTTTGTGTTCAGCAAATGTTCTTTTTGAAGTGCTCCGTTCGATGTTGAACTTCTCGGTTGAACCATCCGTTTGAACTGGTTCATGGTTCAAAGGTTCGGAGCTTTATGTTTTTGGTTCATCGGAGTGATCGGCATCATCGGTGAGCTATTTTTTGTTCCCTCCGATGTGTTTGGTTTGGCTGATGGAAATGCCATCGGTGTGATATTCATCGTTGGCAGGCTTCATTTGTGTTTGGCCGATGGATGTTATTGGCGTGTGTTGTATTGTCGGCATGAGTGTTTTGAGTTGTGCCGACAATGGGGGGCTTGGCCAATGGGACCAAGGAGGATGTGTCTATCAAGGTGACAAGTTCTATCAGTGTAGGCATTTTGTTGTTCGCCGATGGCTTTGGTCATACCGACAGGCGAGGAATGTGGAGACTTCATCGGTGAGAGTTTGGTCCATCGGCTGGGGAGCTTTGGGTTTGGCTGATAGTGTTGATATCACCGATGGAGGGATTTGGAACAAGCATCGATGTGACTTTGTGCGATTGGCCGAAGAGTTTTTGACTTGCCCGATGGTGTATGTCACACCGACAGAAGGAGGAGGCCAGGGTCCATCGGCGTGAGTTGTGTTGTCGGTGAGCATCTTTTCTGTTACGCCGATGGTCTATGTCTTGGCGACGGGCGTGTTTGGAGTGAACCATCGGGATGACTTAGTATGTCGGCGAGGGAATTTTGGGCTAGTCCGACGGTTGTTGTCTGGCCGATGAAGTATGTTTTGGTGGCCATCGGGGAGACTCGTATTGTCGGTGGGAGTCTGGAGAGTTAGCCTGATGGTCAGTCTCTGGCCGATGAGGGGAATGTAGTGAAATGGTCGGTGAGACTGTTGAGGTCAGCCAGAGGATTTTTGGATGCTCCGATGGAGGGAGTCACGCCGACAGGGGTGCAGAGTGTAGTTTGCGGTCATCGGCTAGACTATTGATGTCGGGATGAGTTTTGTGGAGTTGGCCGATGGTTCTTCTCTGGCCGATATGGAAGTTGTAGGCTTTCGGTAGGTGTCGTCGGCGAGACTTGATAGATCGGCAGGAGGATTTGGGAGTTGGCCGATGGCCTGGGTCTGGGTGATGGGCTTTTGGGTGAAGGAGCATGTGTCGAGCGTGGCAAAAGCGCTCGACACCTATTATGCAAGTGACTATGCTTTTAAACTACTAAGGTAGTCTCCTCACCGTGCATGTGGGACTAATCTCCCTGTATAATTTGAAACTGCGATAGAACGCGTTTTGGCGAGAATTTCTTTTTTGAGGTGCTATGACGGTTTTCAAGCGGCCGCGGGTGGTTGGGCCATCAATGGCGACTGTAGCAGGGATATGGGTGATGGTACAAGCGATTAAACTACCCGATTGTGAATGAAGACTCCCAGATGGCAGCACAAGGCTCGAGGCCTCCCTTGTCTGCTGCATTGATGGATTCTAAGCGCCATTCCTTTGAAGGATCTATATCTGGCAGATTTTTATAAAAGCCTTGTAATTAATTATTGTGGTACACTTTCTGGCTCATATAAGCAGACTATGTTACCATTGTTTTGGTTGTTGAAAACTAGACATTTTGGCTCTATAATAAGATACAACTGGTTTTGGTTGCTCTGTGCAGCAAAACTTGCAAGTTTATGTATCTCCTGTTGTACGTTTGTGCATGAATCCACTGATTTCATGGTCAATTTTATATGAATAATGCTATGTTTGCATGTGTTATGCTGATTCTGTCTCCAGTTTTGCATGTATCTTTCTTCTAAGTCCAGGCATTCAAGGAATGTCTGAGATTCTAGAACATAGAATTCCTGTGTTGAATGTTTAATCTTTTAACTTCTGCTCAAGGGGTAGATTAAACTATTTTCAGATTGAATATTGGGAAGGGTATACTGCAATAGGGATGCCATAAGTATAGACAGCTTAACACTCTGTATTGGGAGATATCTATAAGGCAGATATCATGTATATCCCCCTGAAATCCAGTTTTAGTTGTTCATGCTGATCATTCACAGGTGTATGTCTACCGACTCCAAGCCCTGGATAGGCACCAATCTAGCTCTGTGTTGAGGTTATATACCATGTCCAGCTTTGCATCCAAACACCATTTCAACCCATCTCATCACTTCCACCTGTTAGTTGTAGGATTAGGATTAGGAACCTCTGCATGCTCTCATACTTAACCAGACATTATGTCCAAGAATGTTGCCAACCTTGTGATTTGTTACACAAATCTTGGTCCATACATGAGAGTATTCTGCCTGTTGCCGTCAAGTTAAATCCTTCTGTCATTGAGCTAGTCAAGGTTATACTTTTATCAAATAGGGACACCCCCCTTGGTGCGGCAGAACCAGAAGTGAAGGGGAGGAGCTCATGCAACCTCCTGTATTCAGTTGGCTGAATCTACCTGTGCATTAGAACTGGCAAACCCTAATGCTAATTCAGAAGCAAAAACCAACAAAATGGTGACTCTGCTGGGGAGATCAATGTCATATCCATGAAAGTTTGAGTCTACGAGATTGAAGAATTAGGCCTGGATGTGTTTGTTGCAGCAGATAAAATGGTTGTATATGTGACTCTGTTGGTGGATGACCCAGAAAGAAAGACATCAATTTGCAGCTTCAGCTTGTTTGAAGCTCATTCCTCTTCAAGGAGGTGGCGACTCTGCATCAAAGAACTTGATAAAAGAACAAAATCAGTCAGAGAAGAATTTGCAGCTCCTGCAACATATCCAGGTATTTCATATTGTTTGACAGACTCCCTATTTGGTGAGATAGCACTGGTTAAAAGGGAAACATTGGTGAAAGCAGAGCTTGCATGCTTTTATTAGAACTTATTCTGTATCTCAAAGGGCATGCAATGTTGCTAAAAAGACTCATTTAAAGGACTTTAGGAAAGTTTGAAAAAACAGTCTAAATTTTGAGTGCCTAAAGTCATTGTTTGTAGAAAATCTGAGTAGAGAGGAGGGTTGCAAAAACATAAAGGATGTATTATCAGCCTATGCACCCTTGTGAAGTGTCAAGTGCAAAAATGTATAGTAGTCAGTCCCAACAATGTAATAAAAGAAGTTTCAACATAGACAGATATAAGCCCATAAATTTTAGTGGTATTTGTGGCTATCCAAATGCTCTTCCACCTAAAATCAGAATTTTTTTGCCTAAATTTAATGGTATAAAGGATGAATCAGCTGAGAGACACTTGCAGCAGTTTATGAATGTGATAGATGACTTTGAGATTGACCATGAGGATGTGGTTATGAGATTATTTGTTCAATCTCTAGATGAAGATGCAAGGGACTGGTTTTCCTACCTTCCAGCTCACTCTGTTAGCTCTTGGCATGGTTTTAAATCTGCATTTCTAGTACAATATGGTGAAAGAATCTCTGAATATGCAGTTATTAGTAATTTTATGTACATCCATATTGAAGAAGGTGAGTTGATCCCAGCCTTTAACCTCAGATTTATGAGGGCATTGAATAGAATTCTAGAATGCATGAGACCTAATGATGCACTATGCTTAGTTGTCTATTTGGGAGCTTTTGATAGGAAAATGAGTTACAGATTAAGAGACAAGGAGCCCACCACATTGCATCAGGCACATCAATTTGCAATAGATATTGAAAACAATTGGAGGTATGGAATACAAAAGGGTTATTTTTCTAAAAAATTTTGTTGTCCTGTAGCCCCCGATGTTAATGAAAGATTTAATTCAGGAGTTGACAATGAATGTCAAAGTATTCACACCCCTGTTGTCCCAGTTTTTGCATCATTTCAAGTTGATGATGTTTCTGTTATAAAGGAGGATGTCTTGTTTTGCCCAACAAATGAAGTTGAAAACAATGGTTTTTCAAATAATATTTACATACCAGCCCTTATCAAAGAGCCATCATGTTTAAATCATCCAGTTGTGCAAGGTTGTGATCATGTGGATCAACAGTCAGTATCAGTTTCATCAGGAAGTATTAGAGGGATGGAGAATGATGCAGATAGCTCAACTTCAGAATGCATTGAAACAGCATAAATCTTGTATATGGGGCAATCAGTTGATAGAAATGATGTCCATGATCAATTCATGGATCAGGTTTGTTCTTCTTATGACTCTGGATCTGATAGTACTAAAGAAGAATTGGAGTATCATGAAGAAGAAGCAGAGGCCTTTATGGTGAGTGTTAATCCCCTTTATGATGAGTCTATAGATGCCTTTGATGCTGTGAATCTTGACTTTCAGTGGTGTAGGATTAATCCTCTTTTTGAGGATGATGATGAATATAAGGAGACTATTGACCTTGGTGTTACATCAGTTTGTGAGTGGGGGGCATATGAATCAGATATCTTCAGTTCTTGTGAAGATACTATGGATTTGCAAACTGTGAATGATGGATGTTCATCATCACCTGGTTTAGATATGTGCAACATTGGGTGTGTGGATCAGGATTTGTTTTCAATATCAGTAGATATTGGGGGTCTCATTTTTTCTGAGTATTTTGAGTTTTTGGATCAGCTGGACGAGTGCCTGATGGTGTGTAGTAGCCAGATAAATGATGAAGACTGCCAAGAGCAGTATGATGTACCATCTGAAGAGTATAACATGCATATGTTGCTTAATGCTGAAGGATTTTTTAGCATGTATGGTTGCATGTTTGATTTTGAAATGCAGAGTGACAGAGGCAATACTACAAGTGGCAAGCTGTCAAAGGTGGTAGAATATCTAATTGAGCAAATGACCTTATGGACAAACTATGCCATTTTTTTCAGTTGGGATTGGGATCTTTCAGTTTGGAATCAGGCATTTGGTAGGAAAAAATTTTGGTTCTTCCTTTTTGGCTACCCAAGGCCACCCAAGTGATGACTAAAAATATAGTTTTTGTGCAGGTTGGTGCAATGATCGACTCTCTTGCCCAATAGATATGGCCCAATCTGTGAAACCAGAGATTCTGAGGTCCTCGCTACAGTTTTGCACCTGCACGTCCCCAGACAGAGCCAGTGTTGGCACTAATTTTGGTCTGGATCTGAGCGCAGATGTTGGAGGGTTTTTTCTTTTTGGGCCCTAAGTTTCCTTGTTCATCGCTGTGACTTTCTCTATCGGCGAAACTTCTTTTTGAGTGCTCAGATTATGATTGAATCATCATTTTGAACCACCGTGTTGAACCCTTTTGGTTCATGGTTCAACGGTTCAAGGCTTTATGTTTGTGTTCGGCAAATGTTCTTTTTGAAGTGCTCCATTCGGTGTTGAACTTCTCGGTTGAACCATCCGTTTGAACTAGTTCATGGTTCAAAGGTTTGGAGCTTTATGTTTTTGGTTCATCGGAGTGATCGGCATCATCGGCGAGCTATTTTTTGTTCCCTCCGATGTGTTTGGTTTGGCCGATGGAAATGCCATCGGTGTGATATTCATCATCGGCAGGCTTCATTTGTGTTTGGCTGATGGATGTTATCGGTGTGTGTTGTATTGTCAGTGTGAGTGTTTTGAGTTGTGCCGACGATGGGGGGCTTGGCCGATGGGACCAAGGAGGATGTGTCTATTGAGGTGACAAGTTCTATCGGTGTAGGCATTTTGTTGTTCGCCGATGGCTTTGGTCATACCGACAAGCGAGGAATGTGGAGACTTCATCGATGAGAGTTTGGTCCATCGGCTGGGGAGCTTTGGGTTTGGCCGATAGTGTTGATATCACCGATGGAGGGATTTGGAACGTGCATCGGTGTGACTTTGTGCGATTGGCCGAAGAGTTTTTGACTTGCGCGATGGTGTATGTCACATCGACGGAAGGAGGAGGCTAGGGTCCATCGGCATGAGTTGTGTTGTCGGTGAGCATCTTTTCTGTTACACCGATGGTCTATGGGCGTGTTTGGAGTGAACCATTGGGATGACTTAGTATGTCAGCGAGGGAATTTTGGGCTAGTCCAACGGTTGTTGTCTGGCCGACGAAGTATGTTTTGGTGGCCATCGGGGAGACTCGTATTGTCGGTGGGAGTCTGGAGAGTTAGCCTGATGGTCAGTCTCTGGCCGATGAGGGGAATGTAGTGAAACAGTCGGCGAGACTGTTGAGGTCGGCCAGAGGATTTTTGGATGCTCCGATGGAGGGAGTCACACCGACAGGGGTGCAGAGTGTAGTTTGCGGTCATCGGCCAGACTATTGATGTCGGGATGAGTTTTGTGGAGTTCACCGATGGTTCTTCTCTGGCCGATATGGAAGTTGTAGGCTTTCAGAAGGTGTCGTCGGCGAGACTTGATAGATCGGCAGGAGGATTTGGGAGTTGGCCGATGGCCTGGGTCTGGGCAATGGGCTTTTGGGTGAAGGAGCGTGTGTCGAGCGTGGCAAAAGCGCTCGACACCTATTATGCAAGTGACTATGCTTTTAAACTACTAAGGTAGTCTCCTCACCGTGCATGTGGGACTAATCTCCCTGTATAATTTGAAACTGCGATAGAACGTGTTTTGGCAGGAATTTCTTTTTTGAGGTGCTGCGACGGTTTTCAAGTGGCCGCGGGTGGTTGGGCCATCAATGGCGACTGTAGCAGGGATATGGATGATGGTACAAGCGATTAAACTTCCTGATTGTGAATGAAGACTCCCAGATGGCAGCGCAAGGCTCGAGGCCTCCCTTGTCTGCTGCATTGATGGATTCTGAGCGCCATTCCTTTGAAGGATCTGTATCTGGCAGATTTTTGTAAAAGCCTTGTAATTAATTGCTGTGGTACACTTTCTGGCTAATATAAGCAGACTGTGTTACCATTGTTTTGGTTGTTGAAAACTAGACATTTTGGCTCTATAATAAGATACAACTGGTTTTGGTTACTCTGTGCAGCAAAACTTGCAAGTTTATGTATCTCCTATTGTACATTTGTGCATGAATCCACTGATTTCATGGTCAATTTTATATGAATAATGCTATGTTTGCATGTGTTATGCTGATTCTGTCTCCAGTTTTGCATGTATCTTTCTTCTGAGTCCAGGCATTCAAGGAATGTCTAAGATTCTAGAACATAGAATTCCTGTGTTGAATGTTTAATCTTTTAACTTCTGCTCAAGGGGTAGATTAAACTATTTTTAGATTGAATATTGGGAAGGGTATACTGCAATAGGGATGCCATAAGTATAGATAGCTTAACACTCTGTATTGGGAGATATCTGTAAGGCAGATATCATGTATATCCCCCTAAAATCCAGTTTTAGTTGTTCATGCTGATCATTCATAGGTGTATGTCTACTGACTCCAAGCCCTGGATAGGCACCAATCTAGCTCTGTGTTGAGGTTATATACCATGTCCAGCTTTACATCCAAACAACATTTCAACCCATCTCATCACTTCCGCCTGTTAGTTGTAGGATTAGGATTAGGAATCTCTGCATGCTCTCATACTTAACCAGACATTATGTCCAAGAATGTTGCCAACCTTTTGATTTGTTACACAAATCTTGGTCCATACATGAGAGTATTCTGCCTGTTGCCGTCAAGTTAAATCCTTCTGTCATTGAGCTAGTCAAGGTTATACTTTTATCAAATAGGGACACCCCCCTTGGTGCGGCAGAACTAGAAGTGAAGGGGAGGAGCTCACGCAACCTCCTGTATTCAGTTGGCTGAATCTGCCTGTGCATTAGAACTAGCAAACCCTAATGCTGATTCAGAAGCAAAAACCAATAGAACCTAGAAATAGGAACACTCCATCACTTGTCTTTTTGTGTTTTCTCTGTGTCTTCCAAGTGTGTGTGTATTGCGTGTTTGTTCCCAAGCATAGTCTTAAAGATCGGTGGTGATAAGTCCCTCATATGCTTTGGGATTTGTATGGCATGTTTGATTTGTATGGTGTGCTTGATTTATTTGGCATGCCTGTTGCCCCATATGCAATCTTAAAGACCGGTGGCGATGAGTCCCTTCAGCATTATGGGTGGTGTGTTTACTTTCTTTGTACTTGCATCTGCATTTCATATATATAAAAATAAAAAAAGAAAAAGAAAATCATTCACTATGTTTTGCGTGTCTTCAATGTTGTATTCTTTATGTTTTGTGTGACTGTAACTATCATCTCTGTGTTTTGCATGCCTACTACTGTCTTCTCTATGATTGGTGTGTCTTCTTCGTGCTTGGCGTGTTTACTGTGTTTGTTGACATACTTTAATGCATGTATTGGCCTTGTGTTTATACACACATTAAAGTGGGGGCTAAATGTTACATTAGAAAATGTCCCCTTGGGGGCTTTTCCCTCTTAAGGTTTAGCTCTCGAGTCCTATTTATGCATTTAGAGCATTTTTCATGTTAATTTGATATCCCGATGAGAAAACCCTGAAGTTTCAGGGCAAATGGGACGTAGTGGGTGCACTTGACATAAGTCTTTCCTAAAATTGGGGGGAGGACTTGGGTGCTCATGCCCTAGTCCTGCCCTATTTTAGGTTAGGACCAATTTTGGAGTGTCGGTTTATGACCGTTATTTAGGTCCTATGCTGACACGGTAAGTTTCAATTACAAAATTCTTGGCGGGAATGTTTGTAGTTGCATATATAAGCATGTTTCTAAGGCATTCATTTGTAAACTATATAGACATTAGATGATTTTGGCATTCTTATGATTTTGTAGCATTCAAGATATTCATTGTGTGGCAGAGTAGAGCATTGTTCTTGTGTTTGTATTTACAGATTTGGAAACCATCTCCTCATGGCATGAAGAGCATATTCCTTCCGTGAGATCTTCATTACAAGGTGATATCAATTGTGTTTTTAATCATTTATCATTTAGATTTTGCCTCTATCTCGTAGGGATACGTACTCTTTATCTGATAACAGTGTTTGGAAGACTTGAATGTCTCTCCAGGGCTTGACTAAGGCAAGCTTCTAAACACCACAACCCCTAACCCATTTTTTCGTGATTGCAGGTTACAGGTTATAGGAGCAAAAAAAGTGGAGTTGTAGGAGAGTACTACAAACTATAAAAATTGTAGATCAAAGAAGAAAATAAGGAACTGGACTCAGATGCCCACTCATTAGTCCTCTAGATCCCGCAATAGAAAAACTTTTAGAACAATAGGAACAGGTTGCAGACAAGATTCCCAGAGCCTGACAAAAATGGTGGCACTGGACTAGGGTGCCCGCTCATTAGTCCCCAACTTTTCTATTTTCTGAACTTCAAAATTTGGTATGCATTTGATTGTCATTTGATATCTCTATGTGCGAGGATTTTCTGTGATTTGTCTGTTTGCTTCCAAATTTGCATAATTAGGATTTTGAGCATAATTGGGTGTAATTGAACAACTAATTCACACAATTCTAATTTTCCCCTATATTTTGAGTGACCGAAGGCCTACAGTAGACTTCCTACTTGGTTAAAGTCCGTGAATGTTTAGAGGTGAAAGGAGGATTTATACAAACTAGCAAAATCAACCCTAAACACAAATAAATCCTCTTCATCAAATTTTCACCTTAAACAATTTGAAAATTGTGCCTAGCAGTGTCTTTAGTGTGACTAGGAGAAAGTATTTTTCTCTACATTTCTCTGTAGTTTGGTTTTTGGTCTTGCATTTTTGGTTGACTGTTCATAAGGTCCATATCTATGTTCTATCCAAAGGACTTGTGATTTGGTGCTTTAGAATATAGTTTTCTTGAGTAGTAGTGCTTGGTAGTGTTGGTTGTAAGTAGTCTGTGAACTGTCTTCAAGTGAGATTTGTTGTAGCTGAATTTGTTGGCTTCCAGGTGATTTCATGTTGTTCATGGATGTTTCCAAATCATGTTAAAGGCTTGTGCTTGGTCTGCAAATTTTGATTGTGTTCTTGAAAGCATGTGCCTAAGTGTTCTTGGTGTTTACAAAAGTTTAGCTGACTTGGGTATTAACACTAATTACGGATGTGCTTCATGGATTAAGGAAGCATGTCGAAGCATGTGAAGATGTTTTCATGACCGAGCTAAGCTATGAAGTGTTCTACCTTCATTATTTTACTTTGCGAGAATGTTTAGATCAAGGCCTAATTTGAATTCTGTATGTTTTCCAACCTTGGAGATTGTTTCAAAGGTTGTAGAGTGTGTTGTTGACCTTGGTGAATGTTTCAAGGTTGATGTTGATAAAAATAAGTGTAAAGGATTCATGTGTAGGTGTGCGTGCATGAGGATGGTGATGTTTGTGTTGTGAATTTGAATCAGAGGTAGAAAGGACTTTCATGTGGTAGAAGACCTAATGCAGTGAGTAGAAGTCATAAAAAAATTTTAGAGAGGCTGCAAAGGTGATGATTGTTGTGCTTCATTAGAACTGAACTCAGACATGTGGTAGATTCTATCATATCAGTTCATGGTAGTGAGACTTCTCTTCTTTTCTTCCTTATTCTTTAATGAGTAGTGAGTTCACTTGGACAATGAGTCCACCGGTAGTGAGCCCTTGGCAGTGAGCCTCTTTGTAATTTGATATTGATACTACATTATATTGTGAGCTAATCCTCACCATAGTTTTTCCCTTTTAGGGTTTTCCACGTAAAAATCTGGTGTTCTCTTGTGCATGGTGTTGATGTGATTAAGTTTTTGTTATCTATTTTTCATGTTTAATCTTCATAACAGAATAAGGGTTTAAGTGAACTGATGTGGATGTGATTATGTTTGTGAGGGTTTAATTTTTTTGATACAACTGATTCACCCCCCCTCTCAGTTTTCTTGTGCATTCAACAATTGGTATCAGAGCAAGGTTCCTTTGAAGAAAGTTTAATAGCTTGAGGTAGATCCAAGATGGTGCACAAGAAGGATACTCCCTTGTTTGATGGATCAGACTATGCACTCTGGAAGATAAGAATGGAAGCTTTTCTAATTTCCCTTGGTTATGATGTCTGGAAATGTGTCAAGTCAAATTACACTATACCTATGGGTGGTGTAAATACTGAAGATGAAATCAAAGCTATAGAAATAGATGGTAAGGCAAAAAATGCTCTCTTAAGTGGACTTACTAATTCTGAATTGGTGAAAGTTGTGGATTTGAAAACTACTAATGAAATTTGGAAAAGGTTGGAAAATGTTTATGAAGGAGATGAGAAGGTAAAAAGAGCTAAAATGTAGAATTTGAAGCTCACTTATGAGACCATGTACATGTTTGAAGATGAAAACATTGCAAGCTACTTACAGAGGATAGATGAAGTTGTCAATGGCATCAAGGGACTTGGTGGAAAAATAGATGATCAAGAAATAATATCGAAGGTACTTAGAATTGTTCCTAAATCTTATAGTCATAAGATGTCTGCTATTGAAGAATTACAAAATTTGAATCAGTTTACCAAAGAACAGTTGCTTGGAACCCTAACTGCTTTTGAAATAAGAGAGTTTGGCACAAGTAGTGGAACTACAAAAGATGAGACTACCTTTAAAGCTGGTAAAACAGAGAAGATTGTTGAATCATATTCGAAAGACTTTGATGAAGTGGAGGCTAACTTTATAAGAAGGATGAAAAAGGGTACTGGTAAGTTCAGTGGTAAGTTACCCTTTAAATGTTTCAGTTGTGGAAAAATAGGTCATTATGCTTCAAGGTGTCCAGATAGAGCTCTGAGAATCAAGAATAAGGAAAATGGTAAATCAGTTAGGAAAAACTACTATGCAAGTATTTCTGATGATGATTTTGATTTTGAGAATGATAAGGATAATGAATGCTTGTTTATTACCATAAGAGATGAAATTGGTTTTGCTAACCATGGAATTTGTGTGAAGGAAAAAGGTCTGAAAGCATGTGGTAACCCTAAAGACACTGTTATATCTACCTTTCATGCTATGATTGAAAAGGATGATTGGGTCATTGACAGTGGATGGTCAAATCATATGATGAGAGATAAGAGTAAGTTTATTAAATGTGAAAAGTTTGATGGTGGAGTAGTAAGGTTTGGTAGTGACGAAGATGCTAAGATTTATGGAAAAGGTTCAATTAATTTTGATGGAAAGCATAACACTGATGATGTCCTTTATATCAAAGGTTTAAATAATAATCTTTGGAGTTTTGGACAAATGTGTAGCAAGGGTTACAATCTTATGTTTTAGAATGATGGATGAGATTAAAAAAAGCTCTGGAACAGTGATTGCTGCTGGAAAGAAGACAGGTGGAAGTGTCTATCATCTCAAAGACGGTGTTAGTTACTACCTTATGACTCAGATCAGTAAGAGTTGGCCATGGCATAGGATATTGTGTCACATCAATTTTGATAGCCTGGTAAGGATAAGTTCAATTCAAGTTGTGAGAGATTTGCCAAAGTTAACAAAGCCTATTACTGTTGTATGTAAGGAATGTCAGTTTGGAAATTTTACAAGAAGAAGCTTCAAAAGAAAGGATCAATCATCTAGCAGATTGTTGGAGTTAGTTCATACAGACCTTTGTGGTCCCACAAGAGTAAGGAGTTTCTATGGTGATAAGTATTTTATGTTATTCATTGATGATTATTCTAGAATGACTTGGGTTACTTTTCTTAAAGAAAAATTAGAAGCCCTAGATAGGTTTAAAGCATTTAAAGTAATGGTTGAAAATGAAATGGATATGAAGATCAAATGTTTGAGGTATGATAGATGAAGATAGTTAACTTCAAATGAGTTTAATGTGTTTTGTGAGAATCATGGGATAAAGAGGTAGTTATCTGCTCCTAGAACTCCACACCAGAATGGAGTGGTTGGAAGGAAGAACAAGATTGTTCAAGAAGCTACGAGGACAATGATAAAGGAAGCAAATCTATTGGAAGTATATTGGAGAGAAGCAATTCATATTGTTGTCTACATATAGAATAGAGTATAGGTGAAAGCAAATGATACAAAGACTCCCTATGAGCTATGGTATTGAAGGATTCCCACTGCTAAATACTTCAAAGTTTTTAGAAGCAAATGTTACATCAGAAGAGATGAAGAACTAGGAAAGTTTGATGCAAGGTGTGATGAAGGTATCTTTCTTGGAAACTCTACCAAAAGCAAAGCCTACTGATGCTACAATAAGAGGCTAAGAAATATTGTTGAAAGTGCTAATGTCAAGGTTGATGAAGATATGTAGAAGTTCTTAGAGATTAATGGATATGAATCAGATGAGTCCTCTTGTGGAGAAGAGGAAAAGACCAAAGAGAAGCAAGTGTAGATTGAAGTTCAAGTAACACCAGAAGTACAAGTTGAAGAACAAGGAGCTCCAGAAAGAGCTCCTAAAACTCCTAGGTATGTACAGAGGCATCACACTGAAGATCAGATCATTGGTGATAAGAGCAAAGGTGTATTGACAAGAAGTAAAGCTGTTGAAGAACAGGTAAATCTGTGTTTACTTTCTAAAGTTGAAACTAAAATAGTGGTTGAGGCATGCAAGGATGAGTATTTGGTTAAGGCTATGGAAGAAGAACTAATGCAAATTGAGAAGAATCAGACTTGGGAACTTATCCCAAGACCAGAGAACAAGAATGTGATTGGAACTAAGTGGGTGTTTAGGAAGAAATTGAATGAGAATGGAGAAGTGGTAAGGAACAAAGAAAGAATTGTATGTAAAGGGTACTCACAAGTGGAAGGAATAGACTATGAGGAATATTTTGCTCCAGTGGCAAGACTGGAGGCTATTAGGTTGTTTTTGGCTTATGTAGCACAAGGATTTCAAAGTATATCAAATAGATGTGAAGTCTGCTTTTCTTAATGGTGAGTTTGAAGAGGAAGTATATATAGAGAAACTGGATGGATTTTAGTTATCAGACAAACTAGATATGGTATGTAGATTGAAGAAGGCATTGTATGGACTAAAGCAAGCTCCAAGAGCTTGGTATGCTAGGTTAGACAGATATTTGTTGCAGCAGGGATTCAGTAAAGGTTCTACAGACAGTAATTTTTACATCAAGGTAAGCAAAGATCAAATCCTGATTATTGAGGTCTATGTGGATGATATAATTTTTAGTGGAAATGAAGGTATGTGTAAGAAATTTGTAGATGAGATGTAAAAATAATTTGAGATGTCAATGTATGGTGAGATGAACTTCTTCCGTGGGCTGCAAATTAATCAGAAAGATAAGGGTATTTTCATTTCAAAATCAAAGTATCTCAAGGAATTGTTGAAGAAGTTTGGAATGGAAGATTCTAAACTAGTTTGTACCCCCATGACAACTGGTTGCAAGCTAAGCAAGAATGATGAATCTCCTAAGGCTGATCAGAGTAAATATAAGTCAATGATTGGAGGACTACTATACCTAACTTCTACCAGATTGGATATCATGCATGCAGCCTGTCTTGTGGAAAGATTTTAAGAAGATCCTAGAGAGTCACATGTCATGGTAGTGAAGAGGATATTCAGGTATTTGAAAGGTACTCTGGATCATGGTTTGTGGTATCCTTAGAACAATGAATTCACCCTAAGTGCCTACACAGATGCAGATTGGGCTGGATGTTTAGATGACAGGAAAAGTACAAGTGGTGGTGCATTTTTTCTTGGAGACAGAGCTATGTCATGGCTAAGCAAGAAGCAAGATTTAGTATCTTTATCTATTATAGAGGCATAGTACATTGCAACAACATCATGTTGCACACAGGTGTTATGGATGAGGCAAACCTTGAAGGATATCAAAGTTGAGTATGATGATCTAATTCCTATTTTTTGTGATAATAACAGTGCCATTAACATTTCAAAGAATCCAATAATGCATTCAAGGACAAAGCATATTTCTATCAGGTATCACTTTCTGAGAGAGAAGGTTGCAGAGAAAGAAGTGAAGCTTGAGTATGTGCCTACAAAGGATCAGGTTGCTGACATATTCACCAAGGCTCTTCCTAAGGATATATTTGAGTATCTCCTAGAGAAGTTAGGGGTTATTTCCCCTCCTTTGAACTAGATGCATACAGAGTACATTAGTTCAGTGTGATTCAGGATTCATTCTTTTCTGGATTGATGATGGGGATTACCTCTCAGGGGGAGCAGGTAGTGGCATTGAAGAGTGTTGTAGTTAGGAGGAGTAAGAGTTGATATAGGATGGTGTGTACTCCTAAGGGGGAGTATTCAGAGTAGTTGAGAATAGTTCAAGTATGTGTAGTATCATATCCAGGGGGAGAAAGCTTGAAGGTGTGTCACCCTTTGCCATTGATGTCAAATGGGGAGAAAGTTCATGTGAAAAACAAAGGGAAGATGTATAAAAGAAAGAGGGAGAATGAGATTAGTGTATAATTTTTTCATGATGGTTTTTCACATCATATGTTGCCATCAACGACAAAGGGGGAGATTGGTAAAAGTATGTGTTAATCAATGTTGTCATTGATGTCAACATGTTTGTGTTGTCATTGGTGTCAATTGTATCTTCTAATGTTGTTGTTGTTGGTTGATTGAGTTATTGTTTTAAGGTGATTTGAATGGCTTGCAAAAGTGTTGATGATGTTAGTATATTTTTCTTGTTGCTGGGCTTCCAAGTGCTTTTGAGAAAATTTGATAAATACTGAAGACATCGTTGTGAAGAAGTATTCTGGCTTATAGGATATTGTCCATGTTTTTGCTCCGCATTTCCTTTGTGTTGAAGACTGGAGTATGAGGCTTTGATATGGTTTAGAGAAGTGGTTAAATATGTTAAATCTAGAATTTGGTGCTCCAGAATGCTGTGGTTTGAGAGTTATGTTCACCAGTTTCAAGACTGTGCCTAGCAGTGTCTGCAGTGCGACTAGGAGAAAGTATTTTGCTCTGCATTTCTCTGTAGTTTGGTTTTTGGTCTTGCAGTTCTAGTTGAGTGTTCACAAAGTCCATATCTATGTTCTATCAAAAGGACTTATGATTTGGTGCTCTGGAATATAGTTTTCTTGAGTAGCAGTGCTTGGCAGTGTTGGTTGTAAGCAGTCTGTGAACTGTCTTCAAGTGAGATTTGTTGTAGCTGAATTTGTTAGCTTCTAGGAGATTTCATGTTGTTCGTGGATGTTTCCAAATTGTTTTAAAGGCTTGTTCTTGGTCCCAAAATTTTGATTGTGTTCTTGAAAGCGTGTGCCTAAGTGTTCATGGTGTTTACACAAGTTTAGTCGACTTGGGTAATAACACTAATTGTGGATGTGCTTCATGGATTGAGGAAGCATGTCAAAGCATGTGAAGATATTTTTAGGACTGGGCTAGGCTGTGAAGTATTCTACCTTCATTCTTTTTCTCCATGGGAATGTTTAGATCAAGACCTAATTTGAATTATGTATGTTTTCCAACCTTAGAGATTATTTCAAAGGTTGTAGAATGTGTTTCTAACCTTGTTGAATGTTTCAAGGTTGATGTTGATATAAATAAGTGTAAAAGATTCATGTGTAGTTGTGCATGCACAAGGATGGTGATGTTTGTGTTGTGAATTTGAATTAGAGGTAGTGAGGACTTTCATGTGGTAGAAGACCTAATGCAATGAGCAGAAGTCATCTATAATTTTTAGAGAGGCTACAAAGGTGATGATTGTTGTGCTTCATTCGAACTGAAGTCAGGCATGTGATAGATGCTATCATATCAGTTCATGGTAGTGAGCCTTCTCTTCTTTTCTTCCTTATTCTTCAGTGAGCAGTGAGTTCACTTGGACAGTGAGTCTATTAGAAGTGAGCCCTTGGCAATGAGTATCTTTGTAATTTGGTATTGATACTACATTATATTGTGAGCTAATCCTCACCATGGTTTTTCCCTTTTAGAGTTTTCCACGTAAAAATTTGGTGTTCTCTTGTGTATGGTGTTGATGTGATTAAGTTTATGTTATCTATTTTTCATGTTTAATCTTCATAATAGAATAAGGGTTTAAGTGAACTGATGCGGATGTGATTATGTTTGTGAGGATTTAAAATTTTTGATACAACTGATTTGCCCCCTTCTCAGTTGTCTTGTGCATTCAACAATTGGTATCAAAGAAAGGTTCCTTTAAAGAAATCTTAACATCTTAAGGTAGATATGGGATGGCGCACAAGAAGGATACTCCCTTGTTTGATGGATTAGACTATGTGCTCTAGAAGATAATGATGGAAGCTTTTCTAATATCCCTTAGTTATGACATCTAGAAATGTGTCAAGTCAAATTACACTATACCTACAAGTGGTGTAAATACTAAAGATGAAATCAAAGCTGTAGAAATAGATGGTAAGGCAAAAGATGCTCTCTTAAGTGGACTTAGCAATTTTGAATTAATGAAAGTTGTGGATTTGAAAACTGCTAATGAGATTTGGAAAAGGTTGGAAAGTGTTTATGAAGGAGATGAGAAGGTAAAAGGGCTAAAATACAAAATTTGAAGCTCACTTGTGTTACCATGTGCATGTCTAAAGATGAAAACATTGCAAGCTACTTATAGAGGATAGATGAAGTTGTCAATAGCATCAATGGACTTGGTGAAAAATAGATGATCAAGAAGTAAGATTGAAGGTACTTAGAACTGTTCCTAAATCTTACAGTCATAAGGTGTCCGTTATTGAAGAATTACAAAATTTGAATCAGTTTACCAAAGAACAGTTGCTTGGCACCCTAACTACTTTTGAAATAATAGAGTTTGGCACAAGTACTGGAACTACAAAAGATGAGACTGCTTTTAAAGCTGGTAAAATAGAGAAGATTGTTGAATCAGATCCGAAAGACTTTGATGAAGTGGAGGCTAACTTTGTAACAAGGATGAAAAAGGGTACTAGTAAGTTTAGTGCTAAGTTACCCTTTAAATGTTTCAGTTGTGGAAAAATGTCATTATGCTTCAAGGTGTCCAAATAGAGCTCTGAGAATCAAGAATAAGGAAAAGGTAAATCAGTTAGGAAAAACTACTATGCAAGTATTTCTAATGATGATTCTAATTTTGAGAATGATAGGGATAATGAATGCTTGTTTATTTCCATAAGAGATGAAACTAGTTCTTCTAACTATTGAAGTTGTGTGAAGGAAAAAGGTTCAGAAGCATGTGCTAACCCTAAAGACACTATTATATATGCCTTTCATGTTAGGAGTGAAAAGGATGACTAGGTCATTGAAAATGGATATTAAAATCATATGATAGGTGATAAGAGTAAGTTTATTAAACTTGAAAATTTTAATGGTGGAGTAGTAAGGTTTGGTGGTGAGGAAGCTGCTAAGATTTGTGGAAAAGGTTCAATTAGTTTTGATAGAAAGAATAACATTGATGATGTCCTTTATGTCAAAGGTTTAAAGCATAATCTCTTGAGTGTTGGATAGATGTGTAGCAAGGGTTACAATCTTATGTTTCAGAATGGATGTGAGATTAGAAAAAGCTCCAGGTTCTAGCTGCTAGAAAGAAGACAGGTGGAAATGCCTATTATCTCAAAGGTGGTGTTAGTTACTGCCTTATGACTTAGATTAGGGAGAGTTGGTTGTGGCATATGAGATTATGTCACATCAATTTTGATAGCCTGGTAAGGA
Source organism: Cunninghamia lanceolata (assembly GCA_027924645.1). Classification (NCBI taxonomy): domain Eukaryota; kingdom Viridiplantae; phylum Streptophyta; class Pinopsida; order Cupressales; family Cupressaceae; genus Cunninghamia; species Cunninghamia lanceolata. Next base: position 2,617,979 of record BSBN01000905.1, read on the forward strand.
TAAGTTCAGTTAACAAGTTGTGAGAGAGTTGACAAAGTTAACAAAGCCTATTATTGTTGTATATAAGGAATGTCAGTTTGGAAAGTTTACAAGAAGAAGCTTCAAAAGAAAGGATCAATCATCTACCAGATTGTTGGAGTTGGTTCATACATACCTTTGTGGTCCCACAAGAGTAAGGAGTTTCCATGGTGACAGGTATTTTATGTTATTTATTGATGATTATTCTAGAATGACTTAAGTTACTTTTCTTAAAGAAAAATTAGAAGCCTTAGATAGGTTTAAAGAATTTAAAGCAATGGTTGAAAATGAAATGGATATGAAGATAAAATGTTTGAGGTATGATAGAGGATGAGTGTTTACTTCAAATGAGTTTAATGTGTTTTGTGAGAATCATGGGATAAAGAGGCATTTATATGCTCCTAGAACTCCACAACAAAATGGAGTGGTTGAAAGGAAGAAAAAGACTATTCAAGAACCTGCAAGGACAATGACAAAGGAAGCAAATCTACTAGAAGTATATTGGAGAGAAGACATTCATACTGCTATCTACATACAGAATAGAGTATAGGTGAAAGAAAATGATACAAAGATTCCTTATGAGCTATGGTATGGAAGGATTCCCACTGCTAAATACTTCAAAGTTTTTGGAAGCAAACGTTACATCATAAGAGATGAAGAACTAGGAAAGTTTGATGCAAGGTGTGATGAAGGTATCTTTCCTGGATACACTACCAAAAGCAAAGCCTACTAATGCTACAATAAGAGGCTAAGAAAGATTGTTGAAAGTGCTAATGTCAAGGTTGATGAAGATATGTAGAAGTTCTTAGAGATTAATGGATATGAATTTGATGAGTCCTCTTGTGGAGAAGTGGAAAAGACCAAAGAGAAGCAAGTGCAAGTTGAAGTTCAAGTAACACCAGAAGTACAAGTTGAAGAACAAGAAGCTCTAAAAAGAGCTCCTAAAATTCCTAAGTATGTACAGAGGCATCACACTAAAGATTAGATCATTGGTGATAAGAGCAAAGGTGTATTGACAAAAAGCAAAGTTGTTGAAGAACAGGTAAATCTGTGTTTACTTTCCAAAGTTGAACCTAAGATAGTGGTTGAGGCATGCAAGCATGAGTACTGGGTTAAGGCTATGGAAGAAGAACTAATATAAATTGAGAAGAATCAGACTTGGGAACTTGTCCCAAGACCAGAGAACAAGAATTTGATTGGAACTAAGTGGGTGTTCAGGAACAAATCGAATGAGAATGGAGAAGTGGTAAGGAACAAAGCAAGAATTGTATGTAAATGCTACTCACAAGTGGAAGGAATAGACTATGAGGAAAAAAATTTCTCCGGTAGCAAGACTGTAGGCTATTAGGTTGTTTTTGGCTTATGCAGCACATAAGGATTTCAAAGTATATCAAATGGATGTGAAGTCTGCTTTTCTGAATGGTGAGTTGGAAGAGGAAGTATATATAGAGAAATCAGATGGATTTTAGTTATTAGACAAACCAGATATGGTATGTAGATTGAAGAAAGCATTGTATGGACTAAAGCAAGCTCTGAGAGCTTAGTATGCTATGTTAGATAGATATTTGTTGCAGTAGGAATTCAGTAAAGGGTCTACAGACAGTAATTTGTACATCAAGGTAAGCAAAGATCAAATCCTAATTATTGAGGTCTATGTTGATGGTCTAATTTTTGGTGGAAATGAAGGTATGTGTAAGAAATTTGCAGATGAGATGCAAAAAGAATTTGAGATGTCAATGTGTGGTGAGATGAACTTCTTCCTTGGGATGCAAATTAATCAGACAGATAAGGACATTTTCATTTCACAATCAAAGTATCTCAAGGAATTGTTGAAGAAGTTTGGAATGGAAGATTCTAAACTAGTTTGTACCTCCATGAGAACTAGTTTCAAGTTGAGCAAGAATGATGAATCTCCTAAGGCTGATCAGAGCAGATATAGGTCAATGATTAGAGGACTGCTATACCTAACTGCTACTAGATTGGATATCATGCATGTGGTCTGTCTTGTGGCAAGATTTCAAGAAGATCCTAGAGAGTCACATGTCATGGTAGTGAAGAGGTTATTTAGGTGTTTGAAAGGCACTCCGGATCATGGTTTGTGGTATCCTAAGAATAATGACTTCACCTTAAGAGCCTACACATATGCAGATTGGGCCAAATGTGTAGATGACAGCAAAAGTACAACTGGTGGTGCATTCTTTCTTAGAGATAGAGTTATGTCATGGATAAACAAGAAGTAGGATTTAGTATTTTTATCTATTGCAGAGGTAGAGTACATTGTAGTAGCATCATGTTGCACATAGGTGTTATGGATGAGACAATCCTGGAAGGATATCAAAGTTTAGTATGATGATCCAATTCCTATTTTCTATGATAATACTAGTGCCATTAACATTTCAAAGAATCCAGTGATACATTCAAGGACAAAGCATATTTCTATCAGGTATCACTTTCTGAGAGAGAAGGTTGTAGAGAAAGAAGTGAAGCTTGAGTATGTGCCTACAAAGGATCAGGTTGTTGACATATTCATCAAGGCTCTTCCTAAGGATATATTTGAGTATCTCTAGGAGAAGTTAGGGGTTATTGCCCCTCCTTTGAACAGATGCATAAGGAAGTGCATTAGTTCAGTGTGATTCAGGATTCATTCTCTTTTGGACTGATGATGGAGGCTATCTCTCAGGGGGAGAAGGTAGTGTCATTGAAGAGTGTTGTAGTTAGGGGGAGTAAGAGTTGGTACAAGATGGTGTGTACTCCTAAGGGGGAGTATTCAGAGTAGTTGAGAGCAGTGCAAGTATGTGCAATATCATATTCAAGGGGAGAAAGCTTGAAGAAGGTGTGTCACCCTTTTCCATTGATGTCAAAGGGGGAGAAAGTTCATGTGAAAAACAAAGGGAGAGTAATATGTATAAAAGAAAGGGGGGGAATGAGATTAGTGCAAAATTTTGTCATGACGGTGGAGAATGAGATTAGGGTAGAATTTTATCATGATGGTGGAGAATGAGATTAGGGGTAGAATGAGATTAATGCATTGAGCTCTTGACAGTGAGCCTCTTTGTAATTCAGTATTGATACTACATTATATTGTGAGCTAATCCTCACAGTAGTTTTTCCCTTTTAGGTTTTTCCATGTAAAAATCTAGTGTTCTCTTGTACATGGTGTTGATGTGATTAAGTTTCTGTTATTTATTTTTCATGTTTATTCTTCATAACAAAATAAGGGTTTAAGTGAACTGATGTGGATGTGATTATGTTTGTGAGGGTTTAAAATTTTTGATACATCTGATTCACCCCCGTTAGTTGTCTTGTGCATTCAACGGAAGTGATCCAAAATTAAATAACCTTTAAATCATAGCCATCCACATATTTTAATCTCAACCATTCATCCTTGATCCATGTCTCACTTAATCCTAGCCATCCATCACTAATCTAATCCTATCCCTCATATCCTATAAATCAAGCCTTAACTAATCCATTTGGGAGATATCCACATTTCAAGTATCATCATGCTGTCAAAATCATTCTATCTCTTCTATTATCATACATCATCCATTATCATTATCTAGTTTTTATTCTACAAAATTGAACAACCAAACATATGAAAATCATGATCAAATATCATAGGAGTGTTTATCATTTTCATTATCTTTCCTAGTCCTTTGATCCCTATATAGGTGTTGTTCAAGTATGGAATTGGTACCTTTCATTGTATTGTTTCCTTATTTGATTTCCATATTTCTACATACACAAAAGCAACAAGAACAACATTTCAAAACATCATATGCTATAGGAAATCCATAATTTGCATAATTATCACATTTAAAACAATAACCATAATTTTAATCTATCATAATTACACACACATGATTCACATTTATTGCATCATGTTATTTCATAATTTTCTTTCCAAATTTCACCATGTTGAAGCAACCTTATTCAGATTATCGCTTCCAAATTAAAATTAGATTAGATTGATATTCACGATAACATAATTAAAATCAACACTCACAATCAAATCATGATAATAAAGAGAGAATGTACAACCCCAAATCCATCATAGAAATAACCATACTCATCAACTAAATATATCATAATATTAGTCTCATGAAAATTAACCATTCTAAGCATAGTATAAATATCCATACTAATCCATCATCATGATCACAATCTAAAACATAAATGTGTAAATCCATAAGTATCAATATTCAAACTAAGCATGATAGGTGTGAATAAAATTGTAAGACAAGGGTGGGCCTCACACTTTCATATGGACATGATTTATGATATGATGCACTTCTTGGATAAGTATGATGAGTTTCTCCCCATAATTGGAATCATCACTATCTCCTAGACCAATAGTGAAATTACTATACCAAAATGTGGAGCAACTAGCAAGGGGAAGGGAAGAAAATATGATACTAAAAAATTACAGTTAGAAGGCCATCACTCAGTAGTGGAAGGGAATCGGTGGATATTAGATTCCCTCCTTACTAGGAGTAAGAGGAAGCAATTGCAAAAATAAACTTAAGGATTCATAACATACATAATTGCCTCTATTTTGTGTCACAATAGTGTAGAAGTTTCTACTCTTCCTTAGGCTTCTAATTTTTCCTAACTTCTAGCTCTCTCCTTTTATGGCTATGAGTCCTCAGTTTATGTTGAAATTTTTCCTTGGAAGCTATTTTTTAATTATGGGAGAGGTCCCTAATCCCTCACTTTACCTATCATTATATATCTATATATCTATATCTATATGTGTTCTAATAATCCATTGATAGTAATGGTTTTATTATCTATAATGCCAAGTAGTATTCATTATGTTCTACAAAATAATAGATGATAGATAAATGCAACAAAAAAATACCCACTCCACATCTATTATTATACTAGAACTCAAATACAATGTAAGTACATGAATAATATTTAGCATGATCATTTCCTAAAATTAAAGACAATAAAGTGAAACCATAGAAGATGAGAGTGTCCCTAGAATAGGATAAACTTCAATTTTCTAGTATATTTCAATTCCTTGAATTGTGATGAATCTTTCCAAGTATATTCATCTATTGGAGATCTATTTTTCTATAAAGATTTGTTGTCTTTGTTCTTATCAAGCCAAATATTATCCTTAGAAAAAAACATCATATGTATCATTAAGAGGAGAATAATTATGAGATAATTCTAGGTAGCATCCAATTCCATCCTTATCCAAGTGGAAAGATCACTACCTTAATAACCATCTTCTAAATAATATTCCCTCTTAAACCATTTTTTGGACATTGTGACTCAGACACATTTAATCTAAATATGAAGGTGTATATGATGAAGATATAAAGGTGGTGTATGAATTGAACCTAAAGAGTTGTCAAAATTATTAGTAGATGGAACATCTTACGCACTTATAAAGAATATCTAAATACCTCACATAAAATATTCTAGAAGAACCATAACACCAACCAACTCAACACTATATTTAGGGGAAGGGGAGAATGGTTCACCCCTTTAATATAGAAAGTGGTTGGTACTCATGAGGCAATACTATGATCACCTAATCATTGTGTATAAATTTTGAATATTAGTGAAGCATAAAGGGGACAATTTGGGTACACTTGACCCAAGAATGTCCTAGAAGAAGGATGAAGTAGTCAAAACTAGGAATGAAATGACATAGAATAAAAAGCTACTTTAGACCAACAACAATGGGTAGAATAATTCATCCAAGGGTGTCTATAAAAGATCCTTGAAAGAATTTCAAGTCCACCCCGGATTCAAGATAATATTCTTGATAAAAATGTATATTATATAGGAACTCCTTCATAAAAATATTGAAGTAACATGATAGGTCCACAATAATGTCATAAGAGTAGGAGGACAGGTGGAAGAGGAAGAGGTTAGAGTGTCAAGAGAACCAACAACATCATCACATGAAAATGTCAGAAACTATGTAGTAGAGGAATAGGAAGGATTTGAAATTAAATTAGAAGAAGGCATATTACAAGAAAAGGGAAATGAAATAACCTCAAGGATATAATTGAAATTATTTGAGTAGTTATGTTGAGTGAAGGGAATAATATACATCTGTAGTTGTTGATTTGGAGGTGGTAGAAGCTTATTTCCTTTTTTCATTGTGCCCCTCAACATGTATAATATTTCATTCAATTGAGTATTTCATCTTGTATCATAATCCCATACATCTCACAAAATCATGTCTAGGGATGTTGTGATATTGATAGAGAGTTTTAGAATCATATCCTTGAGGTAGAGGAAGATAGGTATCTAAAGGTCACATAGGATAAATAGTGGTAATATTAGCTATGAATAATTAATTCATAATTGATAGTAATAGGCTAGCTAATTTTGTAAAGTGAGTTAATTTGAGGTTTACAATAAATTACATTAGAAGATGAGGTAGGAGGATATACAAATGGGTCAATGGTGTTTATATTTTTAGTCTATTCCATCTTTTAAAAGGTAGAACTATTCTTCTTGAAGGGTCATTTTGAGAACTTATAAAAAAATGAGGTAGAGGTAGAGGTGGAAGTAGAAATAGGAATATAAGAACAAGAAGGAGAGAGATAATAAGATAATTGATTGAAATTTCTAAATTAGTCTCATAATCTCTCAAGTTAGTGCACAAATCATAAAACTAGTATAGCATTGAAATAACACCTTGTCTTAGATAGGGTCTAGTAGGTTTTCCAAAAATACCCATCCAATTTTATTATTACATAAATGATAGTGAATTTAGGCTAGAATATATTGTAAGTACATCACAAAATCACTTACCTATATATAGTAGGGCATTTTTACAATGGAGGAGTCTATGAAGTTCACTTGCAAGCCAATTTGGACTTAGAAGTGATGTACAAAGGATTGATAAATATCATCAAAAGTATGAATAGAATTGTGAGGACAAAAATACAACCAATCAATTGTATGGTCCTTAGTGTTTGAGGAATAAATTCTCTTAAAATATGGTGTTGCAAATGAGATCTATGTAAGTAGTTGTGAATAATTATATATGCATTTTTAGGTCCTCTTTCCCATCATACATCATAAAAAGAGGGGCAACAAATACAAGAGGAAATGGTTGAGAAATAATTTTAGGTGAGAAGGGATTATGATGTAGTTCCATAGTGACCTTTCAAGAGTATGTATGAAGGTAATCTAAATTCTACTACATTATCCTCAAAGGGTGGAGGACATGGGGCATGGCAAGGTTAGAAGACTGGGAAAATTAGGAAGGAGGCAAGGGGTAAGGGAAAATCTATATGAAGGGTTACATATACTAGGTAGGAATGTGAAAGTTGTAGAAGGAATTGAAAGAAGCATAGAGGTAACATGTTGGGGTAGGGAAATGGAAAAGGGTTTATAAATAGAGGTGGTTTGTAAAGTTGAGGTAACAAGCAATGGGTTAGTGGAAGAGGGAATATGAATGTAGTGTGAGGTAAGTTTGAAGGTAAATGTCAAGGGGAGAGATGGGGATATGGAAATGTGAGAGGCATAGAAAGGAGTGGGTAGGGAGATCTTGGTGTAATTTTATAAAGTGAGAGGGATATATATCTAATATTGTGAAGGTAAAGGGACTTGAATTTGGAATTGTGAAGAAAGGGGGAGTGTGGTGAAAAAAACAACTACAACTATCTACAACTAAGCTGGTGGAAGATGAGAGATAGTAGGTAAGACAATAACTGACTCAGATGAGGTATGAGGCCTAAAAGAGAATGGACTAGAAGTAGATACATCAAATGGATTATAAGGATGAGGAGGAGAAGACAATTTATTATAATGGACAATGTGACCAATGCACTATAGAATTTTGAGGTTTGAGGAGTGGGTGAGTGAAATATATATTTTTGGAAACCCCTATGTTGTTAACATGTACCTAGGGGATAGATATTCTTTCTATACACTGATATATTTAAATTTGAAAGTAAATTGAAGTACAAAAATTAACACAACAATAACTAAACAATATAACAAATTTACAATAAAAATTTTACGTGCATGAATTATAAGTGTGAAATGTAATCTAGGAAAAGCACAAGATAGAAGGAGAAGGATTATATGCCCTTGGAAATGATATGGACTAAAGTTTATAGAAGAAGAAGTACTGACAAAGGCTAGAGGAATAGGCTAGTGAAATCTGAAGCCTTTGGGATTTGTGCAAGACAAATTATGGGGACTTGGATGCTAGTGCAAAAACCTAGATTGACCCTAGATGCTAAATTAACCACCATTGCTAATCCTAGGAGCTAGTATAGACACTAGAGTTAGAAGTGGGTGTTAGAGACCCTCTAAAGGTGCCTAGTAGATCATATTTCACCTTTTGGGGAGCTAGAGTTTGGATAGAATGTAGTTGGGTGCATAAGAGGACAAAAAGATTCATTTGAGTGCTAGAGACCTTTGTATTCGATATTCATAAAGCCTCTTGTGTCTACTATCCTACTTTTGTTGGTTCCAAATCCACCTACAAACTACCCAATAATATTCTAGATATTTGGAAATCCACCATCCAACTTAGGGATAGAAAAAATGGGTTAGGTTTTTTGGGATACTACCCTAGTTAGTACCCTTTTTGGTATGTTTCAACCATCAACAAAATATCCTTGGAAAGATTGTATGTTGTGCTCTTATGTGGGTTATTTGTGGTGTGTGTAAGGTATTGTAGCTACCAATTAACTCTAGGAGGATGTCTATTGTTGGGCAGTGGGTTCTTGTGTAATGAAGAACACAATAGGAAGGGGAAAAGCCACTAGTATGCTTTGGGGAAGGCTTCAAGAGAAGCTAGGTTTGTAACAAGAGTGTGGAGGATGATTTGTATTGGAAAATAGAATCAATAGACAAGTAATCATTACATATACATAAAAATAACTAAAATAAAATTACAAGAAAGTTTATAGAAAACACATTACACAATATGTGCATGGGGAAAACTCTTTCACGTAAAATACCACATAAAAAATTATTGTCCTATTTTTCTTTCCAGCCAAATATCCCAAATCCATAAAATATCTAAGTGTTTTCCCTTTTAGAAATGCAAGAAAAAACATCCCAAAATTGACTAAGTACAAAAATCTTGAGTTTTCCTTGTATTTTTAGTGTTTTTGGAGTTTCAGAATTCTCCCCTTCATCATACCATCCTAATCAGCTCCAAACTCCACTTTGTTCCTTGTAAAATCCTCTTAGTGTTCAAAGTTCTTTGGGTGTTGGGGGTCAGACCTCCTTTCTTTCTTCCTTCCTTTCTTTTGGAAGGTGGAAGGTGGATGGCCTGACGGCCAACCCCCGACGGGTGTTATGCTTTCTAAGGCATTCTGTCATTCCACGGAGATTATTTTATTAAGGCAAAGGGTGATGGCAGAATCGCAGAAGGAAGACACGTGATAGGTTTTCATAAAATGAAAGAAAGAAAAAAAGGGGAATACCTTGTGCCATGTGGCATGATCTGAAGGGTTTCTATCATTCCGTAGGCCTTCATCTATTGCTTTATCCATGACCATAGGACCACGAGAGGCTACCATGTGGCACTCATAGAAATACATTGAGGAGGAAGTCTCAGGGTCTGAGTTCCGCTTCTTTTCCTTCAAAATATTTCTAAGTGTTTCAGGGAGTCAGACTTTAGACTTCTCTTCTTCCCTCTTCATTTCTTTTGGAAGGAGGAAGGTCGAAGGTCCAAACCCCAAACTCCACCAAACCTTTGTTAAAGTGGCTAAGTCTTCAAGCTTGCAGAGCTCAAACCTTCTCTCTTCTTCTTTCTCTGGGAAGGCGTAAGGTAGAAGGCCCGAGGCTTGATTTTCACTAAATTGTCTCAAATAGTTCCAAGTGTTTCAGACTTCGATGTTCAAACATTTCTTCTTCCCTCTTCCGTTCTTTGAAAGACAGAATGATGCAGGAGCATCCATTGGTGTAAGGGCAATCTTGCATCACCCAAAAAGAAGATAATTCAAAATCATTGTAGTTGTTTTCATTTCTTTCCATAATTAGTGTTTTTAGTTCCATAATATCCAAAATAATGATGTAGGACTTTTAGTTTTTCCAAAACAGCTAAAAATAGCAACCTGCCTGTTTTGGAAAGTGTACCTGCTATTTTTGGAAAGTTTGCATTTGGGTATAGATTGAAGTAAAAACTTACAGAAAGTTACATAATGGAAATATAAGACCTTTGGCGAAGGAATCAGGCAAAGATCATTTGTGAGCTGAAAGATATTAAAGTTTTTGTTTTCTAAAAAGCCCTTGAAAATTTTTGAAACGAGATATGAGGCACTAAAACATCCCATAACGTCCTAAAAAGTTGATAGAAATCTGTTTACATATTTCCAACATGATATTTCACATCATGAGCTTTCCGATGCTTAAAACGGTTCATCAATCAGACACCTGGATCAAAAGTTATGCTTCCCAGAAGTTGACCTACTTTTGGAGGGAGTTGCAAATTTTGAAATTTAGCTGGAGGCCACCAAAAAGTGCTATTTATGACTATTTTGGGAACCATGGGTAGTAGTAGAGTTAAGGGAGCAAGTGTAGAGTCAAGAATAGGTGATAAAATAGAAACCCTAGCTGATTTGGGGTTATAGAAGGCTGAAGATTCTAGAGTCTTGAGGTTGGGAAAGTTGTAATGTGTTGCAGCTAGTAGAGGATTCATCCTCTGATTGTAATTGAGCTTCTGTAATGTAATGAGTTGCCCAGATCAATAAAAGAAAATTCTATTTTCTATGTTCAATTTTTGTTGTTGTGTGTTTTGTGATTTACCCCCTGTTAGACTTAGGGCACACAACTGAGAGGGGGGTGAATCAGTTTTGCCAAACTTTCTCCAATTTACACACTTAAATCTTCTTAGTAATTAGCAGTGTATTAAACATGAAACATAATGCATTCAAATCAAAAGAAGAAACTCATCAACACATAAGACACCAAGATTTTGACATGGAAAACCCAGTTAAGGGAAAAACCACGGGGTGATTAACCTAAGAATGTATTCTCTGTTAGAAGAATAGAAAGAACAAAATGGCACATGCCAATTAGGGCTCACTGCCTGAGCACACTGCTCACAAGAGGCTCATTGCCTACAAGAGACACACTATCTACAAAGAAATAAGTATCACATACATGAAATGGAGAATAGCATCTTCACCATGCTTGAATCAGTTCCATTAAGCTCAATACTTCTGCTCTGCCTTTCGCTCTCCTCTTCGCTACCACACTCTCGTTTTCACACAAAAAGGCAAGTTCAAACTGACTTTACAATCCCTTATTTATACAAGGCATCAACTTAGGAATGATCATCTAAGTCGGCAAACATTCATAAGATCATCCGACAGATGCATAACTCATCCGGTCAGCCTATCTCAAGAAGAACACCATCATACAAAAGTTACTCTTTGTAGTTAGGGTAAAATTGCAAATCAGGGCAAATGAATAAACAGCAATGATAAAAACCCTAGCAATGCACAATGAAGCACAAGACAACATGAAAATCAAAATAACAAATGTAAATGCAAACTGATCTCCACGCTATGCTCGATTTATCTCCATTGCTCTTCTCCACTTCGCATGAGCATGCAAGATTTTGAAGGATTATTGTTGGAAGAATGTTGGGTGCTCACTTCTGCAGCATAACATTAAGATGAAGGTGCTAGAATGAATGATAGATGAAGGATGCAAAGGCCCTAATGATATTTCAACAGCATGTGGATATTTGAGGATCAATGCATGCTAATGATAATTTGGCAGAATAATGTTACTTGAAGCTCAATGCATGCTAATGGCTTGTGAGGGAGTTGATTTATAGGAAAGGCTTGGTTCCAATGGACGGCTGAGATTAAAAAGCTAATTGATTGATGTGGATGGCTAGGATTGATTAGGTATTCCCACTCTTCAAGGGAGTTGTAGTCATTTGACAAGTGTCAAGGAGGATAGGGCTCCTGTGTGCTTGTGTACATAAAAAGTACTACATATGAAAGATATTAAATAAAGGCTGTAGTACCACTTATCTTTTTTAAATGAAAGAGGCACACATGTCGGCTAAATGATAAGATAAATTAATTAATTAAATAAAATTTATTTAATTAATTGGAAAGTCGGCTTATGATGAGAACTTAATTCAAATAAAATATTTGAATTAGTTGGGTTATGAGTTGGATATTAATTAAATAAATAAAATTTATTTAATTAATTAGATAGTGGGGAACTTAATTCAAATAAAATATTTGAATTAGTTGGGATATGATGTGGAAATTAATTAAATAAATAAAATTTATTTAATTAATTGGCTAAGTAGGATAAGGATGGGATTGAATGGGATTTTAATTAAATAAATAAAATTTATTTAATTAATTGGTTAATCGATAAATGGGATTGAGAGTGGGATTTTGGATAAAATGCTACATGATGTCTAGGATAATGTTTTAACAAGGTGTTGCAAGACATACACAAATTTGGGACAATTTTGGGTGTCTACATTTTGCCCCTCTTTGAGATGATGTTCGAGATGATAAGCTTTGTGTTGAATAACATCATTTCAAAGAAGCTAAGGTATGGATAGAGGAAAAGGATATGGGATGATGATGTAAGGTTATGATGATGATGGAAAGATAGGATGATGATGCCCCCTTGAGAGGATATGCGGGTTGGACAAGCACGGGTATGCTCTCGAAAAGAAATGGATTGGCTGAAAAAGAAAGATAAGGGAATGGATAGAAGAAATGGATGATGTGTTATGCTGCAATGGAAAGTGAGCAACCATGATGTTTGATATAGCACTAGACGTTATGCACCAAGGTATACAGATCCAGGGTGACGTTGTGTCTCATGCCCCAGCGTAATACAACCTTGTCAGACGTATGAGGAAGAAAACTTAGAGCATTGAAGTCCTAATGCACAAAAGGTATGATATGACCTTAGATGCAAAGGATAGTGCAAAAAGCTATTCCAACATACACAAGATATGAATATTAGCTGGATTGATATTGATATGATGCAAATGCAAGATAAAATGATAACACACACAAGTAAGCAAGCATGCATGCACAAATGATACAAAAACAAACAAGGTATTGCCCTTGTCAAGCTATAAACCAATGATTAATTGCTGATTGTTTTGTTGATAATGATAGATAGTGTTGTCATTGTGGGGAAAGCTATATCCCTAGAGCAACACAAAGATGTGGGAACGCTATATCCCATTGATGATGATGATGATTTGATTGATTGGTCTCATGACAAGATTCGGATCAAAAACTTGTTGATTTGATTGGATAATGTTCCTTGATTGATTGGCTTGCTTGATATGGATTAGTGTGAATTGGATTTAAGATCATTGCTTAGATTGATTTGATTGATATGACTAGAAGAATTGATTGATTGAAATGGATGAATGAATGTTATTGATAAGAAGAATTGATGATGATGATTTTGATTGAATGTTGATGGAGTGGATTGTTTGGGATTGATGATGATTGGTTTTATTGCTTGGATTTTTTGTTGGATATTTAATTTTTTGGTTTTTTTGAGATATTTTGATTTTTTTTCTTTTTTTGTTTTTTTGAAATGTTTTAGAAAATTCCAATGGATTTACAATTTGGGTAGCCTTTGTGCTAGATACCAATGACAAGGGAGAAAACCAAGTCTAGGTGCAAAGGATGGAGGATAGTGAATGAGATGGAAGACTCATGAGAGTTGGATGGATAGATAAGAGGATAGGCCATATAAGGGATGGATGCTTGCCTCATGATAAATAGATAGGTAGGCTATAGTGGAAAGCTCATGATAAATAGATGGGGATAAGCTATAAGATGGAAAGCTTGTGATAAGGATACGCCATAGTGGATGGATCATAAGAGAGCTAGGATGTGATCTCCAAATGCTATGTCACATAGGAAGAATTACTTACCCCATTCTAGGTAGAAGACTTAGGGTTTTACATGATAAAGTTCATGACCAAGGGATGACATGATAGATTGGTTTGAATGGGATGGATAAATGGTCAATGGATAGGACTTGGTTTGGAAAGAAGGTATGTCAAGAGATATCCAAACATGTTTCAACATTTTGCCCCTATATCTCCATCAAAATCAAAAGGGGGGAGGATGGATAAATGGGTTCAATAGGATAGGCATGTTTATGTAATGTCTAAGGATGGTAGGATTGTATGGTAATGGAAGGATAGGATAGGATGGAAAATAATATAATGGGATGGATAGTTTGGAAATGGATAGGTTGGATGAGACAATGTGCCCCCAAGTGTAAGTGACATGGAAGATCAACCTACACATGACGCCTGTTTACCAGGTTTTCATCATGGTACTTATCCAAGGTGCCTGTTTACTAGGTTTTCACCGTTGGACGAAAGGCTTTCTCTTTACCTTTTTTTTTTTTAAATTTTTTTTCTTCTTTTGCTTTTTTTTAGATGGGTTGACAATTACACATGGCGCCTGTTTGCTAGGTTTTCACCATGGCAATGGATAGGAGGGACTCAAGTGTTTAGTGCTATGAAGGTTGATAGTGTCCCTTTAGAGATGGATGATGTCTTCGCATGGACCATGTCAAGTGTGCTCATAGATGTTGATAAGGGATTGCATGGATGGGAGATGGATTAGGTAGATAATAGATTATGATGTAAATCATGGAAGGTTGATGCAAGGATGGATGGATGGGGATAGTGGATTATGTCAGATTATATAGGCTTATGGAATGAAGATGGATGAAAAGTTTATGCCAAAGCATGCGCCATAGGGGTAGCATGGGAGAGATATGTAGGATAATGGATGGAAGATGGGGAGATGTAGTTATGTGGAGGTGCTGTGGAGTGGAAGGGAACCATGACCAACGGATGCACACATCGTGATAAACATTGAAGCTTTTGGTGAGATGGTGGTGTAGGAAGCAATGGGGTTGTTTTCTTAGGAGATGGTTGATAAAGTGATTTAGGAACCCACATAGATTTAGTATTTTTAGTGCTTTTATTTTGCTTGTGGGATTTTGGAAGGGAATGGAAGTTTTGGATGGAAGTAGGATTTTGGATGGAGATAGGTGGTTGGGATTCTTGAGAGGTGGATGAGGATGCCTCGTTTGACTTGCTAGCTATTTGCTTAGGAACCCAAACCATTTTGCTTTTGGGCTTTACTTTTGAAGGTATGGGCTTGGATGGTTGTTTAGATGAACTTTGCTTTGATTTTGATTCTTTATGTCTTAAGGTATGAAGACCTTTAGGATTTTTGGTATGATTGTTAGATTTATAAGGTGAGGCACCAAAAGTTTTGCTTTTGAATCCCATGGAGTGGGTGGAGTGGATGGAATGATTGGAAGCTTTATGCTTAAATGATGTGTGCATTTGTTGGCCATGATTAGGGATGTAAGGATACTTATGAATTGTAGGTATGTTAGGTGTTGGAAGCAATGGTGGCAAGGTGGATGGAGGGATACTAGGAGTTGGTAAAAGTGGAGGCAAAGTGGATGGTGGAAGATGTACAGTCACATGCTTTTGACATTTATAGGATGATGGAGGTGAAATGACAACATATGTTTTGGGTAGATGATGGGGGGTGTGATGGAAAGTGACAGGTTTAGGATGCATGAAGGGATTACCAACATCTTGGCCTTGTTTACCTTGGGGTGTGTATCCAAGGCTATATGAGCATGGAGGAATCTTGACATGGTTTGGCTCCAAAATACCTTGTTCATAAAGGCTTAGACCTTTGCCTTGGTAGTTCATGTTTTGGAGGATGCGATTGACTATGGGACTAGATGTGGTTTGAACACTAGACTTGAGCTCTTTATTGGATGGAGAAGATGAAGTGGATAGAGGTTGTTTTTGTCCTAAGGAAGAACACTCATGGAGGAAGGTGGTAATACCACTAGGTTATGATGGTAGACTTGAAGTGGTATCAATGGTGGATGTGGAAGGAGGATCATTAGGATCTTGATTAGCATTGTGTTCACTAAGATCCAAGTTAGTTGTTTGATCTTTTATGCTTACTTGGGGGACAAGTATCTCATCATGACAAGTGGATGTTTGCTCATTATGGATAGGGCTAGATGGTGTATGACTAGGAGCAATGTGGATATCTTGCTCATGGATAGATATAGGATTATGGATAGGATCAAGGTGCTCATGGATAGCTTCTTCATAGGTATCATCTTGATCATAAAGAAGGTAAATATTATGGATGGGTTGCACGAAAGTGTTTTGAGCTTGAGTTGGACTATGGCTTAATGTTTCCACATGCTTAGGATTAAACCTTTGACATACCTCTTGGGTTGCTTGAATGGAAGTGGAAGGCTCTTGGTCAACAACATAAGAAAATGATGATTCTTGACTTAGGCTCATGGTTGGAGACTCTTGAATAGACTTGTTGGCTTGTAGGTCACATGATGGGCTTAAAGGGCTAGGTATGTTAATGGAAGGCTCTTGAAGAGGCTGAAGGATATGCAAACCACATGATGAGATTATAGGATTGGACATGACCTTTGAAAGTTCTTTGGTAGGCTCATGAATTGGTGTTTGACATGGGGGTGTTGTATTCTTTGCTAGTAGCCAATGGATCACATCCTTTGCAAGGGTATGAGTGGATGGGAAATATAATGGATGAGCAATAATAGAGGATGATGTTGTAAGCATAGGACTAGGATTTTGATTAGATGGAAGGATAATGGAGTTTGATGGATTAGGATGTGGACTAGATGGCTGTGACACATGGGATTGGGATGATGTGGCATGATTTCTTATTGTAGGTAGGTACACCTTGTAAACAATTGAGACAAATATTGGGCATTGATTTGTATTATGGCCTTTGGTCCTATGGTATGCACAATAATCATGTTCATCATATGGACTTTCTTCACCTGGTTTGACTTCATGAAGTTCAATAAGTTTTGCTTCAAGCATTCTTTGTAAAACTATCTCAGCCGCATCCTTTGGTGAAGGATTAGAATGACATGGTGATGAAGGTAATGGAGGGCTTGATGGTTTGGAAGGTAGAGGAATTAATGGACTAGGAATGGGATCACATGGTGGTGTTGGGATAGGATTAGTTGGCTCATGTGTTGGCATGTGATTGGATGGTGAAGGCCACTCATAGGATGAATTAGCTAGGTTGGTATCTCCCTTGTCAAAGGTAATTAAGTCTTGTTGCATTAGGCTTACATGGTTTATGTATAAAGGGCTATTTGGACTTGCATGTTGTTCTTGTGAGGACACTTGGTTGCCTTGTGGATGGGCTTGATAGTGCATTGGAACGGTGGCATGAGGGATTGGATAAGCTTGAGGTGGATGTTCATAGGTTGATGTGGCATTGACTTGGTGGATAGGAGGATTACATTGATAGGAAGTGGATGGATATGATATGTGGCTATGAAGTGGATTACATTGATAGTGAATGGCTAAGGATTACTGTACTTGTTGAGCTTGACTAGTGGCTAAAATGTGTTGGACTTGGGCTATGAAGTGTTGCAGTTGAGGTGATTGGCTTGCGTGGGGTTGAGCTCTTTGGATGAAGAATTGTAATATTTCAATGGCATCTTGGTTTAGGGGTTGTGATACTTGATAAAGACTTTGGAGGAATCTTTGGAATTTGATTTCTAGGTCCTCTAGTGTAGACATGTTGTCACCAAGTGTTTGTCTTAAGTCCTTTTAGCAAGTGCTTGTTTAGGGATTTTGATGATGATGTGGATTATTTTGATGACTTGGCTATGTTTGGAATGAAAGTGATTGGGTTTAAATGTTATCAGAAGAATGTGTAGGATGACTTGTCTTTATGTGTTTGGGTGTTTAGAGCTTGATGTGGCAATATTCAAACAAATGATTATGCATATACACACATGAATCACTCATGCAAGGCACATAAGCAAGTTTTAGTTTGGAAGAATGTGATGATGGTTAAGCAAGCACGTGAAGACACTTCAACAAGTCCTATTCAAGGCAAAGCCACTATCACAAGAAAGTTCTAATGAAAATTCGGGGGACCGGCACCCCACGAGCATCCAGCAAGCCACTTAAGACTTTAACTAACCCTACTAGGAGTTTTAATATACACAAAGGTACACCTCCTTTCAAGTTAGCACTGTATGGTGAGCGCTAATACCAGTTAGACTTGGCTTTCGCCTTATCCTCTGATTTTTATAGCGGACCGGATGAAAGTACCGCTTGAGGTCATTCCCTTGGGGTGGATACCAAGGCAGGCCTCTCTAAGGCTAAACAAAAGAAACACAAGTAAATGTTTTTGATCTCCAAGTTCATGTTGGGACGTGAGGAGAGAGCATACACATTTACTTGGTCACACTCCCATGGGGTTCATTAACCTTAGAAATTCTATGTGTGGAAGACAATGCAAGCACTTGTTTGTTTTAAAACCCAAATCTAAATGTGATGAAAGACAATGGTTCATTTTAGCCCAATTTTTTGATGTGAATTTGCAAACAATTGTTCATTTTATGCCCAAAATCCAAATGTGTTTGCATACAATGATTAGAAGATGAGAAATGAAATGATTGCACCTGGTTAATTAGCTATCCAAATTACTGTAGATGTTGATGTCAATGTTGCTCCAGCTCCTTATGATCACCTACAACATAAAAAAATGATATTATAATGCAGGCATAAAAAAAAATAGGCTCATCAGGCAAGGAAAATTGTAATTTTAGATGCATAGCTGAATTAGATTTGATTATTTTGATAGATTTTTGGTTCAAAAATTAAAAAATCAAAGAAGAGACCCCCATTATTTTTTAGAGAGTTTTCTGAAAATGTAAAGAAATCAGAAAAATTCCCTGATTTGCGCCCAGAAATGTGGATTTATGGAAATGGTACAGTTGACAAAGATTTGATATTTTCGCACTGTAAACGACCTCCAAATTAAATCTGCAAAACATAAATCCCCATTAGAATTTCAAGAGCTTTCCAGAAATGTAAAAATTTCTAAAAAATTTACTGATTTGCACCTAGAATTGCGATTTTATGAAAAAACATAAAAACGTGATAAATCCTGCAAAAATCAAAATAAACCCAAAATTTTTTTGCTGTAGCTTCCTTATATCATGGACAAACTTCTGCTAAAATCTTGTAGAAAAATTCATAGCCGTTTGAAAGATATGATGAAATCTTTAAACCTAGGGTTTTGTCGAAAAAACGGCAGATCTGCAACAAAAAGTTAATTAAACCTACAAAACTCAACAATGGGGGTTAGATGAATACAAATTTTTACTACAAAAACTTGTAAAAAAGATCAAGCGAAGTGAGTCCCACCGGGCGTGCCAAATGTAGTTAGGGTAAAATTGCAAATCAGGGCAAATGAATAAACAGCAATGATAAAAACCTTAGCAATGCACAATGAAGCACAAGACAACATGAAAATCAAAATAACAAATGTAAATGCAAACCGATCTCCACGCTATGCTTGATTTATCTTCATTGCTCTTCTCCACTTCACATGAGCATGCAAGATTTTGAAGGATGATTGTTGGAAGAATGTTGGGTGCTCACTTCTGCAGCATAACATTAAGATGAAGGTGCTAGAATGAATGATAGATGAAGGATGCAAAGGCTCTAATGATATTTCAACAGCATGTGGATACTTGAGGATCAATGCATGCTAATGATAATTTGGCAGAATAATGTTACTTGAAGCTCAATGCATGCTAATGGCTTGTGAGGGAGTTGATTTATAGGAAAGGCTTGGTTCTAATGGACGGCTGAGATTAAAAAGCTAATTGATTGATGTGGATGGCTAGGATTGATTAGGTATTCCCACTCTTCAAGGGAGTTGTAGTCATTTGACAAGTGTCAAGGAGGATAGGGCTCCTGTGTGCTTGTGTACATAAAAAGTACTACATATGAAAGATATTAAATAAAGGCTGTAGTACCACTTATCTTTTTTAAATGAAAGAGGCACACATGTCAGCTAAATGATAAGATAAATTAATTAAATAAATAAAATTTATTTAATTAATTAGAAAGTCAGCTTATGATGAGAACTTAATTCAAATAAAATATTTGAATTAGTTGGGATATGATGTGGAAATTAATTAAATAAATAAAATTTATTTAATTAATTGGCTAAGTAGGATAAGGATGGGATTGAATGGGATTTTAATTAAATAAATAAAATTTATTTAATTAATTGGTTAATCGATAAATGGGATTGAGAGTGGGATTTTGGACAAAATGCTACATGATGTCTAGGATAATGTTTTAACAAGGTGTTGCAAGACATACACAAATTTGGGACAATTTTGGGTGTCTACACTCTTCAATTGCAAGCTCCAACTCCAATGTGGACCACCAACATGAATTGGACATGATCCAAAGACCTCCACAAGATTGCCTGAGTCACCAAGAACATCCACACTTCTTCTGCTTACTGAAATCCTTCTCTCCTTCATCCGGAACCTTAAGAACATAGTCTGTCATAACTGTCACAAAGGAATAGATGCTTGCGGACCTTCAAACCATGTACCAATAGAGTTGATACACCACAAAGACTTCCTTAGCACTCCCTTAAATCTACAGAACAGGAAACTTCATTTCCAGATCTCATCGGACCTTTCTTGTTACACACTGTCACCTCTAAACACCTACTGGAACCGATTTTACTTGAGTGGCCACAACTTCTTCATATCTTCATATGGACCTCTAAAATCTCTACTGGATCACCTACAAACACATATCTACAAACCCTTTAATCCGCATCCTCTGATCATCATCCTATCTTGGACTTTTATCTTACAGTCATCACTATTCTTCACTGTTCCTGATTGAGACTAATTTTCTCAATATCCTCAGCTCATGGCTCATCCAAACCTTATCATTAATGTAATAGGAGTATGTTGTGTAGGAGTCAAGGACAACACTGAGAGGGGGGGTGAATCAGTGTTGTGTGAATTTTCAAATCTTTTTACAAATTCTTGCAAACTTTCTCTTACAGAACAAATAGAGAGGAATACATTAATTATTTGTGCACAAGATTAATAATGAAGGATGTGAAAATAAGCAAAGAACTAATATACACACATACAGATGAAAAACAACATTAAACATGACACATGTTTTTCACGAGTGGAAAACCCTTCTTGGGTAAAAAACCACTCAAAACTGCCTCACTGGTTACAATGTTTGGAAGCACCAACTTCCAGGAGCACCAACCCCTAATTCTTTTGAAGCACCAACTTCAAGGAGCACCAACCCCTAACACAGAACAAATTAAAAACTCAGAGGATTTCTCTGTTTC
Organism: Cunninghamia lanceolata; assembly: GCA_027924645.1. NCBI lineage: Eukaryota > Viridiplantae > Streptophyta > Pinopsida > Cupressales > Cupressaceae > Cunninghamia > Cunninghamia lanceolata. Next base: position 2,639,212 of record BSBN01000905.1, read on the forward strand.
AATACAAAACACTTCTTCTCTCCCATGTGTCTGTCAAATGGCCATTCTTTTCATCAACCCAAATCATATACAAAACTTAGATATTCAAAATCAACCCTGTATCTTGATCCACTCAACAACACTACATATCAATCCACCTGCAAAGCCATTATATACAAGATGACTTTTCATATTTTGTCTTCTCTCCACAATTGTTTCAATCCTTGATATTATTGCATTTGCAAATACGGTCTCTTCAAATTCTCTGTCCTGCAAATCCATTTTAGTGAGCATAAAACCTTTCATATTCTGCAGAAGAATATTCAATGATCTTCAATATCTTTTTTTTTTTTCATATCTGTAAATACCTCTTCATATTCAAATTTGTCTTCAATAAAATTCCTGCATAAAAAATCTTCAATATTGCCCTTGTCAAAAATAATTTCTTTTAAAAAAACTTTTCATAAAAAATCATTTTGTCTGTGCAAATTCAATCTACAAAAATAACTCCACCAATTTATCAATCAACCTTCTCTGTAATAAAATCATCTGACATTTCTTTTTGAAAAAATTTTTCTAGCAAAAATATCTTCAATCTGTGTATCAAAACATAATGAAATGATATTTCATATTCCTCTCAAAAAAACACTTTTCAATTTTCTTCTCTGCAAAAACACATTTCCAAACTCTTCATTTTTCCTCTGAAAAACAATTTCAATTCTGAAATCTCATCCAAATTCATTGTCTTAATAAAATCTGCCTTCACAAGAAAATCATAAAAATAATTCCAATTTGCCCTCTGTTGAAGAAATAATCCATTTCTTTCATCTTTCAAAAATTTCTTCTCAAAAATATAATCTTCTCACAAAAATGTCTTCCAAAAATAATTTCCAATATAATAGAATGTCTTAAAAAAAAACTTTCTAATATAAACCCCTTAAATTCCAAGAGAGAGAGTGAGATCAATATGTGTTTCAAATAGAAACAAATCTTTAAGAAATTCCTCAAAATTCTCAAAAAAAATCTCCTAAAAAAATCTTATAAAGATATTCCTTAATATCCTCAAAAATCTCCTAAAAAATCTCATACTTTTAATGTCATAAAAAAATGACATAAAGCCACCGAATTAGGAGATAAAGGAGTTTTGATGCTTTTGTTTGTTTTTTTTTTTTTATAAAATCTGATGCCTTTTTGAAGATTATAAAATAGGATATAAAAAAGTTTCTAAATTTAAGACTAAAGCCATTTATGGCTTAGTCATGTTCCCATACAAAAAGACCTATTTAATATTTGAAACAAATATTATCTCCTCTTTATAATAGGCATCGGGCTCCCCTTATAATATCATCTCCACTTCATAATATAAATCATGCTAAGATATTCAATGAAAATCAAACTCCATTAAATAAAGCAATTGGATGCTTTTTAGGATATTTAATGATTTTATATGACTTAATTTGATGGCTTTCACTTAAGTCATAAACAATGCCTCTTTTTAATATTGACTTTCACCTAAGTCATTTATTTGTTTTAGCACCCATATCCCTAGATATTTGTTAATGCATACCATTACATATGTAACCCTTAGTTGCGGCAATAAATGTTAGAATGATATTTGTCTTTCCACCATAGGTATCTTTCCAATCATCTGCAATATTGATAGATTTCAAGTTGTTTTGGGTCTCCACTAAAATTGCCATGAGAAAGATCATGCGTGAACACATGAGTCTAAGGATGAACTTGAATAGCTTGCATAGTCTGATCCAAGATAACTCAGTCAACTTATCATCTCAACTTCACAACAAACATATGAAGACTCCTGATCTGATCTCTTCTATGCATCTGCAAGACATCAACCTGTGTTTGTCATCAACAACTCATCAATATGTTCAACCAACAACACAAACGAGTCTTCAAATCTATTTTCTGCTCTCTGCTTTGGTGGACAACCTGTGAACAATATGGCTACATGAAACAACACTTTGTTAAAACAATCTTGCATCATCATCAACTTAACACCTTTTTGACATCAATGACAATCAGTCACCATCATGTTGACATCAATGACAACACCGGTTAGGCCCATACTTGCAACAATCTCCCCCTTTGTCATTGATGGCAACATATGATGTGAAAAACCATCAAGACAAGAACTTCTCCTTACTGTCACAACTCCCTCTATCAACAACAACCATTCACATGTCATCTCTCCCTTTACTACTCCCCCTTTGATCAATAGCCACTTGTTTTTCACATGTCTTCTCTCCCCCTTTGACATCAATGGCAAAGGGCACATACTTGCAATTTCACCACTTTAGAATCATACCTACTGCTCCCCCTGAGTAGCAGCTCCCATCAATATGGATCACAAGATATGACTGTGATATCCACCGGACTGATGCACCTCAGTGCACCTTAGTTCATCACCGGAGGGGCAATAACCCATAACTTCTCCCTGAGATACTCAAAAGAGTCCTTAGGTAGAGGTTTAGTAAAGATATCTGCAATCTAATCCTTAGAGGGCACAAACTCTAATCTGACTTCATTCTTGTTCACTTGCTCTCTCAAAAAGTGAAACTTGATAGATATATGCTTAGTCTTACAATGCAACACCGGATTCTTAGATATATTTATTGCACTTGAATTATCACAGAAGATTGTGATAGGCTCCTCATACTCTACTTTAATATCTCTTAGCATCTGCTTCATCCACAAAATTTGAGTGCAACTACCTACTGCTGCTATGTATTCTACTTCAATTATAGACAGGGATATTGCCTCTTGTTTCTTGCTTAGCCAACAAACCAATCTCTTTCCCAAAAAGAATGCTCCACCACTGGTACTCTTCTGGTCATCCACATCTCCTGCCCCATCAGCATCTGTATATGCATGAAGAGAGAAATCATGATCTCTAGGATACCACAGACCATACTCAACCATCCCTTTTAGATATCTAAAAATCCTCTTGATTTCCATGACATGGGATTCTTTAGGATCAACTTGGAATCTAGCAACAAGACCAACAACTTGCATAATATCTGGTCTAGTTTGAGTGAGATACAACAATCCTCCAATCATTGATCTGTACTTTGTCTGGTCTACCTTAGGAGAGTCATCATCTTTGCTCAACTTACATCTGGTTGCCATGGGAGTATTCATTGGCTTTGAATCTTCCATCCCAAATTTTTTCAACAATTCTTTCACATATTTGGTTTGAGAAATGAAGATTCCTTTCTTTGTTTGAGTAATTTACAGACCCAAGAAGAAATTCATTTCACCAAGCATAGACATCTCAAACTCACTTTTCATTTGATTTGCAAAAGTTTTACACATACTATCTCTTCCTCCAAAGATGATATCATCAACAAATACTTCAACAATTAAAATGTTTTCATGATCAATTTTGAAATATAAGTTACTGTCAGCAGTACCTTTGTTGAAACCAATCTTCAAAAGATGCTTGTCCAATCTTTCATACCAGGCTCTTGGGGCTTGCTTTAATCCATACAGTGCTTTCTTCAACTTGCAGACCATATCACCATGATCAGACAACTGAAATCCATCCGGTTGCTCTATATACACTTCTTCTTCCAAGTCACCATTTAGAAAGGCAGACTTGACATCCATCTGATATACCTTGAAATCCTTGAAGGTAGCAAGGGCAAGAAATAATCTGACTGCTTCAGTTCTTGCCACCAGAGAAAAATTTTCTTCAAAATCAATTCCTTCTATTTGAGAGTAGCCCTTGCAGACCAATCTGGATTTATTTTTGATTACTTCACCAACTTCCTTTAGTTTGTTCTGGAAGACCCATTTGGTTCCAATCACATTCTTGTTTCTAGGCCTGGGAACAAGATCCCAAGTGTAATTTTTCTCAATTTGCATCAACTCTTCCTCCATTGTTTTGATCCAATTTTCATCATTGCAGGCTTCATTTATTGTCTTAGGTTCAATCTTTGAAATCAGACAATATTCATCTGAATTTTGAGCAATTTTCCTTCTAATTTGCACACCTTTGCTTTTGTCACTTATGATCTAATCTTCAGAGTGGTTCAGTCTTACATACCTTGGAACTTTGGGAGTTTCTTGCACTTCTGCTTCTTGATCAGACTCATTCAGACCTATCCATTCTTCTTGATTTACTGGATCAGTTTGAATCTGACTTTCAAAAGAGGATTGAACTCCTTGAACCAGAACACCATTCTGATCATCTTTATCATATTCATAAAACCTTGAGGGTTTCTTTATTCCCTCATCAACCTTCACATTTGTACTTTCTATCAGCTTTCTTAGTCTCTTGTTATAACACCAGTATGCTTTGCTTTGAGTAGAGTAACCCAAGAATATTCCTTCATCACTTCTAGCATCAAACTTGCCTAGATCTTCATCTCTTTTGATGTAACATTTGCTACCAAAGACTCTAAAATATCTTATAGTAGGAGTAATGCCAAACCAAAGTTCATAAGGGGTCTTACCGGTATTGCTTCTGATTTGAACTCGATTGAGAGTATAGACTGCAGTGTTGACAGCTTCTCTCCAATAGATCTGAGGAACATTTGCTTCCATCATCATGGTCCTAGATGCTTCCTAGATGGTCTAGTTCTTTCTCTCCACTACTCCATTCTGCTGTGGAGTCCTAAGAGTAGACAACTATCTCTTAATTCCATGTTTCTCACAGAACTCTATGAACTCACCGGATGTGAATTCTCCACCTCTATCAGACCTCAAACATTTCAACTTTAATCCTGTTTCATTCTCTACCATAGCCTTGAATATTTTGAATTTCTCAAGAGCTTCTGATTTCTCCTTTAGAAAGGTTACCCACATCATCTGGGAATAGTGATGAATTAGCAGCATGAAGTATCTATCACCTTGAATACTCCTGGTTCTTGCCAGACTACAAAGATCAGTGTGAACTAAGTCCAATAATCTGGTAGAAGACAGTTCCTTGCTTTTAAATGTGACTCTGCTCAGCTTACCCAACTGACATTTCCTTGCACAAGCTGTTAGTAGGTTTCACCAATTTTGGAAGATCTCTTACAGCCTGAGTATTGCTTATCTTGATGATATTATCAAAATTTACATGACACATCCTTCTATGCCATAACCAACTCTGATCAACTTGAACAAATAAGCAGTTTTTACCAGTACCAACCAAGTGGAAGATATTACCTTTAGTTTGAGTACCGGATGCAATCTCTATTTTGGAACTTTCCAAGATTTTGCATTTTCCATCCTTGAATCAGAGATCATAGCCTTTGTCCACCAACTATCCAACACTAAGAAGATTGTGCTTCAAACCTTCAACATACAATACATTACCAGTTTTGTTTCTTCCATCAAAAGAAATAGTTCCTCTTCCTCTGATTCTACTAGCAGAATTGTCACCAAACTTTACCACTCCTCCTTCATACCTTTTCAAATCTACAAACTTATTTTTGTCACCTGTCATATGGTGAGAGCATCCACTGTCAATGACCCAATCATCCTTCTCTTCAATTTAGGCAGCCAGAGCTCTTTCCACAGTCTTAAGATTGACAGATACAGAGGACATTGGATCTTCTTCCTTGATGGCAATGAACACCCATTCATTTCTGGATTTGTTACCTATCTCTGATTCATCATCTATTACTCCTTCATTATCATCATCTTCATGTACATAGTAACAGTTCTTTTGGAACCTTGGCTTGTTAGGATTTTGCCTTGAAAATCTTTCCGGACACCTTGAGGCAAAATGACCAATCTTATTGTAGTTAAAACACTTAAAAGGTAATTTTCCTTCATACTTACCGGATCCTCTTGGTAACCTCTTTGCAATAAGGGCTTCAAGTTGAGAAGTTTCTACTTCTTCTTCTTCTAGATCTTTTCTTGCTTTTTCATACCATGACAATTTCCTTGAAAAATTCTCTCCCGGATCAAACCTTTGTTTACCTTTAACAGAGGCACTGGCTTTGAATGCAGATTCAGTCTTGGGGGGGTCGTCTCCAAACTTTGTCATTTCAAATGCAGCCAATTTCCCAGCCAATTGATCTCTTGTGATAGTTGTATGGGCTCTGAATTCTTCAATGGCAACAGCCTTGATTTTGTAAGAAGCAGGAAGGGATCTGAGAATTTTACCAATAATCTCATTTTCATCCAAGACTCCACCAGCATTTCTAATTCCACAAACCAGCTCATTCACTCTTGGCATAAAAGAGGTAATATTTTCATCATCTCTCATCTTTAGTTTTTCAAATTTCCCTTTTAGACTCTGTAACCTTGCACATTTAACATATTGGTCTCCTTCATGCAAAAGTTCCAGTTTATTCCAAATCTCAAAGGCAGTTGGTAGGTCAATAACATTTGAGAGCTCTGAGTCAGATAATGCGCTTAGAAGAGCCTCTTTGGTCTGTAGATTGTTTTCAGCATCTGTAATTTCATTTAGGGTTGTCGGACCACCCTGTGGAGGTACAGACGCTTTTGTAACCATGGACCAGTACGCCATTCCCATACACTGCAAGTGACATTTCATGTGACCTTTCCAAAGAGCAAAGTCAGTTCCATCAAACTTCAGACTATCCTTCTTGTAAGATGACATCCTGGATCTCCTCAAGCAGTTAAGCTCCTTTTAGAGGAACTTAGCTTTGATACCAATTGTTAGACTTAGGGCACACAACTAAGAGGGGGGTGAATCAGTTGTGCCAAACTTTCTCCAATTTACACACTTAAATCTTCTTAGTAATTAGTAGTGTATTAAACATGAAACATAATGCATTCAAATCAAAAGCAAAAACTCATCAACACATAAGACACCAAGATTTTGACGTGGAAAACCCGGTTAAGGGAAAAACCACGGGGTGATTAACCCAATAATGTATTCTCTGTTAGAAGAATAGAAAGAACAAAATGGCACATGCCAATTAGGGCTCACTACCTGAGCACACTGCTCACAAGAGGCTCACTGCCTACAAGAGACACACTGTCTACAAAGAAATAAGTATCACATACATGAACTGGAGAATAGCATCTTCACCATGCTTGAATCAGTTCCATTAAGCTCAATACTTATGCTTTGCCTTTCGCTCTCCTCTTCGCTACCACACTCTCATTTTCACACAAAAAGGCAAGTTCAAACTAACTTCACAATCCCTTATTTATACAAGGCATCAACTTAGGAATGATCATCTAAGTCGGCAAACATTCATAAGATCATCCGACAGATGCATAACTCATCCGGTTAGCTTGTCTCAAGAAGAACACCATCATATAGAAGTTACTCTTCAATTGCGAGCTGTAACTCTAATGTGGACCACCAACACAAATTGAACATGATCTAAAGACCTCCACAAGATTGCCTGAATCACCAAGAACATCCACACTTCTTCTGCTTACTGAAATCCTTCTCTCCTTCATCCGAAACCTTAAAACATGGTCTGTCATAACTATCACAAAGGAATAGATGCTTGTGGACCTTCAAACCATGCACTAAGAGAGTTGATACACCACAAAGACTTCCTCAGCACTCCCTTAAATCCACAAAATAGGAAACTTCATTTCCAAATCTCACCGGACCTTTCTTGTTACACACTGTCACCTTTGAACACCTACCAGAATCGGTTTTACTTGAGCGGCCACAACTTCTTCATATCTTCATGCGGACCTCTGAAATCTCTACTGGATCACCTACAGACACATATCTAAAAACCCTTTAAGCCGCATCCTCTGATCATCATCTTATCTTAGACTTTTGTCTTACAGTCATCATTGTTCTTTACTGTTCCTGATTGAGACTAATTTTCTCAATATCCTCAGCTCATAGCTCATCCAAACCTTATTATTAATGCAACAGGAGTATGTTGACATCAATGACAACACCCGTTAGGCCCATACTTGCAACACCCCCTTCATCAAGTGGTATCAGAGCAAGAGTTCCTGAGTGTGTAGACTGATTGCTGATTAATCTGATGAAATGTAGTTTTGCAAAGGAGTTGGTATACCTAGGATTTGTTGTCTCAAAGGAAGGTCTTAAGATGGACCTAGAAAAAATAAGGGCTATCATTGAATGGTCTACACCAAGGAGTGCAATTGAGGTAAGATCTTTTCATGGTTTGGCAAGTTTTTATAGAAAGTTTATCAAAAAATTTAGTAGCATTTGTGCACTCCTAACTGAGACAATGAGAGGGGATAGAAAAGAGTTTAGATGGACTAAAGGAGTAGACAAGAGCTTTGATACATTAAAGCAGAAAGTCATAGAACAACCTATTTTGGCACTTCCAGATTTCAATAAGGTATTTCAAGTAGATTGTGATGCTAGTGGTGGTGGTATAGGAATTGTTTTGAGTTAAGAAGGTAAGCCCATTGCCTATTTTAGTGAGAAGATTAATGATGCCAAGAAAAAGTATTTTGTTTATAATCAAGAGTTTTATGCAATAGTTCAGGCTTTGAAGAAATTGAGACATTATTTGTTGCCAAAAGAGTTTGTTTTATATATTGATCATCAGGCTTTGCAGTATCTTAATAGTCAAGGAAAGGTTAATCAAAGGCACTTAAAATGGGTTGAGTTTTTGCATAGATATACTTTTGTTTTGAAGCACAGGAGTGGGAAATCCAACAGAGTTGCAGATGCCTTGAGCAGAAGGCAAAATTTGTTGACAGAAATGAAGATAGAGGTTGTTGGGTTTGATGAGCTCAAAAGTTTGTATCTTAAGGATCTAGATTTTGCAGAGGCTTGGAAAGCTTGTCTGGAACCTGTTACATTGGATAGGACAAAATGGTTGGATTTCATCATCCAAGATGGCATGTTGTTTAGAGGAAGCCAGTTGTGCATTCTGAGGAGTTCCTTGAGAGAGAACCTGATAAAAGAGAAGCATAGTGGGGGCTTAGCTAGATACTTTGGTAGAGATAAGACCATTGCTATTGTTGGTGAAAATTATTATTGGCCACAGTTGCAATAGGCTATGAGGAAATTTGTACAGAGTTGCAGAGTATGTCAGATGGTGAAAGGAGCAAGTCAGAATATAGGTCTATATCAGCCACTACTTATACCAGAGAAGCCATGGGATGATATTAGTATGGATTTTGTTCTTGGTTTACCAAGGACACAGAGAGGGCATGATTCCATTTTTGTGGTGGTGGATAGATTCTCAAAGATGGCACATTTTATTCCTTGTAAGAAGACTAATGATGTTGTTCATATTGCAGAGTTATTTTTTAGGGAAGTGGTGAGATTACACGGTCTACCAAAGAGTATAGTTTGAGATCGAGATACCAAGTTTGTTGGTTATTTCTAGAGGACATTATGGAAGAAGTTGAAGACATATTTGAAGTTCAGTTCTGCATACCATCCATAGACTGATGGACAGACGAAAGTGGTGAATAGGAGTTTGGGTAACCTGCTACGATGCTTAGTAGGAGATAAGCCTAAAGGATGGGATTTGATTTTACCACAGGTAGAATTTGCTTACAACAATTCTGTCAATAGGAGTACTGGTAAATCACCATTCCAGATTGTATATGGCAATAGCCCAAGAAATGCTTCTGAGTTGAGGAAGCTAGACAAAGGAGAAAGACAAGTGCTGAAGCCGAAGACTTTGCAAAACATCTAAAGAATTTGCATGAAGAGGTGAGAAAGCACATTAATAAGATGAATATTTAGTACAAGGCTAAGGCAGATTAGAAGAGGAGGTATAAGGAGTTCCAGGTAGAAGATGAAGTCATGGTTCACTTGAGAAAAGAAAGGTTTCAAATTGGAACATACAATAAGCTAAAAATGAAGAAATTTGGACCATGCAGAATTTTGAAGAAACATGATTTAGGAAATGCATATGAGGTAAAGCTGCCGAGTGGGATCAATATTTCTCCTATTTTCAACATTGCTAATTTATCAGAATATCATCAAGGTGGAATAGAGGATTGACCAATAGAAGCGCAGTGGAGTATTTCGGCATCTACTTCAATGGAGGAGATAGAAGAGATCTTGGATAGCCATGTGGGAAGAAGTACTCGGAACAAGCAATATGAAGAATATCTGGTAAAATAGAAAGGAAGGCCTATTGAAGATTCTTCTTGGTTGTCTACGGCAGAGGTTGACTGCTGGGGTTTTCCTCACACAAACATCTGAGACGTGACAGGGTCACTTCTCAAATTACCCTGGGTGTCTGATGCAGGAGTATCCAGTGGTATAACGGCATTCTTGCATCACCCAAAAAGAAGATAATTCAAAATCATTGTATTTATTTTTATTTGTTTCCATAATTAGTGTTTTTGGTTCCATAATATCCAGAATAATGATGTAGGACTTTAAGTTTTTCCAAAGCTGCTAAAAATAGCAACCTGCCTGTTTTGGAAAGTGTACCTGCTATTTTTGGAAAGTTTGCATTTGGGCAAGGATTGAAGCAAAAACTTACAGAAAGTTACATAATGGAAATATAAGACCTTTGGTGAAGGAATCAGGCAAAGATCATTTGTGAGCTAAAAGATATTAAAGTTTTTATTTTTCGAAAAACCCCTAAAAATTTTTGAAATGAGATATGAGGCACTAAAACATCCCATAACATCTCAAAAAGTTGACAAAAATCCATTTATGGATTTTCAACATGGTAGTTCACATCGCGAGCTTTTCGGCGCTTAAAACGGTTCGTCAATTGAACACCCGGATCAAAAGTTATGCTTCCCAGAAGTTGACATACTTTCAGAGGGAGTTGCAAATTTCAAAATTTAACTGGAGGCCACCAAAAACTGCTATTTATGACTATTTTGGGAACCTTGGGCAATAGTAGAGTTAAGGGGGCAAGTGTAGAGTGAAGCATAGGTGGGAAAACAAAAACCCTAGCTGATTTGGGGTTACAGAAGGCTGAAGATTCTAGAGTCTTGAGGTTGGGAAAGTTGTAATGTGTTGCAGCCAGTAGAGGATTCATCCTTTGATTGTAATTGAGCTTCTGTAATGTAATGAGTTGCCTAGATCAATAAAAGAAAGTTCTATTTTATGTGTTCAATTTCTATTGTTGTGTGTTTTGTGATTTACCCCCTTCATCAAGTGGTATCAGAGCAAGGGTTCCTGAGTGTGTAGACAGATCACGGACTGTGAGGCAGTTTGCACCAGGACGTGAGGTTGTGGGTTTGCTGCAGAGATCAAGATGCCTCCATGAAGAAATCATGTTGGGAGAAATGCTTTGATGGAAGAGGGCTTTAGAGCCTTGCAAAGGCAAATCAATGCATTTCAAGAGGAGTTGCGAAGAGGGTTTGATCCAAGAACAAGAGAAGAAAGCAAAGATGAAGCTGAAGAGGAGCTATCTAAGGAAGAACAAGAAGCTACAGGAGATCCTGTAGAAGTTAGGTTGTTGAGGGCCATCTCTAAGATCAGAAAGAGGCCTAGGATCAAAGTTTCTACATATTCTGGAGATTTGAATCTAGAAAAGCTTATTAATTGGATCAATGACATGGAGGAGTATTTCAAGTATGAAGATGTGGAGGACCCAGATCGGGTCAAGTTTGCAAAGACAAAGTTGAAGGGCCACGCCAGTATTTGGTGGAAGGAGGTCCAGTTAGAGAGGAATAGAAGAGAAAAAGGAAAGATCACCAAATGGGATCGGATGGTGGAGAAACTGAAGAAGCAGTTCATTTCCGTGGACTATGAGATGGAGTTGCTGAAGAAGCTGCAAGGACTGAAGCAAGGTAACAAGTCTGTTAAGGAGTATACATAAGAGTTTTATAAGATTACTATCAGAACCGGTCATGCAGAGGCCAATAAGGAGAAGGTAGCCCATTACATTAATGTGTTGAGGCCAAGTATCCAAGAAGAGCTGAGCCTGGCCAGAATGACAAACATAGAAGATGCGTATTAGTTTTCCCTGAAGGTGGAAGAGAAGTTGAATAAAAGATTTGACAGCAAGCAAAGGGGAAGAGGTCAAGGTAGAAGGACTGGTGGAAGACCCTATGGAGGCCAAAATGAAGATCCAAAGAAGAGTGAAGAAGCTAGCACCAGTCGAAATCAGAGAGGAGATAATACCTACCACCCTCGTGACCATAACAATGGTGAGCAAAGAGGAAGAGGAAGAGGAGGTTTCAGAGGAACCTATTTCCAATGTGGAGAAGAAGGGCATCGAGCATACGAGTGTCATCAACATCAAGGAAGGACGAATAGAAGACCTAAAGGTAATGCACGAGTTGTACATGTAGATGAAGATGCACATTCTGAGCATTCTGAAGATGCTGAAAGGGGAGAAACCCTAGTTGTCAGAAGAACCTTGCTGAATGAGGAGAAAGAACCAAATCAGAGGAAGAGTTTATTCTGCATAAGGTGCAAATGTGAAGGTAAGTGTTGGGATAGTATTATTGACAGTGGAAGCACTGACAATCTTGTTTCAGAGGAGATGGTTGACAAGAAGAAAGCATCCACATCCATATTGGATTTCATGGTTGTAGAAGGACCACAGAGCTTTGGTCAATGAGCAGTGTTTAGTGAAGTTCAAGATTGGGGACTACCATGATGAGGTGTTGTGTGATATCATACCGATGGATGTATGTCATATGCTATTGGGGAGGTCATGGCAGTATGATAGGAGTGTTGTCCATGATGGCCGTGCAATCACATATTCCCTAACAAAGGATGGATTTCGTCATAAGTTGAATCCCTTGAAGGAGGTGGAAGAAAAGGTATGTAGTACTGCCAGAATTTGTTTGGTAGATGCTAGGAAATTTTTGGAGGGTATGAAGCATGAGCATCATTGTGTTGCATTGATTCCAAAGATTAGTCAAGAGAAATGTGAAGATATACCAGTAGAAGTTTCAGATATGTTAAAAGAATTTTAGGACATTATCTCTGATAATGTACCAGAAAGTTTACCACCAGTAAGGAAGATAAGTCATCAAATGGATTTGATACTAGGAGCTAGTTTGCCAAACAAGGTAGCCCATAGAATGACTCCAGCAGAGAGTGAAGAGTTGAACAGACAAGTTTAGGAGTTGTCAAAGAATTGATTGATAAGAGAAAGCCTAAGTCCATGTACAATACCTGTAGTAGTAGCACCAAAGAAAGATGGAGAGTGGAGAATGTGTACAGACTCTCGAGCCATCAATAAGATCATGATAAAGTACAGATTTCCATTGCCCAGAATGGATGACATAATGGACTGTTTGAGTGGAGCCAAGTACTTCACGAAGATTGACCTGAAGAGTGGGTATCACCAGATCCGTATTAGAGAAGGAGACAAGTGGAAGATAGCCTTCAAAACCAAAGAAGGTTTGTATGAGTGGTTAGTCATGCCATTTGGGCTAACCAATGCACCGAGCACATTCATGCGGCTCATGAACGAGGTATTGAAAGAATTTTTGGGAAGTTTTGTTATTTTTTATTTGGATGATATTTTAATTTTCAGTAAGACTTGGGATGAGCATCTGATGGATATCAGAAGAGTTTTAAAGAAGTTGAGGGAGGAGAAGTTGTTGATTAATATGAAGAAATGTAGTTTTGAAGAGAAGGAGTTGGTATACCTGGGATTTGTTGTTTCAGAGGAAGGTCTTAAGATGGACCCAGAAAAAGTAAGGGCTATCATTGAATGGCCTATGCCAAGGAGTGCAACTGAGGTAAGATCTTTTCATGGTTTGGCAAGTTTTTACAGAAAGTTTATCAAGAATTTCAGTAGCATTTGTGTACCCCTAACTAAGACAATGGGAGGGGATAGAAAAGAGTTTAGATGGACTAAAGGAGCAGACAAAAGCTTTGATATATTGAAGCAAAAATTCGTAGAACAACTTGTTTTGGCACTTCCAGATTTCAATAAGGTATTTCAGGTAGATTGTGATGCTAGTGGTAGTGGTATAGGAGTTGTTTTGAGTCAAGAAAGTAAGCCCATTGCCTATTTTAGTGAGAAGTTTAATGATGCCAAGAAAAAGTATTATGTTTATGATCAGGAGTTTTATGCAATAGTTCAAGCTTTGAAGAAATGGAGACATTATTTGTTTCCAAAGGAGTTTGTTTTATATACTGATCATCAGGCTTTGCAATATTATAATAGTCAGGGAAAGTTGAATCAAAGGCACTTAAAATGGGTTGAGTTTTTGTAGAGCTATACTTTTGTTTTGAAGCACAGGAGTGGGAAGTCCAACAAAATTGCAGATGCCTTGAGTAGAAGGCAAAATTTGTTGACAGAAATGAAGATAGAGGTTGTTGGGTTCGATGAGGTCAAAAGTTTGTATCCTGAGGATCCAAATTTTGCAGAGGCTTGGAAAGCTTGTCTGGAACCTGTTACTTTGGACAGGACAAAATGGTTGGATTTCATCATCCAAGATGGCATGTTGTTTAGAGGAAGCCAGTTGTACATTCCAAGGAGTTCCATGAGAGAGAACCTGATAAAAGAGAAGCATAGTGGGGGCTTAGCTGGACACTTTGGTCGAGATAAGACCATTGCTATTGTTGGTGAAAATTATTATTAGCCATAGTTGTAGTAGGATGTGAGGAAATTTGTCCAGAGTTGCAGAGTATGTCAGATGGTGAAAGGAGCAAGTTAGAATACAGGTCTATATCAGCCACTACCTATACCAGAGAAGCCATGGGATGATATTAGTATGGATTTTATTCTTGGTTTACCAAGGACATAGAGAGGGCATGATTCTATTTTTGTGGTGGTGGACAAATTCTCAAAGATGGCACATTTTATTCCTTGTAATAAGACTAATGATGTTGTTCATATTGCAGAGTTATTTTTCAAAGAAGTGGTGAGATTACACGGTCTACCAAAGAGCATAATTTGAGATCAAGATACCAAGTTTGTTGGTTATTTCTAGAGGACATTATGGAAGAAGTTGAAGACAGATTTGAAGTTCAGTTCTGCACACCATCCATAGACTAATGGACAGATGGAAGTGGTGAATAGGAGTTTGGGGAACCTGCTACGATGCTTAGTAGGAGATAAGCCCAAGGAATGGGATTTGATTTTACCACAGGCAAAATTTGCTTACAATAATTCTGTCAATAGGAGTACTGGTAAATCACCATTCCAGATTGTATATGGTAATAGCCCAAGAAATGCTTCTGAATTGAGGAATCTAGACAAAGGAGAAAAGACAAGTGCTGAAGCTGAAGACTTTGCAAAACATCTGAAGAATTTGCACGAAGAGGTGAGAAAGCACATTAATAAGATGAATATTTAGTACAAGGCTAAGGTAGATCAGAAGAGGAGGTATAAGGAGTTCCAGGTAGGAGATGAAGTCATGGTTCACTTGAGAAAAGAAAGGTTCCCAATTTGAACATACAATAAGCTAAAAATGAAGAAATTTGGACCATGCAGAATTTTGAAGAAACATGATTCAGGAAATGCATATGAGGTAGAGCTGCCAAGTGGGATCAATATTTCCCCTATTTTCAACATTGCTGATTTATCATAATATCATGAAGGTGGACCAAAGGATGGACCAATAGAAGCACAGTGGAGTATTCTGGCATCTACTTCAATTGAGGAGATAGAAGAGATCTTGGGTAGCTGTGTGGGAAGAAGTACTCGGAACAAGCAATATGAAGAATATCTGGTAAAATGGAAAGGAGGGCCTGTTGAAGATTCTTCTTAGTTGTCTAAGGCAGAGGTTGACCACTTGGGTTTTCCTCACAAACATCTGAGACGTGACAGGGTCACTTCTCAAATTACCCTGGGTGTCTGATGCAGGAGCATCCAGTGGTGTATAGGGCAATCTTGCATCACCCAAAAAGAAGATAATTAAAAATCATTGTAGTTGTTTTCATTTCTTTCCATAATTAGTGTTTTTGGTTCCATAATATCCAGAATAATGATGTAGGACTTTTAGTTTTTCTAAAATTGCTAAAAATAACAACCTGCCTGTTTTGGAAAGTGTACCTACTATTTTTGGAAAGTTTACATTTGGGCATAGATTGAAGCAAAAACTTATAGAAAGTTACATAATGGAAATATAAGACCTTTGGCGAAGGAATCAGGCAAAGATCATTTGTGAGCTAAAAGATATTAAAGTTTTTGTTTTCCGAAAAGCCCCTGAAAATTTTTGAAACGAGATATGAGGCACTAAAACATCCCATAATATCCCAAAAAGCAAATAGAAATATGTTTATGGATCTCTAGTGTGATAGTTCACATCGCAGCCTTCTGGTGCTTAAAACGGTTCGTCAATCGGACACCCGGATCAAAAGTTATGCTTCCCGGAAGTTGACCTACTTTTGGAGGGAGTTGCAAATTTTGTAATTTAGCTGGAGGCTGCCAAAAAGTGCTATTTATGACTATTTTGGGAACCTTGGGCAGTAGTAGAGTTAAGGGGGCAAGTGTAGAGTCAAGAATAGGTGGGAAAATAGAAACCCTAGCTGATTTGGGGTTACAGAAGGCTGAAGATTCTAGAGTCTTGAGGTTAGGAAAATTGTAATGTGTTGCAGCCAGTAGAAGATTCATCCTCTGATTGTAATTGAGCTTCTATAATGTAATGTGTTGTCCAGATCAATAAAAGAAAGTTCTATTTTCTGTGTTCAATTTTTGTTGTTGTGTGTTTTGTGATTTACGCCCTTTATCAAGTGGTATCAGAGCAAGGGTTCCTGAGTGTGTAGACAGATCGCTGACCGTGAGGTAGTTTGCACTAGGACGTGAGGTTGTGGGTTT
Organism: Cunninghamia lanceolata; assembly: GCA_027924645.1. Lineage (NCBI taxonomy): Eukaryota > Viridiplantae > Streptophyta > Pinopsida > Cupressales > Cupressaceae > Cunninghamia > Cunninghamia lanceolata. The sequence continues at coordinate 2,655,783 of BSBN01000905.1, forward strand.
GTTGGGGAGATCAAGATGCCTCCGTGAAGAAATCGTGTTGGGAGAAATGTTGTGACAGAAGAGGGTTTTAGAGCCCTACAAAGGCAAATCGATGCATTGCAAGAGGAGCTGCGATGAGGGTTTGATCCTAGAACAAGAGAAGAGAGTGAAGATGAAGCTAAAGAGGAGCTATCTGAGGAAGAACAAGAAGCTACAGGAGATCCTGCAGAAGTTAGGTTGTTGAGGGCCATTTCTAAGATCAAAAAGAGGCCTAGGATCGAAGTTTCTACATATTCTAGAGATTTGAATCTAGAACAACTGATTGATTGGATCAATGACATGGAGGAGTATTTCAAGTATGAAGATGTGGAGGACCCAGATCGGATCAACTTTGCAAAAACAAAGTTGAAGGGCCATGCCAGTATTTGGTGGAAGGAGGTCCAGTTAGAGAGGAATAGAAGAGGAAAAGGAAAGATCACCAGATGGGATCGGATGGTGGAGAAACTGAAGAAGTAGTTCATTCTTGTGGACTATGAGATGGAGTTGCTGAAGAAGCTGCAAGGATTGAAGCAAGGTAACAAGTCTATTAAGGAGTATACAAAAGGGTTTTATAAGATTACTATCAGAACCAACCATGCAGAGGCCAAAAAGGAGAAGGTAGCCCATTACATTAATGGGTTGAGGCCAAGTATCCAAGAAGAGCTGAGCCTGGTCAGAATGACCACCATAGAAGATGCATATCAGTTTTCCCTGAAGGTGGAAGAGAAGTTGAATAAAAGATTTGACAAGTAAGGGGGAAGAGGTCAAAGTGGAAGGACTGGTGGAAGACCCTATGGAGGCCAAAATGAAGATCCAAAGAAGAGTGAAGAAGCTAGAACCAGTCGAAATCAGACAGGAGATAATACCTACCGCCCTCATGGCCAGAAAAATGGTGAGCAAAGAGGAAGAGGAAGAGGCAGACTTGGGCAAGGACCTAGAAGAGGAGGTTTCAGAGGAACTTGTTTCTAATGTGGAGAAGAAGGGCATCGAGCATATTAGTGTCCGCAACATCAAGGAAGGACAAATAGAATACCGGAAGGTAATGCACAAGTTGCACATGTAGATGAAGATGCATATTCTAAGCATTCTAAAGATGCTGAAAGGGGAGAAACCCTAGTTGTTAGAAGAACCTTGCTGAATGAGGAGAAAGAACCAAATCAGAGGAAGAGTTTATTCCACACAAGGTGCAAATGTGAAGGTAAGTATTGTGATATTATTATTGACAGTGGAAGCACTGACAATCTTGTTTCAGAGGAGATGGCTGACAAGAAGAAAGCATCCACATCCATATCAGATTGCATGGTTGCAGAAGGACCACAGAGCTTTGGTCAATGAGAAGTGTTTAGTGAAGTTCAAGATTGGAGACTACCATGATGAGGTGTTGTGTGATATCATACCGATGGATGCATGTCATATGATGTTGGGAAAGTCGTGGCAGTATGATAGGAGTGATGTCCATGATGGCCGTGCAAACACATATTCCCTAACAAAGGATGGAGTTCATCATAAGTTGAAGCCCTTGAAGGAGGTGGAAGAAAACGTATGTACTACTACCAGAATTTGTTTGGTAGATGGTAGGAAATTTTTGGAGGGTATGAAGCATGAGCATAATTGCTTTGCATTGATTCCTAAGATTAGTCAAGAGAAATGTGAAGATGTACCAGCAAAATTTTCAGATATGTTGGAAGAATTTCAGGACATTATCTCTAATAATGTATCAGAAGATTTACCACCAGTAAGGAAGATAAGTCATCAAATGGATTTGATACTAGGAGCTAGTTTTCCAAACAAGGGAGCCCATAGAATGACTCTAGCAGAGAGTGAAGAGTTGAATAGACAAGTTTAGGAGTTGTGGAAGAAGGGATTGATAAGAGAAAGCCTAAGTCCATGTGCGGTACTTGCAGTACTAGCACCAAAGAAATATGGAGAGTGGAGAATGTGTACAGACTCTCGAGCCATCAATAAGATCACGTTCAAGTACAAATTTCCATTGCCCAGAATGGATGACATAATGGACTGTTTGAGTGGAGCCAAGTACTTCATGAAGATTGACCTGAAGAGTGGGTATCACCAGATCCATATTAGAGAAGGAGACAAGTGGAAGACAGTGATCAAAACCAAAAAAGGTTTGTATGAGTGGTTAGTCATGCCATTTGGGCTAACCAATGCACCGAGCACATTCATGCGGCTCATGAATGAGGTACTGAAAGACTTTTTGGAAAGTTTTGTTATTATTTATTTGGATGATATTTTAATTTTTAGTAAGACTTAGGATGAGCATCTGATGGATATCAGAAGAGTTTTAAAGAAGCTGAGGGAGGAGAAGTTGCTGATTAATCTGAAGAAATGTAGTTTTGCAAAGAAGGAGTTGGTATACCTGGGATTTGTTGTCTCAAAGGAAGGTCTTAAGATGGACCCAGAAAAAGTAAGGGCTATCATTGAATGGCCTACGCCAAGGAGTGCAACTGAGGTAAGATCTTTTGATGGTTTGGCAAGTTTTTACAGAAAGTTTATCAAGAATTTTAGTAGCATTTTCGTACCCCTAATTAAGACAATGAGAGGGGATAGAAAAGAGTTTAGATGGACTAAAGGAGCAGACAAGATCTTTGATACATTGAAGCAGAAAGTCATAGAACAACCTGTTTTGGCACTTCCAGATTTCAATAAGGTATTTCAGGTAGATTGTGATGCTAGTGGTAGTGGTATAGGAACTGTTTTGAGTTAAGAAGGTAAGCCCATTGCCTATTTTAGTGAGAAGCTTAATGATGCCAAGAAAAAGTATTATGTTTATGATCAGGAGTTTTATGCAATAGTTTAGGCTTTGAAGAAATGGAGACATTATTTGTTGCCAAAGGAGTTTGTTTTATATACTGATCATTAGGCTTTGTAGTATCTTAATGGTCGAGGAAAGTTGAATCAAAGGCACTTAAAATGGGTTGAGTTTTTGCAGAGCTATAATTTTGTTTTGAAGCACAGGAGTGGGAAGTCCAACAGAATTGCAGATGCCTTGAGTAGAAGGCAAAATTTGTTGACAGAAATGAAGATAGAGGTTGTTGGGTTAGACGAGGTCAAAAGTTTGTATCCTGAGGATCCAGATTTTGCAGAGGCTTGGAAAGCTTGTCTGGAACCTGTTACTTTGGACAGGACAAAATGGTTGGATTTCATCATCCAAGATGGCATGTTGTTTAGAGGAAGCCAGTTGTGCATTCCGAGGAGTTCCATGAGAGAGAACCTGATAAAAGAGAAGCATAGTGGGGGCTTAGCTGGACACTTTGGTTGATATAAGATCATTGCTATTGTTGGTGAAAATTATTATTGGCTACAGTTGTAGCAGGATGTGAGGAAATTTGTGCAGAGTTGCAGAGTATGTCAGATGGCGAAAGGAGCAAGTCAGAATATAGGTCTATATCATCCACTACCTATACCAGAGAAGCCATGGAATGATATTAGTATAGATTTAGTTCTTGGTTTACCAAGGACACAGAGAGGGCATGATTCCATTTTTGTGGTGGTGGACAGATTCTCAAAGATGGCACATTTTATTCCTTGTAAGAAGACTAATGATGCTGTTCATATTGCAGAGTTATTTTTTAGGGAAGTGGTGAGATTACACGGTCTACCAAAGAGCATAGTTTGAGATCGAGATACCAAGTTTGTTGGTTATTTCTGGAGGACATTATGGAAGAAGTTGAAGACAGATTTGAAGTTTAGTTTTGCACACCATCCATAGACTGATGGAGAGATGGAAGTGGTGAATAGGAGTTTGGGTAAACTTCTATGATGCTTAGTAGGAGATAAGCCCAAGGGATGGGATTTGATTTTACCACAGGCAGAATTTGCTTACAACAATTCTGTCAATAGGAGTACTAGTAAATCACCATTCTAGATTGTATATGGCAATAGCCCAAGAAATGCTTCTGAGTTGAGGAAGTTGGACAAAGGAGAAAAGACAAGTGCTGAAGCTGAAGACTTTGTAGAACATCTGAAGAATTTGTACGAAGAGGTGAGAAAGCACATTAATAAGATGAATATTCAATACAAGGCTAAGGTAGATCAGAAGAGGAGGTATAAGGAGTTCCAGGTAGGAGATGAATTCATGGTTCACTTGAGAAAAGAAAGGTTCCCAATTGGAACATACAATAAGCTAAAAATGAAGAAATTTGGACCATGCAGAGTTTTGAAGAAACATGATTCAGGAAATGCATATGAGGTAGAGCTGCCGAGTGGGATCAATATTTCACCTATTTTCAACATTGCTGATTTATCAGAATATCATGGTGGAACAGAGGATGGACCAACAGAAGCGCAGTGGAGTATTCCGGCATCTACTTCAATGGAGGAGGTAGAAGAGATCTTGGATAGCCATGTGGGAAGAAGTACTCGGAAAAAGTAATATGAAGAATATTTGGTAAAATGGAAAGGAAGTCTTGTTGAGGATTCTTCTTGGTTGTCTAAGGCAGAGGTTGATCACTTGGGTTTTCCTCACACAAACATCTGAGACGTGACAAGGTCACTTCTCAAATTACCCTAAGTGTCTGATGCAGGAGCATCCAGTGGTGTAAGGGCAATCTTGCATCACCCAAAAAGAAGATAATTCAAAATCATTGTAGTTGTTTTCATTTCTTTCCATAATTAGTGTTTTTGGTTCCATAATATCCAGAATAATGATGTAGGACTTTCAGTTTTTCCAAAACTGCTAAAAATAGCAACCTGCTTGTTTTGGAAACTGTAGCTGCTATTTTTGGAAAGTTTGCATTTGGGCACGGATTGAAGCAAAAACTTACAGAAAGTTACATAATGTAAATATAAGACCTTTGGCGAAGGAATCAAGCAAAGATCATTTGTGAGCTGAAAGATATTAAAGTTTTTGTTTTCTAAAAAGCCCCTAATTTTTTTTGAAATGAGATATGAGGTACTAAAATGTCCCATAACGTCCTAAAAAGTTGACGGAAATCTTTTTATGGATTTCCATCGTGATTGTTCACATTGCGAGCTTTTTGGTGCTTAAAAAAGTTCATCAATCGAACACCCAGATCAAAAGTTATGCTTCCCAGAAGTTGACCTGCTTTTGGAAGGAGTTCCAAATTTTGAAATTTAGCAGGAGGCCACCAAAAAGTGCTATTTATGACTATTTTGGGAACCCTGGGCAGTAGTAGAGTTAAGGGGGAAAGTGTAGAGTCAAGAATAGGTGGGAAAATAGAAACCCTAGCTGATTTGGGGTTACAGAAGGCTGAAGATTATAGAGTCTTGAGGTTGGAAAAGCTGCAATGTGTTGCAGCTAGTAGAGGATTCATCCTCTGATTGTAATTGAGCTTCTGTAATGTAATGAGTTTCCCAGATCAATAAAAGAAAGTTCTATTTTCTATGTTCAATTTCTATTATTGTGTGTTTTGTGATTTACCCCCTTCATCACAGAAGATGGAAGACTCGAGGCCAGAACTCTGTTGAAACTTTCAAAAATCAGCTAAGGCAGAAGGGAAGCAGGTAGCTCTATCGACAAATTGGCAAACGTTTTAACTCGCTAAAGGTTTGGGATTTCATAAATTTTCTGATAAGGTGATTCATAAGAGAAAAGGCAAAGCTCATCCATAAGTTTGAAGATTACCATTTTGCCGATAAGGTGATTCTTCAGCAAAAGTAAAGAGAGCAAAGAGAGAACAAGGCAAAGTTCAAGAAATGGTGATTTTGTCAATAAGACAAAAGGAAATCCAAGTTCAGTAAAGTGAAAAATTGCTGAGTGAAGCATAGAAAATGAAGAAAAAGAGAAGTAGAAATGGTTCATGAAAGATAGATTTTTCCGATAGGGCAAAATTCAGACCAGAATTTGAAATGAAGTAAAAATAATGAAAATAGAGCTTGTAATATATTGTAAGCTTTAAATATTTGAAATTAAATATTTAAAGTGTTGTAAAAGATTTGTATAGAGGGATTTTGGTGGGAAAATATATTTGAATATCTCCTTCAGCCATTAATGCAGATCAGATCTCCCATTTACTCCATCTCTAGATATTTCACATTTATTGTTGCAGATGATGAATCATCTACTTCTGTTAACTCAACAAATATCTCCTAGCTACTTCAAGGTCAAATATTTTCTGCATTCATGTTATGTAGATAGACATTCCTTTTAGCAGAAATATCTTCTAACAGGCCCATGGGGTGAATTGATTATAATGAATGACTTAGGTCAATAATGAAATGCTATATATACATGAAAGAAAGATGTAATGGGGGATGGATATAGAGAATTTTTTTTGTGTTCAAACATAACCCTTCTCTATTGTAACTGTGCCTCTTTAATCAATACACACTGTGTTTTTCACCCTTTCATGCTATTCTTTAATTCTGTGTAGATTTAGAATTGGTTATTATTTGTAAATGTTTAATTCCTTGCAATCCTTTTCTTACCTTTACCTATGTTAAGATTTGTATGGTTTGTGTGAATTTATCAGCTATATTGGGTTATTCTGTGCATTTTAGCTCCGTGAGTGTTGTATATTCAAACCCTATAAATCACCTTTAAATTTTAGTTTCTCCTTCTTCCCTTTTCACAATAATGATTAGATTAGGTTTAGTCTTAACACACTCTATATCTTATATTCATAAAAGGAACCAGCCTTCTCTGGAGGTTTGATTTCCTTGTAGGGTCCCACACCTAGAAATCACTACAATGTTTCACTAGAATGTTGTAGCACAATGCTTCAACTCAGGGTACAAATCCAAGTGACAATAGTTTCTAGCACGCTCAGTGGGACTGGTTTTAATTTGAATTAAGAATTAGGTTGAGAATTTGGTGTTGTTCTTACTACTCTACAGCTTGGAAGGCATTTTCATGCACCTGGTGACTCTATAGACTGTTGGTTCAGATCAGTCCAACGTTATATGTCTGTGTAGATGTGAGCTTCTTCAGGAGGTAATAATTATTAGTTTGTTGAATTGCCTGTTGCTGCTTCAAGAAGAAGAACTAGGTTATCTAGGTTTCCTATAAGAAGGAATAACAATCTTGTTCTTCCTCACCCAAGAGCTCAATCTACACCTCCCCTTGTTAGGTTTCAGTACTCAAGAAGAGCCTTGCACATACCTAGGATAAATCTAAATATTCCCAGTATGGCAAGAAATCTGCCTTTTGTGACATTCAATGGAGGTAGCCCTTTAGACTTGGCTACACATAATGATATACCTACTCTAGCCCTAAAGAGTATTTCATTCTTTACAGGTGATGGTTCTACTACACCTATTGAACATATCAAAGACATATCAAACATATGTTCAGTCCACCATATTCAGCATGAAGATGTTGCTATTAGGCTCATGGTTTCATCCTTCAAGGGGAGTACTCTGCAAAGGTTCAGGAGTTTAACCCCTACTTCAATACATGATTGGGATGAGCTTAGAGAAGCACTCTACAAGTAATTTGGAGAGAGAGCAGACAACGTTTCTCTGATGGAACAATTGACAACCATAAAGAGGGCTCCCAATGAGATGATGGCGGACTTTAATTTTAGATTTCAGAGGATGTGGGAGATAATCCCTGCTTTCCTTAGGCCATCCCCACAAGGTGCCTTTTTATATCTTCTAAGAGCTTTAAATTCTGATATTGCTGTTATGATGCAATCTATGGGTGTTGTTACCTTACCGGATGAATATGAAATTTCTTTGAGAGTCAAAAATTGTTTAATATAGGCTAGGAAAATTGCTCCCAGACCCTCTTGTACCCATTTTCCCAGAATTGCATTCATAGGTACATCAACCTACTATTGCCCCCATCCTAGAACCTAAAGCCTCTTCATCTTCTCTTTCCCAAGAAGAGAATGACCTTAAAACCCTAGTGACCAATATGACCAACAAAGTCAATAGCATAGCTATTTAAACCGCCCCCAAACCCCATCAAAATCATAACCAAGGGCAGTCTTCAAATCAGAATTGGAATCATGGTTATAATTCCAATAGAAATCAAAACTGAAACTAGGGTTACTAGCCAAATAGGTACCCAAATAATAACACTGCTTAGCCTTTGCAAATAGTTAGACCTATTCAACAAATACTTGTTAATCCAATTAGGGCTTTGGTTCTTACCCAGAACAATCTGGCCAAGAGGTAGATTGGTGTTATCCTTGCAACCAACCTCATAATCAATCCACTTGTGCTTTTGGAGCACAAGAGCATGCTCTAATGGTGCAAAAATTTCACACTCAGCAAGCATCATTGGTAGAGGTAGCCAATAGCAACCCTAAAGTACAAACAAAGGCTACTTTAGATTCCAATTTGATGCTATGGACTCCTAAGGATTTATGTGTTGTCAATCAGCCTATAGACAGTGTGGTTATACCTGTTGTAAACAACATAAGGTCCAAAAAGATAGAGTTGGAGGATAACCCTATGCCTATTGTATTATAGAAGGCACCTGTATGAAAAGCAAAAGGGGCTAGTACAACAAATTCAACTTAGAGCAGCAGGCCTGCTATTGTAAAGGAGATTCCATCATCTCCAAAAGTGCCTAAACAAGGTACAGAGCAATCGAAGAAAGGAACATGAATTCCCTCAATGCATAAACAAAAACTTTTCCCTTGAATATTGTAGAACAAATGAAAAAGACAAGTCTGAATGTGTCAATGTGGGAGGTAATGTCAATCCTGTCTCAAAGGGATTTGTTACAAGAGGCCTTAAGGAATTTCCCATTAGCTGAATCAACAAAGCAGAAGGAAAAGGGCCCAGTTAATCTTGTACAACCAAGTGAAGAGTAAGGGGTCCAACAAAGAAGCCATCCCCTTTCTACTTGTTCCTAATCATTGGGAAATTCCTAGTGCACAATTGTATGATAGATTCAGGGGCTAGTGTTTCAATCATGCCCAAGAAGATAGCAAATGTATTAGGCATCAAATATACCCCTGTTTGATTAGGTGTGTTACAACTAGATGGAACTTCTGTCAACACTGTTGGGGTGATCAAAGGACTGGATCTAACCTTGCATGCTTGTCCAAACTTGACTATTAGTCAAGATATTTCAGTCATTGATCTTGCTCCTTTCTTTACTATCTATTTGTCAAGAGACTTCATAGCTAAGGTAGGTGGCTACCTTTCTTCTAGCTAGTCTCACATGTTGTTGAGGATGAGATATGGCACAAGGTTCACCATCAAGGCTGAACTAATTTCAAATTATCATGTAGAGAATTATGATCATAGCCTAGTGAACCCTCATTGTATGATCCACAGTTAGGAAGTGCATGATTCAGGGTCTCTTGAGACAGTATCTTTACCGCTTCCAACCCTAGATCTTTTCCTTGATGAGTGGGCAAAGGAACACTTTGATTTTGACCCTTATGACACCATTGAAGCAACTAGGTTAGGCACCTCTATGATTTATGAGGGGAATTCCTCTGTCCCCTCTATACTTAAACCAGATGATGATTTTGATGGCCATGGAAAATGTTCTTTGATGGTGCAAAGAGAAAAAATGGAGCTGGTGCAGGGGTCTTATTGATCTCCCCGACTAGTAAGAAAATGCATTTTGCTCACCGACTGCATTTTTCATGCACAAATAATGTTGTAGAGCATGAAGCATTATTCCATGGCATGATGATTGATGAAAAGAAGAAAATCAAACATTTGGAGATTTTTGGAGATACTGAACTAGTGGTAAACCAGGTCAGGGAAAGGTGTGCAATGAAGAATCAACTCTTAAGAGCCTATAGACACAGAGTTTGGGACGTGTTTGAGAGTTTTGATGCTCTCAACCTATAGGTGATCCCAAGGAAATTAAACGCTAAGGTAGACCAATTGGCAATAGTTGGGGCTCAGTTTTCTCCTCCTACATACCTCTTTCATGGCCTTGATCAACATGTCAAGATAGTGGTTAGGCCCTTAGTTCCTGATAATGATGTAAACTGGCAAATTTTTGACAACAATGAGCAAATTGTAAACTTCATCCAAAATGAAGCTGAGTTCTCATCAATTGCATAGTCTAGACTACAAGAAGGGTATGGTGATTAGATTATTCAATTGAAAACAAACAAGTTGCCCAAGGGTTTGGTTACGCTGGAGGCTATTTTCAGCCATGATGATGAATTCAATGGCAAGAATAAGAACATCATGTTCAAAAAGGAGGACTATCAAAAGGTTGTTATTGCCCAAGACAAAGATTTAATGCTAGGAAAGGTATGTTGTGATGTAAACAGAAAACCTTTATTCACCTTTCTCAAAAATACAATGATGTTTTTGCATGGAATTATGAGGACCTAAAGGGGTTTGACCCTAATGTCACCCAACATGCCATAGACCTTGATCCAAATGCCAAACCTATTCGCCAAAAAGATCAGCCTATAAATCCCAAAATCAAGTCTTTAATGAGAAAGGAACTTACAAAGCTCATTCAGGTTAGAATCATTTTACCCATCAAGTATTCCACCTGGGTAGCTAACTTAGTACCAATGAGGAAGAAAAATGGTGAGATAAGGTTGTGCGTGGCTTTTTGGGATCGAAATCGTGCCTCCTTGAAGGACCACTATCCTCTGTCATCCATGGACCAAATATTGTAGACTATTGCAGGGGTAGAATGGTTTTCATTACTTGATGTTTTTTCTGGTTATAACTAGATATTTGTGAAAGAGGAGGATAGATTCAAGACAACATTTACAACTAAATGGGGAACCATGGCATGTGCAAAAATGCCATTTGGGCTCTCTAATGTTGGTGCCACTTTTCAGAGGGAAATGGACATTGCTTTCAAGGGCTTTATCAACAAGCTCATCCTAATTTATTTGGATGATATCATAGTCTTCTCCAAGAGAGGATAAAATCACATGGAGCATCTAGAGAAAGTTTTCAAAAGATATAGGGAGTTTGGGGTGTCTCTGAACCCCCAAAAATGTATTTTTGTTGTTGCTCAGGGCAAGATTTTGGGCCATTTGGTGTCAAAAGATGGGATCTCCATAGATCCAGAAAGAACTTTAACTCTTCTCTCTCTTCCTCTTCCTACTCATAAAAATCTCTACAGTCATTTCTAGGGCATATTAACTTTGTTAGGAAATTCATTCCTAACTATGCTGGTTTGGTCAAACCACTGACCCTTATGCTTAAAAAGGATGTTATTTTTAGGTGGACTAAGGAGGGGAAGGATGGATTTGAGAAGATAAAAGAAGAGATTTCTTAGGCTCCTACTCTCATGAATCCAAATTATGAGGACTTTGTCCTTTATGCCCATGGAGGAGAGAACAACATTGCACCTATCCCGATGCAGCAAAATGACCAAGGTACAGAGCAACCCCTGGACTTTTTTAGTCAAACATTGAAGGACTATGAGGTCAGGTATAGTCCCATGGATAAATAGGTATTTTCCATTGTAAGAGCATTGAAAAAGTTTAGATATATGCTAGAAAATAACAATATCAAGGTATTAGTTTCTCATCCTAGTGTGAGAGATTACATAATGGGAATTGAAACTAGTGAAAAGAGAGCAAGCTCAATCATTAAGATCTTGGAGTATGATGTTATCATCAAAGCCACTAACATGATCAGAGGTAGAGGATTGTGTGAACAATTACTTCAAACTACTATAGATGAGGTGAACTCATCCTACCACTTGAATGAGGTAGAACCTCAGCTAACCCAATAGTTGCAAGTTCTTGGACAACAAACATGGTCAGGTTCCTATCCACTGGTGAGTATCCTTATGGATTGGATAGGACTAAAAGAAGACATTTTAGGTTGCAATCCATTCCTTATTCTTTGGTGGATGGGGTTCTTTTTAAAATAAATATGGATGGAGTCTTGCTAAGATGCATTAAAGAAGATCATATTGACAAATTCCTTAGTGAGTTTCATGCTGGCCTAGATGGAGGCCATTTCTCTGCAAGAGCTACAACAATGAAAATAATGAGGGTAGGTTACTTTTGGCCCACATTATTCAATGATGCCCATGTATGGGTAAGGAAGTGCAAAGAGTGTGCTCTCTTTGCCGGGAAGAAGAGGTTGGCAGCCCTTCCACTTCATCCTATTCAAGAAGATTAGCCTTTCTCACAGTGGGGCCTAGATTTTATTGGCATGATCAACCCTACATCTAGTGTTGGCCACAAATGGGTTTTAACTGTAACTGACTACTTCACTAGGTGGGTTGAAGCAATCCCACCCAAAGAGGCTACATAATTGGCAATCATGGATTTCTTGGAAGAAATCATGACAAGGTTTTGAGCTCCTCACATTATCATTTTTGATAATGCAAGACCTTTCACTGGTTTCAAGATAGTCGATTGGGCCTTGAAGTATAATGTGTTCTTGAAGACTTCCTCTAACTATTACCCCCAAGGTAATGGGTTAGTTAAATCTACTAATAAGAACTTGGTCAGAATTTTGAAGAGGACCATGGAAATAAACTAGAAACAATGGAATAATACGGTCAGATTGGCTCTTTGGCTAATAGGATCACTTATAGAAGAGCCATTGGTAACTCTCCTTTTGTGCTTATGTATGGAAGAGAGGCTAGAATGCCTTTATCTTTGAAGCTTCCTGCATTAGAATTAGCCCAATAGTTGGATTTAAAACATGAGGATGCTAGGTCTATGAGGATAGTTGAATTAATTGAATTAGATGAACTGAGGTAGTTAGTTATGGCTACCTTGGAAGAACACCAAAGACAAACCAAGAGATACTTTGACAAGAAGGCCAAGGATCAGTTTTTCAAGGAAGGAGATCTTGTTCTCAAATGGGATACTGACAGAGCCAAACCTAGAGGCCATACTAAGTTTGATGCTTTTTGGAGTGGCCCATATATCATCACCAGTTGCAAGAAAGCTAATTCTTTCAATCTTTCATAGATGGATGGTGAAGTTCTACCGATCTTAGTGAATTGGATCCATCTCAAACCTTACTTCTAAGGTTGGTTTGAGATTTTGTACATACTATTTTGTTTTGTTTCTACTTTAGTTTTCCTTTTTTCCCTAAGTGTTGTTGCATAGGTTACACTCTCATTAGGAGAATGCATGCTTCATTTCTCTTTTTGTGTTGTTTTGAAGGCATGGTTCAGTTGTTTTTGGCCTACTATAGTCCCTTTTGAATCTATGCACAATGAATGCTTAAGGCCATTGATTCCCTTTTGTTTAGTAGTAAAATACCCCTGAGAAGTCACCAAAATATTGTCCTATTTTTCTCCCCAGCCAAATAGCCCATCCATAAAATCTCTAAGTGTTTTCCCATTTAGAAATGCAAGAAAAAACATCCCAAAATCAACTAAGTCCAAAAATCTTGAGTTTTCCTTGTATTTTCAATGTTTTTGGAGTTTTGGAGTTCGGAGTTCTCCCCTTCATCATACCATCCTAATCAGCTCCGAACTCTGCTTTGTTCCTTGCAAAATCCTCTAAGTGTTCAAAATTCTTTGGGTGTTAGGGGTCGGACCTTCTTTCTTTCTTCCTTCCTTTCTTTCAGAAGGCAGAAGGAAGATGGCTTGATGGATGACCCTCGACGGGTGTTATGCTTTCTACTTGGCATTCTGTCATTCTGTGGAGATTATTTTATTAAGGAAAAGGGTGATGGCAGAATAGTGGAAAGAAGGCACGTGGCAGGTTTTCATAAAATGAAAGAAAGAAAAAAAGGGGGAATACCTTGTGCCATGTGGCATGATCTGAAGGGTTTCTACCATTCCGTGGGCCTTCATCTGTTGCTTTATCACATGACCACAAGACCACAGGAGGCTGCCACGTGACACTCATGGAAATACGTCAAGGAGGAAGTCTCTGGGTCTGAGTTCTGCTTCTTTTCCTTCAAAATATTTCTAAGTGTTTCAGGGAGTCAAATTTCAGACTTCTCTTCTTCCCTCTTCCTTTCTTTTGGAAGGAGGAATGTCGAAGGCCTAAACCCTGAACTCTGCCGAGCCTTTGTAAAAGTGGCTAAGTCTTCAAGTTTGTGGAGCTCAAACTTTCTCTCTTCTTCTTTCTCTAGGAAGGCGTAAGGCAGAAGGCCTGAGGCCTGATTTTCGTTGAACCATCTCAAATAGTTTGAAGTGTTTCGGACTTCGGTGCTCGAACCTTTCTTCTTCCCTCTTCCTTTCTTTGGAAGATGGAAGAGGGAAGGCTCGAGGCTCAAACTCTATCGAAACTTTAAAAAATTGGCTAAGGCAAAAGGGAAGCAAGTAGCTCTATCGACGAATCGGCAAACTTTCAAACTAGCCAAAGGTTTGGGATTTCATAAATTTGCTGATAAGGTGATTCATAAGGGAAAAGGCAAAGCTCGTCCACAAGTTTGAAGTTTCCCATTTTCGCCAATAAGGTGATTCTTTAGCAAAAGTAAAAAAGAGCAAAGAGAGAACAAGGCAAAGTTTGAGAAATGGTGATTTTGACAATAAGGCAAAAGGCAAGCCAAGTTCAGAAAAGTGAAAATTTTCCAATTGAAGGGAAAAAAGCAAAAAATGAAGAAAAAGAGAAGTAGAAATGGTTCATGAAAGATAGATTTTTTTGATAGGGCAAAATTCAGACCAGAATTTGAAATGAAGTAAAAATAATGAAAATAGAGCTTGTAATATATTGTAAGCTTTAAATATTTGAAATTAAATATTTAAAGAGTTGTAAAAAATTTGTATAGAGAGATTTTGGTGGGAAAATATATTTGAATATCTCCTTCAACCATTAATGCAGATCAGATCTCTCAGCTACTCCATCTCTAGATATTTCACATTTATTGTTGCAGATGATGAATCAACTACTTCTGTTAAGTCAACAAATATCTCCCAACTACTTCAAGATTAGATATTTTCTACATTCATGTTTTGCAGACAGACATTCCTTTTCACAGAAATATCTTCTAATAGGCCCATGAGGCAAATTGATTGTAATGAATGACTTAGGTCAGTAATGAAATGCTATACATACATGAAAGAAAGATGTAATGGGGGTTGGATATAGAGACTTCTTTTTATGTTCAAACAGAACCCTCCTCTACTATAATCATGCCTCTTTAATCAATACACACTATGTTTTCCCTTTTTCATGTTGTTCTTTAATTCTATGTAGATTTAGAACTGGTTATTGTTTGTGAATGTTTAATTCCTTGCAGCCCTTTGAATTTTTAGTTACTCTAGTTAGCTTGGTTGGATCTTGGTTGGTTTGGTGATCACAAGCATTTACGTTTCTTTGGATTGGAGTACATTCTCATGGTATCAGGTTAGTAAGTGAAGCCTCCTTGTCAATGTGAGTTTATAGTATTTGACTATCAATTGTGAGGTGAGCATGCTTGTGATAGATTTGGAGTTTTTTTATGGTTCTGGTGTTGTCTCTAACTATCTTGGGAATATGTTAGGAGGTTGTGTCTCATGTTGGATCCTTGTGTCACCTTATACAACCTTCTCAGAATAAGGTATTACACCTCTTTGATGGTTATCATAGGTCACTTGGTTCATCTTTGGTGTTCTAAGGCCTCTATAACAATCCCAAAGCATTTTTAGCACCTTATAGTCCTTAAAAACCTTCATAATACCTTTATAAATCCTTCAAAACCTTTCAAATATGTGTTTAGTACCAAACACACTCAATTTGGAGGGAAAATTATTTTGGTTCTAATTTTGCATTACCTTCAACCTTAAAATTGACAATTTGTACATTAACTATCCCAAAAAATTTATGGGATTTTAATCTTATAAAGGACAATTTAAAATGTATATTATCCTTTCCCAAAGGCCCCACATGTGGGAATGTACAGCTAGGAAGTGTTAATAAAAAAATTGGCAAGTGTAAAGTTTTATTTGATTTATCAAAATGTGACATCTTTCCCTCAAAACAACTGTCGTATCCCTTTTTACACTTGTAATTTCCAGTTTCAATGCCTAAAATAGATGTATACCTCTTTCACACATGTAAGTGTATGGAAAATGTGTTGACGACACATATTTCATGAATTTTGAAGGTTAATTTTATTCATTTTGTTTGTTAAAGTAAGGGTTTTATGGGTTTTCTTGAGCAATTTCAATTTGTAGGAAGCATGCCCTTTCTTTCCCTTCACCTAGAGTACATGATGAGGTGTGGTAGTATCATATTCTCATTGATCTTACAACATTTCAGGCCTAGTATCATTGAAATTTAGGGTTTTTGCAAGTTTCCTTCTCTAAAAAGGATGGTCTGCTAGTTTGTAAGTGTTAGAATTCAACGTTATTTGCAAAGTATATTGGATTAGATGATCTATGGAATGTTATCTAATCATAAATCCCTTGAAATCTAACTATTTTCTTCTCTTTGTGATGGTAGGTAGGATTATGATATTGAGGAAGATGTAGACCTAAGGTTTGGTTGCCCATGGTAAACCACCAAACCCTAAGAAGAGTGTTTTGTCAAGGATGCATTGATTAAGACATATGGTTATGATCAAAAGGGTTATTTGAAGCCTTTTTATGACTATCATAATAGTAATGCATTGATAAAAAATTGTTGACAAAGAGTTGAGACTATCATGTAGTCATACAACAAGGGTTCAACATTGTAAATGTGGGGTTTATTCTTATTATTTCATAAGCATTCAACACGAAGATCTAATGACCTATTTTGGTGGATTTCAGGGTTTCTACTCATGGTTAGAAGATTCCTATTATTGTTTCAAGGAGTGGAAGGGTTTTTTCTAAGGAGTCTCATGGTTGTATAGCTAGGGTTTAATGTTTGTGATTAGATGTTTTCAAGACCTCAAACCATATTATACTATCATATGAATGTGCATGGTTTTAAGAGGGTACCCTAGATTTTGTTATGGACCATTCTTACCTTAAGGGGATGGTATTTTAAACCATAGAAGTGAGGTAAATGTTGATATCAACAAAATGAAAAATTATGTATTCATAAAGGGAAGCTATGGGGGTGTTTGGACAGTCATGTTAAGCCCCTTATGTATGGTCCTAGGGTCGTGAGGAGTGGTTATCACAACAACATTGATTATGCCACTAAAATGAGGGTTTACTCTATCATAATCATGTGATGGTCATAAGCATAATTAATTATCATTTATTTGGCACTTTAACTCTATCATGTGGAGATAATAACCCTAAATCTCACTACCAACCTTGAATGACCATCATAGTAGTCTTGGATACAAGTGTAGTTATAGTAGTATTAAGGAAGTCATGGTTTCATGGGTTTGAGAAAGGATTATGAATGATCTCTATCCCTAAGAGGGTAGCAAACCTATCAAAACCTCAATAGGAGTGCTCACCATTTCATTACATTCAAAGGAAATCATTATATGAAAAGCACTATCATGTATACTAAATGATAGTCATTAGGGAAATTGTTATGAATATTTTTGTGTCTTGTCACCTCATCCAAGGAATGTTCTTGTACCTAAAGAAAACTATCCTAAGTATTTCTACATTCATAAAGACACTTGAAAAGGGAATACTATCATGAGTATAAATTGTTACATATAGAAGTCTAAAGGACTATTATATTGTTACAAATCCTATTATGCCCTATGGCAGAAAGATCCTAATCTTAATAGCCCAACCACTAAATGACAATGAATTATAAACCCAAGACCACCGCAAGATGAAGTATTATCTGTTGGAGTACAATCAACACTGAGAGGGGGGGTGAATCAATGTTGTATCTAAAACAAGATATTTACTTCTTATCAAACTTGAAAAGATAAAGTGAAGGAATCAAACTTGACAATAAGCTTTATCAAAAGAAAGAATCAAATACTAAATGTTCAAGCATGAAGGACAAATGAATCACACAGAAATTGAGACCATAACACAATATGTTTCATGAGTGGAAAGCCCTCATAGGGATGAAAAACCACTCAAAACTGCCTCACTGGATTAATCATAAAAATCATCAATTACATAGCCTCACTAGCTGATGAATGTCTCACTGGCAAAAAGGAAGTCTCACTGACTTCTACAATCACCTTGGATACAAAACAAAACAACTCAGGGGATTATCCTGATTCTCTTCTACACAAAAACTTATCTCTCCTTTTGATTTCACTTGACAAAATTCTTTTCAATCACAACATGATCAAGCTAGGTTCTGGTACACATGACAATCTATGTAATAATCAATATATACCTCTACTCAAGAATCCACACCTGCATGTTTCTCTTTTGCACTAAAAATTATCTTCATACCCAAATTCATCTTCAAGCTCCAAATACAATAAACTCCACTAAATTCCTTATAAAATTAATAACCCTCATACTATCATGTAGATATTCACTCTATAAACTCAAAACAATAATCAAAACCAACAAAAACTTCATATTGATCTCGTAGCAAATTTCTTTGGCCCTCTATGTCATTAAGAACCTTAAAAGGACTAAACTCTGCCTTATAAAGAACTCTATACGTCAAATTTTATCGAGGAAGAATGATCGTTGGGCTTCAAAAAAGATTTAAAAGGCATTCATTCAATCATCTTTTCATGCCACTCTGCCTTTTATCCTCCACAGCATGATGAACTTTGCCGCTTAAGACTTTAGACTAACTTTTTAATATCGGTGCCCCTAGGATGTCAGGGCCAGTCAACAAACGATGGTTGAAGACTTAAGTTTATAACTTAAGTTGTTTTTACCTTCTCGTCCATTCAACACAAAAATAGAAATAAAGGTATGGTGGGGAACATAGGGTTTAAAAGATATGTATTAAGAGCTTTATATGATGTGCATTAGGCCATTATTAGGGTTTAGATATTCAACTAGGGTTTAGGTGAAGAAAGAAACCTCAAGAGAAATTTCTCCAAGACATTACTTAAGACTAGGTGTCTCTATACTTAAGACCAGGTGTCTTTGTAATCCCAAAACTATAAAGATCTATGAAGACTCTTCATGCAAATGTAGACCAATCACCTTATACATTATAACATAAACTATACTTGACATGATTTTGACAGATCAAAATGATCATCCCCATAAACTGATATGAGTGAACATTGACAAGAGTATCAACATCCTGCTATTGTAGGAGACTCAAGGTACACCACATGACATACAACTTCCTGCATACAATATCCTGAGGACATATGGAAGCATATGGTGAAGCATAATCAAAGCATATGGATATGTCATGAACAAAAACAAGATATGACAAGTATGAATGACAAGATGACAACATATTTGAAGGCACCACACCATATGAAAGGTATACATCCTGATCTCAACAACCACATGAAGATCATACATTCTGATCTCAACATCACACATCTTGTTCTCACACATAATGCTCATGAATCCTGCATTGCTTGTGTAACCTTCTGACCACATCATTTTGACATCAATGGCAAGACAACCATCATGCCAAACTTAACAAACTCCCCCTTTGGCTTTGGCATTGATGTCAAAATACTTAGCATTGAAAACCATTAGCAATCCATCAACAATCAACCATCTTTTCAATTTATCTCCCCCTTTTTGGCAATCAATGACAAAAGAGAAGAGCTCCCCTTGAGTGATAGCCATCTATGCTAAGAGAAAATCCTATCAAAACACTCTGTCACTAAAGTCTACCTTGTACTAACAAAAGTAATGTCCTCATAAGGCATTGTCAGCACTAAACAATATCATCAATGATTCACTGTCCAAATCATAAGAAGTTTTTCAGTTCATGACACTTGAATATAGACCAAAGCTCATATTTTTGAAACACTTTGTTGTAAGCCAAACTACCCTCAAACATAAAGCTACTCATACAAGATGTGAGACAAGAACACAGAGAAGAAAAGATAACTAACATCTTATCAACATAACTAATCATTATCAGAGATGACTGTCATCTGTAACTGTGAATGATACTGGGTTTGTTATCAACAAAAGATCATCAACATCTATCAACAAACAAGGTCTAAACTGCTTACTATCTTCTGCTTGCTTTTGAAGATAACCTCTACCATATACAAGTTTGCCATGGAGATAACCTAAATATCACTATCACATGGCTTAAAAACATAGTCCAAACTATCCTGTCACTTCTCTAACATGCAATCAATGCATATATTTGATATATTGCCACATTTCTTTCAAACATTTATGTCAAAGGGTTTAATAGAAAGATAGACAATTTGTTGAAGTACATTGCAACCTGAACATAGTGATGGACTAAAAATCAATCAGCACTGACTGAATACAAATGATACTACCCCTGTAACTTATCAAGATTGCCCTGTAATTTATCAGTACATATCCTTTGCAATACATATTCTTAGCAACACTTCACTACATTGAATTTGATCAAAAACTTTGAAAACAAAAACAAAAAATTGATCAAATTTTAGGACTGCAAAAAAACATACAATTACTCCCCCTGAATCTAATATCATGATAAACTTATTGAAGAGAAGAAAGTGACAAAACCCCAAGCCTTTGTCTAAGGGATTCAAACACTTCTTTAGGTAATGGTTTTGTAAAGATATCAGCAATTTGATCAAAGGTATGAACATAATCCAACACCACATCATTTGCAAGTACTTTTTCTCTTAGAAAATGATATCTAATGGCAATATGTTGTTGCAAGTATGAGGATAACCAGTGTTTTCATTGATGTCAACATACTCATATTGTATTAATGAGAAGGATTGGATGTGCTATGTGCTGAGGTTATTGAGGAAATCAGTCTCAATTAGGAACAGTGAAGAATAGTGATGAGAAGAAGGCAAAAGTCCTCAATAGGTTGAGGATCAGAGGATGCGGTTTAAAGGGTTTGTAGATATGAGTCTTGAGATGTTCCAGTCAAGATTTTAGAGGTCCGCATTAAGATCTAAAGAAGTTATGATTGTTTAAGTAGAACCAGTTCCGGTAGGTGTTCAGTGATGACAGAGTGTCACAAATTGGTCCGGCGAGCTCCGGAATTACATTATCCCATTCTACAGTTTGGAGGGAGTGTTGACGAAGTTCGTGAGAAGTGACAATAGGATTTGTTCATGGTTTGGAGGTCCGGAAGCACCTCTTTCATTATGACAGTGATGACAGACTGTGTTCTTGAAGTTCCGGATGAAGAAAAGAAGAATTCTAGTAAGCTGATAAAGTGCAGATGTTCTTGATGACTCAGGAAAGGTTTTGGTGATCTTTGGATAGTGTACAATTCTTATTGGCAGTCCACATTGAAGTTTGAGTTTGCATTTAAAGAATAACCACGGATATTGGTGTTCTTCCTAAGATAGGCCAACCGGATGTATTACACATCTTGCGAATGATCTTGTAGGTGTTTGCTGACTTAGATGATTGTTCCTAAGTCGATGCCTTGTATAAATAAGGGATTGTGAATTCATTTTGTGGTGTGTCTTGCGGTGATGAGCGTGGTATAGAGAAGAGAAGTGCGAAAGGTAGAGCAGCAGTTTTTGGGCTTAAATGGAACTGATCCAGACATGGTAAAGATGTCAATCTCCAGTTCAAGTTTGTAATACTTGTTACTTTGTAGACAGTGTGTCTCTTGTAGGCAGTGTGCCTCTTGTGAGCAGTGTGCTCAGGCAGTGAGCCCTAATTGGCATGTGCCATCTATTTTTCTTATTCTTCTAACAGAGAATAATCCTTGGGTTAATCACCCCATGGTTTTTCCCTTGACCAGGTTTCCACGTCAAAATCTTGGTGTCTCATGTGTTGATGTGTATCTGCTCTGGTGTTTATGATTTATGCTTTCATGAGTAATTAATTGATATGTTGTTAAATAACAAAGAGGATTTAAGTGTTTGAATTGGAAGCAAGTTTTTATACAACTGATTCACCCCCCTCTTAGTTGTGTGCCCTAGATCTAACAATTGGTATCAGCACTAAGTTCCTCTAAAAGGAGCTTAACTGCTTGAGGAGATCTAGGATGTCGTCATACAAGAAGGACAGTCTGAAGTTTGATGGAACCAACTTCTCTCTTTGGAAAGGTCACATGAAATGTCACTTGGAGTGTATGGGTAAGGCATACTTGTCCATGGTCACAAAAGCATATACACCTCCACAGGGTGGTTTGACAACTCTAAATGAAATCACAGATGCTGAAAACAATCTGTGGACCAAAGAAACTCTTCTAAGTGCATTAACTAACTCAGAGCTCTCAAATGTTATTAACCTACCAACTGCCTATGAGATCTGGATTAAGCTGGAACTTCTGCATGAAGGAGATGAGTATGTTAAGAGTGCAAGGTTGCAGAGTCTCAAAGGGAAATTTGAAACGCTGAAAATGAGAGATGATGAAAATATCACTACCTTTATGCCAAGAGTAAATGAGCTAGTGTGTGGAATTAGGAATGTTGGTGGAGTTTTCGATGAAAATGAGATTGTTGGCAAAATTCTCAGATCCCTTCCTATTGTCTACAAAATCAAGGTTGCTGCCATTGATGAATTTAGAGCCCATACAACTATCACAAGAGACCAATTGGTTGGCAAACTGGCTACATTTGAAATGACCGAGTTTGGAGATGATCCCCCCAAGACTGAATCTGCATTCAAAGCCAGTGCCTATGTGAAAGGTAAACAAAGTTTTGATCCGGGAGAAAACTCTTCAAGGAAGCTGTCATGGTATGATCAAACAAGAAGAGACATGGAAGTGGAAGAAGCAGAAACAGCTCAACTTGAAGCCCTCATTGCAAAGAGACTACCAAGAGGATTCGATAAGTATGAAGGAAAATTACCCTTTAAGTGCTTCAACTGCAATAAGATTGGTCATTTTGCCTCAAGATGTCCGAAAAGATCTACAAGGTCAAATTCTAATAGACAAAGGTTCCAAAAGAATTGTTATTATGTTCATGAAGAAGATGATAATGAAGGAGTAACAGATGATGAATCAGAGATAGGAAACAAATCCAGAAGTGAATGGGTGTTTATTGCCATCAAGGAAGAAGATCCAATATCCTCTGAATCTATCAATCATAAGGTTGTTGAAAGAGCTTTGGCTACCCAAGTTGAAGAGAAGGATGATTGGGTTATTGACAGTGGATGCTCTCACCATATGATAGGTGACAAGAACAAGTTCTTAGATTTTGAAAGGTATGAAGGAGGAATGGTAAAGTTTGGTGATAATTCTGCTAGTAGAATCAAAGGAAGAGGAACTATTTCTTTTAATGGAAGAAACAAAACTGGTAATGTGCTGTATGTTGAAGGTTTGAAGCACAATCTTCTCAGTGTTGGACAGTTGGTGGACAAAGGCTATGATCTCCGATTCAAGGATGGAAAATGCAAAATCTTTGAAAGATCAAGAACAGAGATTGCATCCGGTACTCAAACAAAAGGTAGTATCTTCCACTTGGTTGGTGCTGGTAAAAGTTGTCTGTTTGTTCAAGTAGATCAGAGTTGGTTATGGCAT
Source organism: Cunninghamia lanceolata (assembly GCA_027924645.1). NCBI lineage: Eukaryota > Viridiplantae > Streptophyta > Pinopsida > Cupressales > Cupressaceae > Cunninghamia > Cunninghamia lanceolata. The sequence goes on from BSBN01000905.1 coordinate 2,679,044, forward strand.
AGAAGGATGTGTCATGTAAATTTTGATAACATCATCAAGATAAGTAATACTCAGGCTGTAAGAGATCTTCCAAAATTGGTAAAACCTGCAAACAGTTTGTGCAAAGAATGTCAGATGGGTAAACAGAGCAGAGTCTCATTCAAAAGCAAGGATCAGTCCTCTACCAAATTATTGGACTTAGTTCATACTGATCTATGTGGTCTGACAAGAATCAAGAGTATGCAAGGTGATAGATATTTCATGTTACTGATTAATGACCATTCCCAAATGATGTGGGTTACCTTTCTAAAAGAGAAATCAGAAGCTTTTGAGAAGTTCAAAATCTTCAAGGCTATGGTAGAGAATCAAATTGGATTAAAACTGAAATATTTGAGGTTTGATAGAGGTGGTGAATTCACATCCGGTGAATTCATAGACTTTTGTGAGAAGCATGGTATAAAAAGATAGTTATCTGCTCCTAGGACTCCACGGCAGAATGGAGTAGTAAAGAGAAAGAACCGGACCATCCAGGAAGCATCTAGTACAATGATGATGGAAGCAAATGTTCCCCAGATGTTTTGGAGAGAAGTTGTCAGCACTGCAGTCTATACTCTCAATCGAGTTCAAATTAGAAGCAATACTGGTAAGACTCCTTATGATGGTTTGGCATCACTTCTACTGTGAGATATTTCAGAGTATTTGGTAGCAAGTGTTGCATTAAAAGAGATGAAGATCTAGGAAAGTTCGATGCTAGAAGTGATGAAGGAATTTTCTTGGGTTACTCCACTCAAAGAAAAGCATACCGGTGTTACAATAAGAGACTGAGAAAGATGATAGAAAGTACAAATGTGAAGGTTGATGAAGGTATTGAGAAGCCCTCAAGATTTTATGAGTTTGATGAAGATGATCAAAATGGTGTTCTGATTCAAGGAACTCAATCCTCTCCTGAAAGTCAGATTCAGACTGATCCGGTAAATCAGGAAGAAGAGATAGGTTTGAATGAGCCTGATCAAGAAGCAGAAGTGCAAGAAACTCCCAAAGTTCCCAGGTATGTAAGACTGAACCACTCTGAAGATCAAATCATAGGTGACAAAAGCAAAGGTGTGCAAACTAGAAGGAATGTTGCTCAAAATTCAGATGAATGTTGTCTGATTTCAAAGATTGAACCTAAGACAATAAATGAAGCCTGCAATGATGAAAATTGGACCAAAGCAATGGAGGAAGAGTTGATGCAAATTGAGAAAAATCGTACTTGGGATCTTGTTTCTAGACCTAGAAACAAGAATGTGATTGGAACCAAATGGGTCTTCCAGAATAAACTAAATGAAGTCAGTGAAGTAATTAGAAATAAAGCCAGATTAGTCTGCAAGAGGCTACTCTCAAATAGAAGGAATTGATTTTGAGGAAACCTTTGCTCTGGTGGCAAGAATTAAAGCAGTCAGACTATTTCTTGCATTTGTTGCCTTCAAGGATTTCAAAGTGTATCAAATGGATGTCAAATTTGCTTTCCTGAATGGTGACTTAGAGGAAGAAGTGTACATTGAACAATCGGATGGATTTCAGTTATCTGAGCATGGTGATACAGTCTGCAAATTAAAAAAGGCACTATATGGTCTAAAGCAAGCTCCAAGAGCATGGTATGAAAGGCTAGACAAACATCTTTTGAAGATTGGTTTCAACAAAGGTACTGCTGATAGTAACCTATATTTCAAAATTGATCATGAAAACATCTTGATTGTTGAAGTATTTGTTGATGATATCATCTTTGGAGGAAGAGACTGTATGTGTAAAACCTTTGCAAATCAAATGAAAAGTGAGTTTGAAATGTCAATGCTCGGTGAAATGAATTTCTTCTTGGGTCTGCAAATTTCTCAATCAAAGAAAGGAAGCTTTATTTCTCAGACCAAATATGTGAAAGAATTGTTGAGGAAATTTGGGATGGAAGATTCAAAGCCAATGAATACTCCCATGGCAACCGGATGTAAGTTGAGCAAAGATGATGACTCTCCTAAGACAGATCAAACCAAGTATAGATCAATGATTGGAGGATTATTGTATCTTACTCAGACTAGACTAGATATAATGCAGGCTGTTGGTTTTGTGGCGAGATTCTAGGCTAATCCTAGAGAATCTCATGTCATGGTAATCAAAAGAATTTTTAGGTACTTAAAAGGAACAGTTGAGTATGGTCTATGGTATCCTAGAGATCATAATTTTTCTCTTCATGCATATACAGATGCAGATTGGGTAGGAGATGTGGATGATAGGAAGAGTACAAGTGGAGGAGCATTCTTTTTGGGAAAAAGGTTGGTTTCTTGGCTAAGCAAGAAACAAGAGGCAATATCCCTATCTACAACTGAAGCAGAATACATTGCAGCAGCAGGAAGTTGCACTCAACTTTTGTGGATGAAGCAGATGCTAAGAGATATTCAAGTAGAATATGAGGAGCCTATCACAATTTTCTGTGATAATTCAAGCATAATAAATATTTCTAAGAATCCAGTATTGCATTCTAAGACCAAGCATATTTCTATCAAATTTCACTTTCCAAGAGAGCAAGTGAACAAGGGTGAAGTCAGATTGGAGTATGTGCCCTCCAAGGATTAGCTTGCAGATATTTTTACTAAACCTCTTCCCAATGACTCTTTTGAGTATCTTAGGGAGAAGTTAGGGGTCATGGCCCTTCCACTGATGAACTAGGATGCACTGATGTGCATCAGTCCGGTGGATATCATAGTCATATCTTGTGATCTGGATTGATGATGGGGAGCTGCTACTCAGGGGGAGCAGCTGGTATGATTCTAATGTGTTAGAATTGCAAGTATGAGCCCTTTGCCATTGATGTCAAAGGGGGAGAGAAGACATGTGAAAAACAAGTGGTTGATGATCAAAGGGGGAGCAGTAAAGAAAGAGAAGACATGTGAAGAGTTGTTGCTGATAGGGGGAGTTGTGCCAAAAAGGAGAAGTTCTTGTCTTGATGGTTTTTCACATCATATGTTGCCATCAATGATAAAGGGGGAGATTGTTGCAAGTATGAGGATAACCAGTGTTGTCATTGATGTCAACATACTCATATTGCATTAATGAGAAGGATTGGATGTGCTGTGTGCTGAGGTTATTGAGGAAATTAGTTTCAATCAGGAACAGTGAAGAACAGTAATGAGAAGAAGACAAAAGTCCTTAATAGGTTGAGGATCAGAGGATACAATTTAAAGGGTTTGTAGATATGAGTCTTGAGATGTTCCAGTCAAGATTTCAGAGGTCCGCATTAAGATCTGAAGAAGTTATGATTGCTCAAGTAGAACTGGTTCCGACAGGTGTTTAGTGATGACAGAGTGTCACAGATTGGTCCGGTGAGCTCTGAAATTACATTATCCCATTCTGCGGCTTGGAGGGAGTGTTTACAAAGTTCATGAGAAGTGACAACTAGATTTGTTCATGGTTTGGAGCTCTGGAAGCACCTCTTTCATTATGACAGTGATGATAGACTATGTTCTTGAAGTTTCGGATGAAGAAGAGAAGAATTCCAGTAAGCTGATAAAGTGTGAATGTTCTTGATGACTCAGGAAAGGTTTTGGTGATCTTTGGATCGTGTACAATTCTTATTGGCGGTCCGCATTAAAGTTTGAGTTTGCATTTGAAGAATAACCACAGATATTGGTGTTCTTCCTAAGACAGGCTGACTGGATGTATTACACGTCTTGCAAATGATCTTGTATGTGTTTGCCGACTTAGATGATTGTTCCTAAGTTGATGCCTTGTATAAATAAGGGATTGTGAATTCATTTTGTGGTGTGTCTTGCGGTGATGAGCATGGTATAGTGAAGAGAAGTGTGAAAGGCAGAGCAGTAGTTTTTGGGCTTAAATGGAACTGATCCAGACATGGTAAAGATGTCAATCTCTAGTTCAAGTTTGTAATAATTATTACTTTGTAGACAGTGTGTCTCTTGTAGGTAGTGTGCCTCTTGTGAGCAGTGTGCTTAGGCAGTGAGCCCTAATTGGCATGTACCATCTATTTTTCTTATTCTTCTAACAGAGAATAATCCTTGGGTTAATCACCCCGTGGTTTTTCCCTTGACCGGGTTTTCCACGTCAAAATCTTGATGTCTCATGTGTTGATGTGTATCTGCTCTGGTGTTTATGCTTTATGCTTTCATGAGTAATTAATTGATATGCTGTTAAATAACAAAGAGGATTTAAGTGTTTGAATTGGAAGCAAGTTTTTGTACAACTGATTCACCCCCCCTCTCAATTGTGTGCCCTAGATCTAACATATGTTTGGTCCTAGAATGCATGACTGGATTCTTGGACATATTAATGGAACTTGTATTGTCACAAAGAATAGGTTCAAGCTTAGAAACCTACACTTTGATGTCTTGAAGTGACTGAACCATCCAAAGAACCTGAGTACAACATGAAGATGTTGCAACATATTTAGCTTTAGAAGTAGATAAATAGACACAATCTTGCTTCTTACTATGCCAAGCCACTAGTCTACCACCAAGAAAGAAGGGTGCTCCACTTGTACTCTTTCTGCCATCAGGACAACCTACCCAATCAACATATGTATATGCAAGAAGAGTGAAATCATTGTGTCTAGGATATTGCAATCCAAAATCAAGAGTGCCTTTAAGGTATCTAAAAATCCTCTTAACAACATTTAAATGAGATTGTTTAGGACATGCTTGAAATCTTGCCACCAAGCAAACTGCCTGCATGATATCAGGCCTAGAAGCAGTTAGATATAGGAGGCTGCCAATCATGGATCTATATAAATATTGTTCTACCTTAGGTGAATCATCATTTTTGCTTAGTTTGTACCCTATTTCCATAGGAGTACCAACTGGTTTACATTCATCCATTTGAAACTTCTTAAGCATTTCTTTAGCATACTTGACTTGTGAGATAAAAATTCCCTTTTCAAGTTGAGAAACTTGTAAACCAAGGAAGAAAGACAATTCTCCTAACATAGACATTTCAAACTCTAACTTCATGATATCAGGAAAAGAATGGCACATGTTATCATTATTACTTCCAAAAATGATGTCATCAACATAAACCACTACAACCAAAATATCCTCACCTTTGGTAATATAGTACAAATTGCTGTCCACACCCCCTTTAGTAAATCCTTGCTCTTGCAAGTACTTATCCAACATGTAGTACCATGCTCTTGGAGCTTGTTTCAAACCATACAAGGCCTTTTTCAACCTATATACATAATCTGATTTATCTTTACATTTAAAACCCTCAGGCTATTCCATGTAAACCTCCTCCTCAAGATCACCATTTAAAAAGGCTGATTTGACATCCATTTCGAGCACCTTGAAATTTTTATAAACTAAGAAAGCTAAGAACATTTTTATTGCTTCTAGTCTAGCCATAGGGGTAAAATTTTCATCAAAATTAATCCCCTCAATTTGAGAGTAACCTTTACAAACCAATCTATCTTTATTTCTAACAACTTTGCCCTTATCATCAAGTTTGTTTCTAAAAACCCATTTTGCACCAATAACATTTTTGCCTTTAGGTCTAGGAACAAGCTCACATGTCTTGTTCTTCTCTATTTGATTCAACTCCTCTTCCATAGCTTTAATCCAAGCTTCATCCTTGCTAGCCTCCACATAGGTTTTTAGCTCCATTTCTGATATCAAACATACATGTGCTTGATTACTTGTAACAGTAAGTCTTCTCCTTGTTAACACACCAATATCTTTATCTCCAATAATCTGCTCTTGTGGATAATCTCTTTGCAATGTCTTTGAAGGAGTTTTGCCTTTAGTTTCAATAGGCATTTCAGTAGTTTCTTCTTCCACTTGAACTTCCTCTTCTTTTTCTAAATGGTGATCTTCATCTTCTTTGCCTTGAATCAGCTACACACATGGCTGCAGACTCTCATCCACCTTTACATTAGTACTTTCTATTACCTTTTTGAGTCTCTTGTTGAAACATTTGTAGGCTTTACTATGTGTAGAATAGCCTAGAAATATGCCCTCATCACTCCTAGACTCAAAACTTCCTAAATTATCATCATCTCTCTTAATGAAGCATTTACTACCAAAAATTTTAAGGTAGCCAACATTTGTTGACCTACCATACCATAATTCATAAGGAGTATGGTTAGATTTTACCCTCAATTGAACTCTATTTAGAGTATATACTGATGTATGAACAGCTTCCTTCCAATAAGTATTGGGCAGATTTGCATCATGAAGTAATGTCCTTTCCATCTCCTTCACAATCTTGTTCTTCCTTTTAGGTACTCCATTCTGTTGTGGAGTTCTAGGAGCTGAAAATTGTCTTTTGATCCCATGTTTCTCACAATATTCTTCAAACTCCTTGGATGTATACTCTCCACCCTTATCTGACCTTAGATATCTGAGCTTGAAACCTAATTCCTTTTCAACCATCTTCTTAAAAATCTTGAATCTGTCAAAGGCTTCTAATTTCTGCTTCAAAAAGGTCACCAAGGTCATTCTAGAAAAGTCATCAATAAAGAGCATAAAATATTTTTCACCACCCAATGATTTAGTCCTTGTAGGACCACACAAATCTAAATGAACAAGTTGTAAAGGCTTAGAAGAAGAATATTCTTTGGATTTAAAACTAACCTTATTTTTCTTACCAAATTGGCATTCTTTACAAGTAGTGTTGTTTGGCTTGGAGATGTGAGGCATATTCCTTACATTCTGATTTTTGTTGATCCTCTCAAGATTATCAAAATTTACATGACCAATTCTCCTATGCCATAGCCAACTTTCTTCAACTTGACCCATGAAGCAAATATGTCCATCTACACTTCTATTTTTAGTCTCATGAAGATTATAGATGTTTCCACTTGTTCTTAACCCTGCTGCAACAACTTTTCCTGATTTCTTTTTGATTTCACTACCATGAGCATTAAAAACAGCATTGAATCCATTATCACAAATTTGACTAACACTCAATAGATTATGTTTTAAGACTTCAACATAATATACATCATGTAATGGAGTCTCATCATCCAAAAGAATAGTACCTTTTCCTTTGATCAAAATGCAAACATTGTTACCAAACATGACTGAACCTTCTGTGTGGTCTTCAAGCTTGGTAAATTTGCTTTTATCTCCTGTCATATGGTTAGAACAACCGATGTCTATAACCCATTGTTCTTTCTTCTTGGCATGAAAGGCAATTTGAACAATCATAGCTTCAACATTCTTACTCATTATCTTAGGCTTCCAAACAAGTATTTTCTTATCAACACTTGAAGAGGACATTTTGGAAAGAGCATTCATCCTAGTTTGCTGCACTTTCAGGTTAGGCCTACAAAACTTGGCTATGTGCCCAAAATTATTGCAATTGAAACACCTCAATCCTCTTAAGAATACAAAAGGATTCCTTCTCAAAAAAATTGCTCTTCTTCTAGAATCAGATTTGCACTCATTTTCTTTGTGTCCATACTTATTACAATAAAAACAATAACCAAGAAAATGTAGATTATACCTAAAAGAATCACTCCTTTTGAAGTTTGCTGCTTTCATGATACTTTTGTTATTGATATCAGCATGTTGAAGATTCTTGGTGTAAGAAAATTTTCCTTCTTCAAACCCTTAACCAATTTTGTCTTTGAAGCCTTTTTGTTTTTCCAAGAGATCTTCAAGTTTGTCACTGCTGCTACACATATCAAGTCTTCTTCTTAAGACTACAATTTCAACTTCTAGAGTATGACAATCTTTGACTTTGGCATCTAACTCCTTGCTTGTAACATCAACAACTCTTTTACTCTCCTCAAGACACAATTTTAGGTCTACAATTTGTTTTTCATAATCAGTGACTTTGCTGATCATAATTTCATTGTCCTTTTGAAATTGATTTCTTTGAGCAATTTCCTCCTTTTTGAGCTTCTTAACCTCTCCAAGAGCACACTTCAAATCACCTTCAAGATCAACCACTGCTTCATCATTTTTAGATTGATCTTCACCTTTATTATTCTGATTTTCATTTATAACTACCATGAACAAGGTCTCTACACCTTCCTCAAGTGACTCCTTTGAACCACTATCTATTATATCAACATCTTTTATGAACAAACTCTTATTCTTTTTGAAATTGCTTTTCTTTTTGGGATTGAATTGTTTCTTCTTGAATTGTTTCTTATTTTCTTCTTCATCACTATCTAAATCTTTATAAGGACATTTAGTAGCATAGTGTCCTATTCTTCCATAGCCAAAACATTTGAATGGAAGTTTACCTTTATACTTTCCTGTTGACCCCTTTTTCAATCTACTGACAAAGGAAGATTCCTGATCATCATCTAACTCTTCTGAATCAGACTTTATTTCTTTTTCCTTTTTGACTGATTTAAATGTAGCTTCTTTACTTGAAGGAGTTTCATTACAAACCTTTATCTCAAAAGCAGTAAAGGTACCATGAAGTTCATCAAAGGTCACTTTGCTCAAATCTCTCTCGTCTACTGCAGAAACCTTGGACTCATATTTAGGAGTTAGAGTCCTTAAAACCTTAGTTACAACTGCCTTTTCTTCTAAGGTATCACCCAAACCTCTAATAGAATTAACAACCTCTTGAAATCTAAGAAGATAATCAGCCACCTTTTCATTATCATTCATTTTGAGACTTTCAAATTTAGCTCTGTAATATTGTAACTTTGCTTCTTTGACTTTTCATCTCCCTGATAGATATTGGACAGCTTATCCCAAATAGCCTTAGCTGACTTACAATCCATAATTTTGACAAGTATCTCATTGGACAAACCACAGCAGATTGCATTTTTGGCCTTAGCATTATTGTCATAAGCCTTTTTCTCATCAGGAGTTGAGGGAGGACTTGTTTCTTTATACTCATTTTCTATAGCAGCCCAAACATCATACCCCAAGGAAGACAAATATGACTCCATTCTAAATTTCTAGCAAGCATAATTAGACCCATCAAATAAAGGTGCTTTGAATGTAGAAAATCCTTCTTGACTGGCCATGACTAGTACTCCACTTATAGGACCTACCCAAGCTTGTTAGGCTTTTAAAGGGAACCTATGCTCTGATACCACTTGTTGGAGTGCAATCAACACTAAGAGGGGGGTGAATCAGTGTTGTATCTAAAATAAGATATTTACTTCTTATCAAACTTGAAAAGATAAAGTGAAGGAATCAAACTTGACAATAAGCCTTATCAAAAGAAGGAATCAAATACTGAATGTTCAAGCATGAAGGACAAATGAATCACACATAAATTGAGACCATAACACAATATGTTTCATGAGTGGAAAACCCTCATAGGGATGAAAAACCACTCAAAACTGCCTCACTGGCTGAATCATAAAAATTATCAATTACATAGCCTCACTAGATGATGAATGCCTCACTGGCAAAAAGGAAGTCTTATTGACTTGTACAATCACCTTGGATACAAAACAAAACAACTCAGGGGATTATCCTAATTCTCTTCTACACAAAAAATTATCTCTCCTTTTGATTTCACTTGACAAAATCCTTTTCAATCACAACATGATCAAGCTAGGTTCTGGTACACATGACAATCTTTGCAATAATCAATATATACCTTTTCTCAAGAATCCACACCTACATGTTTCTCTTTTGCATTGAAAATTATCTTCATACCCAAATTCATCTTCAAGCTCCAGATACAATAAACTCCATTAAATTCCCCATAAAATTAATAACCCTCATACTATCATGTAGATATTCCCTCTATCATCTCAATACAATAATCAAAACCAACAAAAACTTCATACTGATCTCATACCAAATTTCTCTGGCCCTCTATGTCATTAAGAACCTTAAAAAGACTAAACTCTACCTTATAATGAACTCTACACGTCAAATTTTATCAAGGAAGACTGACCACTGGGCTTCAAAAAATCTTTAAAAGGCATTCATTCGATCATCTTTTCATGCCACTCCGCTTTTTATCCTCCACCACACGATGAACTTTGCCGCTTAAGACTTTAGACTGACTTTTTAATACCAGTGCCCCTAGGATGTCGAGGCTAATCAACAAATGATGGTTGAAGACTTAAGTTTATAACTTAAGTTTCTTTTACCTGCTCACCCGGTCAACACAAAAATAGAAATAAAGGTATGATGGGGAACATAGGGTTTAAAAGATATGCATTAAGAGCTTTATATGATGTGCATTAGGTCATTATTAGGGTTTAGATATTCAACTAAGGTTTCGGTGAACAAAGAAACCTCAAGAGAAATTTCTCCAAGACATTACTTAAGACCAGGTGTCTCTGTAATCCCAAAACTATAAGGATCTGTGAAGAATCTTCATGCAAATGTAGACCAATCACCTTATACATTATAACATAAAGGATACTTGACATGATTCTTGTATATGCCTAAAAATGACACGATTCAGTCTAAGTAAATATTCTTAATATTTATTTCATTCTAATTCTTCTATCAATAAATAAATAAACAAATTTATTTATTTGATTCATATTCCTCTAAGTTAATTAAATATTAAAATATTTAATTACCTCTTCTAAAATCAAAATTGAATAAAATCTTTTATTTAATTAAATTCTTCCAAGCAATTAAATAATTCTTAATTATTTAATTTGAATCAAATCATTCTTTTAAATTTGAATAAATCAAATCAAATTTATTTAAATCCTCTCAATCTCCAAAAATAAAATACAATCAAATATTCTACTTATTCTTCCAAATCATGCACAAATAATTAAATAAATTTATTTATTTAATTTGCTTTCTTATCTTCTAATTCTTCAAATGTCTTCCAAATCTTCTAAAAATAAGTCTTTTTCTTCATGCACACAAAATTAAATAATTTATATTTAATTTCTCTCAAATCATGCAAAAGCAAATCTCAAGTTGAGTTAATTGATTCAATCAACCTTGTTTTTATCAATAACTCTTAAATTAGAAAAAAGCATTCTAATTTATGAAAGTATATCTTATCTTCAATAAAAGAAAAATAGTTAACTCAAAATAGCTTTTGTGTGACACTTGTCTTCTTTCTATTCAAGCAAATCTTCTCATTCTTTCTATACCGTTGATCTTCTCATTCTTTCTATACCATTGATCTTCTCTCTTTCAAGTCTATAAATTGAACCCAATTCTTCCATTTCTATCATCCAAGCTTTTAGTATTGTTACTCTGCAGGAATTCCAGCGCACCTTTGGCACCCACGTCATTCCTTTTTACTTGCGATCAACTTGTTACCATATCACTACTATTGTTGTGAAGTTCATCTTCATTACAAAGCACTATCATAGCCATTCTCCATTGACTATCTTGGAATAACAAGGAAGTGCACTCTTTGAGGGCCTTATTCACACATGCAAGATCAATTGAGATAGGAAACTAATAGAAGCTATGAAGTATTGAGGTTTGCAAAGGTTTTTTGTCTTTGTTTGTTTGGTCTTGATTATTTCCCTTTTCATTGAGTTTTGGTATTACTGATATTGATATATTGATTATTCATGTTTACTCCAATTTTCTCTTAACATCTTTGGCACCCACCGTGGGTCCTAGCCCCAATTTAACCCAAAAACTAAGTTTGTGTGTTTTAGAAAGCTGTACACAGGAGGAAACCGTGCATCTGACACATCCTAACATGCATCTGTTGTCTATTCCAGTGCATACATTATTTTGGCGCATACAGACTCTATTCTGGTGCATCTGTCAGTTCGGCGCATATATACTATTTTCCTACACTTTTGACCTCTGTCTTGGCACATATGTACTATAGCGCTTCTGAGCTCTATTTTTGCACATTCAAGCTCTAAAGCTGCGCATCTGATCTAGGCAGTGATTGTTAGGGTTTCCTTGAAGTTTTCACTAATGCTAAACATCTTTTTGCAGGAACACTCTTGATCTATTTTGTAGGCTAGGTACTAGTTTAGAATCATATAGTTGCACTTGTTAACTCACACTTCGATTTCTAATGGGAAAGTAAATGGATGCTCATGCAAATCTCACATAGTCTTAACTAGGAAGGCGGTAATTGAATCATTGCTATCTTGCATATCATTGAATCATTGCTATACTGCTATCCTTCAAAGTTAACAACTCATTGCTATCTTGGTAAAATTGGACCATTGCTATCTTGTTATCACTTCCAAGTTACAAAATCACTGCTATCTGGGTAAAATTGAACCCATCATTGCTATCTGGGTAAAATTGAACCATTGCTATCTTGTTATCACTTCAAAGTTAACAAATTTTTGTGCTTGCCCAAGTAGATAGCTCGTTTAGTTTTTATCATTTTAACTAGGGGAAAAGAAACACTGTCTTTTGTGTTTTGGGAATGATACCAGGGCTATGCTCTCCCCTATCTTGGGTGACCAAAATGCCAGATATCATTTTCGCATGTGTTCTTCCTTTAGAGGTGCCTGCTTTTGGATACTGTTCATCCAAGTAGGAATGACCCTAAGTGGTAACAGGCTAGACGCCAAGCCCTACCAATCCACTATAAATAAATTGTGTTTGGAGTGAAAGCTTCAAACAATGAGTGAAGTTGTGTTATACTGACAGCCAACCTCCCCCAAAACCCTCCAAGGCACAACCCTTGTAGGCTGGGAGACTCCATAACGGAGAGTAGTGATGCCGCATGTATAACCACTCAAACGGTTGCCTTTATTAAACACCTTTGTATTAGTGGCCAAAAACCCCTATAATCTAGTGTAGGGAAGGACGATTATCACCTCCCAAAGATGCTTCACTAGAGCTAGTGAGAATTTAGTTTTATACTGTTCTTTGAAACCTAGGATTGTACTTTCTTTCTTTTAGTCCAAAAAGAGTCAAAAAATCACCAAGAAAAACCATAAAAACATTCTTTGTGTTTGTTGTGTCTTCTTGCCATAATTTTAGAAAATCAGATCAAAAAGACCTTCTTGCAGCTAAAGATACCAAAAACATAAAAAAATTGCCAAAAACTTGCAAAAAAACACTTAAAAACCATAGCGGCGCATTCATCCTTTTTGATGTGCATTTGTACCGACTTGCTACGCATATGTACTGACTTGCTGCGCTTTTACCACCTATTGCTGCGCATCTGAAGTTTACCAGTATTGTGCTTCTATACCAACTTTTCTCGCATTTACTAGTTTTTGTGGTGCATCGGTTCCGGCGCATGCATGACAGTGAGCACTTCCACAGTCTTTGAGAGGAAAACTTTACCATTTTTGGGTACCCATTTCAGCCTAGTTCCAAGTTCTGAGATCAAATCTTACCTTATAGTCACTTTTCCATCCATTTTGTGTTAAAGTCTCTCTTTCATTGGTTATCTCATTCACCTTCTATCAGGTCTCCCTAGTCCAAAGTCAAAATATCCCATATCAGATTAGCATAGGCCCTTTTTTCAGATCATTTTGGATTCAAGTAACCTTAGTAAGTCATAGAACTTCGCTAGTGGTCTTGGTGCACAACTAGTCCCTACATAGTAAGATAGGTATCGAGTACCCTTACTAGTGGCTATCGTCTTGTATCAGCCATCTTACTTGGAATCATTGATCAAGAGAGTCCCTTGTCCAAATCTTGTCATAAGTATCCTATTCTCAGCAGTCTCCACCGGCATCTTGCCAAAATCTCTAGTTTCATCCCACCGCATCCCACATCACCTTGCATGGTTCTTACTAGATCTCAATACCAAAAGCAACTTGAAATGGCTAAATCATCTGACCGTATTGTCACACCTCATGATAGTGATGAGGAAATCTCTCACAAAGATTATCAAGGACACCTCCAAGATCAGAAATTCCAACACTTGCTAGAGAAAGTGCTCCATGAGGACCCTCACAAGTATTTTTATCATCTTGCAAATCTTGGACTTAAACTCCTTGGTGATTTTGATCTAAGCAAACTCAAAGAGACCGTAGAGGATAATCATGAACACCACACCAGCGAGGACAAAGGAAAGAAAGTTATGGACCCAAACACACCTATGGAAGAAATGAGGAAACAAATCGAGGGTCTAATGCAACAAATGATGGATCTCAAGATGGGTACAAACACTAAAACATACTCCTTGGAAGATATTGCACCATACCCCTTTGATAAAAGTTTGAACATGGTACCATTCCCCTTTCGATTTGAAGTCCCTAAGTTTGACAAGTACAAAGGAAAAGGGGACCCTAGAGATCACATTAGGGAATTCAACGCCACATGCATAGAAGTAGCTCACAATGAGACTTTCTTAATGAGACTGTTCCCTAGATCTCTAGGTAGTCAAGCCATGGGGTGGTTCTCAAGACTCCCACCGGGAATCAAAACTTTTGATGAGTTAGTCAACAAATTCATCACTCACTTTTCGTCCAATATTGAACATGAAGTCTCCATGCTTGACCTATGCAATACCAAGCAAAAGAGTGGTGAATCATTCACTTCCTTCTTACAAAGGTGGAAACAACTAGCAAGCAAATGCTCATATGATGTACCTGAGAAGTAATTAATGGAGATGTTTGTCTACAACCTCAACTCTGATCTAAGCTACCAAATACAAATTGAGTGCCCTACCTCATTTTTGAAGGTCATTGAAATGGGATTGTTCATCGAGAAAACTATGATCCCCAAAGGGCAAATCAAGTTATACAAGGACACACCTACCTCCAACTACATGACCGACAAATCAAAGTTTTGGACTAACAATAAAAATGTCATCAATGATGGAGTAGTTGATACCAAGGTGGCGACTCCCAAACAACAACCAATATTCACTCTCAAAGGAGAGGCAAGCAATGTTACACCCAACAAAACATTCTCTCGAGAGCCAAGACCATGGTTCAACTCAAATCCAAGGTGAAAGTTCACACCGCTGGGTGAGTCCCAAGAATCCGCATTAAGGAAGCTATTGGCCAACAATGAAATCACTCTATTGCCAACAAGTGATTATGAACCTCAAATAAAACCTCACTATTGGAAAGACACCGACTTTTGTGAGTATCATAGAGAAAGAGGACATACAACCAACAATTGTATCTGTCTCAAACATGTTATTCAAGACATACTTGATCAAAATCAGGGAGGTGCTCAACAACATACTTCTAATGAGACGCATGTGGCTTACAAAGATCCACTTCTCAATCATGACAGGCTGTATAACAACAACAACAATAGCAGCAACAACAACGGCAACAACAACAACAACCACATTAGGCAAAATTAGAATAATGGGAATAATAATGCCAATTATGCAAGTGTTCCATTCGATTATACCATCAATTGCATATTAAAGCATGTCCCACAAATCAATGTGGTTACATCTAACCAACAATCAGGACCCAACAAAACTGATTGCAGTATCATCACCCACAGTGGTAAGGTCACGTTGAATACCCTCCCTCCAAGGTCATCACCTTCATAGTCCAACTCCCATCAGTATAGTGTCATAGACCAACTACGGAAGACTCCTGCCCACATTTCTATCTTAGAGTTGTTGTGTCTATCTCCTTCCGACAAAGAGATTCTTAATAAAGCCTTGGTGGAAACAACTGTACCCACTAACTTGGCCCAAGAGAAGTTTCAAGCCATGGTAGGTAATCTGACCTCCTCTAGTACCATATCATTTACCAGACAAGATGACTTGTTAGTGTCTCAACCTCATAACATCCCTTTACATATTGTCACCTTCATCCATAAGCACTACATCAAGAGGGTTCTCATTGATGGGGGAGCTAGTTTAAATATTTGCACGCTCAAGCTAGTCCTTACATTGGGGTTCTTTGAAAATGTAGTTGATCCAAGGAAGAAGATCACTATCAAAGCCTATGATGAAGAGGAGAGAACTACCAAAGGAACAGTGGTATTACCCATACAAGTGGGACCGGTGATAAAAGACATTGTGTGCCAAGTCCTAGATAGGGAGCTAGCCTATAATATTCTCCTAGGTAGACCATGGATTCATGCAATGAAAGTTGTGCCTTCTACCTATCACCAATGCATAAAATTCCCTCACAACGGCAAGCAGGTCACCATCCAAGGTGATCGTGACCCCTTTCAGCATTGCAACTCTGTCCTTTCAAAACCTGATTGCATCATACCCAACAATAGAGCATCTACATCCCCTACCCCACAACATGATTCTACCTCTGAAGCTTCCTCATCCAAGCCCAAAGAGCAGAAAATTACCATCAAAGAAATAGGAGTAGGGGAATACTCCATTGAGCATAGCCTCAACTTGACCAAAATGCCTTTATCTCCTAGATCCTTTGGCCGACCCAAGCATTTTCCAAAGCCATATGTTCCTCCTACACCTCCCACAACTCCCTGTGTAAAATGGGGGACCCTATCATATGAAACAGAGGAAAGAGATATCTTACAATGGCTCTACACAGAAGAAGAAGAGAGCACACAACAAGAACCACCTAATCTCCCAACGGAAATCTATGGGCTAGGTGAGTCTATCCTACACAGAATGGGTTATGAAGGACAAGGCCCCATTGGCCTAAGAAAAGAATGAATTATAGAACCCATTCAACCCTCTTCATCCTCATTGGCTAGAACTACAAAAGGTCTAGGATATAAAGATAAGGGCAAAGCTAAAACAAATGCTTTCCTTGTGGAAATGATCCATACCCTTCAAGAGGACAGTGACACAGATTCCAATGAATATGAGAGGGATGAGCTGACAGAGCATTCCTATGATGACAAAGAGGTTGACACCATTCAAACTTATAGCCCCTACCATGAGGGACAAATGCTACCACATAGGCCATTAGAGTGTGATTTGCCTATCCCTAAGAATACAACTTTCAAGGAAGCTTCAAGTTCTATCACAATAAATAATTTGGAGGAAAGAACCATCCCAAACACTCTCCCTACCAATACTCCTAGCATATCCATTCAAACTATCAATGAATCAGATCTATCCTCCTACTCCCTCCCCCTTGTACATCCTGAGCTTATTGACTGGGATCTACAAGGAACCTTACAACTAGATATGTTCCAAAATGATGATGCCTATATTGACTACATGGAACTTAGGGACCACCTACCTAAAGGAGATCATAAAGCTGGCTTCGCCATTGAACATAATACTGTGGCTTATTTTGAAGAGGTACCAAGCCTTCTAGTCGTAAAAATATCAAAATAAAAACTAGATCTGATGGTGAAAACCGCTCTGCGGCAGTGTCAGATCCCAAAACAGTAAAAAAGAAAGGACGCATCTGATGGTGAAACCCAACTGTGGCACCTGACGATGGAAGGCTTGACACTCTCCCCGACAACATGCACTAGGAGAAGTCTAAGATTGTAGTGGAACCTACAGAACCTGTTAACATTGGAACAAAGGAACAACCTAAGATCATTCACTTTGCAAATCTCTAACTCCACCAGAGAAGACTAAGTTTGTACCATTCTTCAAGAAAAAGAAAGTTAATTTTGCTTGGTCATATGCAAATATGCTGGGGTTAGATCTAGATTTGATTCTACATCATCTTCCACTAGATCAAGGAGTGAAACCAGTGAAACAGAAGCTTAGAAAGATGCATCCACACATTGCACTACTAGTAAAAGAAGAACTCAAGAAACTACTGGATGTAGGGTTCATCAGAGCTATAGACTATCCGGAATGAGTCTCCAACATAGTACCAGTATCCAAACCTGATGGCTGAGTTAGACTATGGAATGATTTCAGAGATCTAAACAAAGCTTGCCACAAGGATGATTTTCTGTTGCCAAATATAGATATCATAGTCGACTTAACAGCAGGACATACCATGTTATCTCTCATGGATGGCTTCTCAGGATATAATCAAATCAGGATAGCACTAGGAGACTAGCATAAGATAGCTTTTACTTGTCCATGGGGTACTTTCTACTAGAATATCATGCCATTTGGGCTAAAGAACGCAGGAGACACATATCAACATGCTATGACCACTATATTCCATGATATGATGCATTTCACAATGGAAGACTATGTAGATGATATCCTTGCAAAGTCACTCACAAGAGAATCACACCTGGATGTGTTAGAGAAAGTCTTTCAGAGACTAGAACAATTCAAAGTCAGGTTGAACCCAAAGAAATGTGTGTTTGGAGTCACCTCAGGCAAGCTCTTAGGTTTTATTGTATCAACAAATGGAATAGAGGTGGACCCCGCCAAAGTCAAGGTTATTATGGACATGACACCACCCAAGAATCTTACTCAACTAAGATCTTTACAGGGCAAGCTACAAGCAATCTGTAGGTTCATATCACAACTGGCAGACAAGTGTCAACCCTTTAGTCATCTCCTACATAAGAACATTCCATTTAGGTGGGATGAGAAATGCAAAGAGGCATTCGACAAAATGAAAGAGTATCTTATGAATCCACCCATTCTCATGCCTCCTATCCAAGGGAAGCCATTGTTACTATACATATCTGCTACACCAACAGCTCTTGGGGCCCTTATTATGAAGGTAAAGAAAGAGCTGTCTACTACATCAGTCTCACATTGGTGGGCTATGAGTTGCAATACTCTCAGATAGAAAGATCATGTCTTGCAATAGTTTTTCTTCCCAAAAACTCTGACATTATATGCTAGCACATCCAGTCAAACTTGTTGTAAAAATAGATCCACTGAAGTACTTACTAAGCAAAGCAGCTCTAACAGGTCACTTAGCCAAATGGGTAATGCTCCTAAGTGACTATGACATTGAGTATGTAGACAGAAAGGCTATCAAGGGGCAAGTCATTGCTGATTAATTAGCAAATGTACCACTTCTGACACATGTGCCGTAATATTTCATGCATGCGCCATCCCATACCATATATGTGCTGCCCAAGTGCATGTGCCGACTCATACCGTAAATGCACCGCCAAATAATGTATGCCCCAACCTTTCTCATGCATGCGTAGCTTTAATGCATATGCGTCATTTCATATCCTAGATGTGTCGCAAATTGATAGATGCATAGTTTCGCATGTTAGATGCGCCAAACTGTGATCTGGCGCATTTGTTTAGCCTAAATTTACCTAGCATTTAATGCACTCAAAATTAACCCTAGGTGAAATTTTTTGAGATACATACTGGGGGTCCTGCCTCTACTAGTCGGTCAAATCATCAGATTCACTCAAAGTGATGCTCCTCGTGCGGAATATCCATCCTAGTGCTGACTGCTCTATGCTCTGTACTCTCCTAAACTCTCAAAGACAATCCAACAAAATCCAAGTGTGCAAATGACTTGTCTTGTGGACCCAGCTCCTATATATAGCATGCAAACCCTAAATTGGCTATGTGGTGACTATGACTACTTCCCGCACTCGTTTCTTCCCATTTTCTTCCCGTTTCTTAGAAACGCATCCTATTTTCTTCAATCCTAACCAAGTTTTTCCTTCATCTTTGTGAGATTGTTCATCTCACGCCTTCTGCCTTCTTCCCGTCTAATCTCCTGAGGGGGCATCCTATCATCATAACCTGTACTAGGGGAAAACTAGGGCATGTATCATTATCGGACTATTTATTCTTTGAAGCAATGTTGTAAACTGCATTGCATCAAAGAGGGGCAAAATGTATACGCCTAAAAATGACATGATTCGGTCTAAATAAATATTCTTAATATTTATTTCATTCTAATTCTTCTATCAATAAATAAATAAACAAATTTATTTATTTGATTCATATTCCTCTAAGTTAATTAAATATAAAAATATTTAATTACCTCTTCTAAAGTCAAAATTGAATAAAATCTTTTATTTAATTAAATTCTTCCAAACAATTAAATAATTCTTAATTATTTAATTTGAATCAAATCATTCTTCCAAATTTGAATAAATCAAATCAAATTTATTTAAATCCTCTCAATCTCCAAAAATAAAATACAATCAAATATTCTGTTTATTCTTCCAAATCATGCACAAACAATTAAATAAATTTATTTATTTAATTTGCTTTCTTATCTTCTAATTCTTCAAATATCTTCCAAATCTTCTAAAAATAAGTCTTCTTCTTCATGCACACAAAATTAAATAATTTATTATTTAATTTCTCTCAAATCATGCAAAAGTAAATCTCAAGTTGAGTTCATTGATTCAATCAACCTTGTTTTTATCGATAACTCTTAAATTAGAAAAAAGCATTCTAATTTATGAAAGTATATCTTATCTTCAATAAAAGAAAAACAGTTAACTCAAAATAGCTTTTGTGTGACACTTGTCTTCTTTCTATTCATGCACATTCTCTTATTCTTTCTATACTGTTGATCTTCTCATTCTTTCTATACGGTTGATCTTCTCTCTTTCAAGTCTATAAATTGAATCCAATTCTTCTATTTCTATTATCCAAGCTTTTAGTACTGTTACTCTATAGGAATTACAGCATGCCTTTGGCACCCACGTCATTCCTTTTTGCTTGCGATCAACTTGTTACCATATCACTACCATTCTTGTGAAGCTCATCTTCATTACAAAGCACTATCATAGCCATTCTCCATTGACAATCTTGGAATAACAAGGAAGTGCACTCTATGAGGGCCTTATTCACACATGCAAGATCGGTTGAGATAGGCAACCAACGGAAGCTATGAAGTATTGAGGTTTGCAAAGGTTTTTCGTCTTTGTTTGTTTGGTCTTGATTATTTCCCTTTTCGTTGAGTTTTGGGTATTATTGATATTGATATATTGATTATTCACGTTTACTCCAATTTTCCCTTAACAATTCTGACAGATCAAAATGATCATCCCCATAAACTGACATGAGTGAACATTGACAAAAGTATCAACATCCTGTTGTTGTAGGAGACTCAAGGTACACCACATGACATACAACTTCCTACATACAATATCTTGAGGGCATATTGAAGCATAAACAAATCATATGGATATGTCATGAACAAAAACAAGATATGACAAGTATGAATGACAAGATGACAACATCTTTGAAGGCACCACACCATATGAAAGGTATACATCCTGATCTCAACAACCACATGAAGAGCATACATTCTAATCTCAACATCATACATCTTGTTCTCAAACATAATGCTCATGAATCCTGCATTGCTTGTGAAACCTTGTGACCACATCATTTTGGCCAAAGTTAACATTATCATCCATGATTTTGTGGATATGGTAAGTTACATGGGAAGATGTTAAAGTGGACTATCAAATGGGCAGTGAAAAGAGGTTTATATGGTGCAACAAGGGATAGTCCAAACCACTATTGACCAGCATGGGACTATCATGGACAACAAACTTTATGAGGGTTTGATTTTCCTTAGGTTTTCATATGTTCTTATGCATTCTTATTTTAATGACTTATTTTTACTCATGTTAGCTTCATATGGGGATCATAGGCTATCATAGAATTAGGTTGCTATGCATACTAGATAGTTAAGAAGCATTACCATGTTGAAATGATTGCTAAAGAATTAAAATTATTGTACATAATCTTATGGTTTAGTTTGTGCATGATTTCCCTTATTTTTTGTCATGTAAGAAATGTCTTAAAACCACCATAATGAGGTTTATTATAAGATTAATCTTGTGTTGAAAGTATTGGGGTTTACTTGATTTTAGACAATGGCCATTTTCGTTTAGAACTAGCAGTAGTACTTGAGATGTGGTGAATAGATTTTCAAATGGTATTGTCATCAAACAGGAGGGATTGTATTGTAAATACAAGGACTTTCATAGCCATACTAACTATAATCAAGAAGTAATTTGAGGATTTGAAGTATTTTCATATGTAAATTGAGATCATATCAATTATTAGAGCACTATCATAATATTCCTAATGGTGTTGCATATTTAAATATTGTCATGGGAAGTACATAGTTATGTAGTAAGTCATTATACAACCATATGAGATTATCATGAAAATTTTCACCATTCAAAAAAAGTCATCATAGCCATACCACATGGAATAAAGGGTAGTCACATCACCTATTATTCTAAGATTGTTACCAAGGTCTAAGGTTGAGAGATTGCCATCAAAAGGGCAATATGATGCATTCAAAGAGAAACTGCATTAACTAAATGTTGTCATAGGTCACAAAGCTTGCAAGGATAGTCATGACTCATAAGCATGCTAATTTGACATAATACTATTCTAGCCTATGAAGGTTGTTGTCTGTTGTACCCAATCAAAAAAATTTGCTTCATTAAGGCATTTTGAGCAAGTCTAAAAAAAATTTCGTCAAAAAAGTCAAGAAGTCAAAATTTCTAAAAATAGAAATTTCTATTTTTAGAAAGTTTCTAAAAATAGACGTCAAATTAGGTTTTTTGGATTTCTTGAGATACAGATGCTAGCAAAATTTTCTAAAAATAGAAAGTTTCTAAAAATAGAATCTCTGATTCAGGTGTCGTGCCTAATTCTAATTGGTCGATTTTGCTTCACGATCAGCGTGGTCTAGATAGAATCTGCAAAAGGTCAAGTTTTCTCTACTGGGTCATTTCTACTTTTTTAGAAGGCGAAGCATGAGCTCTGAAGTTGTCAATGGAAGTTCATCTGCCAAAACTTGTTTTCAAGTTTTCAATGTTGTTCCAACAACGTAGAACTGACAAACAGTTGTCGATTCGACGAAGAACGCAAAATGGAGTAGGGTCAATCTGGAGTGAGAACAAAAGTTGAAAATCATGAATTTGGCTAAGTCTGGAGAATTCAGGTGCCCCCTGGAGGCTAGGGGCGCCCAGTTGCACTAGTGTTAGATTTTTTTTGCATTTTTCAAGAAAATGTAAGAAATGTCTCCGTTGGTCAATTCTGGTAAGCGTAAAAGCAATCATTTTGGTCATCAAGCCCTAAAAAGCTAGAAATCATGTCAGATGTACCCAGGCTATCCAGTTCATTCACTATCCAGTGGCAGTTGACTGACAAAAATGTCAAAATTGACATAAAAAAGTAGCTGTCGACACGCAAAACAGAGCAAGTTGCAAACAAAGGTTGGAGATTAGGAATTTGGCTAAGGCATTGGATTCCAAGCACCCTTGGAGGCTAGGGGCACACAACTTCTCATGCCATAGATTTTTTATGCATTTTTCAAGAAACGTCAAAAATGCCTCCGACAACTCATTTCTAGGTGGTCAAACTTGGTCAAACTCAGTCAAACATCGGTAAAAGCTAGGATTTCATCATAGATATGTTCAGGCTACTTAGATCATCCCCTGTCCAGCCTCAACAGTCATCTAGACGACTAAAAATGAAGATCAATCAGGAGCTATTGGCATAAAAATCGAGAAATGGCATGAAAATTTGAAATTTCCAAAAAAAATTCTAGGGCACTAAAAGTCAAGTGCCCCTGGAGGCTAGGGGCACCCAAATCCACCAAACTTAGATTATTTTTTGAGTTTTTCTAGAAAACAAAAACCTTCCTCCATCAGCCCGGTCTGGTTCACAACAGGTCAGTTTGGCACATTTCTTGAGGCAGACAGAGAGTACAGTCAACTCAATTTTTATTAGGCCTACCTATCTGCCAGATCATCAGACTCAGTTTTGTCCCAACAGATAGAAATTGACAGCCAAATAGGGGTCACCTGTCACTGGAACGCACACAGAAATCAAGAAATTGAAAAAGTTGAGTTTTTCAGAAAAATGACTAAGGCATTAAAAGTCAGGCGCCCTTGGAGGCTAGGGACGCCCAAGTTCACCAGAGATAGAAAATTTCATAATCTGCTAATGTTGTCTGACAACCATTTCTAGAACTTCGTCCGACGACAGATTCCAAAGGTCAAATTTA
The DNA here is from genome assembly GCA_027924645.1 of Cunninghamia lanceolata. Classification (NCBI taxonomy): domain Eukaryota; kingdom Viridiplantae; phylum Streptophyta; class Pinopsida; order Cupressales; family Cupressaceae; genus Cunninghamia; species Cunninghamia lanceolata. The sequence continues at coordinate 2,702,664 of BSBN01000905.1, forward strand.
CAGTTAGATGTCGTCAGAACGTCAGTTGGAGGCTGGGGATGGAATCACAGTTGATGGGTCTCCAAAATGTTAGGATCAGTCAACTTTTTTAGTCAACGGTGATAGCTTGCCATATTGTTGAAGTCAGGGATAGGCCATACTAGAGTTAGAACGAGCGCAAAAGTGTCGAAACAAAGGAAAAATTGGCTAACACTTTTGCAACCTCACATTTTTTTTGACATCATCGAAGAAGATATTTTTTTATCATCTTACACATGAAGCCATAGGCAGCTAAAAAATAGGGATTCTTCCTATTCGAAGACATCCACTTGGATTTGTGCTTTAAAAGTTACTTTCTTCATGGATGAGATCCAAGTTTTATTCTTTCACAAAGAAAGCTACTTTTTCGCCCTAAAGATCTATAAAGACAAGCATTTGGCTTCTTTATTTCATTATCTTTTGCAGGTTGTATTCAGAGGAAGGATTTTTATTTTTCTTTCAACGAAGATTCGAAGGCTCAAATGAAGTGTTTTTTTAGCGTTCTTCATAGTTTTGGGTTGAGGAAGCAAGGAGGCACACTTTTTCAGGGTCCTTTTTTCTAGGGGATCATTTTTTAGAAATTGGACCGAAGCTTTTTCAGTTTTCGTCGAGATGGGTCCATCTAGAATTTCATCGTCTTGAAGATTGGGATTTTTGCTTTTTTTAGGAATCTACTTTTTTGTTTCTTTTTCAGGAAAGTCTCTACTTTTTCAAAATCTAACAATCTGGGTTGCTTCAAAATAGAATTGCCTACAAAACCCATGTGCCATCTTTTTCACTCACATTCTACTTTTTTCTAAAAATCAACAATTAATTTTCAGCCATTTGTGTTGGCAAGAGACACTGTGTGGCTTCATGAGCATTGTCATAGATGGCAACAAAGTCTATCCCACACATCCGCAGCACATAGTATGCCTATACTGGAAGTCAGATTGAAGAGTGTTTTGGTCCGGTGAACAAGAACAGAGCATGCAGCAAGGTCTGACAATTAGGTCTGGATCTCTCAGATGGTGTAACTTAGCAAGTTACAGAATTGGACAAGTCAAGAGGAGTATCATGACTACTATATTCTAGAGATTGAGCCTCCGGTGATAAAACATGGAAAAGATATGAGCATCTGAGTATTAGGTTCTAGACAGGTAGAGCAGACTGAGGAAGAATTGACCGACAGAGTATCAGATTTCAATCCGAATGAGTAATCGATGTCGATCAAGCTATTTGAGGGATCATACAATGTTGACCAACATAATTTATGACTTCTATGTCTATGTTTTTGATATGCATCACAAATCAAGTATGGATTCAGCCAATAGATTAGTATCTTGTAAATATCTTGAGTATTCTAGTTGCTGACTAGAAAGTTGTTGAAATCCTTGGTGCAGATATATATACCAGATGGATTCTAGTATGAAGGTGTGTGTGTGTGTATAGATGTGATGAAATAAGGTGCAAGGAAAGGCAAAGATAAGTGTGGAATCAACAATACAAGTCTGGTATGTGACAGAGCAGCAACACTAGAGCAGAGGAAGAATGAAGTGCATTAGATCAGTATATTGAGCCTAACCGAAACTAAAGTTCAGCATTTGTAGATGCCTCTCATCAGTTCAAACACCTGGTTACCTTCTATAAGCTCTGTAGATAGTGAGTCTCTTGTAGGCAGTGTGCCTCTTGTGAGCAGTGTGCTTAGGCAGTGAGCCCTAATTGGCAAGTGTCATTTTGTACTTCTTATTCTTTTAACAGAGAATAAAATCTTCAGTTAGTCACCCTGTGGTTTTTCCCTTAATAGGGTTTTCCACGTAAAAATCCTTGTGTTATGTGTGTTGACTTTATTTTTGTTCTCATGATTATATATGCTTATATGTTTTGATGCTGCACAAATTATAAAAGAAGAAAAAGTTAAGAGAATAGAGATAACTGATTCACCCCCCTCTCAGTTATCTGCCTTATTTCCAACAATTGGTATCAGAGCTAAGTTCCTCTAAACAGAGCCTAATAGCTTGAGGAAGATCTAGGAATCTCAATGGATATGTATGGTATGAAGGAACAACTTCAGTCTACCCTAGATGATCTTGAACAATCCCACTCTAAAGTCAATAACTTGAGAGAAAGACTCAAACAAGTTGATGATTCCATAAATGAGGTAAAAGAAAAACTGAGTATCTCTATGAAAAAGAGAAAGGACCTACTTCAAAAATTAGCAAGTCAGAGTGAAGCCAATGATAATAATAAAGATTTGGATGAGAAAAACAAGCTATGTGAGAAACTATCAAAAGAGGTCATTATGGTAAGACATGAGATGGAATCGGGGGTTATGAGATTCACCCAAGGAATTGAAGAAAAAAAAATTGAAGATAATCTAAAACAATCCCTCAAGGAGAAGATAGAGGACTACCACAAAATGGACAAAATAATCAGCCATCTTGAATCTAATCTTGAAGAAGCTAGAGATAATGAAGAACAACTTGAGAATCAGATAGACACTCTTAAACAAAATCTTCAAACAACAAATGAATACAAAGAGAAATTCAAGATAAGCTTAGCTCAACTTGAAGTTCTTCTTGAAAGCTAAAAGAGGGTAGATGATAAGCATGGTTTGGGATATGAGAAAGGTGAGAGCTCTGGATCCGGTCAGAAGAATTTTGGATCAGGAAATCAAAGAAACATGCCTAGAAGACCTCTGGTAAGGAAACCAAATGCTCAAAGATATCCATCCTTCAATGGATACTGCTTCAATTGCAACAACTTCAACCATAAAGCAACTCAGTATAGAAGGAGAATGAATCAGTCTAATCCATCCTTCTCCGGACAATGTTTCAACTACAAAAGGTATGGTCACAAATCTCATGAATGTAGAAATATGCAAATAAACAATTCATTCAATGGTAGATGCTTTGCATGCAATAGAATGGGACATATGGCTAATCAATGTAGATCAAGAGGATATTAGTCAAATATGCGAAGAAATGTTATTTGTTACAATTGCAATAGATTCGATCATATTGCCAAATTCTACAAAAGTAAAAATCAGGATAAAAAGGGTCCAGTGCATCATAATCAAAAACAAGATAAGGGAAAAGGCAAAGTGAATGCGGATGAATTTCAAAGGGAGATGAGCAAGATTTGGGTGAAGAAGAGTACAGAAAATGTTGGGGATGGATCCGCACCAAAATCTAGTGCTGATAATCCTTCTGAAAACTAAACAGATGAGCTCTAGCTCAGGGGGAGTCACAAAGAAAAATAAATTCCCCCAGCTAGCCAATTGGTGCCTAAATTTGGCACATGGAATGTTACGAATTAAAGGGCTCTAAGAAAAATATCCAAATAACCCTTGGTAAAAATATGAAAGATCCGCATGGATTTTTGTAAGAGTTTAATCATCCAAGATTGATCCAGTTTGACAGCCATCCGGTAAAGCAGGATTTTCATAGACAGATCCAGTATGATTCAAAATTGAAATATCTTGATCTGTGGATCCATGGTATGATTGGAGGAAAGAAGATACATTGTCAATTATCACTGAAAATGATTATAAGTGCAACACAGTGATTCGAAAAGATCTCTCTCAGAACAAGGCAACCGGATAACTTAAGTTGTGCATTTATTGCAAAAGGAAATTAGGGTTTGTGAAAGAATAAAAGGGTTCTTTTACTCATCATTTGCACATTTGCATTTGAGAAGAAGAAAAGAAGAGCTCTGCATCAAGTTTCTACAACTCTCTCAAAGATCAATTGCAAAATCTAATTCAACTAGCAATTTGTTCCAGCTCTTATTTCAAACCCTAAAGTGTAAAAAGGTACTTCCATTCTAAATATCTCTCTTTGAATCTTTTGAAAAAATGGCTACTCCAATGGTTGTTAAGATCATTGATAGGCCGCACCCAAAATTCAAGAAACATCCCTACAAATCCCTAGAAGTTGATCCTTTAGGCACTTTTTCTAGCATTCCACATGGGGTATTGCACATAGAAGATGTTAGGGTCTACATCCACACCAACATTGAGGAATTTGGTGAATCTAAGTTGATGGACACCTATCATAAATAGTTAATAGATGAAAGTTTTAAACTCAAACCTCAATACAAAGCCCTCCAGGATAAGCACTTTGGACATTGCATCCACTTTCCCTGTTTTGCAGAAGATGATTGGGTCTGGTATGTCCTTAGCAGAATACATGACAATTTCATGTGGTTAATGAAACCCTTCAAGATAACAAAAGATGCCATTAGGGAAGTAACTGGACTGCACTCATTTGGTGGGTTACCTACACTCAAATTTGTCAAGAACCAGACAGTTACTGAAGCTACCGGATCTAAGTTTGACAAGAGAGCAATGACCATAGATGACATCACAGATCTGGATGTCAAATTTGCCTCAATGATAATTGGGTATAAAATCTATCATTCTAGCAGGGAGAATTATGTGTCTAGGATTGCAATATATACAACATATCAGATGTTGAGGGAAAATGTAGACTATGACCCATGTGATCTTTTAAACCAATAGTTAGAAAACTTGCAGAAGATCAAGAAGGATAAGAAGAACTCCTTCAAGTATGGTTGTTTAATACCATGTCTATTCTTCTACTACATGAATGAGCCGCCTGGATCAAGTGGTTGGGTTTGGCAAAATGACAAACCGGTTGCAATACAGATTAGAGACTCTATGTATGGACTTGGTGATGCAAAAGCTCAAAGCACAACACTCTAGGGTTACTTTAAGAACTTCTAAAGCGTGATGCAAGCCAGAGAAAGGATACCTCAATCCATAGTAGAGAAATACCAGGATACATTGTGTTTTATGGTAGATACTGATCAATGCCTAATGGAGGCAGTTGAGCCCAGAACAATTTGGATAATGCCAATGGGATATGAGGTTGATGAGAAAATCTTGGAGCTGCATATTCAACACCTATTGAGCCAGCCTAAGGACCCTGAGGCAGAAAGGTTTGGAACCTTTCAAGAACTAAGTGTAAAAATTCATGTTGAGCTAAGGCAACTAGAGATAAAAAGGAAAGTTAGAAGGGAAGTAGAGGAAATTGCCAAAAGATATGGCATATCAAAAGAGGCAGTTGATGCAAACAGAGAGAAAATAGAAAGAGCTAAGAAAGAGAAACAAGAAGCAGAAAAAGGAAGTGTTCCGGTACAAGCCTCCTCCCAGACTAGATCCTCCAAGAGCTCTGCACCTGCCACTCCTAAGAGCTCAAGAGCCACCAAACTGGAAGTCAAGACATCTAGAAAGGGAGAAAAGAGAACGAAAACAAAATCCACAAGGTCTTACACAAGTCATAAGGATGATGAAGAAACAGAGTCTGATGAGGAAATTAAGAAAATGAAGAAGAAGAAGAAAGCATTTGGGGAATCCTCTGCCGGTAAAAACAAAGAAGAAAAGGCAGAAGAATTTGTTGAAAAACGCACTCTTTCCATTGATGATATCATCAAGGCAGTCACTGTGGATGGGAATCTGTAACTAGTAACAGAATTCTAAGATGAATATAGTGATACTGACAAGAGGATCTTGGAAGAAGCTACAGTCAGGTACCTGAATATATTTATAATAAAGCATTCATTGAAATTATTTCATTAATTCCCAAAAGTCTAGAGAAGGTACTTAAACTCAAAAAAGAGAATGCAAAGGCAAAAGACTCAGAGATCTGAGAATAGATTACAATTTAGCTCTATCCTTCTATTACTCCAAAGCAAATGGACATGATCTTTAAGGACTGTAAGGATGAGTTCCGGAGCAAAGCAAGAATGAACAAACTTATTGTAGACGCCTAAAAATGTCTCTTACCATCAAACCGACTCCTAACATCCCTAAACTATCATTTTCCTTTCTAATCAATTAATTAAATTTTTATTTAACTAATTATCCCTTCATTACCCATTTTTTCCATCATTTTATGCTCAAAAATGAATTAATTTCATTAATTCAATAGTCCCAACCTTAGCCAATTGATTTAATAAATATGCAATATTTATTTAATCAATTTCCCCCTTTTCACTAAATCCAATTGATTAGCTAAACCATGTTTAACTAATTAATTCAGCCTATTAATTGACCTATCCCTACCCTAGACCATTAAATAGCTATTATTTAATTGCCTACCCTAGCCTACCTCATCCTAGCCCTAGGATTAATTAAATAAAACATATGTTTAATTAATCCTAACCCCTCATTTGGGTGGTCAAACCTAGTTTAACACCCTTCCCCACATCCTCCAAATAAAAAATTGAAATAAATCCACTTAAGTCAATTTTTTATTTTAAAACATCCCACATCATAATTAATTCTCCTTACACCCCCTTACTTCACCCATACTCATTTATTTCCACTTATCCCCAAATAAATTTTTAATTCATTTTACATTCCCCCATATGAATCTTTAATTCAAAAATAATCCTTCACACTCATGCTCATTTAATTAGCCCTTTTCCCAAAATGAATAAAAGATTTACTTTTATTCCTAGCCCTCCATTCCTCTAAGATCAAATCTAGGCCCTCCACATCACTTTTATCCTCCACCATTGATCTTCCCAATCAATCTCCACCCTTAGATCAAAATCCCTTCCAAAAATCTATAAATACAACATCTCTCAACCCATTTTGGGATCCAATTTTCAAGTAATGTTACCATGTCCAAATCTCTATTGAGCTAGAATTGCGAAGTTGCATAATTAGGATAGCATTTCACATTAGTATCACTTGTCTAGGGAATATCATGTCTTAGGAGCTCTTGGTTGCAAGCTTCATCCTCCCTTGATGAGATTGGGTCTTCATGTGAAGGTATAAACTTTGTGTGTTTATTTGCATTTAGTTTGTGTTTTGACTTCATTTTGATTTCCTAATCTACATTGGCATGCTTGGTGGGACCCACAAGGTCTGAATCTAATCTATTTGTGTGAGTTTTTGTGCATAGGACATGTTTTTATAGGTGCAGCGCTATATACCCTGTGCAACAGTGCTATCTCTAGTGTCTTTTAGTGCTATTTTGCGCAATACATTTCTTGCTTGACACCCACTCATGTGTCCTTTTCTTCCATGTTCATTCTACTATTTTTCCTATAGAGATTGCTCTCTGTTTCTACATAAATCTTGAAAAAGGAGGGAGAAGTTATGCCAAAATTTTCATAAAATCTAAACATGCATGCTAGTTCTATTTTGGCTTTTTTTTGTTTGTCAATGACTAACAATGCTAACGGGACCTCTTATGTGTGAAGCCTAACCCTTTGTCTTGGTTAGAAGATCTCCATTTTGCAGGACGGATGAGTACAAACACATATTGGCACTATCTACACCCAGAATGATGCTATCTTCAAACTATGACCAGACCATTTGACAATGCGTAGTGGCACTTTATTACACCTATATTAGCGCTATTTCGTATTTTGATGCCTTCTACACATCATTGTAGTGCTATATTATGTTCTAGCGCCTTCTATAAAGCATTGTAGTGCCATATTCTATTTTGGCACCTTTGGTATTCAATTTTTGTGCTATCTAATGGATTAGCACTATCTGTATAGGGTGTCAATTTTCCAGTCTATTTTCTGTCAGTGTCGCCATTTGCTGTCCGCAATTGCGCCATTGACCTTTGTAATAGCACTATTTCTAAAACTAAATTTGTTGTCTGTGCAGGTATTGACAAGTGTTTTTGCAGGTCACCAACATCATCTCGAGGATACTAACAAGTTTTTGTAGGTTTCCTTCATCTTTGTTTAAAACACTTCAATTGGAAACTTAAAACGAACCCTTGCATGTTAGCTTAGACACATATTTTGATTTGGTGTAATAAAATTGAACAAACAAACAAATCTTTGTGTGTGTGTGTATGTCAAACATTTAAATTTGGTGTCCTAAAGTTCACAAATTGTGTGCCAACAACTATCAAAACACTTTGATTTTGGGCTTTAAAAAGAACCACAAATTGCATCAATTCTAATCATTAGATTTAAAAAGAACAACAATCTGCATTCTTCACTCATATAATCAAGAAAACCAATTTAAATTGTGTGAAGTGTTTTCATGATTTGTGTTGGTAATGTGAAAAGTGTATGCTCTTCTCTCGCACCATTTGGTGACCTTGGGAATCAAAAGCTTCTCACAAAACTTGCATTAATCACCCCCAACATAATCCAAAGAACTAAAATGAACCATGTTTAGTGTGATGCAAACATAAAGAATACGTATGCTCTCCCCTTGCATCTTTGTATGAACTTGGGGATCAAAAGTATTTTTGTGATTATGTTGCTTTTGTTAATCCTTAGAGGGCCTACCACCCTGCTTCGAAAGGTGGGAATGACCCAAACGGCAACAAGTTAAAGCCAAGATCTTTCAAGCCACTATATAAAATAAGGTGTTTGGGATGAAAGTCACAAGCAACAGGTGTTGTTTTGTTATACCGACAGCCAACCTCCCCCAAAACCCTCCAAGGCATAACCCTTGGAGGCTGGGAGAGTAGCACTCCTGCACGTATAACCACCTAAATGAAAGCACTTACTACGAACCTTTGTTTAGCAAGCGAAAATCCTTCTATTTGTTGACGTAGAAGGGAAACCTTTGAAGCGGCCCCAATTCATGCGGTTCTTAGCCAAGGTAGTAAGGATAATCTAAAGGTTTGGTGAGGGACAAGCCTTATAAGAAACCTGGATCTTGGTATGCGTGAGAAGTGTGTGTAATTGTAAGGAGGAGCTGGTGCTACCAAGATCCTAGAGCTACCCGCTTTGAATAGGCGTAGCTAGGGGATTCAACAAATACTGTCATATCTTCACCTTAGGTTGTGCAAAGTGCTTGTTTAACAAAATCACACGTCATTTCACAAACAAAAATCTTGGTTATTGTGTGTTCATGTGCTTAATTGTGTGTTAATGTGCTTAAATTATTCTCAAACAAATTGCCAATAGACATTGAAAACCATTTGATCGAACTTCAATCAAAGAAAATCCAAATTTGCCATCAAAATCTATCTTTTTCAGGACCTCAACCAACACTGCCCTGTATCAGCACCATCTCTGTCTGATTTTGGCACCATTTCACCTGTGGATTGGCGCTATTTTCAAATTGACTTGCCTGAGACAAAGACCCATTCAGTTGTGATCTTCACCGTCTGCTCTACCATAATCCATATTCACCTTCCAAAAATCTGACAATAGTCCATCCATTTTCTTCTCAAAATTTTCCAAATCATACCTTCACTTTGACCTTAGAGAATCAATCACTATCATTGTTGGACCATTTGCTATATCAAACCCACTCAAATTCGTTTCCACTCATCCTTATTGATCTTTGCATACCTTTTTGGACCATAACAAAAAATCCTTGTCACAAGAAATCATTCCAAAAATCCAAAAAAACCTACCCAAAATCTTCCAAAATCAAAAACACCCATCAAAAAATCATCATCAACCAAAAACTTGTCATCCCTTTGAGCTAAAGCTAGATCTATATTTTATCCTACACATCATATCTTGCTTGGAGAGTCAATAATCTACCTTCCAAGTGAAATAATCATCCTTCTTTGTGTAAGGTCATTAGTCTACCCCAAACAAAGAAAAACATCCATTTGTGCGACACAAATCTAGATCTTACCTAAGCTTAATTTGTTGACCACCAAATCCTTTTGAAAAAGCATCATCCTAATCCCTCATATCAAATGTCAAAATCAAACATCAACAATCTCTTCAAAACAAATGTCATCTACCACCTACTTTTTGGTCCAAAATTGTTCAAAAAATCAATATCATCCACTCGTACCACCCTTAGATTAAAACCTTTAGAAAGACATATCGATCTTTCACCACATCCTCTCTTCTAATCCATCTCACTACCAAATTCATATTTGGGTCCAACAAATTAATCCAAATTCTCTAAGGTCTCCATCCCCATTTCATCCCATCTCCAAATCAAATCCATACACTTGCATGCCCATAACTAGATCACAACACAAGAAAAACCAAGAAATGGCAGAATCCAGACAATATGGCAGCATAGGAATGCCTAACACCAACAGCAACAACATACCCATCAATCAAACATACAACCCACCTACGTACTCTTACATCCCCCCATATAATCCCAATGAAAATCCCTTCCATTTCTTACAACAACAACCACCACCACCACAAAACATCCCCACCATATCCCAAGATGATCTAGATGTCTTGACCTTCACACAAGATGCTGATAACATGGACATGCTTGACAAAGTCCTAAGGTCGGATCCAAATAGATTTCTTGATTATCTCCTCAAAATTGGTGCCCAACAACCCCATAACACGACCTCATCACAACCATCCACCTCTAACACTACTCCTACCACATTAAACACCCAAACATCTACATCAAACACCCAACCTATCATCTCTCAAATGTCAACACCCACCATATCTACCGCCACCACAAGCTCTACCGCTACCACATCAACAATCCCCACAAGTGTCGCCATCCCTACCACCTCCCAACCTGTTACCACATCCACTACCACAACTACCATAAACCCTTCTGTTCCCCAAATCACCTTGGGCATACAAGGAAACATCACGCATGCAAGTACCTCCATGAGTGTGCCTCCACCCAACCCTTAAACCATAGCATACCTACGACAATTATTCTCACAGCCACCTCACAATGTGTCCAACCCATCCAACGTCCACCTATCCAACGTCAATCTGTTTAATGTCATGTATCCACATAATCCCATCACTTCATCAACACAACATCAAACCAATCCCCAAATACCACCACATATTCTCCAACAACTCCACACATATCAACAACATCAAGCACAAATCAACCAAAACACCAACCCCTAGTACCAAAGCCTCAACCCAACAAATCTCCAACACCAAATCCCACCCCATCTCCAACATCTCACCAATCAACAGACCTACATACAACAACCACAACAACCACAAGATCTCACAAACGTTGTATAGGCCTTGATCCAAAAGGTAGACGACATGCAAACTGGGGGCAAGCGCAAACACTATTCCTTTGAGGACATTTGCCCCTATCCATTTGATCGCACATTGTTCCCCAAGAACTTTGAGACACCTAAATTTGACAAATACAAGGGAAAGGGAGACCCTAGGGATCATCTTAGGGAGTTCTACATCGCTTGCTTAGAAGTCTCAAATAATGATACCTATCTAATGAGACTATTTCTAAGAACCCTCGACGGTCAAGCCGCTGAATGGTTCACACATCTTCCCCCAGGCATTTGGACTTTCCCTGAGCTGGCTGAAAAATTTGTAAACCATTTCTCCTACAACTTTGAGCACAAAATGTCTATGACAGACCTTTGCAACACCAAACAAAAGAATGGAGAGGCCTTCACTTCCTTCTTGCAAAGGTGGAGAGGCTTAGCAAGCAAACTCCCATGGCCAATTCTTGAAAAACAACTCGTCACCATGTTTGTGACCAACCTCAATCAGGAATTAGGGTTCCATTTACAAATTCTTTGTGCATCCGCCTTTGAAGAGGTCATTGATAAAGGTATCACCATCGAACGGGCCCTCATTGCCAAGGGTTCCATCAAATTGTATGATTACAAATCCAACAACAATAACAACAACAACAACAACAGCAACAACAACAACAAACCCCATATCAACACCCCTAATACAAACAACAACACCAACACACAATCAAATGACAAGTCACACTATTGGGGGAAGAACAAGAACACTTTGAATGACAGTGTCACAGATGTGAAAGCTGTCCAACATGTACAGAATCAAACACCTGCACATACCTATGCCACTAATGTAAATAACCAAAGAGGGCAAGCTAAACCATGCAAACCTCAAAGACAATTTACACCCTTAGGGGAACCCATCGAGGACATCCTCGATAGATGCCTCAAGAAAGGTTTGATCACACTCCCGCCTGTTAGACCCCATCAAGAGAATGAACTCAAAGCTGAGTGGTACAATGAAAATGACTACTGTGAATACCACTGCATTGCGGGTCATAAAACTACTAACTGCATGCAACTAAAGCATTGCATCCAAGACCTTATAGATCAAAATCAAGTCAGCCTTGATCAAAGAGTCCAACCATCGCCAAACACCAACCTCGGAGCTTACAAGGATCCACTGCCCAACCATAATAAATCCTCCTCATCCAATCAAACATACAATGTCACCCCACCACCCGCATCCTATGACTATCATAGGGCAGATAGAACCATCATCCCACCATGTCAACACAATCACCATTCGGGCACAAGCACTCGATTGTGCAGTCACAACCCGTCATGGCCGTGTATCCATCTATACAGTCCCTACCACTGGACAAATACCTGCATCCACATCCGATCCCCTAACCCCTCGCCCAACCACACGTCTAACACCTACCAATCAGTATAACCTCCTAGAGCATCTAGGAAAGACACCCACACAAATCTCTATCCTTGAGTTACTCCGCACATCACCCCTTCACAAGGACGTCCTTGACAAAGCACTCTTGCAAACTCAAGTACCCACCAACTTGAATGTGACCCAATTCCAAGCCATGGTAGGACATATCACCGCACCTCACCATCTCACATTTTTAGAAAAGGATCTTCTCGCTTCTGAACACCTACATAATGATGCCTTACACATCGAAGTCCGTATCCACAAACACATAATCAAAAGAGTCTTAATAGATGGTGGCTCCGGCCTAAACATATGCACTCTTAAACTATTAAAACACTTGTGGTACTCCGATGTGGTTGTAGACACCAGCGAGTGCATCACAATCAAAGGCTATGATGACACTGAAAGGCTATCTGAAGGCACCATCGAGCTTCCTATTCAAGTAGGACAGAAAATATTGGAAACAAAATGTCAAGTCCTTGATCTTGATCTCCCCTACAACATTCTTCTTGGCCGACCATGGATCCATGCCATGCAAGCCATCCCATCCACATTCCATCAATGCCTCGAGTTCCCTCACAACGGCACGGAAGTAACTATCTATGCCGACCCTCGCCCCTTCCAATACTGTAGTTTTCTGGAAGGCCACAACCACACCTTCTTCCCATACAACAAAGACACCACCAAAGCCAATCCAACAACATCCACCTCATACATCAACCCCGCCAACATCACCACCACTTCATCCCAAGCACCTCCACCACCCAAGGTCAAGATCAAGCTCAGTGACATGGGATGTGGGGAATACGATGTGCACGGTACCTTTTGTGTGGGCACATTATCCAATCCTAAAACGTTCAGCATCCCAAAGACAGAAGCAACCAACATAGTGGTCATCAAGTGCAAACCATCGTCCATCTTTGAGAAGAAACATCTCTTGGATCAGGATGTACTCAAGAATATCTCATCCTAGCTATATAAGGACGAAGAAATAGAACAAGAAGCTCCCACCATACCAACAGAAATCTATGGTAAAGGGTCTGAAATTGTCAAAAACATGGGTTACAAAGGACAAGGCGGTACCGGCCTTCATGAGCAGGGGATCGTGGAACCCATCCAAGCAATAAGAAACCCCTATACCCAAGGTTAGGATATGGTCAAAGACAACGTATCCTCACTACCGGCGAATGTATCTTAGTCAAGGTTGCTACAGTCTCCCCTGAAGTCGACAATGTCAATGAAACAGACCATCAAGACTCCTTTAGTGACTTTGCCGATTTCTTTGACTCATCCATATGCACCATCCACACAGTCACCACCCTAGCCTCATCCTCCAATGACTTACCACTGGTATACCCAGAACTTATAGATTGGGACCAACAGGGACCTCTTGTCTTTGACATAGCACCAAATGATGAGGCCATTTCTGAAATGATGGGGGTTAGAGATCACTTCACCTTGGGAGATCATAGAGCAGGATACATCATGGAACTTGACATGCATGCCTATTTAGGAGAGACAACCCCTGCTTCCAGTCATAAAAACATAAAAATCAAAAATGGATCTGATGGTGAAAACTGTTCTGCGGCAGTGTCAGATCCCAAAAAAGTAAAAACAAAAGACGTATCTCCTGGTGAAAACCTCCATGAGGCACTAGGAGATGGAAGCATGGGCCTTCCTGAGATAGACAAGGTTTATCCAGATAGGTCACCTATCCTAGTTGAGCCAGCCCAAGAGACGAATCTTGGGATAGAAGAAGAACCGAAAATCACTTTCAAGGTAGAATCTCTTAGCACACAAGAACAGGAAAACTTCTTGACATTCTTCAAATGCTGAAATAGCAATTTTGCATGGACCTATGCAGACATGCCAAGGCTAGATCCTGCATTGGTTGTTCATCACCTTGTAGTATGCCCTGATGCGAAACTAGTAAAGCAGAAACTTAGAAAAATGAATCCTCAGGTGGCCCTCCTTGTCAAAGCAGAGCTAAAGAAACTATTGGATGTTGGGTTCATTCGCCCAATTGATTATCCTGAATGGGTTTCAAACCTAGTACCAGTAGCCAAATTAGATGGCCAAATCTGCTACTGCGCTGACTTTAGAGACCTCAATAAAGTCTGTCCAAAGGATGACTTCCCACTACCAAACATCGACATGATAGTGGATCTTACGACAGGACATGAGATACTGTCCCTCATGGATGGTTTCTCAGGATATAACCAAATCAAAATCACCGAAGAGGATCAACATAAGACAGCCTTCATATGCCCATGGAGAACATACTGTTGGGTTGTAATGCCATTTGGCCTAAAAAATGCCAGAGCTACATATCAAAGAGCTATGACTGTCATCTTCCATGACCTTTTCCACCACATCATGGAAGACTATGTGGACGACTTACTAGGGAAATCGAAGACAAGAGAAGAACACCTAGATGTCTTGGCCAAGATCTTCGACTGATTAGAGCAATACAATGTTCACCTAAATCCAAAGAAGTGTGTCTTCGGGGTCACCTCCGGAAAACTCTTGGGATACATAGTTTCCAGAAGAGGAATCGAGGTAGATCCCACAAAGGTCAAGGCCATCATCAAAATGCCTCCTCCAAAAACATTGAAACAGCTAAGAAGTCTACAAGGAAAACTCTAGTCTATCTATTGGTTCATTACCCAACTTGCTGATAAATGCCAACCATTCCAGCATCTACTCTGAAAAGATATAGCTTTTGTCTAGAACACTTAGTGTCAGGATGCCTTTGATCAACTAAAAGAATACCTAGCTAATCCTCCTGTGCTAACTCCACCAAGGCAAGGAGAACCCCTCTTGTTATACATCTCCACAATAGACACAACTATCGGAGCCTTACTAGCACAACACGATGAACAAGGGAAAGAAAGAGCCATCTATTACATTAGCCGTACCTTGATCTCATATGAGCTAAACTACACACAAATTGAATGAGCATGTCTAGCCCTCATCTTTACATCACAAAAATTAAGACACTACATGCTCAATCACAAGACCAAGCTCATCGCCAAGATTGATCCATTGAAATATCTGCTAAATAGAGCTACTCTTACTGGGAGAATGGCAAAATGGGTCATGATTCTCACTGAATTTGACATTGAATACACTAAGAGAAAATCCATCAAAGGACAGGTTATCGCCGATCAGTTAGCTGAAGCACCTATTCTGGCAGAACATCCTACACTGGCAAAATTTCGTGATGAAGCCATCTTGACAATAACACCAGCAATAGAAACATGGAAAATGTACTTTGATGGATCATACACATATAGAGGCTCGGGGGCAGGTGTCCTGTTTGTTACCCCTCAAGGCAACACCATCCCTAACTCCTTCAAAATCACATTCCCATGTACCAATAACGTGGCAGAATATGAGGCCCTCATCACAGGTCTCCGCATGGCAATAAAAGGGAAAATTGAGAACCTGACTATGTATGGAGATTCTCAATTGGTCGTTCGACAGGTAAATAATGAGTACAAGACTAAAGATGATAAGCTCCTACCCTACAAAAAGATGGTCGATGATTTCAAAGACTACTTCCATGACATCCACTTCGAGCAAATCCCAAGGCTTAACAACAAAGCTGCAGACGCCATGGCTACCATTGGATCTCTGGTTGACATGAAGAAAGATAGTAAGAAATGTGAGTTCCTAATAGAAGAACTCCCCATCCCAGCATATGATGTTCCTTAATTAGAACTACTGTGCAAGGTCATTAGTCCCCTATCCCCATGGTATCAGGAAACCTACCTATACCTCCACGATAATATCCTCCCCCCTAACCTATCCACCTCACAGAGAAAATCATTCATCCGTTGAGCCTCCCATTTCATCCTTGTAGGCGACACTCTGTACAAAAGGAGTCTTGATGGCACGCTTCTATGATGTTTAGACTCTAGGGAAGCTGAGGTAGCCTTGGAAGAGGTACACGTAGGCATCTGTGGGGCACATTCAAGTGGACCTACTCTTTCTAAAAAGATCCTTAGGACCGGATATTATTAGCCAACCATGGACTGAGACGCCTACCAGTTTATCAAAAAATGCCTACCTTGTCAACAGCATGGCGATCTCATCCATGTACCAGCACAGGAGTTGCAACCCATCACAATGCTGTGGCCTTTCTCACAGTGGGGACTCGACCTCGTAGGGAAAATACATCCCCCATCCTCCAATGGCCATAAGTTCATAATCACTGCTACCGAGTACTTCACAAAGTGGGTGGAAGCAATACCACTCACCTTCACCACTGGCATCCAAATTTCCAAGTTTATCCTCCACTATATCATCTGTTGCTATGGTATACCTCATTCCATCGTCACCGACAATGGAAAGCCATTTAAGAAACAAGAAGTTCGCGCCTGGTGTGAAAAAATTGATATCAAACACCATTTCTCCATGCCGTATTACCCTCAAGGAAATGGTCAAGAAGAGGCTTCTAATAAAACCATCCTCTGCAATCTCAAGAAGACAGTCAATGAAGCTGGCCGCGATTGGCACCTCCAACTCAACCCTACCCTGTGGGCCTACTACACAAGCATCCTCACCCCCACAGGAGCCACTCCATTCTCACTAGTATTCAGATCTGAAGCCATTTTACCTATTGAGGTCAAACTCCCGTCCTTACGAGTATCCCTGCAAAACATAATCTCTGATGAGGAATACAGAGTCGCAAGGTTACATCAACTAGAACTATTGGATGAGAAATGCCTGAATGCATTGAACCACCTACAGGCATATCAAAACCGCTTCCGAAGAAGCTACAACAAGAGGATCAGAACCCAAAAATTTGAAGTAGGAGACCTTGTCCTTATGGAAAATCAGAAGAACCTGTAAGAGTGTCCTAAGCAAGGAAAGTTTGAACCCAATTGGCTAGGACCTTATGTCGTCACAGCCAACTATGGATTAGGAGCATATCAACTTACAACACCTGAGGGGCAGCCTCTGGATAGCCGATGAACATCCTACATCTAAAGAAATTTTATGCATAACCCATCCGATACCCCAAGTCAAAAAATAAAAAAAAATAGAAAAATCAAAAAACCAAAAAATTAAAAAATCAAGAAAAACCCGAGTGCAATAAAAACTTCCAATGGTGAAATCACTTCAGTGATGCCTTGGATAAGTACCATGATGAAAACCTGTTTTAGGCGCCATGTGTAGTGGTCGATTTTACCATCTAATAAGTCATCTTTCTGTCACACCACTCCATACCGCACACATCCCATGACTTGGAATTGAGAAACATCAAGCCCTATCGCCCAACCCCGCACCATCCCATCCCAAGGCTAACTCATGGAACGAGGATCCTTGTAAGCTCCTTTTTGTACAACCAAAATAAAAAAATCCAAAAACAATACAAAATCAAAAAAATCCAAAAATAATACAAAATCAAAAAATCCAAAAATAGTAGAAAATACAGAAAAGCCAAAAACAACATAACTCACTGCGAACCACCCCATACATCACTCTCACTATCAAAACATACATCAATCTTCACCATCACAACCATCATAAACCATACCCACATCATCAAGTCATACCAGAACGAATATTCATTTTGCCTGCATCTTGAAAGTACCTTGATCCCGTGGATACAGGGTATGTAGGCAGTCTGGAATACGAAGGACGTTTCCAGTACTTAGGTACATAAGATGCACCCATCCAACCCGTTTGGATGGTCTCCATTCACTGAGCTTTCTAGATCTAATAAATAATACACACGCTACGTATACACTCGAAACATGTCTCCTAATGCAAAAATCATCAATCAACATACCAACCATAATCCTACACATGGCCAGACTGTCCTTTTGCTCACCTTTCAAAAATTGCCCAATCAAATCCAACTAATTTGCATCCTAGGATATATCTTTCCCACAATGGACAAAAATATGTCATCCTAACACGTCTCTTGACAAAAGCACACAAAGGCTATTTGTATCTTTTTGTTGGTCTTTCTGATTATTGTTTTTTATCTTTTGGCTCACTCTAAGTCATCTCCAAAGCTACCTTGATCTCATTATATCATGGTAAGTAGCGGACAACACTTGTAGTAGACATAGTTATTATTTCTGTAGGTTGTGCTTGTGGGTTGGTTTCATTACTCTAGGAATAGTATTCATATTTTGAAGCCTGGGTCAGTTCTAGCATGATGTGCCCCATTTGCATATATAGGCATCAAAACCTTATATGTACTATTCACACTCATCGCTATGAGTCCCCTTCCTAGGCTAGGCAAGATTATACTACCTTGGGCATGCATGAAATCAACCTATTGTTTGTGGGTCTAGTCTATGCAATTGTGGGATATATATCATCACCTAGGTCATTTCATACCTTTGTGAGCTGTATCCTACATTGCAATAATAAACTAAGAAATGCTTTCAATTAATCTTATGCAACTACTACTACTAGCTCAAAATCATCATTCTAAACAACTATACCATCTCAGCCTAGATTTGATAATCACTTACCCCCCCAAACCTATCCAATCCCCTCGATAATCCCATTCCCCCACTGTATCTCCACTCAACACATCCTGAACTAAAGTAAAACCCCCTCAATGATGTGGTGTCTTATGACCTAACAATCCTCTCGTCTCCCCACCCCCATTCTCTAGACACTCCTAATCCTATCCATACCCCATCCATACACCCCCATCTTCTCCCCACCTGATCCCCTCTCCCACAGCCTCACCACTCAGGGTTGAACAAAGAACATCATGTGTATTAGGACTTGATCATCTCACCTACCACCTAGTTTGCATCCCACCCATCACCTAGCTTGCATCCCGCATATCATATCATTAGGTTCATTTCATAATCATTTAATCTCATAATCATTTAGGTTCATTTGCATCTCATTTAGGTTCATTTTAGAATCTTTTAAGTTGCATCTCATTTAGGTTCATTTTAAATCCTTTTGCATCTCATTTGGTTCATTTTAAATCATTTTCCATCTCATTTAGAATCTTTTAAATATCATATCATTAGGTTCATTTTAGAATCTTTTAAGTTGCATTTCATTTAGGTTCATTTTAGAATCATTTAACTTGCAAAATTATTTTAAATTTGCACTATCATTAGGTTCATTTAATAAATCATCACATTATATTCCATATATCATTGCATAAACACTAGTGACATTTAGTTACATTACATCATCACAATCATAATCATTTAAACTGCATTTAACAATCATCTAGTTGAATATACATATTTCCATACATGTGTTTATTTCGATAAACATACATTTCCATTGCATCACATTTTTGCATCCATAATAAATGTTTATTAATCTGAACATTTAGTTGCATTATACATCATATAGTCCATAGATCACAAACCATGCATATATCAAAATAAGTAAACTATCATTACATCCATCATAGGTGCATCCATAACATCAAAAACATAATGGCATAAAACACAATGCATCCATAGCATATAAATCCATAAAGCATACTGCATCCATCACATAGGCATCATCATAATAGAACATCATAAACAAACACATGACCATCAAAAAAGCATCACATCATATATAACCACCGCAAAAAATATACATCGCTCATATACACATAAAAAATATAAAGTCCTGATACAATGCCTCTAAGGGCTACAATGATACAATGTCACATAGAGGAGCCCCTCTCTGATGGAGTCAGGGATCCTAATCCTGGTGATGCCTGTGGCCCTGTTGGTGGCTACAGCGGTGCCTATGGCTATGGATGTACCTACACCTGTGGAACCTACTGGGGCACGTACGAGGGAGGAGGCATCGTCTGCTGAACCAACTGAACTGATCTAGATCTGTGTGACCTAGATGCCCTTGATCCACTGACCTAGCTGTAGCTCGGGGCATGCTGCTCTGCTAGCACTGCCGCATAATAGAGACCCTGATAATACTCCAGCGGCGCTCTGGCCTCTGTCAAATCCCCCTGAACTTGAGTTAGCTGTCCCTGTAACTGATATGACTATGTCTATGCCTGGGACAACTGAGTCTGCATCACTGTCAACACAGGGGCCATACGAGCACCAGAAGTCTGCAAAGCAGTCTCTACCTGCTGTGCTCTCAAAAATGCTGCATCTCGCTCTCTAGTCAAAACCTCTATATTACCTTGCACCTGGGCTAGCTGTGCTTGCAATGTAGCTGCCTATCCATCTGACCCATCCAATAATGATAATGTCCCCTGCAACTGAACCAACTCTACATCACAGCTCTCTAATACCTCCTGTAGGCTGGCCACCTTTGCTCGTAGGGTCTCCATCTCCTCCTCCTCACCTTGAGGCTGCCGACAAGGTGTGTGCCTCTCAACCTCTACCTCTCCAACTATCCCTGAGGGGCCTGCTACTGTTGCGCTACCTGTGGTGGGGGTAGATCACCCCTATCCACCCTCAGCTGTCCCCCACGCCGCCAAGGTCCTCTAGGTTGTCTCCCCACTCTAATCTACACCTATTCAACAGGCACCTACTGAACAGGTACCTGCTGCCCCACCTACCCCTGTCCTGCTGCCACTGCCGCCAGTACATCCATCAGCTGACCATCCCTACCAACCAACCTCTCCTCTCCATCTACTCCAACCTCCACGAGATCATCTCCGATGATCTCCTCCCCCTCCTCCAGGAAATCATCCCCATCTGAGTCATCATCCCCACCATCATCTGAATCATCATCATCTGACCCCACTGCCTCCTCCGCAGGAACTACCTCTGTCAGGTTCGTAAACCGAGACAGCCACTACATCTGCCATCATATGTCATAGGCAAGAGTAGTGCCTGCATCCCGGATCATGCTTCCCCAATCCCACCGCACTGGCTGTAAAGCTGCAAAGTCATCTCGAGCAACCTATGGCTGTATGGCTGTAGGCCAAAAGGGTGCATCGATGGGTCTGAGCAAAAATAGCCATCTACTGTGGCATGTCCTGCCTCAATCCAAACTGCCGCATCACCCATGACGGTAGGTACATATCTATCATGTGGTCTCCTCGACCCACCAGGTATAGCTACTGAAAAGTAAAGGGCAGGTGCAAATCATCATCTGGCCATGGCTCCACTTCGATGTACGGTCGCCAGGTAACCTGAATACAATCATCCAGCAACCGCCTCTAGTACCACACCTGTCCAA
Organism: Cunninghamia lanceolata; assembly: GCA_027924645.1. Classification (NCBI taxonomy): domain Eukaryota; kingdom Viridiplantae; phylum Streptophyta; class Pinopsida; order Cupressales; family Cupressaceae; genus Cunninghamia; species Cunninghamia lanceolata. The sequence continues at coordinate 2,724,186 of BSBN01000905.1, forward strand.
TGTAGGTGTACTCTGCATCCTGATATAAAAACACAAAGGCCTCAAATGGCCGACAATAATACCCACACGTCAGCCGAGTAACTATGATGTGCTCCCAAATCCACACATGTAGCAGAGTAACCCCAGTTGATAATGCAGAATCATGAAGATAGACCACTGTATGCATCTCATGATACAACTGCCCTAGCATAGCCAGTCCCTAGGCATACACGGTCTCATCCCTCACCATCCCCTCAATCATCTCCCCCCAGCCAACTGGAAAACCCCTGCTTCTCCTATCAGGCATAACCACCCCACCAATCAAAGCACATAGGAATAAGCTAAAGGGATCTGCACCCATGGCCAACGTCCCCTCGTAGCTCATCTCCTGACCATCTGCTGATAGCATAATATGGTCCTCACCAAATACCTTGATCAAGGCCCTCTGTCCCCTCGTATCATACCTAACCCGCCGGCCTCGAATAGGTAGATTAAGGATGCGATAAACATCCTCAAGTGTGATCGTGATCTCACTAGTCGGTAGCAAGAATGTATAGGTCTCTGAACAGTACCGCTCCACAATTGCTGTCATCAGAGCTCGATGAGCTTGAAGCACTGGCATCGATGCCACCATCAAAAGCCCCAACCTAGCTAGTCGAGCCCGCATAGCATCATCAAAATGGTCAAATAGTGCCATCACAAATGGCATGCATCGCTTCCGTGAATACACTATAAACGATGTCGTATCCTGCATCCACAACTTTCTGGTCAGATATTGACCTATCTTTCTCTGAACCAACCCCTTTCTTCTAAATGTCTAAAAAAGCCAGAATCATTTGGCACCAAAATAGACAATGATTTGCATCATTTTCAAAATGGCACTACTACTTCTTTTAAATAATGCTATTACAGTAAATAGTGCCACTACGCAATACACTTTGCGCTAATCCCAAACATTGCGCTACTGCGCACTATACATAGCACCATTTTACCAAATGGCGTCACCCTACCATTTGGCACTAATCCAGTGAATAGTACCAATTCTAACAAAAGCGCTAATATTCTATATTGCGCCAATCCCCTGTATAGTGCTAAAATGGAAAATAGCAATACTATCTGAAATAGCACTAGTTCACAACATAGTGCTACCCAAATATGCAATTGGCGCTAAAACGCCAAACCCTAACCAACTTCCAATATTGTGCTATTTCAAAAAATTGCGCTAAAATACCCACCAAATGGTGATAAACCACCCTAATTCTACCATGGCAGATAGCACCAATCCGGAGGATGGTGCTAATCCGCCTAGCTTTTGGCTCTACGCACTCCAATCCCAATTCTTGAACACAAAAAAAGTGATAAAAACACAAAAATTGAAAAGTCAGGGTTAGACCCTACCTGAGGTCCAGCCTCTGATGCCTGACCAAACGATCAGAACCACTCAGAGATGTGATGAAGTCATGGGAACTAGGGGTTGTGGTCAGCCATCTCTCCTTCACTCCTTCTTCTCAACAGTCAAATGTGTGTAAATGTGGCACTCTTAGGGCCCACTTCTTCTAATATAGCATGCCATGTCATCCCCCACCCACTCTTTTTCCCCTCCAGGGTGTAGATCTCAGCCTTTTTTCTTCATTTTTCTTCCTGTCATCCTCTTTTTCCATCCCCTATCCAAATTTCACTCCCATCGCATCCTTTCAAGAACTCGCCCAAAAATTTTTTATTTTTCCCACCAACCTCTCGAGGGGGCATCCCTTATCCATCTTACTCCTTCCCAGCAGCTAGGGCATGTTTTTCTTCGACATGACACTACTTCCCTCCTAGGTCCTGATGCCATGTTAAAGAGAGGCAAATGTAGACACCTAAAAATGTCTCTTACCATCAAACCGACTCCCAACATCCCTAAACTATCATTTTCCCTTCTAATCAATTAATTAAATTTTTATTTAATTAATTATCCCTTCATCACCCATTTTTTCCATCATTTTATCTTCAAAAATGAATTAATTTCATTAATTCAATAGTCTCAACCTTAGCCAATTGATTTAAAAAATATGCAATATTTATTTAATCAATTTCCCCCTTTTTCACTAAATCCAATTAATTAGCTAAACCATGTTTAACTAATTAATTCAGCCTATTAATTGACCTATCCCTACCCTAGACCATTAAATAGCTATTATTTAATTGCCTACCCTAGCCTACCTCATCTTAGCCCTAGGATTAATTAAATAAAACCTATGTTTAATTAATCCTAACCCCTCATTTGGGTGGTCAAACCTAGCTTAACACCCTTCCCCACATCCTCCAAATAAAAAATTGAAATAAATCCACATAAGTTAATTTTTTTATTTTAAAACATCCCACATCACAATTAATTCTCCTTACACCCCCTTACCTCACCCATACTCATTTATTTCCACTTATCTCTAAATGAATTTTTAACTCATTTTATATTCCCCCATATGAATCTTTAATTCAAAAATAATCCTTCACACCCATGCTCATTTAATTACCCCTTTTCCCAAAATGAATAAAAGATTTATTTTTATTCCTAGCCCTCCATTCCTCCAAGATCAAATCTAGGCCCTCCACATCACTTTTATCCTCCACCATTGATCTTCCCAATCAATCTCCACCCTTGGATCAAAATCCCTTCCAAAAATCTATAAATACAACATCTCTCAACCCATTTTTGGATCCAATTTTCAAGTAATGTTACCATGTCCAAATCTCTATTGAGCTAGAATTGTGAAGTTGCATAATTAGGATAGCATTTCACATTAGAATCACTTGTCTAGGGAATATCATGTCTTAGGAGCTCTTGGGTGTAAGCTTCCTCCTCCCTTGATGAGATTGGGTCTTCATGTGAAGGTATAAACTTTGTGTGTTTATTTGCATTTAGTTTGTGTTTTGACTTTATTTTGATTTCTTAATCTACACTTATGCTTGGAGAAACTGATCAAGTAGCAAGAAAAACAGAAGACATCCTCCGGAATGCCTTCAAAAGATTCAATCTTCCTATTATAGAGGAAATAGATGAAGAACCTTCTACCATGGATGTTGAAGGATTAAATGCATCAAATGAAGAATCTTCTGACAAAAATGTAGAAGGGTCAAAAGAGGTAGATGAAGAGAAGTCTAAGGACTTTGATTCCTCTGTTTTGGAAGAGGAAGTTCATGAAGCAGTTAACATCTCTCCTCCGGATCCCACTGCAGACATTCTAGATCCAGGAACTAAAGGAGAAGGAAGAAAAGAGGAGAAAGTGAGTCAAGAAGAGGAGGTAAAGGGAAAAGAAGAAGAAGAAATAGAGAAGATCTCTGACGACAGTTCAGAGATTCCAAAAGAAAAGAAGACTCAGTCTCTGGCAAGAGACACTGCAAAGGTAGTGAAGAATTTCTTGAACAAAGAGATGATGGAGATAGATGAACCAAAACTATTCCAAGGACCACTAAATTTTGATTCCCTCTCTCTGGTCCAGACAATGAATATAGCATCTTTTGCCCAAGCTAAAGCAAAAGAAAAACTTCTAAAATCTCACATGGAAGACTATGAGCTATTAGAGATTACATCCGTGATGCTGGAGAAGATCATGCCATCCTTTCAAAAGGATCCTTCAGTCTCTCCATCTGGTAACTTGAAATCTCTGGTAAACTCTGTCAGCACTCATTTTGATTCTTTAGAGAAATTCGCAGAAGAAAAGGTCTGGAAAGAGTTTTTGGGAAAAAGATTCACTGAAGTATAGGGACTCATTGCTAATGATAGGAGGACCTTAGATATTGGGATAAAGAGCCTTGAAAATGCTCTTAAAGATGGTGGGGACATATACAAATTTTGATCCCCTCACTACATCCATAATGAATGAACAATGCTAGGCTATTGTCATTATAAATGAAATAAAGAGGCTAGTCAAAGAAAAGAAGAATATAATAAACAGGATGAGTGAACTTAGAGGGATAATTATCCCTAAGTTAGAGGCAATGCATGAGGCCTTAACAGATGCTCAGACTACAACCCGGACCAGTGATATGACAGACTTAAGAAGAACAGAAGCATATGCATTTTTGTTGAGTGGTCACATCTCCATTTTGGACAGGATGAAGTAGAGCTAGGCCACAGAGTTTGTACAGTTGAAGGCCACTTTTGCGGATATACTAAAGTATATTTAAGTATAACATGTATATATATACTTATGTGGCTATGTATAGGTTAATTTTTTTACAAATTTTGGTGTACGGATTCCGCCCTTTGCCATTGATGTCAAAGGGGGAGTGAGGAGTAGTGAAAAATGTGGAATCCAGCTAAGGGGGAGCTCTGGTAAAATAGTGCATAAGACAGAGCATCAGCCAAGGGGGAGTTTGCTATGACACTTAGTCATTTTTCACTAAGTGTTGCCATCAATGCCAAAGGGGGAGATTGTTGGCAAGAGACACTGTGTGGCTTCATGAGTGTTGTCATTGATGGCAACAAAGTCTATCCCACACATCCACAGCACATAGTATGCCTATACCAGAAGTCAGATTGAAGAGTGTTTTGGTCCGGTGAACAAGAACAGAGCATGCAACAAGGTTTGACAATTAGGTCTGGATCTCTCAGATGGTGTAACTCAGCATGTTGTGGACTTGGACAAGTCAAGAGGAGTATCATGACTACTATATTCCAGAGATTGAGCCTCCAGTGATAAAACATGGAAAAGATATGAGCATCTAAGTATTGGGTTCTAGACAAGCAGAGCAGACTGAGGAAGAACTGACCGGCAGAGTATCAGACTTCAATTCGGATGAGTAAGCTTAGTTGATCAAGATATTTGAGTGATCATACAATGTCGATTGACATAATTGATGACTTCTATGTCTGTGTTTTTGATATGCATCACAAATCAAGTATGGATTCAGCTGACAGATCAATATCTTGTAAATATCTTGAGTATTTTGGTTGATGACTAGAAAGTTGTTGAAATCCTTGGTGCGGATATATATACTAGATGGATTCTAGTATGAAGGTGTGTGTGTATAGATGTGATGAAATAAGGTGTGAGGAAAGGTAGAGATAAGTGTGGAAGTAGCAATACAAGTCTAGTATGTGACAGAGTAGCAACACTAGAGCAGAAGAAGAATGAAGTGCATTAGATCAGTATATTGAACCTAACCGAAACTAAACTTTAGCATTTGTAGATGCCTCTCATTAGTTCAAACACCTGGTTACCTTCTATAAACTCTGTAGATAGTGAGTCTCTTGTAGATAGTGTGCCTCTTGTGAGCAGTGTGCTCTGGCAGTGAGCCCTAATTGACAAGTGTCATTTTGTACTTCTTATTCTTTTAATAGAGAATATAATCTTGGGTTAGTCACCCCATGGTTTTTCCCTTAACAGGGTTTTCCACGTAAAAATCCTTGTGTTATATGTGTTGACTTTATTTCTATTCTCATGATTATATATTCTTGTATGTTTTGATGCTGCACAAATTATAAAAGAAGAAAAAGTTAAGATAACATAGATAACTGATTCACCCCCCTCTTAGTTATCTGCGTTGTTTCCAACAATTTGTCCAAGATTTTTTTGACATAGGCATGTTCACAGTCAATTTTCAAATCTTTCAGTATGCAATACTCTCCAACACAAATCAGGCCCAAAACGGCGTTGGTTCACCATTACCTGAGAACTTTCGAGACAGACTTGCATAAAGTACTTCCAGTGATCAATTTAAATTCTTTGGAGGATGCAGGAAATAATGCTATCAGGAATCTGGGACACTCTAGTTTGCTTGCAGCAGCATCCTTCCCCATCACAGTGCAAAGTATCAAATTTGTAATTGCTTGTATGACGCATTACAATTCGGTCACAAGAGAAATCTAATCAAGAGATGGATGTGTGCTCTATAGTCTGAGGCCAAATGACATTGAGAAGTGTTTTTAAATAATAGTCTGGAGGGAAAATTTAACTGTTTCAATTGAAGAATGAAAGAGGGTTTGGAACAATGATAAAGAAAAATACCAGAAAAAGATTGCTCAGAGGTGGTTGAAGGAAAAGCAGAATGTCATGCCAAAGAACGTTGGACGTGGAGAGTTCAAGGAGGAACATGCAATAATGATTACTCTGATAAGCCGAATCATAGGTCAAACAAATGCTAACAAGTTCCAGCCTTAGATGTTTTACATCATGTCTCAGATTGTTGATGGAACTGAATTCTATGACTGGTCAACACTCATCAGTGATAGTCTCCACCAACAAATACTTGATTTTTAAAGGGCTCATGAATTCCACATGATGTCATACCTTGTGTAAATTCAGAGGTTTGAATGTCATTGGAACTTTGGGTATTCAGCATGTATATCACCATTTCCCGTAGTTAGAATTTTCTTAGGCTGAGCAACATTACAAGTGGGTAAATGATGCGTTCCTGATGCATGCAATGCGAGATATGGATAATGAGTTGCATATATGGTTTTTAGTAGATGCTAGAATGGCAATGGCAGAATGGACTGATTAGTTTATCCATTTTCCCACTTTTTCCTACATCAGAGTATATGGCTTCTCAAGAGAGCCAGCCATGTTGCCGAGATATCCTATAGATGAAATAGCATTTATGGAGTTTTTGAGGCAAGTCTATGAAGTTCATACATTTTTACATAGCAAACGCAAGGCAGCTTTCAATTTTCCAATTGGGATGCGTATTTACATATGCAGATCTGGAGCAGATGCCAAGGTAATTGGTAATGAATCATCCAAGTATGGTCTTAAGTTTTTCCATAGGAGGTCTTCATATGATCCTCGTGGTGTTTTTGCATCACACCTTAGTCAAAATTGTGTGCATACACATGCAGTTGAAGACTTCTAGGATAATTGTGCTGATGAGTTTGAAGTGCGAGAACACAGTTACAGTAGGTTCACTCTTCGGCAGTTGTCTGATATCCTGTCAAAAGATGTAGAGGGTTTATCATAAAATGGTGAAGTTCTACTTCCCATGTTTTTCAGAGATCAAGTTGAGCAACAACTATTGCCACCAGTTAATTGGTCAATAAAAGAGAACACTTCCATTGAAGAAAGAACGAGTTGAGTTGTTAAAAATAGTTTGATATTCTTGAAGAATAAGCAGAATGAGGATATTCTGGTAGTAGACCTGCTGGTTGTACTACCATCAAAACATTCCACTTCCAAACCAAAATGAAGGGTTAAAGCTATGAGTGTTCTTCCAGAAGGAACAAAAATGGCTAAGTTAAAGAGGAAAAAGAATGAGCCTCTAGCTCATGTCCAGCAGGAACAACCAGTAGTTGAATCAAAAGTTCCTGTTGAACAAACACTGCATGTTGAAGTATTACCTTCAAATCATGTTTCTCCACCTTCTTCACCAAGCACTTCTCCTATCCACATAGATTCAGAGCTAGATTCGTTGGTTCGTAACTCTGATACACATATTGGTTCTGTTGGTGCCTGAATTCACTGTCAGTTAATTTAGCAATTTTCATGTAGGCACCTTCCCAAAAAATCCAAAAAATTTTCTAAGTGTTGGCCCTCCTCAGCATTTTTCAACAGCAGCATCATATTTTCTCCGAAGTGGTCAGCATCATCATGATTTTCTGTCGACTAGATTTGTCATCAGGATCATCTTGTTTCAATATCGGGTGATGTTTGGATATCATCCCGATCCTGCAGTAGAGCTACAGTGCACCTTGATGTTCTTTGAGTTAAAGGGGTCATCATCATCATCCGGTTTACAGTGCATCGTGATATTTTGTTTCAGGGGTGATATTCTGAAATATCAGGTTATCTTACTAATATCACCCCGGCGCCTATATGGCGATGACGTCATCCGGATATGAGAGTTGCGTGGTATGTAGACGGGCGATGGTGACATCATCAGGACATGATGATGACGTCATCAGGATTTTTGAAGGCATCGGCGAGACCATGGGCATTGGCAAAGAAGTTTTGTATTGGCCCGATGGTCTATCTCTGGCCGATGGAGCGGATTGTAAGGTAGGCATCGGTGAGACAATTGAGATCGATGAGAGATTTGTGGGGTTGGCCAATGGCCTAAGTCTTAGCAATGGGCTTTTGGAGAAGGAGCATGTGTCGAGCGTGGCAAAAGCGCTCGACACCTATTATACATGCGGCCATATTTTTAAAGTGCTAGGGGGGTTTTCGCACCTTGCATGTGGGATTAATTTCCCTGCGTATTTGAAACCTGCAAAGAAGCATGTTTTGGCGGGAAGTTCTTTTTGAACGCAGCAACGGTTTCCAGGTAAAACGCGGGTGGTTGAGCCATCAATGGGTGATGGTACAAACGGTGAATCTGCCCGATTATGAATGAAGACACCAGTTGGCAGCGTAAGGCTCGAGGCCTCTCTTGTCTGTTGCAACAATAACTTTTGAGTGCCATTCCTTCTGAGATCTGTATTTGGCAGGATTTTTGGTCAACCATGTAATTATTGCTAGGGGTGCACTTTCTGGCCGATATAGGCAGACTGTGTTACCATTGTTTAGGTGGTTGAAGGCCTGAGGCATTTTTGTGTAAATAATGAAGAATAGGGCATGATCTTGGCTATTTTATCCCATTTTGGAGTTTATGAGTTGCAACATGAATGTATTTTGCACATATTTTCAGTTTCAGTGTTAATGTTATATGAAAAATGCTTATTGCATGTGTCTATCTGCTTGTCTCCATTTGTTGCATGTTATTCTCCTTCTTTTGAATCTGGTTGCATGTCAGCAGGGATATCTATAAGTAGAGGCAGTTAGATACCCATTCTTGGGTGATGTTTGTAAGGCAAGCATCAGTCCAACCCCCTGAAACTCGAGTGAAAGTTGCAAACCATCTGTTGTATACGTCTGGTTGACTCCTTGCCTAATGGATAGGCACCAGTCTACTCCTGGATCAGTAGTTATGAGCCAAAACCCCTCGTCTTGCATCCAGGACATTATGTCCACCCATTTCATCACTTCCACCTGTTAGTTGTAGGAGTAGGATTAGGAACCCCCTGCATGCTCTCATACCCAACCAGACATATATGTCCAAGAATGTTGCCCACCTTGTGATCTATCATGCAGATCTTGGTCCATACATGAGAGTATTCTGCCTGTTGTTGTCAAGTTAGATCTTTCCATCTTTGAGCTAGTCAAGGTTACATCTTGAGTTATAGGGATCCCCCCCTTGGTGCGGTAGAACCAGAAGTGAAGGGGAGGTAGCTCACGCAACCTCCTGTGTTAGTTGGCTGAATCTGCATGTGCATAGGAACTAGCAAACCCTGATGTTGATTCAGAAGAAAAACCAACAAAATGGCGACTCCGCTGGGGAGAAAATTGATGAAAAAGTGTTATATCTTGTGGCCCATCTGAGTCACTAACAAAATGGCGACTCTGCTAGGGATGGACTGATAAAAGAAATGATATATTTGTGACCCATCTGAGTCACCAACAAAATGGCAACTCTGCTAGGGAAAACAATGTCATATCCGTGAAGCTTGAGTCTAAGAAATTGAAGAATCAGACCTAGAGGTGCCTTGTTGCAGCAAAAGAAAAAGTTTTATCTGTGGCTCTGCTGGTGGATGACCCAGAAAGAAAGAAATCAATTTTTAGCTTCAGCCTGTTTGAAGCTCATTCCTCTACCAAGGAGGTGGCGACTCTGTTGAATGAACATATCAGCAGCTACAATATATCCAGGTATTTGTACAAGTTTTTGAAGAGTTCCCTATCTGGTGAAATAGCACTGGTTAAAAGGGAAACATTGGTGAAAGTAGAGCTTGCATGCTTTTGTTAGAACCTACTCTATATTTCAAAAGGGCATGCAATGTTTTTCAAAAGACTCATATAGAGGACTTTAGGCAGGTTGAAATAGCAGTTTGTATTTTAAGGGCCTAAGGTCATATTGTGATTGAAAATCTGAGTAGAGAAGAGGGTTGCGAAAGCGTAAAAAGATGTATTGTCGGCTTATGCACCCTTGTGAGGTGTCAAATGCAATAATGTATAGTAGTCAGTCCCAACCATGTAATAAAAGAAGTTTCAACATAGATAGATATAAGCCCATAAATTTTAGTGGCATTTGTGGCTACCCAAATGCTCTTCCACCTAAAATCAGAAGATATTTGCCCAAATTTAGTGGCGCAAAGGATGAATCAGCTGAGAGACACTTGCAGCAGTTTATAAATGTTATAGATGTTTTCGAGATTGACCATGAAGATGTAGTTATGAGATTATTTGTTCAATCTCTAGATGAAGATGCAAGGGATTGGTTCTCCTACCTTCCAGCTCGCTCTGTCAGCTCTTGGTATGATTTTAAATCTACATTTCTAGTACAATATGGTGAAAGAATTTCTGAATATGCAATTATTAGTGACTTCATGTACATCCATATTGAAGAAGATGAGTTGATCCCAGCCTTTAACCTCAGATTTATGAGGGCATTGAACAGAATACCAGAATGTATGAGACCTAATGATGCACTGTGCTTAGTTGTCTATTTGGGAGCCTTTGATAAGAAAATGAGTTATAGATTGAGAGATAAGGAGCCCACCACATTGCATCAGGCACATCAGTTTGCAATAGATATTGAAAACAATTGGAGGTATGGAATTCAAAAGGGTTATTTTTTTGAAAATTTTTGTTGTCCTGCAGCCCCCAATGTTAATGAAAGATTTAATTCAGGTGTTGACAATGAATGTCAAAGCACTCACACCCCTGTTGTCCTAGTTTTTGCATCATTCCAAGTGGATGATGTTTCTATTATAGAGGAGGATGTCCTGTTTTGCCCAGCAAGTGAAGTTGAAAATAATAATTTTTCAAGTAATATTTGCATACCAGTCCTAAACAAAGAGCCTTCATGTTTAAATGATCCAGTTATGCAAAGTTGTGATCATGTGGATCAACAGTCAGTATCAGTTTCATCAGGAAGCATTGGAGGGCTGGAAAGTGATGCAGATAGTTCAACTTCAGAGTACATTGAAACAGCAGAAATCTTGTATATGGGGAAATCAGATGATGAAAATGATATCCATGATCAATTCATGGATCAGGTTTGTTCTTTTTATGACTCTGGATCTGATAGTAGTGAAGAAGAATTGGAGTGTCATGAAGAAGAAGCAGAGGCCTTTGCATTGAGTGTTAATCCCCTTTATGATGAGCTTGTAGATGCATATGATGTTGTGAGTCGTGACCTTCATTGGTGCAGGATTAACCCTTTGTTTGAAGATGATGATACTGATTTGCAAACTGTGAATAATGAATGTTCATCATCACCTGATTCAGACATGTGCAACATTGGGTGTGTGGATCAAGATTTGTTTTCAATATCAGTAGATATTAGGGGTCTCATGTTTTCTAAGTATTTTGAGTTTTTGGATCAGCTGGATGAGTGCCTAACAATGTGCAGCAGCCAGATAAATGATGAAGAATGCCAAGAGCAGTATGATGTACTGTCTGAGGGATATAACATAACTGTGTTGCCTAATGTTGAAGAATATTATGTGTATGGTTATATGTCTAATTTTGAAATCCAAAATGACAGAGCTGAAAATGATGGTGGCAAGCTTTCAAAACTGGTGGAATATCTATTTAAGCAGATGAAATTATGGGCAGATTATGCCAATCTTTTCAATTGGGATTGGGATCTTCCAGTTTGGAATGAGGCATTTGACAAGAAAAAATTATGGTTCTTCCTTTTTGGCTGCCTGGGGCCGCCAAAATAATGTTTAAAAATAATGTGTTTGGTGATGCAGATCAATATAACATCATGACTCTGTGCCCAATGGATAGGGGACTGGTCTGCATCCCAGAGATCTGGAGTTCTCGTTGCAGTCTTGCACCTACACATCCCCAGACAGAGCCACTGTTGGTGCCTGAATTGACTGTCAGTTAATTTAGCAATTTTCATGCAGGCACCTTCCCAAAAAATCCAAAAAATTTCCTAAGTGTTGGCCCTCCTCAGCATTTTTCAACAGCAGCATCATATTTTCTCTGAAGTGGTCAGCATCATCATGATTTTCTGTCGACCAGATTTGTCATCAGGATCATCTTGTTTCAATATCAGGTGATGTTTGGATATCATCCCGATCCTGCAGTAGAGCTACAGTGCACCTTGATGTTCTTTGAGTTAAAGGGGTCATCATCATCATCCGGTTTACAGTGCATCGTGATATTTTGTTTCGGGGGTGATATTCTGAAATATCAGGTTATCTTACTAATATCACCCCGGCGCCTATATGGCGATGACGTCATCCGGATATGAGAGTTGCGCGGTATGCAGACGGGCGATGGTGACATCATCAGGACATGATGATGACATCATCAGGATTTTTGAAGGCATCGGCGAGACCATGGGCATCGGCAAAGGAGTTTTGTGCTGGCCTGATGGTCTATCTCTGGCCAATGGAGCGGATTGTAAGGTAGGCATCGACGAGACAATTGAGATCGATAAGAGATTTGTGGGGTTGGCCGATGGCCTAAGTCTTAGCGATGGGCTTTTGGAGAAGGAGTGTGTGTCGAGCGTCGCAAAAGCGCTCGACACCTATCATACATGTGGCCATGTTTTTAAAGTGCTAGGGGGGTTTTCGCACCTTGCATGTGGGATTAATTTCCCTGCGTATTTGAAACCTGCAAAGAAGCATGTTTTGGCGGGAAGTTCTTTTTGAATGCAGTGACGGTTTCCAGGTAAAACGCGGGTGGTTGAGCCATCAATGGGCGATGGTACAAACGGTGAAGCTACCCGATTATGAATGAAGACCCCAGTTGGCGGTGCAAGGCTCAAGGCCTCCCTTGTCTGCTGCAACAATAACTTCTGAGTGCCATTCCTTCTGAGATCTGTATTTGGTGGGATTTTTGGTCAACCATGTAATTATTGCTAGGGGTGCACTTTCTAGCCGATATAGGCAGACTGTGTTACCATTGTTTAGGTGGTTGAAGGCCTGAGGCATTTTTGTGTAAATAATGAAGAACAGGGCATGATCTTGGCTGTTTTATCCCATTTTGGAGTTTATGAGTTGCAACATGAATGTATTTTACACATATTTTTAGTTTCAGTGTTAATGTTATATGAAAAATGCTTATTGCATGTGTCTATCTACTTGTCTCCATTTGCTGCATGTTATTCTCCTTCTTTTGAATCTTGTTGCATGTCAGCAGGGATATCTGTAAGTAGAGGCAGTTAGATACCCATTCTTGGGTGATGTTTGTAAGGCAAGCATCAGTCCAACCCCCTAAAACTCGAGTGAAAGTTGTAAACTATCTGTTGTATACATCTAGTTGACTCCTTGCCCAATGGATAGGCACCAGTCTGCTCCTGGATCAGTAGTTATGAGCCAAAACCCCTCGTCTTGCATCCAGGACATTATGTCCACCCATTTCATCACTTCCACCTGTTAGTTGTAGGAGTAGGATTAGGAACCCCCTGCATGCTCTCATACCCAACTAGACATATATGTCCAAGAATGTTGCCCACCTTGTGATCTATCATGCAGATCTTGGTCCATACATGAGAGTATTCTGCCTGTTGTTGTCAAGTTAGATCTTTCCATCTTTGAGCTAGTCAAGGTTACATCTTGAGTTATAGGGATCCCCCCTTGGTACGGCAGAACCAGAAGTGAAGGGGAGGCAACTCACGCAACCTCCTGTGTTAGTTGGCTGAATCTGCATGTGCATAGGAACTGGCAAACCCTGATGCTGATTCAGAAGAAAAACCAACAGGTTCATCAGGAGTTGATGAAGTTAGAACCAAGTTTCCAAGAGAGGATCGCTTATCCTGGCTTGAAAATATTCTGGGAAGGAAGAGGAGAATGGTGCAGGAGCACCTTCATAAATTGATGTTTCCATAGGAGTTTGATTGAAATTTGATGATTTAACAATGTAATGAGATAATTTAAGTCATTTTCCTTTTATTAAAGTCACTAAGAGAGGTCTAAGTTCAAATTTGTGTAAATGATGCAAAATTGTAAAGTTGCAATGCAACATATGGAAGATGAAAGGTCATAGAGTAGTTTCATTCATTTGGAGGTAGTTAGAAACTGAAAGGACAAGTTGTAATGCCTTTAAAAGGCCTTGTATCCATTTAAGAATTTGTGGGTTATTGAAGAAATGAAAGTTCAATAAAGAAAACCATTGTTTCCTGTATATTTCATCAGAAATTTGTTATTTTCAGTTGTTGTACAGCCTAGTACGGATGGGAAATGATATCTAATTGATTGTAAGTGGTAGTGTATTCAATCACCTTCCATTTGCTTCTTGTCCCATGCATTTTGGTTTTGTTTTGAGTTAGATATTGTTAGTTTTCTGAAAACTATCAAAAACCCTGTCTAGGGTTACCCGTTTTGGGAAAAACACCATAACTTTTGTTTTCACCATTAGATCTTTACGTAACTTTGGGAAAATGTCTGTACCTATGTTATCTAAAATCTGATTGAAGTGATTGACTTCATTGTATTTTATGTGGAAGTTATGAATGACTCTTCTTGGCATTTCACAGTGAAATTTCTGAGTTTGAACCCTTGTAGCAAAATTACCAGTCTGTTTTTAGAGCACATTTTCCAAAGTAACCTATACCCATATTGGAGTATACTATGGGGAGGCATAATGGGTATCTAATGCATGTCTTAGGTTGATATTTGAAGGTCTGTGCAAAAAGATAAGAGGACTGTTCTCTTTTTCTAGGGCTACAAGCCATTAGAGGATTTGTGAAGCAAGTGCATGTTCTGGGAGTGATTTGCCTTAACCAATGGGTGGGATGAGTCATTTGGTACCCCAATACAACCTTGCCATGGGAAAACAAAGATTCCTTTCTGCTGTTCCCACTTTTCCATCAAGGACTTGGTTTTGGACCTATAGGTGTGGTTGAGCCTTGTTGAATCGATTCCTCTTCCTTGCATCCCATATGCTCTACATCAGATTGGTATCAGAGCTGGCAAAAGATTTGGGTGTTGTATTTGTTCCTGTCACTGAGAAGGTAGGTGAAGAACTAAAGGAAAGATTGTGTTGGTGACCATTATTTTGTTTGCTAAGTTGTATGGTTGCAGGTGCTTGGTCCATCTAGCTGCAGAAAGATGTTTTCTGAGGTTGTGTGTGTGGGCAAACAAGATGAGGTCTGTCATGACCATTCTCCAATAGAGATTAGGCTGGATAAGGGTGCATAGAGAAGCCACTGAGGAGAGAGTGGTAGGATGCATCACCAGAATCTACTGTTGGGTGAGATGGATGGTTTGGTGAGTTGGTGTTGTGAAGCAGTAGAGAGATGGATACCTGACTGAAGAAGCACTTGATGTTGCAGCCTGAAGAGTACTCCACTGATGGGAGTAGAAGGAGCCTGAAGAAGCTCTAAAGTTGATAGTTGTTTGATTTTGTTGGTTGGTTGGTCACTAGCTATGGATGTGAAGATTGGAAGCTTGAAGCTGAGAAGATTGAAGCTAAAGATGAAGAGACAGACAGAGGAAATGCAGAAAAAGATAGTTTTGTTTTGCAAATACATTTCCAAGGGACTTGGAAATCTTTGTTGGTTGGTTGTATGGTGCAGGAGCACCTTCATAAATTGATGTTTCCATAGGAGTTTGATTGAAGTTTGATGATTTAACAATGTAATGAGATAATTTAAGTCATTTTCCTTTTATTAAAGTCACTAAGAGAGGTCTAAGTTCAAATTTGTGTAAATGATGCAAAATTGTAAAGTTGCATTGCAACATATGGAAGATGAAAGGTCGTAGAGTAGTTTCATTCATTTGGAGGTAGTTAGAAACTGAAAGGACAAGTTGTAATGCCTTTAAAAGGCCTTGTATCCATTTACGAATTCGTGGGTGATTGAAGAAATGAAAGTTCAATAAAGAAAACCATTGTTTCCTGTATATTTCATCAGAAATTTGCTGTTTTCAGTTGTTGTATGGCCTGGTATGGATGGGAAATGATGTCTAATTGATTATGAGTGGTAGTGTATTCAATCACCTTCCATTTACTTTTTGTCCCATGCATTTTGGTTCTGTTTTGAGTTAGATATTGTTAGTTTTCTGAAAATTGTCAAAAACCCTGTCTAGGGTTACTCGTTTTGGGAAAAACACCATAACTTTTGTTTTCACTGTTAGATCTTTACGTAACTTTGGGAAAATGTCTATACCTATGTTATCTAAAATTTGACTAAAGAGATTGACTTCATTGTCTTTTATGTGGAATTTATGAATGACTGTTCTTGGCATTTCACAGTGAAATTTCTGAGTTTGAACCCTTGTAGCAGAATTACCAGTCCATTTTTAGAGCACATTTTCCAAAGTAACCTATACCCATCTTGGAGTATGCTGTGGGGAGGCATAATGGGTATCTAATTCATGTCTTAGGTTGACATTTGAAGTCTGTGCAAAAAGATAAGAGGACTATTCTCTTTTTCTAGGGCTACAAGCCATTTAGAGGATTTGTGAAGCAAGTGCATGTTCTGGAGTGATCTGCCTTAACCAATGGATGGGATGAGTCAATTGGTACCCCAATACAACCTTTCCATGGGTAAACAAAGATTCCTTTTTGCTATTCCCACTTTTCCATGAAGGACTTGGTTTTGGACCTATAGGTGTGGTTGAGCCTTGTTGAATCGATTCCTCTTCCTTGCATCCCATATGCTCTGCATCAGAGAAAACCTTCATATTAGTTGGATCTAATAGAGCTTAAAAGAGTCTACCAAGATACGCCAGACAAGATGATGAAGAAGCAGGTTCTCATTGAAAAGAATGCAGATGGAGGAATGATCCTTGAAACTACAATGTCTTCGAAAGATAGAAGTGCTGATGATATTGAGGTTGATGACTTCAAGGTTGTCAAGGCTAACATTGGTAGGAGTACCCAGCATACAAATGTAAATCTCTTCAAGGTTGCGGTGGATAATTTGAAGGAAAGGGTGTTGAAGGATGGAGAAGGCAAAGCAGCCCTTAATGCTGAAATTAGATAGCTGCGTCAGTATATTTCAAACCTTTTCCATGGCACATCACAGGCTAATTTATTGCTTCCACCGAATCTAGAATCACCAGCCGATTAGCAGCAATTTAGTCAATTGGTCATCTATGGGAGGTACATGAATAATTGGGTGGAAGAATTTGTGACTAAAGGGAGAGTTGTACTTTCAGAATTTTATCAATTAAAGTATAATGCTCATGATCTGCGTCAAGGCATTCAGGGGTTGCAACAGACTATGGCTAAAAATAGACTAGTGTTTAAGATCATTATCTCTGACATGAAGATAGCACATGATTTTGTTGATTCAAATGAAGATAAGAAAATAGTTTCTACTTGGAAAGTGCAATATCTTTTCACAGTAAAAACTTATGACAGTATAATTTCAGAGTTAACATAATGGAAAGAAAAGGTAGTAAATGTTCTCAAGTTAGTGAGATCTTTTTTTTCTCAGATCCCATGTTCGTATGAAAAAGAAGATGGTACCC
This sequence comes from Cunninghamia lanceolata, assembly GCA_027924645.1. NCBI lineage: Eukaryota > Viridiplantae > Streptophyta > Pinopsida > Cupressales > Cupressaceae > Cunninghamia > Cunninghamia lanceolata. The sequence goes on from BSBN01000905.1 coordinate 2,741,551, forward strand.
TATATGATCTCAGGGAAGTGCAAGAAGAGTTCCAGACTCTCATCCACAGTAATTTTAATGATGATATCAGTGTTGGCAAGATGGTTTGTTTTGCCGCAATGATAGTGAAGTTTGACAAAGTTGTGGGCAAAGTTGATGAATTTCTTCAAATGGTTGCGAACGGTGAAGAAACGTTAGAGAATCAAAATATCATTCTAGAGAGTATCAATGTTCATGGAAAAGATGCGGTCACTCACCTTTTAGAAGATATTGTTTCCCAGAATATCAATGGATGATATCACCAAAAACCAAGAATGTTGATGAGGATGTGATTCAAAAGAAAGTAGCTTTAGATCAAATGCTTTTTGTTTTAAAGCATTTGCTTTCATCCTAAGCTCATCCATTCTATTTTTTGAAAGAAAACACTTTGTAATAGTTGGAATTTCTTTTCTTTAAAGCATTTGTTAGTTGTATCTTTGTCTTAGAATAGAAATAAAGCTTGCGAGTTGGCAAGTTAGTTAGGGTTAATCAAGGAGATTTTAGGGTTCCCTACTCCTTTGATTTTAGTATAAATAAGGACAGCCTTGCCCATTGTAATAGATATACTTTTGGTGATAGCAAATTTGTTGTGCCTATTCTAGCCTGCAAATCTTGTTATTCCAAGTGTTTGTTCACTCTATGTTCATTGTAAGGGAATGGTGTTGAAGATAACATATTTTCCTGTGCCTATTCTAGCCTGCAAAATTGTTGTTGAAAGTGCTTGTTTAGTCTGTGTAATATGTTTCCAGTGTTTGATCGCTTGATGTATGCTTTCCTTTTGCTACAGTATTGCATTCCTGGAGTTGTATCAACTTTGTGATGTTGGAATATAAATCTCATGCCTACCTTTGCTCTGATATTCTATCTCAGATCATCAAGTTTTGTCGTCAGATGTGGGGCTTCTGTAACTTTTATTTCATCTTTCATCATTAAAGTACAATTAGTCTTGTGATGTAAATCTAGGAGAAATTTACTTAAGTTTTTGTGTTAAAACAATCATTCCTTGTCCACTTTTAATCCCTTTGCTCTGAATTTACTTAGGAGATTAAAAGCGTCATTAGTTTAAGCCTAGTTGTAGTAGAAGTTTTAAAAAGGAAAAAAACTCTTCTGTGGCATTTAGAGTTTTATAACCTTGTGCTCACAGCTGAGAATCAAAAAGAAGATAGGCAAAGTTTAATTTATTTATCTTTTTAGCAAACATTGGCGAAAAGGGAACTCCCCCTTCCAATAGGAGATCATTTTATCTATGCATAGCTGTTTGTTTCCAACTCGTATTCCAGAGGTATGAATTGAAACACCAACAATTTTCTGGCACCCATCGTTGGGCACGAGGCATAAAACTTCAAGTAAGCTTAGGCTTATGTCATGAGAATGACTCTCTGGCATCCTTCTGCTCTAGTTTAACAACCAAATCTTACACCACCTGCTATTCAACCAAATCTTGTATGAGTGGAAGGAGAGAAAATGGACATCATTAGTAGCCTACGGAGTTCCATATTTGCACAAAAGGAAAGTCCTGATCAGTGGAGGAATGCGGCTACTATTCTTGATGAAGAAGAACACAAAGTGGATCTTGCGGTAGGAAGACCAGTATTACCACCTCCCGTGTGGCAGTAGATAATCCTGGCTCATAGGGTTTATTCAAGAAGGGGAAAAGGTGGTGTTACAGATCCTTTCTTCCAAGATCTTGTTCCTACAGAAGTTGGAGAGGCATCCAACATAGTTCCTGAAGTCCAGTAAGTTCTTGAAGTCAAGTAGGAAGAACCTCAAGAGGAACCAGTAATCCAACCTAGAGCAATGGGTGATGCAAATAATAACAATCACAATGATGCAAATCAAAGGCAACCACCCCCATTGCCTAGGGGTAATAACATTGGACCTTTGGCTCTACAAGCACATCATGAGTTACCAAAGGGGTCAAGGAAGCACTTTCCCCAGTTCCACGGTGATGGAACTCAACATCTTGATGAACATATCTCTGCATTCACAACAGCTTGTGCCATTTTGCATGTATCACATGAGGATGTTGATGTGCATCTCTTCGTTGAGACTCTCATGGGAAATGCTGCCGACTGGTTCAATCACTTGGAACTAGGCATCATTACAAGTTGGGCAACTATGAGCGAGAAATTCTTGGCAAGGTTCAAGCCTGCCGAAGATGGACACAGATTGTTCGCCCAACTCTCAAATTCAAAGATGGAAAATAATGAACCAATGAGGGTGTTCGTAGCAAGGTTTAATCGCCTAGTTACATGTATTTCTCATACACTTAATCCATCTCCGCAAATCCAGCTGAGCAGTTTCATTAATGCTCTTCCTTCTGAGATAGCCTTCTTGTTGAGATCAGCTAATGAAATAGAATTATCCAATGCACAAGAAAATGCCATCAAGTTAGAGGATGACATGATTACTTCTGGCAAGATGAAAACGGATTCAATTAGGCCTCTTGTACAGAGTTCTGTGGATCCACTACTACAGAAGGTAGAAAATGAAGTGACTATCATGAAGAGACAGTTGCCTACTCAGGGACAACCTGCACAACAGCCATATCAGTCACCACAACAACAATACCAACCACAGCAACAGTATCAACCATAGCAACCATATCAGCCTAAGAGAAATAATTTTCAACCTTTCAATAACTACAGGCCCAGGTTGCTAGCACCACCACCAAGACAAGCAATTGATGCTGCTCAAAATGCAGTGTTTTGTTCCTTTCATGAGACAAATGCACATACTGGTGACACATGTCCAGAAAATTTAAGAATGAATCAAATCATGGGATATGCTGATGCTGCACCCATTTTAAGCATTGTCCCTTCCCCAAGTGTGAAAGTTGTCTTACCACAGATAGACAACTTCGATGGCAACTCTACTACGGGATACTTCCAGAATGAACCCATTTTAATAAAGGAAGAATAAGAGGATCTTCGTCAATATTCTCTTGCAGTGAATCATGCAAATCTTTTGACACCTGTGTTTACACGTGCTCAACATTTCAAAGCATAGAAAGAAGAAGAGGATAAGCAAAGATTGAAAGAAAAGGGGAAGGAAGTGGCTTCCACTTCCAATGTTAAGCCACCACATGAAAATGTCAAAACCACTCAAGATTCATCTTCAGCAAATTTTGATATAGTGGATTCCATGATGAAGACAAAGGTGCAGATTTCTTAGCTAGAGTATCTTCAGGACCATCTAGATCAGTTGGATAGAATTGTTAAGTATGTCAAGAAGGAGACTATCGTACAACCCACATTGCTTGAATCTTCCATTCCAATAGAAGAGAAACCAAAGCCTTTCTATATCTCTCTGTATATATGAGGCTATAAATTGAGCAATTGTATCATTGATTCAAGAGCCTCGGACAACGTCATGCCTTTGCAGGTGATGAATGCTTTGGGACTCTTGTGCACCAAAACGCATGACAAGTGTTATTCACTTGAGTCTAAGTTAGTGCTATTGGTTGGACAATTGAAGGATGCTCGAGTATGGTTGGCGGCTTGTCCCGAGAAGAAAATAATGATGACTATCTTGGTAGCTGACATTCCAGCCAGTTATGGGATGCTCCTAAGTAGAAGCTTCTGCAAAGATCTTGGAGGAGAAATACAATTGGATTGGTCATCTGTGACCATTCCATTAAAGAAAGGTAGTTTCAAATTGGAACCTGAAACCAAGTCATGGTTCACGGTGGTGAAATCTTAGGATCCTCAAGCACAAGTGCTATATCAAGAAACAGGTCCTGGTACATATGTTACACTATCAGAAATAACTGAAGAGAATCAGGAAGTTGTCTGTGCGATTGACGAATCAGAGGAAGAATTTGAAGAAATGTACAACTTACAAATTTTCTTTGAGGAAGAAGAAGTGAGACAATCTTCTCAAGTGCAAAATAATGATGAATCGGATTTGTTTTTCTTATCTTTTGAAGGTTGGTTTGAAGAACATGTGTCAGATACATCCAAAGAAGAGACCAAAGAAGCATTGCAATTGGAGCAAGAACATGGTCTTCTTCATTTTGAAGATGATTTCTTCTTGGAAGAATTTTTTGGAGCTGGAGATCATATGGAAGATTCATCATCAGATCTAAATTGTTTTCTACATCAGTGGGAAAGTGATTCTTTAACAAAAGATATTGTAGATTTTTCTTTACAATATAGCCCATCTTCACCTATGTCCCAAGAATCCTTCATACACACTAGTGAAGAGGATGATGTTGAATCCGTCTATGAACCTGTACAAGAAAAAGACTTCACTGATACTATGCAACCAGTGCCGAATGCAACATATGAAGGGATTGATGGAGAAGAGGAGTTAATGGAATATTTAGTTTTGGTCACTAAAGAGGATGATATTGAAAAGTCATAAATTCTTGACAAATGTTTTGTGAGGTACGTCATATGTGAGATCAATCAAGAAGATGAAGAAGAAGCATATAGCTCAAATGAATCTGTATTTGATTCCGCTTACTTACCAGAAGAAGAGAGATACATGAATGCTGAAGATGAAATGATGCCGGATATTCGCATTGAAGAAGATTACTCTACAGAGGATGATGAGATTCAAGATAATGAATGACAAAGTGAGCTATCTGGTAAAGATGTTATTGATAATAATCAAGAGTTTGAGCATTTAGACTTGGATGATCGATATTAGACTCTGAAGATTGGATGGATGAAAACACAACCAATGAAGAAGAAGAAGCTCCTGAAGCACTGGAAAAATGGGTGACGACAGTTGTGGATCCTATAAGCCAAGAATTAGTAATGAGAGTCGTGTATGAGTAGCTTGCACCTTTTCTAGAAGATGATGCATTGACTGAGTTCAAAGTTGCGTGTGTACAAGATATAAATGAAAGTCATATTCTATATGTGGTGATAACCATTCCCATAGATATACTTTGGCCACATGACATTCCTACATATCTTTAGAAGGAGGTTCTATACCTTCACTTATTGTAGAGGTTGCTTTCTTTAGAAGAAGATGCTCCACCTGATCTCTGGCGTATCAACCAGTTCCTCATGAACTTCTCATGGCTTGAATGTGAATACCCTCCTGAACTGTGGCGAGGAGATGTTGCAGAGAAATAAAAGTTTTGTGCTACCAAGACAATCTTCATAGCTAAGGAGAGATGGTTCTTACGTTTTTGAGTCAGTTGATGGTTTTATGTGGTAGTCTTGTTCTTCTCATCCTCGCTCAGGAAAAAGAGCATGAGTGAAAACTTTTTGTTCTCGTAATGTGTTTCCCCTTTCCATGATGTGATCGTTATGTCGTAATGTTTTTCCCCTTTTTGTAATGTGACAGTTGTGTTCTTTGTGTTTTGGGAAGTTCCAACTCTTAAGTGATTTTAGGAAGTCTGATTTTAGGTGATGTAGGGAAAAGTCTTGTTCTAGGTGATTAGGAAAGTGACCTGACTCTATTGCCCAACTGATAAGGCACTGGTCCAAGCTTAAAAAGTCCAAAGATTCTTGGTTCTCCTATGCCATAAGTATCTGACATGGTCCCCAGACAGAGCCAATTATTGTACCCAATCAAATTTTTTTGCTTCAGTAAGGCATTTTGAGCAAGTCTAGAAAATTTTTGGTCAAAAAAGTCAAAAAGTCAAAATTTCTAAAAATAGACATCAAATTAGGTTTTCTGGGTTTCTTGAGATATGGATGCTGGTAAAATTTTCTAAAAATAGAAAGTTTCTAAAAATAGAATCTCCGATTCAGGTGTCATGCCTGATTCTGATTAGTCGATTTTGCTTCACGGTTAGCGTGGTCCAGACGGAATCTGCAAAAGGCCAAGTTTTCTCTACTAGGTCATTTTTTCTTTTTCGGAAGGTGAAGCATGAGCTCTGAAGTCGTCAATGGAGGAAGTTCATCTGCCAGAGCTCGTTTTCAAGTTTTCAACGCTGTTCCAATGACGGAGAACTGACGAACAGTTGTCGATTCAACGAAGAATGTAAAATAGAGTAGGGTCAATCCGAAGTGAGAACAAAAGTTAAAAATCATGAATTTGGCCAAGTCTGGAGAATTCATAAGCCCCTGGAGGCTAGGGGAGCCCAGTTGCACCAGTGTTAGATTTTTTTCACGTTTTTCAAGAAATGCAAGAAATGTCTCCATCGGTCAGTTCTGGTGAGTGTAAAAGTAGTCATTTTGGTCATTAGGCCTTGAAAAGTTGGAAATCATGTCAAATGTACGCAGACTATCTAGTGGCAGTTGACTGACGAAAATGTCAAAATCGACATCAAAAAGTAGCTGTCGACACAGAAAACAGAGCAAGTTGCAAACGAAGGTTGGAGATTAGGAATTTGGCTAAGGCATTGGATTTCAAGTGCCCTTGGAGGCTAGGGGTGCCCAACTTCTCATGCCTTAGAGTTTTTATGCGTTTTTCAAGAAACGTCAAAAATGCCTCTGACAGCTCGTTTCCAGGTGGTCAAACTTGGTCAAACTCAGCCAAACATCGGTAAAAGCTGGGATTTCATCTCAGATATGTTCAAGCTACTCAGATCATCCCCTATCCTGCCTTAGCAGTCATCTAGATGAATGAAAACAAAGATCAATCAGGAACTGTTGGCATGAAAATCAAGAAATGGCATGAAAATTTGAAATTTCCAAAAAAAATTCTAAGGCACTGAAAGTCAAGCTCCCCTAGAGGCTGGGGGCAGCTAAATGCACTAGACTTAGTTTATTTTTTGAGTTTTTCCAGAAAATGAAAACCTTCCTCCGTCAGCCCAGTCCGGTTCACAGCAGGTCAATTTGGCACGTTTCTCGAGGCAGATAGAGAGTACAATCAACTCAGTTTTCATTAGGCCTACCTATCTACCAGATCATCAAACTTAGTTTTGTCCCAGCAAATAGAAATCGATAGCCAAATAGGGGTTACCTGTCACCAGAATGCGCATGGAAATCAAGAAATTGAAAAAGTTGAATTTTTCAAAAAAATGACCAAGGCATTAAAAGTTAGGCACCCCTAGAGGCTAGGGGCACCCAAGTTCACCAGAGATAGAAAATTTCATAATCTACTAATGTTTTCCAACAACCGTTTCCAGAACTTTGTTTGATGACAGATTCCAGAGGTCAGATTTGCAGTTAAATGTCGTCAGAATGTCAGTTGGAGGCTAGGGATAGAATCACAGTTGATAGGTCTCCAAAATGTCAGGATCAGTCAGCTTTTTCAGTCAACGGTGATAGTTTTTCATATTGTTGAAGTTAAGGACATGCCATACTGGAGTCAAAATGAGCGCAAAAGTGTCGAAACAAAGGAAAAATTGGCTAACACTTTTGCAACCTCGTGTGTTTGATGACATCATCAAAGAAGATATTTTTTGTCATCTTACACATGAAGCCATAGGCAGCTACAAAATAGGGATTCTTCCTATTCGAAGACATCCACTTGGATTTGTGCTTTAAAAGTTGCTTTCTTCATGGATGAGATCCAAGTTTTATTCTTTCACAAAGAAAGCTGCTTTTTTGCTCTAAAGATCTATAAAGACAAACATTTGGCTTCTTTATTTCATTATCTTTTATAGGTTGCATCCAGAGGAAGGATTTTTATTTTTCTTTCAACGAAGATTTGAAGGCTCAAACAAAGTGTTGTTTCAGCGTTCTTCATAGTTTCGGGTTGAGGAAGTAGGGAGGCATGCATTTTTAGGGTCCTTTTTTCTAGGGGATCATTTTTCAAAAATTAGACCGAAGCTTTTTTAGTTTTTGTCAAGATGGGTCCATCTAGAATTTCATCCTCTTGAAGATTGGGATTTTTGCTTTTTTTAGGAATCTGCTTTTTTGTTGCTTTTTCGGGAAAGTCTCTACTTTTTCAAAATCTGACAATCTGGGTTGCTTCAAAATAGAATTACCTACAAAACTCATGTGCCAGCGTTTTCGCTCACATTCTGCTTTTTTCTAAAAATCAGCAATTAATTTTCAGCCATTTGTCCAAGATTTTTCTGACATAGGCGTGTTCACAGTCAATTTTCAAATCTTTATGTATGCAATACTCTCCAACACTCATGATTACCTGAGAACTTTCGAGACAGACTTGCATAAAGTACTTCCAGTGATCAATTTACATTCTTTGGAGGATGCAGGAAATAATGCTATCAGGAATCTGGGACAATCTGGTTTGCTTGCAGCAGCATCCTTCCCCATCACAGTGCAAAGTATCAAATTTGTAATTGCTTGTATGATGCATTACAATTTAGTCACAAGAAAAATCCAATCAAGAGATGGTCATGTGCTCTGTAGTATGAGGCCGAACGACATTGAGAAGTGTTTTTCAATACCGGTCTAGAGGGAAAATTTAACTATTTCAATTGAAGAATGCAAGAGGGTTTGGAACAATGATAAAGAAAAATACCAGAAAAAGATTGCTTAGAGGTGGTTGAAGGAAAAGTAGAATGTCATGCCAAAGAATGTTAGACATGGAGAGTTCAAGGAGGAACATGCAATAATGATTACTCTGCTAAGCCAAATCACAGGTCAAGCAAATGCTAACAAGTTCTAGCCTTGGATGTTTTACATCATGTCCTAGATTGTTGATGGAGCCAAATTCTATGACTGGTCAGCAATCATCAGTGATAGTCTCCACCAACAAATACTTGATTTTCAAAGGGCTCATGAATTCCACATGATGCCATACCTTGTGTATTTGATGGCTTTTCAGGGTCAATTCAGAGGTTTAAATGATGTTAGAACTCTGGGTATTTAGCATGTATATCACCATTTCCCGCAGTTAGAATTTTCTTAGGCTAAGCAACATTACAAGTGGATAAATGATGCGTTCTTGATGCATGCAGTGTGAGATATGGATAATGAGTTGCATATACAGTTTTCAGCAGATGCTAGAATGGTAATGGCAGAATGGGCTGATTGGTTTATCCAATTTCCCACTTTTTCCTACATCAGAGTATATGGCTTCTCAGGAGATCAAACCATGTTGCTAAGATATCCTATAGATGTAATAGCATTTATGGAGTTTTTGAGGCAAGTCTATGAAGTTCATACATTTCTACGTAGCAGACGCAAGGCAACTTTCAATTTTCCAATTGGGATGGGTATTTATAGATGCAGATCTGGAGCAGATGCCAAGGTAATTGGTAATGAATCATCTAAGTATGGTCTTAAGTTTTTTGATAGGAGGTCTTCATATGATCCTCGTGGTGCTTTTGCATCACACCTTGGTCAAAATTGTGCGCATATGCGTGTAGTTGAAAACTTTTGGGCTAATTGTGCTGATGAGTTTGAAGTGCGAGAACGCAATTACAATAGGTTCACTCTTTGGCAATTGTCTAATATCCTATTAGAAGATGTAGAGGGCTTGTCAGAAAATGGTGAAGTTGTACTTCCCACATATTTCAGAGATCAAGTTGAGCAACAACCATTGCCACCAGTTAAGTGGTCAATAAAAGAGAACACTTCCATTGAAGAAAGAATGAGTCGAGTTGTTAAAAATAGTTTGATATTCTTGAAGAATAAGAGGGAGGAGGATATTCTGGTAATAGAGCCGCTCGTTGTACAACCATCAGAACCTTCCACTTCCAAACCAAAATGAAGGGTTAAAGCTATAAGTGTTCTTCCAGAAGGAACAAAAATGACTAAGTTAAAGAGGAAAAAAGATGAGTCTCCAGCTCATGTCTAGCAGGAACAACCAGCAGTTGAATTAGAAGTTCCCGTTGAACCAACACCGCATGTTGAAGCATTACCTTCAGATCATGTCTCTCCACCTTCTTCACTAAGCACTTCTCCTATCCACATAGATTTAGAGCCAGATTTGTCAGTTCGTAACTTTGATACACATGTTAGTTCATTAGGAGTTGATGAAGTTAGAACCGAGTTTCCAAGAGAGGATGGCTTATCTTGGCTTGAAAACATTTTGGGAAGAAAGAGGAGAAAGCCTTCATATCAGTTGGATTTAATAGAACTTAAAAGCATCTACCAAGACACACCAGATAAGAAGCTGAAGAAGTAGGTTCATATTGAAAAGAATGCGGATGGAGAAATGATCCTTGAAACTGCAACGCCACTGAAAGATAGAAGTGCTGATGATATTGAGGTTGATGACTTCAAGGTTGTCAAGGCTAACCTTGGTAGGAGTACTTGGCATACAGATGTAAATCTCTTCAAGGTTGTGGCAGATAATTTGAAGGAAAGGGTGTTGAAGTGTGGAGAAGACAAAGCAGCCCTCAAAGCTGAAAATAGGTAGTTGCGGCAGTATATTTCAAACCTTTTCCATGGCACATCACAGGCTGATTTATTGCTTCCGCTGAATCTAGAATCACCAGCCGATCAACGGTAGTTCAGTCAATTGGTCATCTATGGGAGGTACATGAATAATTGGGTGGAAGAATTTGTGACTAAATCGAGAGTTGTATTTTCAGATTTTTATCAATTAAAGTATAATGCTCATGATCTGCATTAGGGCATTTAGGGGTTGCAGCAGACTATGGCTGAAAATAGACCAGTGTTTAAGATAATTATCTCTAAATTGAAGATAGCACATGATTGTGTTGATTCAACTGAAGATAAGAAGATATTTTCTACTTGGATAGCACAATATCTTTTCATAGTAAAAACTTATGACAGTATAATTTTAGAATTAACTGAATGGAAAGAAAAGGTAGTAAATGTTCTCAAGTTTGTGAGATCTTTTGTTTCTCAGATCCTATTTTCGTATGAAAAAGAAGATGGTACCCTGTATGATCTCAGGGAAGTGCAAGCAGAGTTCCAGACTCTTGTCTGCAGCAATTTTAATGATGATATCAGTGCCAGCAAAATGGATCATTTTGCTGCAACGACAGTGAAGTTTGACAAAGCTGTGGGTGAAGTTCATGAATTTCTTCAGATGGTTACGAACGGTGAATAAATGTTAGAGAATTAGAATATCAGTCTAGAGAGTATCAGTGTTTCTGGAAAAGATGTGGTCACTCACTTTTTAGAAGATATTGTTTCCTAGAATATCAATGCATGACATCACCAAAAAGCAAGAATGTTGATGAGGATGTGATTCAAAAGAAAGCAGCTTTAGATTAGATGCTTTTTGTTTTAAAGAATTTGCTTTCATCCTAAGCTCATCCATTCTATTTTTAGAAAGAAAACACTTTGTAATAGTTGGAAATTTCTTTGCTTTAAAGTGTTTGTTAGTTGTATCTTTGTCTTAGAATAGAAATAAAGCTTCGAGTTGGCAAGTTAGTTAGGGTTAATCAAGGAGATTTTAGGGTTCCCTACTTCTTTGATTTTAGTATAAATAAGGCCAGCCTTGCCCATTGTAATAGAGCTACTTTTGGTGATAGCAAATTTGTTGTGCCTATTCTAGCCTACAAATCTTGTTATTCCAAGTGTTTGTTCACTCTATGTTCATTGTAAGGGAACGATGTTGAAGATAACATATTTTGCTATGCCTGTTTTAGCCTACAAAATTGTTGTTAAAGTGCTTGTTCAGTCTGTGTAATCTATTTCCAATGTTTGATCGCTTGTTGTATGCTTGCCTTTTGCTATAGTATTGCTATCTTGGAGTTGTATCACTTTGTGATGTTGGAATAGAAATCTCATTCCTGCCTTTGCTCCAATATTCTATCTTAGATCATCAAGTTTTATCGTCAGATGTGTGGCTTCTGTAACTTTTATTTCATCTTTCATCATTAAAGTACAATGAATCTTGTGATGTAAATCTGGGAGAAATTTACTTAATTTTTTGTGTTAAAACAATCATTCCTTGTCCACTTTTAATCCCTTTGCTCTGAATTTACATAGGAGATTAAAAGCGTCATTAGTTTAAGCCTAGTTGTAGTAGAAGTTTTAAAAAGGAAAAAACCTCTTCTGCTACATTTAGAGTTTTATAACCTTGTGCTCACAACTGAGAATCAAAAAGAAGATAGGCAAAGTTTAATTTATTTATCTTTTCAGTGAACATTAGTGAAAAGGGAACTCCCCCTTCCAATAGGAGAGCAATTTATATGTGCATAGTTGTCCATTTCCAACTCGCATTCCAAAGGTGTGAATTGAAACGCCAACATTGTCATGGGACTATGATGAGGAAGGGAACATGCAAGGTAATGACCATATGAAAGTGGGAAATGTATTTAACAATAGTCAAAACTATCATGGACAATCATGTTTATGAATACAAAAGGATAGCCTAGGAGTGACTAGGATGATAGTAATAGTTGTCAATAAAGATGAGTTGATTAGGGGGATGCTCTCATAGAACAATCCAAATCTCTAGAACTTAGTCTAATATTGTCTTTGCATAAGAAGATTGTCACCAACTATGAAGACACTATGGTAGTCATAAAGTGTAATGCTACTTTTCTCCCATAGTTATTTAAGTAGTAGCAATGGATTTATTATAGTTAACAATAGACTTAAGATAATTTAGAATATTAAATGATGTATAAATAACAAAAGTAAATTACAACATGTGATAATTTAATAAGAACTCTAAAGTAAATCATTAACAAATAAAATTGGATAGCATCATCACATAATCAGATTAACATCAAAACCCACATATATAATAATTCTATTATCTTTTATTAACACTAATTTCAGTACTTATCTAAATCACTGAGCACTTAGATCAGCCACTCTCACCCTAGGAATATTTTAGTGGTCTTGGCCCTCATAACTATGGCATACTCTAGGAGGAACTAGTTCTTATTCAAAACCAACACACATGCTTCCCAAGCATCAGCCTTGGCCAAGACAATCTCAAGTGTACCCCAAGTTGGACACATCCCATGTGTCCCTTCTCCTAATGCCCATAGCCCACCAAAACCACCTTATTCTTCCTTGAATGATCTCCATGCCCTTTCCAAGTCTCACATAAAGACCTTATATAACCTTTTAAGGGGTGGTTTCTCAACCATCACATCCTTTCACAAAGGTTGTCAATAATAATTATTTAATAAACATAATAATTCTTCCCTTTTAAAAGGGTTTTTTATAAATATTCTTTTTTATCTCCATTTAAACCAAAGGATCATAATATCCTTTATTTTTTATCCCCATTTTAATTATAAAGGGTTGAATAAACTTTATCCTCTTATAATTTTAAAGGGTTATTCATAAAATAACTTTCTTTTCCATTTTGGGGAAAAAGTCCCATAACATAAAGAATAGTATCAACCAGCATTACAAAGACACCTAGTCATGTTAGAGGGTTAACGGATAAAAGCACTAATGATATTTTGGGATATGAAAATGACTTATTTTATAAGGAATATGATTCTCTCTTGTGATTGTAGATGGACTAACTAGAACAAGACAAATGCTAACCAAGATCCTAATATACTACTATACCAACCATGGAAGCATTATGATTTGAGATCCTAAGAGCTATACTTGCTTCTATACTTGCACAAATAGAGCTAAAAAATGTCAACAACGAAAGAAAGAGTTATTGGAGTCAAGACAAAATGAAAATGCCACCTATATACCTTATTTGGAGCCTTGTTTTCTACTGTTACAACCTTCTAGGAGTCCTAATTTGCTGTTCTAGATTGACAATACCATGATTAGATTGAAATGATGAAGAAATGATAGAATAAGAGGCTAGAAATGCAAATCTTGATGATGAAACTAGTCACCTATAGCTACATATTGATATTTATGCTTAATATAGGAGCAAGAAGGCATGTTACGAGGATGTGAAAAGGTGTCAATAGTTGCATGTGTTACCCAATCAAGTTTTCCCTCTCAAAACTTGCTCTATTACAACTAGGTGTTGGAAAAGAGACTTGCACATGAAGGCTTATTTTGAAAAAGTGAAATTTCTTGGAGAAGCTACAACTACCACCATTATTTAACGCCATGTAAACATATGTACTTGAGAAAAGTATTTTATAAAATTAGAAAGCTTACTACCAATATTAAATGTGAAAATGAGGTTGAAAAGGTTACTTTCTTACTAATGGAAGTTTATTGAGGAAACTACAAGGATAGAGACAAGTGTCTTGGAGACTATGCCTACCACCAAATTTGACTTCAAGTTGGAGCATTATTTTTTATCCATTTTATCAAATTGATCCTAACCATTTATTATAAAAGCAAAAGCTTAGTATTGTCAAGATGATTTGTATATAGGTACAACTAAAATTCTTTGTAGGGGTCGGAGGTTTTTGATACTAGTGGCTTCTAAATAAAGGAATTTTATGCAATGTTTCCTTCATGGTTTCCAAACAATTTGTTGAAATTTATGTTGTGTATGCATGAACAAAATGAGTATTTGATGGATCTTGTGTTTGTACCACTAGTGATTTGGTGATTGTAGATTGCTTTGTGTGGTTATCTTGAGCACTTTTCTCATTCATATTGTGGAGAATATTATTAATATTGAGACATTTATTGGGTGTTTAATAAAGTTTGATTTCATGATTTCAAAACGTTCCTTTTGAGATTGTACTATTCATGTGGCACTACAAGTTATCTAGTTAAGGATTAGTTTATTTAAAATATATCTACTCATACTTCATGGCATTGCATTAGAAGTTTAAATTTAGGTTCTTCTAAAACCCTTCTTCACCCTATCTTTTAATATTTTTTATATCATTGGTTAGTCTAGGATTAGATTAGGATTTCAAAACTTGAATATTGTTGTTGTATGGTTTATATTTCATGAATGCAAGTTGATATATTACTAGTTATAGGACGCAAAATCACATTTTATGGAAATATATGTTTATATTAGTTTGTTTATCCATTGTTAAATCTAAAAATTGTGTTCTCATGCAATTTAACCCTTTTGTGTTTGGAAGTTTGTCTATATCTTGTAGGCCCCTTATTAAAATAGAAAAATACAACAAACAACTAAGTTGTCTTGCAAGGCCAAGACCTAGCTATAGAGACCTTAGGGTAGTCAACTTCTATTTTTGGATTTGACTCCTTTTAGGAGAGGTGAGATACCCAATATTTTATCTATGTTGAGAAGTGTGTCAAAACACCCATCAAAAGTACCTTTAATGGTGGGTCATGATGCATCCCTATAAACTCTTATTCTTGAGTTGGTCCCTCTTGAGGCTGGTGTGGCTCATACAATTTACTTGGTTCTTACTGGAGCCACTTCTCTTGACTTAGTTCTAATTTCTCCTTCATTGGATCCCATAGCATTCATGATAGGTTGTGTTGAGGTCCTTGCTCATGCTCTTCCTGTGTATTCCATGCAACATCTATCTTCTTTGATTAGATAATCTCCCTCTTCATGTGAGGTGACTTTGGTTGGGGTGGTGGAGGAATATACTCCTCTTCTTTCTCCTAATATAAGGATTTGGATAATGGTGTGACTTGGATGATTTCTCAAAGAAGGAAGAGAGGTCATCTTAAATTTGTCCCTAAATCCCATACCTAGGTCAAGGGTGTGCAGATTGGAAGGACTGTGTTAGGCATTGCATAGGATGTTGACCTTCTGGTCTTGTAGGTTTTGTGGTGTTATTATTTTGTGGAAACTTGGTTGTAGTTGTGTTGTTGTGTGGAATTTTTGGTATTTGAAGCTTGGTTTGTGGAAAAGGTTTTAGGTCCTTTCAAAACTTACTTTACCCCTTAATAAAAAATAATTAATGGAACCATATTACATCTTTAAGTGTACACTTTTCTTTGAGATACTTGTAAATGATCCTAGAATATAATTAATTAAAATGATAAAGAGGATTTAATTTGTTATATCAAATAATTGTTTTAATTTACTTATAACAAGTAATTCATCTGCATATATCATAGTTATGATGTTTTGACAATACTCAAAATGATAGTAATGGTCTATCCATCTTTATCAAGGAGATCATTAAGGTGTGGTATTTTCACAAAAAGTAGGTATAGATTCCTATATTTCTTCAAGGACTAAATAGTCACTCAACTAAACATATTGAAATAGGTGGGCTATCCTTTCTAGGTTTTCTCCCTAAATAGTTTCTTAAGGTGGCAACCACCCATTATAAGTAGGTGCTTTATACCCAAGAATATTAGAGTTTTTGGAAAATACATGAAGCTCATATAAAATGCAAGCTAAAGTAACACTCAAGAGAGAAAATAAAATATAGTAGCCAAAGATGCATTGAAAGTTATGTAATTCCACCTTGTCTATGGATGTGTAAGAGTTTGATATCCTTTTCCCTTAGTTTTTTATTCACCTTTTCATCCTTGCATATTTATAGAAGGGGGTGGACTATTTTTATCCATTTTGATATAATCAAAATGAGAATCCTTTGATAGCAATAATCAACTCCTTAGATAGTTGTGAAAACCACCTTTGTGCTTTATCAAAATGCTATCCTCTTGGATCTCTTTATCCATTTGGACATACCTTTTGCACTTGTAATATATTATGCTTCTTGATTATGTTGTAATATAATAAGATCTTCAAATAACTAAATATAAAATGTTATCAATCCCCAAGCCATGTAGATTTATCCAAGTTTCTCATCAATTTATTTTAGATACAAGGCAATCATCTAAACCTAGAGTCTAGACATATTATAAGGCCTTATGTGCACGAAAATGCAAATTGTATGTCATATCTTACCTTAGAGGTGATAATTCTCTTAACATACATGAGAAAAAACATCATCTATGGTTACAAAGGAAATAGTAATGAAGTTATGATTTTAGGGTCAAAGTTATTCTATGGTAACATACCAAATTTGGTACATCTAAAGTGTTGATACTTGATCATAAGTATAAGTCCAAAAAATAATATAATGCACTTCAATGATAGATATTTAAAGAGTTTTGATGTCTAGAACTTTTATCTATAGAATCTCAAGATGAAAGATATTCTTGTTGAAAAGGATTAGTGGATTGATCTTTTATAGACATGGCTAAAGGTAAGTGTTGACCTATTTTCCTCTGTCTAGAGACAAATAGTTCACCTTGAAAATCCCCTTGAAATCCCTTGGAATATAGCGCTATAGGCCTTAAATCCTTCAAATCCCAGTGTTCTGCCTTGTAAAAATCTTTAAAATCTCATATGGAGAATCCTTGCAAAAAACCTAGAAAAACCCAGAAACCTTTAGTCTTCAATGTCTTCCTTCGTAGAGATTTTCCATCTTCATACTTATTCATTTTGGTATGGATCTCCTAATGTTCAAATATCTAGATCTTAGTTGACATCTGGATATTATCTTAATATCCAGACCTTAGCTAAAATCACAACATCTCTAGAACATCTAGACCTTAGCTAATATCTGGATGTTTTCTGAACATCCGGATCTTAACTAACATCCAGACCTTGGTCGATATCTGGACCTTAGCTAATATCTGAACATTTTCTGAACATCCAGATCTTAACTAACATCCAGACCTTGGTCGATATCTGGACCTTAGCTAATATCCAGACATTTTCTTAACATCCAGATCTTAACTAAGATCCTGATATTTTTTGAATAGTCAGACCTTACTAAATACCCGGATGTTTTCCTAGTGTTCAGATATTTCTTAATGTTTGGATCTTTCCTAATGACCAAATCCTTAAAGTGAATGTCCCAATGATGTCATCTAGTCCCCTCCCCAAAGAAGTGCATATGATGATGACATCATTAGGACATTCCGCCCCCAATATATTAAACTGCAGTGTTAACATCTTGATGATGTCATCTAGATCCCCTCTCTAACAAAGTTCTCTATGTCGATGACATCATCAGGATATTCAGGGGTGGCATATTAAAAGTTAATATCCTGACATTGGATATCCATGTGGATGACGACTTCTACATGTCACGAAGGTAAATTTGATGGGTGCATCCAGATATCAGGATATAGAAACTATTATGTTCGGTCAAGATATATCATCCAAATATTTGCAGATGTGTAGACCTTTGGGATATTCATGGATATCCATATGCCCATTGACCTCAACTTTGACTATGGATATCTCCCGCATTTCTAGGAATCTCCACATGATCCAAAAGGAAAAATTGCATAGAATTTCATCCTTTTTCATTTGACGGACTTTTTGAGGAATATTCTCACTTTGAAATTATGATCCAAAATTCATGATCTGGATATGGATATGCATATCTAGATATTAGGATAAGTTGCCGACTAAAGATGAATATGTAGACTCGGCTGACAAGATGTATCAGAGGCCAACTTGAAGTGTTGTAAAAGCTTGTAAAAGCAAATATTTTGCATCAATTGTTGTAGGTTGATGATCCAACAATTTGCATTGAAGACACAAATATCTTCCATCTACTCCTAGATCCATATATTTTCTACATTGAAGTCTTGTAGATAGATGTCCCTTCTAGCAAGGAAATATCTTTGACAGGCCCATGGGCACATTCATTACAGTAGGTAATGGCACTCCATTGTAAATTCTATATAAAGTATGAATTGTAATGTATGCAGGTCAGCTTTTGGTCTAAAAAACCATATCTCTTACAATTGTAATTGTGCCTCTTTAAGAATAAACATCAAATTTTTACCTTCTCATGAATTGTTCTTTGCTCTATGTATTGTTCTGTCTGATCTCCATCTGTGAATGCATCTTTCCTCTTGGATATCATTTAGTTTCTCTTACCTCTACAAGTAGTTCATGATTTGTGTATATTGGTCTATTAAATATTATTTTTCTATGCATACATGGTTGTTTTGAGGGCCTTCCCATATTCAAACCTTGTGTATCACCTCTTTTTTTATTCTTAGTTCATCCCTCTTACTCTTTTCATAAAAAGGTGGATAGATTAGATTTAGTCTTAGGATCGCTGAATCTCTCATTCAAGAAAGGAACCAACCTCTCTCTGGAGATTTGGCCTCCTTGTAGGGTCCCACACCTAGAGGTCATCTCAATG
This sequence comes from Cunninghamia lanceolata, assembly GCA_027924645.1. Lineage (NCBI taxonomy): Eukaryota > Viridiplantae > Streptophyta > Pinopsida > Cupressales > Cupressaceae > Cunninghamia > Cunninghamia lanceolata. The sequence continues at coordinate 2,760,326 of BSBN01000905.1, forward strand.
TTTCACTAGATTTTTGGAGCCCTAAAATCCTTCAACACTAGGTGCAAATCTATGTGACAACTGTAAGAAGGAAATCATTGGGCATAACTACCTTTAGTAGCTAATCTATGTTTTAGTAATTGTTACCAAAATTTCACTTACAACTCAATTTGGTAGAGCTGAAACAACTGATTACTTCAAAGGTGAAAGGTACTCTAATAATTTTTTGCTAAAGCTTAATCATTGCATATGATTGCTTTCAAGTAAAATTTAGTTTTATTATGCAATATTTTGCAACAGAAGAAATTACATAAATTTGCATAGTATTGTTGTCTTTATTCATTTCACAATGAAACATGATGTCCCACACAAGTTGTGGGAGTAACTGATCATACATGATGAAATACAACATAAACATAGACTATACAACTGAAGAAAAAGTGTAAAAACATAGGAGGAGAAAAGCATATCCATCATTGCCTATGGTGCAATCTTTTTTTGATTTCCTTTGGTTCCTAGCTTTCCTTGTTGCTGATCTTCAAATGAGCCTGCATGATGATGAAAAGATTGGGTTAGAGATCTAGATATAAATTTCATCATATGTCCTATCAATAGAAATATAGCCTATATCTATGATTCATTTGATCAAATATGCAGATTTTACAAACATTCAGGAGCCTTCAGGAGTAGAAGAACTAATGCATCATTGGAAGCTTTCAACTTCATTATTTTGTTAACGTGTTTGTTCACTGTGCAGGTATAGGTGAAATTTTCATTGCTGGATTGTTTTCATCATAACATGTGGAGAAAAAATGGGCTCCCACAAGGGTTTAGCCTAGCATGTTGCCCTCTAGATCTTGGGAGGGGTTTGAGATAAGCAAGAGACTTTCAGTTTTTCAAATAAAAACATATTCTGTTTGAAGATCAAATTATAAGGTAACTAAGCACATTGTCCATTCATGATAGCCAAGTCAAAGGTGTAATGAGGTTGCCCCTTTCACTTTGAAATGGGAATCACAAGTGAGCAATGAGCTTATTCAAAACTGCATAAATAATATGCAAAATTGAGTAAAAGTGCAACATTAGCATCATGTTTTTACTTCATCTATTGGTTGTCACAACATTATGTATTGTTGTTTATATCATATGAAATGCATACATCTGAAGTACTATCCATCCAAAGGTGCCTAGGGATAGTCCATAAATGAGTTTGAGTTCACATTCAAATGTTCACAACAACCAAATACACAGAGTCATTCATTGCAATGTACAACTGTGGTGTTATGCATCACTGGTGACCTTATATGCAAGGGTGGTAACCATCAAATGATATTGGACAGTTGTTTAAAGGATCTGCACCATCAAAACAGTAGGAGCCTATAGGATCATAGTGAAATAAACTTTCAAGTAGATGAGTGCTTATAAACCTTAAAAGATAGCAAAAAGCAATGAGACCCAACAAAGCATAGAAGTCTGCCAACAGCCAAGGGACAGTCTACAACATTTGAGGGCTGTCATCATAAAATTAAAAGTGCAGTCACAGCTATCATCATATAATCATCAACAAAATAGTCATGTAAGGAACAGTACAAGCATTTACCACTTTTTTTGTGATGAGGTGTAAAATTGCTATTGAATGTTTAAACTATGACAAGGCAAATCTAGAAAACATTCAAATGTTCAGGGGACAGTATAGGCATCCATAATGACTACCCAATTTCACTTTGAAGGTACAACTAAGAAAGAACAATCTTACATCATAAGAGGAACAACCATACAACTGACAATCAATGACATGAGTGCAAGGAGACAGTAATGAATCTTGCAAGCAAGCAAAGTACAGCCATAATTATTGAAGGATATTCACACATAAAGAAGTTTAAGTATGGTTGCAACTTATATAGGTCTTGAAGACTCATTAAAAGAGTTAGTCTATTGATTTGTAGAGTTTTGTGCTAATCAAATGAAGGCATACAGGTGTAGTCTTTGAGGAAGACAAGAGTAGCATTTATGATAAGCCAAGTGAATAGTTATGGAAAGGATTGTCATCCAATGACACAAAATATACAAATCTCTCATCAAAATAGCATACTTGAAAGGTTGTTCTTTCTTCTGTTTTGACACAACAAGTTCATCATTTTTATACAAAGAGAGAATTGAACCATAACTTCACCATTATCATCTAAAGAAGGAAGAGATCCCAAATCTACAACAAGAGAATAACTTTCATTATCTTCTCCTCACAAAGCCATGAACGACAAGGAGATTTTCACAAGCATGACAGCAATAATGCAGTAAAGAGACAAACCTTGAAGGCAGTCATAATGACATAGGTCTGAAGGGCAGCAGGAGGAAGCAACAGTCAATAGGAAAGTATACAGGAACTAAGAAACAGTTTATAGAGTAGACCAATAGGGCCTCAAGGAAAAGCTAACAAGGGATAGTCAAAGTCCATGGGACTGTCATCATTGAACATGATAATGAACAAAACCAAGAGAAAACAAAAATTTGCACCCAAAAAAGGAGATATCAGTGCCATGATGTCTGTCAAGATACATAAGCTAGCTAAAGTGGACAACAAGAACTTTAGTATTTTCCAAAATCTCAGTGAAACAAGCATAGAGTCTTGAGGATGAATGTAATGATAATGCCAAGAGCACAATCCCTGTTGGTATTGTTTTATTTAGTAGTAGTATGGTTTCTAAAAGCAAAATGCTGAATATTGTCTCTTTTTGGAATGTAGGTCAGAAAATAGTGTATAAAGACTAGGGACAAACATCAAAGGTGAGAGTCTCAGGTTGTTCCATCTTCCCAAATGCATGATTTCTTGGTCATAAGGCACTCTATGTCTAGTTACGATTCACCTGCAGAGAGAAAGGTTTCTCAGCTATCAAAACAACATATTAAAGCATTAGTACATCTTCCCAAGAAGGTTAGTTCTATTATATTTCATCCCCAGTCCATTCCTCAAGTTGGAGGTATTGCTAAGGAAAGTGTTCCAATGAGAGTGGCAGAGGCATCCATGAAAGTCCTTAATCACCAAATGACTAAATGGAGATAAAATACCATAAAACCAAAGGTAAAAGGAGCAAATACCACAAAATCTAGGGGGTTTTTCATTGAATATGTAGAAATATCAACACAGAGGGGGTCTCCTTACCTGAAAAAAAATCCAGAAAGAAGCCATTAAAGTGCCTGAAGAAGATGAGATGCATGAAGATCTCTTAGGCAAGCCGAAAGTGCATGGAGAAGCTTGAGCAAAACCTCATGGTGGCATAAAGTTTCTCCAATAGAATGAAAGAGACCAAATGATAGCTTTTAGGGTTTGAGAGGTGTTTGATGCATAGTGAAGCCCTACCCTGCGGTTTGCTTTTCTTTCTTTTTGACTTTTGCCTTAAAACAATATCATTTAAAATCAAAAGGTGGGCATGGTCACATCTTGAAGTGTAAATACCTAGTGAGGTATGATGAGGCCATGAGAAACAAAGGGTATAATGCAGTTTTAATCCTTTTTAAGGTTTTTGAGTCATCTTTAGACAAAAAATAGGATGGGTTTTTATATTTTGTTTATTGACTTAAGACAACATTGAGGAGGTGTGAGTACTTTTTGTAAGCTAGAGATGAAAGGCATTATTATTGCCTTAAAAACTTTTGGAGAGGGCAGAATAGAAGGCTATTTTGATGTGAGCAAAGGGAAGGAGGATATTTTCTTTTATCTCTAGGTGTCTTCATGTGTCAATTTTTAACCCAACCCTCTATGTTTGCATGATGGAGAGACAAATTGTAAAAAAATAACAATTATTAAAAGCAATAAACTATAAATTGCTTTAATACTGGTTATGTAATAAACATAAGGGGAAAAATCATGCATTACACAACAATTATTAAATCAATTATGATGATTGCATTTAATAATCCTTATTTTTAGTTTAATTTTTGTCTCTCAACCATGCAAAAAATAGAGAGAGTTAAAAGTAAAGTTTAACTGAGTTATTTTGGGTGTTTTCCTTATTTTATGGTCAAACTGGGAGGGGGGAGTTTGGAGTTCCACATGGTCAAACAGGATGTGAGAGGCAATTTGGAGCTATTCTAGCTCAATTTAGTTTTGACCCCCCTTTTTGAGGGTTTTTCATCTTTGCTCATGGGAGAGAGTTTAGGAGATATTTTGGAATTGAGTTGACTTCAGTTCACTCAACCTCACCCTTTGGAGATCTCTTTTGTATATAGGAGGAAAAACATATGTTTTTCTCAGTTCTTGCCCTTTTTTGCTCTCTTGTGCATTACAAAGAGAAGAGGCTTTTGTAACTCATTTTGATAAATTTATACAGGTAGCAGATTACAAGTTATGATTTTTGTCATTTGTGTAATGATTCCTTATTTTCAGTAAGATCAAGTATTTACCTTCTCAATTGTGTTTTTTTTATGAATGACTGGATGAAAGTTTATTGTGTTTTAGTATTAAGACCTTTAAGTCTTTGTTTCATTTATACTTGCATGCATTCAAAGCAATGAAGAATCATAGGTCTTAGGTTGTGCAATCGAATAATCATTTCTTCCAAGTTATGAAAACCCAACTTTTCCTTCAAGAGATAGATTCTTCAAGCCTTCCTTTGAATTATTTTTGTGGTCATATTGCCAAATTGATTTGTGTGGATAGATATTCTGAAAGTAGTTGTGAATTAGAGCTACATTTTTCATTATTTAGGTGCATCACCCATTTCAATTCAGTTTTAATACATCCATTAGAGAGCCTTCTATCTATTTTCCTTCATGAAATCTTAATTCATTAGAAAATCAGAAGGGAACCAGCCCATAATTTGGAGGTCTACTTTCATCATAGGGTGCCCACAACCTGAAAGTATTCCAATGTTGCACAGGATTGCCGAGCTTTCCAGCTTTGCATCACGGGTGCAATCCTAGTTGATAACAATAATCTTCTAATAAGTATGTTTTAGTATTAATAACATGCTATATGTTAGACATATGCTCATTGTAGACAACCTTATTTCGTCACCAACATCCATCCTACCATATTTCCATAAATTAAATGAGTAAACAATTATTTAATTAATTTGACTAATTATTCCCTTATTTTGTACCATCAGAAAATGTCCCCTTGGGGGCTTTTCCCTCATAAGGTTTAGCTCCCGGGTCTCTTAGCTGCATTTAGGACATCTTGCATCATATTTCAACATCCTAATGAAATGATCCCTAAGTTTCATGAAAAATGGGACCTAGGGGGACCCATTGAACCTAACCCTGCCCAAAATAGGGGGGGAGGACTTGGGCGCCTATGCCCTAGTCCTACCCTATCTTGGGTCAATCCAAAATTTTGAGTGTTGGCTTGTAACCATTATTTGGGTCCTATGTCGACACGGTAAGTTTGAATTACAAAATTCTTGGCCGGAGTGTTTGTAGTTGCATATAAAAGCATGTTTAGGCATTCATTTGTAAACTAGAGATTATGTTCATGTGATTTTGGCATTCTAAAGGTGATTCAAGGCTTTCATTGTGTAGCAAGGGCAGATTTGTGTTGTCTATGTGTTTGTATTTGCAGATTTGAGCAATTATCTCCTCATGGTATGAAGAGCTTCTTCCTCCCATGAGATCTTCACTATAAGGTGACATCATTTGTGTTTTTGAGAATTTATCATTTGGTTTTTGCCTCTTCCTCACAAGGGCATGCACTCTCTATCTGACAACAGTGTTTAGAAGACTTAAATGTCTCTCCGGTGCTTGACTGAGGCAAGCCTCTAAACACCACAACCCCCTCCCAAAGTTTTCATGATTGCAGGTTATAGGTTGAAGCTACAGACAAAGTGAAGTTGTAGGAGGGTACAATAGAGTGTTAGAATTGAAGATCAGAGAAGAAAATAGCTCCCTAGACTAGGGTGCCCGCTCATTAGTCCTTGAAGTTTCATGATGGAAAAACCTTTGGTACAGTAGGAACAATTTGCAGATCTTGTTTGTAGATCCCGATAAAAAGTAGGGCCTTGGACTTGGGCCCCCGCTCTTTAGTCCCCGATTGTTCCGCTTCTAAACCCTAAAAATAGGTGTGCAGTTATTTGTTATTTTACATCTTTTAATAGTAGTATTTTTCTGATATTCGTCCATTTGTTGTCGTATTTACATAATTAGGGTTTTAAGGTATAACTGAGCATAAGAGAAGATAATTGTCAATCAAATCATAAAAATCCAAGTTTCCCTACATCTCATAGTGACCTAGGGTAGGATAGTACATTGTAACTCGACCCTAGGTCCTTGAATGTGAAGGGTAAAAGGAGGATACACACATAAACTACCAAAAACCAACTATCCAAATTCCACCCATTACATTTCGATGAACCCATGTTATTGGACTTGTTTGCACCTTGATGAGTGTTTTGCTTCATATTTGCAGTAATTTGATTCATTCATATAGTCATTCATCTTATTGCATTGGAAAATTTACAAAAAATGGCATTTTAGGGTTTCTATTTTGCATCAATTAATTTGAATTTCATCAAATTTATGATTTTTGCATTAGATTTGAATTAAATTGCAGAAAGTTATAAAAATTCATTAGTTTGCATTGCATTTTCATCATAAAATTGCTAGGGTTTTGTTGAAAATTGTGAATTTTGCATATAACCTAGTAATTCCAAAATCTAGGGTTTGTAGGTAAAATCTTGTTTCAGATTTTTCTACTAATTTTAGAGGCTCATTAAAATTTTCATTTGGCTTTAGTCTTGCATTTTAGTGTAAATTTGCATTTAGATTTCAAAAATTTGCATTTTTGCATAGAAAATTTCAACAAAAAACTAGCATTTTCATTGATTTTTCACTAGATTTGCATTAGCATTTTGCATGTTAGCACTTGGAAATCATTTTCAGATCTGAGAGAATGTAATTTTCATAATATATCACTTGCAAAACATTCATATAGCATTTTACATCAAGATCTCAAACCTAGGGCTTGAAAAACATTGATTTTCACTAGATTTGACCTTATCAACTCTCTAAATTTGCACTATAGGCATGTTGTAAAGAATATTTTTGCACTAATTGAATGATATCAGGGGTATTATCTACTTCCCCTCCTAAAATTATTTACAACACCTTGTTATTGGCCTCTTGTATTGAAAATTAGGTGAAAAATTACCTATTTTTGCTATTTTACCCTAGGGTTTGGCCTAGTTTGTACCCTAAGCGTGTTGTGACAAATTTTATGAATAATATTATTTGCTTTACCTCCTAAAATTATTTACAAAACCCCTTTTTCTAGGCCGTGGAATTGAAAAATTGTGAAAATTTGCCTATTTTTGCTATATTTTCACTAGGATTTGATCTTGAGTGGCACTATAAGCATGTTGTGACGGATATTTTGGCATTAGGTGGCTATCATTACTGATCTAATTTTCTTTCCATCATCATTTTCCTCACAACACCCTTTGCCATTCTCTTTTACATTAAGATTTGGTGAAACAATTACATAGTTTAGTGTATTTTCACTATATTTTGACTTGTCATCATCTTAGATTTGCATCAAGAGTGTGTTGTGAAGAATCTTATTATTGTATTGGACTCATATCAGACATATTATTTTTTGCCCCTAATCAAAATCTTTACAACACCTTTCCTTTCATATATTTGCATGGAAAAAGTATAAAAAATCAAGCATTTTAGGTCATTTTGCATATAACTTTGGATTTGTCTTTTGCATAAAGTCTGAAAAACTCTTAAAATCTGATTTGGCACTCATGGCTTCATCTTCTTAATGCTCTTTGGAATCTTTACATGCCTATATCACAAAATTTGAAAATCTCTACAAAATTCTTAGCATGCATCCTCATGTCATTACCTATATACAAGCTATGTACAATAAGGATATATTTGTGTCCTCTTCCTTCTAAATCCTTGACTATGTATCTGATCTTAACAACTTCATATCTCTCATTAATACATACCCTTGGGTAGTAGAAGAATTGATAAAACACACTTTGAATGAAGAGCATGACACTTCTCTTAATAGTTTGGAATTGATAGCTGAAACATATGGAGATGATATTGACAATGACTATGAGAGTGATGATGAATTCACAAGCCACCCTACTTCTCCTACATTTGAGCATTCAGATAACTCACATGAGAATACTAGGGACATCTCTAGTAATTTGAATAGTCCTCCTAACCAAAATGAAGCATTAATGGATGACATCAGGACAACACAAGACTATTTTGATTATCCTAACCTATTCGGAATGATTGATATGGATAAGGAACAATTTCATAACCCACCTAGCCAACTAAGAGATGATATTAATGTTGAGGTCCATCCTTCTTTATCCCTTTAGGGATCAGGAGGTGATCAAAATACATTAGACAGACAAATAGAACAACCTATACCTCTTTCTAGCATTCAAATTTGGGAAGATGACGACCTCCTCGATGATTTACTTGATAACGAGACTTAGCACAAAGATCCTACAAGTTAGTATCTCTAACCCTTTATCTCTTGCATGATGTGTTTCCCCCATGATGTGTTATGTGTTGTTTAGGCCTCCTAGGATGACCCCTGATTCTCTTGTAAGTTCTGGGATACCAAGAGACTGCCTCTATTGTGACCTTCTTCTATTTGTATCATCATTCTTCTATATTGCCTCTCTCTCTGATTTCATTGTTGTGTGTTGTGTCTTACAGACATAGTGTTGCAGTTGGTGACTTGGGGGTACCCTCCTACATGACTGTCCCTAAGACACTTGTTTCTCCCCTCTTATTTATTGTTTCCCTTCCTCTAGTGTTTCTATCTAGTGGGCAAATGATGAAAAACATTTATATTGATGCGAACCTAGTGTCCCTTTAGTGAGAAATCAAAAATTGGACTTAGTTCCTAATATGATGATGGAGTTGTATATCTTATCTGATGCTTGGCTAGTAGAAGCACTCATGCTTTCTACGTAATGATTTTGATGATCTTTATCTCATTTACAAACCTTAACAATACTGATGCTCTGCGCACTTTGTTTGTCTTTGAATCTAGCCTTGGTGGTACTCAATTCAGAGATCTTCATGATATAGCCCCACAGTTATCCTTGAACTCTGAATTCGTAGCATAACCTTGGCTCTTTGTGTGGTTAATCATATGCATTAATGTTGTTTATCATGATTATGTAGACACTAACATGTTTCTTGCAGGGATGTGTTTTTGGGAACATTTGATGATCGTAAAGTACATGTCACCTCCAGGGGGCATGGGCTTTGCAAAAGTCTATGTTCCCTTGTGTGTTTTCTTCCTACCTTAATGTGCTTGATATCAATACCTGATATCAACCACCTTAAGGTGGGGGCATAGATAAGGTAAGCTATCTGTTGTAGATGTTAGTAATGTGCTTGTCCTCAGGTGCACTTTAAAGACTAGTGTGATGAGTACTTCCTACACTCTGAGTTTGTTTACAATTAATCAATTAATCATTTAAGCCCTCTATGGAGGTAGGATATTGCGTATATCCTTTTTATCTTAAGCCCTCTATGGAGGAGAGGGTGGTGTATTTCTCAAAGAAGACTGCACCATCCTATCATTTTCAAAAAGTCCTCATCGGGAGGCGGGGATTGGTTCTGTGACTAACTCAACCCTTAAGCATGTCTTCAGTGGTTGTTGTGGTGAATCCCAATTGTCAGTGTGTGCCTGTAATGTGCCTAAGATGGTGATGAACCTAGAAATAGGAACACTCGATCTCTTGTCTGTCGTGTTTTCTCTGTGTCTTCAAAGTGTGTGTTTTTGGTGTGCCTGCTTTGTTTGGCGTGTCTATTTCCCCATATGCAGTCTAAAGACCTGCGTGATGAGTGCATCCTGCATTATGTGTCTTGTGTGTGTGTTGCCCCATATATAGTTTAAAAACCTGTGCGATGAGTGCATCTTGTATTATGGGATGTGTGTTTACTTTCCTGTACTTTCATCTACATTTCATATATATATGAGAAAAAGAAAAGAAAAGAAATCATTCCTATCTTCTATGCATTAATGTTTCTTCTATGCATTCAGTGTATTCACTGTGTTTTGCATGACTGTAACTATTTTCTCCGTGTTTTGCGTGCTTGTCTTTGTCTTCAATGTGTCGGGCGTGTCTTCTCCATGCTTGGCGTGTTTGCTGTGCTTGTTGATCGTACTTTAATGCATGTATTGGCCTCGCATATACACATACATTAAAGTAGGGGCTAAATGTAACATTGAAAAATATCCCCTTGGGGACTTTTCCCTCATAAGGTTTAGCTCCTGGGTCTCTTAGCTGCATTTATGACATCTTGCATCATATTTCAACATCTTAATGAAATGATCCCTAAGTTTCATGACAAATGGGACCTTGGGGGACCCCTTGAACCTAACCCTACCCAAAATAGGGGGGGAGGACTTGGGCGCCCACACCCTAGTCCTACCCTATCCTAGGTCAGTCCTAAATTTTGAGTGTCGGCTTGTGACCGTTATTTGGGTCCTGTGCCGACATGGTAAGTTTGAATTATGAAATTCTTGGTGGGAGTGTTTGTAGTTGCATATAAAAGAATGTTTAGGCATTCATTTGTAAACTAGAGATTATGTTCATGTGATTTTGGCATTCTAAAGGTGATTCAAGGCTTTCATTGTGTAGCAAGAGAAGATTTGTGTTGTCTATGTGTTTGTATTTGCAGATTTAAGCAATCATCTCCTCATGGCATGAAGAGCTTCTTCCTCCCATGAGATCTTCACTATAAGGTGACATCATTTGTGTTTTTGAGCATTTATCATTTGGTTTTTGTCTCTACCTCACAAGGGCATGCACTCTCTATTTGACAACAGTGTTTGGAAGACTTAAATGTCTCTCCGAGGCTTGACTGAGGCAAGCCTCTAAACACCACAACCCCCTCCCAAAGTTTTCATGATTGCAGGTTACAAGTTGAAGCTACAGACAAAGTGAAGTTGCAGGAGGGTACAACAGAGTGTTGGAATTGAAGATCAGAGAAGAAAATAGCTCCCTGGACTAGGGCACGCACTCATTAGTCCTCAAAGTTTCGTGATGGGAAAACCTTTGGTACAGTAGGAATAGGTTGTAGATCTTGTTTGCAGATCCTAACATAAAGTAGGGCCTTGGACTTGGGTGCCCGCTCTTTAGTCCCTGATTGTTCCACTTTCAAACCCTGAAAATAGGTGTGCAGTTATTTGTTATTTTACATCTTTCTGTAGCAGCATTTTCTGATATTCATCTGTTTGCTGTCGTATTTGCATAATTAGGGTTTTAAGGTATAACTGAGCATAAGAGAAGATAATTGTCAATCAAATCATAAAAATCTAAGTTTCCTTACATCTCATAGTGACCTAGGGTAGGATAGTACATTGCAACTCAATCCTAGGTCCTTGAATGTGAAGGGTGAAAGGAGGATACACACACAAACTACCAAAAACCAACTATTCAAATTCCACCCATTACACATTTAATCCATCTTTTCATAATTAATTAATTATTAAGCAATTACTTAATTAATTAATATTTACTAACTCATTCCTAAGGCTAATTAATTAAACCAAATTTAATTAATAGCCTTAGTCACCATTCCTCCAACTTAATTAATTACTTAATTGATTAAGACTAATTAATCCCCATTAACATTTCCTCTAGTTAAAAAATCCACATCATCCTCCATCCTCTCCTTTTTAATCCTAACCATTCAATTCACCCACATGGATTAGATCTTAACCATCCATGACCTAACATGTGTCCTACCTCCACTACTTTCTCACACATGTGTGAGCATGCTAGCTCACCCCACTTCTTTCTCAACATGTGTGAGCATGAAACCTTGGAAGCATCTTTGACTTCCACCTCATCCACACTCCTTGCTGACACATGTGTGAGCATATCACATGGGTTAATCTTGACCCTTGATCTTCTTTCCTCCATCTCCACCATCCATTTACATCCCTTCTCTCTCTTCCACATGTCCTCATCTCATCTCACCCTACATTTTAAGATAATATTATCCATCCATCTTGTAGGAAACCTCTCATCATGCCACTTTTCAAAAGACTAATCAATACCCTCATGAAGCTTAATCCTAGCCATTGATCATCATCTTTTGATCTCAACCGTCCATTCCCCCTTGGGAAAATCTATTTAAGAGGACTCACCCAAAGGATTTGGACATCCAATTTCATAGTAATTACATGTTGTTGAACTATGAAATATCATAGCACTTGAGCACCCACATTTCATATCACTTAGCAACAAATCACATTTGGTCTTTTTGTAGCATATCTACAACAACAAAATGGAGGTATAATGCTTTGTGTTTGTGTTTGCATTTGATATTTCAATTCCATTTTCTTGCTCAAAATGAAGGTAGTGGTTGGATTTGGATTGTAGGTTTATTTTTGACTTACATTCACTTTGTTTAATCAAATTTTAGACTCTAAATTTCTAGCACGGTTGGTGGGACTCTTGTCCGTTACTCGTTTTTTGTCCTTTGAGTGTTTTTTGTGAGATTTTATAGGTTTTGGCATTCTTGGATGTGCTCCTAGGTTGCCCAACATTTCACCCTATGTACTAATGTCTATGTAGGTGATCATGACGTTTCTGCATATTCTGGGTCTCTATTTCATTATTTCGGTAGAGGCAACAAATAAGTGTCACATTTGTGCATTTACTAAGATGTTTACACATTGGCTTGTCACATTCATGAAGTTTTAATATTTACACGTCCTTAACTTTTTTTCTTGCAAGAGTTTGGATTTTTGGGCTTCCCTCACTTTTTCCTTAGGGTTGTTTTAAGATTTCAAGATGTTTAAGCATTTTCATAAGTGATTTTTCAAATCATTTTGGGCCAAGGATTTGTAGGGTTTTTTAGTTTCCCTCTTTTGCATAGTTGTCCCTCTATTTGTCCTTTATACTTATCTTCCTTTCAAGGTACGCTTGTTTATCTCCTTAAGAGAAGTGGATAACCCTCACCTTACAGATATTTGACAATTTTTGGGACTAATCTTTATGTTTTTATAGGGTGTGGATGTTCTAGGTGTAGACAGTGTGGACCTATCACGTTTCTACCATTTTCAAGATGTTTCTATATCTATCGAGACGTCTATACCTTGTTTCAAAAATTTGAATTATTTTTGACACAAATCAAATTTTCATCCTCTGTTTGTAGGTTCTTAGGCCTTTTAAGACCTCGAATTTACCATCATTAGTGTTATTCAAGGCCTCTAATAGTATTTGAGCATTTTGGTTGTTATTTTGTTAATCATTTTAAATAGGGTTTTATTGTGAACTTAATTCTTGCAAAAATTTGATGATTAACTAACTTTTCTTGGCTCTTGACACTGAATTTGACTTGTAGGGGTACTTGTGAGCATCATTAATATTCCGGGCTAACCTTTTTTTGCAGGGTTTTGAGTTTTTTCTCATTTTTCTTGCATTTTTGTGTCTGACTTTATCTAAGCACAAGCGTCAGCCCTCTATCACATTTCTAAATTTTTTGAGACATCTATGCATTTCCTTGAGTTGTTTCTACATTGCTGTACATTTCTACATAGCTATACATTTCTACATTTTACAAAACATTTATACCTTTTTTTGAGTCATTTGCATAGCCCATCATTTCAACATCTTGTGAGACATTTCCACCTTGTGTGCCAATATTTTTGCATCTCATACATTATCCAACATCATTTTTTATTATTTTGGCTAACTTCTTTTTGCTTGTGGGTTGGATTATTTTGAAGATTTGATCACTAACTACTTGCAGGTTCATTAGTAGAAGACCTAAACATCCAAACCTACTAAGAATTTTTCTTGTAGGTTTGATTGATGAAGGCTTATTATTAAACTTTAAACCTTGTGTGTTTGCTTTCACATTTCCTTGGAAATTTAAAATTAACTTTGTTTGGTGGGTTTCATGTGCTTGAAGGTGTTTGTATTCTCTTCCCTTATGTTGAAAGATGATCTTGGGATTCAAAAGCATCATTTGAACATATCAATCTTCACACCACACATTTCATTTCCTAGCTTAAATTAACTTTGTTTGGTGTGTTTGTGGGGATCAAGAGAAGTGTGTATGCTCTCCCCTCACACTAAAATGTGATCTTGGGGATCAAAAGCACCTCTTGATTCACTTTTTGTTTATCCCAAGAATTCCAAGTTTGTTTATGTTCTTCCCTTGCATCAAAATATGATCTTGTGAACAAAAAGAACTTGGAATTCTTTGCCTTTAGTGGCTTGCCTAAGGATTTCATCACCTTAGGGGACAACCCAAACCACATGTTCTGATAGGGTATATCAAAGGGGGAGAATGAAATTTGTACCTCAATAGGATTTGTCATTATGTCTGGCACAACCTTGGCACCCATTTTTGTAAGGAGTCAAGGTGAAGTGGAATTGGGTTTGCCCATGAACACATGCTTGTAGAGTCTTGAACTGCACTGGACAACTAAGAGGGGGGGTGAATCAGTTGTCCTAAAACTTTTAACCAAATATGATCATCAACTTATTAATTTCTTATATTCAAACATAACCATGAAAGCATTAAATGAGAAGATCAACACAAAAACATAAACAACACAGGAGACACCAGATTTTTACATGGAAAACCCTAAAAGGGAAAAACTATGGTGGGTGTTAGCCCATAGAAAAATATATGTTATATCAATACCAAAAAATAGAGGCTCACTGCCCAAAATGCTCACTGTAAAGAAAGGCTCACTGCCTATGGATGGCTCAATGCCAAAGGGTGGATCACTACCAAAAGAAGGCTCACTACCAAAGGGTTGAACTGAGATAACAACATCTACTTCATGCCAAGGTTCAGTTCTATTGAAGCATAAACACCTCTGCTCTACTCTGCTACCTTACTTCACTTATCTTTGCATCTTCACACTTGGATAATTTTCATGACTCAATTAAAAGTATTTATACACTACATCAACCTTGGAATGATCATCAAGGTTGGCATTACAATCATCAACCATTGGAACAATCTCCAAGGTTAGCATTACAAACATACATAAAAAAGGTCTAGACCTAATACAAATTTAGTAAGGAAAAGATGTAAGGATGTATGTGGATCATGCCACACCTTAGCTGGGACTCAAACACAATCTTCCACACTACAACACGCTATCACAATCTTTGATGCATCTCCGCAGATGATGAATTCAACTAGGTCGGCCAAGACTGATGTTAACACAAGTATTCTCAAGAACACACTTCATGCACGATCTAAATTACACCTTGCAGACCAATCCAAATGTAGGAGCATGATCAAGAGACATCCACAAGCACATTATAATCACTAGGAATAACTGCGCGATCTTTGACAACTCTATCAGTAAGATTCTCCAAACCAGAGCACAAGAACAACTCTACCAGCCATTGTCATGAGTAAAAGAGAGCTTGTGGACAACCAAATCACAAACCATTTCACTTGAAGGTATTTAACATCATCACAGACTTAATTCTAAAGCCGCAGACCAAAATACTTCAATGCGGAGGAATGCAGAGCAAAACACTTTCTCCTTGTCACCACCAAACACACAGAAAAAGTTATTTTCACTCTGGTGAACATAACTCACTCAATTCTTCATACCGGAGGCTCAAACTCAGAATATAACATCTTTAGACAGGCTTCTAAATAACTTCCAATCCACAGGTAAAGATATTTATTCTATAGGAAATGTGAAGCATTCTTCTAGACTATTCTTCTACATGTAATGCACTATTTCTACTGCATCACACTGTTATCACCAGAGGGGCTAATTTTCTCAATATCCTCAACAAAGTAAGAGTACAATTGACACTAATGACAACACAGATATGTTAACATCAATGACAACACTGATTAGGCACATACTTGTAACAATCTCCCCCTTTGTCATTGATGGAAACATATGATGTGAAAAACATAAAAGACCACCAAGACAAAATTCTCCCCCTTTCTCTTTACACATCTGCATTCTTTCTGCCCCTGAGTTTTTCACATGATTTCTCTCCCCCTTTGACATTAATGGAAAAGGGCACATACTTGCATATCACTGCTCTGATCCATTTACTTTACTAGAATCATCTAGCTACTCCCCCTGAGAGGTAGCCTTCATAACATCAATCCAGGTCAAGGAGTGACACTTTGAGCTCCACTGGATTGATACATTACTATGCATCTTAGTTCAGGACAAGAGGGGTAATGACCCCTAACTTTTCTCTGAGATGCTCAAAGGTATCTTTAGGCAGAGGCTTAGTGAAAATGTCGGCAATCTAATCCTCTGTGGAGACATATTCCAACTTTACTTCATTCTCTATCACCTTCTCTCTCAAAAAGTGATACCTTATTAATATGTGCTTTGTTCTTGAGTGCATCACTAGATTTTTTGAAATGTTTATGGCACTTGTATTGTCACAAAAGATTTCAATTAGATCTTAATACACAACTCTTATATCCTTCAAAGTCTACTTCATCCATAATACTTGAGTGCAACAACATGCTACTGCAATATACTTTGCTTTTGTAGTTGACAAAGATATTGAATCTTGTTTCTTGCTCATCCATGAGACCAATCTATTTCCCAAAAAGAAGGCACCTCCACTTGTACTCTTTCTGTCATCAACATCTCTAGCCCAATCTACATCTATATAAGCACTGAGAGTGAAATCATTATCCTTTGGATACCATAAGCCATAATCCAGAGTACCTTTCAAATACCTCAGGATTCTCTTAACTACCATCACATGTGATTCTCTTGGATCAGCTTGAAACCTTGCAACAAGACAAATTGCATGCATAATATCAGGTCTGGTTTGAGTTAGATAAAGCAATCCTCCAATCATGGATCTATATTTTTTTTGATCAGCCTTAGGTGATTCATCAGTTTTGCTCAACTTGCAATTAGTCACCATGGAAGTACATACTGGTTTAGAGTCTTCCATCCCAAACTTCTTCAACAACTCTTTCACATTCTTAGACTAAGATATGAAGATTCCTTTATCTAATTGATTAATTTGCTGACTCAAAAAGAAATTCATTTCACCAAACATGGATGTTTCAAATTCACTTTTCATCTCACTGACAAACCTTATGCACATACCTTCATTTCCTCCAAAGATAATGTCATCAACAAAGACTTCAACAATCAAGATCTGATCATCATTGATTTTGAAGTACAGGTTGCTATCTACAGTACCTTTTATTAAATCCCAATTGCAATAAATACCTGTCTAACCTTGCATACTAGGCTCTAGGAGCTTGTTTGAGTCCATACAATTCTTTCTTCAACCTGCATACCATATCACCTTGTTTTGACAATTGGAATCCCTCTGGTTTCTCAATGTATACTTCCTCTTCTAACTCACCATTTAGGAAGCCAGATTTCACATCCATCTGATATACCTTAAAATCTTTGTGAACTGTAAATGCCAGAAACATTCTGATTCCTTCAATCTGAGCTACTAGGGCAAAAGTTTCTTTAAAATATATCCCTTCAATTTGAGAATATCCTTTGCATACAAGTCTTGCTTTATTCCTTACAACTTCTCCATTTTCATTCAGCTTGTTCCTGAAGACCCGTTTAGTTCCAATAACATTTTTGTCAGTAGGTTTAGGAACTAATTCCCAAGTTTCATTCTTCTCTATCTACAATAGTTCTTCCTCTATTGCCTTTCCCAATTTTCATCATTGCATGCTTCATTCACAGTTTTTGGTTCAGTCTCTGAAACCAAATAGTAATTGACTTGTTCCTTTGCAACTCTTCTTCTTTTTATCACATCTTTATTCTTGTCACCTATAATTTGATCTTTAGAATGATTGATCCTTACATACTTGGGAGTCTTGACAACACTTTTCGGAGCCTCTTCTTCATCTTGACTGTCTTCTTGCTTATCTTTCTCTTCATTTATTATAGTCACAGGTTCATCTGGTTCATAACAACTCAGGTCTGATATTCTTTCCTTGCCTTCATCTACCTTCACATTTACACTCTCAACAATCTTTTTGAGCCTTTTGTTGTAGCACCAGTAAGCCTTACTCTTGGTAGAGTATCCAAGAAAGATTCCTTCATCACACCTTGCATCAAACTTTCCTAGATCTTCATCTCTTCTGATGTAACATTTGCTTCCAAAGACTTTGAAATATTTTACTATGGGAATTCTTCCATACCACAGTTCATAGGGAGTTTTAGTACCATTACCTTTCACTTGAACTCTATTTTGAATGTAGACAACAGTGTGAATAACGTCTTTCCAAAAGACTTCCGGCAGACCTTCTTCCTTCATCATTGTCCTAGCAACCTCCTGAACTGTCATGTTCTTCCTTTCCACAACTCCATTCTGCTGAGGAGTCCTAGGTGTAGATAGTTGTCACTTTATCCCATGCTCTTCACAAAAAATGTTGAATTCATTTGATGTGAACTCACCTCCTCTATTAGACCTCAAGCATTTGATCTTCAAATCTATTTCATTCTCAACCATTGCCTTGAAAGATTTGAACTTCTATAGGGCTTCTGATTTATCTCTTAGAAAAGTAACCCAAGTCATTCTAGAACAATCATCAATAAGCAACATGAAGTACTTGTCACCTTGTAGACTTCTCATGTAAGGTGCAGAAATTTACCAACTACAGATAGAACTCAAAATTAAACATATTCCAAAAGTAAGATTTATTAATCGATAACATATTCCATTTATCCCTAACTAAATATAACATGGAAGAATTCATGAAATATTTCAATGCCCATATATAAGAATGAATTACAAATACAGTTCCATACACCCAACTTGGTGTTATAGTACATCTTTTTCAATGTTACAAAAGGAAGACTACTTCCAAATAATAATGAATCATTTTACAACTTTACAACTTGGCAATGAAGCCATACAAAGAATAATATAAAGCAAATATCCATGTCAAATACAATAATTGAACTTGGCTGCCTCGAACCTCTAATTATCCACTAATCAAGACCAAGAGAGTGGTTGAGGGACTTTTTCCACCCAACCATGAAGCACAAGACTTCCCTGGGTTTCTTCATAACTTGAAGAAAGCACCAACCCTGCACAAGGAGCCTAGCAACCCAGAATGGTGTAAGCAGGAGGGAATCACTCAATGCGTGCCTGTTACCTATATGCATCCTAAACCTAAAATTACATACTCTTGCAACAAGATGTGGTAGAGACAAAATAATTAAGTTCTAGGCTTTTAAACAACAACCCATCTATTGCAATGGTACTATAACTTGGCCAAGAAAATAAATAAAATGATAGTTTAGAAAAAAGTAAACTATCGTCTCTGGAGCCCACATTCAGCATCCTGTCCTGAAACATCATACTTTACCAAAACAAATAAAACAGAGAACAGTTTTCTAAGTTTATTTATCCACATTCTAGATTATCCATTCTAGTATAGTTTTCTTCATTCAATTGAATTCTCTAGTGTGCTTGATGAATAAGTTTACTCTTTTCTGATGGTTTTATGTCAATTTCACAAGGCAAGACATTTTCTAGGTAAAAATGGGTAATTTTAGTTCGGTAATCAAAATAAATCTCAAAAGAACACTTATTTTCATACAAGAAACTCATATTCAATAAGTCTAAATAATAATTCCATTTCCATCAAAATATTCTCTATAGAAAAACAATATAGTTTACTTCAATCCATTTGTTTCTATTTTTGGGTTTGCAGTTTATCTAAAATAAAATGATTTTCAATGGATTATATAATCTACCCAATATTTTATACTATCGCATTCACATTTCAAGTTTTTGACAAGTAAAGCAATTATTTAATGAAATTTCATCTATTTTGCCTATTAATTGTAAAGGCTACAATTTATCTTCTAAACTAGAAATATATTATAAACTGGAAATACTTATCCCAAAATCATATATATATATATATATATATATATATATATATATATATAAACTGTCTGGAAGTAAAAATCATTATACAGAAAAATATACTCGAATTATAAAAACTCAGAGTATAAATTAATTGTTTGATGAATATATAGAACTGTTTATATATATAGAAACACATTTATCAACAACGATTCACATATATCACTAATAGAAGTTTTTAATAGCGAATAAAATTCATAACATACAATAGATTAAATAATAAAGAGCACAGTCTGCGCTATGGAGGCCGACGACCTTACAACTTATGTCATATGTATTATATATTAATGGTTTACAATGGTGGGGAGGGTCGGCACCCTCCCCACACCCTTATGTGGTGTGGCGACCAAAAAAAGATGCTAACCCATTACACAACATTTGAAAGCTATTTATTACTGTGGATTAAAGTCTTATCAAATTTCAAGATAACCATAAAAACAGAGGAAGCTGTGGATCTGGTTAATTGAACTCTTTTAAAAATTTTTATAGGGTGCAATCCCCATATGGGTCACAGTCCATATTGGGTCTGCGGCTCATATGGGTATCATGATGTACTATGGTTTCTTCCTAAATATTCGATGAAAATAAAATTAAGTTCTCCATTGAACAAACAATAATCTCTGAAAATAATTGCATCCGAAGTTTCAATATGTTGTATTTTTTAGTATGCAGAAATGTTCTATTTCAATTTACTCATATTTACAAATTGATATATATATACATAATATCTATCAAAAAATTTACAGAGTGGTAAAGAAATTTACAGTCATAGGTTTCCATTTTTCTTATAGAAAGAATCCAGAAATCATATTTTAACACACAGAGAATACACACACAAACACAATTAGAGATCATAGATCAAATAAAAACCTGTAATTCACTCACTATTCCCCTAGTTCGAAGAGCTTGAATTCCACAGTCTCTCCAAAGCTTCCAAAGTTGATTGTTCTCACTATTTTCCTAAATTCCTTCCTCTATATTTTTAATTCTCAGATCATTATTTCTTTTTGAACCCCCATGAGAATGAATTTTTCCTCTTTTCAAGAATGAAATATATCTCCTCTTTCTATTGTTTTTTTATTCTAAATATAGTTTTGCTTTCTCTTATTTTCTATTGTTTTTCAAGTTTTCTTTCTTTCTTGTTTTTATTCCAAAAATCAAGTTTTCATTCTATTTATAGTTTCAATTGTTCTAAAAATATTATTAAAATAATCTACATATTTATCATAATACATTTACAAAATTAAATATGATACTTTATTCTCTATTAAAACAAATTAAATAACTAATTTATTTATTCTATTCTCAGAGCATTCACAATAACAATTTAATTAAATAAACTAATTAGATCATGATTAACTAACTATGCAAAAATAAAAGAATGCAATTTTAAACTAAAACTATTAAATCATTCACTATGCAAACTTATGCAACTACATGACACTACATGAAGTGTGTGAATGATATCCCTCCATCTCAACCCTGCCAGGGTGTTAGCCTCCTTTACCTCAACCACCGTCTTGTCTTCGACAACCTACAACTTCAGTTAAACTCAAATTTTCCATCCATAGATTAGCAAGCAAATAGCTGAAGCACTACTAACATGAATATAACATTCATAAATATTCATTCATCTTTTAATAACAATTAATTATCTAACTCACACATTTATTTATCCATATATTATTTCCACATATAGCAATCATAGATAGCATCAAGTTTGAGACGTGACATCCTTCCCCACTTGGAAGAGACATCATCTCGATGTCTTTTAACAAAACATCTACAATATGAGTCTTATACATCAAATATCCATAATAAAATAAAATGTCATAATATGCTTAATGAAAATAAACTAGTCTCAAATGAGGAAATAATCTATCAATGTCCTCTGCATTCTCCCAGGTGGCACTGTCCACCGAATACTGGTCCCACTGGACCCTATACTGCTCCACATTGCAGTTCTGCAACTTAACATTGCACCACTCCAGAATCTTTGTGGGCTCCACTAGTACCACCCCTGGATCCTAAACCTGCAATGCACGCCAATCAAGAATATGAGATGCATCTGGATGATAAGGATTAAGTACAAAAACATGGAAGACATTATGTATCCGGGAAAGAGCCAGTGGTAGAGAAAGCCTGCAAGCAACTGGATTAATAACCTCCAAGACATCAAATGGTCCCACATATCTAGGGGCGAGCTTTGACCCCTTTCCAAAAGATATTGAACTCTTCTGAGGTCGAACCCTCAAAAAGACCTTGTCTCCTACTGAGAACTGCCTAAAGGTCCTATTTCTATCTGCAAAGCTCTTATGTCAATCTAAAGCTTGCTTCAACTTTTCCTTAATAAGCTTCATCTGATCTTCCATCTCTCTCAACATCTCTGGTCCTACAACAACTATGTCCTCCACTCTATCCCAGCTGATAGGTGTCTAACACTTGCGACCATACAAAGCCTCAAAAGGTGCCATACCTAAAGAGGCATGAAATGAGTTATTATAAGCAAATTCAACTAGAGGTAAATACTCCTCCCACTTATGCTGCTGATCCATATAGTACATCCTGAGGAGATCCTCTACTACCTAGTTCACCCTATCAGTCTGACCATTAGTCTGAGGATGATATGCTAAACTAAAGTTTAGTTTTGTTCCCAAAGAAGCATACACAATGGTCCAAAATCTAGAGGTCATCCGTGTGTCAGAGCTGATCATTTCAAGTACACCATGCAAACGGAAAATCTCCTGAACAAATTTCCTTGCCAACACCAAAGAACTATGCTTAAGGTTCCCAGGAATGAAATGGGCAACCTTCGTCAGTTTATCTACCACAACCAAGATGACATCATGTCGAGTCTTGGTCATGGGTAATCCCTAGATGAAATCCATAGTAATAACTTGCCATTTGTATTCTGGTACCCTATGAAGGTAAAGAAGCCCTACCAAATGCATATGCTCTGCCTTAACTCGCTGGCATTCTAAGCATCAGCCAAAAAAAGAAATTACATCTTTGCGAAGTCCAGGCAAGAAATACAGTGGTTTAAGTCCTTCAATCATCTTTGTCACACTGGGGTGCCCAGAATATGGTGCATTATGAAACTCCTCTAATACAAGCTCCCTCAATCTAGCGGCATTTGGAACATACATACATCCCTAATGTCTCAAGAGTCCATCAGACTCGAATACATATCCATCATATCTATAGTTCGAAGGATCCTGTTCTAAGGCTTGTTTCGCCTTATCATAAAACTCATCACCAGGCAAGGCCTACATCACCTACTGTTTGAAAGTCAACCTTACTATTACCATGGCAACAAGATTTCTCCTTCTACTTAGAGCATCTGCTACCCTGTTCTCTTTTCCTTTTATATATTCAATACCAAAATCATATTCGCTCAAGAACTCCATCCATCTTCTCTATCGAGCATTCAGGTTAGGTTGAGTAAATATGTACTGTAATCCTAAGTGATCTATCTTTAGGTCGAAAGGCTTCCCCAACAGATAGTGCCTCCACATATGAAGTGCGTGCACTATGGAAGCCAACTCAAGATCATGAGGTGCATAATTCCACTCATGTTGCTTTAATTTCTGAGACTCATAAGCCACTACTTGACCTTCCTGCATAAGCACTGCTCCTACACCTTCCCTTGATGCATCTGTAATCATTGTAAAGTGCCCATTTGGATCTGGCACAATCAGGATGGGTGCAGAAGTAAGTTTTTCTTTCAATAATTGAAATGACTTCTTGCATCTATCTGTCCATTCAAACTTCTTTCCCTTTTTTTGAAGAGTTGTGATGGGTGCTGCAATGGTTGAGAACCCCTTCACAAATTTTCTATAGTAGCCAGCAAGCCCCATAAAGCTCTAGACTTCTGACACATTATGTGGCATTGGCCACTCCATAATTGCTTTTATCTTATCTGGGTCCACTGCTATCCCTTCAGCTGAAATGACATGGCCCAAATAGTGAACCTCAGTCTGATAGAAGGTACATTTTAACATTTTTCCAAAGAGTTTATGATCTCACAAGTACTGCAACACAATCCTTAGATGTTTGTTATGTTCTTCCACTGATTTGGAATATATCAGTATATCATCTAGAAAAACAAGCACAAAGTCATCTAGACAATCCCAGAAAACACTGTTCATTAGATTCATGAAAGCTGCCGGGGCGTTAGTTAGCCCAAATGGTAACACTGTGAACTCATAGTGTCCATATCTAGTTCTAAAGGCAATCTTTGAAATATATTCATCCTTTATTCTAAGTTAATGGTATCCTGACCTTAAATCTATCTTTGAGAATACTCTCGCCCCTTTCATTTGATCAAATAATTCATCAATCCTGGGGAGCGGATACTTATTCTTGATGGTGGCCTTATTTAACATCCTGTAGTCAATGCATAACCTCAAAGTGCCATCCTTCTTATTTACAAATATTACAAGTGCTCCCCATGGAGATACACTTGGTCTAATGAAACCTTGGTTAAGCAATTCCTATAACTGCACCTTACGCTCATACAACTCCGTTGTGTTCATTCTGTATGGGGCCTTGGATAAAGGCTCAGTACTAGGTAATAATTCTATAGAGAAATCAAACTCTCACTTCGGAGGTAGTTCAGTCAGTTCATCAGGAAAGACATCTTGGAACTCCCTTAAAATAGGATGATCTTTAGCTGATGTCTCTGAACTGTCAAGATCCCTGACCTTTACCATATATATAGCACATCCCTTTCTATTGGCCTTTTTCAGCTGCATGGCCAAAATCTACCTGAGCTCTAAGGGTCTTTTGAATCCATGAATCTCAACCCGATTGCCATGATCATCTAAACATTTTATGATTTTCTCTTCACAATCCACTACAGACTTATGTTCAGAAATCTAGTTTATTCCCAAAATCACATCATATGATCCTAAAGGTGCAACATACAAATTGACCTGAGTCTCAAAACTTGGAAGTTCAAGCTCACTGCATGCCAGACATTGCTCTACTATTTTCTCTACCCTATTTCCATATTGTACTTTCCATGAATTAGCCATGAATCTAGGTCTAACTAAAATCTTAGATAAAACACTAGGATCTACAAAGCAATAGGTAGCACTGGTATCTATCAAAATTATAACAGGGCATCCAAAAAGCTTACTCGAGAACTGAATAGGAGTAGCTTGAAAATCTACCTGTCGATTATCTACTACTGCATGAATGTGGTGTTGATTTCTGTTCTTCTAGTTATTACTCCTCTGAGGACATACATTGGCATAATGCTCACCACTGCAAGTGTAGCATCCACCGCAGGGTACTCTAGGTCTATCAGAACCATCTTTCCTATTATTGATGTTATTATTGTTATTGTAATTTGTCCTCTTATTGTTGTTCTGATTGCCCTCATTACAATCCTGGGAATTATTCCCTCTCTTCAGGTTCCTGATCTGCTTATTGTTGTTTCCTTGATTGTTTTGATTCTGGTTGTTCTGATTATTTCCCTGAGGTTTCTTGTTGCCATACTTTGCATCTTGTTGGTCATGATGTTAGTCATAAACAAGCATAGAATAAAAGTACGCATTAACCTTTATTCATCTTGAAAGATACTGTGAATTCAAAGAATTTGGGATCCCAAGTCTCCGGTGATTAGGTCTTAATCGTCTAAAGCTACTCAGAGGTTAATGTGCGTTGCTGTTTCCATTTTGGGGCCTTACGTGAAATTGTACCATCATCATGACATTCCTACAGAAATTCTTTATAGAGAAGTCATATTATGCAGTTATTAGATGAAAAGATGTAAAAATACCTCAATCTTTGCATGATATTTTTTCAATTGTGCATGCTTTGCATTCAAATATGCTAAATATTTGTGATTACCTACGAGATGTCTGCATATTTGCGTTATTTACTTAGGATTATCAATTATTCGCAATTGTGATAATGAAATGCTCTGAAATTGAAAGAAATTAAAGGAATACTACAATTTAAAGTTGAACCTTCAGCTATTGATCCACATACATACTTGATACTGTCATGACGAGAAGAAATCAAACCATATGTTCACCAGGATATTCCAGAGCTAGATGTAGTTGATGCAAACTTCAGAGGATGATGAATGAAAACAATACATGCAACATGATGAGCACTCCAAGGGATGCAGCAAATCAAAGCACATATCTAGAATTCAGACACAGATTACTCAAGATTTACGAAGATTTGTAATCGAAATACTCTTCTCTTTCATTAAGTATGCAAAAAAACATGTACATATGCAATAACTTTGAAATAAGCCCTGAATACTTCAGCAAACAGATTTCAATTAAGTTTCAAATCTTTTAACAGGGTATTCCACCACCTTTTATAGAATAAGGTGAGGAATCCGCTACAAAAGATCTACGATCTGGATTAATCAATACAAATCTATGGTCATGATTCACTTGACTTTGTCAATCTTTACAAAATGACACAAGTTGCCAGCTGGCAACTATCTATACTACTTATGCTATTATCCCCTTCATGATGTATCTTCATCATGCTCTTTAGCTGATTCATGCGGGTCATCATCATGTGCATCACTTTCTGAACTTTCACTATCCTGATGATGACGCTGCTACATATGGGGCTGCATACTACTGCGGACCTGCTCGTATGAATGCACAACCTGATCTATCCCTCCGCCATCTTGAGTCTTTGCTTTAACAATGGCGTGCTTATGTGCTTCATATTTGTCTCTGCTGTTATCAAGCTTATTCTTCCTGTCCTGCAGTGTCTCTTTGTATTTCTCCATCTGGACCTTGATCCTCATTATTTTATCTATCAATTCCTCTATCAAAGGAACAGGTGGACCATCTGCCTCTAATTGGAAATTGCTATGTACAGCTTTAATGGCGGACTCTTCATCTTGATTTTCTATTTTTCCTTCCACCTTGCCTTCCAATGCTTCCAGCATCACCGCTTCTTCAGCCATTAAATCTCGTAGCCTCATGCTGATATCCCTCAGCTTATTATTACACCTTTTGAGGACTCCACACTCAAACTGAGTGTCTTTATACCAGATATCTATTAATAATGCGGTATTACTATTTAGCACCTGCTTACTGATAAGCAGTTGAGGATTTATATTCCTTATTTCCCCTAACAGGCTCAGGACTCTCTCCAGCTTGTACGACCTCTTCTCGGTCTGCATCTGCAATTTATCCACCTTGGCCTTGGAGTCACTTAGGATTCTCCATTTCTTCAAAGAGGCCTTCATTATTTCTACTGCATCATCCAATGTGGATGACATCCATCTCTTTATTACGGACACCTCATGTTTCATGAGGTCCAATTTATTTACCTCCTCCTGAGAAATGGCAGTCAATGGGACTGCATGTTCAGTTGTGGTATCATCAGGATTGGTCAGCCCTTTGATATAGGCATGCAACTGAGCAATGTGCTCTTTATGTTGCTTATTTTTCTCCTTCTCTCTGTTCACCTTCTGAATTAGAGAGTCAATGATATCTTTGCCCTCTTGACCTTCTTGGTCCTCATTGGCAAAGCCCAAATCTACTGTACTGATTTGAAATTCATCGACAGTGATTTTACCTTTTTTCTTCTCCACCGCAGGTATGGCAATTTGCGCGGTCCTTCTCCCTGTTGCCGGATCTCTCTTGATGGCTGAAGTCATTCTGGCCTTCCTCTTTGGCTTCATTATATCCGCAGAGAACAGGGTGGAGACGTCGAATTCCTGAATTTCAAGCTCTTCCTCAGCATTTACCTCTTTTGCCAACCACGGAGGCACCTGATCATGTTTTTCAACATCATCCTGATGTTCACCTATATCTCCTGTTTCTGTTAACAAGTGTTGTGGAGATGGTGACTTTCTCATTTCTTCTTCTTGATGCTCCCTTTGTTGTTGATCTTGCGGCACCTCCTCCTGTTGAGGGATCTCCTTCTCTGGAGGAGCATCTTCATGCTATGGGGACCCTTGAGGTGCATCTATATGCTGTGGGGAACCTTGAGGTGCATCTATATGCTGATCATGATGATCATGACTTTCTTCTGTCATTATTTCATCTGTTCCCACTTCTTCTTCTTCTTGTGGCTTATCCACTGCACCAGATACTGGGGATCCTGCCTGAGGTGATGGCGGTTGTTCTGCAGCTACTACTTCTTCCGAGCCTGCACCATCCACTTCTTGTACTTTAGCAGCTAGATCCTCTAGTGTTTCCTTCTCATTAGCCTTCGCTTCCTGAACCTCTACTATAGCAGGTTCCTCTGTTGTGTCATGTGGGCTTCATTGGCTGGACTCCAGAGCATGGCCCTCCGATTCTACCATCTCTATCTCTTCTGTTAGGTGACCTTTATCAGGTGATCCTGCTGGCTGTTCAGGACTTGCATCCTGTTTCTCTGTTAGGTCCACCACTACAGGACTGGTCACCTCTTTGATCAATGTATCTAGCCCTATTTCCTGAGCTACTTGCTCTGGGCTCTTTTCTTGCTCTTCTTCTGCTTGTTTCATCTCCTCAAGCACAGTTTGAACTGGTGGAGGCTTGTGAGGAGTCATACTTACATCAGCAGCAAGTGTTTCCATCTTCTATGTAGCCACATCCTGTACCACCTCATCATCAGACAAATTTATTGTCTCATCGAGCAAGACATGTCCTTCTGCTTGTGTCTAGGGAGTTTCTTTCAGCTGCTCCTCAGCAAGTTCAGTTTTAAACTTGACGATGGTAGGAAGTGGAACATTATGTTGAAGTTCCTTGTGCACTTCACTACCTTCCCCTTGTAATGAAGTAGGGGGTTGGCTTATTCCACCTCTCATGGAGGTTCTTTGTTTCTTAGGTGGGGTAGACACCAGCACCTGTGGAGCTCTCCTCTTCCTTTTTATTACCAATGGAGCCTCCTCTTCCTTAGGCTCTTCTTCTATGAGGGTATCCTCTCCTCCTGGTTGTTTAGAAGATTGACCCACTTCTTGGGTCTCAGTGATTCCAGCCTCTGCTGTCTTACTTTTCTTAGGCCTTTCTTTCTCTGGAGGGGATGCTGATTCTGATCCTGACCTTGCTGCCTCCTCAGCTGCAAATACTGCCCTTTCAATTATAATCCCTTTTGGTCCCTATTCCACCTTCTTGCCCCTTGGGGGTCTTTTTCTCTGCTGTTGTGGTGGAGGGACTCTATCTCCCTTGGTCTTCCTCTTCTCTAACAGGAAGTCATCATATTCATCCGCGGGGATATCCTGCCCTTTCTTCTTGTTGTCCACCGTAATGGCAACATCCTTCTTCTTCAATGCCTCTATCTGTGCATCAACCCAAGCTTGGGTTAGGTGTAGGGTCCTGGCAATGAATGGGTCCAAGGATATGTCCTCCTGCATAGTGAGGTCAGGTGCAGAGATGGTGTCATTATATATCTTTTTCTGTTCATACTTGTCTGCCATTGTCTTGCCATCATCCTTCTTTAATTGTTGGGGAAGGGAGATGCAATCAAAAGTTCTAACTTGGTTCAGAGTTAACCTCTGATACCTCCTTCTTCTGGCTTCTGCCTCATCTTCACAGTTAGCCCAAAAATCCTCTAGGTGCCTTTGGTGAATAGGCTTTCCTAGTATCTTCTGTATCCTGCCGTAAGGATCATATGGTCTTGTTATTGGAAAAGGCTGCAGATTCATCTTATTCAAGGTGACCATCACCTTCTTGATATTATCAGAGTTAGGGCACATATAGTTGCCAATGCTGACAGGGAACAAAATTGGTGGCAGCTTCTTGGCATCCTTGTACATTTGTATCATGGTGGAGCCCTGCCTGATAAATTCCATTAGTACTATGGCGTCGGTAGGATACCTTGGCAGCATCAGGGGATGTCCCTCGAAACCCTCAACCCTTGTATAAGAAAAGGTTGCAAACTGTATGTACCAGGCCCCATGCCTATAGACTGCCTCTTGAGCCTCCATGCTCAATCTCTTTGTTCTGTCTTCTTCCATGGTCCTTACCAGATGCATAGAGAATGCATCATTGACCAGTTTGTAATCTTTTAGGTAGTTGGTTCTCTGCAGCTGGGGATGATGATCCTAGATATATGCAGCATTTGTGCCTGTGAGCTTCCCATCTGTAACCAAGGCATCAAAAGTGCCTCTATAAGCACAAGAATAAATAATGTATGATGTCATAAAAAATGTACAATTCGAACCTCCCAGGTTCATCAGTTGCTCATGTAGAGCATCACTTATAATTTGGCCCCACAGTGGCTTGGTGTCTGAATATAGACACATCATTACTATTCCGTACATCCAATCCCTGAAACTGCCAGTATTAGGTTGGCCAGTTACTCTATTCAGGAGTGCAATCATGTATTGATACTCCTCACTGAAATCATACTTAAACAGGTGCACAGGAAGCTTGGCAGCTGCATTATATGTGCTGTTCTCAGCCCGCCACGGATACATGTTCTTCCTAGCCGATTTCTTATTGGCTTCATACTCCCTTTCAGACTTCTTCAAGTCTACACTTTTGACCTTACTGCCCAGTGGCAATCCAAATGTCTAGGAGAGACCTTTGATGGAGAGGTCTGCATATATCCTCCCATGCTTCACTACTTGCCTTGTTTGAGGGTTATAATTCTGGGCACACTCAATGAGGAGTTCCAGAGATTCCATGGAGTATGGAAAACCAGTGGCATTCCACAATCCCGACACGAACACTGTGTCCAGCACAGGACTCTTGTCATGTCCATTGTTTAGCTTGGCTGACCAGGCCTCCAAATTAGTGCTTCCTTGATGGGTGTCTGTAATTGCTCCATATTTAAACAGGACCCCCCTCTGAGCAAAGAACATGGGTTTGCTGAATTCTTCTTGACACTTGACCAATCGCTTCTCAGCCATGAGTGCCTGCAATTAACGACAATCCTATCTCACAACAGGTACATATATGCATGCATATTGTAATTGACTTTATAAATCATTATGCCTATTGTATCAATTCCAACACTACTTAATCGTACGGATGCATAAACCAGAACTTACATCATTGTACCAAAACAAAAAAAATATGATGAGGGTTTTATTCACTTACCTGGTTATGCAGATTTTCCTTTTATACCAGTAGATTGTTGAGATGTTCTTAATTTAGCTGATGATCACCTCTTTCCTTCTGCCCGTGAGCTCAAATCGCGCAAAGGTAGCTGGTATGCAGATATGGAAGCTGGTACTCTGTAAAACAAGTTTATCACAAGGTAAATGTGAAAATGGCGGTTGAATTACCTTTTAACCTCACATTTAGGGTACATTTAGGGCAACTCTGATAGATTGGATCATGTTCCTTGATTATTCATGCGAAAATACAGGATCTTGCCAGGTGTTTCATTGGGTTCCGGGGTCGGCGGGAACTACCTACCATGTCTACGTGCATTAAATGATAATGGCAGCAACGGGAGCGGGGAATATCCCTATGACAAGATATCATGAGGGAAGGATGATATTCGCAAATATTGGGTTGAGTTTCAATATCATCCTCCTCCCTCATATTGACATTGTTATCGCGACAAGATTCGGGTGACAAAAGCACTTTTGTTTATGCTTAGTACATCAGGAGGATATTTTGGTGAATCAGGTGATATTTTTAAATATGATGATGACGAGACAAACTTACATGTCTCTCTTTTTGGAATATCAGGATGACATCATCCTAATATTCGCTCTTCTTATCGGGAATGCATCATGACGTCATCATCATATTAGGCAAACATGATCATGTTTTAGAAAATATCCTGTGGCAATGTAAATATGATGATGATGTCATCGTTATGTATGTTCCTTTGTTTATCGTATTCAGATGATGTCATTAGGATATTTGCTAAGGGTGATATTTGCGTCAGGAGGATATAAAGACACATCGAGTTACATGCGAAGTATGACGCTCGCGATAGATAAAATTGTTTGACGGGAAGATTTTGCTACCATTTAAAGTTGATGTCCGGATATTTGAACCACATGACATATCGGGGGGGATGTTTCAAATATGATGATGAACTTCAACAATATGACCGAGGATATAAAAATATGACCTTCCTCTTGCGAATATCAGGTTTGACCGAAACTTTGACTGTTCATAACTTTTACATCCTGATGAATATCCAGGTGATGTAAAAGGCAAACCTACCCAAATTTTAATGCTCTTTCAAAATATGAGGTCACAGAGATGAAACACAAACTTTGACAAACTAACCTCATGGTGACTTACCTCATCCTGGTTTTGCATAATGATGCACTCGACTTACTTTTACCAACGCCCAGAAGCAGACGCACAAGCCAAACCAAAAATTGGGTCCCTGTTTTGCCAAGTCAAAATGGGGCGTGTTGTGTAACCACACAACACATCTCTTCTTTTCCTATAATTATCCACCTATTGCAGCTTATGTTCTTGTTTAATGGATTTCTCAAAAACTTCATCCATCGTGGAAGGATTATGCATATCCACATTAGATCCAATTTGAGGCCTAAGCCCCATGATGAAATTACGGATTCGAAACCTTTCATCTTGTTGATACTGAGGTACATATTTAAGCAAATGAGAAAATTTCTCCCAATATTGTGTGACCGACATACCACCTTGTGTAAGATTTTGAAACTCTATCATTTTCTTATCAAAATATAACTGCGATAGCCACCTTTTTCTAAAAATATGCAAAAACTACTCCCATGTCACCTTGCCAGGCAATAGCTGCTTCTCAGCCCTCTCATTATCCCACCAAGTGGCAACCTCACCAGTGAGTTGATAGGTTCCCCAAATAGACTTTGTTTCACTAGATAAATTCCTCAAGGAGAAATACTTTTCCATCTCGATAATCCAAGATTCTGCTCCATCACCAATTGTTTTTCCGTCAAATTTGGGTGGGGTAACCTTCTTGAAATCTTTGATAATTTCTTCAGCCACCTTCTCTTGATTACTAGGGTCCCTTTCAGTCTCAAGATTTTCTGTGTGAACCTCATCCCTATTCTCTTCATTTGATGCGATATTCACCCTCGGCTGACCCATTCACATTTCCTGTTCTATTCCATCCATTCTAGCCTCTCCTCGATTCAACATGGCAACAATCTGATCCAGCCTCTCAAATAGATCACCACGAGATCCACCTCCACGTTGGTAAGTGAATCGGGTTTTCATCTAGGTCACTCTGGAAAACATTCATTAAAGTGTCATTAGGCATAGGTCCAAGCATTGAACCTAGCACTTTGATACCAAATGTAAGGTGTGGAAATTTAACTAAACATAGAACTTGAAATTAAACATATTCCAAAAGTAAGATTTATTCAATCGATAACAGATTCCATTTATCCATAACTAAATATAACATGGAAGAATTCATGAAATGTTTCAATGCCCATATATAAGAATGAATTACAAATACAGTTCCATACACCCAACTTGGTGTTACAGTACATCTTTTTCAATGTTACAAAAGGAAGACTACTTCCAAATAATAATGAATCATTTTACAATTTTACAACTTGGTAATGAAGCCATACAAAGAATAATATAAAGCAAATATCCATGTCAAATACAATAACTAAACTTGGCTACCTCGATCCTTTGATCATTCACTAACCAAGACCAAGAGAGTGGTTGAGGTGGTTTTTCCACCCAACCACAAAACACAAGATTTCCCTAGGTTTCTTCATAACTTGAAGAAAGCACCGACCCTGCACAAGGAGCCTAGCAACCCAAAACGGTGTAAGTAGGAGGGAATCACTCGATGCATTCCTATTGCCTGTATGCATCCTAAACCTAGAATGACATAGACCCTTGCAACAGGATGTGGCAGAGACAAAATAATTAAGTTCTAGGCTTTTAAACAATAACCCATCTATTGCAATGGTACTATAACTTGGCCAAAAAAATAAATAAAATGATAGTTTAGAAAAAGTAAACTATCGTCTCTGGAGCCCACATTCGGCATCCTGTCCTAAAAGCTCATACTTTACCAAAACAAACAAAACATAGAACAATTTTCTATGTTTATTTATCCACAATCAAGATTATCCATTCTAGTACATTTTTCTTCATTCAATTGAATTCTCTGGTTTGCCTGATGAATAAGTTTACTCTTTTCCGATGATTTTATGTCAATTTCACAAGGCAAGACATTTTCTAGGTAAAAATGGGTAATTTCAGTTTGGTAATCAAAATAAATCTCAAAAGAACATTCATACAAGAAACTCATATTCAATAAGTCTAAATAATAATTCCATTTCCATCAAAATATTCTCTACAGAAAAACAATATAGTTTACTTCAATCCATTTGTTTCTATTTCTGGGTTTGCAATTTGTCTAAAATAAAATGATTTTCAATGGATTATATAATCTACCCAATATTTTATACTATCTCATTCACATTTCAAGTTTTTGACAAGTAAAGCAATTATTTTATGAAATTTCATCTATTTTGCCTATTAATTGTAAAGGCTACAGTTTTTCTTCTAAACCAGAAATATATTATAAACTGGAAATACTTTTCCCAAAAACATATATATATATATAGATTCAATATAAATAAACTGTTTGGAAGTAAAAATCATTATACAGAAAAATATAATCGAATTATAAAAACTCAGAATATAAATTAATTGTATGATGAATACACAAAACGATTTATATATATATATATATATATATATATATATAAACACATTTATCAACAACTATTCACATCTATCACTGATAGAAGTTTTTAACAGCGAATAAAATTCATAACATACAACGGATTAAATAATAAAGATAGCACAGTCTGCGCTATGGAGGCCGACGGCCTTACAACTTATGTCATATGTATTATATATTAATGATTTACAGTGGTGGGGATGGCGTCAGCCATCCCCACAGGCTTTAAGCCTCTGGGGAGAGTCAGTGCCCTCCCCACACCCTTCTGTGGTGTGGCGACCAGAAAAAGATGCTAACACATTACATAGCATTTGAAAGCTATTTATTACTATGGATTAAAGTCTTATCAAATTTCAAGATAACAATAAAAACAGAGGAAGCCGCAGATCTAGTTAATTGAATTTTTTTAGAAATTTTTATAGGGTGCAATCCTCATATGGGTCGCAGTCCCTATTGGGTCTGCGGCTCATATGGGTATTGTGACCCACTTTGGTTTCTTCCTATATATTTGATGAAAATAAAATTAAGTTCTCCGTTGAACAAACAATAATCTCTGAAAATAATTTCATCCAAAATTTCAATATGTTGTATTTTTCAGTATGCAGAAATGTTCTATTTCAATTTACTCATATTTACAAATTGATATATATATATATATATATATATATATATCTCAAAAAATTTACACAGTAGTAAAGAAATTTACAGTCATAGGTTTCCATTTTTCTTATAGAAAGAATCCAGAAATCATATTTTAACACACAGAGAATACACACACAAACACAATTAGAGATCATAGATCAAATAAAAACCTGTAATTCAGTCACTATTCCCCCAGTTCGAAGAGCTTGAATTCCACAGTCTCTCCAAAGCTTCCAAAGCTGATTGTTCTCACTATTTTCCTAAATTCCTTCCTCTATATTTTTAATTTTTAGATCATTATTTCTTTTTGAACCCCCATGAGAATGATTTTTTCCTCTTTTCAAGAATGAAATATATCTCCTCTTTCTATTGTTTTTTTATTCTAAATGTAGTTTTGCTTTCTCTAACTTTCTATTGTTTTTCTAGTTTTCTTTCTTTCTTGTTTTTATTCCAAAAATCAAGTTTTCATTCTATTTCTAATTTCAATTGTTCTAAAAATACTATTAAAATAATCTACATATTTATCATAATGCATTTACAAAATTAAATATGATATTTTATTCTCTATTAAAACAAATTAAATAACTAATTTATTTATTCTATTCTCAGAGCATTCACAATAATAATTTAATTAAATAAACTAATTAGACCGTCATTAACTAACTATGCAAAAATAAAAGAATGCAATTTTAAACTAAAACTATTAAATCATTCACTATGCAAACTTATGCAACTACATGACACTATGTGAAGTGTGTGAATGATATCCCTCCATCTCAACCCTACCAGGGTGCTAACCTCCTTTACCTCAACCACCCTCTTGTCTTCGACAACCTGCAACTCCAATTAAACTCAAATTTCCCATCAATAGATTAGTAACCAAATAGCCGAAGCATAGCTTAAGCACTACTAACATGAATATAACATTCATAAATATTCATTCATCTTTTAATAACAACTAATTATCTAACTCACACATTTATTTATCCATATATTAATTCCACATAAAGCAATCACAAATAGCATCAAGTTTGAGACATGACATGTCACCCTTGTAGGACCATAGAGATTTGTATGCACTAGATCCAACAAACCAGTAGAAAATTGTTCTTTGCTCTTGAAACTTGTCCTTGTCTACTTTCCCAACTGACATTCCTTACAAATTGAGTTGGAGGGTTTCACAAGTTTTGGTAAATCTCTCATAGCCTGACTTGAGCTTATCTTTACCAGATTATCAAAGTTTATATGACACATCCTTCTATGCCATAACCAACTTTCATCTGTCTGAGCCAATAAACAATAATCATTAGTTCCTCTCAATTGATAGATATTACCCTTTGTTTTCTTATTGGTAGAAATCACAGATCCGGAGCTCTCCATGATCTTGCACCCATTATCTTTGAATCTCAGATCATATCCTTTGTCACACATCTGACCAACACTCAAGAGATTATGCTTCAAACCCTTCACATAGAGAACATTGTCACTATTATGCTTTCCATCAAATGAAATAGATCCTTTTCCACAAATCTTACCAGTTGCATTATCTCCAAACCTAACCAGTCCTCCATCATACTTTTCCAAACTTACAAACTTACTTTTGTCACCGGTCATGTGATGTGAGCATCCACTATCAATAATCCATTCATCCTTATCTTTTTCAACCTGAACAACCAAAGCACGTTCTTCTATTGGTTTTTCATCCTTCACACAACTAGCAGAATTAGTAGACACATGATCTTCTTTAATAGCAATAAATAGGCATTCATTTGCACTAGTATTAGCATCATCAGATTCATCATCAATCACCCATTCATCATCAAAATCTCTGACATAGTAGCATTTCTTTGGAACTCTAGGCCTTCTTTCATGTTTCTTCCTATTTCTTTCAATTCTTTTAGGACATCTGGAAGCATAATGACCTACTTTACCACAAGAGAAACATTTGAAAGGTAATTTACCTTTGAACTTACCAGAACCTCTTTGAAGCCTGCCAACAAAGTTAGCTTCAATTTCATCAAAGTCACCGTCCACCTTGTATTTATCAGCTCTGGAGATCTCTGCTGAAGTACTGGCTTTAAAAGTTGATTCAACTTTAGGCAGGGCATCACCAAATTCTCTCATCTCAAAGGCTGTAAGCTTTCGAAGTAACTGATCTCTGTCAATAGTTTTCACAATCATGAATTCTTTAATTGTAGCTACCTTGTGACTATATGACTTTGGTAGTGATCTGAGAATTTTCATCACAACTTCCTTATCACTGAGAGTTCCTCCCATACCCTGTATTCCAGTGACAAGTTCATCAACTCTTTGCATAAAGGCTGTTATGTTTTCATCTTCATTCATCTTAAAACACTCATACTTTACTTTCAGACTTTGTAGCTTGCCTTCTTTTACAGAATCATCTCCTTCATATAGATTTTTTAGCTTCTCCCATACCTCATTTGCAGTTTCAAGGTCCACAAATTTTGTCAACATTGAGTCACTTAAGGAACTTAACAAAGCATCCTTTTCTTTGACATCCACCTCATATTCTTTAATTTCATCTTCAGTCATCAAACCATTTGGAGGCATGGTATATTTTGCTTTTGCAGCTTTCCATACTTTATAACCAAGACAAAGAAGATGGCTTTTCATTCGTACCTTCCAAAGAGCATAATTTGTCCCATCAAAATGCGGAGCTTCCTTCTTATAAGGCATCCTGGATCTTCCTCAAGGTATTTAGATTTCTTCAGAGGAACCTTGCTCTGATACCAATTGTTGAACTGCACTAGACAACTGAGTGGGGGGTGAATCAGTTGTCTTAAAACTTTTAACCAAATATGTTCATCAACTTATCAATTTCTTATATTCAAACATAACCATGAAAGTATTAAGCGAGAATCTCAACACAAAAACATAAACAATACAGCAGACACTAGATTTTTATGTGAAAAACCCTAAAAGGGAAAAACCACGGTGGGTGTTAGCCCACAAAAATATATATGTTATATCAATACTGAAAAATAGAGGCTCACTGCCTACAAGGCTTACTGCCCAAAATGCTTACTGCAAAGAAAGGATCACTGCCTATGGATGGCTCACTGCCAAAAGAAGGCTCACTGCCAAAGGGTTGAACTAAGATAACAACATCTACTTGATGCCAAGGTTCAGTTCCATTGAAGCACAAACACCTCTGCTCTACTCTGCTACCTTAAGTTTCACTTTATCTTCACATCTTCACACTTGGATAATTTTCATGACTCAATTACAGGTATTTATACACTACATCAACCTTGGAATGATCATCAAGGTTGGCATTACAATCATCAACCGTTGGAACAATCTCCAAGGTCGGCATTATAAACATACATAAAAATAGGTCTGGACCTAATACAAGTTTAGCTAAGGAAAAGATGTAAGGATGTATACAGATCACACCACACCTTAGCTGGGACTCAAACACAATCTTCCATGCTACAAAACTCTATCACAATCTTTGATGCATCTCTGTAGATGATGAATTCAACCAAGTCAGCCAAGACTGATGTTAACACAAGTATTCTCAAGAACACACTTCATGCATGATTTGAATTACACCTTGTGGACCAATCCAAATGTAGGAGCATGATTAGGAGACATCCACAAGCACATTATAATCACCAGGAACAACCGCACGATCTCTAACAACTCTATCAGTAAGATTCCTCAAACCAGAGCACAAGAACAACTCTGCCAGCCATTGTCATGAGTAAAAGATAGCTTGCGGACCACCAAATCATCAACCATTTTACTTGAAGGCATTTAACATCATCACAAACTTACTTCTAGAACCGTAGACCAAAATACTTCAATGTAGAGGAATGCGAAGCAAAACACTTTCTCCCTATCACCATCAAACACACAAAAAGTTATTTTCACTTTGGTGAACATAACTCACTCAATTCTTCATACCGGAGGCTTAAACTTAGAATATAACATCTTCAGACATGATTCTAAATAACTTTCAATCTGTAGGTAAAGATATTTATTAAACAGGAAATACGGAGCATTCTTCTGGACTGTTCTTCTGCATGTAATGCACTGTTTCTACTGCAACACATTGTTATCACCGGAGAGGCTAATTTTCTCAATATCCTCCACAAAGTAAGAGCATAGTTGACACCAATGACAACACTAATTAGGCACATACTTGCAACAATAGACGAGATCCTTGTTCACATACTTTGGCCCCACATACCTTGTGTATATCAAGGACATCCTTAGAAGCCATGTTAGCCTTGCTTAAGACCTTTTAACCATCCTTTTTTTGTGGTGCACCATAATCCAGTTAAGCCCTGGAAGTTACTCATGCCATACTTCCAAGTGTGTTGAGATAGAGCTAACTTTGGGCAAGGATATCACCTCCAAGGTAAAGGGTGCATAGGTGGTACATGACCTTCCATTCCCTAGCTATCCTCTACTTGGTAGATAGTATAATGTGGGCCCATGGAAATTGACACACCTATTGAGGGGCGTTTTGACACACTTGACAACAAGTAGGTAGAACGACAAATGAACCACCTCTCTTGATAGGCGACCAACCTCTAGAGATTGATAACCCCAAGGTTCCTGTTATGCTAGGTCTCAGTTGTGATGGATAGATCAGTGGTATATGTAGCTTTACGTATTCAAGGGGATGCTGGTAATCAAGTAAACATAGGGTTATTTGCACAAGGAGATCAGAAAATGAGATAAATAGTGCACAAACAAGTTATTCCTCTCACCTATTGCTTAGAAATGGATGTTTACAATGCTGTATAAGCAATAGGATTGCTTCCTGAAATGATAAATCTGATTTATAAAAGCAAGAAATGAACAATCAAATCCTATTCTAATCCTAACCTACTCCTAAACTAACCGGATTTGAAAAAAAAAGATAAGGGTTTAGAGGAATGAAAAAAAGAAAATAAATGAAATGTAAAATAGCCTAGACAAGCCTCTAGATCTGGCCTTCTACTTCACATGAAAATCCAATGAGATCAAATTAACCAAGAAGTGGATGACTAGTATTTCACATAATCATTAACATTGTTGGTGTAAGACTCTAAGGAAAGAAAGACATCAGAATATAAGCATGAAGACACCATATTACATGCACATAATCCAAACCATATTGATCAACCAGATTTAAAGATAATCATTCAAGTATTAGATCTCACCAACATAATCATATGCAAGAAAAGGAAAATTGCAGATACATTACCACCATAGGGCAGAAACATAGGAATAAATCTGCAAAATTGGTCTTCTCATTAACTGGCAAAATCGATGGTTGATTACAAAAGGGCAATATTCATACACCCTACATGCATATTCATATGCCACTTACATACCAAAAAATATAAGTATATAGCTTGCGCTCGCACAAGCTCTTTATGTTCCCCTCTTTTGAAATGAAAAATATATCTCCTTTTTATAGGAGTTACAATGTATTACATTATGCAAATTGCCTAAGTCGGCTTGCATTTTGAATTTTAGAACATGCTACATCTTTTCCATGGGTCGGCTGAGCCATCTTTGTGCATTATATTATTTGCATTTCAAATTAAAATCCTCCTTGTGGATTACATTATTTGTATTTCAAATTGAAATCCTCCTTTCTCTTCTTCTTGGAGCTGTAGCTCTCTATCCCACAAGCATTAATGACCTTCAGTAGCTATAGAAGATAGGTTTCTCCAAGTGCAATAGGTCTTCTTAATGTTCTAACACACTTCCATAGAACTTTCAACCTCCAGAGCCTGCAATCAAACAAGAGAAGCATCAAAATCCTCATAAATAAATCAAAGAACATCAATAATCAATAAGCTACACTATTAATATTTTGGAGGATCCCTTATCCCTGGATTTGTATCTCTTATCATCTTCATTATCTTGTCAAATCTCATCATGTCTTTATCTAAATCAAGTCACTAATGGTTGATATAAGGTGTATGGTTTATGGTATTGAAGGTTAGGATAGTCATTTTGGTCATTTGATAGTCCATTTCTATGACAGTATACCATATTTCTCTCACTTTGAGTGCTACTTATGTGATGAGGTATTTAGGGATACCTTCCAATCATTTGGAGTTATTCAAGACCTTGTATGTGTTGAGCAAGGCAAGACAACTAAGGGGGGGTGAATCAGTTGTAACCAATATTTTAAAACTATTAAGATATCATCCACTTAATTACTATTATTAAGTTTAACCATGAAAGCATGAAATTAGAAATTTAACATATTCACACATTAACACAAGAGACACCAGATTTTTACATGGAAAACCCTATAAGGGAAAAACCACAGTGAGTGTTAGCTCACAATATATTATGTTATATAAAAAATAGAAATCAGAGGCTCACTGCCCAGATGCTCACTACAAATTAAGAGGCTCACTACCAATGGGGTGGCTCACTGCCGTTGGGTGGCTCATTGCCAAGATTTGGTGAACTGAGACAATAGCATCTAAACCATGCCAAGGTTCAGTTCCATTGAAGCACTGAAAACATTCTCTACTTTGCTCTTCTTTTAAATTCACACTATCTTTTCATCTTCACACTTGGATACATTTTCATGACTCTATTACAAGCATTTATACAATTCATCAACCTTGGAATGATCATCAAGGTCGGCATTACAATCATCAACCATTGGAAAATTCTACAAGGTCGGCAAACACATACATTAGAGTAGGTCTGGACCTAAATAGATTAATGAAAGAGAAAGAATGAATGTGGATTAAACCAAGCCTTAGTTGGGACTCAAACACAATCTTCCACACTACAACACACTATCACAATCTCCAAAGTATAACTGCAACAAGTGAAAACAACTGAGTCGGCTAAAACTATTGTTAACACTAAAGTATTTGAGAACATGTTTTATGTATGATCTGGATTACATTTTGTGGACCAATAAAAAGGAAGGAACATAATCTAGAGATATCCACAAGCATGTTACAATCACCAAGAACATTTGCACAACCTCAAAACACTTTACCCACAAGATTCTTCAAACTGGAGCACTTGAACATCACTAACAACACTGTCATAAAAGAAAGATCACTTGCAGACCACCAAATCATGAACCATTAGAGCTGAAGGTACATATCCTCATCACAAACTTAATTCTAGAACTACTACCTGTAATACTTATTTGCAGAGGGATGTGGAGCATAATACATTCTCCTTGTCACCACTGAAAGCATAGAAAAATAGTTTTTACTCTGGTGAACATAACTCACTCAAATCTTCATACTGGAGGCTAAA
Source organism: Cunninghamia lanceolata (assembly GCA_027924645.1). Taxonomy (NCBI): domain Eukaryota; kingdom Viridiplantae; phylum Streptophyta; class Pinopsida; order Cupressales; family Cupressaceae; genus Cunninghamia; species Cunninghamia lanceolata. The sequence continues at coordinate 2,802,700 of BSBN01000905.1, forward strand.
ACTTGGAATATAGCAACTACAGACATCCTTCATCTTAACTTCCAAACCGCAAACAAAGATTTTTAATCTATAATAAATGTGGAGCAAAATACTTTACTGTCTTTCTACAAACCAAGATACTCTGCAATACACTATTTCCATTAGTAGAGAAATTTTTCTCAAAAGCACTTGGAAACTCAATACCAGGAACACTTTCTCATTATCCTCAACACTTATCTAAGTCATTACAAACCAATTAACTCAACACAATCAAGAATCAAAACAAAAGCACAATTGACACAAATGACAACACCGGTAGGCACATACTTGCAACAGTATGACTGTCATAACTACTAGACTTGTTATTAACAGTTAGACAACAATATTAGGTATGACAACATAATTACCATTTGCATTATTCTCAGACACATCCATACCCTTTATGGTAGTGTTGCATACATGTGGTGAAGACTTGAATAGTTCTTTCAATGTTACAAAGTCTACACCCTCTCAGGCAAGCCTATGATCATAATTGATTGTTTTCCTTTTGCTTTGAGCATATCATATTATCTTTGTTTATGTCTCTGATTGAGCTGTGAGTGGGAACCACTGTGGTAATAGTCTCAAATGCATACTGGTGTGGTCACATCATTTGTGACAAGGATAATCCTAATGGGTGTGACAGTGATGTAGGGGCAACCTTTATGCATCAAAACAGTCCAAAGGAGACAAGTTCATTACCAAAGCTATGACAATCATGTCTTTTAATGGCCAGTCAGTGGTATAGTATTTGTTGATTGCCATACTCTCATAATAGGAATGCACAGTTTAGGACATCTCACAAGATGGATGTGATCTTTACAATTATGACATGGTTATGTCATGGTCAGGGTTTGATGGATCACCCTTTGGCAATCAAGCCCTTACCCTATCATTCCTCCACTTGGATGATCCACCATAAGTTTCATGGTGAAGGTAAACTAAGCTATCATTCCACCCCTGTGATAGTTCCATTGATGCATGATACACCTAGAGGCATCCAACAAGATACCTAAACAATCCTATGCGAATAACAATCCATATCTGGAGCAGTGTATTCATCATTCAGGACTATTTTGCTTTGTTTGACAGTCCTACAAGTAAGGGGTATTGATACAAATGAAATCAGTATCTCTAAAAAATGGTCCTTATTTGTGAATGAACCCCTATTAGCTTTTTCTATAACTCTAAAAGACATAGTAGTCAGAAGAATATGACATATAGGCTTTAGAGACCTCAATACTGGATCTGGTGACTTAGTTTGAGTGTTTGAGATCATAAGACTAGGGTGTAGGCCCCTATATTGTTGGTGTAGTCATAGGTTTACGCATGCTAACCTAGCTATGTAAACCCTAGGGCCTCTCTAGTAATGACAAAAGATATGTAAAACATTAGCATTTTATCTTGTCTAAATGGAACGTCCTATATGGACATTCCCTTCTTGTTATCCTACAATTTGTAACTGTCCAAAATAGTCAAAATACAACAACCACTTCTGGCATTAATTGATCCTACACAAAACCCCTCAAGGTTATCACCATATGGACTATTGTTCAAGTATCATCAACCTCCATAGCATTCCAATACCCTAAGTGTTATGCAAGATCTAACAATAGTCTATAAGGGAAGGCATGGAGATAGTATTGAAGGTGAATGGGATTTCTTCATGGATATGATTATGGGCTTGGGGTTTAGGCACAAGGCTCACCATGGTACTAGACCCAACATAGTATGAGGAATGATAGTCCCTTCAGATCTTAGGAACTTAGAGGTCTTTATAACCATCTTGCCAGCAAGGCACCAATTGTAGTGATAAGCTTTGTCACAAGTATGATTCATCTTTTCATCATGGCAGGGGCACCACTGGATTTATTTATTCCTACAAACACACCAAGAACAATATCTATTAGCACAATCAAAATGCATGCACCTGGTTAGTGAATGATGAAGTCTCACCAAAACCCACATACATTATCTTACCCAATCACCACAAATGAGTTATTTACAAACCTTTGAAGGCAAAATCTAGATGCAGAGGCATTAAGGCCAGACCCCTGTCTTATGGTGGTAAGAACAAATAAATAATATGTTTGGAAATGTATGAAATGGGTTCCTTAGTCACTTTCCCACACTATCATACATATAACTTGAGGATAAATAGGATACAATAGTCATGGACAACTCAAGTGGTAGTTGTTTCTAACAATAGATGCTCTATGGGCAACATACAGATGAGTTTTTTAGCAATGAAGCCTGAACTTTAATATTGAAGGTAATGTAGACTTTGAGTTGAATGCTTTTCCCTCTCCTTAACATTTTAAATTTGAGTGCCCAAAGTTCTCAATGGTGTTTTAAGATTGTTTTACCATTCTCATGAGTTTCTAGGACCTATAGGATCCCATGGGAGGTCTTTATAAATAGAAAACTAAGAAGAAGTTAAATGAAGCAATGAAGTTTACTTACATACAAGACCTCTCAAACAAATAGCATTCCAAGACAAGTGGAGGTTCAAACATATTTAAATAGTATTAAGGACCTCTAACTCAAGCATATGAATGGCAACAAAGTGAATGACATGTCATCTAGGACAAGATCTCTAAAATCAAACAAGTCAAGGTCAAGCATGTATGAACAAGCATCTAGAATGACCCAACGAAACCAATGATATCCAATGAAAATGTATCAAAATCAAGAAATCAAGCCAAAGTGGGGAGGTATCAGGGATTGGGAGTCAGGTGTAACCTTTACCACCTTCCAAAATGGAAGAGTGAAATGAGAAGGTCTGACGTCACGGCTCTGAAAAGTATACAAGCAAGGAATAAATTGGAGTCGAGGGTCAGGTGTACCCTCTTCGATCTTCCAAAATGGGAAGGCCCAATGTCGCGACTCCAAAAAACACAGTTAAGAAATCAGTGGGAGTCATGGATATCAGTTTACCCATGCATAAACGGTAGGCTAGAATGGGAAGGTTTGAATAAGTGATCCCAAGAGACCAAGACAAGTGTCGGGGATTGGGACTGGGAGAGCCACTGAACCTATGCCAAATATCATAGATTCCTTTATGGTCATGCCAGGATGACCAACTCTAAAAATCTGACGAAGGTGAGACACCAACCCAATGTCAGCCTACGAGAGTTAGGATGTTGGGGGTTCCTTTATAGTCACACCAAGGTGACTAACCTCAACAAACTGACAGGCACATAGGTAAACTAGCAAAGGAAACAAAGGAAATGTCAGGGCTTCAGGGATGTTTCTACTGTCATACTAGCATGAAAAACCCTAAAATATGGACAAGGTAGAAAGGCATACAAAGTGAACCCAATAGAATGCAAAGTTAAAGTGAGGAGGTTGGGGCCTACCCCTTCCAGCATGCGAAAACAATACAGTTTGAAAACACGAAAAGCACAATAACAAAGCTCGCAATGAAATAGGTCAAAACTCATCAAACAAATGATAATACTCCAAATTAGCTCAAGATAAGCATATCAAAGCATATGAAAGCATCAAACCATACAAGTGAAATCAAAGAGACCAAATCAACTTGAAGTGACCAAAAAAAGGGGGTCCACAGTTTGAGACAAAATGGGGTGTGTTGTGTAGGGCACAACAAATGCCAACCAAAATAGAAAAATGCTCCAGAGCATTTCAAGGTGGGAAAATCAACCAAAGAACCATGACCCTAATTTCATCAACCATAGTAGGAGTATGGATACTAAGCCCAACCAAAAGCATGAATGAATAAGCACAAGATTAAATGACTCTGAAATCTAAGTGTGTGCATGTAATTCATTCCCCTTCCTTAAGCATGCAAGGACTCATCAATCAAAAACCAAAAATTGGGTTAGGTAGAGTAAATCTAGCTTCTATGTGGTCACCTTGACATTGCTCCACTTCTAGCCATGCCACTATAGCCCTGACAAAGATATCACTAACCCCACCTAAGACATTGCTCTACTACCAACCATGCATCCATAGCCCCGATAGAGATGCCCGATCACCAAGATAGTTGAATCATTCTCTCTTTTCTCTCCTTCACTCTCTTTTTTATCCATTCTCTTTTTTGTTCACTCTCTTTTTCATTCACTCTTTTTTTTCACTCTCTTTTTCCACTCTCTTTTTATTCACTCTCTTTTTTCGTTCACTCTCTTTTTATTTCACTCCCTTTTTTGTTTACTCTCTTTTTCGTTCACTCTCTTTTTTCATTTTCATTTTTTGGTTCACTCTCTTTTTTGAAGCCTTCTCAACTCGCAAGAAATGAAGCTTGCTACTGGGTTGGGGGTCAGGGATAACCTATACGGAGCACACCACCCCTAAGTTAAACTAGGGGTGGTGACCTAGAAAGAAAAGATCATTAGATTTTCACCAAATTCCCAGTCGTAATCAACTCATTCTAGCATACTGAAAGAAGCATTAGTGTGTAATTATATGTAATATTTCAAGAAAACATCATCCCAAGTGCAAAACTCACACAAGCCTCTAGTGAAAACAATAAACCTACAACTAATATGAAAGGAAAAACTAAAAATTATGAGAAAAAGACTGATTTCTTGACAAGAAATGATTGAAAACATTCCTCTAGCAATTATTCCACTATTACACCCACAAAAACAAGCCTTTTTCCAACCAAAACATGCACCCAATTAGCCAATCAAGGCTCTAAGACCTAGGGTGTGAAGGCAAAACAACGGCAAGCCAAAACAAAACTCAAGATCAGACCAAATGGACTAAAAACAATTCAAAACAGAAAACTAATGATGCAAACAAACCAAAGAATAAGAAAAACAAGACAAAAATCAAAACTAGATACTAAAACTCGAATGAAAACTAACTAACTAAACACCTAAGTAACTAAACACCAGTCAGACTATGTACACAAAACTTAGAATAAAAAGCATATGGGCTACCTCTTAACCGATTTCTCCTTACATACAGTAGTAATAATCCACCCCATATGGTTGTAAGGAATGCAAACTCATCTTTGTACTCATAAAAATAAAGTTTAGGCATGGTAGGCTCAAATTCTGGGCATAAGTCAAGTAAATGTAAGGCCACATAAACCTTATCTTGTAACTCTTAGAATAAATGCTTATATTGACATTTATATGATAGGGGATTGTTAAGAATGTATTGAAGTTGGTTGAACAATTACTTAACTAATATCGCAACCATTGCCTACATGGTCATAGTTCATATAAAGAATCTGAAATCCCCGACCATAAAGAGAGGCCATCTCTCTAGAAGAAGGTGGAGCTGTTGGATCTAGGGCATACAACTGAGAGGGGGGGGTGAATCAGTTGTATAAAACTTCTTGTTCTTTCAAACACTTGATTCTTTGTTGTTAGTTAGCAGCATATCAATTAATCATCCATGAAAGCATAATACATAAACACAAGAGCAGATAAGCATCAACACATTGAACACCAAGATTTTGACGTGGAAAACCCGGTTAAGGGAAAAACCACGGGGTGATTAACCCAAGAATTATTCTCTGTTAGAAGAATAAAGAAAAATGAATGGCACATGCCAATTAGGGCTCACTGCCTGAGCACACTGCTCACAAAGAGGCCCACTGCCTACAAGGAGACACACTGTCTACAAAGTGATAAAAATCACAGTCTTGAACTGGAGAATGACATCTCTACCATGTTCGGATCAGTTCCAATTAAGCCCAAAAACCTTTGTTCTGCCTTTCGCACTTCTCTTCGCTATGCCACACTCATCCACACACCGAAATGAACTCACAGACTGTTATTTGTACAAGACATCGACTTAGGATCAAACATCTAAGTCGGCAAACAATCATAAGAGTATCCGCAAGATGAATAACACATCCGGTCGGCCACCACAAGAACATTCGCAGGATGAACAACTCATCCGGTCGGCTAAATAGAGCAAGAACTTCATCCGGAAGAACAACTTCAATTCTGGGCTCTACTATCAATGCGGATCAACAACACAACCTCAACATGATCCAGAAAACTTCACAAGCCTGCCTGAATGTCCGGATACATCTGCACTTCCTTTACTTGCTGGAATCTCTTGTCTTCCTCATCCGGAACTTCAAGAACACAGTCTGTCGCCACTGTAGAAGGTACTTCCGGACCTTCAAATCATACATTATCAATGCGGACCAATGACACAATCTCAACATGATCCAGGAACCTTCACAAGCCTGTCTGAATGACCAGGTACGTCCGCATTTCCTTTACTTACTGAAATCTCTTATCCTCCTTATCCAGAACTGTCGCCACTGTCATAATGCAAGAGGTACTTCCGGACCTCCAAATCATACACAACTCGAGATGGCACATCACAAGGACATCCCAAATACTCTTTCCAATCCGTAGATTAGGATTGTACAATTCCGGACCTCACCGGACCTTTCTGTGATCCTCTGTCACCTCTAAGCACTTGCCGGAACCGGTTCCACACAGATAGCCATAACTTCTTCAGGTCTTCATGCGGACCTCTGAAAACTTGACTGAAGCATCTCAAGACTCATATCTGCAAACCCTTTAATCCGTATCCTCCGGTTCTCAACCTATCCAATATATTTGCCTTCTTCTCATCACTGTTCTTCACTGTTCCTGACTGAGGGTAATTTTCTCAATATCCTCAACACACAGCTCATCCAATCCTTCTTGTCAATGTAATATGAGTATGTTGACATCAATGACAACACTGGTTCACCTCATACTTGCAACAATCCCCCCCTTTGTCATTGATGGCAACATATGATGTGAAAAACCATCAAGACAAGAACTTCTCCTTTCTATCACAGCTTCCCCTATCAACAACAACTTTTTACATGTCTTCTTTCCCCCTTTGATCATTAACCACTTGTTTTTCACATGTCTTCTCTCCCCCTTTGACATCAATGGCAAAGGGCTCATACTTGCAATTCTAATACATCAGAATCATACCATCTGCTCCCCCTTAGTAGCAGCTCCCCATCATCAATCCGGATCACAAGATATGACTGTGATATCCACCGGACTGATGCACATCAGTGCATCTTAGTTTATCACCGGAGGGGCCATGACCCCTAACTTCTCCCGGAGATATTCAAAAGAGTCCTTGGGAAGAGGTTTTGTAAAGATATCTGCAATCTGATCCTTGGAGGGAACATACTCCAATCTGACTTCTTCCTTGTTTACTTGTTCTCTTAAAAAGTGAAATTTGATAGATATGTGCTTAGTCTTAGAGTGCAATACCGGATTCTTAGAAATATTAATTGCACTTGAATTATCACAGAAAATTGTGATAGGCTCCTCATATTCAACTTTGATGTCTCTTAGCATCTGCTTCATCCATAAGATTTGAGTGCAACTACCTGCTGCTGCAATGTATTCTGCTTCGGTTGTAGACAGAGATATTGCATCTTGTTTCTTGCTTAGCCAAGAAACCAATCTCTTCCCCAAAAAGAATGCTCCACCACTAGTGCTCTTCCGGTCATCCACATCTCCTGCCCAATCTGCATCTGTGTAAGCATGAAGAGAGAAATCCAGATCTCTAGGGTACCATAGACCATACTCAACTGTTCCTTTCAAGTACCTAAAAATTCTTTTGATTGCCATAACATGAGATTCTCTAGGATCAGCCTGGAATCTTGCCACAAGACCAACAACCTGCATTATATCTGGTCTAGTTTGAGTGAGATACAACAATTCACCAATCATTGATCTATATTTTGTCTGATCTACCTTTGGAGAATCATCATCTTTGCTTAACTTACATCCGGTTGCCATAGGAGTGTTCATAGGCTTTGAGTCTTCCATACCAAATTTCCTTAACAATTCTTTCACATATTTGGTCTGAGAAATGAAGATCCCTTCTTTTGTTTGAGTAATTTGTAGACCCAAGAAGAAATTCATTTCACCAAGCATAGACATTTCAAACTCACTTTTCATCTGATTTGCAAAAGTTTTGCACATACTATCTCTTCCTCCAAAAATGATATCATCCACAAACACTTCAACAATCAATATGTTTTCATGATCAATTTTGAAATATAAGTTACTGTCAGCAGTACCTTTGTTGAATCCAATCTACACAAGATGCTTATCCAACCTTTCATACCATGCTCTTGGGGCTTGCTTCAATCCATACAAAGCTTTCTTCAACTTGCAGACCATATCATCATTATCAGACAATTGAAATCCATCCGGTTGTTCAATGTAGACTTCTTCTTCCAGATCACCATTTAGGAAGGCAGACTTGACATCCATCTGATATACCTTGAAGTCTTTGAAGGCAGCAAATGCAAGAAGTAATCTGACTGCTTCAATTCTTGCCACCGGAGCAAAAGTCTCTTCAAAGTCAATTCCTTCTATTTGAGAGTAGCCTTTGCAGACCAATCTAGCTTTGTTTCTGATTACTTCACCAGCTTCATTTAGTTTGTTCCAGAAAACCCACTTGGTTCCAATTACATTCCTGTCTCTAAGTCTGGGAACAAGATCCCAAGTATGATTTTTCTCAATTTGCATCAATTCATCTTCCATTGCTTTGGTCCAGTTTTCATCATTGCAAGCTTCATTTATTGTTTTAGGTTCAATCTTTGAAATCAGACAACATTCATCCTAATTTTGAGCAACATTCCTTCTAGTTTGTACACCTTTGCTTTTGTCACCTATGATCTGATCTTCAGAGTGGTTCAGTCTTACATACCTTGGAATTTTGGGAGTATCCTGCACTGCTGCTTCTTGATCAGGCTCATTCAAACCTATCTCTTCTTCCTGATTTACCGGATCAGGCTGACTCTGTCTCACCGGAGAGGATTGAGGTCCTTGAACACTGTCTTGGTCATCTTCATCAAACTCATAAAATCTTGAAGGCTTCTCAATTCCTTCATCAACTTTCACATTGGTGCTTTCTATCATCTTCCTCAATCTCTTATTGTAACACCGGTATGCTTTGCTTTGAGTGGAGTAACCCAAGAAAATTCCTTCATCACTTCTAGCATCAAACTTTCCTAGATCTTCATCTCTTTTAATATAACACTTGCTACCAAATACTTTGAAATATTTCACAGTAGGAGTGATGCCAAACCAGAGTTCATAGGGGGTCTTACCGGTGTTGTTTCTGATTTGAACTCGATTGAGAGTGTAGACTGCAGTGCTGATAGCTTCCTTCCAAAACATTTGAGGAACATTTGCTTCCAACATCATTGTCCTGGCAGCTTCCTGAATGGTCCGGTTCTTTCTCTCAACCACTCCATTCTGCTGTGGAGTCCTAGGAGCAGACAACTGTCTCCTTATACCCTACTTCTCACAAAAATCAATGAACTCACCAGATGTAAATTCACCACCTCTATCAGACCTTAGACACTTTAGTTTCAATCCGGTTTGATTCTCTACTATAGCTTTGAAGATCTTGAACTTCTCAAATGCTTCTGATTTTTCTTTTAGAAAGGTAACCCACATCATCCGGGAATGATCATCAATTAACAACATGAAATATCTATCACCTTGCAGACTCTTGATTCTTGTCGGACCACAGAGATCAGTATGTACTAATTCCAACAATCCGGTAGAAGACTGATCTTTGCTTTTGAAAGAGACTCTGCTTTGTTTACCTAGCTGACATTCTTTGCACAAACTATTTGTAGGTTTCATCAATTTTGGAAGATCTCTTACGGCCTGAGTATTGCTTATCTTGATGATGTTATCAAAATTTACATGGCACATTCTTCTATGCCATAACCAACTCTGATCAATTTGAGCAAACAAACAACTTTTATTTGAACCAACCAGATGAAAGATATTACCTTTTGTCTGAGTACCGGATGCAATCTCAGTTCCGGAGCTTGTAAAGATTCTGCATTTTTCATTTTTGAACCGGAGATCATAGCCTTTGTCCACTAACTGACCAACACTAAGAAGATTGTGCTTCAATCCTTCAACATACAGTACGTTACCTGTTTTGCTCTTTCCATCGAAGGAAATAGTTCCCCTGCCTCTGATTCTGCCAGCAGAATTGTCACCAAACTTTACCATTCCTCCTTCATACCTTTCCAAATTCAAGAACTTATTCTTGTCACCAGTCATATGGTGAGAACATCCACTGTCAATAACCCAATCATCCTTTTCTTCCACTTGAGCAGCCAAAGCTTTTTCAACAACTTTGTGATTGACAGATTCAGAGAGTATTGAATCTTCTTCCTTGATGGCAATAAACACCCACTCATTTCCAGATTTGCTTCCTAGTTCTGATTCATCATCTGTTACTCCTTCATTGTCATCTTCTTCGTGAACATAATAGCAATTCTTTTGAAACCTTTGTCTGTTAGTATTAGACTTTGCAGATCTTTCCGGACATCTTGAAGCAAAATGACCAATCTTATTGCAGTTGAAACACTTAAAGGGTAGTTTTCCTTCATACTTATCGGATCCTCTTGGCAGTCTCTTTGCAATGAGGGCTTCAAGTTGAGCTGTTTCTGCTTCTTCTTCTTCCATGTCTCTTCTTGCTTGATCATACCATGACATTTTCCTTGATGAGTTTTCTCCCGGATCAAATCTATGTTTGCCTTTCACATAGGCACTGGCTTTGAAAGCAGATTCAGTCTTGGGAGGATCATCTCCAAACTCGGTCATTTCAAATGCAGCTAGTTTGCCAGCCAGTTGTTCTCTTGTGACAGTTGTGTGGGCTCTGAATTCATCAATGGCAGCAACCTTGATTTTGTAGGCAGCAGGAAGGGATCTTAGGATTTTGCAGACAATCTCATTTTCATCTAAAGTTCCACCAGCATTTCTGATTCCACATACCAGCTCATTCACTCTTGGCATAAAGGTAGTGATATTTTCATCATCTCTCATTTTCAATCTTTCAAATTTCCCTTTCAGACTTTGCAACCTTGCACTTTTGACAAACTCATCTCCTTCATACAGAAGTTCCAGTTTAGTCAGGATCTCATATGCAGTTGGTAGGTCAATAACATTCGAGAGATCTGAGTCATTCAATGCGCTTAGAAGAGCTTCCTTGGTCCGTAGATTGTTTTCATCTTCTGTGATTTCATTCAGAGTTGTCGGACCACCTTGTGGAGGTACATATGGTTTTGAAACCATAGCCAAGTATGCTTTTCCCATACATTCCAAGTGACACTTCATGCGACCTTTCCAGAGAGTGAAGTTGGTTCCATCGAACTTCGGACTATCCTTCTTGTATGACGACATCCTGGATCTCCTCAAGCGGTTAAGCTCCTATTAGAGGAACTTAGCTCTGATACCAATTGTTGGATCTAGGGCATACAACTGAGAGGGGGGGGGTGAATCAGTTGTATAAAACTTCTTGTTCTTTCAAACACTTGATTCTTTGTTGTTAGTTAGCAGCATATCGATTAATCATCCATGAAAGCATAATACATAAACACAAGAGCAGATAAGCATCAACACATTGAACACCAAGATTTTGACGTGGAAAACCCGGTTAAGGGAAAAACCACGGGGTGATTAACCCAAGAATTATTCTCTGTTAGAAGAATAAAGAAAAATGAATGGCACATGCCAATTAGGGCTCACTGCCCGAGCACACTGCTCACAAAGAGGCCCACTGCCTACAAGGAGACACACTGTCTACAAAGTGATAAAAATCACAGTCTTGAACTGGAGAATGACATCTCTACCATGTCTGGATCAGTTCCAATTAAGCCCAAAAACCTCTGTTCTGCCTTTCGCACTTCTCTTCGCTATGCCACACTCATCCACACACCGAAATGAACTCACAGACCGTTATTTGTACAAGACATCAACTTAGGATCAAACATCTAAGTCGGCAAACAATCATAAGAGTATCCGCAAGATGAATAACACATCCGGTCGGCCACCACAAGAACATTCGCAGGATGAACAACTCATCCGGTCGGCTAAATAGAGCAAGAACTTCATCCGGAAGAACAACTTCAATTCCGGGCTCTACTATCAATGCGGATCAACAACACAACCTCAACACGATCCAGAAAACTTCACAAGCCTGCCTGAATGTCCGGATACATCCGCACTTCCTTTACTTGCTGGAATCTCTTGTCTTCCTCATCCGAAACTTCAAGAACACAGTCTGTCGCCACTGTAGAAGGTACTTCCGGACCTTCAAATCATACATTATCAATGCAGACTAATGACACAATCTCAACATGATCCAGGAACCTTCACAAGCCTGTCTGAATGACCAGGTACGTCCGCATTTCCTTTACTTACTGAAATCTCTTATCCTCCTTATCCGGAACTGTCGCCACTGTCATAATGCAAGAGGTACTTCCGGACCTCCAAATCATACACAACTCGAGATGGCACATCACAAGGACATCCCAAATACTCTTTCCAATCCGCAGATTAGGATTGTACAATTCCGGACCTCACCGGACCTTTCTGTGATCCTCTGTCACCTCTAAGCACTTGCCGGAACCGGTTCCACACAGACAGCCATAACTTCTTCAGGTCTTCATGCGGACCTCTGAAAACTTGACTGAAGCATCTCAAGACTCATATCTGCAAACCCTTTAATCCGCATCCTCCGGTTCTCAACCTATCCAATATATTTGCCTTCTTCTCATCATTGTTCTTCACTGTTCCTGACTGAGGGTAATTTTCTCAATATCCTCAACACACAGCTCATCCAATCCTTCTTGTCAATGTAATATGAGTATGTTGACATCAATGACAACACTGGTTCACCTCATACTTGCAACAGGAGCCTCATAGGTCTCATAGTCTATAGTGTAAGTAAGAGTATTGTCTGTGTTTGTCACTAAAGAAATTTTAGGTTCTTTAGGTATCTTCATAGATTTCTTTGATGAAATCGATGCAATAATTGATGTTTCAGGATTAGATTTGTTAATTTTATATTCTCCCGTAGAGGTAGATGTAAAATCTAACGAACCCCAATCATCACCAAGGAATGCATTCGATTGTTTAGAATCTTGCACAATATTTTTTGTGACAAGAGGAGTTGATGGATCAACTTTCAAGTTATTTAGAATCTTATGATGAACAGCTTGCTTCTGTAATTCAATTTGTAAACAACTATCTAGTTCAGAATCGACTTCAACAATGTGAAGGTTATTTGCATAAATAAACTTTATTGATTGATGAAGGGTAGATGGAACTCCCCCAAGGCATGAATCCAAGGTCTACCAAGAATCATGTTGTATGATAATGAACCAGGCATGGCATGAATGAGGGTAGACAATGTCACAGGTTTGACTTGTATAGGTAGAGTTATAGTTCCTATAGATTGTCTTCCAACATTATCAAAGCCATGAATTCTAAGTCTATATGGTTTAATTAAAGATGTGTCAATATTGATCATATGTAACAAGTTGATACCACAAACATTAAGGGCTGGTCCATTGAAAATCATAACTCTCTTGATCAATTTCTTATTTATTGTGATGAATATAATTAAAGGATCATATTGATTTTGAACTTCAATAGAAGGCAACTCATGTTGTTGAAACATGATGTCTATTTTTGTCACATGCATACAATCTAACAAAGCTGCTACATCATTTGGCTTGATAGCAGGTGGTACAACCACCTTTTATAAATCTTCCTAGAGCATCCCATGGTATGTAGGTGATGTTTGTATGAGTTCCTAAAGAGAGATCTTAGCAGGAGTAGCCAAAAGCTGCTCAACATGATCATAATCTTGGCCAACTTTATGTGTTAAACAAGGTGGTTGAGGAAGCATAGGTTGAGAAGTTGGCAAAGATATAGGAATGTTTGATTGTTTCTTACTTTGTTTGTTATTTCATGTATTATACGTGTGAGAAACCATAGTATGACTAGGTTGTTCTATTCCATCTTGTTGACTTTGATGTGTTATTTGTTTAGCATAGTTATAGATGTAATCAAGAGGTTGAGAAGAAGGCAAAAGACCTCTAACAGTGAGAACCAGTTTAGATTGTGTCTAAGCCACATTTGAACATAGGTTGACCACTATTTCTAGCTTAACATGTTCTTCTTCAGGTTTAGGAACATAGATTGCATTTACTATTCTTTGAAACGACGACGGTTTAGGAGTCGTAGTGGAATATTCAATCATGATAAAGTCCTCAAGGGCTTCATCTAACATATTGAAGTCATCACAACTAAATGGATCATCATACACATTAAATTCTTATAAAAAGAAATCTAACATTATATGATGTTCTAATTAACCCAAGACTTAAATGTAAAACAAGATAGTATAAACTTTGCAAAATGAAACAACATATCACTATGCAAGTCACAAAGTTTTTAATTTCAAACTTTTTTAATGAAAAGATAGAGATATCAATCAAAATTCAATGCATATACTTTTCATAAAAGAGGGTTTTCAATCTAAATCTGATTTAGGACAGCAAACATTTTTAGATCCGATGTATAAAGGATGCAAATTCTTTTAAACACGAGTTCACCAAAATGTAGTGTGGAAAAAGAGGGAGAAAGATAGTTTGCATAAACCAAATCAAGATTCTCTTTCACTCACACAACATTAGGAGATAGGAACTAAGATTGACCACTATGAAGGATCAAGCTACTAATTTCCTATGCCCTTATATGTTGTTGTAACTGAATAGATACCTCAATTAGGTTTTTACAAGCTTTAGACAACCTTATAGCATGAAACCCTAATTGTAAAGTATGCAAGAATAGACTAATTTCTGGCATAAAAACTAATAAGCAGATTATAGAAATGCAAATTAGAGGTTACAAAGAGCATGTACCTAGAAATTGAGGGCCTATTAGACTAGGGCACCTGTCCCGGAGTCCCAAAAATTCTATGATGATGAAACTAAAAGTTCTGTGACGACTGTATCCATAATACCTGCTCTTCTCCCACTCCTTTTCACTAGATCTTTTTGAATGCGATCTGCACATACAAAAGAAGGAGAAGGATAGTTTTGTCTATATAGGAGTTTGCCTCAATCAAACCCCATCTTTGGTATTTCTACCTCAACAATAGCCAATGATAAAAGTCTGTAGATGTGTGTGCTCATCTATCAAATGTGTATGCAGAAATGTAAGATCCTAAATGACTCAAGCATCAAGGATAGATCTACCCAATGTTTCACTCAAGGAAACAACAACAACTTCACCTTAAGGAGATGATAGAAATGAAGACTTGTAGAACAAGAAGGTGAGGCAGTCGTATCTGCAAAGGACTTCCAAGCTCAAGTTGGAGGCTTCAAACCTTCTCCTGATCATACAAAGGGCTTGACAAAACCCTAGGAAGAGCAAGATAGACTCAAGATCTTGATTCCTAATCTCCACTGAATATCTCCATGATAGCAAATATCAATGACTTCGAAGAGCTTCAACAAAATGCAGATCTTCAATAGCAGTAGTGGCAGAATTTTGGCATGGTAAGCTTGCATGTAGATTGTGTATGATAAAATGATTTGCAATTCTCTTTAAATACCTAACCTTAGAAATTCAAATATTTGAAATAATACATTAACATCATGTAAAAACCAAATTTTGAAATCAAAATCCTGAGGTGCACAGAGCAAGCTGACACCACCCCGAAATTAAGGACCCAAAAAAATAGGGCAGGACTAGGGCGCGGGTGCCCTAGTCCAATCCCTAGATTTCACTCAAGTTATTCCTTTAGAGGATCTAGAATATCCAAACTCTAAAGTTTGTTTTCAGATTCTATCAGTTATTGCTTCAAAATTTGACATTTCTTTGATAGGGAATAGGTCAATCAGGGTTTAGGTAAGCCAGAAATAAAAAGGGCAAGAGGACACCAAAGGATAGGAGCTAAACTATGTGAAATTGTGCTAATCCATGTAGGAGTACAATTTTTGACATAATATATATCAATGCACCATCCAATCAACAAAGTAGAAACTCAAAAACAATAAAAAATAAAAAAATTCAAAAAAAATAAAAAAATCAAAATAGTAAAGATAAAATTATTCATCT
Organism: Cunninghamia lanceolata; assembly: GCA_027924645.1. Lineage (NCBI taxonomy): Eukaryota > Viridiplantae > Streptophyta > Pinopsida > Cupressales > Cupressaceae > Cunninghamia > Cunninghamia lanceolata. Next base: position 2,818,620 of record BSBN01000905.1, read on the forward strand.
AATGGTGACAACCATTTTATGGCACCTTGGATAAGTATTGTAATGGTCAAAATGTGATAATGTAAGTAAGAATGAAAGCAATACAAAAACAATACAAATTGCCTTCCAAGCACACAAACAAACCACACTGATGGAGCGTATTGAAGTGCACCCAACTCCAATTGATTGCTCTTTGCTATGATGATATGTGGATCGCTCAGTTTGTCAGCATAACTTGTATGAGGATGATAGATAAGTTCTTGAATATTTCAGTAGCATAATGTTGTCTGAAGATTGGCGAGGATCAGAAATGGAGAATGAGGTTCAATTTATAGATTTCCAATAGTGAAGATCAATGGTGGAGAGTGATCAGAAAGATCAATGGCTAGAAATGGTTGAGAGGATGTGAACGAATAAGAGAGGGACAAGTGTCCTTTCCCTCTCATGAATCATGGAGACTAATAGATATGATTAAGGAGTTGATTGATCAGATGACTGAATTGACAGGGTAGTTAACTAGGTTGATTGGCTTGTTAACTAAATCGATTGATTAGTTAAATAGATTGACTAAGTTGTTAACTAATTTGATTGATTTAGTTAACTAATTTGATTGATTAGTTATCTAAACTGATTGAGACTGAATTATGGAGGAGAGGGAATAATAGGAGATTAAATAAATTAATTATTTAATTTCATGCACATGGATAAATAAATAAACTATTGAATTTTATTTATTTTGAAGGAAATAGAATATTAGCTTTAATTAAATAAATTTAAATTATTTATTTAATTAATGTGAGGAGGAAAATTGATTTAATTAAATAATTAGAATTATTTAATTAAATATAGAGGAATAAGATGGATATCGATAGATGAACTTAATCAAATAACTAAGAATTATTTAATAGTGAAGTATGGCAGATGAATCCCTGATCTGGGAATGGAACAATTTTAGGTGTCTACAAGTACCATGATGAAAGCCCATTCATTGGAATCATGTGTAAATTGATTGTCTATATATCTTACACTTGGGAGCAAGTTGTCTCATCTATCCCATCATATCCACATATCTTTTCCATCATTCCCATCCATCCTCCCTACTTTCCTTTGATCTTGATAAGGAATGGGGGCATGATCGTGAAACTTTCTTTGCCAATCTCTTGAAATAGAAAATTCTTCTACAACAAATCCTCCAAACATCTTGTTATAGATTATACAATACACTATATCTCTTTAGTCCAGCATCTTGAACCACATTTATAGAGTGTAGCATGTTATCCCTTTGCAACATAGTCCTTGGAGATCCTCCATCCCTCAAATTCCTAATCCATCAAGAGAATCATCCTAAATCAACCTTTCTCCCATCCTTGTTTATAGACTTGGTGTTCCCTTATCACTATTTATCATATGGAGACAACAATCTCATCCAATATTCAAAATAAAAATCCAATCCAAAAGAAATCTGATACAGTAATCCAAAATCAATCTAATGAAATAATCTAAAATCAATCCAGTACAATCATCCCAAGCAATCCTAAATAATTTAATCCACCATAAGCAATCTTAGTCCACACAAATCTTGCTAAGAAATCTAGCCTATTATCCAAAAGCATTCATCCATTTTATTCCTAGCATTGCTATCAATCTTAATCAACTTAAAGGAATCATCATTAGGATATATTGTTCCCAATCTTTGTGTTGTTCTCAAGATATATCATTCCCATATCAATAACACTATCCTCCGTTGTTCTTAGGATATATCATTCCCAAATCTACAATGTTATCATCATCAATCAATCGTCAGTTTTCATCTTGACCAAGGACAACATCTTGTTTGTCTCTATGATTATTTGTGCATGCTTTCTTGCTTATGTGTTATGATTTTGTCTTGCATCTACATCAGTCCTTGCAACATACCTACCACAACAACATCATGGTCTTTCATATCATGGTGCGATAGGCATATGTTTTCTTGTGACCTTTATTCCTTTATGCATGAGACACACCATCACTGTAATCTTTATATAATGGTGCATTACATTAAGTGCTACATCAAACATCATGTTTCTCACATTGACTAGCATGACTATCTTTTCCTCCATCATTAGCATCCAATCCCCTATCCTCATCTTTCCTTTACATCCCTTTCGAGAGCATACCCATTTCCTTCCAACCCACCTATCCTCTCATGGGGCATTGTCCAATCATCCTTACCTAATTCCTCCTTATCACTCCTCCTTTGAGTGGATGAGGCAACTCTTCCAACAACCACTATATTTTAATTTTATTTAAAATGTTGTTACTTCTCTTAGTCATAACACCATATCAAACAAGGGAAAAATGTAGACACCTCAAAATACACAAGTACTAGCCCACTTTCCCTAAGTTCTAGTCCCCTTCCCACTTCACATAATTTAAAAAATATTAATTTATTATATCTTTCTTTTTCCACTCAACCACCTAAAATGAATAAAAAGAATTATAAAATATCCTTTAATCCTCCACCATCCATCTCTCAACCAATTAACCAACTCAATCTCCACCATTGATCTCTCAACCAATTCTAAACCAATCCTAATTGTTGATCTACCCATCTAGAAATCTATAAATGGACCCTTCCTTCCTTCATTTTTTAATAAGAAAATCTACTAGAAGATGATGCCATGCTATTGTTGTGAGAAACCACATTATATCCTTCATCAACCAGAGCACAAGTACCTTCAACACATCAAGAATAGTGTGTGGGTGAGAAACTTTTATTTTCTTTGTTCATATTTTACAAATTTCTTTCACTCAATCAGAGGTGTAGGTAGATGTGAAATAGTGTTTTAATCTTAGGGTTTGAATCCTATTTTTGGTTTCATGTTTGCTTATCACAACGATAATATAAGATTTGTTTTTTTTGTATGTCAATGTCTTTTATGTGTAATTGAATATGTTTCCTATGCTAACCTAACATCTTGCTATAAATCTGAGCCATTTTTGGCCTTGTTATACTTGAACGACAAGAACATCCATGCAATGAGCTAGCATTCATTGACTTTACATATGTACAACAACTATTTCTTTCTAGATTTTCTACCTTGCTATACTGAAACATGCAAATATAACTGCTAGAGAATCCATTAGGCAAATCCCAATAGCTAGTTTAGTTTGCATGCCTCTTCATTTTCCCTATCAACTCATCTTTGGAAAATCAATGTATTAATCCTTTACATTCTTTAGGATTTTTAAGTGAACTACAACACTCTACATCATATCTCTAGAACTCTTGAGCATTTGAACAACATTCTTGTTGGTCTAGCTTTGTCTTCCATGAGATCTTGTTGTGTGTCATAGAATTTGAAACAAAAGAAACCAAAGCAATGTAAACAAAGGAAAATAATTTCAAACCTAGAACACTTCTGATTGAGCTAAGGAATGAAAATAAATGATGAAAATAAACAATGATTCTCACTAAAACAAACCTTATTGCACCTTGTGGATTTGCTCAATATTATTGTTGTTGATGGAGAAGATGAATGTGGTTGCTCTTCAAACCTGCAACATACCTTTTCTTTCCACTTGATGATGATATATGCTTGAGGGATGATGCATTTATGGATTTCCATGATGGAGGATGAATGGATGAGATGAAATCTTAGAAATGGAGGGATAGGTTTGGTTGAGAGATAAGGATGAATGAGAGGCCTCCAAGTGGCACCTTGTGATTGGTGCACATGATGAGTCCCATGATCCAAGGGATTTGAATGGATAAGATTTTCTTGGTTGAGATGGAGGATGAGGATCAAGAGGTCCCTTTTTGGAGACATGTGCATACATGGAGCCTTGTGCAACCTTGATCCATGTGCAAGGTTGAATTGGCTAATTAGGATTTGGAATGTACAAGTGCTTAATTAGCTTGATTAAGTAGGATTTTTTAATCAACTAATGATTGAGAGAGGAAATAGGTGAATTAAATAAATATTGTGTATTTATTTAATTTTTGGGAGAATGACATAGGAATGATTGGCTTTAATTAATAAATGTTGATTTATTTAATTAATGCTAGACATTAGAAGAAGGGTTGATTGGGTGAATTAATTAAATAAATGGATGTGATTTATTTAATTAATGTTAGGAGGATGATCGGATTTATTAATTAATTAAACATGGTTTATTCAATTAATGTTAAGAGTATGGTAGGATTGGTTAATTAAATAAGTAATTTATTTAATTAACTTTAGAGGAAGATATGTAGGATGAAACTAATGATGTTAGAACGTAGTCAGATTTATGTGTTTGCTTTTTTCCCCTCTTTGAGATGGTGTTGTGACTAAGAGAAGTAAAATTATCTAAAAGATAATAGTGTTTTAGCAAGATGACAAGATTTTGATTTTGGATGAAAATGATTTGTCTTGGGGATGCACCCTTGAGAGGATAGGCAAGTTTGAAGAACACAAGTGTGCTCTTGAAATGAATGCAAAAGATGTTCGGGATGAATGGAAAAGAGAGATAAGGACTTGGATGTGAATGATGGAAGAATGGATTGGGGATAATGAATAGAAGTGTTTAAAGGATGAATAGATTAGGATGAGAATATTAGTTGAAGAATAGAGGGGAGGGAGATGCAAATGGATGGGGTGGATGATAGGTCATGCTAGTCGGTTGAGAAATCTAATGTTTGATATATCATATGATGTTATGGACCATGGTATGAGGGACCATGATGGTGTTGTGCCATATGCGTGAAGGACTAACCCAAAAGAATGTTGGTGTGAATAGGGGTATTTCCTATCTAGTTTCCCCTTTATAGTGTGAACAGAGGACATTATCTAACTAATTATTATTTGGAACCTATTCACACATGTTCACATGTTAATTTTACTTAGGGCTATAGGAATTTTTCTAGAATTTTCTAGTACACATGTGATCTTATCCTCTAGTTGTTACATGTCATAGGATTAAGACACTTGTCATCATCCTATGTAGTCCTATCTCTCAACCTTGCCTATATAAGAAAGGTCTCTCATGTACATTTTATATGATTGTGTAATAATATCATTATTCCATTGTTGCACCATAGTCATTCAATTCATCCTCTTGTTTCTCTCTTGTAGAAGACTAATCTTTGGTTTTGCAGGTGAACTTGAGAGCTTGAGTCCATTGGGGACTCTTACATGGTATCAAAACTTCAGATCTATGAGCCCCTTCTCAAATCTGGGAGATAATCAGGCTTGAACTTTTGTTGGGTGCATTTTTAGCCAAAAAGGACCTTACCATTGAGTCCAAAAAGCCGAACAGACAAATTTTGATATAAAACAATTCATATTTTGGCGTTAAAAATATTTTACCATTTTTTGGAGGATTTGGTAAAATTTCATAGAGAATAAATTCCATACAATCCACATGGAATTTGTATAGATATGTACAACTTTGTGTATGTTGGTGTCATTAGAATATTTTTGGTGCATTCCTCTATCTATCAAGTAAAGGTATTTTTTTGTTTCAACATGTGTAAAAGATTTTGACCAGAGCTATGAACCGGGTACAATATTAGGTGGGCAGGAGGGAGACTGGACCTCGTGACCTCATACTTGTTGGCAAGAGACACTATATGGATTCATGATTGTTGTCATTGATGGAAACAAATTTCATCCCACACATCCACAGGACATGGTGTGTCTCTACCAGAAGTCAGAGTGAAGAATGTTGTGGTCCGGTAAACAAGAACAGAGAATGTGACAAGGTCTGACAAATAGGTCTGGATCTCTTAGAAGAAGTATCTTGGTACAGTGCAGATTTGGGGAAGTCAAGAGGACTACCTTTTGTGGTATATTCCAAGGATTTAGCCTCCGGTGATAGATGATGAAAAAGATATGAATAGTTGAGTACCGGATTCCTGAGTGACAGTGTGAACAGAGGAAGAACTGACTGACAGAACATCAGACTACTTTCTGGATGTGTTACTGATGGTGTTAAAGGTTATGAAGGCATGAATCATGTTTGGCCGACATGATTAATGATTTCTACAAGTATATGCTTAATCTGTATTACTTGATGTGTAAGGATTCAGCCAACAGAACAGATTTTGTGAGAAGATTGACTGATCCGGGTGCCGACTAGAAAGATAATGAAATCACTTGTGCGGATATATATAAAGGATGGATTTAGTTGTGAGAAATGTTGTGGTGATATATGTGGTATGCGAAAAATAGTAGAGCAGAGCAGAGGCAGTAAGGAAGGTCTGGTATGTGAATGGAAAGCAGCATAAGAGAAGAGGAAAGATGAAGTGCAATAGATCAGTGTACTGAGCCTAACCGGAACTGAACTCCAGCATATGTGGATGCTTCCAATCAGTTCAAGTATTGTATAACATTCTTTTGTAGACAGTGTGTCTCCTTGTAGGCAGTGTGCCTCCTTTGTGAGCAGTGTGCTCGGGCAGTGAGCCCTAATTGGCAAGTGCCATTTTGTATTTCCTTATTCTTCTAACAGAGAATAATCCTTGGGTTAATCACCATGTGGTTTTCTCCCTTAACAGGGTTTCCACGTCAAAAATACTGTCATGTGTTTTTCCTTTTCATGGTAATGTTCGCTTATTTGAATTAATGTTGCATTAATTAATAAGAAAGTTTAGAAAGAAGAAATAATTAGGATAACTAATTCACCCCCCCTCTCAGTTATCAACAATTGGTATCAGAGCTAAGTTCCTCCTAACAGAGTCTAACAGCTCGAGGAAGATCTGGGAGTCCAAATGGATGCATATGGTTTAAGGGAGCAACTCAAGACTGCCCTTGAGGATCTTGAACAGTCAAACTCTAAAGTCAATGAATTAAAGGAAAGACTCAAACATGCTGATGATTTCATGAGAGAACTAAAAGACAAATTAAGTCTCTCTATGAAAAAGAGAAAGGAGTTGCTTCAACAATTAGCAAGACAAGGTGAAGAAAATAATGCAAATGAAGAACTAACTGAGAAAACCAAGTTATCTGAAAAGTTATCAAAAGAAATAATTATGGTAAGACATGAAATGGAATCAGGAGTTATAAAGTTTACCCAAGAAATTGAAGAGAAAAGAAAAACTGAAGATAATCTAAGACAATCTCTCAAGGAGAAATCAGAAGATTGCCACCAGATGGATAGAATTATTAGACATCTTGAATCTGATCTTGTAGATGCTAAAGATAATGAAGAAAAACTTGAGGATCAAATTGTCTCTCTAAAAAGGGATCTTCAAACAGCAAATGAGAATAAAGAGAAATTCAAGATAAGTTCTGCTCAACTTGAAGTTCTTCTTGGAAGTCAAAAGAAGGTAGATGACAAATGTGGTTTGGGATATGAGAAAGGAGAAAGCTCTGGATCTGGTCAGAAGAATTTTGGATCAAGAAATCCACAGAACAGGCCTAGAAGACCTCTGGTAAGATAGCCCAATGCTCAAAGATATCCATCCTTCAATGGATACTGCCACAGCTGCAATCACTTTGGTCACAAAGCTAATCAATGCAGAAAGAGAATGAATCAGACTAATTCATCCTTCTCCGGACAGTGTTTTAACTGCAAAAGGTATGGTCACAAGTCTCATGAATGCAGAAATATGCAAATGAACAAATCATTCAATGGTAGATGCTTTGCATGCAATAGAGTAGGTCATATGGCTAATCAATGCAGATCAAGAGGATATTAGTCAAATATGCAAAGAAATGTTGTTTGCCAAATCTGTAATAGGTCCGGTCATAATGCAAAATTCTGTAGAAGCAAGAATCGGGAGAAAAGAGGTCCGGTATATCATAATCAGAATCAAGATAAGGGTAAACAAAAGGTGAATGTGGATGAAGTTAGGAATGAGATGAACAAGATTTGGGTAAAGAAAATTTCAAAGAATGTAGAGGTTGGATCCACACCAGACTCTGGTGCTGATATTCCTTCCAGAAACTAAAAGGTGAGCTCTGGCTCAGGGGAAGACACAAAGAAAACCTTGTTCCCCCAGCCAGTTAAGTGGTGCCTAAAATTGGCACATGAGAAGCTGTGGATCAAAGGGTTTATAGAGAAACATGTAAGGAAGGTCAGGTAAAGATCTGAGAGATCCGCAAGAAAATTTGAAAAGTTCAAATCCTTTAGAATTGGTCCGGTTAAGCAAGTCTTCTAGTAAAACAGGTTTCTCACAAGATTGGCCCAGTATGAATCCAAATTGATACAGCTTGATCTGCGGATACATAAGATGATCAGAAGGACAAGTGGATATGATGATTCATCACTAACATCAATCACAAGGGAATCATAATGATCCAGATGAGTTTCTTCCTCCTTAAACAAGGAAAACTAAGCAAACCAAAATAATGTAGGTCGAGCATTTATTACAATCTGATATTAGGGCTCGCAGAGCAATATAAGGGTTTTTCATTAATCACTCGTTCATTCTGCACTCAAGAAGAAATGAAAAGTGGAGCTCTGCAATGAAATTCCTCAAGTTCATCGAAGATCACTTGCAGAAGTCATTACTTCCAGAGATCAATTCAACCTACTCCGTGAAACTGATAGGCGCAAAAGGTATTTTCTGTTTTCAAATATCTCACTGCAAATCTCTTGATAATGGGTACTCTGAATATTGTAAAGATTTCTGATAGACCTTGCCCTACATTTAAGAAACATCCATACAAATACTTGGAGGTAGACCCCCTAGGTGCATTTTCCAGTGTTCCGCATGGTGTTTTGCACACTAAAGATATTAGGGTTTATATACATGCAAACATTGAAGAGTTTGGGGAATTCAAACTAAGAGACTTATACCACAAGCAGTTAATAGATGATTCTTTTGAGATCAAACCTAAGTATAAGAGCATCCGGGAAAAACACTTTGATTAGTTCATTCATTTCCCCTGCTTTGAAGAAAATGAATGGGTCTGGTATGTATTGAGTAGGGTACATGACAACTTTCTATGGTTGAACAGACCTTGCAAAATCACCAAGGAAGCAATTAGGGCAGTAACTGGTTTACACTGCTCCGGAGGAATACCTGTCCTCAAATCTGTCAAAAACAACACTGTAACTGAGGCCATTGGATCAAAATTTGATAAGAGGGCAATGACCATTGAAGATATTACTGACCCGGATATCAAGTACGCATCTATGATAATAGGATACAAGATATATCATTCCAGTAGGGAGAATTTAGTATCTGGAACTACAGTATACATGGCCTATGAGATGCTGAGAAAAAATGTAGAATATGATCTCTGTGAACTTCTCTTGAGCCAGTTAATGGAAAACATACAAAAGATCAAAAAGGACAAGAAAAACTCTTTCAAATATGGTGCACTAATAGTATGTTTATTTTTCTACTTTATGAATGAGTTGCCTGGATCAAATGGATGGGTATGGCAGAATGACAAACCGGTAGCAGTTCAGATCAGAGACTATTTGCATGGGCTTGGGAATGCTAAAGCAAGAAATATAGCTATGTGGGGATACTTCAAAAACTTTCAGAACATGTTGCAATCAAGAGAAAGGATTCCCCAGTCTCTTGTTGAGAAATACAAGGACACAATCTGCTTTATGGTAGACACTGATCAGTGCCTAATGGAGGCAGTAGAACCAAGGATAGTCTGGATCATGCCCATGGGGTATGAAGTTGATGAACAAATTGTGGAGCTGCATGTTCAACACATGCTGAGTCAGCTTAAAGATCCAAAGGCAGAAAGGTTTGGAACCTTTGAGGAGCTGAGTGTAAAGATCCATGTGGAACTCAGAGAACCAGAGATGAAAAGGAAGGTGAGAAAAGAAGTAGAACATATTGCACAAGGCCTTGGGATCTCAAAGGAGGCACTTGATGCCAACCAGGAAAAGAGACAAAAAGCTGATGAGGAGAAGAAAGAGGCAGAAAAAGGAAGCAAGAAAAGTGCTCCGGTAGAAACTTCCAACCGGACTAGATCTTCAAAGAGACCAACACCTGTCCCAGCTAAAAGCTCAAAATCGGAAGTCCAAGCATCTAGCAAAGGAGTGAAAAGGTCAAAGACAAAAGCCACAAGGGCTTATGCAAGTCAAAGAGATGAAGAAGAAAATGAATTAGATGAGGGGGTAAAGGAAATAAAGAAGTAGAAGAAGAAAGGATCTGGTCAGCCCTCCTCAAACCAAGACAAGGAAGAAATAGCAGAGGAATTTGTTGAAAAGCCCACCCTGTCCCTAGAAAGTGTAATCAAATCAGTCACTGTGGATGGAAACCTTCAACCAATGGCTGAATTCTATGATGATTACAATGAGGCCGACCAAAAGATCCTGTAGGAAGCTACAATCAGGTATCTGAACATTTACAATAAAGCTTTTATTGAAATTATCTCTCTAATTCCTAAGAGTCTAGAGAAGGAGTTGGAAATGAGAAAGACCAATGCCATGGCAAAAGACCTTGAGATCCGGGAATAGATAGCTATTTAGCTATATCCTTCAATTGATCCCAAGACAATGAACATGGTATTCAAAGACTGCAAGGATGAATTTAGGAGCAAAGCAAGGATGAATCAACTTATGCTTGGTGAGACCAACAAGGTAGCCAAGGACACTGAAGAGATTCTCTGGAAAACTTTCAAAAGATTTAATCTTCCTATCATAGAGGACTTGGGTGCTGATCCTGTTGGTTTTTCTTTTGAATCAGCATTAGGGTTTGTCAGTTCTAATACACAGGCAGATTCAGCCAACTGAATACAGGAGGTTGCGTGAGCTCCTCCCCTTCACTTCTGGTTCTGCCGCACCAAGGGGGGTGTCCCTATTTGATAAAAGTATGACCTTGACTAGCTCAATGACAGAAAGATATAACTTGACAGCAACAGGCAGAATACTCTCACGTAAGGACCAAGATTTGTATAACAAATCACAAGGTTGGCAACATTCTTGGACATATATGTCTGGTTGGGTATGAGAGTACGCAGGGATCCTAATCCTACTCTTACAACTAACAGGTGGAAGGATGAAATGGTTTGATTTGATTTTTGGATGCAAAGCTAGACATGGTATATAACCTCAACACAGAGCTAGATTGGTGCCTATCCAGGGCTTGGAGTCGGTAGACATACACCTGTGAATGATCAGCATGAAAAAAATAAACTAGATTTTAGTGGGATATACATGATATCTACCTTACAGATATCTCCCAATACAGAGTGTTAAGTTGTCTATACTTATGGCATCCCTACTGCAGTATACCCTTCCCAATATTCAATCTGAAAACAGTTTAATCTACCCCTTGAGCAGAAGTTAAAAGATTAAACATTCAACACAGGAATTCTATGTTCTAGAATCTCAGACATTCCTTGAATGCCTGGACTCAGAAGAAAGATACATGCAAAACCAGAGACAGAATCAGCATAACACATGCAAACATAGCATTATTCATATAATATTGACCATGAAATCAGTGGATTCATACATAAACTCGCAAGTTTTGCTGCACAGAGCAACCAAAACTAGTTGTATCTTATTACAGAGCCAAAATGTCTAGTTTTCAACAACAACCAATGATGGTAACACAGTCTGCTTATATTAGCTAGAAAATGTACCACAACAATTAATTACAAGGCTTTTACAAAAATCTGCCAGATACAGATCCTTCAAAGGAATGACACTCAGAATTTATTGTTGCAGAGATAGAAAGTAGACAATGGTGGCCTCGAGCCCTGTGCCACCATCTGGAAGTCCTCATGCCAAAAATTAGGTACATGACTGTTCAACAACTCACCCATGCCCCTGCTACAGTCGCCATTGATGGATCAACCACCCACGGCCGCTTGAAAACCATCGCAACACTTCAAAGAAGAAATTCCCGCCAAAACGCGTTTACCACAAGTTCAAAAAATGTAGGGAGATTAATCCCACATTGGTGCCGCGGAGACAACTTTATCATTTTAAAAACACGACCGCATGTATAACAAATGTCAAGCATTTTTGCCGCGCTTGACGCATAAGCCTTTGTCCAAAACCTATCGCCAAGATCCGAGCCATCAGCACACTCCCAAATCCTCCTGCCGATCTATCAAGTCTTGCCGATGACACCTCCCGAAAGCCTACAACTTCCATATCGGCCAGAGAAGAACCATCGGCCAACTCCACAAAACTCATCCCGACATCAATAGTCTAGCCGATGACCACAAACTACACTCTGCACCCCCGTCGGCGTGACTCCCTCCATTGGAGCATCCAAAAATCCTCTGGCCGACCTCAACAGTCTCGCCGACCGTTTCACTACATTCCCCTCATCAGCCAGAGACTGACCATCAGGCTAACTCTCCAGACTCCCACCGACAATATGAGTCTCCCCGATGGCCACCAAAACATACCTCGTGGGCCAGACAACAACTGTCGGGCTAGCCCAAAATTCCCTCGCCGACATACTAAGTCATCCCGATGGTTCACTCCAAACACACCTGTCGCCAAGACATAGACCATCGGCATAACAGAAAAGATGCTCACCGACAACACAACTCACGCTGATGGACCCTGGCCTCCTCCTTCCGTCGGTGTGACATACACCATTGGGCAAGTCAAAAATTCTTCGGCCAATCACACAAAGTCACACCGATGCTCGTTCCAAATCCCTCCATCGGTGATATCAATACTATCGGCCAAACCCAAAGCTCCCCAGCCGATGGACCAAACTCTCACTGATGAAGTCTCCACATTCCTCACCTGTCAGTATGACCAAAGCCATCGGCGAACAACAAAATGCCTACACCGATAGAACTTGTCACCTCGATAGACACATCCTCCTTGGTCCCATCGGCCAAGCCCCCCATCGTCGACACAACTCAAAATACTCACGCCGACAATACAACACACGCCGATAACATCCATCGGCCAAACACAAATGAAGCCTGCCGACGATGAATATCACACTGATGGCATTTCTATCAGCCAAACCAAACACATCGGAGGGAACAAAAAATAGCTCGCCGATAGGCCAAGCTCTTGCTGATGGACAAGAAGACCTAGGGTTTAAATGAAGAAACCCCCCAACATGCAAGCTCAACCTCTAGGCCAAAATGGGTATGTCTAGGGACGTGCAGGTGCAAAACTGCAGCGAGGACCCCAGAATCTCTAGTTTCACAGATTGGGCCATATCTATTGGGCAACAGAGTCAATCATTGCACCAACCTACACAAAAACTATATTTTAGTCATCACTTGGGTGGCCCCGGGTAGCCAAAAAGGAAGAACCAAAATTTTTTCCTGCCAAATGCCTGATTCCAAACTGAAAGATCCCAATCCCAACTGAAAAAATTGGCATAGTTTGTCCATAAGGTCATTTGCTTAATTAGATATTCCACCACCTTTGATAGCTTGCCACTTGTAGTACTGCCTCTGTCACTCTGCATTTCAAAATCAAACATGCAACCATACATGCTAAAAAATCCTTCAGCATTAAGCAACATATGCATGTTATACTCTTCAGATGGTACATCATACTGCTCTTGGCAGTCTTCATCATTTATCTGGCTACTGCACACCATCAGGCACTCATCGAGCTAATCCAAAAACTCAAAATACTCAGAAAAAATGAGACCCCCAATATCTACTGATATTGAAAACAAATCCTGATCCACACACCCAATGTTGCACATATCTAAACCAGGCGATGATGAACATCCATCATTCACAGTTTGCAAATCCATAGTATCTTCACAAGAACTAAAGATATCTGATTCATATGCCCCCCACTCACAAACTGATGTAACACCAAGGTCAACAGTCTCCTTATATTCATCATCATCCTCAAAAAGAGGATTAATCCTACTCCATTGAAAGTCAAGATTCACAGCATCAAAGGCATCTGTAGACTCATCATAAAGGGGATTAACACTCACCGCAAAGGCCTCTGCTTCTTCTTCATGATACTCCAATTCTTCTTTAGTACTATCAGATCCAGAGTCATAAGAAGAACAAACCTGATCCATGAATTGATCATGGATATCATTTCTATCAACTGATTGCCCCATATACAAGATTTTTGCTGTTTCAATGCATTCTAAAGTTGAGCTATCTGCATCATTCTCCATCCCTCTAATACTTTCTGATGAAACTGATACTGACTGTTGATCCACATGATCACAACCTTGCACAACTGGATCATTTAAACATGATGGCTCTTTGATAAGCGCTGGTATGTAAATATTACTTGAAAAACCATTGTTTTCAACTTCATTTGTTGGGCAAAACAAGACATCCTCCTTTATAACAGAAACATCATCAACTTGAAATGATGCAAAAATTGGGACAACAGGGGTGTGAATACTTTGACATTCATTGTCAACTCCTGAATTAAATCTTTCATTAACATCGGGGGCTGCAGGACAACAAATATTTTCAGAAAAATAACCCTTTTGTATTCCATACCTCTAATTGTTTTCAATATCTATTGCAAACTGATGTGCCTGATGCAATGTGGTGGGCTCCTTGTCTCTTAATCTGTAACTCATTTTCTTATCAAAAGCTCCCAAATAGACAACTAAGCACAGTGCATCATTAGGTCTCATGCATTCTGGAATTCTATTCAATGCCCTCATAAATCTGAGGTTAAAGGCTGGGATCAACTCACCTTCTTCAATATGGATGTACATAAAATTACTAATAATTGCATATTCAAAGATTCTTTCACCATATTGTACTAGAAATGCAGATTTAAAACCATGCCAAGAGCTGACAGAGTGAGCTGGAAGGTAGGAAAACCAGTCCCTTGCATCTTCATCTAGAGATTGAACAAATAATCTCATAACCACATCCTCATGGTCAATCTCAAAGTCATCTATCACATTCATAAACTGCTGCAAGTGTCTCTCAGCTGATTCATCCTTTATACCATTAAATTTAGGCAAAAAAATTCTAATTTTAGGTGGAAGAGCATTTGGATAGCCACAAATGCCATTGAAATTTATGGGCTTATATCTATCTATGTTGAAACTTCTTTTATTACATTGTTGGGACTGACTACTATACATTTTTGCACTTGACACTTCACAAGGGTGCATAGGCTGATAATACATCCTTTATGTTTTTGCAACCCTCCTCTCTACTCAGATTTTCTACAAACAATGACTTTAGGCACTCAAAATTTAGACTATTTTTTTCAAACTTTCCTAAAGTCCTTTAAATGAGTCTTTTTAGCAACATTGCATGCCCTTTGAAATACAGAATAAGTTCTAATAAAAGCATGCAAGCTCTACTTTCACCAATGTTTCCCTTTTAACCAGTGCTATCTCACCAAATAGGGAGTCTATCAAACAATATGAAATACCTGGATATGTTGCAGGAGCTGCAAATTCTTCTCTGATTGATTTTGTTCTTTTATTAGGTTCTTTGATGCAGAGTCACCACCTCCTTGAAGAGGAATGAGCTTCAAACTAGCTGAAGCTACAAATTGATTTCTTTCTTTCTGGGTCATCCACCAGCAGAGTCACATATACAACCTTTTTCTCTACTGCAACAAACACATCCAGGCCTAATTCTTCAATCTCGTAGACTCAAACTTTCATGGATATGACATTGATCTCCCCAGCGGAGTCACCAATTTGTTGGTGACTCGGATGGGTCACAAATATATCATTTCTTTTATCAGTCCATCCCCAGTAGAGTCGCCATTTTGTTGGTTTTTCTTCTGAATCAGCATTAGGGTTTGCCAGTTCTAATACACAGGCAGATTCAGCCAACTAAATACAGGAGGTTGCATGAGCTCCTCCCCTTCACTTCTAGTTCTGCTGCACCAAGGGGGGTGTCCCTATTTGATAAAAGTATGACCTTGACTAGCTCAATGATAGAAAGATATAACTTGACAGCAACAGGCATAATACTCTCACGTAAGGACCAAGATTTGTATAACAAATCACAAGGTTGGCAACATTCTTTGACATATATGTCTGGTTGGGTATGAGAGTACGCAGGGATCCTAATCCTACTCCTACAACTAACAGGTGGAAGGATGAAATGGTTTGATTTGATTTTTGGATGCAAAGCTGGACATGGTATATAACCTCAACACAGAGTTAGATTGGTGCCTATCCAGGGCTTGGAGTCGGTAGACATACACCTGTGAATGATCAGCATGAACAACTAAAACTAGATTTCAGGGGGATATACATGATATCTGCCTTACAGATATCTCCCAATACAGAGTGTTAAGCTGTCTATACTTATGGCATCCCTATTGCAGTATACCCTTCCCAATATTCAATCTAAAAACAGTTTAATCTACCCCTTGAGTAGAAGTTAAAAGATTAAACATTCAACACAGGAATTCTATGTTCTAGAATCTCAGACATTCCTTGAATGCCTGGACTCAGAAGAAAGATACATGCAAAACTGGAGACAGAATCAGCATAACACATGCAAACATAGCATTATTCATATAAAATTGACCATGAAATCAGTGGATTCATGCACAAACGTACAACAGGAGATACATAAACTCGCAAGTTTTGCTGCATAGAGCAACCAAAACTAGTTGTATCTTATTATAGAGCCAAAATGTCCAGTTTTCAACAACAACCAATGATGGTAACACAGTCTGCTTATATCAGCCAGAAAATGTACCACAGCAATTAATTACAAGGCTTTTACAAAAATCCACCAGATACAGATCCTTCAAAGGAATGACGCTCAAAATTTATTGCTACAGAGACAGAAAGTAGACAATGGTGGCCTCGAGCCCTGTGCCACCATCTGGAAGTCCTCATCCCAAAAATCAGGTACATGACTGTTCAACAACTCACCCATGCCCCTACTACAGTCGCCATTGATGGCTCAACCACCCGCGGCTGCTTGAAAACCATCGCAGCACTTCAAAAAAGAAATTCCTGCCAAAACGCATTTACCACAGGTTCAAAAAATGTAGGGAGATTAATCCCACATTGGTGCCACAGAGACAACTTTATCATTTTAAAAACACGGCCGCATGTATAACAAATGTCGAGCGCTTTTGCCGTGCTCGACGCATAAGCCTTTGTCCAAAGCCTATCGCCAAGACCTGAGCCATCGGCACACTCCCAAATCCTCCTGCCGATCTATCAAGTCTCATCGACGACACCTCCCGAAAGCCTACAACTTCCATATCGGCCAGAGAAGAACCATCGGCCAACTCCACAAAACTCATCCCAACATCAATAGTCTGGCTGATGACCACAAACTACACTCTACACCCTCGTCGGCGTGACTCTCTCCATCGGAGCATCCAAAAATCCTCTGGCCGACCTCAACAGTCTTGCCAACCGTTTCACTACATTCCCCTCATCAGCCAGAGACTGACCATCAGGCTAACTCTCCAGACTCCCACCGACAATATGAGTCTCCCCGATGGCCACCAAAACATACCTCGTCGGCCAGACAACAACCGTCGGGCTAGCCCAAAATTCCCTTGCCGACATACTAAGTCATCCCAATGGTTCACTCCAAACATGCCCATCGCCAAGACATAGACCATCGGCGTAACAGAAAAGATGCTCACCGACAACACAACTCACGCCGATGGACCCTGGCCTCCTCCTTCCGTCGGTGTGACATACACCATCGGGCAAGTCAAAAACTCTTCGGCTAATCGCACAAAGCCACACCGATGCTTGTTCCAAATCCCTCCATCGGCGATATCAATACTATCGGCCAAACCCAGAGCTCCCCAGCCGATGGACCAAACTCTCACCGATGAAGTCTCCACATTCCTCGCCTGTCTGTATGACCAAAGCCATCAGCGAACAACAAAATGCCTACACCGATAGAACTTGTCACCTCGATAGACACATCCTCCTTGGTCCCATCGGCCAAGCCCCCCATCGTCGGCACAACTCAAAACACTCACACCGACAATACAACACACGCCAATAACATCCATCGGCCAAACACAAATGAAGCCTGCTGACGATGAATATCACACCGATGGCATTTCCATCGGCCAAACCAAACACATCGGAGGGAACAAAAAATAGCTCACCAAGAGGCCAAGCTCTTGTCGATGGACAAGAAGACCTAGGGTTTAAATGAAGAAACCCCCCAACATGCAAGCTCAACCTCTAGGCCAAAATGGGTACCAACAAATCCTACAAATGTTGCAGAAGAAACTCCTGAGAAAATGTCAGAAGAGGTGGGCCCTGAACAGACCAACATTTCCCCTCCGGTTTCCCCTACAGTCTCTGGATCTAAAGGAGAAGAGAAATCACAGGAGAAAGAAGCAGAGGTGAAGGAAAAAGAAGGTGACAGTGCAAAGGTTGCAGAAGGACAGAAGACTTCAGTAGAGAAAACTCCAAAGGACAGCTCCAAGACTGCAGAAGAGAAGAAACATCTGTCTCTAGCAAGAGACACTGCACAAACTGTCCAAGAATTTCTAAGCAAAGAAACAATGGAGATTGATGAACCGGAGCTTCTACAAGGTCCATTCAATTTTGATTCTCTTTCTCCGGTACAGACAATGAAGATAGCTTCATTTGCAAATGCTAAGGCTAATGAAAAACTCCTAAAGTCTCATATGGAAGACTGTGAGTTGATAGAAGCTGCATCTGGAGTGCTAGAAAAGATCATACCATCTTTTCGAAAGGATCCCACAGCCTCCTCTTCCGGTAATCTCAAAACCTTAGTCAACAGTGTTAGTACACATTTTGATTCTCTAGAAAAATCAGCTGAAGAAAAGGTCCGGAAGGAGTTTTTGGATAAGAGATTCTCAAAGGTACAAGGATTAATCACTAATGATAGGAGAAATATGAGTATTGGGATAAAGAGCTTAGAAAATGCTCTTAAGGATGGTGGTGAAATATACAAATTTTGTATCTCCTGGTCCAAAGTAACAGTAGAGATTGAGAAGAAAATAACAGAGCAAGAGGAAAAACTACTAAGTTTCTCTCAAAGTTTTGATCCTCTCTCTTCCTCCATAGTAAATCAAGAGTGTCAAACTATTGCAATCACAAATGCAATAAAGAATTTTGAGAAGGAAAGGAAGAACATGATCAGTCGGATGGGTGAACTTAAGAGGATCATTGTCCCTAAGTTAGAGGCCATGCGTGAGGCCATAAGTGAAGCTCAAATCATAGCCCAGATAAATGATCTGACAGATCTAAAAAGGGCAGATGCATTTGCATTCCTGTTGAGTGGGCATATCTCAATTTTGGACAGGATGAAGCAGAGTTGGGCGACAAAAGTTGTACATTTGAAGACAACTTTTGCAGACATACTTAAGTATATGTAAGTATGCCATATGTATATACTTATGCAGCTAAGTATAGTAAATTTTTTGAAAATTTTGGTGTGTGGACCCTATCCTTTGCCATTGATGTCAAAGGGGGAGTGAGGAGCAGTGAAAAATGAGGAATCCAACTAAGGGGGAGCTCCGGAAAATGTATATAAAGACATAGCATCAGCCAAGGGGGAGCATAGTGTAAACACTTAGTCATTTTTCACTAAGTGTTGCCATCAATGCCAAAGGGGAAGATTGTTGGCAAGAGACACTATATGGAAAAATGATTGTTGTCATTGATGGCAACAAAGTTCATCCCACACATCTGCAAGACATGGTGTGTCTCTACCGGAAGTCAGAATGAAGATTGTTGAGGTCCGGTAAACAAGAACAGAGCTTGTGGCAAGGTCCGACAGACAGGTCCAGATCTCTCAAAGGAAGTATCTTGGTGAAGTGTGGATTTGGGAAAGTCAAGAGGACTACCTTGAGTAATAGATTCCAAGGATTTAGCCTCCGGTGATGGACAAGGGAAAAGATATGAATAGTTGAGTACCGGATTCCTGAGTGACAGTGTGAACAGAGGAAGAACTGACTGACAGAACATCAGAATACTTTCTGGATGTGTTACTGATGGTGTTAAAGGTTATGAAGGCATGAATCATGTTTGGCTAACATGATTAATGATTTCTACAAGTATATGCTTGATCCGCATTACTTGATGTGTAAGGATTCAGCTGATAGAATAGAGTTTGTGAGAAGATTGACTGTTCCAGGTGCCGACTAGAAAGATAATGAAATCACTTGTGCAGATATATATAAAGGATGGATTTAGTTGTGAGAAGTGTTGTGGTGATATATGTGGTATGTGAAAAATAGTAGAGCAGAGCAGAGGCAGTAAGGAAGGTCTGGTATGTGAATGGAAAGTAGCATAAGAGAAGAGGAAAGATGAAGTGCAGCAAATCAATGTACTGAGCCTAACTGGAACTGAACTCCAGCATATGTGGATGCTTCTAATCAATTCAAGTTTTGTATAACATTCTTTTGTAGACAATGTGTCTCCTTGTAGGCAGTGTGCCTCCTTTGTGAGTAGTGTGCTCAGGCAGTGAGCCCTAATTGGCAAGTGCCATTTTGTATTTCCTTATTCTTTTAACAGAGAATAATCCTTGGGTTAATCACCTCGTGGTTTTCTCCCTTAATAGGGTTTCCACGTCAAAAATACTGTGTCATGTGTTTTTCCTTTTCATGGTAATGTTTGCTTATTTGAATTAATGTTGCATTAATTAATAAGAAAGTTCAGAAAGAAGAAATAATTAGGATAACTAATTCACCCCCCCTCTCAGTTATCAACATTATGATATTCTAAGAATCTTCCTTAGGATTGGTGGAGGTGTTACCAACATCTTTAGATTGTTTGTTGTGAGATTTGTAGTTGAGGCCCTAAAATCCTTGATTTGCTTTGACATGTATGGGCTCCAAGATTCCTTGTGCACAGAGGCATAAACCTTTGCCTTGATATTGTATGAGGTAACATATTAAATTTACAATTGGATACTACTTTGGAAACAAGACATGAATCCATTTTTAGATAGGTAAGGATTGGTGGTAGTTGTAATTTCCTCAATTGCAAGAAAACCATATCAAATAAAGGTGGTTGAACTAAGGTAATAGGATTGTGGTTTTGGGATGGTGTCGATGGGGGTGCTTTGATCTTGAGAGTCTATGGGATCATAAAATGGATCAACTTGGGTTCTCATATCTTGATTTGGTTGGGAAAAAGTTTGGACATGTTTTGGAACAAGCTCTTGACATATCCAAATTTGTTGGATGCTCTTTTATAAATTAATATATGGATACACTCCTATAATTTTGTGCATGGATGTTTAAGGGGTCTTTGACACATGGATTTTAGATTTGATCGATTTGAGGGACCTTTGGAAATGTCATTTATTCTCCCACATAGGGAGGATAGCTTTAGGAGGTTCTTGGATGCTCTTGATAGGATTTGGTTTGATGATTTTCTAATCAACAACATGCTTGCATGTGCTAGATAAGGATGGCATGTGATTAGTGAAGTTGTATGAGACCACAACTTGGCTTTTACTTTTTTAATTAGGGTTGTGTGCTAATAGTCCTTTGAGGAAATCTATTAGGGCAGAGTTATATGAGCGAGAATTTGATTGAGGATGGTAGGCTTGATAAGATGGTTGGGTGGATGAATGGGATGGGTTGGATTGCAAAGTTTTTGAGGTGAAGGATGTGCATAGGAGGTGGAGGTGACAAGGTGCTTGCATGAGGTGGGGATTTGAGATATGGATTGGCAATGAGGGCCTTGGGCTAGAGTGGTTCTTCCCTTGTCAAACGTACCATAAGGATGACTAATAGATATTCAATTTGGTTTGGAGGGATAACTAGTGCTAGCCGGTTCTTGGTCGAAAGGTGATTCGTTGCACATGCTTAAAGCTTATGGCAAGATTTCTTGAAATGATGTCATAAAAGAGATCATTGGGATATTCATCTTGATCCATAAGACTATCATCATCATCATTGTCAAATAGGTTTTTATATTGGTTATGTTGAGGGGAATCGTCAAAATAAAATGGATTTGAGATTGCCATGATTTTTGTTTTGGATTTTTTATGATTTGATTTTGGGGCAATGTGGTTTTTGGATGATTAGATGAGTTTAGAATTTGTAGGCTTGGGCCTTAATATTTTCTTTGATTTTGAAATATTTTGAAATTGGGATTTGGGATTTTCTTGAATTGATTTGGATGAGGTTTAGGACCTCCTGTATCTCAACAATGGGATTGATCAAGGCCAAGGACCTTGGGATGCTTAATCATGGAGGTGATTAAGGTTGAGGATTTTGTGCAACTTGATGCATTTGATCAATTTTTAATTTTCATTTAATTATTGGTGGGTTTAATTTTGATTGGAAGGATTAGATCAAGGACCCTAGGTAACTTGATGTTGATTTGATTTGGTTTGATGTACAAGGTCTAAGACCTTAGGGAGTTTGATGTTTGATTGATGTCAATTTGAGGATGATGATTTGATTAAAGTCAAGAACCTTAGGGTGGTGGAGTGAGGGTTTGATTTATTGATTTAGAAAATAAGGTCTAGGACTTCAAGAGACTTGATTATTTATTTTAAATTTATGATGATCATTAGACTTTGGATGGGCTAATTTTAATTTTGAAGGATTGGGTTTATGACCCTTGATGGTGGTTAAATTTTATTTGGATGGGGTTTAGGGATTTAGGTCCTTACCAAATTTGATTTTTCATTGGGTGACTCTTTGATTTGGGATTTTATGTAACAACACTCCTAAATAACCATATAGCATATATGAATTTAGTACTACATTAAGCATCATATAATATACCATTTGATACCTTTGTCAAGGTAATTCTAGCATGATATGTTATCATCTAAAATTAAATGATAGAAATATGTAAAGGTATCTTCACACTTAATAAACTTAAATATTGATCATATAATGATAATCAATGTAATACATGTTTCTATAACAACACCATTTTATCATCTTAGGATGAATAAATATATTTCAATTCCAATATAAACAATTCAGAGTTATACAATGCAAAATTCCACTTTCCTTTTAACATAATTATAACCAACTCATTAAGTAATTATACGTAGCATGTTGAACATACCTAATACTGAGAGGGGGGGTGAATTAGTATTCAAACAAATCTCAAACCCTCTAGAGAAAACTTAAACTTAATCTTTACAACATTAACAAAAGCATAAAAGATCAGCACAATGTACAACACCACATAACACAAGATATATGTGGAAAACCCCAAAGGGGAAAAACCACAGTGAGAAAAGCTACTATGAGCTACTGTCCTAATCCATCCTCACAAAAGAATCATAGTTACAACTTTGTTTTAGGGCTACAACCCAAGGAAGCTACTACTTCGTGAAAAATGTTTTAGGGTCACTCCCAAGGAAGCTACAAATACCTGTAGAATTTGTTTTAGGGCTTCAACCTAAGGAAGAAACTACTCCCTAAACTAAGAACAAACTCAGAAAAGATTACAACATGACAGTCCTTCTACTATCTAAGTATGACAATGAAATTCAATCCTTTTGATGTTTGAAACTCTACTTTTTCACTTCTCTTTTGATGATTACAATTCTACTCTAACAAATTCTACAACTTCTTTAAATGTTTTCTCTATAGCTTACTAACTCACTAATTTTAGCCTTCAAGAAGTTTTTCCTTTGGCTCACTGCCTCCAGCAATCAGTTAGGCACACTCTTCAATTCCCTTCTATCTCAAAAATATCTTCAAGATGAATCCGGACAAGATCTATTGCTTCTACTCTTTCTCTTTCAGTCACACATCATAATGCATTACACATCCACATATTACTCCTTTCACTCACACTTCACCTAGATCAACTAGGTTTACAATATATACATGATATTACATTGATTACATTGTATGTTGGCTAAAGACAATAAGAACATTACAATTACAAGTCGGCCAAACATGAAACATGTAGAGGGCAAGCCCTAAAAAGAACCACACGTAACACTAGGAAGAGGAACACACCTTGTAGATTCTAACACATGCTTAACCTAGTCCTAAACATCCTTCACAACATCATCCTTCAAAGAATAACATCCGCACACTTCGCACATTTGAAATAGGTCGACCTTAAGCAAGAAAACATGAAGCTTGTAGCATATCGATCATTACAACTTGGTGGTACTCATGAAATATTAAACATTACTTGCACTTATCCCAGATGAGTCGACATGACCCATACAACATCTCCAAACACTCCTTGAACTCCATAGAACAAATACTTTGTGGCACACACCTTCAACATACCTCAGTCGGTCAGGCAAAGGCATAACCTAGTGGTGCAGTCATGGTTAGGGGGTCGTGCAACTAGAGTAAACATAACGGAAACAACTCAAAGAAATAAAGAAAATGTAGATTCAGTCATTCAGTATATCATAGAATCTAAATACAAGATGGCCGGAAACATGTGGGCTTACAATTAGGGCTCATAGATCTATTTACAAATTGTAGAATATGCACAAGATATAGCTTTGAAGCTCCTTCGCGATAAATTTAAACTATCAACTATCACTATGTAATTCACTTTCTTTCCTAGGTATCTATTACATCAATATATATCATCTTCAAAACATAAGATTCCTACGTGTCGGCCAATGATGGTCACAAACTCCAATGAAGATCTGTAATGTGTGTACATGGATAGGTTGGGCCTAATTAAATAGAACTCCTCCGCAAATGAATGGAATGATGTGCGGATCTCAGGGAAGGTCAACCATGAACCAAATAACTTTGGATGATGTGTCTTTTAACTTCGCAAGTCATGAAATGCTCTGCAGGTCTTCTCCTTTAGCTGATTATCTGAGACTATCGGGATGCTCTATTATGAGAAAATGGTCAATCTTCTGATAGCGATATCTTACTGGTACCTAATCCAAATGCTCTAAATTTTGGATATGATGTGCATGAGTGTGTCTAGATGCTAAGTCCAGCTCCATAGGATCTGAAATGCAACTACAATAGAATGCAGACCAAAATACAGAAACTGCTACTAACTAAACTAAATGAACTAAACTGGAAAATGAAACAAACTAAAATGCAAACAAATTGAAATGCAAATGTTTTTGGTTGATACAATATTGCTCTTGAACCAGGGATGCTCCTGCATCAAACATCTGGGGTTATTGAAAAAGTGAGTCCCTCACTTTGCTGGGGCTAGAGGGAAACCAAGATGGTCCACCTCAACTTGAGAAATCCATGATGAGTCTTCTTCTGGTCTGCCTTTCCACTTCACAAGATATTATTTGTATTGTCTTCCTTTGGTGTTGCATCCAACTCTGTTGTCCAAAATGTCTTCAATCTACTCCAGTGCTTGTCATGGTAACTACTTCTTCAAGTCCTCTTCACTGGTGTCACTGAACTATGCTTCATGATAATGATGTAGGTCTACAATGTTGAAAATAGGTGATATACCCAATGTCTCTGGTAACTCTACTTCATATGCATTTCCTAAATCAAACTTTCTGAGTATCCTATAAGGTCCAAACTTCTTCATCTTCAAATTGTTATATGTCCCAATTGGAAATCTTTCTTTTCTCAAGTATACCATCACTTCATCTCCAACTACAAATTGTTTGTGCCCCCTTTTCTCATCTACCTTCTCCTTATACTTGTTGTTCATCTCTTCCAAATGCTTCTTCACTTGATTATGCATTGACTCCATGTGTCCTACAAATTCTTCTACTTCTACACTTCTCTTTTCCTCAATACTGATATCTCTCAATTCTGCAACTCCTCTAGGGTTTACTCTGGTAACAATCTCAAAAGGTGTTCTTCTGGTGCTCCTATTTACTAAATTATTGTATGCAAACTCCTCTTGTGAAAGAATCAAATCCTGACTTCCTACCTTCTCTCCAAACAAACATCTCAACAAGTTTCCCAAACTCCTATTCACTACCTCTGTCTGTCCATTAATCTGTGGATGAAATGTTGAACCGAACTTCAAATTTGTCTTCATCTTCTTCCAAAGTGTCTTCTAATAATATCCAAGAAATCTTGTATCTCTGTTTGAAATTATGCTCTTAGGTAATCCATGCAATCTCACAATCTCCTTGAAAAATAGGCCAGCTACATGCACTACATCCATTGTCTTCTTACAAGGTATGAAATGAGCCATCTTTGAAAATTGATCCACCACTACAAATATTGAATCATGTCCTCTTTGTGTATTTGGCAATCCCATTACAAAATCCATACTTATGTCTTCCTAAGGTCTCTCTGGTACTATCAAAGATTTATACAATCCAGTATTCTGACTACTCTCTTTTGCAACTTGACAAATTCTACAACTCTGCACAAATTTCCTGACATCCTTATGTATTTGAGTCCAAAATTAATTTTCACTCACCAAAGCCACTGTCTTATCAATGCCAAAGTGTCCTGCCAATCCACCACTGTGTTTGTCCTTGATCAAATTGTCTCTCATTGAACTCCTAGGTATGCATAACTGGTTTCCTTTGAACAACATGTCTTCTTGAATGAAATAGTCCAACCACTTACTCCTATCTGTCACAATAGGTTCCTTGCATGATTTCCAAGGTTCTACAAAATCAAGATCTTCTTCATACATGTTCTTCAATTCATCAAATCCCAATACTTCAACTCTCATCTCTGTCAGTAAGTTCCTTCTCCTACTCAATGCATCTACACGTTTGTTTGATTTTCCACTCCTATGCTTCAACACAAAAGTATAACTCTACATGAACTCTACCCATCTCATATGTCTTTGATTTAACTTTCCTTGATGGTTCAAATATTGTAAAGCTTGATGATCTGTATACAACACAAACTCCTTAGGCAATAAATAATGTCTCCACTTCTTCAAGGCTTGAATTATGGCATAGAACTCCTAATCATAAACTGAATATCTTCTCCTTGCATCATTCAACTTCTCACTGAAATATGCTACAAGTCTACCTTCTTGACTTAACACTGCTCCTATTGCATTCCCACTTGCATCACAATCTACTTGAAATACCTTATTGAAATATGGTAATGTTAAAATAGGTTGCTCTATCACTTTTTGCTTCAACAATTCAAAACTTTTGTCTGCTCCTGATGTCCACTTAAAGTCTTTTCTGTCACCTTTCATTGTCTCTATCATAGGGTTACAAACTAAACTGAAATTTCTGATGAACTTCCAGTAGAAACTAGCTAATCCATGAAATGATCTAACCTCTCCAATTCTCTTTGGTGTAGGACATTCAATAATTGCTCTCACCTTCTTAGGGTCCATCTTCAATCCTTCTGCATAAATCACAAATCCCAAGTATACTAGTTCTTCTTTCATGAAACTACATTTCTTGATGTTTATCAGCAATTTCTCTTCTCTCAGTAATACTTGTCTCGGGTGCAACAGATGTTCTTCTTTTGTCTTATTGAAAATTAGAATGTCATCCAAATATACAATAACAAACTTACCCAAGAATTTCTTCAAAACTTGATTCATCAATCTCATGAAAGTACTCAATGCATTTGTCAATCCAAAAGGCATCACTAACCACTCATACAATCCTTCATTTGTCTTAAAAGCAGTCTTCCATTCATCTCTTACTATGATTCTAATATGATGGTATCCACTCTTCAAATCTATCTTTGTGAAATATTTTTCTCCACTCAAACAATCCATGATATCATTCACCCTAGGTAAAGGAAATCTATACTTAATTGTGATCTTGTTTATGGCTCTAGTGTCTGTACACATTCTCCATTCTCCATCTTTCTTTAGTGCTAACACTGCAGGTACTGCACAAGGACTCAAACTTTCTCTAATCAAACCTTTCCTCAACAACTCTTGTATCTATTTATTCAATTCTTCATTCTCTATCGGTGTCATTCTGTGTACTGCTTTGTTAGGCAAACTAGCTCCAAGTATAAGATCCATGTGATGATTGATACTCCTAATTAGTGGCAATCCTTCAGGTACGTTGTCTATATGATGTCTTCATATTCTGTCAGTAATTCAGTTATCTCCTCCAGTTGTGATTATTCAGTCTCCTTCAATGTTTCAGGCTTCTTAGGGATCAAAGCATAACACATATTCTCATGTCTCAAACCATATAGAAATTTTCTTCCATCTATCAAACAGATTCTAGCACTCCCACATACTTCACTCTTAGGACCATCTTCTAAAGGAGTCAAAGTAATTCTCTTTCCATTTGATGTTATAGTGTAAGTATTCTTTCTCCCATCATGTATAGCTTTTCTATCGTACTGCCAAGGTCTACCCAACAAGATATGATAGACATTCATAGGCATAATATCACATAATACTTCATCATGATAAGATCCAATATGAAATTTCACCAAACATTGTTCACTCACCAGTACCTTATGATCATCTTGAATCCATGCTATCTGATATGGCTTAGAGTGTTTTAATCTTTCCAACTTTATCTTAGTCACCATCTCCTCTGAAACTAGGTTATTAGAACTACCATTATCAATAACAACTTTACAACATTTACCTCCTAATTTGCATCTGGTTCTAAACAAACTTTTCCTTTGTGGTGGTTCCGTATTTGTCTCCATTTGAAATAGTGCTCTCCTCATGACAAGTGATTCTCCTTTCTCGGGTTTACCAAGTGAACTAGGTGATTCAACAGGTTCTTCTTCCACATTGGCTGCTCTTCCACTGTTCTTTGTTGTCTTGCTTGTACTCCCTTGATTACATTCAAATGCTCCATGTCCTTCACCTCCACACTTAAAAAAAGTTCCTCTAAATGTTCTCCTATTAGGTCCTCTTCCTTCTCTTCTATATCCTTCACTCCGGTATGGACTAGGGTTTCATTTGTGGTAGAATTTTTTGTCATCTCTCCGGTATGCATTGTTATCTCTATCCTCCTTCTTGAGTGTGTTCTCTTGTTTGTTCTGCTCCACATATGATCTTTCTCCTCTGGAAAATGTTCTACCTCTCTGAAATTTACCTCCTCTACCTCTATGTCTTTGATCATGCCTCTTATTCAACTTTTCTTCAACTTTCAGGCCAAACTGATATGCTTCCTCCAAAGATGTCATCCTTACCAAACCCAATTCTTCTTGAATGTTCAATCTTAGTCCATTGATGTATCTAGCCACTTTTTCCTTGCTTTCTTCACTATGTCTTGTCCTTATGATCATCCTATGAAATTCTTCAGTGTACTCCTTCACAGATCTCTTCTTTTGCCTTAGGTTTTGCAATCTCTTCAACAGTTCCAACTCATAGTCAGCAGGTATAAACTGATTCTTCAATTTTGTCATCATCCTATCCCATTTTTTAATCTTTTCTTTTCCTCTTCTGTTTCTATCCAACTAAACTTCTTTCCACCATATAGCAGCATGTCCTTTCAACTTTATCCTTGAAAATTTCACCTTCTCCAGATCTTCAACCTCTTTATATTCAAAGTATTCTTCCATGTCATTTATCCACTCATTCAATTCTTCAAGATTCAAGTTGCTAGTATAATTCGGTACATCAACTCTAGGTCTTTTTCTAATCTTTGAAATAGCTCACAACATCTTGACTTGGTCTGATTCTTCTTCTTCATCACCTCCTAGGGTTTCACCAGTTTGATCAGCGGATTGAAATTCTTCATCATCACTCTCAATATCGATTTTAGGGCTTAGTCCTTTTCTTCTATCTTCTTCAATAGCATCTAGTCTAATTCACATTATTTTCATCATTTCCATTATCTCATCCATTCTTCCAGCCATTGTTCCAATAGCAGGGATTCTCCTCGGTGGCATCTTCCTAGGATCAAGTGTAACTGTCTCAATTCAGAAATCGGGCTACAAGGTGACAACTACCTCACAATTAGCGATCGGTTACAACACAAGTAACCTGCTTAGATTTAGCAATCTATTCACAACAAGATCTTATAGAATTCCTTTGCCAATTTTGCTCAATTCACTCCCAAAGATTTGAACTTTCTCTTTGATACCACTTTGTGCAGTCACGGTCAGGGGGTCCATAAAGTGAACTATCTAGGCCATGCAGCTAGAGTAAACACAACATAAACAACTCAAAGAAATAAAGCAAATGTAGATTCAGTCATTCAGTATATCATAGAATCCAAATACAAGATGGCCGGCAACATGCAGGCTTACAATTAGGGTTCACAGGCCTGATTACACACTTGCAAAATATGCACAAGATATAGCTTTGAATCTCCTTCACGAGAAATTCAAACTATCAACTATCACTATGTAATTCACTTGCTTTCCAAGGTATCTATTACATCAATATATATCATCTCTGGAACATAAGATTCCTCTGCGTCATCTAATGAAGGTCACAAACTCCAATGAAGAGTTGTAACGTGTGTACACAGATAGGTCAGACCTAATTGAATAGAACTCCTCTTCAAATGAATGGAATGATGTGCGAATCTCAAGGAAGGTCAGCCATGAACCAAACAAATTTGAATGATGTGTCTTTTAACTTCACAAGTTGTGAAATGCTCCGTAGGTCTTCTCCTTTGGCTGATTATTTGAGACTGTCAGGATGCTCTGTTCTAAGAAAACAGTCGATCTTCTGATAGTGATATCTTACCGGTACCTGATCCAAATGCTCTGAATTTTGGATATGATGTGCATGAGTGTGTCTAGATACTAAGTCCAGCTTCGCAAGATTTGAAATGCAACTGCGATAGAATACAAACCAAAATACAGAAATTACTACTGACTGAACTACCTAAACTAAACTAGAAACTGAAACAAATTGAAATGCAAATGTTTTTGGTTGATGCAAGATTGCTCTTGAACTAGGGATGCCCCTGCATCACCTAGCAACACCTTCATTTCAGACCACAACCTGTTCTGGAGAAAACACCTTGTAGAGCAATAGGAAACATCACAAGATCATCAAAATCATTCTCCTCCATCCAATTCACCACTTCATACAACAACAAGTTCACAAACCAATAGACACTGAAACTAGCCACTAGACAATACATTCCTGCACTCTGTCACTTACAACTTTCTCTGTGGAGGGACAAATGATATGAAAATTTGAATGTAGCACCTTCATAGCACATTGAACTTAACTTCTAAACTGCATGACCATATCTTCAAAGGCAGAGGAATGTAGAGCATTTTCCCAAATAGTCTTCAAGGCAACTTCCTATAGCAGAAATCTTTACCAACATCTAGAGACTAGAGCCTCCTTGTAGCAACACATACTTCCTAAGGAACAACAGAAGACAACATACAACATGCTATAGACCATCAGCAACATCTCCCCAACATCAGCATTACTTCCAATCCTCATCTTAATACTTCTAATTCCCATCTTAATATATCATCACAATATCATCTCTCCTGACAACAAACATACTCAATACAACTTTAATTGACATTAAACAAGGCATGACATCCAACCATGAACATCAGCAACATTATTGTTATCACACCATCATACCATGAACATCAACAACAATGACAATCTAAGCTGAGTGTTGACATCAATGACAATCACACCAGTGACAACCTTAGGTAACATATGTGCAACAATCTCCCCCTTTGGCATTGATGGCAACACACACCTCATTCTCCCCCTTTGATATCAAGGACAAAGGGCAACTACTTCTCCTCCTTAGGGCACACACTCTTCTTTTCAACCTTCTCCCCTTGTTAGCAACAAACACTACCTACTCCCCCTGAGAGGTAGCCACCATCAGTCTAGGAAAAAAGATATATCATGAATTACTCCCCCTAGATAGATGCACCATCTATGCATCTAGCAAGAAGAAGGAGGAGTAATTACCCCTAACTTCTGCCAAAAATACTCAAAAGTATCCTTTGCAAGAGATTTTGTGAAAATATCTACAATCTGATCCTTTGTTGAAACATATTCCAACTTCACTTCTTTATCTGCAACCTTCTCTCAAAAAGTGATACCTAATTGATATATGCTTGGTTCTAGAATACATCACTGGATTCTTAGAAATATTGATAGCACTTGTGTTATCATACAAAATATGAATAGGCTCATCATACTGTATCTTGATATCCTTCAATGTTTGCTTCATCCACAACACTTGTGTACAGCAAGATGCTACAGCAATATACTCTGCCTCTGCAGTTGATAAAGATATTGAATCTTGTTTCTTACTATGCCATGAAACCAATCTACTTCCTAAAATTTATAAAGCACCACCACTTGTACTTCTTATTGTTGGCAAGAGACACTATATGGATTCATGATTGTTGTCATTGATGGAAACAAAGTTCATCCCACACATCCGCAGGACATGGTGTGTCTCTACCGGAAGTTAGAGTGAAGAATGTTGTGGTCCGGTAAACAAGAACAGAGCATGTGGCAAGGTCTGACAGACAGGTCCGGATCTCTCAAAGGAAGTATCTTGGTGTAGTGTGGATTTGGGGAAGTCAAGAGGACTACCTTGAGTGGTATATTCCAAGGATTTAGCCTCCGGTGATAGATGAGGAAAAAGATATGAATAGTTGAGTACCGGTTTCCTGAGTGACAGTGTGAACAGAGGAAGAACTGACTAACAGAACATCAAACTACTTTCTGGATGTGTTTCTGACAGTGGTAAAGGTTATGAAGACATGAATTATATTTGGCCGACATGATTAATGATTTCTACAAGTATATGCTTGATCCGCATTACTTGATGTGGTAGGATTCAGCCGACAGATCAGAATTAGTGAAAAGATTGACTATTCCGGGTGCCGACTAGAAAGGTGATGAAATTACTTGTGCGAATATATATACACGATGGATTTAGTTGTGAGAGGCATAGAGATGTGATGTGATATGCGAATAAGAGCAGAGTAGAGTAGAAGCAGTAAGAAAGATCCGGTATGTGAAAGGAAAGCAGAATAAAGAGAAGAGGAAAGATGGAGTGCAGCAGATCAATGTACTGAGCCTAACCGGAACTGAACTCCAGCATATGTGGATGCTTCCAATCAATTCAAGTATTATATAACATTCTTTTGTAGACAGTGTGTCTCCTTGTAGGCAGTGTGCCTCCTTTGTGAGCAGTGTGCTCGGGCAGTGAGCCCTAATTAGCAAGTGCCATTTTGTAATTCCTTATTCTTCTAACAGAGAATAATCTTTGGGTTAATCACCCTGTGGTTTTCTCCCTTAACAGGGTTTCCACATCAAAAATACTGTGTCATGTGTTTTTTCATTTCATGGTAATGTTTGTTTGTTTGATTTAATGCTGCATTGATTAATAAGAAAGTTCAGAAAGAAGAAATAATTAGGATAACTGATTCACCCCCCTCTCAATTATCAACAATTGGTATCAGAGCCAAGTTCCTCCTAATAGAGCCTAACAGCTTGAGGAAGATCTGGGAGTCCAAATGGATGCATATGGTTTAAGGGAGCAACTCAAGACTGCCCTTGAGGATCTTGAACAGTCAAACTCTGAAGTCAATGAATTAAAGGAAAGACTCAAATAGGTTGATGAATTCATGAGAGAACTAAAAGACAAATTAAGTCTCTCAATGAAAAAGAGAAAGGAGCTGCTCCAGCAATTGGCAAGACAAAATGAAGAAAGTAATGCAAATGAAGAGCTGACTGAGAAAACCAAGTTATGTGAAAAATTATCAAAAGAAGTCATTATGGTAAGACATGAAATGGAATCAAGAATTATAAAGTTTACTCAAGAGATTGAAGCGAAAAGAAAAACTAAAGACAATCTAAGACAATCTCTCAAAGAGAAATCAAAAGATTGCCACCAGATGGATAGGATTATCAGACATCTTGAATCTGATCTTGAAGATGCTAAAGATAATGAAGAAAAACTTGAGGATCAAATTGTCTCTCTCAAAAGGGATCTTCAAACAACAGATGAATATAAAGAGAAATTCAAGATAAGTTCTGCTCAACTTGAAGTTCTTCTTGGAAGTCAAAAGAGGGCAGATGACAAGTGTGATTTGGGATATGAGAAAGGAGAAAGCTTTGGATCTGATCAGAAGAATTTTGGATCAGAAAATCTAAGGAACAGGCCTAGAAGACCTCCGGTAAGACAGCCCAATGCTCAAAAATATCCATCCTTCAATGGATACTGCCACAGCTGCAATCACTTTGGTCACAAAGCTAATCAGTGTAGAAAGAGAATGAATCAGACTAATTCATCTTTCTCCAGACAGTGCTTTAACTACAAAAGGTATGGACACAAGTCTCATGAATGCAGAAATATGCAAATGAACAAATCATTCAATGGTAGATGCTTTACATGCAATAGAGTAGGTCATATGGCTAATCAATGCAGATCAAGAGGTTATCATTCAAATATGCAAAGAAATGTTGTTTGCCAAATCTGTAATAGGTCCGGTCATAATGCAAAAGTCTGTAGAAGCAAGAATCAAGACAAAAGAGGTTTGGTATATAATCAGAATCAAGACAAGGGTAAACAAAAAATGAATGCGGATGAAGTTAGGAATGAGATGAACAAGATTTGGGTGAAGAAAAGTTCAGAGAATGTAGAGGTTGAATCCGCACCAGACTCTGGTGCTGATATTCCTTCCAAAAATTAAAAGGTGACCTCTGGCTCAGGGGGAGACACAAAGAAAACCCTGTTCCCCCAGCAAATCAAGTGGTGCCAGATTAGGCACAAGATGCAGAGTAAAGGGTTTGTAGATATGAGTCTTGAGATGATCCAGCTAAGATTTCAGAGGTCCGCATGAAGATGAGAAGAAGTTGTGATCGATCACGTAGAACCTGTTCCAGGAGATGCTCCGAAATGACAGAGGATTACAAAAAGGTCCGGAGAGATCCAGAAGTGCATTGTCTTATTCTACAGATTGGACAGAGTGTTTGGGATGTCCTTGTGATGTGTCATCTTGATTTGTTCATGGTTGGAAGATCCGCATGATGTTCATAGATTAGGATTGATCCAGTTCTTCAAGTCATTCGAATAAGGCAAACTGGAATAATGTAGGTCAAGCATTTATTGCAATCAGATATTATGGTTTGCGGAGCAATATAAGAGATTTCTCATAAATCGCTTGTTCATTCTACACTCAAGAAGAAGCAAAAGGTGGAGCTCTACAACAAAATTCATCAAGTTTATCAAAGATCACTCACAGAAGTTATTACATCCAGAAATCAATCAAACCAACTCCGTGTAACCAAAGGCGCATAAGGTATTTTCCGTTTTCAATATCTCACTGCAAATATTTTGAAAAATGGCTACTCTGAATATAGTTAAGATCTCTGATAGACCTCGCCCCACATTCAGGAAACATCCATACAAATCTTTGGAGGTAGATCCCCTAGGAGCCTTCTCTAGTGTTCCGCATGGTGTATTGCATACAGAGGACATTAGGGTTTACATACATGCGAATATTGAAGACTTTGGAGAATCAAAATTGATGGATATCTATCACAAATAGTTGATAGATGATTCCTTTGAGATTAAACCTCAGTATAAAGCCATCCGAGATAAGCACTTTACACAGTGCATTCATTTCCCCTGTTTTGAAGAAGATGAATGGGTCCGGTATGTACTAAATAGAGTGCATGACAATTTCCTATGGTTGAACAAGCCTTTTAAGATCACCAAAGATGCAATTAGGGCTGTAACCAGTCTGCACTCATCCGGTGGAATA
This sequence comes from Cunninghamia lanceolata, assembly GCA_027924645.1. Taxonomy (NCBI): domain Eukaryota; kingdom Viridiplantae; phylum Streptophyta; class Pinopsida; order Cupressales; family Cupressaceae; genus Cunninghamia; species Cunninghamia lanceolata. The sequence goes on from BSBN01000905.1 coordinate 2,853,942, forward strand.
CCTATCCTCAAGTCTGTCAAAAATCAGACAGTTAGTGATGCAACTGGATCAAAATTTGATAAGAGAGCTATGACAATTGAAGACATCACTAAACTGGATGTCAAATTTGCATCTATGATAATTGGTTACAAGATTTATCACTCCAGTAGGGAAAATTCACTACCGGGAACTACAATTTACACAGCTTATCAAATGCTAAAAGAGAATGCAGACTATGATTTGTGTGAGCTTCTTCTAAACCAACTTTTGGAAAATCTGCAGAAGATTAAGAAGGACAAGAAGAACTCCTTTAAGTATGGTAGTCTGATCCTTTGTCTATTCTTTTATTACATGAATGAGCTTCCCGGATCCAGTGGATGGATATGGCAGAATGACAGACCAGTTGCCATCCAAATCAGAGATTATTTGCATGGACTTGGAGATGCTAAAGCAAGAAATACAGCCCTGTGGGGATATTTCAAGAACTTTTAGAGCATGATGCAAGCAAGAGAAAGAATTCCCCAGTCTCTTATTAAGAAGTACAAAGACACAGTATGCTTTATGGTAGAAATAGATTAGTGCCTAATGGAGGTAGTAGAACCAAGAACTATGTGGATCATGCCCATGGGGTATGAAGTGGATGAACAAATTGTGGAGTTGCATGTTCAACACATGCTTAGTCAGCCCAAAGATCTAAAGGCAGAAAGGTTTGGAACCTTTGAGGAGCTGAGTGTGAAGATCCATGTGGAACTCAGAGAACTTGAGATAAAAAGGAAGGTGAGAAAAGAAGTAGAACATATTGCTCAAGGCCTAGGCATCCCAAAGGAGGCACTTGATGCCAACTGAGAAAAGAGGCGAAAGGCTGAGGAAGAGAAGAAAGAGGCAGAAAAGAAAAGCAAGAAAAGTTCTCCAGTGGAAACCTCAACCCAGACCAGATCATCAAAAGGATCTACACTTGTCACAACCAAAAGCTCAAAAACATCAAAATCGGAAGGTTAGACATGCGGTAAAGGAGAGAAAAGGTCTAAAATAAAAGCCACAAGGGCTTATACTAGTCAGAAAGATGAAGAGGAAACTGAATCAGATGAGAGGGTAAAGGAAATAAAGAAGCAGAAGAAGAAAGGATCCAGAAAACCCTCCACAGGCCAAGACAAGGAAGAAATGGTAGAGGAATTTGTTGAAAAGCCCACCCTATCTCTAGAGAGTGTAATTAAATCAGTCACTGTGGATGGAAACCTTCAACCAATGGCCGAATTCTATGATGACTACAATGAGGCTGACCAAAAGATCCTGCAGGAAGCCACAATCAGGTATCTGAATATATACAATAAGGCTTTCATTGAGATTATATCTCTAATTCCTAAAAGCCTAGAAAAGGAGTTAGAAATAAGAAAGAACAATGCCCTGGCAAAAGATCTTGAGATCTGGGAGCAGATAGCTATTCAGCTATATCCTCAATTTGATCCCAAGACAATGAACATAATATTCAAAGACTGCAAATATGAGTTCAGGAGTAAAGCAAGGATGGATCAACTCATGATTGGTGAGACTAACAAGGTGGCCATGGAAACAGAAGAGATCCTCTGGAAGGCCTTCAAAAGGTTTAATCTTCCTGTTGTAGAGGACTTGGGTACTGATCCCTCATCCACAAGTGTTGCAGAAGAAACTTCTGAGAAAGCAACAGAAGTGATGGGCCCTGAACAAACCAACATTTCTCCTTCAGTTTCCCCTATAGTCTCCAGATCTAAAGGAGAAGACACTATACAAGAGAAAGAAGCAGGAGTGAAAGAAAAAGAAGTTGACAGTACCAAGGTTGCAGAGAAAGAGAAGACTCCAATAGAGAAAACCACAACTGATAGTGGTAAGAATGTAGAAGGAGAGAAAACTCCAAAGGACAACTCCAAGACTGCAGAAGAGAAGAAACATCTGTCTCCAGCAAGAGACACTGCACAAACTGTCCAAAAATTTCTAAGCAAAGAAACAATGGAGATTGATGAACCGGAGATTCTACAAGGTCCATTCAATTTTGATTCCCTCTCTCCGGTACAGACAATGAAGATAGCTTCATTTGCAAATGCTAAGGCAAATGAAAAACTCCTAAAGTCTCATATGGAAGACTGTGAGTTGATAGAAGCTGCTTCTGGAGTGCTTGAAAAGATTATGCCATCAGTCCAGAAAGATCTCACAGCCTCCTCTTCCGGTAATCTCAAAACCTTAGTCAGCAGTGTTGGTACACATTTTGATTCTCTAGAAAAATCAGCTGAAGAAAAGGTCCGGAAGGAGTTTTTGGATAAGAGATTCTCAGAGGTACTAGGATTAATCTCTCATGATAGGAGAAATATGAGTATTGGGATAAAGAGCCTAGAAAATGCTCTAAGGATGGCGGTGACATTTACAAATTTTGTATCTCCTGGTCAAAAGCAACAGTAGAAATTGAGAAGAAAATAAAAGAGGAATAGGACAAACTACTAAGTTTGTCTCAAAGTTTTGATCCTCTCTCTTCCTCTATAGTAAATCAAGAATGTCAAACTATTGCAATCACAAATGCAATAAAGAACCTTGAGAAGGAAAGGAAGAATATAATTAACCAGATGGGAGAACTTAGAAGGATTATTATCCCTAAGTTAGAAACCATGCATGAGGCCATAAGTGATGCTCAGACTACCGCCCAAACAAATGATTTGATAGATTTTAAGAGGGCAGAAGCTTTTGCATTCTTGTTGAGTGGTCACATTTCAATTTTGGATAGAATGAAGCAAAGTTGGGCTACAGAACTCATCGAGTTGAAGACATCCTTTGCAGACATTCTTCAGTTTATGTGAATATGTAATATACAGCCAAGTTTAGTAAAAATTTTGAAAATTTTGGTGTGTGGACCCTACCCTTTGCCATTGATGTCAAAGGGGGAGTGAGGAGCAGTGAAAAATGAGGAATCCAACTAAAGGAGAGCTCCGAAAAATGTATATAAAGATAGAGCATCAACCAAGGGGGAGCATAGTGTAAACACTTAGTCATTTTTCACTAAGTGTTGCCATCAATGCCAAAGGGGGAGATTGTTGGCAAGAGACACTATATGGATTCATGATTGTTGTCATTGATGGCAACAAAGTTCATCCCACACATCCGCAGGACATGGTGTGTCTCTACCGGAAGTCAGAGTGAAGAATGTTGTGGTTCGGTAAACAAGAACAGAGCATGTGGCAAGGTCTGACAGACAGGTCCGGATCTCTCAAAGGAAGTATCTTGGTGTAGTACGGATTTAGGGAAGTCAAGAGGACTACCTTAAGTGGTATATTCCAAGGATTTAGCCTCTGGTGATAGATGAGGAAAAAGATATGAATAGTTGAGTACCGGTTTCCTGAGTGACAGTGTGAACAGAGGAAGAACTGACTGACAGAACATCAAACTACTTTCCGGATGTGTTTCTAATAGTGGTAAAGGTTATGAAGACATGAATTATGTTTGGCTGACATGATTAATGATTTCTACAAGTATATGCTTGATCCGCATTACTTGATGTGGTAGGATTCAGCCGACAGATCAGAATTAGTGAAAAGATTGACTATTCCGGGTGCCGACTAGAAAGGTGATGAAATTACTTGTGCAGATATATATACACGATGGATTTAGTTGTGAGAGGTGTAGAGATGTGATATGATATGTGAATAAGAGCAGAGTAGAGCAGAAGCAGTAAGAAAGATCCAGTATGTGAAAGGAAAGCAGAATAAAGAGAAGAGGAAAGATGAAGTGCAGCAGATCAGTGTACTGAGCCTAACCGGAACTGAACTCCAGCATATGTGGATGCTTCCAATCAGTTCAAGTATTGTATAACATTCTTTTGTAGACAGTGTGTCTCCTTGTAGGCAGTGTGCCTCCTTTGTGAGCAGTGTGCTCGGGCAGTGAGCCCTAATTGGCAAGTGCCATTTTGTAATTCCTTATTCTTCTAACAGAGAATAATCTTTGGGTTAATCACCCCGTGGTTTTCTCCCTTAACAGGGTTTCCAAATCAAAAATACTGTCATGTGTTTTTTCATTTCATGGTAATGTTTGTTTGTTTGATTTAATGCTGCATTGATTAATAAGAAAGTTCAGAAAGAAGAAATAATTAGGATAACTGATTCACCCCCCCTATCAGTTATCAACACTTATATCATCAATACAACCAGCCCAATCAACATCAGTGTAAGCACTCAGATCAAATTCATTACCTCTTGGATACCATAAGCCATAATCTAGAGTTCCCTTCAAATATCTGAATATTCTTTTACTGCCTTCTCATGAGTTTGCTTACGATTAGTTTGATATCTGGCAATTAAACATACTACATGCATAATATCAAGTCTAGAAGCAATTAAGTACAATAATCCTCTAATCATAGATCTATAAAGAGTCTGATCAACCTCAGGTGACACATCAACCTTGCTCAAATAAAAACTAGTAACCATAGGAGTACTTATTGGTTTGGAATCCTCCATACCAAATTTCTTCAACATCTCTCTAACATACTTAGCCTGAGAAATAAAGATACCATCATCTAGTTGAGAAACTTGAAGCCCAAGGAAGAAAGACAACTCACCAATCATAGACATCTCAAACTCTTTCTACGTCTCTTCTGCAAACCTATTACACATTATCATCTCCACCAAAGATGATGTCATCAACATATACAACAACTATCAAAATCTTGTCTTCCTCTACCTTAATATAAAGATTACTATCTGCAGTACCTTTCTTGAAACCTTGCTGAAGTAAGTACTTATCCAACCAAGCATACCAAGCTCTAGGAGCTTTCTTGAGTCCATATAGAGGTTTCTTGAGTTTGCACACCATGTCCAGATCTTTTGATAGCTAAAAACCATCTGGTTTCTCAATGTAGACCTCTTCCTCTAAATCACCATTAAAAAAGGCTGACTTTGATGGAGACTGATTGTCATTGATGTCAAAAAGATGTTGAGTTGTTTGTCATTAATGTCTGAAGTCTGTGAAGTTCATATATCAGGAGTTTCAAGTGTTCATAAATGAGAGTTGACATGATACTCAAAGTTGATATGTGTTTAGTGGAAAATTGGATAGTTTGTTTAAACTAGGTCAAGTTGTACCATTTCTCCACTAAGCATTGGGGAAGACAAAGATTGATTGTAAGGTTAATCTATAAGTTGCTTTTCTACCCCTTTATGCTTGCAGTGTCTGATTTGAAGAGCCTAACTAAGGTTTTGTTAAGTATTTTGCTCATAAACCAAGTAAAACCCTAATTATGCCCTAAATCAGAGATATACATAAACTGATAATAGAATAGGCAAAATTGATTACAGAAATGCAGAGATAGAGTATCAGAGACTGTGCACCCAAATTTTGAGGGCTCACTAGACTAGGGCACCCGCTTCTTAGTCCCAAAAGTTCTCAAAACTGGAAATCTTCTACACAGGTTGTCTGACACTCCCACATGGCTCCCAAATCCTAGAAATTGCCCCCTGTTGGACTAGGGTGCCCGCTCCTTAGTCCCGCAAGTGTCAGAATCTAAAAATTCAAAAGTTTATGATGACTATACCCGCAATATCCTCCTTCATGTAGCTTCTTTCTGCCAAAACCTGCAAAACATGATCTACACCTATAAAAGGAGAAAGATGTTGTGGCTATATAGGAACTTGCCTTGGTCAAGCCCTGTATTTGGTATTTCTACCTCAACAATAGCCAGAGATTAAGATTTGCAGAAGTGTGTACAAACCTAACAATGTGTATGTAGAAATATCAAACCCTAGATGTCTCAATCAAGGGAAGATTAACAACTTGCTTTGTATCAATAAACACATACAACTTCACCTCAAGGAGATGAAACAAATGAAGACTTGCATGAACAAGAAGGCGAATCAGCAATGTCTGCGGAGGATCTCCAAGCTTGATGTTGGAGGCTTCAACCCTTCTCCCAATCATGCAAAGAGTGTACAAACCCTAGGAAGAGCAAGATAGTCTCAAGATCTTGATTCCTAATCTCAATCCATTGTCTCCATGATAGCGAATATAGAACACTTTCAAGAGCTTCAACAAGTCACTGATCTTCAATAGCAATTTTGGTAGAGTTTTGGCATCAAGCTTGCATAAGAATTGTGTGTGATAAAATGATTTGCAAATGTCTCTTTGTATCTAGCTTTAGGAAATTCAAATTTTGAAATAACGTCTTGATATCGTGCGAAAACTAAGAATTTGAAAATGAAATCCCGAGGCACTCGGCGGGAGCCGACATCCCACCAAAATTCAAAATCCTGAGAAACAAGGGAGGACTAGGGCATGGGTACCCAAGTCCAAGCCCCTTATTTCCACTCAGATCTACTTTTGGGGGGTCCTAGGGACCTGTAATCCAAATTCCCTTTTTGGGTTCCATCAAAAGGTTACCTCAAAAAGTGAATATTTTGCAACTAAACTTAGTCAATCATGGTTTTAGGAAGATCAGAAAGAAAAAGGTTGAGAGGTCACCCAAGCAAGGAGCTAAACTGAGGGAAATTGTACCATTCCATATAGGAGGACAATTTCTGATGTTACAATATGTTACTTCATGCCACACTTCAGTGTGCTCACCATCGTGTCTCAGTTAGTCTTTAGGACCTCTTCATGATAATAGTGTGTTCATGATCACAGGTTAAGTTGTTGCAGTCAAAGCGAATGAAGATATCACTCATGTTGATGAGTTGCAAGACATGATATGTGATGCAGGACAATGTGTTTACATAAGTTCACAGAAGTTTGTTTTGCTATGTTGCTCTGATAATGAGTTGGTGTCTCTTTTGTTTCAGGATGTTCATATTGGTTGGTTATGTCAATCAAAATCATCTTAGGCCATGCTCAAGATTAGGGTGTTGAGGATCATCTGATGTTTCTGCAAGTTGAGTAATAAGATTTGTTGTATGTTGAGTTTGGATTAGTATGCTTGCAAAAGTTACTTGTTTCTTCATAGAGATTTGTAGTTCTCACAAGAGCTTAGGATGGTCATTCATTGATGGCTAGATCATTCATGCAGAGACATCAAATATTGGTGGCTAGATCATGCTTGAGGAGTAGGATCTTCATTCATTATATGTCATAACATGATGCTCATGTTCAAGAAGTTGTCATATCAGAGAGATTGTTGTCACTCAAAGGTTGTTAGTCAAATTATTCTTGAGTTGATACTTATGACAGAGCTACTTATGTCAAATCAATATGGTTCTTATGAAATGCTCATTCAGAGTTATGATGAAATGACCTCCTTGATGGCAGAGTTGATGATCATTGGTGTTATGGTCATAGAAGTTGTAATTCATGATGCTAATATAGTCACAAAGGTAGAATTTGGAGTACATGGTCTTTATGTTGATTCACAAGACTCTCATGATAATGAGTCTATAAAGTTGGTTTAGGATGTTTGATGACAGTCTCAATGATCTTTATTTGGTGGCATACATCTCTACTCCAACATTGAATTTTTTTTAAGGGCTCAAGGTTCATTAAAGGTTTAAAACTTTAAAGTCTAAAATCCTATTTACATACCATTTTCTACCCGTATATGACATTTTCACTTTATGTTATAATCATTTGTTGACCTACTGTTGCAGGTCACTCCACTTAAGTTGACCCTCTAAAGGGACCTCTTTAGTCATCTTCATGACCGGCCTCTTCTACCTTTTACCAATAGCAGTGGTCCTCCTCTTTGAGTGCATGGGCGTCTATTTTAAATCAATGGTTTTATTTAAAAGAATGTTGAGTGCAAAAAGAAAGATCGAAGGCCCTTATTTAAATTTGTCTTTCATGACTTTGTGTTTGACAATTGAAGTGCAAATGGACGTCATAACTCAAGACTATAGAAAACAAGGCTTTTTAAAGCTATTTTTAGTATTTCAAAAAGGTAGTTTTGTGGGTGATGTTAAAAGCATTTTTTTAAAGGAGAATCTTTCTAATTTTATCCTCTCGTGGAAGGGAAGACAAAAAGAAGAAGTTTAATTTTTAAGGAAAGAAAATTTCTTTTTTGGAATTATTATTCTTTTTGAGAATGTTGTTTAAGGACCTTTTGTCTTCTTTCCTTATCTTTGTGCAGATGATTTTTTTTTAGAAGAGGATCCGAATATGAGAGATTTTATTTTCTTTTACAAGGGCAGATTAATAAAATATTATGGAAGACATTTAATGAAAAGTGAAAGAAATATTTTATGTGGGGAAGATGAAAGATTGAAGAATATTGAAGAAAATATATATGTAGAGAAGAAGTAAATGAAGGGTTTTTATTTTATGAGAAGGGAAAATGAATTAGAGAAAAGAAGAATTTGAATGGTTATGCAAAGAAGAGGAATATGATCTTATTTTTGCAGGTTCTTCATAGATGGAAATTAATATACAGAGAAGAGAAATATATGATTTTATTTTTGTAGGTGAATGGATTTTTTGAAGATGATTTATGCAGAGAGGAGAGGAATATGAAAGAACATTCTATTTTTTTATATAATGAATTTGTAGGTGCATTGTGTATTGATTTTTGGAGGTCTGAGATATGATGAGTTGAAGACATTATTTATGTAAGGTTTTTGAAAAGGAAATTACAGGTGATTTGATGAGATGATTTAAGTGATTGAGAGAGATGAATGAGATATATTTGCACATGTGAATCAAGTACAAGGAAGACAATATGCAGCCAATTATAGAGAAGGTCTATCTTTTGATGAAGAAAGCATGCAATGTATTCTCAGTAAGATTTTATATGTGATGAAGAGTGTTAAGACATTTGGTGTATTGTAGAGAATCAGGGCAATCCCCTGAAATAAAATTTCTATCTTATGTTCACATTTATGCCAGTGAGGCTTTGTAATTGGAAGATTTAGTTAAGCCAGTGAGGCATTTTAGAGTGCTTTTTCTTCACCTTGAGGGTTTTCCACTCATCAAATCAGGTGTTATGTTTCTTGTTTGTCTTCATGTGTTTATGTGTCCTAATGATTTGTTCTTAAGGTCCTGATTCATACCTTTCATTATCATACTTGTGCATAGGTGTTTAACAAATCATTGATGTCTTCCTCTCTCTTTATCTTGTAAGTTAAAAGGTGCAAAAAGTTGTAAAAGTTATACAACACTGATTCACCCCCCCTCTTAGTGTTGTCCTAGACTCCAACAAACTTGACATCCATGTAATAGACCTTGAAGTTCTTCTGAGTAGCAAAGGCAAGAAACATTCTGATTGCCTCCATTCTAGCTACCAAAGAAAAAGTCTCCTCAAAATCAAACCTTCAACTTGTGAATAGCCCTTACACACCAATCTTGCTTTGTTCCTTACAACTTCACCATCTTCATTTAGCTTGTTCTAGAACACCCACTTTGTTCCTATAACATTCTTATCAGCTGGTCTGGGAACCAATTCCCATGTCTGATTCTTTTCTATCTAATTCAACTCTTCTTCCATTGCCTTCAACCATCCATCATCTTTGCTATCATCAGTAAAGGTTTTGGGCTCTACCTTTGATAGTAAGCACAAATTCACTTGCTCACTTGCTTTTGCAAGCCTTCTTCTAGTCTACACACCTTCATTCTTATCCCTAATGATTTGATCTGCTGAGTAGTTCCTCTGAACATACTTTGCTTGAGTCTTAGGGGTTTTCTGTGATTCTTGTTCCTTCTCTTCTTTCTCTTCTTCTTCTCCAATGCAAGGAGGTATATCAGATCTGCAAACCTTTGGTTCTTGTGAGATCTAACATAAATTATCTTCATCTACCTTAACATTTGTGCTTTTAATCATCTTTCACATTCTCTTTTTGTAGCATCTATAGGCCTTGCTTCTAGTTGAGTAACCAAGAAAGATCCCTTCGTCACACCTTGAATCAAATTTTTCAAGGTCTTCTTCGTCTCTCCTGATGTAGAATTTGGCACCAAAGATCCTAAAGTATCTGATAGTGGGAGGTCTTCCATACCATAGCTCGTAAGAGGTCTTAGTGCTATTGACCCTCAACTATACTCTGTTAAGCAAGTAGACAACAATGTGAACTGCTTCCTTCCAATACATGTCAAGCAAATCTACATCTTTCAACATTGCCCTAGCCATTTCTTGCAAATCCTATTCTTCCTCTCCACTACCACATTCTATTGAGGGGTCCTAGGAGTAGACAGATGTCTCCTAATACCATGATCTTCACAAAACCTTTCAAATTCATTTGAAGTAAACTCACCTCCTCTATCAGATCTTAAGCATTTGATCTTAGCATTCATTTCATTCTCAACTATTGCTTTGAAAATATTAAACTTATCAAAGGCTTCATATTTTTCTCTTAGAAATGTAACACAAGTCATTCGAGAGTAATCAACAATAAGCAACATGAAGTACCTTTCACCTTGTTGACTCTTTGTTCGTGTAGGTCTGCATAGGTCAATGTGAATCATCTCCAGTAGCATTGTAGAAGAATACTCCTTGCTCTTGAAATTGTCTTTGTTTGTTTTCCCATTTGACATTCCTTACATAATGTGCTAGCAGGCTTGCTTATCTTAGGCATATCTCTCACCGCATGAGTAGAGCTGATCTTAACCATATTATCAAAGTTGATATGTCCCATCTACTTGTGCCACAACCAACATTCACCGGATTGAGCTAATAAATAGGTTCTTCCATTTACCTCCTTTAAATGATAGATATATCCATATGTCTAGGTACCTTCTACAACTAATTTTCTGGACCCTACCTTCCTGATCTCACAACCTTTGGCATGAAATTTAAGATCATGTATCCTTTACTACACATTTGACTAACACTGAGGAGATTGTGCTTAAGCCCTTTGACATAGAGGACATCCTTAGTCTTTTCCTTTCCATCAATAGTTATATCACCCTTTCCACAAATTTGTGCTAACTCATCACCACCAAACTTGATAGCTCCACCATTCCACTTCTTAAGGTTGATGAACTTCCCTTTGTCACTAGTCAGGTGGTTAGAGCAACCACTGTCAATAACCCAAGCATTTTCTTCTTCTCTTGCATGAAAAGCAGTCCATACAACCATTGATTTTTCATTATCTTTGTCAGCCTGCAAGGTACTAGACTTCTTACAATTTCCAATATCACTCTCTTTGTCACCAAATTTCAAGGCCATGAAAAGTGTTTCATCATTTGAATCATCATGATCCTCATCTTTTGAAGAACAACTATTCTCCAAGGAATAAAGACATATTTTGAACTTCTCTCTTTTGTTTCTATCCCTTGATTCTTTAAAAGGACATTTGGAAGAAAAATGACCAACTCTCCCACAATTGAAGCACTTGAAAGGTAACTTACCTCTGTATTTTCTAGTGCCCTTCTTCAATCTTCTCACAAAATTTACCTCTACCTCATCAAGGTCATCATCTTGATTAGTTGTTTCATCTTCTATCTTCTTACTGACTTTGAATGTTGCTTCCTTCTTTGGATCATCTTTGTCAAAATCTCTCATCTCAAAGGTCGTGAGAGCACCAAACAATTGATCTACTATATAGGTCTCCAAGTCCCTAGATTCCTCAATAGAAGATACCTTCTAACTATAAGATTAAGGGAGAGATCTTAGAATCTTCTTCACAATCTCATCTTCTTTCACTTCTCCACCAAGAACTCTGATGCCATTAACTACTTCATCCACTCAAAGCATATAACTAGTAATGTCTTCATCCTTTGTCATCCTAAGCATCTCAAATTTTCTCTTGAAGATTTGATCTTAGCTTGCTTTACTTTATCATCTCCTTCATAAATGCTACTAAGTTTTACCCAGACATCCTTAGCAAAACTACAATTCATTACCTTCAGAAGTTCTGAATCAGATATCCCACTAATGATAGCATTCTTTGCCTTGGTATTGTTATCATACAACTTAATCTCATATTGATCTGTAGGATCATCAGTAGGAGTAGTGTAACTATACTTGATAGACTTCCAAACACCAAACCTTGGAGAAGATAGATAGCCTTGCATCCTTAGCTTCCAAAATGTGTAATTTGTTCCATCAAACATAGGTGCCTTGTAGGATTCATTATAAGCCATCCCAAACCTTCCTTAAGAGGTTAAGCTCCTTCTGAGGAACTTGTCTCTAATACCGATTATTGAACACACCTGATACTGAGAGGGGGGGTGAATCAATATTCAAACAAATCTCAAACCCTCTGGAGCAAACTGAAGCTTAATCTTTATAGCATTAATAGAAACATAAAAGATAAACACAATGCACAACACCACATAACACAAGATATACGTGGAAAACCCCAAAGGGGAAAAACCATGGTGATAAAAGATGCTAGGAGCTACTGTCCTAATCCAGCCTCACAAAAGAATCACAGTTACAACTTTGTCTTAGGGCTACAACCCAAGGAAGCTACTACTCCCTGAAAAAGGTTTTAGGGTCACTCCTAAGGAAGCTACAACTCCCTGTAGACTTTGTTTTAAGGCTTCAACCCAAGGAAACAACTACTCCCTGAACTAAGAATAAATTCAAAAAAGATTACAACATGACAATCCTTCTAATGTCTAAATCTAACAATAAAACTCAATCCTTTTGATGATTGCAACTCTACTTTTTCACTTCTCTTTTGATGATTTCACTTCTGCTTTGACAACTTCTGCAACTTCTTCAAATGTCTTCTCTACAACTTACTAACTCATTGCTTTCATCCTTCAAAAGGATTTGTCTTTGCTTCACTATCTCCAGCAATCAGTTAGGCACACTCTTCACTTCCCTTTTGTCTCAAAAATATCTTCAAGATGAATCCAAACATGATCTATTACTTCTACTCTTTCTCTTTCAATCACACATCATAATGCATTACACATCCACATATTACTCCTTTCACTCACACTCACAATCACACTTCACCTAGATCAACTAGGTTTATAATATATACAAGATATTACATTGATTACATTATATGTCAGCCAAAGACAATAAGAACATTACAATTACAAGTCGATCAAACATGAAACATGTAGAGGGCAAGTGCTAAAAAGAACCACATGCAACACCAGGAAGAGAAAAATGCCTTGTAGATTCCAACACACACTTAACCTGGTCCTAAACATCCTTCACAACACCATCCTTCAAAGAATAACATCTACATGCTTCACACATTTGAAATAGATCAGCCTTAAGCAAGAAAACATGAAGCTTGTAGCATATCAGTCATTACAACTTGGTGGTACTCATGGAAGATTAAAAGTTATTTGAGCTTCTCCTAGATGAGTCAGCATGACCCATACAACATATCCAAACACTTCTTGAACTCTCCACAACAAAAACTTTGTGGCACACACCTTCAACATACCTTAGTCGGCCAGGCAAAGGCATAACCTAGCAACACCTTCATTCCATACCATAGCCTATTTTAGAGAAAATAGAAAACACCTTGCGGAGCAACATGAAACATCACAAGATCATTAGATTCACTCTCCACCAGCCAATTCACCACTTCATATAGCAACAAGTTGGCGCAAACCAATAGACACTGAAACTAGCCACCGGACAATACAGTCCTGCACTCTGTCACTTACAACTTTCTCTGCAGAGGGACAAGTGATATGAAACTTTGAATGCGGCACCTTCACAACACACTAAACTTAACTTTTGAACCACATGACCATATCTTCAAAGGCAGAGGAATGCAGAAGAATGTGAAGCATTTTCCCAAATAGTCTTCAAGGCAACTTCCTGCAGCAGAAACCTTTACCAACATCTGGAGACCAAAGCCTCCTTGTAGCAACACATACTTCCTTAGGGAACAATAGGAAAGATCATACAACATGCTACAGACCATCAACAACATCTCCCCAACATCAACATTACTTCCAATCCTCATCTTAATGCTTCTAATTCTCATCTTAATATATCATCACGATATCATCTCTGTTGACAACAAACATACTCAATACAACTTTAATTGACATTAAACAAGACATGACATCAAACCATGAACATTAGCAACATCACTGTTAGCACACCATCATACCATGAACATCAGAAACAATAACAACCCAAACTGAGTGTTGACATCAATGGCAATCACACCAGTGACAACCATAGGTAACATATGTGCAACATAGCATATCTCCACAATGTTGAAAATACTCAACATATACATATGGTAAATTTAATAATAACAAATTTCAAGAATACATATCTTTCTTGGAAGTAGCAAGTTCTTATTGTGATGTGGCATCTTGGTGCAATCTCTCACCCATAGCTCCTCCTTCGTACCTCGAAGTCGAGAGAGCATCATAGAGGCAACTTCCACCCTACCACAAAGCCAAAGCTTCCCCGTGCTACCCACATAGGTAGCCCAACCCATCACAAAGAAACTAGTTCCTCAAGGTCATCATGCATGACAGTGAAATGAATTTAACCATGCACTCTACCCATTTCCCAAACACAAACATACAGATATGCAACTATAAATTCAAAGATGGTAAGAATGATTCCAATCCTTCGATATATTATCGCTTGAAATCACCATCCACACTAATCATGCATGTTGGCAATAATGTTTTATAGTCATAATTTAACATCATTGTGATATATTTCAATAATCAGTTTTCTTGATGTTAGCATTTATCAAGTAGTAAGTTTCCTTTCTTTATATTCTTTTGTTCCTCATACATAACTTGGTAAAAACATGGTATTCATATCATTATTCATAATCAGTTATCAATTTTTCCTTAACCCTTTGGTTGCCTTTGACTTCTCACTGTCATTTTTGGCTTGTAACCAAGTTATTGCAATCATGTCATTCAGGTATTCTATGTTCATGTTATCAAATGAAATTTTAGTTTCATTCCACTGTTACTAGTTCTAGATAAGTCTTTTAACCCCTCTTTTGTGGACAGTGGAGCAATGTAGAATTATGCAGTATTGTATAGAAGTAAAATATGTGGAACATTGTCACAATTTGTAGTTTGTACAAAAAAAATAATAGAGAAGAAGTTTGAGAGGGTTTTAAATTCTTATAGCAGCAATTTATTGTTTTTTAAAATAAAATTAAAAAAAGTTTTAGGCAAATTTAAATCTACAACTTCTTATAAAGGGAGATGTCCCCTAAAGGAGGCATCTCCATTAGAGAGGATGCCTCTCTAATGGAGGTGACTCCCTTTAGGGGGGTGTGCCTCTTTGTTTGGAGGCGCGGCTTCTAAGGCTTGCCACAGGCAACCAATTTACCAAAATGCCATTCCCTTTTTTTTTAAAATATGACAAAGACAAAATGAAATTTTGGTTTTTGACAGAAGGAAAAGTTTATTATGAACTACTAGAATTTACTAGTTTTCTCTCCCTCATTGAGTTTAGCAGAGGAATACACAACTTTTATTAAAATTGGGTTCTTCCTATATTTCTTCAGTTCTATGTTAAAATCCAATTGTGCTATGCTGGAATGATATCTTGTATCAATTACTTCTGATAACAACCAATAAAAGTGTTTTCCTACATGTATAGGTTCCATAGTTTCTACTATGTGACACATAAAAGAATCCAATAGGAAGAATTTAAACGAAACCCTTATGTAATGTTTTTTCTCAGAAAGTTATGACTTTGCCCATACCTATAAATAGCTATATTTCTCCTACCAATTCCTCCAGTTTCTTCCTTTTCCATGTTTGTTCTCTCCCTTTGTTTCTTCCTTCAACCTCAAAATCCTAAATTCCATTTTAACAAACCCCTCTCCACTCATTTTCCTAGGCCAGATGTAAAAATTCATGTCTTTTTGTTGATAGATATAGCTCCCAAGCCCACAACTCAGAATAAAACATGTAGAGATGATCCCAATAAACTTACATTTGTCCTTCACGAAAGTCTGCAGTTGTTCTTCAATTTTTTAATCGTAAAACAATTCATTCCTCTGTTGGAGGTAATAAAATATATTTAAAATTTCATTGCTTCCAAAGTCCTTGTCATTTACAGTTGGAAAAAGAATGTTTATGCTATTGCCCCTTTTAATTGGTAGTTTACAAAATTACCAACATCTAATATTATTCTATTCACATTGCTATTTTTTCTTGCATTTATTTAATTAATAAATGCTCAAGTTTGGTAATGTAATTTAATTTTAATTGGTTCAAAGATATATAAACAATCTCTTTTAATTTATTTTTATTAATCCTCTAAATATGTGTGTGTGTATAACACACACACACACATATACATTAGGCATTATTTCTTCTGAATTAATTAGTTAAAATTGTTTACTAGGATGAAACCAAGACCAATAGGGATCAAATCTAGAACTCACAAAACTAACCACAGGACCCCATTCTGCATGCAACTATGTGGATGATTTAGTGCATATGTGCGAGCCATGCAGACGACCTTAGAAGTGCTAGGTTCCTCTCCTCTATGATACTCTCCCATAAGAAAGAGGTCGTGGTGAATCTTGTTGCACTCAAACATCAAATTGAAGTTAGTCCACAACAACTGATAACATATACAACCATGCAATTTACAGTTCTAGTTATCCTACTATAACATAGTATATATATCTACACATTTAACAATGCAGATAAAACAATCATCCAGATGTTTAGGAAGTATCATATAACACAAATCAAAACATCATATATGTCTGTAAAAGTCTATAATAAATAACACTGTGTCATGTAACAAAAACATCATACAAGTCTATAATAAACAACACTGTGTCATGTAACAAAATGGGCTAAGAAATCCCTCCCCTATATGAGTTGTCATCATCCCGATGATATCCAAGATGTACAGGGAAAAATTAGAAAAGATGAGGGAAGAGTCATTGCTTCTCTGCAACATCTTCCCAGGTAGCACTGTCTATAGAGAATTGGTCCCACTACACCTTACACTGGGCTACTTCTCTGTTGTGCAACTTAAGCTTGCACTACTCAAGGATTTACGGGGGCTCTACTTGCACCACCCTCAGATCCTGAACCTGCAAATCCCACCAATCTAAAATGTGAGTGGCATTAGGATGGTAAGGTTTTAGCAAAGAAACATGAAAAACATTATACAATCAAGAGAGAAATGGTGATAAGGACAATCTATAAGCTACAGGGTTTATCACATCCAAAATATCAAAGGGTCCCATGTATCTAGGAGCTAGCTTGGCTGATTTGCCAAAAGATATGGAACTTTTATGTGGTTTAACCCTGAGTAAACACCTTGTCCCCTACTGCAAACTGATGAAAACTCTTGTTTTATCAGCATAGCTCTTTTGTCTATCAGAAGCTTCTTTCAGTCTTCCTCTAATTAGTTTCATTTGCTCCTCCATTTCTTTAAGCATTTTAGGGCCAACTATTACCCTATCTTCTATTTTGTCCCAACTGACAAGGGTATGACATTTCCTACTATAGAGAGCTTCAAAAGGAGCCATTCCTAAAGAAGATTGGTGAGAATTGTTCTAGGAAAATTGAACCAATGGAAGATATTCCTCCCATTTACTCTATTGGTCCATACAGTACATTCGGAGCAAATCTTCAACAATTTGATTAACTTGCTCGGTTTGCCCATCTGTTTGTGGATGGTATGCTAAACTAAAGTTAATATGGGTGCCTAGGGAAGCATGCAAAGTTTTCCAAAACCTAGATCTCATTCTCACATCTCATTCAGAAATAATGGTTTCTGGTACCCCTTGAATTCTAAAAATTTCTTGCACAAATCTTTTGGCCAAAGTCAATGATTCATCTGTCAAATTCTTAAGTATAAAATGGGCTACCTTGGTTAATTTGTTAATCACAACTAGAATTACATCATGTTTGGATTTGGACATGGGTAACCCCTTTATGAAGTACATACTAATTACCTGCCATTTTTTCCCCTGTATATCATGTGGATACAGATATCCTATTGGGTGAACATGCTTAGCCTTAACCCACTAGCATTCCAGGCATCTGGCCACATACTCAATCACTTCTCTTTTCATACTAGGCTAGAAGTATAATGGTTTTAAGTCAATTACAAGCTTTGTTACTCTAGGATGACCTGAGTAAGGAGCATTATGAGCTTCCTCAAGAATTTTTTATCTCAACTCACCATGGCTTGGTATATACATCCTATTATGAAATCTAAGTAACCCATCTTTCTCAAGATTGTATCCTTTAAACTAACAGTTAGAAGTATCCTTTTCTAAAGATGATCTAACCTTCACATAATGCTCATCATTCTAAAGTTGTTCTATTAATTGCTCTCTGAAAGTAGAGCGAAAAGTTGCAATTGTCATAATGTGTCTTCTTTTGCTTAAAGCATCGATTACTCTATTCTCTTTTCCTTTGATATAATCAATATCAAATTCATACTCACTCAAAAATTCAAGCCATCTTCTCTGATGAGCATTTAATTTGGGTTGGTTGAAGATGTACCTAAGGCCTAAATGGTCGGTCTTCAACTCAAAAGGTTTACCAATTAGATAGTGCCTCCACATCTATAGAGAATGCACTATCTCAGCCAATCCCAGATCGTGACGTGCATAATTAACCTCATAAGTCTTCAACTTCCAAGACTCATGCTACAACTTGGCCATTTTGCATAAGAACCCTACCTAAATTATCTCTGATGCATCTTTTATAACTGAGAATCTCCCATTTGGATCTAGTACAATGAGAATAGGAGTGGTGGTGAGTTTATGTTTCAAAATTTGAAAGGCTTGTTCACATTTGTTTGTCCACTCAAACTTTTTTCCCTTCTTCTAGAGGGTATTGATAGGGTTTACTATCTTTGAGAACCCTTCAACGAATCTTTTATAATATCCTGCTATACCCATAAAGCTACGAACTTCCTGAATGTTTGAGGGAGTTGGCCATTCTATTATAGCTTTGATCTTAGTTGGGTCAATTGATATACCTTCTGCTAAAATGATGTGACCCAAGTAATGTACTTTCTTATGATAAAAGGAGCACATAGACAATTTTCCAAATAAACAATGTTTCCTTAAACGTTGAAGCACTAATCTCAAAAGTTGTTGATGTTCCTCCTCATTCTTGGAGTAGATGAGAATATCATCAATGAAAACTATGACAAAATCATCTAGGTAGTCTCTGAACACACTTTTCATCAAATTCATAAAGGTTGTAGGTACATTGGTAAGGCCAAATGGAAGAACTATAAACTTGTAGTGCCCATAACGAGTCCTGAAAGAAGTTTTGTGTATATCTTCTTCATTGATCCTTAACTGATGGTATTATCCTGATCTTAAATCAATTTTTGAGAACACAGTTGCACCTCTCATTTGATCAAAGAGATCACTAATTCTTGGCAAAGGATACCTATTTTTAATAGTCACCTTGTTGATCATTCTATAGTCAATGTACATTCAGAGGGTACCATCCTTCTTCTTTACAAAGAGTACAGGTGCTCCCCAGGGTGACACACTTGGTCGAATCAAACCCTTATCAAGCAATTCTTGCAACTGAACCTTCATCTCATATAATTTAGAAGTAGTCATCTTATAGGGAGCCTTTGATTGTGGTTTGGTAGTAGGTAGAAGATCAATGGAGAAGTCAAATTCCCTCTTTGGTGGTAGACCAAGTAACTCTTTTGGAAACACATCTTAGAATTCTTGAAGTACTTGAAAATCATCAATGGAGGGTTCCTTCTCTTCTCCCAAATCCTCTATATGAATAGCATATAAAGTGCATCCCTTCCTTTGAGCTCTCTTTATTTGCACGGCAGAGATCTGTCTAAGGCTTATGCCCATTTGAATACCACATACCTTGGTTGGGTTCCCATAGTCATCTCTACAGGTACTATCTTCTCAAAGAAATTTACTATGGCTTTATGATGAGTTAACCAATTTGGGGCCACATAAGGTTTAACTTCAGTTAAAAAATTTGGTAATGTCAATTCACTACAGGATAGACATTGGTCTGCCTTTCTCTCATCTTGGTTACCATACATTACTGTCTAGGAGTTGGCCATGAAACCAGCCTTCCTGGGTAATCTTTCTATTACTCTAGGATCAATGAAACATTCAGTAGCACTAGTATCTATAAGCACATTAACTGAAAGACCATAGATCGTACATGTTAGCTCAATAGGAGTGGATTGGAAATTGGCTTGTCTATTATGTACTACCGCATGGATGCGGTGTTGAAAGGGTTGTTGTTGCTGATTCCATTCTATTCTATCAACTATCCTCTAAGGGCATTTATTAGCATAGTGCTCACCCCCATAGTTAAAACACCCACCTCTCAGTCCTTCTTTGGGTTTTGGAAATTTTCCTTTGTCACTGTTATCATTTGCCCCTTCACTGAAAGTTTTGGGTTTGGTGTAGGGTTTACTTTGCTCACCCCATTTTGTAAACTTATTCTTATTTTTCTTGTCCCCAAATTGATTGCCCTCTTGATTCTTCTATTTAGGAGAATTCATAGAAGGCTAATTCTAATAGTTTTTTCCTTTCTCTTTGTTTTCCCTTATGAATTTTGCAATACTAAGAAGATTCTGCTCTTGTTTTATTACCTTGTCAAAGGCTTCATCCATGAATTGTGGGCCATGAAGATCTACTTCTGAACCAATTTAGGGTTTTAACCCCAAAATAAACTTCCTTACATGGAAGCGTTCATC
The DNA here is from genome assembly GCA_027924645.1 of Cunninghamia lanceolata. NCBI lineage: Eukaryota > Viridiplantae > Streptophyta > Pinopsida > Cupressales > Cupressaceae > Cunninghamia > Cunninghamia lanceolata. The sequence continues at coordinate 2,874,439 of BSBN01000905.1, forward strand.
CTGTTGGTAGAGGGGAACATATTTGAGAAGTTGAATAAACTTCTCCCAATATTGAGTTACTGAAAGATCTCCTTGTCTCAAATTCTGAAACTCATTCATCTTCTTGTCAAAGTAGTGTTGTGGAAGCCATCATTTCTGAAATAGGGATAAGAAAATATCCCATGTCAAGTTCTCAGATGAAAGGTGTTTCTCCATCTTAGCATTATCCCACCAGGTGGTTGCTTCCCCTTTTATATGAAAGGATGCCCAACCTGTTTTGGTTTCCTCGGAGAGGTTACACAGTTCAAACTACCTTTCCATTTCCACTATCCATGTTTTCGCACCATCCCCTACAGCCTTGCCATCAAATTTGGGTGGTGAAATTTTCTTTAAATCCTTGGCCAATTCTATCTCAATTTTGGCCCTTTTGCTTCATGGTGTGTACTCAGTTTCATATTGGATCCATTCAGATTGGTTTCCTTTATTCACTGAGGTTTCATGTTGCTCATCATGATTGGGCATGGACCTAGTGGCCCTAACCTCATGTTCTAGGGCATTCACTCTAGTCCTGCTGTCTGTCAACATAGCCAGAATTTGGTCTAATTTATTTTCTTGAACCCTCTCATCCCTAGGTTTATTCTGATTTGCACCGAAAGATGGTTCTATTATGTTCTTTCAATGTCAATTCCTGAAAGTTCATGAGTTGCATTACAAGCAAGTAGACACAATAGGCTCTAGAGTTTAACCTAGAGCTCTTATACCACATGTAACAACACTCCTAAATAACCATATAGCATATATGAACTAGTACTACATTACTTGCATCATGTAATATACCATTTGATACCTTTGTCAAGGTAAGTCTAGCATGATATGTTATCATCTAACATTAAATGATAGAAATATGTAAAGGCACCTTCACACTTAATAAACTTAAATATTGATCATTTAATGATAATCAATGTCATACATGTTTCTATAACAACATCATTTTATCATCTTAGGATAAAAACATATATTCCAATTCAAATATAAACAATTCAAAGTTATACAACACCAAATTCCACTTTCCTTTTAACATAAGTATAACCAACTCATAGAGTAATTATACATAGCATATGTCCACAATGTTGAAAATACTCAACATATACATATGGTAAATTTAATAATAACAAATTGAATCAAGAATACATATCTTTCTTGGAAGTAGCAAGCTCTTAATGTGATGTGGCATCTGGATGCAATCTCTCGCCCATAGCTCCTCCTTCATATCCCAAAGTCGAGAGAGTATCATAGAGGCAACTTCTACCCTATCATGAAGCCAAAGCTTCACCGTGCTACCCACATAGGCAACCTGACCCGTCACAAAGAAACTAGTTCCTCAAGGTCAGATGCATACATGACAGTGAAATGAATTTAACCATGCACTCTACCCATTACCCAAATTCAAACATATAGATATGCAACTATAAATTCAAAGATGGTAAGAATGATTCCAATCCTTTGGCATATTATCGCTTGAAATCAACCATCCACACAAATCATGTATGTTGGCAATAATGTTTTATATTCATAATTTAACATCATTGTGATATATTTCAATAATTGGTTTTCTTGATGTTAGCATTTATCAAGTAGTAAGTTTCCTTTCTTCATATTCTTTTGTTCCTCATATAGAAATTGGTAAATACATGGTATTCATATCATTATCATAATCAGTTATCAATTTTTCCTTAACCCTTTGTTTGCCTTTGACTTCTCACTGTCATTTTAGGCTTGTAACCAAACTATTGCAATCATGTCATTTAGGTATTATATGTTCATGTTATCAAATGAAATTTTAGATTCATTCCACTGTTTCTATTTCTAGATAAGTCTTCTAACCCCTCTTTTGTGGACAGTGGAGCAATGCAACATTATGTGGTATTGTACAATAGTAACATATGTGGAACATTGTCACATTCTACGGTCTATACAATAGAAATAACAAAGAAGAAGTTTGAGAGGGTTTTAAATTCTTATAGCAGCAATTTATTGTTTTTTAAATAAAGTTAAAAAAAGTTTCAGGTAGATTTAAATCTACAACTTCTTATAGAGGGAGACACCCCCTAAAGGAGGCATCTCCATTAGAGAGGACGCCTCTCTAATAGAGGCAACTCCCTTTAGAGGGGTGTACCTTTCTCTTTAGAGGCACAGCCTCTAAGGCTTGCCACAAGCAGCTAATTTACCAAAATGCCATTCCCCTTTTTTTTTAAATATGATAAAGACAAAATTAAATTCTGATTTTTGACAGAAGGAAAAGTTTATTATGAACTACTAGAAATTATTGGTTTTCTCTCCCTCACTAAGTTTAGCAGAGGAATACACAACTTTTATTAAAATTGGGTTCTTCCTATATTTCTTCAGTTATGTGATAAAATCTAATTGTGTTATGCTGGAATAATATCTTGTATCAATTACTTCTGATAACAACTAGTAAAAGTGTTTCCTACATTTATAGTTTCCATAGTTTCTATTGTGTGACATAGAAAAGAATCCACCAGGAAGAATTTAAATGAAACCCTTATGTTTTTTCTTAGAAAGTTATGACTTTTCCCATACCTATAAATATCTATATTTCTCCTACTGATTCCTCCACTTTCTTCCTTTTCCCCGTTTGTTCTCTCCCTCTACTTCTTCTGGCAACCTCAAAATCCTAAATTCCATTTTAATAAACGCCTCTCCACTCATTTTCCCAGGCCAAATGTCAAAATTTATGTCTTTTTGTTGACAGATACAACTCCCGAGCCCACAACTCAAAATAAAACATGTAGAGATGATCCCAATAAACTTACATTTGTCCTTCACATAAGTCTGCAGCTATTCTTCAATTTTTTAATGGTAAAATAATTCATCCCTCTGCTCAAGGTAATAAAATATATTTAAAATTTCATTGCTTCCAAAGTCTTTGTCATTTACAGCTGGAAAAAGAATGTTTATGCTATTACCCCTTTTAATTGGCAATTTACAAAATTATCAACATTTAATATATTCTATTCACATTGCTATTTTTTCTTGCATTTATTTAATTAATAAATCCTCAAGTTTGATAATGTAATTTTATTTTAATTGGTTCACAGATATATAAACAATATCTCTTTTAATTATTTTTTTAATCCTATATATATGTGTGTGTGTGTGTATTTATACATATATATTATATATCCACCCAAATATCACATTCAAAGTATTGACACATACACACACACACATTATAGGTCTTATTTCTTCCAAATTAATTAGTTAAAATTATTTACTAGGATGAAACCAAGACCAATAGGGATCAAATCTAGAACTCACAAAACTAACCACATGACCCCATTCTACATGCAACTATGCAATGATGATTTAGTGTGTATGTGCGAGTCATGCAAATGACCTTAGAAGTGCTAGGTTCCTCTCCTCTATGATACTCTCTCATCGGGAAGAGGTTGTGGTGAATCATGTCACACTCAGACATCAAATTGTAGTTAGTCCACAACAACTGATAACATATACAACCATGCAATTTACAATTCTAGTTATGTTACTATAACATAGTATATATATATATATATATATATATATATATATATATATATATATATATATATATATATATATATATATATACACACACACACACACATTTAACAATGCAGATAAAACAATCATCCAGATGGTTAGGAAGTATCATATGTCACAAATCAAAACATCATACATGTCTATATAAGTCTATAATAAACAGTTTAATGTGTCATGCAACAAAAACATCATACATATCTATACAAGACTATAATAAACAACACTGTGTCATGTAACAAAATGGGCTATGGCATTTGAGATTTGATTTTTGATTTTGGTTTATGGATGAATGAGGCACTTTGGATGATAGACTGGTTAAGGGCATTGTACTTCAAGTAGGAGATGGAATTGCTCATATTCATGGTCTTAATAAAGTAATGTGGTGCAGGAGCACCCCTTCGAAATACAAATTAGGTCTAATTATAGTATGTTTTACTTTGTGATGTAATAAGGTCCATGTGACCAATTCTTATGTTTTAAGTCAATCTGGGATTGTGTGTTGACAGTTATAATTTGTTATGCTAGCTGTCCTCCTAGCCGCTTGGAAACTCCCAGCCGCTGGGAATCAAGTCTGTACTACTCGAGAGGAGTAGTTATTTATGCCCTAGATCCATTTGTTTAGAGATAGTTCAGCATTACATATGAAAAATAGAGACATTGTGTTTGGAGATCAGACTGAGCATTGTGGTACAGTGGGACTGTGAAGTCAGATATTTGTATGCATTTCTGATATTGAAATAAAGAAGATCCCGTTGTTTCATTTGTCTGATTTTTGATCTATCTGTGTGATTATATTTTGTTTTGCAGTTGAGATGGAATCATTCATCCATTCCACCGGTTGATTCTCTGAATCGGTGGAATGGACATGTACAGTAGTTTAGTTTACATTCTCATTTTTTCTGTTTTTACATTTCATGTTTTTGGGATCGAAATATTGCATGCAGTGAGCAAACCTAGCATCCTCATGTGCTAGGGTTTAGAGGGAAGAAATCCATGTCGAGATTGCTAAGTAAGCAAATCAGGTTGAGCTCAGAGTTTTCGGTGCAAATTGTGAAGGCATCGGCGTGAGAAGGACCATCAGGTTGAGAAAATTGCATTGAGCCGACAGGGGCACTTTCACCGATCGGGGTGACAATTACAATGTGTCGCCGACGAAGAGTATATCGGCATGAGATATGCCATCGGTGGAGAAGTTAAAGGTGTCGCCGATGGGTAAGAGTCTGGCCGATAAGCATGCAAACGAATACTCCTCAGCGTAAGGTTGGATATTGGCAAAGGAGTTTAAAGTTAGGTCGATAGTCATAGTTTGGCCGATGGTGGAGTTGGCGTTCAGCTTATCAGAGTGACAAGGGAGATCGGCAGGAGGCTTAAGGTGTTCGCCGATAGTGGAAGTCCTGCTGATAGGCAACTTAACCGATGCGAAGGTGTTGGTGAGAGTTGGTGAAAGTCTCAGTGAAAGAAGAAAGCATATTGGTGTAAGAGTGATATCGGAGGCAGCAGCGAATGTTTTGCCGAAGGGAGGAGTCTTGGCGATAAGGAGTTTGGCGTCGGCGAGACGGCGTGTGTCGGAAGGACATAATCCTTGAAGGCCGATGGGTTAAGTGTTGCCGATAGGCAACGTAGTCGATAGAGGTGACCGGTAGCGGAGGTAACGAGAACTCGTTCAGCAGGTTAGGGTTTTCATGTTTCGGTGTGACCTCAGTCATCAGAGAAAGTCAGTGTGGAGAGCCCGATAGACATTATCTTTCCGATAGGCACATAAACGAAATACTCATTGGGGTGAGATGGGTATCGGGGTGACAGTTTTTGAAGATGCCAATGGTTATAGTCTGATCGATGGGATATGTCGGTAAGACATTTGAACAACTCTTGCCGATGATAATAAAATCAACAAGTTCCACCATTAGTACATGTTTCCGGCTGTGGCTCTGCATCAAAGTGGTATCAGAGCAAAGGAAGGATCTTCTGGAAAAGATAAGAAGACAGTAAGATGTCGGATGAAGGAGGAACATCAGAGATTCCAGCAAGGATAACCAAAACTAAGTTGGCAGTTCTGGTAAAGAAGCAGATTGCAGAGAGCATTGTTGTAAAGGCTCAGAATCAGGCATTGAAAAATGAGTTGGAGAAGTTGAGGGACAAAGTAGGTTCTGGTAAAGAAGAAGAGATCCCTAGGTGGAACGAGGAAGACGTTCCTGCAAACTAGAGACCCTTGATTAATGCCCTCAAATCCATGGAGAGGAGAACCATGGATGTGAAACTGGATTTGCCAGTGTTTACAGGAAAGATGGATCCTGATTCGGTGATGGAGTGGATAGACTCCTTAAATAATTTCTTCGAGACAGAGGAGATACCAGAACACCAGAGGGTAAAGATAGCCGAATAAAAAATGAAAGAGGCTGCATTAACTTGGTGGAATTTTATCCAAGATGACAGAGTACAAGAAGGAAAGTGCAAAGTTGCTACATGGAAGAAGATGATGGCTTTAGTGAAAGAAGCTTATGTTCCATTGGATTACAGCATTCAATTGCATAAGAGGAAACAAAATTTGAAGTAGAAGGAGCTAGATGTCAGCTCATATATAGAAGAGTTCATGAAGCTTTGTGTCAAGACAAAGGTAAAAGAGAGTGAGGAAGAAAAGGTAGCCAAATACCTTAATGGATTGAGGTTCAACATTCAGGAAGATTTGAATCTGCATAACCCATATACAGTTCAGAAATGTTTTCAATTGGCATTGAAAGTGGAAGAGAAGTTAAAGAGAAGACAAGAATGGAACAATAGGGGAAGAGGAAAACAACAAAGAGGTGGAAGAGGTCCTTTCAGAGGCAAAGGACATGGATTTGGATATCAAGGAGAATCCAGTCATGACAACAGCAAGGGAGATAACAGTCAAAACCAGAGAGGAAGTTACAATCAGTAAGAAAACTTCAGAGGCAGAAGACCTTTTAGAGGAAGATCTCAGGGTAGAGGATCTATCAAATGTTATAACTGTAATAAAGAAGGCCATATATCCAGCAGATGTCCAGAAAAGGTAACAAGTTCAATGGGAGAAAGGAGAACGAATATGATCCAAGAACCTGATAGTCAAAGTGCAACAAGCTCAAACACTTTTAAAAGTGTGAATGCTCTTGACAATTATGGATATCTAGAGAGTGGAGAATCTCTGATGATGAGGAGAACACTGACCACCATGAAGGTACCTGACAAAGAACCCCCACAAAGAAAGTCTCTTTTCAGAACTATATGCAAGGCAGGAGGTAAGGCATGTAAAGTTTTAATTGATTCTGGTTCTACTAAAAATTTTGTATCTAATGAAATGGTAACAAAGCTTAAGCTTAGAAGATTGCCTCACTCATCCCCATATAAGGTCTCATGGCTTACCCAAGGTCAACAAACAGTTGTAGAAGAGCAGGCTTGGGTAGAATTTTAGATTGGAGCATATAAAGATAAGTTGTTGTTTGATATCACCAAGATGGATGCTTGCCATCTTTTATTTGGAAGACCATGGCAGTATGACTTGAAGGCATGCCATGATGGTGTTGGGAACACCTATACAATCACCAAAAATGGGACGGTGACAGAGTTGATCCCACGGATAGAGAAGGAGGAGAAATCAAAAGGAAAAGAGGTGAAGGTAATGTTGATGGAAGGAAAACAGTTCATGAAAGAAGTAGCAGCAAAAGGTGCAGTTGCATATGCCCTAATTCCATGTCTGACAGTGAATAAAGAACAACAACAAGAAGTCAAGAAAGAGAAGAAGCAGAGGTTCATAGACCCAGCTATCCAAGAGCTATTGGATAAGTATAAAGGCACCATCTCTGATGGAATGCCAAGATCCCTATCACCTGTAAGGGATATCAGCCATTGCATAGATCTAATGCCTAGATCTACACTTCCAAACAAAGCAGCATACAAGCTAACTCCAGAACAGAATGCAGAAGTAGCAAGATAAATTGAGGAATTGTTAGACACAAGTCTGATTGGTAAAAGTTTAAGCCCATGTGCAGTACCAGCTATACTAGTACCAAAGAAAGAAGGCACTTGGAGGCTTTGCACAGATTCCAGGGCTATTAATAAGATCACAATCAGGTATAGGTTTCCAATCCCTAGGATAGAGGATTTACTTGACTATTTGGGAGGTGCTAAGTATTTTACAAAAATAGATTTGAAGAGTGGTTATCATCAGATCAGAATTAGGTTAGGAGATGAATGGAAACAGCATTCAAAACCAATGAAGGGTTGTATGAGTGGAAAGTTATGCCTTTTGGTTTATCTAATGCACCTAGTACTTTTATGAGATTGATGAATGAGGTTTTGAGAGAATTCATGGGAAAGTTTGTCATAGTATATCTAGATGACATTCTGATTTTCAGCAACACAAAGGAAGAACATCTCAGACATATAGATTTGGTCCTCAAGAGGTTACACAAAGAGTAGCTAATGATAAATTTAGATAAGTGTTTGTTCATGCAGGAGGAGATCACATATTTGGGTTTTGTCATTTCACAAGGAAAGCTACAAATGGATAAGGAGAAGGTGAGTGCCATATTGTCTTGGCCAACTCCAAGGACTATGAATGATGTTAGAAGTTTCCATGGGTTAGCAACCTTCTACAGAAAGTTTATAAGAGGGTTTAGTCATATTTGTGCGCCCATGCTTGATACTATAAAAGGAGGACAGAACTGTAGATTTGCTTGGACTAAGGAAGTAGATGATTCCTTTGAAACATTGAAGAAGAAAGTGGCACAGCAGCCAGTCCTTGCACTTCCAGATTTTAACAAAATTTTTTAGGTAGAATGTGATGCAAGTCACATGGCAATTGGAGCAGTACTCAGCCAAGAAGGTAGGCCAATTGCATTTTTCAGTGAGAAGCTCAATGATGCTAAAAAGAGGTATTCATCATATGATTTGGAAACATATACTTTAGTCCAGTCACTCAAGAAGTGGAGGCATTACTTGATGCCAAAAGAATTCATAGTATTCATAGATAATCAGGCTCTAAGTTTTATCAACAACCAGGAAAAGTTGAACCACAGGCATATGAAATGGGTAGAAACTTTGCAAGCTTTAACTTTCACATTAAAGCATAAGAAAGGAGTCAAGAATAAGGTAGCAGATGCCTTGAGCAGGAGAGCTCTAACAGTCAACCAGATTCAGTTGGAAAGTGTTGGCATTTATTCATTGAAGACCATGTATGATGCTGATGAAGATTTTCGAGAGATATATCAGGTATGTACTTCTTTTGGAGATAAATATCATGTTGAATTCTCTAAATTCCTAATCCATGATGGATTGCTATTCAAAGGTGGACAGTTGTGTATTCCAAGGTGTTCTATGAGGTTGAACATCATTAAAGAGAAACATTGTGGAGCTATGGCAGGACATTTTGGTTTGGATAAGACTCTTGATCTTATCAGAAGACATTATTATTGGCCTAAGTTACAATCAGATGTCAGAAAATTTGTAGAGACATGTGTGATATGTCAGAAAGCAAAAGGGAGATCCACTAATGCAGGTTTATATCAGCCATTACCCATTCCTTCCAGACCATGGGAAAGTCTCAATATGGATTTTGTGTTGGGTTTACCCAGAACCAGAAAGGGATATGATAGTGTTTTTGTTGTAGTGGACAGATTCAGCAAAATGGCATATTTCTTGCCATGCAAAACCACTGCTGATGCTTCATATATTGCAGATTTTTTTTTCAAAGAAATAGTAAGAATACATGGATTGCCATTAAGCTTAGTGTCAGATAGAGATGTGAAATTCATTGGTCATTTTTGGAGGACTCTTTGGAAGAAACTTGGAACAAATTTGTCTTTCTCATCTGCATATCATCCTCAAACGGGTGGACAAACTAAAGTGGTAAATCGTTCCTTAGGGAATTTGCTCAAATGTTTGACAAGACAGCATGGAGACAAGTGGGATAATATCCTCTCTCAGGTAGAATTTTCCTATAATGATACTATCAATAGGAGTACAGGGAAATCACCTTTTCAAATAGTCTATGGTATACATCCAAGAGGTATTTTAGAGCTGAGAGATCTACCTACAAGAGATTCTGTTAGTGCAGATGGTGAAGATTTTGCAAAAGCCATAAAAGAGGTACATGATCAGGTCAAAAACCAACTCCAACACACTACCTTAAAGTATAAGGAGTATGCTGATAAAAAGAAGAAAGATGTACAGTTTGATGTTGGAGATTTGGTATGGGTTCATTTGAAAAAGGAAAGACTTCCTAAAGGTAAATATACCAAACTCATGCAGAGGAAGATTGGACCATGTCAGATTTTGAGAAAGCATGGATAGAATGCTTATGAGATACAACTTCCTTCTAATCTTGGTTTATCACCTATATTTAATGTATGTGATTTAACTCCATACAAGCATAATCTAGATGAAGAACAGGAACTACTACAGGATACAGCAGCTGATGACATTCCAAAACATGATCCACCACAGTTGCAGAAGATTTTAGACACATAAGTGATCAAGAAGACCCGGAACAAAACATATTTGGAATATTTGGTGGCTTGGCAGGGCAAACCTGATTCAGAAGCAGTGTGGATGACTGAAGAAAAGATCAACCAACATGGTTCAGACCTCCATACTCTCATCTCAAGTGGACTTGAGATTTCTTCTTCTAGGGAGTATAGTGCAAGAGCACCCCTTCGAAATACAAATTAGGTCTAATTATAGTATGTTTTACTTTGTGATGTAATAAGGTCCATGTGACCAATTCTTCTATTTTAAGTCAATCTGGGATTGTGTGTTGATAGTTATAGTTTGTTATGCTAGCTATCCTCCCAGCCGCTTGGAAACTCCCAGCCGCTGGGAATCGAGTCTGTACTACTCGAGAGGAGTAGTTATTTATGCCCTAGATCCGTTTGTTTAGAGATAGTTCAGCGTTGCATATGAAAAACAAAGACATTGTGTTTGGAGATCAGACTGAGCATTGTGGTACAGTGGGACTGTGAAGTCAGATATTTGTATTCATTTCTGATATTGAAATAAAGAAGATCCCGTTGTTTCATTTGTCTAATTTTCAATCTATCTGTGTGATCATATTTTGTTTTGTAGTTGAGATGGAATTATTCATCCATTCCACCGGTTGATTCTCTGAATCGGTGGAATGGACATGTACAGTAGTTTAGTTTGCATTCTCATTTTTTCTATTTTTACATTTCATGTTTTTGGGATCGAAATATTGCATGTAGTGAGCAAACCTAGCATCCTCATGTGCTAGGGTTTAGAGGGAAGAAATCTGTGTCGAGATTGCTAAGCAAGCGGATCGAGTCGAGCTCAGAGTTTTCGGTGCAAATTGTGAAGGCATCAGTGTGAGAAGGACCATCGGGTTGAGAAAATTGCATTGAGCCGATGGGGGCACTTTCACCAATCAGGGTGACAATTACAAAGTGTCACCGATGAAGAGTATACCGGCATGAGATATGCCATCGGTGGAGAAGTTAAAGGTGTCACCGATGGGTAAGAGTCTGGCCGATAAGCATGCAAACGAATACTCATTGACGTAAGGTTGGATATCGGTGAAGGAGTTTAAAGTTAGGCTGATAGTCATAGTCTGGCCGATGGTGGAGTTGGTGTTTAGCTTATCGGAGTGACAAGGGAGATCGGCAGGAGGCTTAAGGTGTTCGCCGATAGTGGAAGTCCTGCTGATAGGCAACTTAACCGATGTGAAGGTATCAGCGAGAGTTGGTGAAAGTCTCAGTGAAAGAAGAAAGCATATCGGTGTAAGAGTGATATCAGAGGCAACGACGAATGTTTTGCTGAAGGGAGGAGTCTTGGCGATAAGGAGTTTGGTGTCAGTGAGACGGCGTGTGTCGGAGGGACATAATCCTCGAAGGCTGATGGGTTAAGTGTTGCCGATAGGCAACGTAGTCGATAGAGGTGACCGGTAGCGGAGGTAACGGGAACCCGTTCAGCAGGTTAGGGTTTGCATGTTTCGATGTGACCTCAGTCATCAGAGAAAGTCAGTGTGGAGAGCCCGATAGACATTATCTTGTTGATAGGCACATAAATGAAATACTCATCGGGGTGAGATGGGTATCAGGGTGACAATTTTTGAAGATGCCGATGGTTATAGTCTGATCGATGGGATATGTCGGTAAGACATTTGAACAACTCTTGCCGATGATAATAAAATCATCAAGTTCCACCATTAGTACACGTTTCTGGTTGTGGCTCTACATCATAATGGTAGGGGAACTAGTAGAATTTATAGATGGTATAGTAAGCATTACCCCAAATCTAGAATCAAATAATGTTGGAGTTATATTAATGGGTGATGGCTTGATGATAGAAGGGGGCAGTTCTATGAGAGCAACAAGAAAAATATCTTAGATACCAGTGAGTGATGCTTATTTGGGTTGAGTTGTAAATGTGCTAGCTTGACCTAATCATTGAGGACATACTTTGTGATTGCAATAGTTGTCATCTCCATTTCTAATGTTGCAGATGGCATTATTCAAGTTACAAGTTCTCTTTGTGTTTATGGCACCTTTGTTGGCACTTTGAGAGCTCTGTCTCCTTTTATCCTTACTCATACACAGTGCTAAGGTGTTTATCCCCATAGACCAAGGATTTAACATTCATAGACTTATCATTGTATTGATGTTTTTAAATTCTTAGACAAACATAGGGTATAAGAGAGCACACCTTCCAATTTCCCTCATTTCATTGACTACCTATAGAGGTTGAAAGACTAAATTAGAATCTTGATCTGAAGGCAAGTTCCTAAGTAGTCACCCCCTTTCTCCCTATCTCAACTTGCAGGTATTTGAAGACTCTTGAATGCATGGAGATTTTGTATTCTTCCTCTTCCTACCATTATTCTAATATTTTCTTAAAATCATCACTTTAGAATGATTTTTAGCTTCATGTGCATTTCTGGTAGATATACTATGCTCGTGTGTGTCTTTGCTATCTTGTGTACAAAACCATATGAATTCTAGAAGAATATTTAAGTTTTGCATTAACTATGAATGACAACACATCATGTTAGTGTCCTAGCCAGCAAGCTACTTCAATTTAATACTAGGTTCCTCATTCTCTATTATTTCTATCTCTAATATCTATTTTTAGTTTTTGTACTTCTGTACTCTACTATTTATAGTTTTCTTTCCAACTCTCTCTCTTTCTTGTTTGAACATAGTTTAAATAGGAAGAAAAATTCTAGATAAGACTAAGTAGATAGTCATTCTTCATCAGCAAAACAACAAACTAGAAAACACAAAAACATTTAGTTTAATTCCAGTCTTTTCTAGAGTTAATTAAGATTAGTTGAAAGCCTTAACACATCTAAGCCTAAACAAATTTTCATTCTTTACAAGAATACATGAAAGCATAGTGGACCCTACCACTATTTTTATCTATTTCAATTTACTTTTTCTATTCACAAGAATCTTTGTGCGTCTATTTTTCCTTAGTGGATCTACTTTTCATGATTGTCATTCATCAAGCATCTATTTTCTTCATTTTTCCTCTTTCATCCTTTATATAAGTGCAATGAAGTCTAAGAGAATGGGCATTTAGGAATTAAAGTCTTAAATCCTAAATGATATGCACGAAGGGCTAGGAGAGTGCCTCTTTCTAATGATAAAGAGATGAAAGAAGGGTTATGAAGGTCCTTCAAAAGTGTATTCAAATTAGGAGGCAACTTTACTTTGAACACAATGGCTTGCCTTTATTAATCTACATAGTCCAACATTCAACAAACCAAAGGCAAGGACAAATAGAGCTACATTAGTTCAATCCAACCATATTGGATGGTGGACATGGCATGGCAAGGATACACCAGAGTTGAGGACGCTTGCCATTTGCCTCCTTTCATATGTCGTTAGTTCATCTATTATAGAGAAGAATTGATCCACATTCAACTTCATCCACTCTATCAAGAGGAACAAACTTACCTTTTGATGAGTAGAGAAGTTGGTGGCAATGCATAATTCCTTGAGACGTGAGGTCAATAGACTCTTGAGTATTGACATACTTTAGCTTTATGGTGGGATGTTGATCTTCAGGATGCCACATAGATTGATGAGGAGGAGGCACATGAGGGATTGGTGGGTGTTCCAATGGATGAGGCAGCCCTTGATACTAAGAGTGAATCAAACTTAGACTTAGATTAAGATTTAGGTGAGGATGAGATAGAGACATAGCAATAGTAGATCCTAGATTGCCTATGTATTATCATTTTGTACTTGTAGCCTTTCAAAAAAAATATTTTATTATATTATGTATATGGCATTGGTAATGAAAGCTCAAATTGAAATGATTAGACATTGAAAGTTTGTTAATTTATATGTGGACTCATGAATTCTTAATATTTCATAATGTGGTTCTATAATGTATATTATAAATGCCTTGTATATGAATAATAGAAATTTTTGTCCTTGGGGGTTGAGCTTAATTGGTTAAAGTGTTGGTTTTCATTGTGGCGACCCAAGTTCAAATCTCTATAATATAGTTAACTTCTAATGTGAATGTGGTTTTTAAATAAGTGGTTTTCTTAATAGTAACTCTTAATCATTCATAACTGGTATTAGTCTTCTATAAATTTATCATAAAAAAATTGTCTAATATTTAATTGGTTTTTAAATAAATAGATTTCTTAATAGTAACTCTTAATCATCCATAGGTGATTTTTAGTAACTTGTATTAATCTTCTATACATTTATCATAAAACAAATTGTCTAATGTTTAATTTATTTAAGAAAATGTGTAAACAAAATTCTGTTACGTCTTTCCTTAAGATGCATTTTGTGCATTGCAGTATGTATTATAACACCTGCGGTCTCGGCAACGATAGTATTTGGAGTGACCTAAAACTTGTTGCCTGCACTTTGAAATTTAACTGAAATCCCGACCATTTCCTCTGTCATGTCCACGGAGAAATCAAGTCTGTTAATCACTCCGCATATAACGGGACGTTTAATTCATTTGAATTTGTAAGAAGAGTCCGGCTAAAAGGCTGCTGGTCCGGGCTCCGGAGATATTTCAAACGGGATATCCGATCTGTCCTTGTTTCAACTGAAATTCTAACTGAATACCGTTATGCCCAGGGCTCCCCTATTCCAATTTCCAACTAATTGTTAACCTGACTCCTTTTCGAAAACGATTTGTGGGTTTTACCCTTCAAACTTGGTTTTTACCTGCGTAGAATATGCCCGTTAGGTCGTATCTCCGATTATGCAGGCCTTTCGTCTGTGTGATGCCGTTGGCAGATTGGACAGCCCAACTGGACGTGGAGATTCGTCTCGAAATCTTTGCCGTTACGGTATCGAAACATTTCGCTCTTTAACCCGAATCGTTCTAAAATTAGATTGTTAGGCTGTAACTGTTATTCAAATTCTCTCGCTAACTCTGCAGGGCGCGTTTGTGTTTTTGAAACTGCGAATTCTCTTTGTCTTCAGAAGCATCAGGAATTTAGTTCTCTCAGTTTTTCTGTGGTTTGATAAAAGGCCATTTTTATCTCTGTGAACATTTAATTGGAGCCAAAGTGGGAATTCGTGTGAGGGAAGATAGATCATGTACGTGAATTGTCAGAATCGTCGGAAGAGGAAACACGGACAGAAACTGTTCGAGTTCCACACTTTCGGTGATCCAGGCTGCCCTGCCGATTATGACTGGCCTTTCAGAGACAACATTCGAGTTTTCCTGGAGGAATGCGCCGAGCGAGAGCCTTACAACATTGACGGTAATCCGGCCTGGATCATTCTTTTGCAGGAAGAAGCACAAAGTGCCCTCATTCCGCTCTATGTTGTAGAAGAGACTGCGCTCAATTCGCCTAACCCTCACTGTGACCACTGTCGTTGCGTTGGTAAGCATTTCACAAAAAAAAAACCTTTCCGATTTCTTTCTGTCATAGTATTGTCCATAATCTGATCGCATTCTCCTGTAATGGATTTCCCTTTATCTTTAAGGTTGGAGTCATCATTTAGTGTCGAAGCGCCGGTATCATTTTCTCATTGCCGCGCCGGAAATCGCCGAGCGGCCGCTTGGATTGGCTGCAGCAATGGTTGGAACGAGGATTTGCCCTAATTGCCATGATCGAGTCTCCAATATGTGCAGCTGTTTGACATGCGGTGAGAAGGTAGTGCAAGGGAGAATTCTGGACCTGCAGACTCATCTCTTGCACGGTGTGATCCATTGCAATGGCTTTGGGCATCTTCTGTGCATCAATGGTCGAGAGAAAGGTTCAAAGTATGCCTCTGGAAGAGACATTATGGACTTCTGGGACAGAATATGCATTATGTTGCGAGCAAGGTAATGATTCTTATTTACTTTTCAAAGATTTAACAACAATTCTCGTTCCTTTACTTGACTTAAGAATTGCTTCCTTTGATTATCTTGATAGGATCCAAAGCCCTTGAGGTTTATACTTAGCCTTTCTTTTTAAGCACGGAGTTTCCTGGTTTCGTTATTTTGATGCGTTCCAAAACCCTAAAGGCTTATGAGTATAGATAAATTTGTTTCCATTTTCCTGCCTTCTGTAAGGTTTGTGGTTAGAAATTGTTTTGTATGAAGAATCGCCATTTTGTAGGAAGGTTAGCGTAGAGGATTTGGCGAAGAAGAAAAGTATGGAATTCAGGCTGCTCAACTGCGCTGCATATGGAGACTCATGGTATGGACGATGGGGTTACACATTCGGACATGGGAGCTTTGGGGTGACTCACCAAATGTACACCAAAGCCATCGAAGCTGTTCGTGGAATTCCTTTGACAGTAATGCTGCAACACTTTCAAGGGTTAGATGCTCACGTGCTGGAGATCGTACATGAGTACCAAAGATTCAGCGGACAGACATTGCAGACAGTAGGAGATCTGTTCCGCTTCATGGTGGAGCTCAAGGCCCGTCTTCCTCTGCAATCATCTTCCTCCACCAGCGGCAGCACCAGCACCAGAACTAATGGTTCTACAAAGTCATTCAGGGAAAGGAATGCCGTTAATCGCAACCACATAGCTGCCGATACACAGTGCCGTTGGTCCGTGAAGAGACTCGAACTTGCCACCCAGGTGGTGGTGGATGCTCTAAGGAACTGCCCTAAGACTAAGATGTCGAGGCAGGATGTGAGAGACGCGGCCAGAATGCACATTGGAGACACAGGCCTCCTGGATTTCGTTCTCAAGTCCCTGGGCAACCGTATCGTGGGCGATTACGTCGTTCGCAGAGCCGTCAATCCGGAGACCAAAATTCTGGAATACAGTCTGGACGACGTCAATATGGTAGCAGTGGGAGTCGATCTTGGGTGTGGCGTAGTGGACCCGCTGTGGCAGTTGCGGAGGACGGAAGTGGAGAGAGACATCTTTTATCTGTATAAACACGTTCTGGAGAATTACAAGCCCGCCAGAAAAGGAATCGAGACGGTTAGTAACAGAGCTAACAGCAACGTCCTGACGGCCATCCCCACCGCGACGAAGATAATTCTGGACACGAAGCAGTTGATGAAGGACTACAAGGGCGAGATGACGCGCAAGGGCGCCAACAACGAGTGGGCAATCGACGAGGACGAGATGCTGAGAGTGATGTGCAACGTGGTGATGATGAACAAAGAGAGGCACAATCACATGTCCATGGACATGTCGATGACCAGCCGCCCTCTGCCTCCCGCTGAGATGGTAGTCCTGCCGCCTCACGCCACCATTGGAGAGCTCAAGCAGGAGGCCCAGAGAGCCTTCAGGGACACCTACATTATCACCGAGAGTTTGGTGGTGGAGGGCATCCTGGACCTGCAGGGCGACGACGACGATCTGCTCTTCGGCTCCATAGAGTCTGGCTCCACCGTCATGATCCAAGGCACTGCCATAGACTTTTCCAGCGATTTGCGTTACGAAGGTGGTGCCGACGATTGGACTGTGGACTGCCCCTGTGGCGCCAAAGATGACGACGGCGAACGCATGATTGCCTGTGATATGTGTGAGGTGTGGCAGCACACTCGATGCGCTGGCATTTGTGACCTGGATGCTGTTCCTCACCTCTTTCTCTGCAACCGCTGCGGAGTGGACTTGTACCAAGCTATGCTTTGATCAATGACAGCATTCATACCCTCTATCATCATCATCTTCTCTTCTTCTTCTTCTTCTTCTCCTTTCTTCTTGCTTTTCTTAATTCATCTCTGTACATGTACAACAGCAACAGCAAGCACTCTCATATGAAGGTTGGAGATTCTTCAATTTGAGTTGTATTTTGAGGTTACGAATACTTACACTCGCGTGAATTGTAAAATTCAAGTGTCATTTTATTAGTGTTACTCTGCCAATAAATTTTCTTAACATTGTGATAAATAATTCTGCATGCTTTCTCTGCAATATCGTATTGAAACCGATTCGAATTGAAGATGTTATTATTAGATTTTATATTCAGATTTTGTGATTAAAATTCATACAAATACGAATCCATATGCTTTTCAAATGTAAAGGATGACAAATTTAAAGTACCTGGTGAATTCTAACTACTTGTTCAATGATTTTAGTGATGTTCAAATGAAATGATGTAAAGTACAGAGTTCAGAGCATAATAGCAGATCCCTGAGGATCATAGTAGAAATTCGGGCTGGAGTCTTCCAAAAGCTTAAACAGCCGGCACGTGTCGACTGTTTACAATTTTTTTTTAAAATTTTTTTTTGACTCCCCTGCTTTCGACCTGGCTGTTTAAACTTTACCCTTCCAAAATAGAGTACATAAAGATCGCTTACTCAAGCAGCGAAGGCAGGTCTATGATTTGCTCTTGCATGATTATTTTTTTAATAAATAGGTGGTCATGTATGGGAGTCTTCCAAAATAGAGTAGAAGGCAGGTCTATAATTTACTCTTGCATGATTATTTTTTTTAATAAATAGGTGGTCATGTATAATTGATTCAGAAGAATAACATACAGTGAATAAAACATACCTTACCTAAATATTTTAGGTAAATAAATTAAATTGTAATGAATAAAATATTTAGAATATAGATGGGTTGGGATTGTAATTATTTGGAGTAAATGTATTAAAATAAAAATGAAATTTAAATAATAAAATAATAAATTAGTTGAGATTTGGATAATAGAATATGTTGTGTAAGATGTTTGAAAATGATTTGTTAGTACAAAAAAAATTAAGGTTTATTGTTAAAAATAAGTAAATGATGTGGTATTGATGCTCTGTTAATGGTGTCCTTGAATGATGGAGTAAGTAGGAATGAGAGCTTCAAGATGAGATCAAATGAAGTAGGGGTCAATTCCTTAAATACAACTCCAAAGAGTACAATTGGAACATTTTGCATGTCAAATCAGGGTCATTTTTGTGATTATGGATCTACACTTGGGTGATGGATAGATAAGTTAAGGTTCAAAACAAGTCCCTTTTAATGAGTGAAAATGGAATCAAATTAGAATCAAGTTATGTGTCATCTTTTATGCAAAATTTACACTTGTATGCTAGTCATTGTATTAAAACTAGCACATAACCCAAGCCTAACCTAAATCTATATGCACTTATTCCCAAGGACTAGTCTTGATCCTTTGTTTATCCATCCACCACCAAAGTTTAGATCCATAACACAAGTTGAGTTTGTGGCTATAGGACAAACAATAATTACTCTAATATTAACTATTCCTGATCTCTAGTCATCCTTAACAATCAAATTCAGCATAAAACTTTGATTTGACTTACCAGATCCAAATCTTCTTCATTCTTTGTACATTCATCAATTATCAAATTAAGTAATCTACTTTTTATTTAAAATTTCCTCATTGAGTTATTACAAATTATCAATATCTAGCTATCATATATTTATCTAAATTAATTCACGCTTACTTATGTACATTTAATTGAGTTGATTACATTAAATAATATTTATTTTCCTTAACACCTTTACACATAAACATGAAGAAAGGTTATTTATTTTCCTTTTCAAAACCTAAAATACCAATACAAAGTTCCATATAAATTGAAATTCAAATAATTAATTATTCTAAAGTGATTTAAACTATTACAAGGTGGTCTTGTGCAATGCTCATCTTACTTTATTGTTTAAATTGTAATAACATAGATGGTTCCACATAAATTTTGAATTAAACACATAAGATAATTTGGAATCTTCTCTCATAATGGTGGAGCTACTAGTAAATTTAAGAATTAAAAATAAATTGTAAAAAAATTAAAAAAAACTCAAATGACAAATATACCATATGACTGTCTATGGAATCTATGGAATGTACTCCAAGCTCTTTGGAATGAATCTGCACCTTACACGTTTTAAAATTTGAATTGCTAATAATAACAAACTCACGTCGGTCAACAACATACCCTAGGTGATATTTTGTTAAATAAATAAAGGAATTCCCTCTGTAATTATATCAGCATTTCCTTGGCGTACAAGGTCTGCAGCGGAAGAGAAAGGAGAGACGAAAATGTGGAAGAAAATGATGAAAGTTTCGAGGAAGCGCAAGACCACGAATCGAGTTCCTCCTCCAGCAAAGAAACGCACAAAAGTTGAGCCAAAGAAGCAGAAGAAGCAAACGAAGAAAAATGTTTCCTCTGGCTCAACCACTTTGCTTCACAAAGGCACTGGATCACCATCCGCAATTGACCGCAGAAACTCAGCCTTCTCTTCTAACACATTTCCCTCCACTGCGCACTCCACTCTCCTTCAGCAGCCATATGAAAAAAATTCATCCCGAGAAAACCTCCGCTCTGCAAATATCTATCCAGAGCCCGATTTTTTTTCGGAAAACAAACCTTTTGAGGCTAAATTTGCGTCTTCCGAGAATTCTTGCTTGGAAAGGGAACCGGCACCTGCCGTTTCTGAACAATTCTCGTCTTCAAGGAACAATATTTTGATAGAAAACTGTTTCAGACAAAATGTCGTCTATGCAGATCAGTTCTCGCCTTCTGAGCCTCCAAACGAAAGGAAATTTAAGAATTTTGTGCAAAGTTCGGCGTATCCGGGGGAATTGTCGTTCGCCGATTCCGTATTTGATGCAGAGATTGAAACGGCCCTGTCTAAGCTTGATCATCGTGAAACGCCATTTCCTTCTCCTTGTCCATTTTCTGATGCAACGCCTGCTCTTCCATATTACTCAGATTCTGAGGTGTATTCCATAAGTCCATTTTTCAGCGCGACGAGCGATGATTTACAGGACTCTGCTGCACATTCTTCAGTGCTTACCTGTTCTTCTTTAATTACTGAGTTCGAAGAGAAATTTTTGTCCTGGAAAGACTTTGCCTATGCTAACTTACCGGAGCTTTCGTTTAGCATGACTGATCTTACAGAATCTCGTACTGAAAATGACTATAAGGAGGTTACAAACTTCACAAAGCCTTTAATTTGTATTTATTTATTACAAATTGTCTGTGAATGTTAAAGGAACGCAGGGCATAAATTTTGTTGAACCTACGTATCTTATCTGCTATTATACGGTGAAAATTGATGTTCAGACTCTAAAAGTTTGCAAATAAACGAATATTAAGCTGTGCAGAAAATAGATCACCAAAAATGAAGAGATATTATGAAAATTGGTGCAGAAACATGGATAGAAATGGCTGCGGGAAAGCTAAAGAGACGGAAGTTGTCAATATTATAATTATTTTTGTTTTAATATTTAACTCTTTAAGTTATGCTGTGTTCCAATTATTTTTGTTTTAATATTTGACTCTTTAAGTTATGCTGTGTTCCATGTGCTTTGCAGGATTTCGGACTTGGCGATGACGAAGATGAGAAAACGTATCAGAAACTTAAAGCTAGAGAAGGAAGGCAAGCACTGTTTTGGGATAATATGTGGAATTATCTCGACTCGAACCTCGCCGATGCCATTGGAAAACAGCGTCTTGTTATGATTAACTGGATTATGGAGGTTTTGCATTTAATTTGTCCGATACTTCACGAAAAAATTTTAATTTTGAAATAGACATGATAAAGAACTGGATCATGGAGTTACTACATATAATATGTCGAACAGTTAGGCAAATTCTTTGAATTCAAAAAATTTAACATGAATGACTTGATATGAACACAGTACACGGCGTCGCATCAGCTTCAGTGGGAAACACTATTCATAGGAGCGAATTTAATGGACAGTTTCCTTTCCAAGGGAACGTTTACAAACGACGGCCGTCTGCTGTTGCAGGTCCTCGGAATCGCGTCCATGACGCTTGCTATCAGACTTGAAGAAAATCAACCTTCTAATTGGTATTAAATAATATCTTCCAAAACTCTATTTGTTCTACATTCAAATCTTTGTTCCAAATGTAAAATATTTAACCTGTGTATTTTGCTTCTCAGTATAAAGCAGGAAAATTTCAAGGTAGCAAACAATTTGTTCAAGCGACGGGAAGTAGTTGCAATGGAATGGCTTCTTCTCAAAGTCTTAAATTACCGATGCCACGCACCGACGATCGCTAATTTTCTGTGGTATGTTCTTCTTTGATGTCTTTCTTCGTGCATTATTAGGGAGAGCGCACGGCTGTAACAAATCGGATATTTATGCACAGGTATTATTTGAATGTTGCGAGAGGAGATGTGGAGCTTGAGAAGACGGCCAAATACTTGGCATGCCTGTCTTTGGTAGACCGTCAGCTGCTGCGCTTTTGGCCGTCAACTATAGCTTCATCTTTAGTCATCCTCGCCTGTCAGGTGCTTGATCAAAACGATTCATACAAATTGGTAATGGAGGTAATTCTCTTAACCTAGTACTCTCTCTTTTAGAATTATTTGAAGTCATATCCACAAACTGTCTTTATAATTTGTGTTTCAATGGGGATGTATAGCAGAAATGTAGAAAGGATGGAGATGAAGATTTAAAAGACTGCGTCGAGGTATTCAAACTGACAAATATATTGCGAATGATATAATCATGTTTGGCGCTCATTTGAATTTGTGACGCTTTATATAATTAAAATGTTTGTATGCAGAGATTGGAATGGTTGCTGGAGAACGTGTGGTAGCAGTTATGAGAAGAACTAAATCATTGTTTTTCTTAGAAGATTTTCTAGCTTTACAGTCTTACTGTACTAGGGTAAAGACCCCAAATTTCGGGGGATGCCCCCTTTCTGCTGTGTTTTCTGTGAAAATGGAGTTTGGAATAAATTTGATTGGATGATTTTTTTTTTCCATTTACTAAATGTCAATATTTTATATGATCGGCCTTATAAGGTTACTTTTGCCCTTTTAGTTATGTGACAATATCTATTGGATGCACATTTGACTGTATTTATTAATTAATTAAAATTTAAAATTATGTTATATTCTGAATTTTAATTAATAAATAAATATGGTTGCATTTAATTCTATTTATAAATTTAATTCAATTTATTTTTGTTTATTTTTTAATTATTTAGAAAATATGTTTGTAAAAAAACGCATCCTCACGAAGACAATTAATATATATTTATTAACATATATTTACTTTTAGTGTGATAAGACAATTAATATATATTTACTAACATATATTTACTTTTAGTGTGATAAGATGGCAATGCACATTAGAAGATCAATTATTATTTAGATAATAGATTTGAAATTGGATACAACCTTTAGAAGGACAAAATATGGATTGCAAATAAAATTGGTAACAATATTTAAAGTTGTTATTGGATACTAATATTAATATAGTGCTAGTAGTCAATATTTCATAGGTACTAATATTTATAGTGTTATTAGTTAAGCAATATATATAGTTATATTATTTAAGAGTTTTTTTAGAGTGTTTGACTAGTAAGGCTCTACATATTTATGTCTAGTAACTATTTAATAGTATTTAGGTGATGTTATTAGTTTTTGATAATGTAAGAGTTTATATAATTTTATATGAAAGAAACAATTTAAAAGGTGTAATAATTTTAAAGATTTTGTTCTCATATATTTTAAAGAAAGATTTTAATTTTGTACATGAAAACAAAAATATTTAAAAATTTCATTCAAATTTTTGAAATTGAAACTTCAACTTCTATGAAAATAAATTGAAAAATCATATTGGTTGTGCAAAGTAGATTGTTTTATGTTTAAAGAGATATCTTAAGTTATTCACAAAATTTTAAAAGGAACATTGGCTCAATTTCTTCATAAAACTAATTACTTAACCAATGTGTTGGGTGAATGGATTTCTTATATTTAATTTCAACAAGCAAATTAAGAGACCCCCATCCATAAAGAAAATGAGTTCAAGATGACACTTAGCTTGCATGCTCTTAAATGTTTAAGATACATAACATTAAATAAGGTAGGTACAAACAATTTAAAGAAAACTTAGTTAACTCCGGTTCGTTTCTATGTACTAAAAATTTATTACAAATCCAATCTACCATGAATTCAAAAGAATAGTTGATAGTTGCAAAATAAGTTAATATATGGCACAATTTTGAAAGTCCAAAGGAAAATATATTTTTGTGACAAGAAGAATGTTAAAGACATAAGGGTAAAATATTTTGATGAAGGTTAAAAAGTGTTGTGTATAACTCCTATAGTTTACACTAACTTAATCATAGTTAGGCGAATTTCTACATGTTCTTTGACTTTGTCTAAGTTGTTGGTCATTTGAGAGATGTGTCATTCCAATGGACACCTCACCACTATTCTCATGGGCAGTTGCGCTATTCCTATGGATTGTTAGTCGCCACCTATCCATGTTTTGTGGAGAGTCAGGTATCCAACTTCTCCTATTTATATCTTCGTATTTGTTAATATAATTTGTTTGTTTTCACTTGCAATCTCGTGCTTGTTGTATCTCCACGATCTTGGGAGTTTCTACATCATATCAGAGATGGTGTGGTCAGCCTCAAGTTGATTTGCTCGTTGTTCAAATCATTTTCATTGACGTCAGGTTTTCATCTCTGTGAAATTTCATTTGCATTTGTTTTTTTGTTATCATTTAACATTAATCCTGCAGTTTCGTGGTGAGTTTGAATTGCCCACAAAGGGCATTATTTCAACACCACAATAAGGCCATCAATCGGCCTATGTTTGTACAACTGAGAGGAGCCGCATCCCTACACAGACACCTCACAAGGAGTCGTGCATACGGCAGGAAGTCATCGACAACATCAAAAGGTTTTTTGCATCGCTTGGAAGCTTCAAAGGAGGTGTTATCCACGCAAGCTGATTAGCCCTTGGTCATATGGGTTAATAAGCCCCTGGTCACGCTCTACCAATGGGGGCTAAACTTTGGCCTCTCCACAAGTTTCTTTTCCATTAAAAATTGTATGCAATTTTTTTTTTCAAGCACATTGGAAAAATTTTCTAGGTGTTTTTTTGTGAATGAAATTTTTTTCAAAGGGCCATAACTTTTGCAAAACAACTCAAATTTGAGTCATTCTTTTTGCAAAAGTGTTTCTTTTATTGTCCCCGATCCAACTAACCTGATATCACACTATAATTATAAAGTGCCTGATTAGGTTGTTTTAGGGTGACTAAATGCACTTCTTCTATTCATTGCACAATTTGGGGGGGAAAACAAACTAAGGGGGCTACTCAATCAAAGATGTAATATGATGTCAATGCACTAAGCTATAAAGTGTCAGGGTGTGTGCAAGAAGTTGAGTCCACTTTTTGGCCAAAAAGTGGAAGTGTTTTCCCTGATTTTTAGAATTTATCACATTTGACCTAAAAATTTGAAGCACTTAAAGGTGGAATCTTGAAAAAGTCACTAAATATGAAATGTAGTACTCAGAGTCGTTTCCAAATATTTTTTTCTTTTTAATACCTAGATGATACAAATTGATTTTTAATAGGCGTTTCTAAAAACCACTATTTAAAAGTCACTTTTTTTTTACTATACCATGCATGTGTACGTCATCCATATTTTGATCTAAATAATCATATTTTTCTAAATCCTTTTGGGAAAAGATTTGTAACTCAATGAAGCACGTTTTCCATATTTTTTGTAATTTTTTTTGTTAATTTTTTATTGGCCATTTTTGGTGTTTTAAAAAATCGTCATGTACGTCACACATAAGATGACCTAAACTTATCATTTTTTGAAAAAAAAAAATCAAATTGAAAAGAATTGTCTGAAGTACGTTTTCGTACAATTCTTTTTACAAAAAATTATTTTGATAAAAAGTTATTAAAATATTAAAAAACCCTAATAATTCAAGTTTATGGACCTATTTCATCAAAAATTAATTAAAAAATAGAAAAATAATCCAATTGTAAAAAAAATTACATATTTTGAATCTACATTGTCTCATCTATAATGGGTTTTAATTTTGTCAAAAAATTCTGCAAAAAATGCCTTCAGACATATGCTCAAAGCCACTATTTTGTTGTGACATTGACATGACCTTCAACTTGCAGGTCAAACCAGGTCCAAAGCCAAGGGTCAGGTTTATGAAATGGGATCCCGTTTCTTGAAAACGAGATCCCACTTTTGGCTTGGGATCCCGAAGCATAACGGGATCCCGTTTCATAAAAAAATGGAATCCCATTTTGGTTTACCTGATTTCGGGTTTTTTTCTAAGTCTGAAACTTCCACCTTAAGTGGACTCATCTTTGTACATTTACCCACCACTTTAAGGGGGTATCAAGGAAGAGTGCTCAAAAATACTCAAACTAAAGTGCCATCTTAACTTTAAAAAAAAAACTAAGCATTAATAAGTCATCACCACTCAAAAGGGTAAAAAAGGTAATACAATGTCACCGTCAAAAATAGAACTTAATAGATGGGTCCTTAGTTCAGTTGTGGGTGATCACATGTCACCTTTCATTGAATTGTTTGTGAGAATCCAATCTTGCAATACTTACAAAATACTAATGGACGATGTCTATCATGATGTTCTTGGCAAAGGGACTGTAAAATTGGGAAATGTTTTTGTACATAATGTATATTACATTCCTAATTTATTCAAAAATTACCTCTTAGTATATGCACTCACAGATTCTGAGAAGATAGTTGAGTTCACAACAACATCATCCCTCATTCGAGAATCCAAAGATCAAAAGCTGTTACAATAGGCAAAGTTTGTCACTTTGACTGCGCCTTCATCTTTTCACATTTTACATCAGGTGAAGAAGACAATCAAGATGCAACTTCAGAGCCAAGTATCAACTCACGGCTCAACTTAGTTGGTTCCATATAGTAGGTTGATTGAACTCCACTAGCATCTTTATTTGTAAATACACTCATGTTGTGTCATGTAATTGAAAGTGTAAAGGGAATTGGGAAATTGTACTCACACTAATCTATAAAGTGTAATGGGGGCTGTAACAATCACAACTTGAATCGTACATATTCTTATCTCATTCATATGTGCACTAAATGCACATCCTTGACTTCAGTTGTTCAAAATATTTCTTGGACCTACATCCTGGTCATCATCCTTTGATCACTACCAAACTTCAATTAGTTTGCTCAATTCTCTTGGAATTAAGGGAATGGCAAAATTTACTACTACAACATGCTTTAGGAGTTCCTCATACCTACGTGTGGTCTACATCAGCATCATCATCTTCTACGGGGGCTATCTAATCCCTTCTCTTTGTTTTCTCTCTTTTTAGAGGAAATTTTTTTTCCACAAGGTTTTCTTTCTTTCTCCACTTTCTAAGAGATGCATTTTGTACATGGGTACCTAATCACACACATCGCTGGGACCCATCTTTCATAAAGTCACCTAAGCTATGCTTAAGGGGGGGTGTTGGTGTATAACTCCTATAGTTTACACTAACTTAATCATAGTTAGGCAAATTTCCGCATGTTCTTTGACTTTGTCTAAGTTGTTGGTCATTTGGGAGATGTATCATTCCAATGGACACCTCACCTCTATTCTCATGGGTAGTTGCGCTATTCCTATGGATTGTTAGTTGCCACCTATCCCTATATTGTGGAGAGTTGGGTATCCAACTTCTCCTATTTATATCTTCATATTTGTTAATACAATTTGTTCATTTTCACTTGCAATCTTGTGCTTGTTGTATCTCCATGATCTTGGCAGTTACAAAAAGTTACACAATACTTATTGGCATGCAATTTTTTTATTAAGATGAATCAAAATAAAGTTTATTCAAAGGTCATTTCAAAAACAACATTTAAATCAAAGGAATTGAAAATTTGAGAACGCTAATGTATCAAAATGTATCTCACATTCTATAAGAGATCATAATCTATATGGAATATCTCACTCCACAAGAGTTCAAGAGATTAAATAACTAAAGGTGAAAAATTATGGTCTATTTTTTGTTGTAAAGTGCAAATTTGGCTAGCTTGTTGATGAGTTTCTCAAATATGTCATTAATAAAGTTGTTCATAATCCTCATGGCCTTGTAAGTGCCACATAGTGGCTATTGTAATAATAAAACTTGTCTTGAAATTAGAAAATAATGTAAGTTTAGAACAACTCTAATTGCATTAAAGAAGCATAGGTTTTATTATTTAATAGTTAAGTTGTTTAAATATTATTTAATTAAATTACTATATAAGTATATTGAAATGGAGGTAAGATGGTGTATGTGTATGTTATCTAGAAAAATTAGGAGTTTGCTTAAGTTAATTGTGGAACTAATTAAAAATTACATCATTAAAATAATAATAACAAGTGCCACATAGTGGCGAGTACCTGCCTTGTAGTGTTGTAATAATAGTATGTGTTTTATAGTTAAATTTTTTTTTCCTAGATTAAATATTTGTTTAATATTGGTAGATACTCTTCATGAATTGATTAGTTGATTTTGAGACTAGCTATTATTGGGATGGCATTCATAATTAGTCTACATCCCAAAGGTTTGACAAATTACATTGTTAAATTAACTAGTAGGATACATGAAAGGTTTGACAAATTGATTTAATAACCAAAATTCCTCATTATAGCATGTGTTGTACTAGGAAGGGATTCAAAACATGAAACATAAATATAAATATATTATAATAATTTAATATAAATATTATTATTAATTATATTATTCTATTGATATTTAAAATAAGAATTTTATAATTAATATCTACAATAAATAAAAATTAAATATTAATATGAATATTATATTAAAATGAATATTACACAATATAATATATTAATATTTAGATGAGTATAATATTTCAATATTTAATATTTATACACAAATATATATTAATATTTCATTTTACTATGATATAACATAAATATAAATATATTACAATGATAATTCTAGTAATTTAATATACATTATATTATTAATATATAATTAATTATATTATTTTATAATTAATATTTAAACTATTAAATTTATAAATAATATATATACAATGAATCAAAATTAAATAATCACATTAATATGAATATTATATTAATATAAATATTAAAAAATTTGTTATAATATTTGCATAGACTTAAAGAAAAAATATTATTTGTTTTCCATGTATGTTTCGTGTATGCTCCATGTATACTTTGTGTGTATATGTGTGATTCATGCTAGATGTGTCTTGCATGTGTATCCTCTTTATCTAAGCATTGTAGACTCATAGAACCCTAAGCTTGAGGGCTAGCACATCTCTCAACTTAGTGACATTCTAAGGCTTCAATGTTTTGGCAAAGAGATTTGGCTTCTCCGTACTTTAGTGTGCATATGAACATAAGTTCATGCCCTCACTAAAGTGGGGGCTAAATGTAGTGTCATAAATTGTCGCCACCTACAATTTCACACTAGGTTTGGCCCTCGGTTTAACATATATGTTTGTCTCTACTTGATGAAATTTGATGTGTGCATACTTTACCACTTTTCTAAGAAACAAGGATAAGCCCTCTGACACCTAGCATTTCAGGAACCCAAATCACCAGGACACTAGCACCTAGTGCTAGGGTCCTGCCAGTTTGGTCCCCAAAGATCTTATTTAAATGTCGGCCTTATTGCCTTATGTGATGCACCTTATCAACCTCAACTCAATTGGGCCCTCAAAAAGCAATTGGGATTCATATATAAGCAACCCTCTCTCCCTCATTTACACACATGATTCTCCCTAACAAGCTCTCTCTATCTCTCTACAAGCTTTCTATTTGTGAAGATTACTGTTGTATGCACTAACCCTTGTAGGTATCTAAGGAAGATTCTTCCTCCATCAACTCCTTGTAGATGATCCATGATGTGACATCACTCCCACAAGGGTTTCACACTTATGGTAACTCTATTTCATGATATTCGCTTATTGCAAGCTTTATCATTTGTTTTGCCTCTGTTCATTATGAACACACTCTCTATCATCATTATCACTATTGTTGTCAAGGTGGGAACACCTACCCAGGGTTTGACTGAGGAAAACCCCTATACAACACAACCATTTTCCCTCTTTTATGTGTGTAGATCTGAATCAGGAGTTTTTGACATCGACGAATGACAAGAAGATGAAAGATCCATGACAAAGACTATTGGACATAAGTTCAGACCAAACCCTGAGGACCCTAGTGCCTAGTGCTAGAGTCCTTCCAGATCTTCCCCCACTTCTAGTGACAGGTTCTGTCTGTCCTGCTCAACCCTAGACTGCTTTCTATTTTTGTATATTTGATCTGTAACACATGTAGGTTGTTCATTTAGTCAATTAGATCACTTGTAAACCTAGATATTGCTATTCTCAAATCAATCTCTACAATTACAACAAAATAATAGAGTCCACACCAACATAGTTTGGCTCTCCCTTGAGGACTATAGCCAAGCCCTAAAATAGTTTATGGCTTTTGTTCTAATGTTTGATATGAAGATTGACCTAGTTAGTTCATAATTGGCTAGATCTCTTTTCCCATATTACAGTATATACCATCACCAATGACTCCTTACCTTTTACCATGTAGTCATACATTGTGTCATGTAGATTTCTTCCTCTAGGTCATCATGTAGGAAAGTTGTCTTCACATCCATTTTCTTAATCTCAAGATCAAAAACTATTGTAATAGATAATAAGAATTGAATGGATGTCAACTTAGCAACTGGAGAAATAATCTCACCATAATCAATTCCCTCAACCTAGGTATATCCTTTCACAACTAGTATTGCCTTTTATTTCTCAACCCTACCATTTGAATCAAATTTCTTCTTGAAAACCCATTTACAATCAATAAGCTTCCCCCTTTTGACAAATAAACCAAGTCCCAAATGTCATTCTTCTTCAATACGACCATCTCATCATCCATGGCCAACTTCTAAGACTCACTATCATCCATCTCCATTTCCTCAACCATAGTCCAAGGCTCATCAATGTTAGTAAACAAGGAAAATACATCTTAAATTAGGTGGGTTATACCTCTTTGGTTGCCTCCTTTACTGATTGGACCCCCTAATAAGTTGAGGTGGATGTTCTTCCTCCTTTGAACTCTCTGAACTCTCTATACCATCCTCCTCATTAGGTCCATCCTAAACCTTTGTTTAAGCCTCAAGTATAGCAGTCTCGATCTTTGGCTATAACTACACTATAGACTTTGCACTCCCATTTGGTTGTTCAACTAAAAGATAAGGCCTAATCTCCTTAACGATCACATTCCAACTATACAATCCCTTCCTATTCATAGGGTCCCAAATCTTGTAACCTTTCACATCGTCGTTGTAGACAATGAATATACACTTTGTTGCCTTATAATCTAACTTTGATTACTTATCCTTAGGCACATGAGAATATGCCTTGCAACAAAAACTTAAAGATGGTAAAGTGAGGAATTTTGCCTGTCTAAACCTCCATAAGGGTTTTATCCACAAATACTAATGAAGGAGCCCTGTTTTAATCAAGTAACATATAATGATAACCACCTCTGGCTAGAATTTTTGTCCCAAACTAGCCCCAGTAAGCATATGCCTAGCCCTCTCCATTAATGACTCTTTCATCCTCTCTACAAATCCATTTTGTTGAGGCATGTATGGAATTGTATTATGTTGTACAATACCACTCTTTATAGAATTTGTCAAACTTAGCTGGACAATATTCTCCACCATTATCTACTCTCAACACCTTGATCTATCTTCTTGTCTATTTTCCCACAAGATCCTTGAACTCCTTAAACAAACTAAAGACCTTAGATATATGCCTAAGAAAGTAGACCCAAGTCCTCCTAAAGAAATCATCAATAAAAGAAACATAATACAAGGATCTTCTAATGAAGGCAGATATACAAGACCAAACACATCACTACATAAATAAGATCCAAAATCCCATGAGACTTATTCAAGCTTGAGTAAAACTAAACATGATTCTATTTACCATAAATACAATGTTCACAAAAATTAAATTCAAGATAACAATCAACCAACCCCTTTACAAATTTATGTTTTTTAAGGTCCTAAGACTCTTCTCACCTATCTTTCCCATGCATTCATTTCACGACATAGTCTTCTTAGTTAGTATCTTGCTCTCTAATGTGAGAACATGTTTAGGAACCCACACTACATTTATAAGTGTTGTTAAGTACCTTTTTTGCAATTCATATTGTTGTAGGTCCCTTTGTTGCAAGTTCCCTTGCCACAAGTTTCTTTACTACAAGTACCTTTGTTGTAAGTCTTGATGCTACTAGTCTCTTTGTTGCAAGTACCGATGCTATAGGTATAGATGTTCAGGTACCAAAATTGTAGGCTTAGATACTACAAGTCCCTTTGTTCTAAGTGCTACTAAATTGTTACATTGAATGTAGGTTCTAGCATCGAGGAAAAAATAGCTCCAACCTTGTTAGCAAGTAAACTTGTAACTACAGTGTTTCCTAGAAATTAATGTGACTCACCTGATCGACAATGATAGGTGCTTGCAATTGTTAGAGAAATCACCATTGAATGGGTGATTTTTCTCTATATTTTGAGAAGGGTAGCTCCCTCATATGATAGGGTTTTTAAAATATTTTTGTGTACTTCTAACTAGAAAGTATGAAAGGGCACAAAATGGAAAATAATAAAAGAAGAGAAAAGAGAAACCCTCCATGAGACATACAAAGAACATCATCTAGGATTCCTAAAAACTGAATGAAAACAAGGGGAAAAATAAGAAAAGAATGTGCAACAACAAATAAAGACACAAAGTTCTATCATTTCATGCATACAAAACCAACAAAAGAATGGATATTTGATAGTTCACACCCATAAGGTGCAAGGAAAATGTAAAGAACTAATTACACATTAAACATAAAAATACCCTGTAATCAATGAAGACTAAAATGACACAAAGTTCAAAAATATTCTTCTAATTCATTTAGAAATTAGAGCATAAAGTCTCTATTCCATTTTTCATACAGCTACGTATAGAGGCAAAATTTCCCTATACAATGTCTTGGATTTATAATAAATAGGTGAAAATTTGTTTAATTTTTCCATACAACCATTTTCACCTCCTACTTGCGACTTTACAAATATTTAAATAAAATTATAAAGCCCCAAAATGAATATATATTTCATAGCTCATTAAAATAAGTACGTTACAAACTTTAATAAGGCTTACATTATAATAAGATATGAAGTCTTCACATGATTTTGATATGTGTTTGATTGTCACAACATTATGGAAAATAATTCATGTGCACTGGCTATAGATGCACCTTCCTTAAAAGCATTTTGTCAAACATATCATGAGAAAAAATTGTAGATATTGATTTCTGAACCATTTTGTTAAATGGTTGGCATGTGTTGTTGATGTTTTTCCTCACCAATACTTATACATTTTATGCAAGTGATTGCATTTACTATAAAACTTTTCTAACAAATCTATAGTACATAAATTTTACAAACATTATCCCAAGACATTTCAAATAGAGTGGAAGAACCAACCATCTTCTTAGAACCAAATCTACATACATCACTTAGCTTGATAGAAAAGTTACTTGATGGCTTTGACTAAGCAACAAATTCATATTCTAATGCTTGGATGATCCATTATAAGCTATAGACCAAACAACAAAAATGACTATCATTGCCCATGCCATAATGAGCATTAAGGTGAAATGGTTCACCTCTTAAATAGAAAGCTTGAGAAGTTAGCTAGTTATTAGGAAAGAATATTAAATAATCATCTCTCTTGATATCTAAAAACACTGTACATGCTATGTGGCGTGTATTGAACTATATCACTTTGATATGTTATGTGTGTAAGACCTTTCACAAAACCTCTTATGAAGAGTTCCTTTTGGGGTATCAGTCTTCCATTGTCATTTGTGATGGTGATCTTAGATTTTCTAGTGTCTTTTTAGATGCCATTGGTATCCACTTCAGAAGTGGCTCCAATTTGAGGAACTCCCCTTGGAGCTATAGGAATACTAGTTAGCTCAAATCTCCCAAGTTCTCTACAATCCTTTGTCAAACTATGCTCACCATCAAAGACCTATATTAAGATAGTTTTTTGTTGGCCTTGATATGTTGTAAAGATTTGAGACTTGTTCATAGGAATAAAACTATTCGTAAAGACTTGAGACTTGTTCATAGGAATAACACTATTCCTTGGAATAAGTTTTGTCATCATTCTCCAATAGTTTCAATATTGAGGGCCCAGGTCCTTGAATCCATGAATTTTGCTTGAACTTGAAATATAAAGCAAGCACTACATCAACTGCTCCAATATCATTTATGATTTTAATTGCACCCTCCATCCATATTGCTTCTATTACTTGTTGCAAATTAACTTCTTTATATAGGAAAAGTGATGAATCATTATCCTTTCTAAATGTCCAATGTTTACCTTTATGTTTAAATGTCCAATGTTTACCTTTATCTTTATGTTCAAATCAAATGTTTTGAGATCCTCTCTGTAGAATCCTTTCCAAGGTCAACTTAGACCTTCTTGATAGTGCAATGTTTGGATGATTGTAGAACTATTCTACTTTAAATATCTCCTTCCATTATACTACAATTGACCCATACTAATCCACTAGCATTCCTCTCACTAATGAAGATAATATATTACAATAATTGTCAACGACAAATAGACTACCATTATATACTTCTAATATGCCATAGACAATTGATGAATGATCATATTTTGACCAAAACCACAGCTTTTCACTTGAGATGTTCAAGGTTATCCCATCATATGACGCCGAGAAAAATAACTTATCTGGGAGTTAGGTTTGTTGAGGTTTGAGTTCTATAATTTCAAATTGCTAAATTTTGAGGGCTTTAAAAGCTTGGGACAAGCCTATATTTGTTTAGATATCCATTCTTCATAGTGACATCTTGGGAAGTAGAAATTCCACGTACACAACCTACAACAAGTCTCTAGGAAGGACATTCACCTGCTCTACCTTTTTACATGATTAACCTCAATCTCTGAGGATATTCTATTTCCATGTGCATTTCTAAGAGAGATCAGCTTTGCAGGAGATTGAATAGTAGAACTTGGATGCCTATTGAATGCGACAGTACAGTTTAGCTACAATTCATGCATGTTTTGCAACAAGGAGACATTTTCCCCCTTGATGATTGAATTGCACCCTACCACAATGTTCAATAGAGTCATTGGAAGATAGCTTTTGAGATTTCTTATTCTCAGATAGTTTAAAGCTTCTTGCTCATTCTTATGAAGTGATTTTCTAGCCTCTAAATTCATAGATTGGATTCTTCCTTGCGTCGTCTTGCCCATAAAAACTTGTTTAGAATTTAAATGGGTGCAAAAATCATTTTTCTTTTGAAAAGGGCTTGGGCCTAATTCTTTAGACTTTAAATGTGTACAGAAAATGAGATTCTTTACCAGAAGACTTATATTTTTTGGCATTTTGTCAAACAATTCATGTGCTCTGGCTCTGCTTCCATAGTTTACATACATGTCTACCAGAACATTGCCAAATATAATATCTGGCAAGAATCCCCTTCTATTATGCATTGTCCATACTCTATTCCTTTGGCAGGAGTAGAGAAGATGCTGGAAATGATCATGGAATATGGCTTTACATAAGTCAATGATATTTGCTTAAAGTTTCTAAAACCTTTCCAACAAATTCATTTTATGAAAATCCTACAATCATTGTGTTCCATGCGACCACATTAGTCCATGTGCCTTATCTATGCATCCACATTCTGCATATTTATCCTGCAATCATGGCATTCCATGAGTTGACATGTTTTTGAGGTGTTTTGTAAACCAGTTCATGTGTCTTCTATATTTTTGCC
Organism: Cunninghamia lanceolata; assembly: GCA_027924645.1. Taxonomy (NCBI): domain Eukaryota; kingdom Viridiplantae; phylum Streptophyta; class Pinopsida; order Cupressales; family Cupressaceae; genus Cunninghamia; species Cunninghamia lanceolata. The sequence goes on from BSBN01000905.1 coordinate 2,910,033, forward strand.
AGCACGTTTCTAAAATCTCCCTTCTATTATGCTTCGATGACTATCGTACCTTGTTCTCTATCATCCATTATTGGTATAAGTAGAGAGAGTGCTTGCAGAGGCTATGGGGTTGGGCTTTACAGTTGCCTACAGCATTCACTTAAAGTTTCTAAGGCATTTTTAATTAAGCCTATTTGTGTATACGCAACCATGTGACCACATTTATTTGAGGAATTATGTCACATAGCTTGCACGCCTGTCTCTGCATCCATAATGGTGCACATTCCTGTAATCATGGCACTCTATCAAACAACTTACTGCCCTGTCTATGTTTACACATTTTGCATACCTATCTAATCGAGCATTTCAAACAATAATATCTAACAAAAATCTCCTCCTATTTTATTTTGAAAGATGTATATACCCTGTCCTAAGGCACCATTAAAATGCAGAGAGAGGGGCACAGGCAAAGGTAGTGAAAGTTGGTTTTAAACATAAGTAGTCCCAAGCAGAGCACTCTACTTAAAGATCATCCACTTCAATGGTCAAACAGTCAATAGTAATTTTACACCTCATCCACAATAAAAAGTGGTAAATTTTTGTCCTATTTTTATTGGCCAAAATTTACTTTTGACTGTTGAAGTGGATGATGTTTAAAGAGTTTTGGGTGCAATATGCAATATTTGCTATGTACCTCCACTTTTAAAACATAAAGACTTTGGGACTTTGGCTTTTTCCCTTATGCAGAAAAGCAAAACTTAATATGCAAAATTCAATTTTTATATTTTTGCTATGTAACTCTACTTGTTGCCATTATAATATGGTAGACTTTGACATATAAAATGCAATTTTTTGGGAGTTTTTTTTGCTTCTAGACTTCATTATTTTTTCATTTATAAAAGACTTTTATCTTGAACTTCATAACCTTTCAAATGGAATGCAGAAGCACATAATGACTTTGCAAGTTGTGCATAGTTGCATACTAAGTCTGCCCTTCTGTAATTTACACTAAGTTTGTGGACTTCTTAATTGCATGGGCATAAAACTTGTCAGCCAATTTAATGTCATGTGGGTTTGCACAAAGTGAGAACAAACTAGCATTTTGCAAGTTCATGCACTCGAAGCACAAGTCTCCCTGTGGCATATTTGTGAGTGATGGGATCGAATCAATATTTTGCAAACTCATGTATAATATGTATATTGCTTTTTGTGGAGTGGCGAGTTCAAGGTACATTGTTAAAAAAAATTAATGCATGGTTGTATTGTAAGTCTACTTCCCACATATAACATATAATGAACTTTATAATTATATTTGTATTCATATTGTGGGAATATGAGTTTAGAGCATAATTTGCATGTTAATGTGTCAAAATGCAAGATGGGTCAATGGGTCAACGGGTCAACAAGTGTGTTTAAAGTGGAATTCGGGGAGTGAAATGCAAAGGTGGCATTCACAATTTTGTTTCTCACATATGTATATCTTGTAGGATGGCAAGAGGCGAGGTTAAGGACTTAATGAGTAAATATTGGAAATTTGCAAGATAATCCTGTAACCCCAACAAGTTAAATATTGAGAATGGGAAGTAGAAATGCTTATGCATTGTGCAAGTTTTGACAACGTGTATGTGTAGATGAAGACTCACATATTTATACTATTCGAACCTTTATTAGTCCCTGCCATAGGCAGGGTAACTCTTGTATTCACCCGCAGGTATTAATCCTTCTTTGAGAACCGTGCAAAGACAAAAATTTCCCGTTATCCTAATGTCTTTTTCTTCAATAAATTTTGGGCTCTCAAAATTCAGTGATTCTCATTTTCTTATTGGACAATTGCAATTTAGCCCATTGGTAATGTTTTTTCATTCTAAAAATCTTTTGATTTCCCCGAATAAATTTACTGTCTTTCTAATGTTTTCCTGGGCATTGAAATGCTCGTTTTTCCTCCAAGGGCATTCAGGGGTTTGCTCGGTAGGTGTGTTGAATGCTATTATGTGGCATTATGCAAAGCAACACAGTTGTCTTGTTTTTGTTTCCACATTTTGTAGAAGAGCTGAATGTTACTGGGTTCATTTTATTTTGTTTATTATTCAGAATGCAAGAGTCAGTCTGGGAGATATCATCTATTCCTACATAATTGCATAATTGTTATCCCAGCAACCCTTCCATACTTCATAGAGAGAATGTTTGTGAAATCCATTTTTAAAGGGTTTTTTTGGGGGTGTAATAGGACAATTTGACCTCAGTCTATTCACAGCAACATTATTTTTGACTCAGCAAACTCCAGAATTTCTGAAATCATCAACGGTCAATTGCTATGTTCATTTGTTATCAACTGTATATGGTGCCTGGTTTTCTGTAGCTTATCTACACATGTTGAGTAATGAAATGTGATCATTTACATACATTTGAAGTGTTGTATGGATTATTTATGTTGCATAATATAAACATCAGTTTGTGTACCTTGGTAAAGAAATAAAAATTGTGTTAGAACCTGTGCAATTTCTTCTATGCATTTTATCAAACAATTGTTCAAATATTGTTAAAACACACACAAAACCCAGCTAGCATGGTACAAATTAGAATGTATTGTTTGCACAGGTAGGGCGTACTTTCCAAGATGGGACATTGGAAGGATATGTTTCCAGTATGTTGATACCTTGATTGTAGGATTGGGTTAAGTGTAACTCCTTGCTTTGCTTTTTGTTTTTCTTGGAATGTGGTGTTTTGTATTCAGACTTTTGCTTCTGCTTTTGCATCAGAGTTGGATGTCTAAGTTCAAATTAGCACCCAATCTAGAATTTAGAATGTTCTAGCCTTCTTCTATAAAAGAAAGACAAGGGTATAAGTGATTAAATTTATTTTTTTCAGTTTTGAGCTATAGTGTGGTGTATTTCTTTTCAGATAAAAATGAAAAATAAAGTTGCAGGTTTGAGAGTCATTCCTATGTGGTTGTTGTTCACTTTTCAGAGTGATGAGTTTGTAGATTCTTGTATTCAGAATCAACAGTTCAAATAGGATTCATCAAGTTTAAGTTTCCTAGTGCTTATGGTTTAATTTTCTGAGTGCAGAATTGTGCTTCTTCTAGTTCACCTCCTAGCAATTTCAAAACTGTTGTAAATAGTTTTTTTACCAAGCCAGAAGCATTGCTCAGTGCATGGAATTTACTCCCCATGTTTTTGCGCTGAGCTTACATTCCTTTGAGCCTTCAACAAGGTGGTTTTTTCTTTGTAAAGTTGATTTTTGAGGAAGATTAACAGTGTAAATGGACTGCTTGGGGATATGTACAAAGGGGAACATTAGTGTTTTGATTAAGGTTTTTTATTTTTGCAGAAATTTGGGAAGAAGATATTCACCGAAGTTAGTTTTCTGATTGGGTAGTTGATTTTTAGCCCATTGCTAAATATTTTCTGCATTCAAATATCTGGATAATTTTTTGCCCACGGATACTATGCAAGTGAATGTTTCCTATGTTTTATTTTCTCTCTGCAGATACTTTCTTGGGTGGACAGGTGTTGATGGAGGAAAACTTTGGAGTTTTTCCTAACACATTTTTTTGTTTCCTGGTGCTTGTTTATTCAATAATTTTTTGAGCAAAGTTCTATGCAGCTATTAGTTATCTATGTCTACCTGGCGATGTTCTACAATTCATGGACTGGACTCTATTCCCTCGCCCTCCACCTCACTCTCCAAATAGGCAGATGTATAGTTCATGGTTGCCTCTACTCCAAAGTGCTCATGATGTAGCAACTATCATCATAGCTTTAGACTAGCAGTAGCAAACCTTCTATGTTAATACAAGGATACATAGTTTTAACGCTGTGTAACTGACTTATTTCTGGACTTTACTCATTAATTATTTCTATTTTGAATAATAAGCAGGTAGAATTTTTTCAATTGTTATTTTGTTATTGCAATTCTAATAGGGCTACCATTCTGCATGCCTTATCAGCTTTTGGCAGGGACTGCAGCTGCAATGCAACCCTTAATGTACATTCCAATTCTCTATTATTTGATACCCATAGAATTTATGACCATTTTTTCAAGTGGGGATTAACACTACAACTCAATTTACATATTGATGACTACTCCAATGTATAAGGAATTAAAATTTTTGCAACATATTGACCAAGGAAAATTTTAGTGGTGATTTGTCGTCAAATGGCAATTTTCTGACTTTTGAGGGGGTTGAAAATGACAAATATTATTGGCTTTGGTGGTATATGGTTTCACCCAAATTTGATTGTATTTTCGAGGCCCGCAAATTGATATTTTAAAATCCTAAAATAGCATTAGATTGCCATACAATTTATTGCAGTTTGGTCTCCATTACCACATATTATAGAGGCAACTTTTAATTAGGTTTCAATTGGCAACCTTTTTACATAAATTACGGGCATAAGGTGGTGTGATCACCAATGAAATTATATGGAACTAAGGAAAAGGGGCATGATCGCCAGTGAAATTATAATCAATTAAGGGAAAACAGTGGTGCATTCGCCAATTATATTATAGTGAATTTTGGGAAAACATGTAATATCGCCATGCAATGATAGGTATATTTGGGAAAACATTTATTATAGCTATTGAATTATAGGTAGTTCTTATAAAGCATGGCCCATCGCCTCAGAATTATAGGTCTTTTAGGGTTAATGTGTTTAACCCCCCATTGCAAAATGTAGTATGACTACGTAGTATGGAGTGGTATTTATGCAAAACAATACTCCATTCACTCTTTCAGCATTTGATTTTGGATTCACTCATTTCGTCATACATTACAAATTTGCAATTTTTACTCCTCTAGAGTGGCATTTGATCAATTCGTTGTGTGCTATTGAAAAGTTAAGGAATAGACAGGCTACAACTCGACTTCATTCTTCCATTCTAGGTGAGTAACAAAAACATAGCTAAGATGCTAGATGGATGCTAAAGTACTCAATATGCTCAGAATGATAATGTAGACGATATATGAATGCTGGATTCGGTGTAGTATGGAATGAGAGGATGTTTATATAGAACTCAACCAAAATCAATCAACGGTGGAGATTTGGTGGCTATGTGAATGGCTAAGATTAAATGATAGACATAGGTGAATGTGAAGATGACAAGTGGAGGGAAGATAAGGCTTATGTGTGCTTGTATACATAAAAAGTACTACATGTAAAAGATATTAAATAAAAGATGTAGTACCACTTATCTTTTTTAAATGAAAGAGGCACACATGTTGGCTCATAAGATAAATGATAAGAGAAATTAATTAAATAAATAAAATTTATTTAATTAATTGGAAAGTGGGTTTATGAAAGGAAGTTTCAATTAAATAAATAAAATTTATTTAATTAAAAATAGATAGAAAGAAGATAATTAAATAATTAAAAATTGTTTAATTATAGCTTAGAGGAAATAAAAGAAATAGCTAATGAATTAATTAAATAAGTATAAATTTATTTAATTAATAGAAGAAAATAGATATGTTAGTGATATTGCTCAAGTGTGTTAGACAAATGCAAATGGTGGATAATGCAATGTTTGATACTAATGATAATGAGTCAATTTTGGGTGTCTACATTTTGCCCCTCTTTGATACAATGTTTGATAGAGCGTTGTGTCAAAGAAGATACAATATTCATTCAATAAACAAGGTTATGCCCCAATGTAACTGGCAGGTGATGCCCCCTTGAGAGGTAAGCTAGGCTAACCAGGAAGAGCTGGGTTGGCTCTCGATAGGATGAAAGGCTAGAAATAAGGCTAACATGAAGAAAACAGGGGTTGGGTGGGATAAATTGGGATGGTTTAGCAGAAAATAGGCTGCAGTATAGAATAATTAGGGTTTGGATAGGGGCTATAAGTAGGTCCTTCAAGGGCAAATAGGCTCATTTGTGCTCAGTTGTGTTCATTTGCTTATAGAGATCTAGAGCTCCTTAGAGTTGGTGTGCAACAAGAGTTGGAGAGCTATCAAGATGGTGATTCCACACAAGATCATCATGCCGAGCGAGTGAGGACACATGGATGACCAGAGGGAGCAGGTGTATTGGTATGTATCAAAACTTTTGCTAAAAGCGTGATTTTGATAGGCTAGAAGTGTCATAAATGCACACACGTCACCATAAGCGACTAGATCTTAGGATAGGCAGTTCAGGTCACTTAAGAAGAAAAATAAGCCGCTTAAGGTAATTAAGGTTGCTTATAGGCGTGGCTTGGTTGTGTATGGGATAACGGGTCGCTTCCAATGAACTAGACAAATAGAGGCAGAATGCACATATAGATAAAATCAAGTCGCTTTTGGGCTAAAAGTAGGCACATAGATAAGTTTAACTCGTTTGTAGAGAAAATAGGCTCGCATATAGGATAGAAATTGCTTATAGGCAAAATGTATACGCATATAGAAATATAGCTTGCACTTAGTCAATAAGCAGTCACATAGGTAAAATTAGGTCGCATGTAGGCAAGAAATAAGCGCATGTAGAAAAATAGGTCGCATGCAATCAGCAGATAAGCGCATATGGAAAAATGAGTCACTTATAGTAGATAAAAGATGGTATAGAAGTAAATGATCTAGTTTTATAGCAGTTATATGTAGTGTAAGGGACTGCCATGATGAATGAAATGATGCAGGATATCCTACCTCCTTTGTTATCACGAGAGCCACATCTAAGGGATTTGCGGTTGGTGAGATTACTGGATGTAGAGGAGCAGCTAGTGTTAGAGATCCTTGAATTAGAGCATGTGTCTAGATTGGAGCCGGTGCAAGCACATCGAGGATTGATGATGGCGATGGTGGAGCAAGTATAGTTCTTTCTTGTTGCTGACAGGAGAGGCTACGATCACACTAGAGGATGTGTTCTAGATTCTACGTATTCCTATTGATGGGGACCGAATAGATTATGATCCTGGTATGGGTCCAACTGCATTCAAGAGATTGTTTGGGACACCAGACATTGGAGTAAAGGGCTCAGAGATTCCTATGGCGAGGATGGAGGAGTTTTGTGACAAACTGCAGTGAGTGGTAGTAGCTATTATCATATGGCTAGTTGGAGACAGACGGGCGAGAGGGTTTCCAGTAGGATGGGGAATAGTGATGGAGGGGATGTTCTCCTATGGGACGAGATATACATGGGTAGAGTGTGTGCTTGGACATCTCTATCATTTCCTGCATGATTGTGCATATATGTTCAAGGCTAGTATGTCTGCAGGAGTTACAGTTTTGCATGTGTGGGCATATGAGCATATTCCAGTGATGAGACTAGAGGGATGGGTGGTTCGAGCAGTAGGAGAGCCTTATGCTAGGATGTATAGAGGAGCTTTGACATATCGGTAGCGCAAAGGACTAGTATACTGGCAGAGGATGTTGGATGAGGTAGATAGATTTATATGGAGGCCATGGCTGGGATGTGAGAGATGGGATGAGGAGGATACTTAGCTTATCTATGCTAGGTAGGTGAGATATATTTTTGGATGTGGGATATACATTATAGAGCGCTATTTTCCTGAGAGGGTTTTGAGACAGTTTGGGTTACCATAGGCAGTACCTGTTGGTGATGCTATTTTTGGGAGGACTCGACAAGAGGTGTTTGATTGGGGGCCAGAGGTAGTGGTTGGCATGGTTTTGGTAGAGAGAGAGGGGCTATAGCCAGTTGTATGACAGTGGGGACGGGGTCCTGCAGATCTAGGTACGCTACCAAATTATGATGCATACTAGGTGACAGCGAGACCGACGCGGCTGATGCGGGTTGGAGAGATAGGAGAGATAGGGATGGAGAGACTAGTCAGGAGGAGGTGATGATGGGCTCCACCAGTGCAGTTTGTTGTACCGATAGTGCCAGGGTTACAGATACAGGTACAACCTCAGATACTGGCACAGCCTCAGGGATAGATATTAGGAGGTGATGATGTTGGGATTCAGTAGCTATGGAGGAGGATTAGAGAGGAGAAGAGATGGAGGTAGTGGGCTCAAATGAGATTGAGGAGAGTGGAGTTGGATAGACACCAGGCAGTGATTGGCTTACAGAATGCTAGGGCTCAGACTCAGACATACCAGGCTCAGTTATAGGTTAGAGTGCAGGCTGGGGATGGATAGGATGATGGCACACTTGCTAGAGTGACAGGGGAGAGAGATGCAGCTAGGCTGAGTGAGCAGATGATGAGAGTTGAGCGAGACACGACTATACACTAGATGTAGGCGATGAGGGATGAGAGAGATGGTTTACGAACAAAGAGGGATACAGTTGTGCAGCAGCTACAGGAGATGACTAGCAAGCGGGATAGAGTAGTGGCTACGTTGGGTACAGATGGGGCTATGATGTATTTGGCCACACAATTGACACATGTACAGGCAGAGTTGTGGAGAGTACAGGGTGAGGCAGAGTATTATAGGGGTTTATACTATGGGGTTGTGCTAGCAGAGCAGAGACAGCCTAGCTTCAGAAGTAGATCAGGAGCTTCAGGTTCACAGAGGACAGGTGGATCTCGATCTATAGCATCAGTGATGGGACCATAGAGAGATAAGGGGACAGGTGCAAGACCCAGTGGTGGCAGTCAAGGCGAGGGAGCTGCCAGTAGTCATTAGGGCTACCTTGTTTATGTATATTATGTTGTATCATGATGAGGCCTAGAGCCTCTTGTACATACATTCTTTATGGCACAGCTTGTATATGTAGACACTTGTATATTGACACATGTATATATATATATGATGGCATGTTGGTTATCTACATGATGTTGTAATGGATGCACTGTTGGTATTATGATGGTTATGCATGTTGTATTATGTATTTTATTTTTCATGGATTATGTATGGATGTTTATGTAAATGATATGAATGGAAATGTATGATAATGCAAATATGTAAATGGTAATGCTATGATATGGACTCACACGTATAGATAAATGGTAATGATATGATATGTGATGGACCTCTATATACCTAACACACTTGTTTTGTAGGATAAGACATGTGGAAGAAGGACGATGGAAATGGTTGATCTTGGTTGAGGACTATATAGACGAATAATGGGATGAATAGATGGTGTGATGGGCAGCTTTTAAAAGTAATTGCTCAAAATGAAAAGAAATGCAATCCTTATGTTTGATATAGCATGTGGATGTTATGCACCAGGGTATAAAAGACCAAGGTGTCGAGATATCCAATGCTAAACTAACATGCTACAATCTTGTTTGAACGCATGAGGTCAAGATGTTGAGTCAACATGCACAAGATATGAATAGCAGCTAGTGTTTCGAGATGGACTTTGATGCTACAAGCAATGGTTTGAGCTTATCTCCACTAAGCATAGTGACAGCTTGTTGGTTATATGTATGGAGCTAGTCTTGACATAGAATAGTCTCAAGGGCATAAGAGACTATTTAGCTTCTCATATGCTAGAGATATTGATATGTAAGATGCTAATCCCAACACGTACAAGATACCAATACGCTTAGGAAGAGAATAAGATCATCCCGCAGAGATGACATACGAAAGCAATATGACCATGCCCCATTCCTTACTTCATCACAACATACCAAGATATAGATAAATCAGGGCAGTCTTGATTAGGCATAGAAAAGGAACAAAAGATACTATCATCACGTTCTCTTGCCAAATTTAGGTTCTCTTAGATGGATTTAAGTTGGGGCCTTGTTAAGAGGAAAGCTACATCCTATTAAAGGCTAAAGATGTTGATAAAATGCTACAAAAAATGTTAGCTTAAGGCATGAGGATAAATAGTTTCTGGCTTATCCCTGATTGGTTAAAGTGTTGGAGCTTTCAGTATACACATAGTCTACTTCCTGCTTGAGCTGATCAAAGAGAAGAAGATGGAAGATGAGAGAAGATGAAGAAGATGGGGTGGATCATCTATGCTTGAGTACTAGTAACTTCATATTCCAGACTGCCTACATACCCTGTATCTACGAGATCAAAGCACATTTACGATGAAGATGAGACAAGATGAATATGTAGTTCTAGGTTTTATTGATGATGTGTTTGATGAAAAATAGAAGAATGTGAGATGAAAGAATGGAGGCTAATTAGACGAAAGATGGAAGATAGATGATGAAAAGAGAGGCTATCATCTTAGCCTAAATCAGAATGCTTCCTTCGCTTCTCAGATTGCCTACATACCTTGTATCCACGGGATCAAGGATTTAATGATAGAGCTGGTGATGTAGTTCTTGCTTATTATGCTGGTGAGTAATGTTGAAAGAATCAACTTTATTGCTTAGATGCTTGCGTTGGTGATGTTTTTGTTGTATTTGGATGTTGGTTGAGCTTGAATTGATTACAAAGATATGAATCGTGGTTGCAAATGTTTGCCATGTTTATCATTGGATGAACGCTATGGTTGAAGTTGAAAGTTTGTTGTGTTGTGAGCTAAAGTGTTCAGTTTGTTATTTGCTAGAGTTGGCGGTATCCACTTCCAAATAAGGCTCAACAAGTGCCCCCAGTGTGGGATGAGGTTTATTATGGAGAAGCAACAATGGATAACTAGTGGGGACAAGATGCTAAGGTGCCAAAAAGATATAGTTATCGCAACAATGTCTCAAGTATGATAGCTAGCATTGACAAAGGTGAAGATGGAAAAGCTGTTTATTGCGATGAAATGCGGATTATGATATGGATTATGTGGGATAAGATAGAGAAGTATGCTAGAAATAGTGGCGATCAAACAAATGAAGCAGATAATGGAGACTGGTCACTACACATAGTGTCTGTTTGCCAGGTTTTCACTATGGTACTTATCCAAGGTGTTTGTTTACTAGGTTTTCACTAGAGGACAGATTATTTATCTTATATTATTATTTTTTTTGTTATCCAAAGTGCCACAAAGTGGTTTTCACTATTGGATGGATTTTTTTTTGTTTGGGACTGTTGAGATTCATGGATAAAACTTCTTGAGATGGATGCTGTTGACTGGTTCATCCAATGGAATGCCTTCAGGTGTTGAGAGAGTATATGAACCTGATCCATAAACTGATGTGATGATAAAAGGACCAAGCCAATTTGGTTCAAACTTGCCCTGTTTCTCACGATGTTGTTGATTCCTTTGATTTTCCTTAAGGACAAGATCTCCAACTTGAAATCTGCGTTCTCTAATTTTTTTGTTGTAGCTGTGGCATAGACAGTTTTGATAGACTTGGAGATGGCTGAGTGTTTTAAGACGCCGTTCATCTAGTAGCTCAAGATCATGGGGTTTGGATACTCGATATGCTTCCTCTGAGATGGTATGCTGTAGAGATACTCGCAGTGAGGGGATCTCAACCTCAATAGGTAAGATAGCTTTAGTGCCGTACACAAGAGCATAAGGTGTAGCTCCAATGGGAGTTCTGATACTTGTTCTATATGCCCATAATGCAGGATGGAGTTGTAAATGCCAATCACAACTAGCTTCATTGATTGTCTTTTTGAGAATCTTAATGATTGTTTTGTTAGAAGCCTCAGCTTGGCCATTACTCTGAGGATAGTAAGGGGTAGAGAAGCGATGTTGGATATGGAACTTTTTGCAAAGATCTCTAACTTCTTAGTTCTTGAAGGGGAGACCATTATTAGTGACAATAGCTTGAAGAACTCCATAGTGGCAAATGATATAGTGTAAGATGAACTTGGATATTTGCTTGCTGGTGATATAAGTCATTGGTATGGCTTCCACCCACTTTGTGAAATATTTAGTGGCGGTGATAATGAACTTATGACCATTTGATGAAGTAGGATGGATTTTACCTATGAGATCAAGTCCCCACTGTGAGAAGGGCCATGGAGTAATGATAGGATGAATCTCATGTGCTAGTGCATGTATTAAATCTCCATGTTTCTGACATTGTAGACATCTCTTTGTGAATTGTTGTGCATCTTTTTCTATGGTTGGCCAATAGTATCCTACTCGTAGAAGTTTCTTAACAAGGCAGGGCCAGTGGAATGCGAGCCACAGACACCTTCATGTACATCACATAAGGCCACTTTTGCTTCCTCAGAATCAAGACATCTAAGAAGGATACCATTAAGACTCTGACGATAAAGGGTGTCTCCCAAAATAGTGTAACGAGAGGCTCGACAGATAAAGGTTTTGTGTTGGGTACATTAGATAGTTGAAATGAAAAGGTTTGATTGTAAAGATACTCATATAAATCCTCGTACCACAGTGAATTGGGACCAACAACTTCACATATAAGTTCAAACTATGGTACTTCAAATGCTGGAATCAGAAGCATTCAACCAGAAACTCACATTTATGTGTATTAGATGGCATGTCTAGAAGAGACCCAATCATAGCCATGGCATCTACTGCTCTATTCTGTAACCTTGGGATTTGTTCAAAGGTGATATTGTCAAAGTACTTTTTAAAATCATCAACCATTACCTTGTATGGAAGAAGCTTCTCATCTTTTGTTTGATATTCATCTAAGACCTATTTGATAACCACTTGAGAATCGACAAAGACTTGTAACTATTTGATGGCCCATTGTACTACCATGCGTAATCCTGTGATTAAAGCTTCATACTCTGCTATGTTATTGGTACACAGAAATGCAATTCTGTATGATTTGGGTATACAATCTCCTTGAGGGGTAACAAACAATATCCCTACTCCTGATCCATGTTGTGTGTAAGATCCAAAATATAGTTGCCACCATGTTGGAGAAGTTAAATTGCACAACCCTTCATCAGGGAATTATGGATACATTGGATGAATATTTGTGACGGGTGTTGCAGCTAATTGATCAGCAATGACTTTTCCTTTTATGGCTTTTCGATCCACATATTGTATGTCAAATTCACTTAAGATCATAACCCATTTTGCTAATCTTCTTGTGAGGATTGCTTTAGAGAGAAGATATTTGAGTGGATCCACATTCGATATGAGCTTTATCATTTGTTCAACATATAATATCACAACTTTTGAGAAGCAAACACTAATGCTAAACATGATTTTTCCATAGATGAATAATTAAGTTCATATCCCACAAGAGTTATGTTGATGTAGTAGATGGCTTGTTCTTTCCCTGAATCATCATGTTGAGCTAGGAGGGCACCCAATGTTGCTATTGTTGATTATATGTAGAGAAATAATGGGCAGTCAAGCACAGGAGGTACTAACATAGGAGGTGTTGCTAGATATTCCTTTATTTTGTCAAAGGCCTATTGACATTTTTCATCCCACTTAAAAGGTTCACGCTTACAAAGAAGATGTTGGAAAGGATGACATTTGTCTGCTAGTTGTGATATAAATCTGTGGATGGACTGTAACCTTCCTTATAGACTGTGGAGCTTCTTGAGATTTGCTAGCAGAAGCATTTCCATGATAGCTTTTACTTTAGCTGGGTCTACTTCGATCCCTTGTTGAGACATAATGTATCCCAACAGTTTTCCAGATGTTACGCTAAATACACATTTCTTTGGGTTTAGTCTGACTTGATACTTCTCTAATCGATCAAAGATTTGTGCTAATACCTTTAGATGTCCTTCTCTTGTTTTTGATTTTCCTAGGATATCATCAACATAGTCTTCCATGATAGTGTGAAAAAGGTCATGAAAAATAACTGTCATGGCTCGTTGATAAGTAGCTCCAGCGTTCTTGAGACCAAAAGGCATTACAACCCAGTAGTATGTGCCCCATGGACAAATAAATGATGTTTTATCTTGATGTTCCTCTACTATTCTGATTTGGTTATATCCTAAAAATCCATTAATTAAAGATAGCATTTCATGTCCAACTGTGAGATCTACAATATTGTCTATGCTTGGTAATGGAAAGTCATCTTAAGGACATGCTTTATTAAGATCTCTAAAGTCTGTGCAATAGCGAACTCGTCCATCAGGTTTTGCTACAGCTACCAAATTTGAAACCCATTCTGGATAATCAATAGGCTTTATGAACTTTGCTTCTAACAATTTCTAAATCTCTGCCTTGACCAATAAAGCTACTTGCAAATGCATTTTGTGCAATTTTTGTTTAACCGGTTTTGCATTAGGAGATACTGCTAGATGATGTGCCACAAGTGATGGATCTAGACCTGGCATGTCAGCATAAGTCCATGCAAAATATATAGCTCTTTTCATAAAAAATGTTGTGAAGTCGCTTCTTTCTTGCTCTGATAGTGATGTTGCCAAAAAAGTGATCTTTAGATTCTGCTCTGTACCCAAGTTCATATCTTGTGATTGTTCAACTAGCACTATTGATTTCTCACGATAATCAATGGCAATAGGAATATCAAATCCCCCATCCTCAGGTGCTTTAGAGAGGTTTTCACCTTCAGATGCATCCTTTATTTTTACTTTTTCATGGTCAAGAGGTGCCTTTTGGTTTTCACCTAGTGACCTATTTTGTTTGATTTTGTTTATTTCACTTTTGTGACTAAAGGGTTTGATACTTCTGCCAAAATATGCTAGTTTAGGTAGATCCCTCATGAAACCTGCTTTGTGATCACCCAATGGAATGCCTTGTCGTAAGCCCATGAATTCTGCAATAGCTTTATCATTCTTAAATGTATCTAATATCAGTGCCCCGATTGGTCCCAATCGATGAGGTCATGATATACGAGTGAAAGGGTAACAGAAGAATGGCTATGGCTAGAGGAGTTTGTGGAAATCATAAAGATGGAGTTTTCTTGAAAAAGGTCAATAATATGAAGGGAGGAGTCATCGATAGTATCCAAACTAGAAATCTCTCCTGTCGAGGAAGGTCCAGTGTCAATATTAGAAATATACTTAATGTCTTTGGATTGCGGTACCTCCATCTATTAGCCAAGGCCTTGCTTATTAAACTTCTTAGACACAACAATGGGTTCAAGAGGTCCTTGTTCCTATGATCCCAATCCACCATGTCCTTTGTATCCCATGTTCTTTATGGTGTAGAACCCATTGTTATATCTCTCCACTTCAAGTTGTACTTGGTCATTTTCATCAAAGAATATCCAAGAGTTGATATCATCAATGTCTTCATTATCCAGGAATCTGCCTTTAATGAATACTATGGGTGGGGCTTTGATGATGGATAGGGATGAAGGTGGCTTGGATGTAGAAGGTTTACCATGAGATTTGGGGGACAAGGGAAGGGTACCAACATAACAAGATTCTTGTAGTGTGTATTCACCAGGACCATGTTCGGTGTACTGATACGGAGATTGGAAGAGGCTTTGCTAGATGATGGCTTAAGTAGGTCAGATGGATCTATATATGATGAAGATGGATATGCCTCGGTGTTGATAGGAATGTAGTTCAGACTCTGGTATTTAGCTTGAAAGGCACGACAAAATTCAAATGGATTGGGATTAGCATGGATAGTAATCTCAACACCATTATGTGGAAATTTAAGACATTGATGATAAGTAGAAGGACTGCCTTGAGGGCATGTATCCATGGACAACCAAGGATGATGTTATAAGGAAGCTCAATATCAAGAACCTGATAATGGGTTTCAGTAGTGATCAGCCCAACTTGGATAGGCAAGTAAATAATCCCTTCAGTATCTCTCTCTGCATCATCATATGCTTTGATAGTAATGACCTTGGAGGTGTCAACATCTTTCTCAGAATATCCCAATTGTTTTATTAATTTCAAGGAACATATATTAAGACCAGCTCCACCATCCACCAAGATTCATTTGATACGGTGTTGTTTGACAAACACTTCAATGTGAAGGGCTTCGTTGTGTGAAGGGTGAATGGAGGGCTAAAGATCTTTGTCAGAAAAGGTTAAATGACAAGGGGCGGTAATGCTAGTGACCATAGATTGGAATTGTGTGATATCAATATCATTAGGCACTGAAGATTCTTGTAAGGCTTTGTCAAGGATAGCTTTGTGAGCAGGGAATATGCGAAGCAACTCAAGAATGGAAATATGCACAGGTGTTTTACCAAGGTGATCAAGGATATTATAGTTAGAGAATGGTCAAGGAGGATGGATAGGTGCTCCTTGAATGGTAACGTAACCTCTTCAAGTAGTTACAGCGCAGTCAGGTGCTTTTCCTTGGATAGTAATGGTAGAAATATGAGCATGGTCAATGCAGCCAATAGTAGACGATTCATAGTTGTACTGAATGGCATTCCCAGCATGAGGGTTACTTGGTTTGTCATGAGATGGAAGTGGATTCTTGAAAGCATCTAGATCATTGATGCAGAGTGGAACGCAACGGAGGCAACCTAACAGGAAGGAGCTGCCAACAAAACAAACAGCATGATAAACTTCTCTATCGGCTGAACCTCATCATCATATTTCCTAACAACACCAACTGCATCATCATATTTCAACAGCATCATCATATTTCTGATGATCGCAAATATCCTCCTGTCGATTACTATTTACCTCCTCCGTTTGTCGCCTATCATCATCATGATAATCAACGGGCGCAAACATCCTCCGGTTGCACTGTTCATCGGGTGCCAAATACAAGCGACATCATCATGATATTCAATATCACCTTCGTCAGCAGGATATCCAAATATCCGGTTGTCCAAATATCCTGATGACTTTCCACTTCAACAACTTGTCTTCGATGCTTCACTGCCCGACGATACAAGCAACAGCATCATGATATTAAACATCCGGTTCTTCGAAACCTCCTGATGATGCTAATACAACTTCCTGCCTACGCCGATACCTTTCCACTTAGCGACAACAGGATAAACCCGCATAGAGGGATTTCTTAATATCCTGATGACGATGACGTCATATCCTGATGACGATGACGTCACACATCATCCTGATGAACTCTTCAACACTTAGCCAAAAACTCAACTTTCACACCCGCATCCGTTAGCGATATGCGGATGATGACCTTCCCCGAGAGATGATCCTGACTGCGATATATACGCTGAGTATATATCCAACTCAGAACATCATGATGCACCTGCAACATGCAAATGTCAATAACTTCATGACCCGATCCTGATGGCGATGGATTCGCAGATGATGTTGCGGCTTGTCCCGACTGGAAACGCACATGCAGACTCCTGTGTATCCTTCCACTGCATGAAAACACTCACAACCGCATAATTTCACAAAGATCCTGTGACGACCGGGCCGGATCACCTCCAAACCAAAATCTAACAGTTTATCTTCTAGACCTAGCACATGAGGATGCTAGGCGAATTTACAGCATGCTTCTAACAGACCTCCTGAACAATGCAATGCATAAACAGAAAACACAAATGCAATCTAATCTATGATACAGGACCATTCCACCGATTTGCAGGATCAACCAGTGGAAGGGTTGAAAGTGGTCATTAGCTTGCAAAACGGAAAGGAATTCAACACAGATGCAAACAGATAATGCAAAAGATGAGATCTTCTTCAATTGAAATTCAATGTCCTGAATACAGCTTCACAATGTCTGAACTGCTCTCCTGAATATCAACTCAACACAACACCAGTACATCAATATCAAAACTATATCGAAACTATATCAAACTATATCTAAACCCTACAGATCGAAGGTATATATAACAAATCCTTCGAGTACTACTAACATCACTTCCCAGCGGCTGGGAGCTTCCAAGCGACTGGGAGAGAGGACAACTCAGACTCTCTTATCCCGATTTCTAACTGCCTCTAACTGCCTACACATACTCCTATGTTGAACTATTACAAAGCATCGGTCACAGTGGACCTTATTACATGGTAAGTCAAACATACTAAAAATAGATTATCCCGTCAGCATGATGATAACTATCCTACATCCTGATCATGCGGACCTATATCCTGATCATGTATGTCATCATGCGGACCTATATCCTGATCATGTGCGGGTGCTCCTGCACCAATCATACTTCGATGTTGGTTGTTGTGCAGGTTGAGTTGTTGAAGGTGTAATTTTGATTAAACCTTGATCGATGCAATCTTGGATAACATGCTTTAAGTGCATACAACCATTTGTTTTGTGTCCTTTAACTCTATGGTAATCACAATACTCATTTTCTTTATACCAAGGAGCTTTGAAGAGCAGTTCACTATTGGGTGGTGCATCTGGTAACATAATATCACCCGCTTGGAGAAGCTTTCGAAAGACAACTTCCATAGGTTCCGCTAATGGTGTAAATTGTCAGCGAGGATTTAAAGTTTGTTGTTGTCGAGTTCATTGAAAATGTTGTGTTGTTGTAGAAGCAGCTTGAATGTTAATGGGAGCTTTCACAGTTTGTATGTTCTTTGCATCTACAACACCATCGTTGACAACATTCTTGTTCTTGTTCCAAAATCGAGACTTATCGTTGGATTTTTTAGGATAGTCTTTGTTATCATGAAAAATCTTGATAGTGCCTTTAGCAATTAAAGCTTGTTCAATAACGGTTCCTTTAGAAACAAGTTCATCAAAGGTGCTAGCACTTTGTAATTGTAGTTGGAATGACAGCTCAGGATGAAGATTTTGAACAAGGATATCGAGCTGTTGCTTCTCAGGTATTTCCAATGATAGTTTGCTAGCCATATTGTGCCATCATTGAGTAAATGAAGAAAAGGCTTCACCATTGCACTATTTATTGTTGACAAGGTCATTCATGTTTACCTCA
Organism: Cunninghamia lanceolata; assembly: GCA_027924645.1. NCBI lineage: Eukaryota > Viridiplantae > Streptophyta > Pinopsida > Cupressales > Cupressaceae > Cunninghamia > Cunninghamia lanceolata. The sequence goes on from BSBN01000905.1 coordinate 2,928,504, forward strand.
TGTTCAATGTCAAAAGCAAAGTGTGATCAAAATTTATTTGCTAACTCTGCAAAAGACTTAATTCCCTAAGGTAAATGAGAGAACCATTCAAGAGCTTGTCCTGCTAAGCTTATAGGAAATAGTCTCAAAAGATATGTATCGTCATGAGCAACATCGAGATATTCCACAGAGAATGCTCTAAGATGATCTTCTGGATTTCCTTTTCCTTTGTACTTGTCAAATTGTGGAATTTCAAAGTGTGGTAGAAAAGGTGTCATATGAAGTGGCTTGTCAAACGGATAAGTGCATATGTTTTCTAAGGAAAATATCTTCTTGCTTTGTCCTACCACTTGGTTAATCATTTGTTGAACATCCGCTGGAGATAATTGTTGTTGTTGCAAAGGGGGTGAAATATGGTATGATGTATATTGAGGTTGCTATTGTGGGATATATGAAGCCATGACCATTTTTTGAGGTTGCGTACTCACAATGTATGTCAAAGGATTGGTATGCGACACATATGTGGTTGAAGATTCGTTGTCGAGTTCATTGAAAATGTTGTGTTGTTGTAGAAGCAGCTTGAATGTTAATGGGAGCTTTCACAGTTTGTATGTTCTTTTCATCTACAACACCATCGTTGACAACATTCTTGTTCTTGTTCCAAAATCGAGACTTATTGTTGGATTTTTGAGGATAGTCTTTGTTATCACGAAAAATCTTGATAGTGCCTTTAGCAATTAAAGCTTGTTCAATAATGGTTCCTTTAGAAACAAGTTCATCAAAGGTGCTAGCACTTTGCAATTGTAGTTGGAATGACGGCTCAGGATGAAGATTTTGAACAAGGATATCGAGCTGTTGCTTCTCACGTATTTCCAATGATAGTTTGCTAGCCATATTGCGCCATCATTGAGTAAATGAAGAAAAGGCTTCACCATTGCACTATTTATTGTTGACAAGGTCATTCATGTTTACCTCATGTTCAATGTCAAAAGCAAAGTGTGATCGAAACTTATTTGCTAACTCCGCAAAAGACTTAATTCCCTGAGGTAAATGAGAGAACCATTCAAGAGCTTGTCCTGCTAAACTTATAGGAAATAGTCTCAAAAGATATGTATCGTCATGAGCAACATCAAGATATTCCACAGAGAATGCTCTAAGATGATCTTCTGGATTTCCTTTTCCTTTGTACTTGTCAAATTATGGAATTTCAAAGTGTGGCAAAAAAGGTGTCATATGAAGTGGCTTGTCAAACGGATAAGTGCATATGTTTTCTAAGGAAAATATCTTCTTGCTTTGTCCTACCGCTTGGTTAATCATTTGTTGAACATCCGCTGGAGATAATTATTGTTGTTGCAAAGGGGGTGAAATATGGTATGATGTATATTGAGGTTGCTATTGTGGGATATATGAAGCCATGACCATTTTTCAAGGTTGCGTACTCACAATGTATGTCAAAGGATTGGTATGCGACACATATGTGGTTGAAGATTGTTGTCCTTGAGACACAAGCGATGGTTGGGTATATTGTGACGAATTAGCACCAAGATTTTGCATCACATGAGAAGTGGAAGATGGATTGACATTAGTTAATGGTTGTGAATTTGGAGTTGGGTCTGTGACATGGTAAGTGATGGAAGGATTGGTGGATGCGAAAGAAGGATGGACACTTGGGTTTGTATTTTGGACAACATGAGGATTGGTATATGTCATGTGTTGAGTGACAATAGGCAAACCTTGGGTAGCATAAGATGGATTGATGGTTTGTGAAGGATTGTAAGAAGATGATGGAATAGATGTAAGTTGATCAACATAAGTGACTATAGTGCTAGGATTGGATTGAGAAACAATAGCCGGGTCACTCATGTCAATAAGACTAACATTGGGATTGTATGATGTATTGGACAGATTAGTGGAGATAGTGGAAATCATATTAGCAGTAGTAGGAATATGAGATATGGTATCCACATGTGATGTAACAGATTGTGATGGTTGTGAACCTTGGACCATTGGTGTCGTTTGGATAGCTTGGGAAGCTTGTGGACTATGGGATATGGGGATAGCTTGTGATGTTTGGGGAGTTTGCACTTGGGCCACATGGATAGCTTGTGTTACTTTAGGCATGGAAATGATCATGGTAGGAGAAGGAGTATGTTGGGGAATATGGAAAGGTCGAATGTTCAGATTTTGCAAAATGAAAGGGAGCACATTGGTTGGAGTTATCAAAGGTTCTACAGTGTACTCCAAGCATGGTGGATCAAATGAAGTAACTATAGGTAGTGAAAGAGATGTGTTGGAAGATGGAGTTTGTGATATGGTATGGGATGGTGTGACTATAGTGGATGGTCCCTTTGCAACAATAGTGGGAGTGTTTGGATTGTGCTCTCTAATAGTAGATATGTCAAAATCTCTTGTAATTTAGTACCCATGCGAGAAAGTTGCAAGAAGTAGCGATTAGGCTTGGATAAAATAAGTCTCTCAACTTGATCCCATACATGTGTATCTCAAAATTCTGATAAGTCTTCTTGGGATTGTTCCTCACAAGTCTCCAAAATTTTTTGAGGTTGCACTTGTTGTGAAGATGACTCTCCAATGATATACCCATGGGGCTTAAACATATGAGGAGGCATACCGATCAGAAATTGAGTCACGTCTCTAAGAGGTGTTGATCTAGATTGTTGCATCTTAGCTTCCATCTTTGCTTGCAATTTGGCTTCTGTTTCAACTCTATATTGACTCCTAGTTTGAGGCATGATGAATGATATTGAAAACTAAACTTTAGCTTGTCATGGTTTTGAGACCCAAAAAGATGATGGTTTGCTGATTGTTTGGTTGCTGGTTATTGGTTGTTGGTTTGCTGTTTGCTTTGTTGTTGGGTTGCTTGGTTGGTTGGACTTCCCTAGAGAATAGCTTACACACTCGAGGGAAAAGTTGTTTGCTAAGGTTGCTATTTTGCTGATGTTGCTAAAGCTAAAGCCAAGAGATGATGTTTTGCTTATTGATTAGGTTGATTGATTTGATGTTTGGTTTGTTGGTTTGAGATCTCAAAAAGATGAAAAGTTCACAAAGTTCAATTGGTTGGTAAACTCAAAGTAGGAGACAAAGTCCAAGTATCTACTAATGATCAAAGACAGGTCTGAAAGCTAATGCTAAGGCTAAGCAAGCTAGAATTGTAGCTGATTCGGCTAAGTCACTAAGATTTGCTGGTAATTGACCACAGGCAAGAGCTAATAGCTCATATGTGACTCGAAAAAGGCCAAAAGTGACTGGTAATAGCTTAAATGTGATCTAGTTTTGGTTCAGATAACAGGCTATAGTGTTAACTAGAGGCGAGCCAATTTGCTAAAGACGACCAATATTGACTCAGAAGTGATTTACTGTTGATCAGAGGTGATGCAGTTTAGACCAAAGGTGACTGACTGTTGTTTAAAAGTGATCCAGTTTAGGCAAAAAGTGACTGACTATTGTTTAAAAGTGATCTGGTTTAGGCAAAAAGCAACTAACTATTGTTTAAAGGTGATCCAGTTGTCTGTATGTGGGCAGTTTAAGCTCAAAAGTGACTGTGTCTATCAGGAAATATGTCTGATTTGCATTTTTTGACAAGAAATAGTAATTACAGTCACTCACACTCACAACAATCATAAACTTATACAACCTAGGCTAGGAAAGGACTATATTTGTTAAGTCCCCTGGCCATGCTTATTCAAAGCGGATAGCTTCAGGATCTTGGTAGCACTGGCTCCTCTCCATGGCACACACTTCTCACGCATACCAAGATCTAGGTTTCCCAAGGCTTGTCGCCACACCAAACCTTAGGATTGTCCCTACTATCTCTTCTAAGAACCACGTGAATCAAGGCAGCTTCAAGGTCCCACCTTTTGCGTCAACAAATAGAAGGTTTTTGGTTACTACACAAAGTTGCTAATAAGGGCATCCATTTGGGTGGCTATACGTGGGGCAAGGCTAGTCTCCGTTATGGAGTCTCCTAGCCTTCAAGGGTTACGCCTTGGAGGGTTTTGGGGGAGGTTGGCTGTCGGTATAACACAACACCTGTTGTTTGTGGCTTTCGACACAAACACTTTTCTTATATAGCAGTTCCGAAGGACTTGGCTTTATCCCATTACCGCTTGGGTCGTATCCCTTCTCACACCGGGAAGGTAGGCCCTCTAAAGATAATAACAAGTTCTCATACACCCAAGATCCATTTGATAGGCAAGGGGAGAGGATACTTTTGTTATTAAATTTAGGTTACAATCAAACACATGCAAGCAATCAAAAAAGATAAATCAAGCACGGAGCAAGCAATGATTCTTTTTAAGTACCAAGCCCAAATGTTCCTACTTTAGTGAAAAACCACAAGTCTTGGACTGATTGAAGCTGCAACAGATATGTTAGTTCTTTGATAACCTCTTTTTCTTGGACAATTGATAAGATGCTGCACAAATACCCAATTAGTAGCCAAGAAAACCAAACTGTAAATGATAAGGAATGAAAATGATAGTTTACCAGAGACGATCAACTGTTGATCAAAAGTGAACTGTATTCTATCACAGGTGAAATGTTACAGATCAAAAGCGATGCCAATAAATCCAGATGCAGATTGATAAAGCTCATAAGTGATGTGAAAAAGCAATAGGCAACTAATTACGAGTCATAAGTGACTCAGATCTGCAAGAAAAATAGAATGTAACAAAAACCCTGGTTTCACAATAAGTAATTCAATAAATAAAGGTGATTACTGTTAGGTTAAAAATGATTCAAATAAAGGCATAAGCGACCACTGTTAGCTTGTAAGCGATGTGAAATAGGCAGTAAGTGACTACTGTTTGCTCATAAGTGATCCAGGAATGCTAAAAGTGGCAGATTTCAGCTCAAAAGTGATGCGTATATTTAGACAGCAACTAGTTTTCCCTCAAAAGTGACTGGAACTTGCCGTAAGCGCTCAGAAAATTTGATCTTCATAAAAACAACTTCAAATAGAAAAGTTAATCAAGGACGTGAGTCCCACTGGGCGTGCCAAAATGTGATAGGTAAAAATTAGGTTAATAAGATCAAGCATAGCCATGAAAACCTAACCCTACCATCTCAAAGAATCTAATCCAAATGAAATCAAAAGAATGCAATTCAAGAACAATATCACCTAGATTGTATGATTCCTTGTTTATGATGTGGATTCCTTCTTCAACAATGAACAATTATGAAGATAAAAACTGCCATGATGGATGGATGATAAAAGCTAAGATGCTATATGGATGCTAAAGTACTCAGTAGGCTCAGGATGATAATGTAGACGCTATATGAATGCTAGATTCGGTGTAGTATGGAATGAGAGCATGTTTATATAGAACTCAACCAAAATCAATCAACGGTGGAGATTTGGTGGCTATGTGAATGGCTAAGATTAAATGATAGACATAGGTGAATGTGAAGATGACAAGTGGAGGGAAGATAAGGCTTATGTGTGCTTGTGTACATAAAAAGTACTACATGTGAAAGATATTAAATAAAAGATGTAGTACCACTTATCTTTTTTAAATGAAAGAGGCACACATGTCAGCTCATAGGATGGTGCAGGAGCACCTAACACAAGGTGGCCTCCATGAGGCATTTAAAATCATGTTTTGTTTAGGAAATCATGTTTGCATTGTAATAAGGTCTATTTGACCAATGCATGTCATTTCTATTTGTATCTAGACCTAGAACAAACTTTGTAAGTCCCAAGTACTTAGTTTGCATTTGTCAAATTGTTAGTGGTTAGACAGTTGGTGTCCCAGCCGCTTGGAATCAGTTAGTTTTCTCCCAACCGCTTGGAATCAGTCTCCCAGCCACTTGGAATGGGTTGGTGTTCCTCAGGACAAGCTTATAAACCTAGAGAAATGAAACAAATGCATATAGATTAGAGATAAGATTGTAATCAGATCGAAGAGGAGATTGAATGTAATTGTAGGAATGTAATTGTGCATTGTGTTAAGGAGAAATCAAACTGTTCTATTTCGTCAATTTGTTTTCTATTCTCTGTAATTACCAATTGCATAGTTGTAGATTTCTTTTCCTTTCTGTATTTCTGTTGTTGCGATATGGCAATGTGAAGCATTCCACTGATAAGATTTCTATCGAAATCAGTGGAATGGCTTCGTTGTACAATATGTGTTTTTTGTTTCTTATTTTGTTTTCCTGTTGATAGGGCAGATGTTCCAGACTGAGGAGTGTGCACAGTAGGTCGCCTAGCATCTTCATGTGCTAGGGTTTGACTGGAGGAGTTGGAGCTATTATTGGTGAGATAGAGGCCATTGGAAAAGTATTCCTTGCTCAGAGCGACGAGGATAGTCTAGCTGAAGGGAGGTTCAAGCTGCTGAACGGAAGTCGCGGCCTAAGATTTAGATCAGGGTGACGAAGTACATCGGGTAGGTGATTTGGTGTTGGGCCGATAGGGTTGGTCCTACCGATCAAGGGTATCAGAGTGACAAGGGACAATTTACACTGACAGAGATCCATCAGGAGGAATCGGTGTATCAGCCTAGCGAAAACTAGAGTTCGCTAATAGGGTGAGTCATACTGATGACGGGTTGCATCAATGTATCAACGGACCTTGGTTAGATTTCACCGTGTTGCAAGTATGGGTTTAACCAGTGTTGTCATTGATGTCAACATACTCATGTTGCATTAATAAGAAGGATTGGATGAGCTGTGTGCTGAGGATATTGAGAAAATTAGTCTCAATCAGGAACAATGAAGAACAGTGATGACAACAAGGTAAAAGTCTAAGATAGGTTGAGGATCAGAGGATGCAATTTAAAGGGTTTGTAGATATAAGTCTTGAGATGCTCCAGTCAAGTTTTCAAAGGTCCGCATGGAGATCTGAAAAAGTTATGGTCGTTCAAGTAGAACCAGCTCCGACAGGTGTCCAGAGGTGACAAACTGGACAAACATCTTTTGAAGATTGGGTTCAACAAAGGTACTGCTGACAGTAACCTATATTTCAAAATTGATCATGAAAACATCTTGATTGTTGAAGTATTTGTTGATGATATCATATTTGGAGGAAGAGACAATATGTGTAAAACCTTTACAAATCAAATGAAAAGTGAGTTTGAGATGTCAATGCTCGATGAAATGAATTTCTTCTTGGGTCTACAAATTAGTCAAACAAAGAAAGGAATCTTTATTTCTCAGACCAAATATGTGAAAGAATTGTTGAGGAAATTTGGAATGGAAGATTGAAAGCCAATGAACACTCCCATGGCAACTGGATGTAAGTTGAGCAAAGATGATGACTCTCCTAAGACAGATCAGATAAAGTACAGATCAATGATTGGAGGATTATTGTATCTCACTCAAACTAGACCAGATATAATGCAGGTTGTTGGTCTTGTGGCGAGATTCTAGGCTGATCCCAGAGAATCTCATGTCATGGAAATCAAAAGAATTTTTAGGTACTTAAAAGGAACAGTTGAGTATGGTCTGTGGTATCCTAGAGATCATAAGTTTTCTCTTCATGCATATACAGATGCAGATTGGACAGGAGATGTGGATGATAGGAAGAGTACAAGTGGAGGAGCATTCTTTTTGGGAAAAAAAATAGTTTCTTGGCTAAGCAAGAAACAAGAGGCAATATCCCTGTCTACAACTGAAGCAGAATACATTGCAGTAGCAGAAAGTTGCACTCAATTTCTGTGGATGAAGTAGATGCTAAGAGATATTCAAGTAGAATATGAGGAGCCTATCACAATTTTCTGTGATAATTCAAGTGCAATAAGTATTTCTAAAAATCCAATGTTGCACTCTAAGACTAAGCATACATCTATCAAGTTTCACTTTCTGAGAGAGCAAGTGAACAAGGATGAAGTCAGATTAGAGTATGTGCCCTCCAAGGATCAGATTGTAGATATATTTACTAAACCTCTACCTAAGGACTCTTTTGAGTATCTTAGGGAGAAGTTAGGGGTTATTGCCCCTCCGGTGATGAACTAAGGTGCACTGATGTGCATCAGTCTGGTAAGTATCACAGTCACATCTTGTGATCCGAATTGATATTGGGGAGCTACTACTCAGGGGGAGCAGCAGGTATGAGTCTGAGGTGGTGAAATTGCAAGTATGAGCCCTTTGCCATTGATGTCAAAGGGGGAGAGAAGACATGTGAAAAACAAGTGGTTGCTGATCAAAGGGGGAGCAGTAAAGGGAGAGAAGACGTGTGAATGGTTACTGTTGACAGGGGGAGTTGTGACAATAAGGAGAAGTTCTTGTCTTGATGGTTTTTCACATCATATGTTGCCATCAATGACAAAGGGGGAGATTGTTGCAAGTATGGGTTTAACCGGTGTTGTCATTGATGTCAGCATACTCATGTTGCATTAATAAGAAGGATTGGATGAGCTGTATGCTGAGGATATTGAGAAAATTAGTCTCAATCAGGAACAGTGAAAAACAGTGATGACAACAAGGTAAAAGTCCAAGATAGGTTGAGGATTAGAGGATGCAGTTTAAAGGGTTTGTAGATATAAGTCATGAGATGCTCCAGTCAACTTTTCAGAGGTCCGCATGAAGATCTAAAGAAGTTATGGTCGTTCAAGTAGAACCAGCTCCGGTAGGTGTCCAGAGGTGACAAAGTGACACAGATAGGTCCGGTGAGGTCCGGTAATGCATTATCCCATTCTACGGATTTGAGGTAGTGTTGAGGACGTCCCTGAGAAGTATCAAATAGATTGGTTCGTGGTTTGAAGGTCTAGAAGAGCCCTTTTATTTGTGACAGTAATGACAGACTGTGTTCTTGAAGCTCCGGATGAAGGAGAGAAGAATGCTAGTAGGATGATGAAGTGCGGATGTTCTTGGTGATTCAGGGAAGGTTATGATGATCGTTGGATTATGTCCAGTTCATGTTGGTGGTCCGCATTGAAGTAAGAGTTTGCATTTGAAGAATTACCACCAAATATTGGTGTTCTTCTTGAGACTGGCCGACCGAATGTTTTACACATCTTGCGAATGATCTTGTAGGTGTTTGCCGACTTAGATGATTGTTCCTAAGTTGATGCCTTGTATAAATAAAGGATTGTGAAGTCATTTGGAAGTGGGACTTGTGTGATGAGTGTGTGGTAGGGAGGAGAAGTGCGAAAGGCAGAGCATAAGTTTTTGGGCTTTAATGGAACTGATTCAAGCATGGTGAAGATGCTATTTTCCAGTTCATAAAGGTGATACTTATTTCTTTGTAGACAGTGTGTCTCTTGTAGGCAGTGAGCCTCTTGTGAGCAGTGTGCTTGGGCAGTGAGCCCTAATTGGCATGTGCCATTTGTTCTTTTCTATTCTTCTAATAGAGAATACATTCTTGGGTTAATCACCCCGTGGTATTTCCCTTAACTGGGATTTCCACATCAAAATCTTGGTGTATTATGTGTTGATATGTTTCTGCTTTTGATTTGAATGCATTATGGTTCATGATTAATATTCTGCTAATCACTAAAGAAGATTCAAGTGTTTAATTTGAGAAAATTTTGTACAACTAATTCACCCCCCCTCTCAGTTGTATGCCCTAAGTCTAACACACCGACAGTGGAAGTCTTATCGACTAAGGCTCCCCATCATATTGGTATCAGAGCCAGCGAAAGCTCTGGGCGGAGGCTTTGTGTATATTGAGTCTATCACTAAGAAGGCAGATGAAGAGTTGCTCATGCCATCTAGTTGCGAGAAGGAATAGGATTCTTGTAGTCTGTGGGCAGATGATGATGAGGTTTGTCATGACCCTTGACCAATAGACATTTGGCTAGAAGAGGGTGCAGAGTGAGGCCACTATGAGAGAGAGTGGTAGTGCATCTCCAGGATCTATTGTTGGACAAGAGGAATGAGTCTGTGAAGTAGCGTGTAGGATGGATAGCTGATTGAGCATTGTGTTGTAGTCGAATTGAGGATTTGCAGAAGTGTTGGCGTTTGTGTGTTGTCTATGAATGTTTATGTCAGATAGAGAAAGTGAAGGAGAGGCTAGCAATATGCCTCCAAAGGGGATGACCACCGAAGTGGTCAAGAAATTTAAAGAGATGGAAGAGATGATCAAAACTGGAGTCAGGGAAGCACTCCAAGAAGAATTGAAGGCAATGAAGATAGGTAAAAGGATAGATGAAGGTTCAGATGAGGAAGAAGAAGAGGCAGCGATACCGGCTAAACAAAAGTAATTCCTGGAAGCCATCAGGGCAATTGGTAAGGACTCTTCAGAGGCTCGGATAGATGTCCCCATGTTCAGTGGGAAGATGAATGCTAATGAAGTTATGGAATGGATTGAGGCTCTAAACAACTACTTCGAATACAAGGAAGTGCCTGAACGTAAGAGAGTTAAGTTTGCAAAAACTAAACTCAAAGGTGCTGCACTTAAATGGTGGAATTACACCTAAGGAGAGAGGGTAAAGAATGGGAAGATTATGATCTCTTCGTGGAATAGAATGCTGGAGAAGATCAAGTTCTAGTTCCATCCATCTGACTACGAGGTACAGATTTATAGGAAAATACAGAACCTCAAACAAAAAGATATGGATGTGGCTACTTACACCGAGGAGTTTCACAAATATACTCTTCGTTGTGGGTACATGGAGGATGAAAAAGCCAAGGTAGCAAGGTATCTAAATGGTCTGAGGATCAATATTCAAGATGAGATAAGTTTATTTACACCTGAAACTGTGGAAAAATGCTTTCAAGTAGCATTAAGAGCTGAAGAGAAGCTAAAGAGGAAAGGTGAGCAGCAAAGTAAAGGAAGAGGTGACAAAAATTTTAGAGGTAGTTTTGGAGGTAGAAGTCCTGACCAGAGGCCTAGTGGTGAGTCTAGCCAAGAAGAGAAAGTTGGAGACTCAAGTAGTAGAGGAGGCTACTGAGGAAGAAGGCCAAATGAAAGAGGTGGAACAAATGGATCAGGTAGAGATTCCAAGTTCTCCAATATGAGATGCTATACCTGCAATCAGATAGGGCACCCAGCTTATAAGTGTCCAAAGAAGGCCTCAACTTCTCATGGCAATGAGAGAAGAACCACATTGACTCAAGAGGATGCAGGGAGTGTGACATCTCCTGAAGTGAATTTGACATCAGAAGTGGGAGAAAATTTGATGATCAAGAGGACGTTGCTCAAAGAACCAGTGCAGACTGAACCATCATAAAGGAGAGCTCTTTTTAGGATCAATTGCAAAAGCAAAGGTAAAATATGCAAGGTAGTCATAGATTCTGGTCAACAGATAATATGTTGTCTAGGGAAATGGTGGATAAATTGAACATAGAAAGGATTCCTCATCAAACTCCTTACAGAGCATCTTCAGTAAGTGATAGTCAATCACTTTTGGTAGATGAACAGGCATATGTTGATTTTCAGATTGGAGAATATAAGGAGAGAATTTTATGTGACATTTTGCCCATGGAGTGTTGTCACCTACTTTTAGGTAGGCCATGGCAATTTGATAGGCAAGCATTATATGATGGATATGCTAACACATACACCATCAAGAAGGATGGAAAGACTTTCGTGATGACACCATTGCAAGAGGATGCTGAAGCAAAGAAGGCAGCCAAGATTATTTTGGTGGGTAAGAAAGAGTTTGTGAAGATGCATGAAGAAGAGACAAGGACAGTTGAGGATGTCTCAAGGAGCGGGGTTGCCAAAGATCACAGTTTGAAGGTGATTTTAGTTTTGAATGATGGAGATCAGATGGTGATGTATGAAATGGATCAGAAGGAGGTCAAAGAGTAGGTCTACAAGCAGCCACAAGTTGAGTGGAAAGAAGAAGATACTATCATAGTCAGAACTATTGTTTGTCCTCTAAAGCCCACAAGAGTTGAAGGACAATCATATTCTACCATAGCAGCAGTACAAGCAGCATCAATCAAGGTTTTGAATGTAGGTGTTCAGGCAGAGATGACAGTAAGGAAGAATGGTGAGCAAAGTATGGGTTTGTTTGCAAGCACTCACTCATGGCAAGGTGTGAGTAGAGCCTACAATGCTAGGCATGAGTTTTTGATTCCATGGAAGCAAGTTGCAGTCCAGAGATCGTGAGGAAGGCCTAATGCAGCGAAGGATGACGGTGTTGCAAGACACAGAATCAACTCATGGGACATGAGTTCTTTTCTAGGTGGGGTGTATGGTGCAGGAGCACCTAACACAAGGTGGCCTCCATGAGGCATTTAAAATCATGTTTTGTTTAGGAAATAATGTTTGCGTTGTAATAAGGTCAATTGACCTAATGCATGTCATTTCTATTTGTATCTAGACCTAGAACAAACTTTGTAAGTCCCAAGTACTTAGTTTGTATTTGTCAAATTGTTAGTGGTTAGACGGTTGGTCTCCCAGCTGCTTGGAATCAGTTAGTTTTCTCCCAGCCACTTGGAATTAGTCTCCTAGCCACTTGGAATGGGTTGGTGTTCCTCAGGACAAGCTTATAAGCCCCAGAGAAATGAATCAAATGCATATAGATTAGAGATAAGATTGTAATTAGATCGAAGAGGAGATTGAATGTAATTGTGCATTGTGTTAAGGAGAAATCGAACTGTTCTGTTTCGTCAATCTATTTTTCGTTCTCTGTAATTACCAATTGCATAGCTGTAGATTTCTTTCCTTTTTGTATTTCCATTGTTGTGATATGGCAATGTGAAGCATTCCACTAATAAGATTTCTATCAAAATCAGTGGAATGGCTTCGTTGTACAATATGTGTTTTTTGTTTCCTATTTTGTTTTCCTGTTCAACGGGGCAAATGTTCCAAACTAAGGAGTGTGCACAGTAGGTCACCTAGCATCTCCATGTGTTAGGGTTTGACTAGAGGAGTTGGAGCTATTATCGGTGAGACAGAGGCCATCAAAAAAGTATTCCTCACTTAGAGTGACGAGGATAGTCTGGACGAAGGGAGGTTTGAGCCGCTGAACAGAAGTCGCGGCCTAAGATTTAGATCGGGGTGACAAAGTACATCGGGTAGGTGATTTGGTGTTGGGCTGACAAGGTTGGTCCTACCGATCGAGGGTATCTGAGTGACAAGGGACAATTTACACTGACAGAGATCCATTGGGAAGAATCGGTGTATCGGCCTAGCGAAAACTGGAGTTCGCCAATAAGGTGAGTCATACCGATGACGGGTTGCATCAGCGTATCGACGGACCTTGGTCAGAGTTCACCACCAGTGGAAGTCTTACCGACTGAGGCTCCCCATCATAAGATAAATGATAAGAGAAATTAATTAAATAAATAAAATTTATTTAATTAATTAGAAAGTGGGTTTATGAAAGGAATTTTTAATTAAATAAATAATTAAAAATAGATATAAAGAAGATAATTAAATAATTAAATATTGTTTAATTATAGCTTAGAGGAAATAGAAGAAATATCTAATGAATTAATTAAATAAATATAAATTTATTTAATTAATAGAAGAAAATAGATATGTTAGGGATATTGCTCAAGTGTGTTAGACAAATGCAGATGGTGGATAATGTAATGTTTGATACTAATGATAATGAGTCAATTTTGGGTGTCTACAGTATATTGTATTAAATTAATCTCTATAATAGTAGTTCTACTTCTCATGTGCACCTGCGGTCTTGCATATTTGTCATGTGTTGATATTGATTTAAATATTTTTTATAGTTAGTTTTATATTTATTTTTTACATAAACTATATCAATGGTCTCCACTGTATTTCCTTCCAAATAAATATGTTAATGGTTTTACCTCTGTGTCCCTTACCTCCTTTCCACATAAAGACAAAAGGCACACATTTTAGTTAACCCACACCATTGGATCAAACTAAATCAACAGTTTATGGGGTTGCAAGGAGAAAATAAAGATGCAAAGATAAGGAGGCACCGCCATTGGTCATAAAAGCTTATGTGTCCACTGTCACTTGGGGGCATACAATCATTTTAATTTAAATATCCACAAACTTCAATGCATTGATGGGTCCACATGTATAAATTTATTAAAAGCCTATAGTACTAAACCCACATGTTTTACTTATCTCAGGCCGTCCGATCAAACTGCATCAACAGTTGTCGAGGCTCAAAGGTAGAATTGTAGGTTATCCAAGCAGGAGACAATGCCATTGGCTAGAAAAGGTGATATGTCAGTCCTTTGTCCCACAATATTAGGTGTATTGGTCATAGCTAGAGGTGTATGGGTCATAGATATAGGTGTATAGGTCATAGATATAGGTGTATGGGTCTTAGCTGCTGGGGCCTTCCTGTATAAATTTATTAACTTCTCGTAGTACTAAACATACATCTTTTTTGTCCTAGGTTGTCAGATTAAACTGTATCAATGCCTCATGGGGTTCAAAAGAGGAAATGAAGATTATACAAGTCGTAGACACTACCATTAGCTAGAAAAGGTTATGTGTCAGTCATCAAGTCTGTAGTATTACAGGTATTGAGCATTGCTACAGGTGTATAGGTCATACCCACAAGTGTATTCATAGAAGCTATAAGTGTATAGGTCTTGGCATGTCTAACCTATATAAATTTATTAAGATATTGTATATCTAAACAAACATCTTTTATTTATTCCAGGCCATCAGATCAAGTTGCATTAACACCTAGCAGGGCTTAAAGGCCGAAATGAAGATTACACAAGTGAGAAATAGCGCCATTGGATAGAAAAGGTGATGTGTGTGTCAGTGGGCCCGAAGTATTTGTTGTATTTGTCATAGCTGTTGGGCCACACTTGTAATGATTTCTTTATGCCCAGAAGTCATAATCAGCTCATATTAATCAATCAAAGCCACATGTTTTATGTATTTAGAATTGTTGGATCAAACTGTATCAATGGCTCACAAGGCTTCAATAAGAACATAAAGATGGTCAGAGCTAGGGGCAACACCATTCGTTAGAAAAAAGTGACGTGTCAAATGTCACATCCCATAGTAATTTCATATTAAATTAAATGTTCTTTATTATATATTTTAATAATTTTATAAACATATATTCATTATTATATTGTTCATTATTATTTTATATTGTTTATTATTTGATTATATTTAGGAGCCCATAGTATCAAAAAAATGTTGAAAGTTTTATTATTTCGCAACGTGCGATCAAACAACATCAACAGCTCACAATGCTCCAAGCATAAAACAAAGATAGTCAGAGCGGGAGGCCGTGCCATTGGTTAGAAATGGTGACGTGGCAATTGGTTGTGCATGGATTATTCTTAATTAAATGTAAATGATTAAATTAACACTTCAATTCTATGTGATAGAGATTAAATATTAAAATACATGTTGTCATCTTCTTTTTCTCTATAAGAAGTTCAATTTTCTTTATTTCATTTAGTAGCGACTGAATTTGCATCTTTGAGAACATTACTTTAACACTTTTTTAACAACGTTAGAGAAAGATGGCATCCTCAAATATGGAAAATCAAAGAGTTAGAGGAGCCCCATCAAAGAGAAAGAAGGCAACCATAAATTCCTATTTTAATCAACAACAACAATATTCTACAATAGGTGAGGGCCCATCAAGATTAAATAACGAGGAAAATTTACCTGAGATTGAGTAATTCTATTGGAATGACCTTGAGGATGAAGAGGCATCAAATGAAAATCCTGAAGGAGGTAGCAATGATGTGGTTCAATCTGGCAGTGAAAGCATGAAAATGTGGTAATGATCACACAGGGGAAAATGTCCATGGTACTGGTGGTGGTGAACCTGAGTTTGAAAGCCTTTTGAACAAACATAAAGCACATCAGTGGGACATGTCAAGAAATTTTCAGCTCAAATGGGTTTCTAAGTATCCGATCATTAAACTTGTGAAGAATGAAGATACAGAGGGCATGCCAACACCATGTTGCTGTAAGATTTGCAATTGGAAATTAAAGAAAGACAATACATTGCAAATGAAACTAGACATTATTGAGAAGCATGTAGGTAAATTTTATGAAAATGTAAATGTAAATGGAGAGTTGAATTTAGTGATGCACTAGAAAATGAAAGATGAATGCACTCATGCTCAGAATGTAGTCAAGTATGAAGAATATATGCAATCGCGAGCATGGCTTGCCACTATTGGAGGTTCCATATCTACTCTATTTGGAAAGGTCATCTAAGAGAGTCATTTATCCAAAACTATACAACTTGCATTTATATTCCATATTTTAAACAGAGGTGAACTATTGACAAACTTTTCAAAATATAGGAATTGAATGCAATTTATTGGAGTTCCCAACTTTCCACTCTCCCATTGGTCTATCAACAGTGGTTGGGAATGGGTTCAATGTCTGGTTGTGGTGGAGAGGCATGATATAGCATATAAATTGAGTTAGGTGACTTTCTTTTCCTTGTCTTTAGATGAGGTGATGGCCATTGACAATACTACTTGGGTGTGTATGCACATTTATATTGTAGAAAATTATTTTCACCAGCCTCATCTACTTGCATTTCATAAAATGAAAGAAAATTCTACCTCTCTTAACCTTATGGAAATAGTCAAAAATAGCCTGATTGATATTAGAGGCCTGGATGATTTAGAAATCATAAGGAAGCTAGTCTATGTTGGTGCAGATGGGGCATTGATCATGCAGGGTCACAAAAATGGGCTTATTGTTAATTTATAGACATCATGTTCACTGTACATTATCGTCATACATTGCATGGGCCACATAATGAATTTAGCTTTTAAAATTATAAGCCAGCTTCAATTTGTTTCCAAAGTTGAAGATCTTGTATGCGAGGTGTATACATATTTTTGTAGAAGTCCAAAAAGATTTTTGGAGTATTAAAGAATTGCTAAAGGACTTACTCCAAGTATCAAGATACTTAAGGATGTGGATACTAGGTGGTTATCATTACACAAACTGACAAATAGATTATTCAAAGAGTACCAATCACTACTGGGTCTATTCTATGAAAATCGCATAGATCAGGCAAATATGTTGGCACTATTCACTGATGCCAAGATACTATTGACTCTATCTAGGATTCTTCCCTTGTTGGAAGAAATGAATGTTCTATCAAAGAAGGCACAAGACAAAACAATGTATACTGTAGAATACTCAAAGCTGTGGAAAATGGTATGTGTTGGCAAGAAATGAGAGGGATACCAGTCTAGAGATTTGATCCTCAGTCAAGTCTGTAAGTCTAGTTTATGCCCCAGTCAGAGAATGAGAGAAACATGAATTAATAGTAAGGAAATCTAATATGCGGTACCATCTAAGTAAAGAAAAACATCATAACACATATACAATGATATCATAATCCTTATATCTCCATTATATTCATTTCTCATTAACAGGTATACACATATCCATACCGATAGATCTTAGTCTTTGCCTTATGCATCTATCTCATCATACACTATTCCTCCCTTTCACTCTTCCACTCTTATTATGCTTCTTCAGATCATCATGTTTCATCATGCTCTTCTCCCTCACATTCATCTTCCTTATATAGCCTTTTAATACTCTTTTGTTAGAAAGAAATGTAGAGGAGATACTGGTCCAGAGATCTGGTCCTCAATCAAGTCTTTGTAGTCATTTTATACTCCAGTCAGGTAGCTAGAGATTGACAACAAAACATAAAGAATAACAAAACAGATCATCACACATACATCACAATAAGATAACACACATGATTACCCGGTACTAGTAGATTTCCATATATATATATATATGGAGGAGATTATACAATATGCAGAGGCCGAAAGCCAACAAAAGACACATCCCTATGTAATAGATATAGTATATATAAAGACATGAGATAGTAGAATGTAGTAAGTAAGCATGATATATATATATATATAAGCGGCAATCAGATGTATACATCCATTGTTCACCCTCCGGCATAGTTACATACATGACTTCTATGTCATGGCTTACATCGGAATATACTCATATTCTCCTATCATGCTTACTACATTCTATTATCTTAGGTATCTTTATATTTACTATATCTATTACATAGGGATGTGTCTTCTATCTACTTCCGGCCTCCGCATATTGTATAATCTCCTCCAGTCGGCTCTATTCTCTGTCAAGTAACCTGCTAACATCTTTCATGGTGTCTTTCCTTTGTCTTTTCCTAAATACTCTTAATTAACTCCCTTCTACGAATTCACCCTTTCCTTTATGATATTTACCCATATTAAGGCTTATTAAGGTGTGTTAGGGTGTGTTTAAGTCTATTTAAGGTCTATATGACCCATAAATGGGTCTAGGGATAACCCGAATGGTACTGTAAACCCTTTGCGGCATATGATAATGTCATATAAGGTACAGTGGTGTCAGTCAATAATAGTCTCATTACAATATTTCTTTTGTTTGTTTCAGTCAGTAATAGTCTCATTTTAACCCACCGTATTTTGCCACGTGATCATATACACATGGGCCCCAAATCAAATACGGTGATGTGGGAATGGAATAACACCATGGGATTCATACCATAATCTCTACTTGACCCAAATTACTTCCATACACTCTTAGTTCTTAGCGCATAATATGAAATCATTGGAGCAAGCTCCCAGACTTTTATACAATCATTCTTCATGCAACCCAGTAACATAGTCTTCACTCTATTGTCTCCAGATATAATTTGTTGGCCGTATGTGTTGTCATTGATGTCAACATAGCAACATACATTGATTCCAACATAGCATACACTAATGTCAACACTATCATAAGAGTAAGAGAATGTTCATGGTTGGATGTCATGCTCCTAAGAAAGAGAAAGCTCATCATTGGAGATCCTAAAAGTTACATTCCTAATCAAAGTAGAGTTGAGTTTGAAGCCTGATCAACATGAATTAGAAGAATCAAGTTATGTTGTTGATGCTGAGGATTTGTTCCTATTTTGAAGCATGTTGCATGATCATTCTTATTGATCCTAAGTTGTATATGGTGATGCATAGAAGATTTGGCCTCTAGAAGCAGGTTGAAGACAATGTGGGTTATGTGAAGATGTTTCTAGCATGACAATGAAATGTTATGCATTCCTCTAATT
This sequence comes from Cunninghamia lanceolata, assembly GCA_027924645.1. NCBI lineage: Eukaryota > Viridiplantae > Streptophyta > Pinopsida > Cupressales > Cupressaceae > Cunninghamia > Cunninghamia lanceolata. The sequence continues at coordinate 2,947,415 of BSBN01000905.1, forward strand.
TTGAAGCTATGGTCTTGTAGTTCAAGAGTTAAGTTGAGCATGATGTAAATATGCTAAATCCTACATTTTAGAGTGTTTTTTTTTCCATAGTGAAAGACATAAGTGACTAAGTTCTGGTTTAGGCTCTGACAGTGTAATGTGATGTTGAAAGGTGAATGGAATGCTCCGCATTCCTCTACATTTGTAGATATGGCAATGTGGTTTTGTATATGTGTTTAGAAGGTGGTAAATGTGTGTTGTGTGGTTATACAACATGCCCCATTTTGCCTTGACAAAACAAGAACCCAACTTTTTCTAGCTGCTTTGGCTTGTTGTTTTTCTGCTTTGGGTGGTCTGGTAAAATTAGTCATGAATGAACACCCTGTGGGGGGTGGATTTGTCCCCATGATGATGTCAATTATCAAAGTCAGTATTTCACATTATTAACCTCATGGTTGGAAAATACATGAAATTCCAAGCAGGTTTGCCCTTTGGATCACCTCAAAATTCTCTAAGGGAAGAAAGTTATGTTAAGTCAAAGTTTGGTCAAACCTGATATCCAAATAGGGGGGGTCTGATCAAGGGGGTAAATCATAAAACACACAATAACAGAAATTGCACATAGAAAATAGAATGATATTTTATTAATATGGGAAAAACATTACATTACAAAAGCTCAAATACAATCAGAAGATGAATCCCCTACAGGCTGCAACATATTACAGCTCCCTTTCTCAAAACTCTAGAATCTTTAGCCTTCTGTAATTCCCAAATTAGCTAGGGTTTCTAATTTCCTACCTTTCTTGACTCTACACCTTCCCCCTTAAATCTACTACCCTAAGGGTTCCCGAAAGTGGTTATATACAGCCCTTTTTGGCGACCACTGGCTTAATTTTGAAATTTGCATCTCCCTCCAAAAATAGGTCAACTTCGTAGGGCCATAACTTTCGATCCGACCATTGGATTTTCAATTATAATACTTTTTCGGAAAGCTCTCGAAAAGACAATGGTGTGCCAAGTAGTACCAATAAGTAGACTACTTGGGTTTCCCACCAAATTTTAGGCCCATCCGGAGCCTCTAAGTGCCTCAAATTTGACTTTGAATATTTCAATAGGATTTTTGGAATTTAAAATTTTAATATCTCACAAATGACAAATGATATTGAAGTGATTTCTTCACCATTCTAGAGGTCTGTGTAAGATTTTGTATCCAACCGTGCACAAATGCAAACTTACTAAAAATAGTAACCCTGCCAAATTTAGCCCTTATTGAAAAGAAACAACATTTCTTTTTTTGGTTGATGCAAGATTGCTCTTACACCCTAGATGCTCCTGCATCAGACACCTAGGGTAATTTGAAAAGTGACCCTGTCACTTCTCATGTGTTAGAGGGAAACCAAAACGATTAACCTCAGTCTCAGATAACCATGATGAATCTTCAACAGGCCTTCCTTTCCATTTCACCAAGTATTCTGTATACTGCCTGTTTCTTGTACTCTTACCCACACGGCTATCTAGAATGTCCTCTATCTCCTCCTTCTCTGAAGTAGATGCTAGAATGTCCCACTGTGTTCTTTTATTAAGTCCATCATCATGATACTTTGTTAGATCTGAAATGTTGAACACTGGTGAAATATTGATGTCATTAGGCAACTCTACTTCAAATGCATTTCTTGAATCGTGCTTCTTCAGGATTCTACATGGTCCAAATTTCCTCATCTTCAGCTTATTATATGTACCAACTGGAAATCTTTCTTTTCTCAAGTGAACCATGACTTCATCACCCTCTTGAAACTCCTTATGCCTCCTCTTCTGATCAGCCTTAGCCTTGTATTGAGAATTCATCTTATGGATATGCTTTCTTATCTCTTCATGCAAATTCTTCATGTGCTCAGCAAAATTTTCAGCTTCGGCACTACTCTTCTCCCCTTTATCCATCCTCGTCAATTCAGAAGCAGTTCTTGGGCTACTCCCATACACAACTTGGAATGGAGATTTACCTGTGCTCCTATTGACAAAATTGTTGTAAGCAAATTCTGCCCGTGGTAAAATCAAATCTCATCCCTTGGTCTTATCTCCTACTAAGCATCGTAGTAGGTTACCCAAACTCCTATTCACCACTTCTGTCTGTCCATTAGTTTGTAGATGGTGTGCAAAACTGCACTTCAAATCTATCTTCAACTTCTTCCACAATGTCCTCTAGAAATAACCAACAAACTTGGTATCTCGATCTAAAACTATGCTCTTAAGTAGACCATGTAGTCTCACCACCTCCCTGAAAAATAACTCTGCAATGTGAATAGCATCATTAGTCTTCTTGCAAGGAATAAAATGGGCCATCTTTGAGAATCTATCCACCACCACAAAAATGGAATCATGCCCTCTCTATGTCCTTGGTAAACCAAGAACAAACTCCATACTAATATCATCCCATGGCTTCTCTAGTATAGGTAATGGCTGATATAGCCCTGTATTTTGACTTGTTCCTTTTGCCATTTGACACACTCTGCAACTCTGCACAAATTTCCTCACATCTTGCTGCAGTTGTGGCCAGTGATAATGTTCACCAACAATAGCAATGGTCTTATCACGACCAAAGTGTCCAGCTAATCCTCCACTATGCTTCTCCTTAATCAAGTTCTCTCTCATGGAACTCCTTGGAATGCACAACTGGCTTCCTTTAAACAACATGCCATCTTGGATTATGTAATCCAACTATTTTGTCTAGTCCAAAGTAACAGGTTCCAAACAAGCTTTCCAAACCTTTGCAAAATCTAGATCTTCAGGATACAAACTTTTGAGTTCATCAAACCCAACAACCTCTATCTTCATTTTTGTCAACAAATTTTGCCTTCTGCTCAAGGCATCTGCAACCCTGTTAGACTTCCCACTCCTGTGCTTCAAAGTGCCTTTGATTTAACTTTCCTTGACTATTAAGATACTGCAAAGCCAGATGATCAGTATATAAAACAAACTCTTTTGGCAACAAATAATGTCTCCATTTCTTTAAGGCCTGGACTATTGCATAAAACTCTTGATCATAAACATAATACTTTTTCTTGGCATCATTAAGCTTCTCACTAAAATAGGTAATGGGCTTACCTTCTTGACTTAGAACAGCTCCTATACCACTACCACTAGAATCACAATCTACCTGGAATACCTTATTGAAATCTGGAAGTGCCAACACAGGTTGTTCTATGACTTTCTGCTTCAATGTATCAAAGCTCTTGTCTGCTCCTTTAGTCCATCTAAACTCTTTTCTATCCCCTCTCATTGTCTCAGTTAGGGGTGCACAAATGCTACTAAAATTCTTGATAAACTTTCTGTAAAAACTTGCCAAACCATGAAAAGATCTTACCTCAAAAGCACTCCTTGGCGTAGGCCATTCAATGATAGCCCTCACCTTCTCTGGGTCCATCTTAAGACCTTCCTCTGAGACAACAAATCCCAGGTATACCAACTCCTTCTTTGCAAAACTACATTTTTTCAAATTGATCAACAACTTCTCCTCCCTCAGCTTCTCTAAAACTCTTCTGATATGCATCAAATGCTCATCCCAAGTCTTACTGAAAATCAAAATGTCATCTAAATAAACAATAACAAAACTTCCCAAAAATTCCTTCAGTACCTCATTCATGAGCCGCATGAATGTGCTTGGTGCATTGGTTAGCCCAAATGGCATGACTAACCACTCATACAAACCCTCCTTTGTCTTGAAGGCTGTCTTCCATTCATCTCCTTCTCTGATTCAAATCTGGTGATACCCACACTTCAGATCAATCTTTGTGAAGTACTTGGCTCCACCCAAACAATCCATTATGTCAGCCATTCTCAGCAATGGAAATCTATACTTGATTGTGATCTTGTTGATGGCTCAAGAATCTGTACACATCCTCCACTCTCCATCTTTCTTTGGTGCTAGTACTGTAGGTACCGCACATGGACTTAGGCTCTCCCTTATCAGTCCCTTCTTTAATAGCTCATGAACTTATCTGTTCAACTCTTCATTCTCGGCCGGAGTCATTCTATGGGCTGCCTTATTTGGCAAACTAGCTCCTGGTATCAAATCCATTTGATGACTTATCTTCCTCATTGGTGGTAAACCTTCTGGTACATTATCAGAGACAATATCTTGAAATTCTTCCAACATTTCTGAGACTTCTGCTGGTACATCTTCACATTTCTCTTGACTAATCTTAGGAATCAATGCAAAGCAATGACGCTCATGCTTCATACCCTCCAAAAACTTTCTACCATCTACCAAGCAAATTCTAGCAGTACTACATACGTTTTCTTCCACCTCCTTCAAGGGATTCAACTTATGACAGACTCCATCCTTTGTTAGGGAGTATGTGTTTGCACGGCCATCATGGACAACGCTCCTATCATACTGCCACGGCCTCCCCAATAACATATGACATGCATCCATCAGTATGATGTCACACAACACCTCATCATGGTAGTCACCAATCTTGAACTTCACTAAACACTGTTCATTGACCAAATCTCTATGGTCCTTCTACAACCATGTAATCCGGTATGGATGAGGATGTTTTCTTCTTGTCAACTTCAACTTGTCAACCATCTCCTCTAAAACAAGATTATTAGTGCTTCCACTATCAATAATATATCACAACACTTACCTTCACATTTGCACCTTGTGCGGAATAAACTCTTCCTCTGATTGGGTTCTTTCTCCTCATTCAACAAAGTTCTTCTGACAACTAGGGTTTCTCCCCTTTCTGCATCTTCGAAACGCTCAAACTGTGCATCTTCATCCACATGTACAACTCGTGCATTACCTTCAGGTCTTCTATTCATCCTTCCTTGATGTTGCGGACACTCGTATACTCGATGCCCTTCTTCTCCACATTGGAAACATGTTCCTCTGAAACCTCCTCTTCCAAGTCCTTGCCCAGGTCTACCTCTTCCTCTTCATCTTTGTTCACCATTATTCTGGTCACGAGGGTGGTAGGTATCATCTCCTCTCTGATTTCGACTGGTTCCAGCTTCTTCACTTTTCTTTGGTTCTTCATTTTGGCCTCCATAGGGTCTTCCGCCAGTCCTTCCGCCTTGACCTCTTCCCCTTTGCTTGCTTTCAAATCTCTTATTCAGCTTCTCTTCCATCTTTAGGGAAAATTGGTACGCATCTTCTATGGTGGTCATTCTGACTAGGCTCAACTCTTCTTGAATACTTGGCCTCAACCCATTAATGTAACAGGCCACCTTCTCCTTGTTGGCCTCTCCATGGCATGTCCTGATAGTGATCTTATAAAAATCTTCTGTATACTCCTTAACAGACTTGTTACCTTGCTTCAATCCTTGCAGCTTCTTCAACAACTCCATCTCATAGTCCACAAGAATGAACTGCTTCTTCAATTTCTCCACCATCTGATCCCATCTGGTAATCTTTGCTTTTCCTCTTCTATTTCTCTCTAACTGGATCTCCTTCCATCAAATACTAGCATGGCCCTTCAACTTTGTCTTTGCAAACTTGACTCGTTCAAGGTCTTCCACATCTTCATACTCAAAATACTCCTCCATATCATTGATCCAATCAATAAGTTGTTCCAGATTCAAATCTCCAGAATAGGTAGAAACTTCGATCCTGGGCCTCTTTCCGATCTTTGAAATGACCCTCAACAACCTAACTTTTGCAGGATCTCTCGCAGCTTCTTGTTCTTCCTCAGATAGCTCTTCTTCAACTTCATCTTCGCTTTCCTCTCTCCTTCTCAGCTCAAACCCTCTTCGCAGCTCCTCTTGCAATGCATCGATTTGTCTTTGCAGGGCTCTAAAACCCTCTTCTGTCAAAGCATTCCTCCCACCATGGTTTCTTCGTGGAGGCATCTTGATCTATGCAGCAAACCCACAACCTCAGGTCCTGGTGCAACTGCCTCACGGTCGGCGATCTATCTACACACTCAGGAACCCTTGCTCTGATACCACTTGATCAAGGGGGTAAATCATAAAACACACAATAATAGAAATTGCACACAGAAAATAGAATGATATTTTATTAATATGGGAAAAACATTACATTACAGAAGCTCAAATACAATCAGAGGATAAATCCCCTACAGGCTGCAACACATTACAGCTCCCTTTCTCAAAACTCTAGAATCTTCAGCCTTCTGTAATTCCCAAATCAGCTAGGGTTTCTAATTTCCCACCTTTCTTGACTCTACACCTTCCCCCTTAACTCTACTACCCTAAGGGTTCCCAAAAGTGGTTATATATAGCCCTTTTTGGCGATCACCGGCTTAATTTTGAAATTTGCATCTCCCTCCAAAAATAGGTCCACTTCGCGGGGCCATAACTTTCGATTCGACCGTTGGATTTTCAATTATAATACCTTTTCGGAAAGCTCTCGAAAAGACGATGGTGCGCCAAGTAGTACTGATAGGTAGACTACTTGGGTTTCCCACCACATTTCAGGCCCATCCGGAGCCTCTAAGTGCCTCAAATTTGACTTTGAATATTTCAATAGGATTTTTGGAATTTGAAATTTTAATATCTCACAAATGACAAATGATATTGAAGTGATTTCTTCACCATTAGCTTCAATTCACCATTCTAGAGGTCTGTGTAAGATTTTGTATCCAACCGTGCACAAATGCAAACTTACTAAAAATAGTAACCCTGTAAAATTTAGCCCTTATTGAAAAGAAACAACATTTCTTTTTTTGGTTGATGCAAGATTGCTCTTACACCCTAGATGCTCCTGCCTCAGGGTCATATTTCAAACATCAGTCATTTTAGATAAGATCACCCTAATATCGTATTATCACTCGATAATCACTTGGTCCACGAAGTGCGGATGTCAACTTTAAATGAAGAGCTGATATCTACCCGTCAAACAACTTCATATAGCTTGCGAGGGTCATATTTTTAATATCTGTCATCTTACGAATATCACCCTCTTCACAAAATATCACCCTATGCCAATATGATAGTGACATCATCTAAATCCAACGAATGAAGTTACCCTGATGATGACGTCATCATTCCATTTTACCTTGCGGAGGTATATATCCAATGCCCACCACATTCAATAACATGATGGTGACGTCATTGAAACATAACGCTTAAACAAAGTCATCGACACGCTAATGTCATCCTGATCTTTTCCCAAAGGGGTTCATTTTATTCACGGGGTCATATTTTGAACATCCCCTAATCTTAAATTCATGACCCGATATACACGTGGTCAATGTTGACCACATCACCTGATTCTTTTGCATTAGTTTTTCCGCTTAAGGGTAGGGGGTCATTTTATCCAGAGGGGGTCATATTTTGAACATCACCTGATTTGTCAAAGATCACCCCCTTTCCCTGTTTCCTGACATTAAACACACTTAAATGTGGTAGATAGATTCCCGTCGATTACGAATACAAATCAAACAATTGGCATCATCCATGGATTCTCTGCAGAAGATCAACGGATTTAATCCATCCCAATGTAGTTTTACCATAATTTCCCCTATGGATACATTTAAAGGTAACTTTCCAAGGTTATTTTCATTTACCTTGTGAAAAAACAAGAAATTATAGAGCAAAGAAGTCAAACCCTCATACAACTACCTGTTAACAGAACTGGTGATCTTTAGCATTTGCAGCCCTTTTCTGTAATCACCCATCTAACCCAGGAGGAAAGAACTATTAGGTAAGTGATTGAAAAACCCTCCTGTTGTCATTTTTTGCATGTTTAGGTAGAGTTTATTCTTTCTTGGGGTTTGACTTTGTAAATATGCATATCATGATGAAATATAAGATGATAGATATAGTATGCACGATGTTGTAAAAATATATAATGTTGTATGAATGCATATGGATATTGTATGGTAAGACAAACCATATTTATTGCAGGAGTCCATGGCAGATCTTAGAAGGAATAGGTCTGATTCAGAGTTTCTTAAGCCTATGTTTGTTCAGCTTGAGGGGGTACAGTTTAAGTATGGCATCATTGGTGATACTCACTAGGGAGATACGGACTTGGCATTATGGTCAACAAGAATAGATCATGATAAGGATAATACCCTTCTGGATGCAATATATGTTTTAGGAATGTGGCATGCATTCGGATTTCTGTATGCCATGGAGACCCCAAAGCTGGTAGTGGAATGTGCCAGGAACTATAACCCTGAGACCAGATGGGTGGAGAAGCATGGAAGAGTATATGCAGACTTTTCAATTAAGGGCATCACCTCTACTTTTAATTTGCCAGTTGGAAAGAAGGTGGTCAGTGTAGATCTACGTAAGTTGGACACAAAATAGAACAACAATAAGAAGAGTGCAAGGAAGAGGATGTATCAGTGGAGGTCGAAGAGCAACACCTACACTGCCTCAGCTAAATTGCCCGTACACTTATATAAATTTGATTTTGATGATGAGTACCAGTACATGATTGCCCTCCTAAGCAGGATGACAGGTAAGCTTCATGCAGGAAATTTTGAGAATTGGATGTTTGGAATCATCCAGATGGTCCTATACACAGATAATAAGTCATTATGGGCCAAGGTCATCAGCAATGCACTAGATGAAGGGATGAGGAACCTGGGAGGCCAGGCATGCATGTTTCATATGACCTCATATGTTGTGTACTCATGACGGTCGTAAGTGTCATAAGAGCATCTGTCATAGCCCATTTTGGAAATAGGTGACCTCTTTGGGATGGAAGCTATGGATAAGTGTTAGGCACATTCTACAATGTTGACCAAGTGTCCTTAGGCATGGGTTTTGGTCCATGAAGCCATGTTGGACGCCCATCCCAAGATAGGTCCAATATTGCCTTATTTTCTTATATAAAAAGGTGCTTGGAGATGGAGTTTGTATCACAGGTTTACAGGTGGGTAAAAGCACAAAGTTGTGTCACACTTTTATAAAGGACATGGCCCATGTTTATCCAACTTTTAAACTTGAATCACTAAAAAGTGACATATGTTTTGAATTTTGAAATGATGTAAACAAATAAAATATATATATTTTAGTATATTTTATGTTTGTATTTTTTGAAAAAATTAAAAAAATTATTTGAATATAGTTTTTTAATAAATTGACACTATAATTTAGTTGCTGATAAAATGTTGAAAAATAAAGTTACATGAGACGTCAATCTTTATATAATAAATTTTATTTTTTTTTCTTCAATTTTTTTGTGTATTTATAACTTGAAACTTTAGTGCATGGATATATTTTTTTCCAATTTTGATAAATATATATATTTTTAAATAAATAATAAAATGTGTGTATTAAAACGTAGTTGTTTCCATTCGACGTCAACTTTCATATTAACTATTTATCTAAAATAGAAAAAAATTATACCATCTTGATATAGATTCTTTTATCTAGTGCATCATATTTTTTTCAATTTTTTTTAATAAGTTTTACTATTTTTCCTTGACATGGTAATCGACCTAATGCTCTGTGCAGATAACCTACTTTTAGTGAAAATAGAAACAAAACTATAAATAATAATTAAACTATTAATATATATATATATATATATATATATATATATATATATATATATATATATATATATTTGAAAACTAAACTTATTGATCTACAAAAGGGTATTTTTTTTTAAATGTTATTTACACGAGTAGAAGTTGTTGAAATATCAAGTTTTTCAAATAATTTTATTTTTTTGGTAAATTGGCCTCATAGTGGTGCTACATATGCATTTAGTCAACAATTTTAGTTGAAAAAGTTGTGGACATATCTAATTTAGCTAGAATGAATCTTACAAGATCATATGTTTGACAAAAATTAATTTTTAGTTAGAAATACTTAAATTCACTTGTGCTGATAAGTTGGTTGAAAGTGTGACACAACTTTGTGCTTTTACCCAGGTACTGTTATGCTACCGGATTGACTCCAGACACGAGTGTCGAATACCATTGAAGCTTGCATTACAAATGTATTGTAAACAACTTTCAGATTTGTTAATACATTGTGCAAGTTTTTGAGTGGGGTTTTTCACCTGATACGGGTTTTCCCCACCGTAAATCTTTGTCTCTCTTCTTCTGTCTTCTTTTTGGTTCTTATGTATTGTTGTAGTAACTCTGTTAGATGTTGTATGTTGATGTAGTGGTAAGAAATAAATTGAATTTGTATAGCTCTCCCCTCATTAGATTAGTGTAGGAAGCGATTTCCGCACACCTAGCTTCCTTTCAATATTGCATTTCCTACACTCCCTACCTATCCTACATATCCTGCTCAACAACAAACTAATGGAGCCATGATACCTCTAGCTATAATGCCAAGCCCTTTACAGATACCTCCACTCAGTATCATGCCACCTCCCAATGGAAATGGTCAAATGTTACAATATCCAAGACATACATAGGGACCTCAGGTTGTGGAACAGTCTAACAACAATAATAATGGATCTTCCTTTCTCAAACCTCAAACAAAGAATGTAGTAGCCAAAGTTTAGGAAGAAAAGGAAGAAATTAAAGAGATATTAGCACAGTTGAGGAAACTCACTACTGAGATCACTCATTTGAGGAGTCAAAATTTCTATTCTCAACCAAATCAGAATAGAGGATATGCCAATGATAGACCTAATTATCCTGATAGGGGATACAATAACAATTACAATAACAATGGTAACAACAATCCCCCTAGACATCCTAGAGTGTGGAACACTAGGCCAAACAATGGTTCTTTGCCATCACCCTTAGACAATCAGCCTCCTAGTGAACCTGGCAAAGGTAGCTCTTACAAACTGGTGTAGGATACATAATACCAATGCTCATGTAGAGCTAGATTGTCCTCAATTTAGGATAGCTGCCAGTAAATTCCAAACTGAAGTATCTAATACTTCAGGTAATCCACCTTGTGTTGAAAGAAATGAAATTGTCCCCTATGGATATGATTCTACTCTAGTGCTAGAAAGTTTCATCAATCATCCTCATCAGCATACAATGTCACCTCATCAGAATTACACCTTAGCATGTGAAGAGTCAGCCATGGCTTTTGAGACAAATTATGTTTTTCCATTTGAAGATGAAAATGAGCCATCAATTGAACATGAAGAAGTACATGCTTATCAACATCAGTATCAAGGTAGGCATAATTACAACCTAAGGAATAACTCCAACCGACTTGCTGATCCTTTGACTACATCCTTGCCTCCAAATAATTTCAACACTCCTCCTAATCCTAAGGCAAGCAATAACCCTAATTTTCCTAAAGTTAATGCTCAATACTTAGCACCACAAAATATAGCACCAAAAGTTGGTAATCTGCCTCCCGAGTCTGATAAATTGGTCACATACTTAGCAAATGAAATGAAAAAGATCAAAATCAGCCTGTCATTGTCAAAACTACTCAAAACCCCTGTTAACAAAAAAGCCTTCATGAAATCCTTAGATGATCCTGCTCCAAAAGAGGATAATCATACCTTAGGTTAGACTGGGAATAAAGATCATGTTGTTAGGGATGTTAATGTTAAACACAAAGCTCCAGCCATTGTTCAAGCTACAGAGACTTCACACATGACTCTTTATAGAGATAAAACTGAGTCACCTCCTTTTCTCCTTACCATAAGGATGTTTAGCAAGAATTTGCATAATTGCTTAGTAGATTCAGGAGCATCTACCAATGTAATGCCCCTATCCATATGCAATGCCTTAGGGTTGCATCCTGCTAAGTTAGTGAAGAAAGTAACACAGTTAGATAAAATAGAGGTGAGTGTAGTAGGAGAACTAACTCACATCCATATGCAGTTAGCATCAAATCCAAGAATCCAATACTATATTGATATTCAGGTGGTAGATATACCTGATACCTATGGGATGCTACTTAGCAGGGATTAGTCAAAAACCCTCAATGGATACATGTCCATTGATTTCAGTCATATGTGGTTACCTTGGAAAGGAATACCTAATCAAATAAGGATATATGCTGAGCCTTGCATGAAACATATGATCACTAAATATAATAAAACCAATGAGATCATGTATGTAGATGTTGAACCCAGAGTTTATTCCATTAGACCCCAGACATTCAAGATAGAAGAGATCCTCATGTATGATGTTCATGTTCATAATGATAATCTTCAGGATGATAGAATAACTTTAGAGTCTGATTGTAACCCTGAAAATGAGAGAGAGGTAGATCACTTCAACAATTTTGAGATGCACTTGTCTAAAGAAGTGCAGCGTTGCCAATTGTTAAAAGTGCCTGTTTAGGATGTTCTAATTGAGGGATGGTGCAGGTTACATGATGAGGCACATTCTAAAAAGACTTGTGATGCTTGCTTAGACATGATGGAACTGGAACAAGCATGTAGTGAGGCATCATCATCATCATCCGGTGTAAGTTCTGTAGATAATGATAGTGATACTAATTTTTGTTTGTCATCTATAAGAACAGAAGAGAGTGCATATCATGATGAAAGTCCTATCTAGATGATGGAAGAAATACTAGTATGTAGCAAGGGTAGTGCTAAGAGTAACAAGAAAATCACCCCAGGAAGTGATTGTTTAGTAGAGTCAGACTATGAAATCTCTGATGAAGATAGAGGCAGTAATTTTTCCAAGTTTGAAATTTTTTTATCAAAGTAGATTCAAAAGATGATACAGCAGCAAAGATCTCCACATGATGCCCTAATTGAGGGATGGTGCAAGTTACATGAAGCACCACATTCAAAAACTACTTGTTCATTATGTTTGCATATTCTGAAGAGACAGATGTTGCCTAGTTTAAATGATTTTCCTTCTGATGGTAAAGAAGAAGGAATATCAACTTCACATTAGCCAAAAAAGGTGAAGTTTGAGAAAATTGAAACACCAAAATTGAAATGGATATCAAATGGTGCAGTTGCTAGAGCTAAAAAGAAAAGAGAAGGCCCAGACAAGCCTTTAACTGAAGATAAGCCATGGATCCTCAGGTTGATGGATCCAAATCAAAACAAGGGGCTAGAGTAGGAATAGATCTTGTTGATCTAGCTGGTAAATCCTACTTAGCAGCATATAGATTGCAATTCCCATGCACAAATAATGTGACAGAGTATGAAGCCCTGATTCATGGGATATTGTTTGCACTCAGAAAGAAAGTAAAGATTCTGCATGTCTATGGAGACTCAGAATTGGTAGTAAGACAAGTAAGAGGTATATATTCTTGTAATTACAAGAAGTTGTCTAATTACAAACATAGGGTATGGGATCTAATAGAAGATTTTGATGCATTTAACATCACCCATGTGCCTAGAGAACAAAATCACAGGGCAGATGCCTTGGCCCAAGACGCAAGTACTTTGGAACCATTGTCCATATCTGGTTTGAAGAGATTTTTAGTTGAATTAGTGTCAGGACCATCTGTACCACACAATGTAGTCAACCTTCAAGTGTTTGATGATGACTAGCATATTTTAGACTTCATATCCAATAGGGATGTCTTTGATGCACAGATCATATATGAAAGAAATGTGGAAGATCATATTTGGGAAGAAGAAGATATCCTAGAGTTGTCTAGCAACAAGATTCCTAAAGGAATGATAGAATTGGAAAGAGAATTTGATTTAGACAACATGCTGAAATAGAAAGATCTCCCTAAAGAAAATGGAGGGGAGTATTCACAAGTTAACATTGGACATGATGAAAAAATGAATGTCCTAATTGGAAAAGTGTGTACAGAAGAAGAAATGGAAGGGATAACCCAAGCACTTAAAGATTATATCCATGTTATTGCCTAGACATATGATGAGTTAAAAACTTATGATACATCAATCATCACTCATACTATACATTTAAAGCTAGATGTCAAGCATTTTAGACAGAAACATAGACCTGTTAATGCTTTGCTGGAGCCCATCATTTTTGAAGAAGTCAAGAAATTGCTTAATGCCAGGATCATATTTCCTATGAGACATTCTACATGGGTGGCAAACTTGGTCCTAGTAAGGAAGAAGAATGGTGACATTAGGTTGTGTGTAGACTTTAGAAATTTAAATTGAGCTTCTGAAAAGGATAACTATCCTTTGCCTTCTCTAGATGAGGTCTTGTAGATTGTAAATGGTGCAAAGATGATGTCATTTTTGGATGGTTTTTCAGGTTACAACCAAGTGATGGTAGACAAGATAGATAGATTAAAGACTGCATTCACCACTAAGTGGGGAATCTTCGCCTACAGGTGCATGCCTTTTGGATTGATAAATGTAGGAGCAATGTTTCAACGAGCAATGGATATAGCCTTCAAAGGACTAATTGGTAAATGCATAGTCATATACATGGATGACTTGACAGTTTTCTCTAAAGAGAGAGGGAATCATGTAGAAGACCTCAGGAAGGCACTAAAGAAATGTGAACATTATGTAATATCCCTAAACCCTAAGAAATACATATTTAGGGTAACCACAGGGAAGTTATTGGGTCACCTGATAACAGAGAATGGGATCATCATTGACCCTGAGAAAGTGGAATCAATTATGAAGATACAGCTTCTTGGAAGTAAAAAGGAGCTCAAATCTTACTTTGGTAAGATTAATTTTGTTAGGAAGTTTATTACTAGTTTTGCAGAAATTGTCAGACCATTGAATGCCATGCTCAAGAAGGATGCCAAAATTGAGTGGACACCTGAAGCTAGAGTAGCTTTTGAAGATATCAAGAAAGCCATATCTAATGCTCCTAGTCTAATTAGTCTAGATTATACCAAGGATTTTTACATTTACTCATTTGCTTCAGAGCATACATCTGTAGCAGTATTAACACAGAGAAATGAGGCTAAAGAAGAAAAGACTATAGCCTTCATGAGTTGTCCTTTCAGGGATGCAGAACTCAGATACATGGATGTTGAAAGACAAGCACTTGCTCTGGTTTGAGTAGTCAAGAAGTTCAAACATTACATCTTAAGAAGTAAGGTGATCGCTGTAGTACCAGATGCAGCAGTAAAGATGCTTTTAATGCAAAGTGAACCAGGTGAAAAGAGAGCCAAATGGATAACTGTCCTCTTAGAGAATGATATGGACATAACACCCATGAAATTAGTGAGAGGACAAGCCTTGAGTCAGATGATATCTGAAATTGATCCTAACATCATGAGCCAACAGTATGTCATAAATACAATGGAAGATGGAGAATGGTATTAAGACATCAGGCACATCTTGATTACTAGAAGATGTCCTTCAAGATTGGAGGCCTCACAAAGGAGATCCTTAAAAATAAGATCACAAAAATACATGATAAAAGGAGGAGTCCTTTTCAAGAAGAACTATGAGGGAATATATCTTAGATGCCTAGAAAGACAAGAAGCAAACAAAGTACTGACAAAATTACATAACAAGTTTGGAACTGCACATAGATCATACTTAGCTACCACTCATGCTATCCTCAGAGTAGGGTATTACTGGCCCACTAATTTTAAAGATATTGCTGAACACATCAAATGTTGTCATGTGTGTCAGGTTGCTGCAAATAGAGAAAGGTATGCTGCTCAGCCCTTGCAGCCAGTGATGGAGATGTGCCCATTTGCTCAATGGGGGATAGATTTCATAGGGCCTATCAACCCTCCATCATCTTCGAGCCACAAGTATGTGTTGACTATCACTGATTACTATACTAGGTGGACTAAAGCTGTCAGCAATAAGACATGCAATGCTAAGGATGTAATCAAGTTTTTGGAAAGCAACATAGTAACCAGGTATGGACTCCCTTATGCTTTAGTATGTGACAATGGGTCTGCCTTTGCTTCAATAAGATTATCAAGTTGGGCTTTTGACCATGGAATTATCTTGAAATTTTCCTCAAATTACTATCCCCAAGGGAATGGATTAGCAGAATCCACAAACAAGAATTTATTGAACATCATAAAGAAATTGATAGAAAAGAACCCGAGGGAGTGGAACACCCTATTAAAGTATGCCTTGTGGGTAGATAGAACCAGGATGAAGGCTGCATTAGGAAATTCTCCTTTTCACCTAGTATATGGGGTGGATCCCATCCTCCCTGTTAACCTAAAGATCCCCACATTGTAGTTTGCACAAGAATATCTAGGCACATATAACAAAAAAGAAGTCAGGTTGCTTTAGTTGATGCACCTAGAAGAAAAAAGGAATAAAGTAATTGATCAATAAGCTAAACATCAACCTGTTATCAAGCGTTGGTTTGACAAAAGAGCTAGAGTTAAGGCTTTTAGAATTTCAAATTTATTCCTTATGTGGGACAAAGCACATGAAAGGAAAGGAGATCATGGTAAATTTGATAAACTTTGGATAGGTCCCTTTCTTGTTTCAGAAATCCTAGGAGACAACACCTATAGGCTTAAGACTTTAACTCATGAGCATGTTCCATTACCAGTTAATGGATAGTTTCTCAAGCATTATTTTCAAGCCTGAAACAGTGTCATGTAAGTCATGTGTATCATAGTGTGCATATTTGTATAGTTGTTTGTACAGTTTGGTTTTGTTTTGTTTGTTTTCTTGTTGAGTTTTGTTTTGGTTAGTCAAGATGATGCAACTCATCACCCTAGGAAAATGACTAAATTGTTAAGATTCAAGTGATGAGAACAAATTCATATATAGGTTATGACTCATTTTGAGAAGTACTGGTGATCAGGTCTGTGATATCCTTTTCATCAGGGTGCCTTTTCTTGACCAAAGTGATTTTTTCACAATGACTCACCTAACAGCCTTGGCTTTGTGGAACACATAAGTATAGGTGTTAACTGAAAAATCTAAAGGGACTCCCTTGCTACCAATGCAATCTCCAACCTAAATCAGCAAGTGACCATGCCTTGCACATTAAGCTTACATGATGACATCATATGAATAGAGAGAATAAATATTAAAAATCCAAAAGAAATAAAGATTAGGCCATCTAAGTAACTCTACCGGGGCTATAGACGCCTGCTGGTAGTGGGGCTCTACTTAGGGGGATTGTATAGATAACCTTGTCAGGGCTATAGACGTCTGCTGGCAGCAAGGCTCTATCCAAGTTGGCTATGAGGGATGCTCCCAAACTATGTAGCTTAACATCAATTACTCATGTTTTCAACTTACTTTCAAGATGAGGATAATTAATCATTCGCACACACCTGATCCTTTGTTAGCATTGTTGCCATGATGAAAACCTTATCATTCAGAAAGATTATAATACTTATATTTAGAAAGAGTTAAAATACTATGTTAGAATGTGATCACATCACTTGAATCGTTGGAATTTGGATATGTTTTTTGGTGGCAAGTTGTTGTGTGGTTACACAACATGCCACATTTTGCCTTGACAAAATAGGGACCCAACTTTTTCTGGCTGCTTTGGCTTGTTGTTTTTCTGCTTTGGGCGGTCTGGTAAAATTAGTCATGAATGAACACCCTACAGGGGGTGGATTTGTCCCCATGATGAGGTCAGTTGTCAAATTTAGTATTTCACATTATTAACCTCATGGTTGGAAAGTGCACAAAATTCCAAGCAGGTTTGCCTTTTGGATCACCCTAAAATTGTCTAAGGGAAGAAAGTTATGTTAAGTCAAAGTTTGGTCAAACTTGATATCCAAATGGGGGGTCATATCTCAAATATTAGTCATTTTAGATAAGATCACCTCGATAATCACTTGGTCCACGAAATGTGGACATCAACTTTAAATGAAGAGCCAATATCTACCCATCAAACGACTTCATATAGCTTACGAGGGTCATAATTTTAATATCCATCATCTTATGAATATCACCCTCTTCGCAAAATATCACCCTATACCAATATGACGGTGACATCATCTAAATCCAATGAACAAAGTAAGTCACCCTGATGATGATGTCATCATTCCATTTTACCTCGCGGAGGTATATATCCGATGCCCACCACATTCAATAACATGACGGTGACATCATTGAAACATAACGCTTAAACAAAGTTATCGACACGCTGACGTCATCCTGATCTTTTCCCAAAGGGGGTCATTTATTTGCGGGGTCATATTTTGAACATCCCCTGATCTTAAATTCATGACCCTATATACACGTGGTCAATGTTGACCGCATCACCTGATTCTTTTGCATTAGTTTTGCCGCTCAAGGGAAGGGGGTCATTTTATCGAGAGGGGGTCATATTTTGAAAATCACCCAATCTTTCAAAGATCACCCCCTTTCCTTGTTTCCTGACATTAAATGCACTTAAATGTGGTAGATAGATTCCCACTGATTACGAATACAAATCAAACACTTGGCATCATCCATGGATTCTCTACAGAAGATAAACGGATTTAATCCATCCCAATGTAGTTTTACCCTAATTTGCCCTATGAATACGCTTAAAGGTAACTTTCCAAGGTTATTTCCATTTACCTTACGAAAAAACAAGAAATTACAAAGCAGAGAAGTCAAACCCTCATACAGCTACCTGTTAACAGAGCGGGTGATCTTTAGCATTTGCAGCCCTTTTCCATAATCACCCATCTAACCCAGGAGAAAAGCACTATCAGGTAAGTGACTAAAAACCCTCATGTTGTCATTTTCTGCATGTTCAGGTAGTGTTTATTCTTTCTTGGGATTTGACTCTATAAATATACATATCATGATGAAATATAAGATGATAGATATAGTATGCACGATGCTGTAGAAATATATAATGTTGTATGAATGCATATGGATATTGTATGGTAAGACAAATCATGTTAATTGTAGGAGTCCATGGCCGATCTTAGAAGGAATAGGTCTGATTTAGATTTTCTTAAGCCTATGTTTGTTCAGCTTGAGGGGGTACAGTTTAAGTATGGCATCATTGGTGATACTCACCAGGGAGATACAGACCTGGCAGTATGGTCAACAAGAATAGATCATGATAAAGATAATACCCTTTTGGATGCAATATATGTTTTAGGAATGTGGCATGCATCTGGATTTCCATATACCATGGAGACCCTAGAGCTGGAAGTGGAATGTACCAAGAACTATAACCTTGAGACTAGGCGGGTTGAGAAGCATGGAAGAGTATATGCAGACTTTTCAATTAAGGGCATCAACTCTACTTTTAATCTGCCAGTTGGAAAGAAGGTGGTTAGTGTAGATCTACGTAAGTTGGACACAAAATACAACAACAATAAGAAGAGTGCAAGGAAGAGGATGTATTAGTGGAGGTCGAAGAGCGGCACCTACACTACCTTAGCTAAATTCCCCATACACTTATATAAATTTGATTTTGATGATGAGTACCAGTACATGATTGCCCTGCTAAGCAGGATGACATGTAAGCTTCATGCAGGAAATTTTGAGAATTGGATGTTTGGAATCATCCAAATGGTCCTATACACAGATAACAAGCCATTATGGGCCAAGGTCATCAGCGATGCACTAGCTGAAGGGATGAGGAACCTGGGAGGCTAGGCATGCATGTTTCATATGACCTCATATGTTGTGTACTCATGTGCTTATAAGAGAACCTTTGATACCTTGACTACAGTGGGTAAAGATGGCAGTGATGTAGATGATGCCCACATATGGGATCACTATCCTCAGCTACAGAGAAAGAATTACCTCCTAGATTACAAATTAGTAAATGATGCATTCTCTATGCATCTAGTCAGAACCATGGAGGAAGACAGGACCAAGAGACTGAGCATGGAGGATGAAGAAGTTGTTTATAGACATGGCACCTAGTTAATCCAGTTCACCACCTTTTCATATATAAGGATAGAGGGATTTGAGGGACACCCCCTTATGCTACCAAGATACCCTACTGATGGGGTTGTCCTGATGGAGTTTCTCAGGCAAGTGTCTACCATAGTTGCAGCATACAAGTAACAAAAGAAGATACCTCTGGCATTATTTCTAGTGTCTATGGGCTGGTATATGTGCTCAAACTTAGAGAGCATAAAGCATGTCATGGGAGGTCTGAAATTGATGTACTTACAGCCATTTCCCTTGGCTAGATCTTATGACCCCTATGGCAGGATGTAGAAAATAGTGGGAAAACCTATTCATCAGAAGCATCTGGAAGATTTCTGTACTGATTGTGAGGATGAAGCTGAGGTGAGGAGAAGAAAATATCAAAGGCTCACCTTGAACTAGATAAAGACATTTGATTGCATCTCGGTGCCAGCATAGCTGAAGAAGGATGATGGAAAGATAATATCTAATGAATATGAAGACAAGAAGGTGTACAATGACACCATATCAGCCCCTGATCTAACACATCCAGAGGATATTTTCTTGGATAAGTTTATAGGTGGGGTGCTACAATTAATCCAAGCTTGGGTGGATGAAGAAATTGAAGAAAAGGGGTGTAGCCCTTACAGTGGATGCCAAGAAGAAAAGGCAAGAACTAGCTGATGAGGAGTATGATGACTTCCTTAATGAGAAAAAGAAATTCCAATGGGGAGAGGTTACACACATAGAAACAGAGGAGGGGTCCCCCTAGAGGTAAGAAAACTAAAGATGAACCTAAGGGGGTGATAATTGAAAGGATTGCCACACCAGCTACAGCTGTATCAACATCAGGTCAGGCATTGACATCATTTGCACAACCTCTAGTTGATAAACCAAAAACTAAGAGGATCTTGAGGCCAGCTGTGGAAACTATAGAAGTATAGGAAGAGGGTTAGGCCTCACAGTATGAGGTGGAAGAAGATATCCCATTTGAGGAAGTGCAGGTAAACAAGGCACCTGCAGGTGATGACCCAATGATGGTCAGTAGGAAGAGGAGGGCGACGCCGCTGACGTCACCACCCAAGAAGCAAGGAACATCCATGCGGGGTGATATCAGGGCTGACCCTATTGTATTGAGAGGAGCAAGTGGTGAAGCATTTAGGAAGGAGCTGTAACATGATGTCCCGCATCCCACCATAATAAAGTTCAAGACTGAGAAGGCAGAAGAACAAACAAAAGAAGCTGTCAAAGCAGGTCAGGGTGGTCCTTTCTCTTTGGAAGACACCGTCGACTTATCAGATGATGAGGTAATTCAAAATGTAGCCTCTCAAAGGATGGAGACTCTCACCTCTAGTACCCGTATGACTCCACATGGGACCCCATTAGCACAAATGGTGGTATTGGAGGAGGTGAAGAAAACAAAGGAAGTAAAAGAAAATAGCCCAGAGAGAACAACCCAACAGATAGGGCTTGGCAAGTTGGTTGATCAGGTGACTAGCCCTGCAATTATAGATTTAACATACATGGGTGATGTAATACCCAAGGACAAAGCAGGTACACCTGATGTGACAAAAAAGATTGAAGTGGCAAAGCAAATAGAAAAAGAAAGCACTGCTCCTTATATGGGTCAGTAATAGCATGAGATACCCGTCGAACCAAAAATAGTAGAAGTCCAAGAGAAAGGTGAAGGTGATAAGGATATATCAGGTGATGCTACTACCCAGACTCAGGGAGATTCGGGGGATGCCTCAGGAACTAAAGATACATTAGGTCATGAGGAACCCAAGCCATAGGACATCGGTGCATCAGGTACAAATCAAGAAGTGACCCAAGATCAGGGTGATGCACATGACCAAAATACACAGACATCCATGGATGTCAACATGCCTTAGGATGAGGAAAGCAATAAAGTGGATGAAAGTCATAAGGAGGGAGTATAGGATCAAGCACAAGATCATAATGTGGACAAGCCATAGGATCCTCCTCTATAGAAAGAGGCCCCTCAACAAGAAGAAATGCAACAAGATCCCCCTCATGAGGAACTCCATGAGGAAGAAATTAAGAAATCGCCTTCTCCACCGAGAATAGAAGCAGATACCAGAGAACATGGCAGACATGATGATGACAAAGAACATCAAGGGTATGGAGATGAAGTGCCTCAATGGCTGGGGAAAGAAATAGGTATGGAACAAGGCTCTGAAATTCAAGAATTTGATGTTTCCACCTTGTTTGTAGAGACATTAATGAAGCCAAAGAGGAAATCCAAATTGACATCAGCTATAAAAAGAGATCCTACTACAGGTAGAAGGACTGCATAGGTGGCACTTCCTATGGTAGAGAAGGAGAAGGGAAAGATCACCCTAGAAGAATTCCAAATCACAACTATTGATTTGGGTTTTGCTGATGAGGACCAGGAAGGTCAGGAAGGGAAAGACATCATTGATTCTTTGACCCAAAGGGTAAAGAAGGAGAAAGAGAAAAATAAAAAGCATAAGAGCACATTGCTCACCTACATTCATATATAAAGGGGTTGATTAACCTGATAATACACCAGTTTATCTGACAGTCCCATTGACTGTCATATCCCAGGAGGAGGTCATCAATTTGGACCTCATGAAGCATGAGGCCATGAGCATGGAGAAATGGATGCTGTCAGCCCTCATAGGAGTTGAGGATGTTTTGAGAACCTCCTTACAGAGGTGGAATTCTTTAAGTAGTTTAAAGAGAAAGGTAGACAAAATGCAAAATGAAACAGGGAAATGGTCAGTCATTCCAATTGGAAAAGGACCTAATTGCTTTAAGTGAAATGAAGAGGATTGATCCTCAAGTCTTGATAAATAATCAAGTGTTGAATAATAACACTACCCTGCTGATAGACGTATGGTATGAAGATATTAGGTTCGAATGTGATATCCTAAAGAAATGCACTGGCAAGCTCAAGGATATAAGTATAAAGCTGCACAACATGATGGCTTATGAAGTGGAGATCCTTAAGGCTTTAGAAGGAAAAGTAGAAGGAAAGATTGAAAATCAGGATGCAGACTTTGCTATCAAAGCTCTGCATGATAATTTCTAACCAGTAGCAGATGGCCCCCTCACCCACCTGATGGAAGAAGTGATGAATAAGATCATGAGGATAAAGGTCAGGATGGAAACTTATAATGAGACTTTAAACAGTAGAAAAGGTAAGCTAGAGGTGCTCAAAGCTAAATTCCAGTCTCATAAGCATGTCGTAACAAAAGCCAAAATCTAAGATGGAGGAGAGGTGAATAAAATAGTGCAAGCATATGAGAACATCAGGACAACAATGAAGGTCCATATACAGGAGGATGTACATCAGGGTGACAGTGATACTGAAAGTAATGCAAATGATGATCATGATGAAGAAGAAGAAAATGAAGAGGAGGAACCCGAAGAATGAATGAAGATGCATCACCAAGAAGACATATGCATAAGGCACTCATAAGGTAATGAGTCATCCAGATGGTTGCCAGCTGGCACCCTGTGCCACGAGGAAGAGTTGACTGAGTCAAAGAGTAATTATCAACCATTGATCTTAATTGACAATTCCTAACCGTAGGTCATTTGTAACTGCCTCCTCACCTTATTCTATAAAAGGTACAGGGGTGCAATATTTTGAACATTCAGAAACTTAATTGAAATTTGATTGCTGAAATATCAGGACTCATTTCAAAGTTGTTGTAAATGTACATGTTATGTATACTGAATGAAAGAGAAGCATATTTGATTACAAATCATCATAAATCTTGAGTAATCTGTGTATGAAATCTGGATACATGCATTGATCAGCTGCATCCCTTGGAGTGCTTGCCAGTTTGCATGTGTTGTTTTCATTCCTTATCCTTTGAAGTTAGCATCATTCATATCTAGTTGTGGAACATCCTGGTGACATATGGTTTGATTCCTTCTCCTCATGAATGTATCTTGTATGTATGTGGTTCAATGGCTAAAGATTCACTAAAATTAGAAGCATTCTTTTAAATTTTTTTCAATTTCATAGTAGATCATCACCATGATTGCAAATAATAGAGAATCAAAAGAAAATAACATGAAATATGCTGATATCCCATAGATAATTGAAAATACAGAGCATATTTAGAGTAAAAGGATGTTAAATTGACAAATATCATGCAAATCCATACAAATATCCATGAAATACATGTAAATATACACTTATAGACACATCATTTGAATAAATATATAGTGTAGAAGAAAGAACAAGTTCATGATGATCAATGATCAGAAGAATTGATCAAACTTGCAAGTATATCAGCTATCTTTAGAAATAGAGTAGAAATAACCTCTCCATGGAGTAAATTTACAGGAAACAGAACAATACTGATTATCAAGACAAATGTAAGACCCCTTGAAATGGAAAATAGCATGTCACATCAACCTCTGAGTAACGTCAAACGATCATGACCTGATCAACGGAGACTTGGAGTCATCAACTTATCCTAAGCTGATCGTACTTTACAAGACAATAAAGGTTTGTTGTGCAAATTTTTATACATGTTGTTATGACTAACAATCATCATCAACAATGTGTTGTTTTGAAAGTTCCAGACCATCATTCCCTCCGTAGTGAAAGTTATGGTTGATAAAGTACTGGTATGTTCTTTGGAAGAATGGAGTAGTATTGAAGACTCACTGAAATGCTCTACATTCCTCTAGAAGTAAATGATTGACCCCGTAGTTTTGTGAACATGTTCTTGAATGTGTATTTCATGTTTCTTTCCTATTTCAAGCTTCTTGGTGGTCCGCAGCTTAGTTTTTCAATTGATAACATGTTGCAGTGTGTTCCAGATAATAGTGTGCTCTTAGTGTTAATGATTGAAGATGTGTGGCATAATTCTTTGATGTGTGGTGGAAAAGAAGTGTTTGTGGATGTTTTATGAGTCATGTGGACTCATCTGGGATAGTTTCACGAAGATCTTTCTTGTTTCTAATAATGCACAAGGTTTTCTAGTTGATATGGTCGTTACTCTTCAAGTTTTCATGAACTTTCCTTAAAGTTGTCCTATTTTCAAATGAGCAGAGTATGCAGAGCTAATTCCTTAATTTTTGAAGCTGTGAGGAATGTTTTGGACCTGGTTATGAAAGCGTTGGGATCTAGAAGGTTTGAGTCTTCTGCTGGTGTAACATGTCCTAATTAGATCTATCTTCTACATGTTTCACATTGTGTATTGTATGCTCGACCTGTAAATATATTTTTCATGTTTAATCTAGCCGACAAGCTATGTAATCAATGTAATATCATGTATAAATAGTATATCAACTTGAATGTGGAAGGTATTATTGCAAATTGATTGAAAAGGTTCACAAGCAAACAATAGCAGAATAAATACATTTTAATGTGCGACGGTGGGAGAAAGAACATATGTTGTTAATGTTGTCCAGATTCATCTTGAAGACTTATTTGAGATAGTGATCAAGTATAGAGTGTTCCTGACTGATCAAATCTTCAAAAGAAAGTGTGAAGAGACAAAAGTGCAATCATCATGTGTGAGCTTCAAAGGCAATTTTTAGATAGTTGAAAGATTGTCATACTGTAATCATTTCTGAGTTCGTTCTCAGATTAGGGAGTATTGCTTCCTTGGGTTAAAGCCCCTAAAACAAAGTTATTATTTGAGCTTCATATATTATGAGTTAATCCCTACCGTGGTTTTTCCCTTCTAGGGTTTTCCATGTATATCTGGTGTTATGTGTTGCTATGCATTGTGTTAATCTTTCATGTTCATGTTAATGTTGTGATGCTTAAATTATGATCTGCTCTGACTAAGTTGAAGTTGTTAAATTTGAAGAATTGTTTAAATACCGATTCACCCCCCTCTTAGTATCTTAGTGTGTCTAACATAAATTTGGTAACTTAAACCTTCTAAAACTTAGATCAAACCTACCTCTGAAATAGATCTATCTATCCTCCCAATCGTGTGACCAAAAAACTAACCGCAATAAAATGTGGTAGTCTCCAATGACACCTCTTGGTACCCTGCAACTCAAAACCTATTGACTCACATCAACTAAAATGACTTTTGGGTGCCCCTGCTTCAGACTCTTGGGGTTAATCAAAAAGTGAGCCTCTTCACTTTGACCTTCTATCCTCCCCAAACTACGACATCATACAACCAATTGTGGTGAAATGTAGTGGTCTACTTGCACATGAAATTGATACATTTAGAGATCTTCTCACAACTCCTTACTACTGCCTCAGTTCAAAGATTTATCTACAAGATTGTAACTGTCTCAATGGTCATTGGTCTGAACGAGTCCTCTTTGTAAGTTGCCTCAAGTTTTTCCTTCGTGATGGTTCCTTTTCATTTGTGATGGTTCTTCTCCATCTGAGGTAGTTTATCTCCTTCTACGATGGCACTTACTACACTTTTAGGGTACCACACATTCTTCCAACACTTTCTACATTCTCAATAGATTCACAAATAACATCAAGATCCTAGAATATTGCCTTACTTTAATACAAAACTCTTCTCATGATCAATGGTTCACCCTCTTCTAGTTTTCCTACTAATCTTGGTGATCCAACAAGGTCTTCTTCTTCAACATAAGCTATCCCTGCACTATTTTATGTCCTCTTGTTAACATTCCCTTGGTGTCATTCAATGCTCAATGTTCTTCACCTCCACCCTTGCAAATAGGTTCCTCTAAATGATCTCATATCAAATCCCTTTTCATCTCTTTGGTATCTGTTGTCATATTTTAGCCCAGGCCAAAATAAGCCTAAAAATCCTACCTTTCTTCCATCAGAAATATTCGATTTGAGAAAGATTAAATGGAAGAAAGTCTCCCTTCAAAAATCCCATTTTGTATTTTGCCTTTGTTTTTCCTTAGTCAGAAAAATATGAGTTTGGTGAACTTTAAGTTCACCAATCGGTGAAATCACCAACTAAAGAAACCAAAGCAAGAAGGTTTTCTCTAAGACAAAGAAAGGAAGCAAGATGGATTTTGTCGATGAAATGTTTGGTTCGTGAACTTATCAGTTTGCCGACTAGCGGGTTCACCGATGGAAGGAATCTCTAACAAGAAGACACAAAGAGAAAGGCAACTAAGTCAAGGACAAAAAGAGTAAGGTTCAGTGCTTATCGATGAACTTAATGGTTCGTGAACCGTGAGGTTCACCAACTGAGAGGATCGCTGATTGGTCAATTCACCAATAGGGCAACCCACCGGTAGAGAGATAAAGAAAAGCTGCTAAGTGGGCAAAGAAGTCAGTTCATGGAATAGATAGTTCACCACCAAGAGGTTTTGCCAATAGAAGAAGCTCCAACAAAGGTGGAGGGAAAGATAAAGATAAAGTAGAAAAGGAAAATGGTTCGCTAAAATGATATTTCATCAACTAAAGGTGAAAGCAAAGGAAAGATAGGAAAAGACAAGAAGTTAGTGGATTGGTGAAATCACAACTCGTTGATCAGTTCATAATTTATCAAGTTCCGTGGACAAGGTGATTTTTTGACAAGAAGCCCAAAAGTAAAAAGAGAAGAAGTCACCCAGAAGGATGGTTTGCGAACCTGATAGTTTGTCGATGGAGGATTTCATGAGAGGGCAAATTCACTAATAAAGGAGAAGATCAAAAGGCACCAAAAGTAAAATAAAATGTCAACACTTTTAAAGTGTTGTAAAATCTTTAAAGGCACAATTTTTTGAGTGCCCTAAAATACACTTCCACAGGTGATGCCATTGTTGCAGGTTGATGTCATACAAGTAGCTCAAACAATGCAAGCCTTTAATGCATAAGTGCCTAAATTTAATGAGGATGATGAAGTGTTTTAGTGCCATACTTCTGTAGGTCCTTTCAAGATCAAAATTCATTGCATAGGGCATAGGCATCCTCAAAATCCATAGATTTTTTGACAGGGCCTCTGAGATGAATTTAATGCAGCATGGGCGATTGGTTTTACTTGTTGACCACTTTTCCTAGCGCTCAGGTTTGCACAGTGATTTGTAAAAGCTATATACATGCATATGTCAAAGATATATTTTGAGTTGGTTGGTCATTGGGTCCTTACTCAGGTTGAAGCACTGGATATTTGATCACAGCCTCGTGATATTTCCCAGAACTGTATGAATCCAATGGACTGTGTCCTCTTCTGGACCTCTCTTGTCTTCATGTTTAGTTCAAATATGAGGGGAAGGTTATCATTCTGTGTCTTTTTTTGTCTATATTTAGCTTTTCTCTCTTTGTAATGGCTATTTAGCCTCTATGATTAATATAAGCAACTGATTATGTATCTCTCATATTCTTTTACACTATGTCTGAATGAATACCGCTCACTTATCTTGTGGATAAAATGGTCCCTTAATAGGTTTCAGTATTTTATTTTGACCTATGTTAACGACTAGATGAGTCTGTGTTGGTGTATTTAGCATTTGAAATCATTAGTGTGTTATGTTAGCTCCATCTAAACACTCTAAATCTTGGTGCATCACCTTTTAATTTCAAGTTCTCCTTCCCCTTTTCCCTGGTGACCGTAGTTTTAGATTTAGCTTTTTCTCTGAGCCTTAAGCTCAGAAAGAGGAACCGGCCTTCTTTGGAGGTCTAATCTCATCTGTAAGGTCCCACACCTTGAGACCAGTCTCATTGTGTCATTGGAATGCTTGAACGGGCTTCAAGCAAGGTGTAATTCCACGTATCTATCATTGCGGTAATAATTATGAATTCCTTTGTTATTAAGGTAAGAGCTTCTCTCTTTATTATTCTCATCATCTGTCTTTGTAGTTTTATAGTATTTTTGACCCATGTTCCTTGACTGTTGATCTATCCATTCCACTAATTTCCATATCCCTTTAGATCTTGGCAGTAGTATAATGTGCTCTGGTTCATTTTTCTCTTCCTTTGTTTTTTGTTAAAATTTTACTTCTTTTATTTTCCCAAGTGCAACATGTATAGATTTTTCTAGACTCCAGAAAGAAAATGTGTGTATAAAGTTAGCTTGTACTTCTTCCCAATCCCTTGTTTCCTTTCTTCTCTCTTGGTTGATATAACAAGTTTGGGCTATAGGTGTTAACGTCTAGTAGAATAAATGGGTGTATATAGGCTTTCTATGTTCTTTTATGTTTTCCCATGCTACTATGCAAGTAGTTAAGTGATTTTGCGATAGAATTTGGCCTTCATAGATATTTATTTTTATTCTCCATGTTCCAGTAAGTATTTCACCTTGATAAGAAGTTTAAATGTATGCCAATCTTGAACTAAATCTCCATGTGTTGACCACCAGTTTGTTGAATTACATATTAATGTATTTTGTATTTCTTGTATTCTGCTTTGTTCTTTTGCAAAAAATGTCTCCATCTCATTCAAGTATTATTGTAGGTTTTTAACCCCTAAGAAATTTGGTAGCTTGATATGAGAGACTCATCTCATAATATGATGAGATCTTCTAGATTTCTCTTCATTTTGATCTTTGTTGATGGTGCATACCATTTGCAGTGGATTTTCCTCTGATGCAAAGGATTGTGGCATGCTTTCTTTACTAGTTTGAACCATGCATATCCTCCTAATCCCTGTCATTCTCTAGGTTTTGAGCTCCGGTTCATTTTTTATCCATGCTTCTAGGACTTCTTCACTATCAATGCTATCAGTCTCATTCTCTGCCTCTATTTAACCTATTGAATTTGGTTCTCCTTCCATTTCATTTGTTTCCAATGTTGATATTGTGTAAATGTTCTTAGAGTAGTCATCATTTTCTTCCACATGGGTGGATTCTTCAATATAGGCCTCTTCCATTGGTAGTCCTAAAGGTATGAATATACTTTTATTACTATCTGCAAAAGATAGTTCTTCTTTGTGGGAGTCCACTATACCATTGGCATTTACAAACCATCTTAGTCCAAGTAGTGCATTAAAGGAATCTCCTTGTTCTTTCATAGTGACAACCACAAAATTTACTACCTGTTTAATTCCCATCAAGTTTACCTCTATTTGTTTCCATGTTCCAATGGTTGATATGCTAGACCCATCTACCAAAGTAATATTGTAAGGTGTTTGAGACAATCTAAGTCTCCCTAGTTGTTCCCAAAGCTTCTTAGTGATCATGTTTATGTCTGTACCCAATTCTATCATTACCTTTTTGACCTTTTTATGATTAATATGGGCATCCACTAGTAGTGGTTTTATTTTCTAGTGCCTTTCATTTCTACCTAATTACCTAACTTGGTTTCTCGATATTTTCTCCTTATTCCAATATTTAGCAAATTGTTTAAATTTCTCCATCAGATTATGTTGTCGCATTAGAGATGTAAACTATTTTAGTGCCACAACTTCTTCTGTGAAGAATTGATTGAATTGTTTTTGCTTCTCTTGTTCTTCTATTATTATCTATTTAGTCTTGTGTACCACCTCATCATGTTGTCTTTTATTGGGGAAGAATATATCTTCCTCCTCACTTTCTTCTCTTTTTGATTCAGTAGTACTGTATTATATTTTTGCTCCGGTGTTTGTCGCATGTCTTGTCATAACTGTTGCTTTCTCTTTTCCTTTATCCATTTTATTTTTTTTCCTCCTTTATTCTCTTATTTTTGTTTTCTTCATCTGATGAAGATAGATATGTATTTCCACCCTTATCTCTATGATAGGTCCTTAGGACTTGACCTTCTTCCTTAGGGACTCTTGTGATTACTCTGACCCCTTTTTTCTTATCCAAATCATCTCCTTTTCATTATTACAGTGCATTCTGAAAGCATTGTTGTGCCTTATATGTAATGTTGTAGAATGAGCATTGCCTTCTTCTTTCTCCCCAACACTCATTAGCAAAGTGCCCTGGTTTACCGCATTTGTAACAAGTGGCTTCATCTCTTCTTCTTCTACCTCTACCTCGACCTCTACCTCATCTGTAACCTCCAGATTGTCTACTATCCTCATTACTATAGTTATTTCAATATGGTGTATTTTAGTTTGTATCCTGGATAGTGTTCATGTTCCTTTGGTTTTTCCATGACTTGGTTGCTTATGACCTTGGTCCTTAAGATATAGTGGTCTTTCTGCTAGGCCTTTCACATATGCCATGGTGTTATTTTGTGCTTTATTTTTGTGATTTGCATTGTACCATGAATCACTTTCATCCTCATCTTCTCTTACCCTAAACATTTGTGATGGACAATCCAATGTTTCATGATCATCCCATTCTCTGCATAATCCATAGTAGTGTTAGAAATGAAAGCAACACTACTTCAATGGAAATCTGATTTAAGATAAATTTCAGCAACCTTAAGTGTTCATTAACAATGGAGATTGTAACAAAACATAAAACCCACTACAGAAAAGATGTCAAACATAAAGAACTCAACACAATGACATAATTTTTAAATGGAGAAAACCCTTGCAGGTAAAAAACTCCACAAAGGAAAGAGGCCCAATGTTTGTATTAATCTGAAAATGATTTACAATACAACAACACTTCAACTCTCTCC
Organism: Cunninghamia lanceolata; assembly: GCA_027924645.1. Lineage (NCBI taxonomy): Eukaryota > Viridiplantae > Streptophyta > Pinopsida > Cupressales > Cupressaceae > Cunninghamia > Cunninghamia lanceolata. The sequence continues at coordinate 2,978,421 of BSBN01000905.1, forward strand.
ACCAGTCTTCAATCTGATAGCATTCCAATAGCACCTGAGTACCTAAAATCTGTATTACAGCAACAAATACATGGAAAATACTTATAGAAACATTTTCCAACTCATCCTAAGCATTCACCTTCTCTCTCACGAGATTCCCCAACATGCAAACATTAAATGCCATCTTACAAGCACCTTACACTTGTCCAAAAAAAGTCATGCAAAGGTTGGATGCCCAAGACTAAATCTAGCTCTTACAGCATCTTATGACACGTCATAACCATCATAGATTCCACAAAAGAGTATCTTTCCAAGATAGGAACCTTGGGCTAAATATAGCAACTTACAACAAATAAATATCTGTCATATGCATCATAGTGTCATAGAATCTTATGACAACTTACATTTGTCATAGATTCTTTACATGCACCCACCAAACATTATGACGTGCATCATACATGCTAAAAATAGTAGATTCTCCCAAGGTGGTACCTACACTTATTTAATATTTATTTTTACAATTGCCAACCATAAATGTCACTCTGTAACTACTGCCGGTAACTCTAGAATTACCACTATTAGTGAAACAATTACATCTCCTTATGGGTAATTACAAATAACAAATAATAAATGAAATAAATACAATATTGGGATTTACAAGGTTAATGGCACCTTATCCTAACATTCTCCCACTTGACATTATACATTGTAAATCAACCCATAGGAAATCAAATAAAAAATAATTAGGCACTAGAAACAAGGCCCATGGCCTCTCTGCACCATACAAACTTCTCTATGCTCACAGGCTTGGTCAATGAAGCTACAACATTCTTTTGAGTGTCTATCTTCTCTAGTTCAATCTCTCCATTTGCAACCAACTCTCAAACAAAGTGATACTGAACATCAACATGCTTAGTCTGAGCATGATACATGGGGTTCTTGGCCAAATAGATAGCTCTCTGGCTATCACAACCAATCCGAATGATCCTGCAATCAAAACCAATACCTATACACAGTCTCCTCAACCAAACTGCCTCCTTAGAGACATGAGTAGTAGCCATATACTCTGCTTCTATGGTGGACAAAGCAACTGTGGGCTGCCTCTTACTCATCCAACTCACTACTCCAAACAGAGTAAACACATAGCCACTAGCGGACCTTCAACTATCTAAGTCACCTACCCAATCTGCATCAACAAAACCCTATATGTCCAAAGATTTGTCAACACTATTAGTACCAGAATAAACCAAACAATAATCAAGAGTACCTGCAAGATATTTAAACACCCTCTTCGCATAATTCCAATGCTGTCTACCAGGGTTAGACATAAATCTGCTCAAAACTCCCACTGCTTGGGCAATATCTGGTCTAGTGCAAACCATTGCATACATCAAACTCCCTACAACACTAGCATATGGCACATTAGACATATCCTCAAGATCATCCTCAATCTTTGGACACATATCTAATGAAAGTTTAGTACCAATGGGTAAAGGAACTCTAACTAGATTATAGCACTGCAAACTAAGCCTCTGCAAAATACTATTCACATACTTTGTGACAACCAAAGCTTTCTATTAACTCTGTCCCTCCTGATCTCCATTCCTAAAATATACCTTGCAACACCAAGATCCTTCATCTCAAATACACCTGAAAGATGGGTTTTAAGCTCACTGATCATACCCTTAGTATTGCTGAAAAATAACATGTCATCAACATACAAAGCAATAACCAGTATAGAATCATCAACACAATAAATGTAAACACAGTGATCCTCCTCGCTTCTAACAAAACCCAATTTCAAAACAAATGAGTCAAACTTTTGATACCACATTCTGGGGGACTGTTTTAGACCATAAAGAGACCTCTTTAACTTGCAAACCCAATGTTCTTTTCCTTTTACCTCGAAACTTGTAGGCTGTTACATATAAATCTCTTCTTCAAGATCTCCATGTAAGAACGTAGTCTTAACATCCATTTGCTCAATCTCCCAATCATAAGCTGCAGCAATGGATAAGAGAAATCTAATAGAAGTCAATTTAGCAACAGGAGAGAATATCTCACCAAAATCAACTCCCTCTCTCTAGGAGTAGCCCTTGGCTACCAGTCTAGCCTTGTACTTCTCCAATGACCCATCTGATCCAAAATTCTTCTTGAAGACCCACTTACAACCTATGGCCTTTCTTCCTTTGGGCAAAAGAACAAGATCCCAAGTTTTTCAAGAGTCTAAAGCCATCATCTACTGCTACATGGCTAACTACCAAGACTCACTATCATTTGCAGAAATAGCTTCCCAATAGAATCTAAGTTCATTGTTAGTACTCAATAAAGAATATACACAACAGAAATCTGGTGGGCTATACCTATCAACTAGATTTCATTGTCTTATGGATCTCCTCAAGGGTGGAGTAAGAGACTCTACTCATTCTTCTACATGATCATCTGCACCAACTTCTTCTATAACAATAGATTCATCTTCATCAGAACTATTCGAATCTTCTTCTTCTTCTTCACCCCCCAATCCATCATTCTGTTCTTCCTAAGGTGCATCTTGCTGCTCTAAATCAAAGTGCACCTTCTTTACCTTTTCTTCTTTCTCTTTTGGCTACTCAGGTTCAGAAATAGCTCTAAGTTCCCTAAAAATAACATCTCTAGAAAAGATAATCTTGAGGGTTAGTGGATTCCAAAGCTTATAACCTTTGACATTATCACCATATCCAATGAATGTACACTTTTCAGCCTTTGGATCCAACTTAGATCACTTTTCCTTAGGCACATGAACAAAAGCATCACAACCAAAAACCCTTAAATGTGAAACAAAAGGTTTGTTACCTATCCACACTTCATAAGGTGTCAAATCAAGAGCCTTACAAGGAGATCTATTTATCAAGTAGCAAGCATTACACATAGCCTCTGCCCAAAAGTATTTATCCAACTGTGCATCACTAAGCATACTTCTGGCCCTTTCCATAATTGTTTGGTTCATCCTTTCTGCAACACTATTCTATTATGGTGTATATGGAGTTGTCTTTTGTCTGATTATACCTGCATGCTTGCAAAACTCGTCGAATTCTTTAGAGCAATATTCCCCTCCATTGTCAGATCTTAATATTTTTATCTTTAAACCTGATTGGTTTTCTACTAAGACTTTGAACTCCTTACTTAGTGAAAACTTTAGATTTATGCTTCATAAAATAAATCCATGTAAATTTGGATACATCATCAATGAAGGTTACAAAATAATGAGATTTTTTGATAGATTCATTATCCACAAGTCCAAACACATCTATATGAATAATTTCTAACTTCTCTTTTGCTCTATTGCTTCCTGAAGGAAATGAATTTCTATTTTGTTTACCAAACACACAATGCTCACAGAAATCAAAGTGCTCATCAGAATATGAGAAACCATCCAACAAATTTTTATTCTTAATATTTTTTAATACATTATTACTTGTGTGGCCCAATCTACGGTGCCACAACATACATGTATTTTCAGTAGTGGCCTTAGATACATAGGAGGCATTACAAACTGTAGTGGAATCAAGCTTAAACAATTTCCTGAATCTCTTCCCTTTCACTACCACCAAGTTCCCTCTCACCAATCTGCAGCCATGCTTGTCAAATGTCACATGCATTCCCAAATCATTCAACTTCAAAACTAAAATCAGATTTCTAGCTAATCCAGGAACATGCAAAACATCAGGGATGGTTTTAATCCTCCCATCACTAAAACACAACAATACCTTTCCTTTCCCGGCAATCGGATATGTAGAGTTATCACCAAGGTAGATATTACCTCCATCATATTCTTCATATGTAGAGAACCATTCCATATGTGGGGTCATATGAAATGAGTATCCTGAGTCAACCAACCAGTGATCATTAGAAACAAGATTACATGCAGAAAGTAAAACTTCTTCACCTACATTTGAGGACTTATCCGAAGCACTCTCCCACTGTTTCTTGGGGTTTCTGTACTCCTTATTCATATGTCCCCTTTTACCGCAGTTCCAACATTTAACTCTATTCTTTTTACCAGGAGTCTTAGATCGGCCCTTGGACTTGTCCTTAGCCCCTTTCTGATCTCCTTTAGGTCCCCTTTCCTTAGACATTCCCATGACACTGAGAGCGTCCCCTGAACTATCTAAACTCTTCTTCCTCAATTCCTGTGACAGTAGCACTAAAATAAGAGCATCCAACTTCAGATCTGCAAGGTTAGCAGTGATAGCAAGGATAACATTCTCCCAAGACTTAGGTAAAGAACAAAGAAGTAATATACATTTATCTTCCTCACTAACCTCAACATCTTCTAAATCAAGTTGACTCAATAACAAATTAAAAGAACTTAAATGTTCTGCAACTGATTCACCTTCTCTCATTCTCATGAAAAATAATTTTCTTTTTAAATAAAGTTTCTTTACCATACTCTTGGCTTGATAAATTTCACCTAACTAATTCCACAACTTGTGTGTGGTCTCCTCCTTTGTGACATTCAACAGGACAAAGTCTGAAAGACATAATCAGATGGTTCCCCATGCCTTCTTATCTAGTCTATCCCACTCATCTTGAGAGACATCGTCAGATTGAACTTCTCTTTTTGAATAGCCAACCATTTGTTTCTTTCTTCCAACAAATCTTCCATTTTCAGCTTCCACAACTCATACCCCGTTCCGTTGAACTTCTCAATGTCCAATTGAGAGGTTGATGCAATGGTGGATGCAACCATAATATCAACATAGGATCTACAAAACAAATGCAACCAAATCTCCCACTACAGCTACATCTTCCACACTACCACCCAAGAGTCAAAGCTAGCCAGGCTCTGATACCAAATGTTAGAAATGAAAGCAACATTACTTCAATGGAAATCTAATTTAAGATAAATTTCAATAATCTTAAGTGTGCATTAACAATGGAGATTGTAACAAAACATAAAACCCACTATAGAAAAGATGTCAAACATGAAGAACTCAACACAATGACACAGTGTTTACATGGAAAAAACCCTTGTGGGTAAAAAAATTCCACATAGGAAAGAGGCCCAATGTTTGTATTAATCTGAAAATGATTTACAATACAACACTTCAACTCTCTCCACCAGTGTTCAATCTGACAACATTCCAGTAGCACCTAAGTACCTAAAATCTGTATTGCAGCAACAAATACATGGAAAATACTTATAGAAATATTTTCCAACTCATCCTAGCCATTCACCTTCTCTCTCATGAGATTCCCCAACATGCAAACATTAAATGCCATCTTACAAGCACCTTACACTTGTCCAAAAATAGCCATGCAAAGGTTGGATGCCCAAGACTAAATCTGGACTCTTACAACATCTTATGATGCATCATAACCGTCATAGATTCCACAAAATAGTATCTTTCCAAGATAGGAACCTTGGGCTAAACATAGCAACTTACAACAAATAAATATCCGTCATATGTGTCATATTGTCATACAATCTTATGACAACTTACAATTGTCAGATTCTTCACATGCACCCACCAAACATTATGACGTGCATCATACATGCTAAAAATAGTATATTCTCCCAAGGTAGAACCTACACTTATTTAATATTTATTTTTACAATTTCCAACCGTAAATGTCACTCTGTAACTACCACTGGTAACTCTGGAATTACCAATATCAGTGAAACTATTACATCTCCTTATGGGTAATTACAAATAACAAATAGTAAATGGAATAAATACAATATTGGGATTTACAAGGTTAATGGCACCTTATCCCAACAAGTAGACTGTGTCGTTCTATGTAGGGAGTGCTTTTATATCTACCTTCATTGTGGCAGCCTGTCTTTCTCCTTTTAGTTTTGGACATTTGTTTCTGATGTGTCCTTCCTTTGTATATTAGGAACACCATATATTTGGCCTTTTATCTTTTTGTTTTGCAAAAATTTCCTGTTTAAGTTTTAGTTCCTCCAATTCCAATCTTAATCTTTCTAATTTTATATTTTCCTTATTTTTGTCTTGTTTGCACCATGTATGTGTCTCAATCTAGCATGCTAATGTGACTGCTTCTACATATGTTTCAAATATTCTCCCATCTAGAGATGCTCTCACATCTAGGCTTATCCCAAATGAAACCACTCAATCCTCTATTTCTTCGTTAGTGGTTCTTCTAGTTTGTGGACTATGTCCTTAAACCTTTTGTCAAATTCCTTAATGGTTTCTCCATCCCTTTGTATTAATTCTCTCATCTTACTCACCCTTTCAGTAGGTATTTTGGATTTTCAAAGTTCTCCGGGAATTCCTTCTTCACTTCTTCCCATGTTTTTATGTCTAGGACAAGCCTTTATGTACCATTTTAATGCATCATTCCACAATGTCCTAATAAAGTGAAACAATTTAGTACTAGCTTTGGCTATCTCATTCAAGATCCAAATTGACTCTAACACAAAAATGTGCTATGCAGCTTCGGTTGTGTCCTTTTTAAATACCGGTAATTTGACAATAGCATTCATATTTCCTTTCTTTTGTTTTTCCGGACCGTCTAGTGTTTTGCAGTGGTTTTCTTTTTGGTTTTTCTTCCCCTTAGGCTTTGGCCTTTATGTTAGAGTTTTATGTTCTCTTCCTTTATCTCTCTATAATTGGATGTCAGTATTATTTTCCCACAATTTCCTCAAAATCTTTCTTAATTTCTTCTTCTCTTTCTCTTTCACTTTCAATTTGATCTTTTCTTAAAATTCTCCTTACTTTATAAGGCACTCGGGGTGACTCCTGATCGAGGGGTGTGTCTCTTCAAACTGCCTTTTCATTCTTGGGATATTCTTTCATTTGTAAATGATATTATGTTTTCATTAGGTGACTTTTCACTATTTTGTCTTATATTTCTAGAACTAGTCTCTTTATATACCGCATCTTCTTTAATCTTCATTATACTTTGATTAATGAGGTGGTCTAGGTAATCCACATCCAAATTTAGGGGCTAAAGGTTCTGTATAGGATTTAGTAATTCTTCCCACTATTTGCCAACTCTAATTTGAATGTTAGCCCAATTAGGTTGATATTTTGGAGTTTTGTATATTTGCGGTAGGGCTAGGGTTTGGTTATGTTCTTCCCTCCACATATTTCTCAACTATTCATATGCATCAATTCTTCTTCTTATATTCTTTAAAAGTTTTTTTGCCCTGTCAATATGTATTGTAATAGGCTCAGGATTCTCTATATCTCTTTGTATTAACTTTGCGGTAGCCTCTATGGTTGTTTCATCCATTCTTTCTTTTCCCTTATGTTTTCCTCTCTAGCAGTCCTACCCACCTTGGCACACTCAGCAACACCCTCATTGGTGCGCTCATCCAACTTATTTTCTTCCCCAATTTCTCTTTTCTAAATTTTACTTGTTTCTCCTACCTTCTCCATTCTTTTGCGGTACCTTTCTTGATGATCCTGGGTTTATTTTGTCTCTCCTCTCTACTTATCTCCATTTTGGTTAGTATATTTTCACTAATTTTTATTAATCTTTTGTTATCCCCTTTTGCCATTGGTGTTTTTGATTTGGAATCATATTAATCCTTATGTATCCCATGGTTGGCTTATCTTGAAGAGTTACATCTTTTCAGATCCTCCCCTTGTTCCATTTTCCCCCTTAAGTGCTTACCCCCTCTCATAAGGGTAGGAACTTAAGAGAATTCAAAATCTTACACAGATCATAAAAAAATATCTATTACTCAAGTTTCCTTACTTGTGCTACTCCGCACTTCTCCTTTCTCTATTTATTTTCTCTTTTCTTCATTGTCCTTTTGTAGGGTCTTAGAAATAGAACCAAATGTTGGTAAGAAATGGTAGGGATACCAGTCTAGAGATCTAGTCCTCAGTCAAGTCTATAAGTCTAGTTTATACCCTAGTCAAACAATGAGAGAAACATGAATAAACAATAAGGAAATCTAATATGTAGTACCATCTAAGTAAAACAAAACATCATAACACATATACAATGATACCATAATCCTTATATCTTCATTATATTCATTTCTCATTAATAGGTATACACATATCCATACCGGCGGGTCTAAGTCTCTACCTTATACATCTATCTCATCATACATTATTCCTCCCTTTCACTCTTCCACTCTTATTGTGCTTCTTCACATCATTATGTTCATCATGCTCTTCTCTCTCACATTCCTCTTCCTTATATAGCCTCTTAGTACCCTTTCATATTGTCTTTCCCTTATGTCCTTTCCTAAATACTCTTAATTAGCTCCCTTCCACGAATTCACTCTTTCCTGATATTTATCCATATTAAGGCTTGTTAAGGTGTGTTAGGGTATGTTTAAGGCTATTTAAGGCCTTTATGACACATAAATGGGTCTAGGGATGACCCAAATGGTACCATAAACCTTTTACGGCATATGATAATGTCATATAAGGTATAGTGGTGTAGTTTGTGGTACTCCTGATCACCTACTAACAATATGTCTTACTCTAGACAATCTATATATCAATCAATCTGAAGCATTTATGGGTCCAAAGTTTGCAAGCTAGCAAATAACGACGAACACTAACACACTTTGATAACTTTTTGGAGTACAATGATGTAGGTGATTTATGCATATTAGTGTGTGGGTACATGATAGAATTACACTAATTCAGTAAAGTTGGATGGAGCTCTTGGGTTAGACAAAAAAGTGTTACAAGGATGGATTTTAAAGATCTCGTGTCTTCTGTAAAGGAGATATTGCAAGAAATTGTGAGAAGTCTATCTTTTAAGATAAGAGAGTACTTTCCTTGGGATGAACTTCTAGAAGCAATGGATATAGTTTATCCTCAATATTGGAATGCCATTAGCGTGTCCTCTATTAGTTCACTATGGGATTTTTAGGGCAAGGTGAGGTACTTGGCCGATCATTTTAGTAGAACAGTGGAAATAAATGGAGTATAGATAGAAGGACTAATAGATAAGACAAAGCTAGCAAAATAATCTTCTTGGTTAGCATCAACAATGATTGAACAGTATAAATTGCTCAATCATCCTGCGGAACATGGATCAATAACCAAGCTATGGAAACAATTAGGTTTTAGCAAAATTCTACGATATTCTATTTTAGAATATTTCAAACTTGCAAATATATGCCAAACAATTATTCTGGGTTCAGTGGAGGATGAAAGAGTTTTCAACGCCTTATCATTTTTGAAGTTAGACTTAGAAACAAACTTGAAAAAAAATGGAGAATTGTTTGAGGCTTTATATGACCAGGTACAATGTTCAAACATTTCTATTTAATAGAGCTATTGGAAATTGGAAGTTGAGTTGTGAAAGAAGAGGTGTGACAAATATTGTCTCAGTCAGAAGGGGACTACCTAGAGAATTCAAATAGGGTTTCAAAGGAACTGGTTGAACCACATGACGAAGAACAGGAAGATGGTTCTGTTGGAAACAAGGTGGATAACTGAGAGGGGGGTGAATTAGTTATCTTAATTATTTAACTTTCTTTTCTTCTTTGACAATAAGTGCAGTATCAAAACATATAAGCATACATAACCATGAGAGCAGAAAGGAAATCAATACACATAACACAAGGATTTTTACGTGGAAAACCCGATTAAGGGAAAAACCACAGGGTGACTAACCCAAGATTGTATTCTCTATTAAAAGAATACAAAGTACAAAATGGCATTTGCCAATTAGGGTTCACTGCCTGAGCACACTGCTCACAAGAGGCACACTGCCTACAAGAGACTCATTGTCTACAAGATTATAGAAGGTAACCAGATGTTTGAACTGAAGAGAGGCATCCACATATGCTAAGGTTCAGTTCCAGTTAGGCTCAATATACTGATCTACTGCACTTCATACTTCCTTTGTTTTAGTGTTGTTGTTCTGTCACATATCAGACTTGTATTGTTGCTTCCACACTTCTCTCTACCATTTGTCACACACTTTACATACACCACACGCCTTCATACTGAAATCCATCTGGTATATATATCCACACCAAGGATTTCAACATCTTTCTAGTCAACAACCGGAATACTCAAGATATTTACTAAATACTAGTTTGTCAGCTGAATCCATGCTCAATATGTGATGCATATCAAAAATATAGACATAGAAGTCATAAATCATGTCGGCCAACCATGAATGATCGCTCAAGAAGCTTGATCACCATCAATTTCTCATTCGGATTAAAGTCTGATGCTCTGCCGGTTAGTTTTTCCTCAGTCTACTCTGCCTATCAGGAACCCAACACTTAGATGCTCATATCTTCTCACTCTTTCATCACTGGAGGCTCAATCTTAGGAATGTAGTAGTCATGGTACTCCTCTTGACTTCCCCAAGTGCACACTTTTCTAAGATACATCATCTGAGAGATCCAGACCTGATTGTCAGACCTTACTGCATGCTTTGTTCTTGTTCACCAGACCAAAACATTCTTCAATCTTACTTCCAGTATAGTCATATTGTGCTCTGCGGATGTGTGGGATAGACTTTGTTGCCATTAATGACAACAATAATGAAGCCACACAGTGTCTCTTGCCAACAATCTCCCCCTTTGGCATTGATGGCAACACTCAGTGAAAAATGACTAAGTGTTGTAGCAAACTCCCCCTTGGTTGATGCTCTATCTTATGTACATTTTACCGAAGCTCCCCCTTTGTTGGATTCCACATTTTTCACTACTTCTCACTCCCCCTTTGACATCAATAGCAAAGGGTGAAATCTACACACCAAGATTTGTAAAAAATCAACCTATACATAGCTGCATAAGTATATATACATGTTATACTTACATATACTTAAGTATATCCGTAAAAGTGGTTTTCAACTGGACAAATTCTGTTGCCCAACTCTGCTTCATCCTATCCAAAATTGAGATGTGACCACTTAACAAAAATGCAAAAGCTTCTGCCCTCTTTAAGTCTGTTAGATCAGTGGTCCAGGCTGTGGTTTGAGCATCAGTTAGGGCCTCATGCATTGCCTATAACTTAGGGATAATTATCCCTCTTAGCTCACTCATCCTACTTATTCTATTCTTCTTTTCCTTTTCAAGCCTCTTTATTTCATTTATAGTGGCAATAGCCTGGCACTCTTGATTCATTATGGATGAGGTGAGAGGATCAAAATTCTGAGATAAACTTGACAGTTTACCTTCTTGTTCTTCCACCTTCTTTGCAATGTCGTCTGTCACTATGGACCAAGATAGACAAAATTTGTATAATTCTCCGCCATCTTTAAGAGCATTTTCTAGGCTCTTTATCCCAATATCCAGATTTCTCCTATCATTTGCTATGAGTCCCTGTACTTCAGAGAATCTCTTTCCCAAAAACTATTTCCAGACTTTCTCTTCTGTCAATTTCTCCAAAGAATCGAAATGTGTGCTAATAGAATTAACAAGAGATTTCAAGTTACCGGATGAGGAGGCTGAAAGATCCTTTTGGAAGAATGGCATGATCTTCTCCAACACACTGGATGTAATCTCTATCATCTCACAGTCTTCCATTTGAGACTTCAAAAGATTTTATTTTGCTTTATCTTGAGCAAAAGATGCTACCTTCATTGTCTGGACCAGAGAGAGGGAGTCAAAATTGAGTGGTCCTTGAAATAGTTCTGGTTCATCTAATTCCATCATCTCTTTGGTCAGGAAGTTTTTTACTGCTTCTATAGTGTCTCTTGCTAGAGATAGAGTCTTCTTTCCTTCTGTAGCCTCAGAACTGTCATCAAAGATCTTCTCTATGTGTTCTTCTTCTCTTCCCTTTTCCTCCTCTACTTGACTCAATTTCTCCTCTTTTCTTCCTTCTCCTTCAGTTCTGGAGTTAGCAGGGGGATCTAGAAGAGAGATGTTTACTTCTTTAGGCACTTCCTCTTCTAGAACAAAGGAATCCAAGTCTTTAGTCCTCTCCTCACCTATCTCCTTTGGCTCTTCTGTAATTTTCTCAGTAGATTCTTCTTTTGATGTCCTTAGTCCTTCGTCATCCATGGCAAAAGGTTCATCATCTATGTCCTCTATAACAGGAAGATTGAATTTTTTTAAATGCATTCTGGAGGATGTCCTCTGTTTCTTTTGCAACTTGATCTGTCTCTCCAAGCATAAGTTTGTTCATTCTTGCTTTGCTCTGGAACTCATCTTTACAGTCCTTAAAGATCATGTTCATTTGTTTTGGAGTAGTGGAAGGATAGAGCTGAATAGCAATCTGCTCTTAGATCTCTAAGTCCTTATCTTTAGCATTCTCCTTTCTCAGTTCAAATTCCTTCTCTAGACTTTTGGAGATTAGAGAGATGATTTCAATGAATGTTTTATTATAGATGTTTAGATACCTGACTGTAGCATCTTGCAAGATCTTCTTGTCAGCTTCACTATATTCATCATAAAATTTAGTCATTGGTTGCAGATTCCCATATTGACTGATTTGATGATATCATCAATGGAGAGAGTAGGCCTTTCAACAAATTCTTCTGCCTCTTCTTCCTTGTTTTGACCGGTAGAGGATTCCCCAGATGTTTTCTTCTTCTTCCTCATTTTCTTAACTTCTTCATCAGATTTTGTTTCTTCATCATCCTTTTGGCTTATGTATGACCTTGTGGCCTTGGTTTTTGTTCTCTTTTCTCCCTTACCAGATGTCTTGGCTTTTAATTTGGAGGATCTTGAGCTCTTAGAAGTGGTAGGTGCAGAGTTCTTGGAGGATCTAGTCCTAGAGGGGGCTTGCACCGGATCACTTTCTTTTTCTGCTTCTTGTCTCTCTTTCTCTACTCTTTCTACTTTCTCTCTATTTGTATCAACTACCTCTTTTGAAATACCATCTCTTGGCAACTTCCTCTACCTCCCTTCTCACTTTTCTTTTCATCTCTGGTTGTCTTAGTTCAACATGTATTTTTACACTCAATTCTTGAAAGGTTCCAAACCTTTCTGCCTCAGGGTCCTTAGGCTGACTTAGCAGGTGTTGGACATGCAATTCTAGGATTTTCTCATCTACCTCATAGCCCTTTGGCATAATCCAGACTGTTCTAGGCTCCACTGCCTCCATTAGGCATTGATCAGTGTCTACCATGAAACACATTGTATCCTTATATTTTTCAACTATAGATTGAGGAATCCTTTCTCTGGCCTGCATCATACTTTGGAAGTTCTTGAAGTATCCCTAGAGTGCTGTACTTTAAGCCTTGGCATCACCAAGCCCATACATATAATCTCTAATTTGTATGGCAACCAGTCTATCATTTTGCCATACCCAGCCACTTGATCCAGGTAGCTCATTCATATAGTACAAGAATAAACATAGTATTAGCCCACCATACTTGAATGAGTTCTTCTTATCTTTCTTGATCTTTTGTAGGTTTTCTAGCAGTTGACTCAGGAGAAGTTCGCATAGACCATATTCTGCATTTTCCCTTAGCATTTGATATGCAGTATAAATTGTAGTTTCAGATATAGAGTTCTCCCTGCTAGACTGATATATTTTGTAGCTAATTATCATAGAGGCAAATTTGATATCTGGATCTTTGATATCTTCTATTATCATGCTCTCTTGTCAAACTTTGATCCGGTAGCCTTACTTACTGTCTAATTCTTAACAAATTTGAGAGCAGGCAACCCACCGGATGAGTGCAATCCGGTTACCATCCTAATAGCATCTTTTGTTATCTTGAATGGCCTCATCAACCACATGAAGTTGTCATGTATTCTGCTAAGAACATACCATACCCATTCATCCTCTACAAAATAGGGAAAGAAGATGCAATGTCCAAAATGCTTATCCCGGATGGCCTTGTATTGAGGTTTAAGCTCCAATGTTTCATTTATTAAATTGCTTGTGATAGATATCCATCAGCTTGGATTCCCCAAATTCCTCAATATTGGCGTGTATGTATACCCTAACATCTTCTACATGTAGAACCCCATGCAGAATGCTAGAGAAGGCACCTAAGGGATCAACTTATAGGGATTTGTAAGGATGTTTTTTGAACTTTGGGCATGGCCTATCAGTGATCTTAACAACATTTGGAGTAGCCATCTTACAAAAGATTCAAAGAGAGATATCCAAGAATAGAAATACCTTTTTACGCTTCTAGGGTTCACAATATGAGCCGGAAAAGATCGCTGGTTGAATCAGATTCTGCGGTTGATTTTTGGTTGAAGCCATCTTGTTGCAAAGCTCTTTCTTTCTTCTTCTTGAATGCAAATGTACAAATGATGAGTAAAAGAACCCTTTTATCTTTGCGCAAACCCTAATTTCTTATTGCAATAAATGCACAACTTAAGTCATTCTGGTTGCCTTGTTCTGAGAGAGATCTTTCCGGATCACTGAGATGCACTTAGAATTATTTTTTGTGATAATTGACAATCTATCTCCTTTTCTTGAATCATCCCATTTATCCGTAGATCAAGATATTTCAATTTAGAATCACACTAGATCTAATTGTGAAAATCCTACTTTTTCTAGATGGTTGTCAAACTGGATTAATCTTGGATGATTTAACTCTTCAAATCTTCTTGTGGATCTTCCATAATTTTACCGAGGGTTATTTAGATGTATTTCTCAGAACCCTTTAATCTGCAACATTCCATGTGCCAAATTTAGGCACCAATTGACTGGCTGGGGGAATTTATTTTCTTTGGTGACTCCCCCTAAGCCAAAGCTCATCTTATTTAGTTTTTGGAAGGAATATCAGCACCAGATTCTGGTGTGGATCCATCCCCAACATTTTTTGTACTTCTCTTCACCCAAATTTTGTTCATCTCCCTTTGAACTTCATCTGCATTCACTTTTTCTTTTCCTTTGTCTTGATTTTGATTATGATGCACTGGACCCTTTTTACCCTGAATCTTACTTCTACAGAATTTGGCAATATGACTGGATCTATTGCAATTATAGAAAACAACATTTCTTTGCATATTTGACTAATATCCTCTTGATTTGCATTGATTAGCCATATGTCCCATTCTATTGCATGCAAAGCATCTACCATTGAATGAATTGTTTATTTGCATATTTCTACATTCATGAGATTTGTGACCATACCTTTTGCAGTTAAAACATTGTCCAGAGAAAGATGAATTAGTCTGATTCATTCTTCTTCTGCACTGATTTGCTTTATGACTAAAGTTATTGCAATTGAAGCAATATCCATTGAAGGATGGATATCTTTGAGCATTTGGTTGCCTTGCCGGAGGTCTTCTAGGCTTGTTCCTTGGATTTCCTGAGCCAGAGTTCTTTTGACTAGATCCAGAGCTTTCACCTTTTTCATACCCCAAGCCATGCTTGTCATCTACCCTCTTTTAGATTTCAAGAAGAACTTCAAGTTGAGCAGAGCTTATCTTGAATTTCTCTTTGTATTCATTTGTTGTCTAAAGATCCCTTTTAAGAGTGTCTATCTGATTCTCAAGTTGTTCTTCATTATCTCTAGCTTCTTCAAGATCAAATTCCAGATGCTTGATTATTCTATCCATTTTGTGGCAGTCTTCTGACTTCTCCTTGAGAGATTGTTTTAGATTATCTTCAATTTTTCTTTTCTCTTCAATTTCTTGGGTGAATTTCATAACCCCTGATTCCATTTCATCTCTTACCATAATGACCTGCTTTGATAACTTCTCACATAACTTGTTTTTCTCATTTAGATCTTCATTAGTATCATTGGATTCACTCTGACTTGCTAATTATTGAAGTAGTTCTTTTCTCTTTTTCACAGAGATACTCAGTTTTTCTTTTAGTTCATTTATGAAATCATCAGCTTGTTTGAGTCTTTCCCTCAGGTTATTGACTTCAGAGTGAGATTGTTCAAGGTCATCTAGGGCAGACTGAAGTTGTTCCCTCATACCATACATATCCATTGAGATTCCCAGATCTTCCTCAAGTTGTTAGGCTCTATTTGGAGGAACTTATCTCTGATACCAATTGTTGGAAACAAGGTGGATAACTGAGAGGGGGGGTGAATCAATTATCTTAATTATTTAACTTTCTTTTCTTCTTTGACAATAAGTGTAGTATCAAAACATATGAGCATACATAACCATGGGAGCAGAAAGGAAATCAATACACATAACACAAGAATTTTTACATGGAAAACCCAGTTAAGGGAAAAACGACAGTGTGACTAACCCAATATTGTATTCTCTATTAAAAGAATAAGAAGTACAAAATGGCACTTGCCAATTAGGGCTCACTGCCCGAGCACACTACTCACAAGAGGCACACTGCCTACAAGAGACTCGCTATCTACAAGGTTAGAGAAGGTAACCAGATGTTTGAACTGAAGAGAGGCATCCACATATGCTGAGGTTCAGTTCTGGTTAGGCTCAATATACTGATCTACTGCACTTCATACTTCCTCTATTTTAGTGTTGTTGTTCTGTCACATACCGGACTTGTATTGCTGCTTCCACACTTCTCTCTACCTTTTGTCACACACTTTACATACACCACACCCCTTCATACTGAAATCCATCTGGTATATATATCCGCACCAAGGATTTCAACATCTTTCTAGTCGGCAACTGGAATACTCAAGATATTTACTAAATACTGGTCTTTCGGCTAAATCCATGCTTAATATGTGATGTATATCAAAAATATAGACATAGAATTCATCAATCATGTCAGCCAACCATGAATGATCCTTCAAGAAGCTTGATCACCATCAATTTCTCATCCGGATTAAAGTCCGATGCTCTGCCGGTTAGTTCTTCCTCAGTCTACTCTGCTTGTCAGGAACCCAACACTTAGATGCTCATATCTTCTCATTCTTTCATCACCGGAGGCTCAATCTTAGGAATGTAGCAGTCATGGTACTCCTCTTGACTTCCCCAAGTCTGCACTTTGTTGAGATACATCTTCTAAGAGATCCGGACCTGATTGTCAGACGTTGCTGCATGCTCTGTTCTTGTTCACTGGACCAAAACATTCTTCAATCTTACTTCCGGTATAGTCATATTGTGCTCTGCAGATGTGTGGGATAGACTTTGTTGCCATCAATGACAACAATAATGAAGCCACACAGTTTCTATTGCCAACAGGTTCCCAATCAATGTCAAACATAAGCAACCCAGATATTTGGCAAATTCATGAACTTGATTAATAAACTCTATTATGGATAATTTCTCCAAGATTTGGAATCTATATTTTCTCTTTATAATTGCCAACTCAGTCTTTCTTTGAAAAAATATAGTCAATATAATCAATTCACATGAACATTATTATAATTTATATTTGTGTACATGTCTTCATTTCTTTTTATCTTTTTGATAACATGTGTAAACACCAATAATTATATTAAAAAGTCCATGAAGTAACAAAAATAAATGGTATCATTAGATTACGATGAAATATCTCCCAGTTGGAGCATAACCGAAGTATCAAAAACACAGATATTACAATGAGCAACCCTAATATTTGAAAACCCAAAAACAATACACAATATTCAAAATTTTAACTCAGTGTGAAACGTTGAAGGTCCATTTAGGAGGCTATAAAACCTTTAGATGCACATAATGAATGAACCTTATGCTACAAACATCATCCATGATGATGGATTTTCCTAACTCCTCTCAAAAATCGGGAAGAAGGCAACATATGATTATGAAGAGAAATTAATCTTCAACAATCAACAATCAACACGTGTATGATGTGAAATTGGAAGTTAAAATAAAAATTAATCTTCAACAATCAACAGGTGTATGATACAAAATTGGAAGTTACAAGAAAAAATCATAAAATCTTGTGCAACTCTTTAAATTTTGGGGAAAGTACCATGTACTTATGACCTTCCCTATCAAGTTACTAAGTTAGTTTGATAGTTGTGAGTTGTCCAATCCCAACATAGGCACCTTACACATGCTACTTTTTCTTATTTTTATTTATGACTTGTCTGATAAAATATAATAATAGCAGGCATGCTATGGAACCACATTGAGTAGGTAGGGTTGCAAACGGCAAGGTGTCAAGGGCTAGAGATTTGAACATAATGGGCGGTGGACACGATCAAAGAGAGTCACAAGGTGTTGACCAGTTGAAGGAAAAGCTAGAAATTTATCGCATTTTAAGGCAGTAGGTTGGATTAAATTTTTCAAAAAATTGCAGGGATTTGACGACCAAGTTGCCCTTAATTTTAGCATGGGATGCCAGGAGGATAAAATTGTAATGAGGGGCATTGATTTTCCTTTTGATGTGGAGTTGAATGTAACTTCTAAATTGTTGCCTAACATTGGGGAGCAATATTTTCCCGTTGGTAGTCCTGATTTAGAAAGCATTCACAAGGAATTTTTGAAGCTAGGAGAGTGAACTCAAATGGTACATGGTCAAGGTATCTTGTGGACCTCACTATC
Organism: Cunninghamia lanceolata; assembly: GCA_027924645.1. NCBI lineage: Eukaryota > Viridiplantae > Streptophyta > Pinopsida > Cupressales > Cupressaceae > Cunninghamia > Cunninghamia lanceolata. Next base: position 2,996,686 of record BSBN01000905.1, read on the forward strand.
AGAACTATGGTCAAAGGTGGTGTATTCTCTCATTCAGTATGTGACTTGCGAGGGAAGGTACTCATTTATCTATAGTTCTCATACTCATTTAATGGTGCATTTGAGACATCAAAGAATCATGAATGTTCCTTATTTTTTATTCAAATCCTTGAGAAAGATGTCTCTAGAAGTGCATAATGGAAAATTCAAATACCTGATGCATCATGGGTTAATTAAGTTGGTGGTAACAAAGGCCTTGAAATAAAGGCAACCCTAATTAACTTGGGAAGTGTTTGTTGCAACACATGACGTACAAGGAGAGGATGTTGCAGAGGGAGATGACTACACCTCTGTCCATGATGCACATATCAAAACAAGTAATATACCTTCTACAGGCATGGCTCTAGGAGATAAAGCAAGGCCCTCTACAACTACAATATGATATACTAGAAAGCGAATGAGACAACATATTTGGATAGAAGAATCTAAACATGGGTATGAACAACACGCAAAACCCCCTACTCCAAAATTGAATATAAGGTCATCTACAAGACTTAAGAATTTAGTAACCATGGCTAGTAAAAATGCTACAGGAATGGAGAAACAAGATCAATCTGATTCAAAGGTGGTGATTTTGGAGGAAAAAGTGTCATGGAGCACTAAACAAAAGAGATGAACACCTGTAGCTAAATTTTTTGTGATGGAGAATCCTACAATGGAAATGCCTATAGCAGAAGGCTCTATTCTAGGAGAACCTGAATCAATGATACCTCTAGCAAAGGTAGTTATTGTAGAGTAGGGAGAAGACCTTGTTGATCTTGTTGTTGAAGATATTGAATAGGATGGACCTATAGTAGGGCTCAATGAGTCTACTATAGGTCTGATGGAGTTAGAGGAGGCCTATGAGTTGATCAGGAAATAAGAAGATAAGATCTAGGCATTTAACAACAAAGTAATAGAATTAGAAGTTACAGTAATGCAGGTAAAGGATAAAGAAACACATCTTGTAAAGGAACATGAGAGAAAACTGGAGAAATTAAAAAATGACTAGTTCATTACATATACCAATCAAAAGGAGAAATTGCAGTAATTGAGAAAGGAAAAAAAAGAAAATGATGAGAAAAATAGGGTTTTAAGGGACAAAATTTAGTTAATTTCAATACTTGCAAGTAAAATACTATAGTGTAGGCCCCCTACGAGAGTTCATGTATTATGGCTACAGGAACATTTCACAAGATACAAATAAAAATGGTGATTAAAGGATCATCAAAAAACTTGGATACACCTGTAGCATCTTGTGAATCTTATTTAGGAAGTGAAGCTAAAATAGAAAAGAATCTGCTATACGAATTGTATTTGCATAAATTTATTTTATCTGATGATAAAGACTAGAATCCCAATCCATACACGGGAGATGTTCAGCTGAAAGCATTTTGTTCTTTTGTCTAAGGAAAAATAGAAATAGGATTGGATAAGAAGAGGTATGACAACATGGAGAGAGATGTAGAAATTATGATACGAGGGGAACATATTCTAGTGAGGGAAGTGTTCCATAATCTATATAGATTTACAACTAATAAAGAAACCATGGGCATGATGTAGGGCACCAAGGATAAAGTGATTGAGGTAGCTGAAGGAATGTTACTACATATCGCAAATAATAGAGACCATTGTAAGGATTGATGGGATGATCTCACACAGATTGAAAAGAAAAGAGCCCTTAGGTTATCCAGTATTTCAGCTAGCTATTACCAGGGTAAGACAATATATAAGGGGTATGAAGGAGAAGGGTATCTGGTGGATTGGCTTGAAGTAGTACCCTTAAATCATTTGGATACTTGTGCCAGGCTGGAAAGAAACCCAACCAAATGTAGATATAGGGAAGATTATCCATAACATGGTAGGATACATAGAAGACATGGGTTATCACCACCTTGAAGGAAAGTATCATCCTTTACCTCACTGACTAATTCAATTTGTCATCAGGCCCAAGTTTTTAAAGCTGAGTTTTTGTTGTAGATAGGGGATTTTGAGAAGGTTAGAAAGAATAGAGCTAAATTTGTAGTACTTATCTTTGTATTGTACTATGTACATTTCACATATATATTGCAAATATATTTAAGATAATGTTGGAATAGATTTAGTATTTATAAAGCTTGAAATGTATGTAATTTTAAACAAAACAATAACTAAAAATGAAATGGACATTTACATTTGTCTCACTTTCTTAAAATTGTTGAATAATTTGAAGCCACAACACCATATTTCTTTTAAGGATAAATGCTAGCAAACCCTAAATTCATTATTTACATTTGTCACAAAAAATAGTAAGAAGTTACAAGGTACACTGCTACACTTACAGGTAACTTGGAAACCTAGGATAGTTTATCCTTGGCCTTCAAAACAATCTAGAGGAAAATTTTGAAAACATCTTTCAAGAATAGTTCATCCTTGGCCTTGTCCTCCAAAATCTTTCTCATCTATGAATTATGTGATGTCGTACAAATTCAGTGTAATCCAAAATGAACCAGTTGATGGGGAACCTTTCCATGACATATTCAAGAATATTGCCACTCATAATGTCAGTGATTAGCATCCCATTGAATTTTGAAGTATATGTACAACACAAAACTAGATGAGGGTAACAATGAGGCCAAAAAAGGAGGATTAAATTTATCAACTCTTTCTAGCTATCATTGTCACTCACGTTACACCACAACATCCACACATCAATTTTAATTCTAAATTTGTCCCATCTGGGGTCTAATCAATTGAACTCAACTAACCAACCATAGTAGTACAACTCATTGTCCAAAGCCAAAACTACTAACTCTCGACATACTATATCACTATGCAGAAAGGATTGTAATTCTTCATTCCCATCACTATAAATAGATAACATTCTATGTAGCCCAAAAAGGTGGTGAAAATAAACTATTATAAATAAAAATAAATTTTGGACTGAACTTGACTATTTAATAAAAAATTCAAACACAACTACAAGTTGAATTACCTTCTCTGCATAGCTTCTGTGATAAACACCATTACTCCTTACAATTATTTCTTGTATTACTATAGGAATACCTCATCTTTCAAACTTGTTTTTAAAGTCTCTTCTTATAAGAATGCTATAGACTATAAACTGTAATGGTAAAATTAATGTGTTTTGTGGGCTTCTATGAGATAAACATAAAATTAAGTGGGCTTATGTATTTATCTGTGTTGAGTATTAATGGAGGCTCACTCAAGTGTCAAATTAGGCAAGTTGAATTACATATGGGCTCATTAAAAATTGCCACTTGTCTACCTGTAATGCTATTCAATTAATGTCTCATAAGTAATTTTTAATTAGAATGCAAATTGAAAGTAAATCTATAATTTTGATATGCTATATGCATTTATTACTCACATGTGATTACATTTTGATAATATCTTAGATGATGGATCATTGTGCATGATATGAAATGTCGATGCAAAAACACAAACAGTTGAATCCAGAAGCTTTTCATAATACTGACATGGATTGTGGAAAACTCATGCTTTCTAATATCTTAGATGCCATTTAATTCACATCTCTTACCCATTAGATGAAACTATTTAACGTCATCAATGCTCAATTGGAGTGGCCTCCAGCCCCGCCATCATTTTCTTGAGAATTACATTCTTTCACCATAATTACTCTCAGAAAATCTTTGATTATTGCGAGAAGATCTTACATCTCAATTAATTCCCATCTTATATTTGTCTCGCCCCGTTGGATCAAAGTATTTAAACTCATCAATGGGACATGTTGCTAGTAGTAAAAACATAAGTCAATGAGGGCATGAATCCATGTGATTGGCCAATAGCTCAGTTCTTGGGGCCTATAGCAACGTCATCATTTTGTGCAGTCCTATGCATTAAAGTTTATGTACAAAATTAGATTCTTTTTGGGAAATTATGCATCATATATTATTGCACAAAGATCTTGCATGCCATTTAATTCCCATCTTTTCAAACTATTTAACCTCATTAGGGCATGTTGTAGCCCACAGCACCATTGGCTGATTTTTTGAGCATGCATGCATTTATTTAGGTGTTTAAATTATTTTTTGGTAATTATTTTAACCATATCTTATTCCGAGAAGATCTTCTATGTCATCTCATTCAGACATTGTATTAATTCCACCCCATTGGATCAAACCATTTAAGCACATCAACAACATATGGGCGTCGAAGTAAAAATGGGCATTGGTCAAGTTAGGTTGCAGCACCATTGGTGAAGAGAATGTGTGTCTCAAATTACTGCTTGAACCTTATTCTATCCTTGGTCATCGGCCACATTGAAGCTATCGGCAAACCTTGGTATTGTTACATCGACAGTTTTGTTCACATCGATGTAGAGTTAGTGATCGAGCAGACTTCCTGTATCGGCAGGAGTTAAGAGTAAGTGACCAATATGCGATGTCTCATCGATGCCTTATATCCATCGGCATAAGGTTGGGCGTCGGGTAAACTCATGGTGGTTGTTCTGATAGTATTGAGTTACCCCGATGGAAGTGTGTGTTGGGATCAATGGATCATCTGCGTAAGAACTATTATCGGCCTAGCGTTGAGATGTCTCTCCGAAGCTACCAGTCACTCTGATGAAGGGTTGGCTTAGCAGTGGTGTCGGTGAGACAAGGATCCATCGGAGTAAGTGTTGAACAGTTCGTCGATGATGAAGGTTATCCCGATGAGTCTTTGACTATCATCGTCGGCAACAAAATTACCGATGATAGTCTTATTGATCGTTTGTGGTTATAAACCAGAATAGTAAACGCGACTGGGTGCATGTGGGACTAAAGGTCTCGCTGGAATGTGAACCGTTGTGACGGTTGGAAGGTAGTGACGCCAGAGAAGTATAATCGATCAGTTAGGGCAAAAATGTGTAACCATTATCTTTTCCTCTTGGAGATTGGTGATATAATCTGCTCTTCTAGCATCGTTGCAGATAATATAGTGATGAAAACTATGTTCAAAATATACAGTTTTATTTTGTAGTTGTGCAGATGGAATAAAATGGTTTTGTATAGTTGTTGAGGATTGATACCTGAGTAATAGAGCAGGACATTTTTATTGTAATTGGTTAGATTACTGTAATAAAGAAAGCTTCTATTGTGGTGGTGGGTTTTTTACCTGAAAGGGTTTTCCCACGTAAGACTGGAGTTTGTGTTGTCTGATTTGTTTATTTTGTTTCTCTAATGTATTTATCTATTTTGAGTTTGAATTAAAAGTTACCTGGTCGGATTATCCCCTTAGAATTAACATTAGGGAAGCTGTTTTCCGCACCTTTGCTTTCCTTACAAGTGGTATCAAAGCCTGGCCTATTGTGTTATCCTTATTGGTAGGTTGGGTTTTTTGAGTTAATTTTGGGAGTGGGAGTTCTATAGAGGTCTATTCTGTTAAATAAGATGGCAAGTACATCAGGAAAAATAGACATTGAAAAGTTCAATTGCACAAACTTTGAGTTGTGGAAGATTAAGGCTGAAGATTTGCTGGTCGACAGAGATCTTTGGATTGCTGTGTCTGGGGTTAAACCTGCAAGCATGAAGCAAGAAGATTGGGACCTAGCTGATAGGAAAGCTAGAGGACTGATAAGATTAAGTCTTGCAGATTCTATTCTACTGAATGTCCATGAAGAGAAGTCAGCCAAAGATTTGTGGAAGAAGTTGGGAGATATTTACTAGGGCAAGTCCTTGGTGAATAAACTGTTCCTCAGAAAGAAGTTGTATTCTCTGAAGATGGATGAAGGTGCATCTGTAGCAGACCATCTGAACACATTTAATCTGATTGTTGCATAGTTGATGTCTATAGGTGTAAAAATAGAAGAGGAAGATCTCTATATGCTTCTATTGTGTTCCTTACCTGACTCTTGGGATCATCTTGTGATGGCTATTGGAAGTACAACAACCACATTTACAACTGAAGTGGTTGTTACCTCATTGTTATATGAAGAGATGTGGAGGAAATCTTCTGAGATAGCCAAAGAGGCCCTGTCTGTTCGAGGTAGATCAAAGGAAAGAGGCAATAAGAAGGACAAGAAGTCAAAGTCCAAGTTAGAGGGGAGATCAAAATCTCCTGGCACAAAGTCCAAGGTGAAGTGCTGGAATTGTGGCAGAAAGGTCACATCAGAAGAGACTGCAAAGAGCAGAAAAAGAAGAAGAAGAAGAACTCTTCTGATAATGATTCTTTTCAGAGTGATGCTGATGCCTTCATTGCTACCTTGGTAATGCCTACATCTGAAGATGTGTGGCTAGTGGATTCAGGAGCATCTTTTCATATGACATCTCATAGAGAGTGGTTCACAAAGTATGAACCATATGCTGGTGGGAAGGTGTTCCTGGCAAGTGATTCGACACTGGAAATTGTTGGCCGAGGAAGAGTCATAATCCAGTTCCTGGATGGAAGAATAAAGGGAATGAATGGAGTTTTACACATACCAGGTCTAGCTCAAAATTTACTTTCTGTTAGTAAGCTTAATGATGTTGGTGTGCAAGTTACTTTTGTGAATGGTGGCTATAAAATGACTAGAGGGTCTATTGTACTGGCAAAGGGTGAACGCATTGGAACTCTGTATAGGTTAGATGCTAAACTAGTGTGCTATAATAGTGTCTCTGTAAAATCTAAAAAAGTTGCTATTGTAACACATGATGCAAACTCTATGGAAGTTAAACTCCCTGCAGAGAAAATATTGCTCTGGCATCATAGACTTGGTCACATAGGTGAAAAAGGTTTAAAAACCTTGAAAAACAAAACCCTGGTAGATGGACTGATTGATTGTAATCTAGAGTTTGATTTCTGTGAACATTGTATATATGGAAAATAGAACCGTGTTTCTTTTTACTCTAGTTCTCATAAATCTTCTGGTGTTCTAGACTATGTACATTCTGATGTTTTTGGTCCAGTTGATGTTCCTTCTTTATCTAAATCAAGATACTACGTATCATTTATTGATGATTATTCAAGGAGGGCATTTGTATATTTTTTGAAAAATAAATCAAAAGTGTTCAGTCGGTTTAAAGAATTTAAAACTCTTGTGGAAAACCAGACTGGTAGAAAAATAAAATGCTTGAGAACAAATAATGGTGGTGAATATTGCAATGCAGATTTTGATAAGTATTGTGTAGATCATGGTATAAAAAGGTACAAAACTACACCTTATACTCCACAGCAAAATGGAGTTGTTGAAAGGTTGAATCGATCACTGATGGAGAAAGCAAGAAGTATGTTGAGTTATGCAGGTCTTGAACAAAGGTTCTGGACTGAGGGAGTTGCTACAGCTTGTTACTTGTTGAATCCTTCTCCTACTTCAGCATTGGTTGATAAGACGCCTATGGAAGCGTGGTCTAGAAAGAAACCCTCTTTAAGACATCTTCATGTCTTTGGTTGGGAGGCATATGCTCATATTCCTGAGGTAAAGAGATCTAAGTTGGATTACAAAGTAGTCAAGTGTATCTTTATTGGCTATGGAGTCGGTGTTAAAGGATACAAGCTTTGGAATCGTGAAACTGAAAAAGTAATTTATAGTAGGAATGTAATTTTTAGAGAGCTGAAAACTTTAGTTATTGATCCTCAGCCAGAGAAGACAGAAAAGAAGAAAGAAAAGAGTGTTGTTACTATTCCTCCAACCCCTGTAAAAGAGGAACAACAAGCACCAAGTGTAGATAATTCAGATGAGAGTTCTAGTAGATCCGAAGATTCTGATCCAGAGCAAGACCCTGAACCTGCACCTCAGCCATTGAGGAGGTCTACACGTGAAAAGAGACAACCAGATAGGTATGGATTTTCAGTACTTGATTCAAGTTGTGTGTATGCTTTACTTACTGATAGTGATGAACCTAGGACTATGAGAGAAGCTATTAGTTTATCCAATTCAGATTCTTGGTTGGAAGCCATGGATAATGAAATGTCATCTTTGGAGAAAAATGGAACCTGGGATCTGGTGCCCTTGCCTAAAGGTAGAAAACTTGTGGGCTGTAAGTGGGTATTTAAAAAGAAATATGGTCCAGATGGTAGTATTGATAAATAAAAGGCAAGACTGGTTGCTAAGGGGTATTCCCAAAAGGCAGGTATTGATTATGGAGAAATCTTTTCTCCTGTAGCTAAGTTGACATCCATTAGATTTTTGTTGTCACTTGTAGTAGCATAAGATTTTGAAATTGAGTAGATGGATGTGACAACAGTATTTCTTCATGGGGACCTTGAAGAAGAAATTTATATGTCCCAGCCAGAGCATTTTGTGGAAAAAGGTAAAGATCATCTGGTATGTAAACTTAAAAAGTCTCTTTATGGTTTGAAGCAATCTCCCAAAATGTGGTATCAAAAATTTGATACGTATGTTTTATCCTTGGGGTATGTGAGATCTAAGTCTGATCATTGTGTCTATTATAAAACTAAAGGTGATCGGATTCTTATAATTGCACTATTTGTGGATGACATGTTATTCATTGACAATGATAAGGGGATGATCTCAAAATTAAAATCTCAGTTGTCCTTGAAATTTGAAATGAAGAATCTTGGGGCAGCAAAGTACATTCTCAGAATGGAAATCAAAAGGGATAGATCTAAGAGAAAGATTTGGCTTAGCCAGAGCAAGTATATTACTAATGTTCTTGATAAGTTTCATATGTCTGATTCTAAATAGTTAGTTGTTCTAGTTTTACAGGGAATGAAATTATCTGTTGAAGATTGTCTAGAATCTTTGAATGAAATTGAAGATATGAAAAAAGTGCCCTATGCAAGTATTGTTGGCAGTTTAATGTATGCAATGGTCTGTACTAGACCAGACATTGCCCAAGCAGTGGGAGTTTTGAGCCAGTTTATGGCGAATCCAGGTAGATCACATTGGGATGCTATGAAAAGAGTTATGAGGTATTTGAAGGGAACTTCAGACTATTCTATTTGCTATCATGGAAACTCAGTTGGATCTCAGAGGTCTATAAGCATTCAGGGTTATGTTGATTCTAATTGGGCAGGGGACATTGACAGTAGAAGATCCACCAGTGGATATGTATTCATGTTAAATGGTGGTGCTATCAGTTGGATGAGCAAGCAGTAGGTTGTAGTCGCTTTGTCCACAACGGAGGCAGAGTACATGGCAGCTACTCGTGCATGCCAAGAAGCCATTTGGTTGAAGAGGTTGTGTTCTGATGTTGGTTTTACTACAAGGCAGATACAAATTCACTATGACAGTCAAAGTGCTATATGTTTGGCGAAGAATCCTACATTTCATGCTAGGACAAAACATATTGATGTCCAATATCACTTTGTTTGTGATATGGTGGAAGAAAGGAAGGTGAAGTTGGAAAAGGTTGACACTTTGGAAAATGTTGCTAATTGCTTAACTAAACCAGTAAGCACAGCCAAGTTCAAATGGTGTTCAGATGGAATGGGTCTTCGGGCCCATAATTCTCAGTAATCGTATGAGGATTGAGAGGTAGTAGTAATCTCCTCGACAAGTGGGAGATTGAAGAGAACGTGTGTCTCAAATTATTGCTTGAACCTTATTCTATCCTTGGTCATCGGCCACATTGAAGCTATCGGCAGACCTTGGTATTGTTACACCGACAGTTTTGTTCACATCGATGTAGAGTTAGTGATCGGGCAGACTTCCTATATCGGTGGGAGTTAAGAGTAAGTGACCGATATGCGATGTCTCATCGATGCCTTATATCCATCGGCATAAGGTTGGGCGTCAGGTAAACTCATGATGGTCGTTCCGATAGTATTGAGTTACCCCGATAGAAGTGTGCGTTGGGATCAATGGATCATCGGCGTAAGAACTATTATCGGCCTAGCATTGAGATGTCTCTTCAAAGCTACCAGTCACTCTGATGAAGGGTTGGCTTAGCAGTGGTGTCGGTGAGACAAGGATCCGTCAGAGTAAGTGTTGAACAGTTCGCTGATGATGAAGGTTATACCGATGAGTCTTTGACTGTCATTGTCGGCAACAAAATTGTCGACGATAGTCTCATTGATCATTTGTGGTTATAAACTGGAATAGTATACACGACTGGGTGCATGTGGGACTAAAGGTCTCGTTGGAATGTGAACCGTTGCGACGGTTGGAAGGCAGTGACATCAGAGAAGTATAATCGATCAGTTAGGGCAAAAATGTGTAACCGTTATCTTTTGCTCTTGGAGACTGGTGATATAATCTGTTCTTTTGGCATCGTTGCAGATAATATAGTGATGAAAACTATGTTTGAAATATACAGTTTTATTCTGTAGTTGTGCAGATGGAATAAAACAGTTTTGTATAGTTGTTGAGGATCGATACCTGAGCAATAGAGCTGGGCATCTTTATTGTAATTGGTTAGATTATTGTAATAAAGAAAGCTTCTATTGTGGTGGTGGGTTTTTTTACCCGAAAGGGTTTTCCCACGTAAGACTGGAGTCTGTGTTGTCTAATTTGTTTATTTTTTTTCTCTGATGTATTTATCTGTTTTGAGTTTGAATTAAAAGTTACCTGGTTGGATTATCCCCTTAGAATTAACATTAGGGAAGCTATTTTCCACACCTCTGCTTTCCTGACAATTGGCTGATAGGTTGAAAGGCTGACATGTCCTTGATTTGGGTTGTACAACTAACATTAGGGAAGCTGTTTTCCACACCTCTGCTTTCCTTACAATTGGCCGATAGGTTGAAAGGCTGACATGTCCTTGATCTAGGTTGTACAACTAGCACATCATCCATCAAATTTGTAGGAATGGAAGCTGATAGGGAAATTGCTCTTTAAGTTTTAATCATGTTAAAATATAATAAACTCCCCTTGAACCATGCATCTATTTAAAGTAAATCCAATGCTATGGCATAGTTGTGCAATGCCATTGGCCAATGAAGGTGATATGTCAGTTGGTGGGACTATCTTAAAATAACTATAATTCAAATGCAATCATTGTTTCAAAGAGGCAAACAAAAATAACTATATTAAAATAACTTGTATAGTTGTATTATATTCGAGATTCAAAAATTATTATGTGTTCAAGACTTGAACTTGAACTTCCTTGTCTTTTGAAGTAAAGATCTTAAAACTACTAAATGGTTTACAAAAACTAAAGTATTTACTATAATATTTACAAAATTCTGCACTAATTACTAAAAACTATCTTAGTAACCTTCCTCTAGGTTTTGTTGTGGTTGGCATTGTGGGCTAAACCTAGAAGAAATAGTGTTGCTCTATAGACACACTCGAAATGAACTCTGTCTGCAAAGGGATGAGAACTAATGGAAGGAGTTCTCATTTCATCCAAAATACCCATAACACTCACAGTGACAATTCCCAAATTATTGGTAAGTACAACTTCCCAGAGTGTTTGAAAATTCTCCACAAGCCTCATCATTCTATTCTTTATCTTCTGGAGTGCTCCAATAGAAGAGGTGCCTTGGAACTCATCTCCAACAACTAATAAAGTATCTTGTGGGAGGTTCCAATCCATTGTGGCCACTAAAGGTAACCCTACTTAGAACTGTGATCAGACAAACATTTCTACCACCAATACCATTGATGCTTTGGATTGTGTAACCCATAAGAAATTTGACAAGAAATAAGATGCTACATCAGAATTGACATGACTCTTGATATCAAGTTCTAGGTATTTGATGCCAGTGAATTCCTTAATGTCCACCTTTACATTGTTCAATGGTAAATTGAAGATAATGTTTAACCTACTTTGTGACACTGGTCCATGGAAATCCATCTCTCTATGATTAGAACACAAGAAGAAGATAGGCTCCATGAACTCATAGGATAGGATTTGAAGAGCACAATAATATTTCCATAAAATGAACAAAGGAAGATTATAATGGTTGGTCAAGAGTGGGATTAGATATGTCTTCATTTGTGTAATTTAAAGCTAAATTAAATGAATGTTTTGTTTAAATTGAAGAAAGCAAATAAGAATATAGTAATCACATATGTGTAATAGTTTAAGTGAAAGGATGGCCTTCTGGATTTGACATAATATTACAGATGTCTAGATATTATTTGTATGCATCTCAAAAACCATTTAGACAGATAGTTCACACGTGTGGAATTAAATGCAAATGCTATAGATGATGATATCATGGATGGTAGTATGGTATAAATTTTCTTTAAAGTTCTCTTAAATTAATTATAAATCTTGATTATATGATGCAATATATATACACACAACTTTCAAATTAGTATTTCTTAATGTCATCTTTGCCCATGATTATTTTGGGAGTAAATTCACATTTATGTTTACAATCTTTGATATCTTATTTCCTGTCATTAGTCATGCATGAGATCTAGTACTACATGTGTGTATTAATGGAAACATTCTCTTCAAATATCATTGGTTGTTGGGTTTTCAATTTCAACTTCCACCTATTACTTTATTGCCAACCCTCATATTTGCCATGCTCTCTCTATATAACCATGAAGAATGTTATAAATAACTATCATATTTTTATCTAACCCTAGAAATTGGAACCCATGGAATTGGGGGCCTATGACTCCACCAAATTGCAGAAGGTTTTCAAATTTAATTGTGTTCTAGTTGAACTTGCAATGTGTAGTTGGTGATGGATTGTTGCAAGAATTCCCACAAGTGCTTCTCTACTTGGAGCTTGCTTCCATATTTCTCTCCAACACGATGGATCTGGTGTAGGACATAGAGTTCGTGGAAACTTTGGCCTTCTCTTACATTCATCAATATCTTTTCACTGCAGAAAAAATTCAGCCAATGATGGAAAACTACATGTATGAATGTGAGGCTCCTCTGGGTAGTTTATTTTCCATCCAACTCCTTAAAAGTTCTCTTAGTTTGGCATGTGTTTTAACACTCTCCAAAGGGGGCTTTGTTTTGGTTGCAGAAATGCTCTAAATTTGGTGCTAGAAATGCATAAATTCTAGTTACCATCAGGATTCTATGTTCATGTAAAAGAGATATTTAATGCCATTCACTTCTTGCAAATGCATGCGCCAGATGTTGCTCCTCATCCTGCGAATGCTAATGTGTTGTTTCCTCCTATTTATTTGCCTCCTATTTATGACACTACAAATTCTTAAGACCTTGAGTAAGGGTGTGAGTGTCTCATGGTGGTGTAGTTTTTTGGATGTCTTCTCTCAGCTTTAGTACTACCTTCGGTTGGCATTAAGTGTATGTTATTTTTGTTTATTATCTCATTTTAAAATCTTATTCCTGCATGCTTTCATGGTGGCTGTAGTGCCCTTTCTGGCTTTGTGGAGCCTTTCGATGTAATTTTTGATGAATTTTGATATTAATATAGTATAGGTTCTCTATACCTTTTTCTTATTTTTTTTCAAATCATTATTAATTGGAAACCAAAAATACAAAACCAGAATTAAAAATTTATATTACATTAGGTTTTAATTTGCCACCTCAATTAAAAAATTAGGAAAAAAATAGCCTTATTTCCCCAAATGAATTAATATTTTATGAAAAAATTAGGTACTCATTCGCCAATCTAATTAAAAACAAGAATAAGTTTTGGGTTTCAAATCACCCACTATTTATTTTTAAAATGATATTCTAACATAAAATAGCCACCCTCTCTATGACTTTAGCTCAATTTTTGGAACAAATCACCAAGTCAATTATATTGCAACATAGGGGATTCGCCAGGATTTCTATAGAATTTTCCAGGGGCCAGTTCTTAAAGTTTACCCTGATATTGATACATCTGATGTGCAACCTTTTATGACTCGAATCGAATAACTTTATGACACTTATAAACAATCAAGTATGACTCTAACTCACTTGTGACCTTGACTAACAATTAACGATCTTCAACTCAATTAGATTTAACTGATAAGGAACTTTCTAGATGACTTAAAATACTAATGTGACTTTTAGGAAAGCAACTCAATTGATGCATGCCAACTTGGGATGAACAAATATTTTAAAATTTTGCATGGTCAAAATGGGGATAACAAACCTAAACTCCCTTTGCCAACACCATATCTCCATGAACCATCTTACACCCATCATTGTTGAAGACTACCTCACACGCACATAATTTATCTTGCTAATAGACAATAGGTTTCATGCCATAAACTAGGATGTGTAAAACTTATGAAATACCTTTAATCCTCCCATAAGAGAAACTAATATTTACTTATTTGTGCCCAATAATACTCAAAAAAGAGTTGTCACCAAGGTAGAAATCTCCACCACCAAACTTTTCATAGTCAAAAAACCATTCCTTGTGTAAGAATCAATGGTGGACTCAAGGAGGCCCAAGAACACCTGCAATCACAACAACCTTCCACAACAAGAGACAAGACAATAATGCCAAGAAATGATGCAGAGATTGACTTCACACAATTGAATCACATTGCATACAACATGATTGCAATACACACGGCTTGTCTTAGCTTGCCTTATATAGGCAAGGAAGTGTGATAAGGCTCAAGGCCAACATAGTGCAAAAACAAACTAGATGACACAAACAATAAATGCACCTAGACTCCAATAATAAATAAAGCATATAAGACAAGCTTGTAAGATGACAAGTGTATTAATGCTATGACATGAGACAACTAGTGTAAAATTATTAAATGCGTATAGTTGTACATTATTAAATGCTTAAAAGACACCTGATTAAACTTAAGAAGACTAGTTTGAAGAGGACCTTGAAATGACTAGCTAGGTAATATCTCTTTTTAAACTAACACCCCCCTTAAGTGCAACTTAGGAAGAAGCAAATTAAGCATGAATGCATGAATTAGTCCTGACTACTAGGCCATGTTAGGTACTCATGAACAAGAAATCTCAAGTGGAAAAAAGGAGAAAACCTCATGGGACAAAACTCCTCTCCAAAAATGAGAATGAATAAAAAAACATGTACAAGTAATGGAAGGAGGACTTAAAAACCCCTACAACAACATCTATCATGAATATACAATGAATTATCCACCCATAGGAGAGAATGAATGAGACAAGATGTCCCCCATAATGAAGTAGCTCCCGTGTCAATGGCACATGCATGAAGATAAAACACGATCCAATGCCTGCAAAGAACATTTATCCCACTGGGAAGAAATAAATCCACTGGTATATGTAGAAGAAACTCCAAATCCAAAACAACATATGAGGGAAGAAGTCTCATGAAGTATGATGTCTTTGAAAACTACTCAAGTGTCCACATGTCACAATCGAAAGATGCCACAAAATCAGGTGCTCCATGCCTAATCAAAGAATATGACAATCCAAGACAATAGGAAAACTTAATATCATCAAGTTCCAAAGACAAAGATGGTATGACAATAATTGTGCCATAACTATCATCAAAAAGGAGAGATAACCCCTCAAATGTGTCCTCCAAATCAGAAATGTGAGACTCCACAAACAAAGAAGCAATGTTTGCAAGACAAGAGTCCCAATCAGGAATATTGAAATGAGCATGCTACAAAGAATCACTAGAAACTCTCAAATAAGCATCACTGAACTTGGAAGTAGCAACATGTGATGTAGGAGCGTGTGCATGAAGATGGGGGGCCAAAAGTGGCCACCCCACTTTTTAGTGCTAGGAAACATAAACATGATCGCAATTTTGACAACTAAATAAAGTGAAAAAACATAGTCTCGTGGCCTCACTTTTTCATTTTCCTATTGCATCCAAAACATGACTAGGGCTTTAATGCAAGCAATGTTGAAAGATTTGAAGGATAAGACCATCGAACACAATGTCGCGTTGCCAAAATTTGGCCAACTGAAGAAGGTAGGGTTTTATCAATTTTCTTCATTTCAAAACAAAATGAAGTTATTTTTCATTTTTTTAATTGAAATTTTCTTTTTAATTTCTCAGTTAATGAATCACTGCAAAACCCTGATCTAGATGTTGAAATTCCTACTGAAGAGTAACCTCAAAACCCTCAAACTCTGCCTTCACATCCTCACCCTCCATGTGACACTCAACAAAATTATATAATCCAAATTGAAGAAAACAAAAAAAAAATCAATCTTTAGTTGAAACATTGAAAAATTTGAATACAAGTAACAATCACAAAAGAACCCTTGCCACTTCACTAGAGTCAATTGTTTCTCATATTGACTCAGTTACAAAGAAAATCATCGATTGGAAGGACTATAGGGAGGAGTGTCAGCAATTCTACATTGATAAATTATCATACAAACAAGTCAAAGATAAGAAAATTTTGAAAGGTGATCTATGTGCACTTTTCATCGATCCTAAAATGCAACAACCATTACATGGGAGTTGCAAATGATTCCCAATTCATTAGGTGTGCATGAAGAAATATCCCAAAACTTTTGGGATAGATGGTACATGGTTTTTGATAACCTCCCTTGTAATAATAACGAGGTCCCCAATATTTTTTGAGAAAACTCTATTGTGAGTTTGTCCTCAAGGACATCCCAAACTACTTTGACATTTAGGAGTTCCAGGGTAGATGTAGTGGCTCTGCACAGGATAGAGGGGGTGCACATCGTGCCCAATATTGTCCATCAAGACTCATTATGAGGCCACAAAATGTCTAACTCCCTTTGAATTTGAAGGAGAGTGTTGAGGTGGAGACATTGCATTCCTTGAGTTCCCTCACCCAGACTTTAGCACAACATGGCAGTGAGCTTTTGTACGCTAGAGAGGATAGAACATTATGCATCATCGGTTACCCCATCTTTGTGGTTCATGTGGGGTATTGTGTGATGTTGGGACCGAGGATGCTCCCAGGATGCAAACATTCCAGAGCGTTAGGATGATTCAACGTAAGAGCAATAGTAGGTGATGGACACATCCATATTGGATAATATTGTTCTCATATATGACCTCTTACAACATACATTTGGTATTGAATCCCAGGTAATTTTTTACAAGGTTTTGTAATTTAATATATTTGTATTTGAAATCTCTAATTAATTATGAGTAGATATTATAAGTCAAAATTAATGTATGTAATTGTCTGCACTATGAAATTCTAGGGTCAAAGTATTCATCATGCATCTGTAAGCCATCTAGTGCAAGGTTATGAGAAGGTCCAGTCAACAGGTATGTAATTTATCACAAGATTGTAAATATAGTACATGTAAACTTTTTGTCATATATCAATGGCAATCTTATTTAGTTACAATTTGATGATGAACAGGTGGATGTTGGAGCATCACCATCAGGGTGAATTCCTTGGTCCCTAGGTAGACCCACTTTCACTGAGGTAAATTTTACCATTTCTAATCATTATGCATTTAAATAATATTATGTATCTATTTTTCTCAAATAACCTTGAAATATATTTTTAGATGTTGAATATGCAGAGTCCTCCCCATCTTCGTTAGTTAGCAGAGGTGGGCATTGTTACAGTTGTTTTGTCTATAAGTCCTTTGACCGAGGTATGAGCCAATAACATGTAAATGTCATTTTGTATTTTCTTATTTTATCTCACATCATTTAATGTACATAAATGATATTCATGTTTACTTAAATTTGCTTCTTCATGCTTCTCACAAGACATCACAACTCGTACCCATCCAGCTACAAGAAGAAGAGAGACAACAAATGATGGAGAGGGATCACCAGTTGGTGGTAAGTGATTGATTACTTATGTAATGTTATATATTTTGAATATTTTATATATTAATGCGGAGATTATTTAATTGTATTAATCAGTGGAACTTCAAAAATATCTATCGAGGAGGTCTAGTCGATGAGTGATAGAGGATGATTCATTGACTAGTTCCCCATCTTCATGGCCTAGCAAGAGCCATCAATTATTTGATAGCAGTCCATAGGAGATTTGATTTCGGGAAATTTTGTTACATATGCCTGATTGGCTTTGTAAACATACTTTTGTATGTTATTGATGTATATCGTTGTATATTTCTGTATGACCTTATTTGTACATGCCTATATGGCTTGATATATACACTATTTGTTATTTTCATGACATCATTTATAAATGAGATTATGTATATTTTCATGACATTATATATATGTTGACAACATCCTTGTAAAATTAATTTTGTCCATATCTTGCAATCATTGTTGTTAACAGGTTACTTGACAGAGAGTAGAGCCGACAGGAGGAGATTATACAATATGCGGAGGTTGGAAGCTGATAGAAGACACATCCCTATGTAATAGATATAGTATATATAAAGATAGGAGATAGTAGAATGTAGGTAGGTAAGCATGATAGGAGAATAGGAGTATATTTTGATGTAAGCCATGGCATAGAAGTCATGTATGTAACTATGCTGGAGGATGAACAATGGATGTATACATTTGATTGCTGCTTATATATATATATATATATATATATATATATATATATATATATATATATATATATATATATATATATATATATATATATATATATATATATATGGAAGTCTGTCGATGCTGGGTAATATGTATGTGTGATGATCCATTTTGTTATTCTTTATGTTTTGCTATCAATCTCTAGCTACCTGATCAGGGTATCAACTAGCTACAAAGACTTAACTGAGGATCAAATCTCCAGACTGGTATCTCTTCTACATTTCTTTCTAACATTTGGTTCCGTTGCCAAGACCTTGGAAGAGGGTAGTTACAGATTAAAATGGAAAAATATCTGAAGAAGAAGTGCAAAGTTCCAGAGAGGAGAAAAGGTGAGGTTTGCAGGAAATTTTTTCATATTGCAGAGAAATTCACATCTCCTTAAGTATCTACCTATGTGAGGGGAGGGCAGGCACTTAAGGGGATGGCAAGTGGGAAGGGGGTAGGGTCTAGAAGGACCTTTCAAATGATGTGACTCTTCAAATAATGATTCCATAGGGTATAAAAGGACTAATGAAACATCAAATCAAGTAAACCCATGGTGAAAGGGGAGCAACAAAAGAAAAGGAAGATCGACAAAGAAATCAAGACAAAAATGGTGATAAAAGAAGAAGAGAGATTGAAGCAAAATCAGGAGAGACAAGAATGTTGCCGTAGAAGATTGGAAAGGGCACAAATGATGAAGGAGGGATAATAGAAAGTGTCGAAGAAAAGACAAAAGAATTTGAAGAGCGTGTCACTGTGGGTGCTGCTGGAAGGAAGGAAGAGGACAAGTGCATCATGAATGATATTGTTGACCGCACTAGGGAAGGTGCTACCAGATAAAGGAGGCCAGAAGATGAAGAGATAGATAATATGAAGGAGAATGCAGAGGAACGCACCACTATGGGTGCTACCAAAGAAGAATGTGGAAGGGAAAGAGAAGAAACAGGTGAATCAGGGTTTATACCGCAAACTGCTGGAACATATGAGTTAACATTAGATATTTTTAAGATGAATGAGGAATATGTAGAGGAATTAATTTTCCAAAGCATAAAGGAGATAAGAGAAGGAGGAGAAAGTGTGGTAGACATTAATAGGAGTTTTGAGGGTTTTGGAAGGCTATTTGAAGCACCATTGGATGTTGACATGATAAGAGAATCTCCTAATTTGAAGAGGTACTATGAAGAGACATAACCCCTTGACCATGAGCCACCCAGAGTGCCATATAAAGTCAAGATAATTTTAGTTGAGAGGGAATATATTCAAGCAAATAAAGAAGTAGAGAGAATAGCAGAGATCTAGAGCAATATTACAGAGGTTTTAGGAGAGGAGTACTTTGAGATCCAATTGCAGAGAGACAAGGGAAGATAAGGAAAGCAAGTTGATAGAAGATAGTTGAACCAGAGAACAGACCAAAGGAAATCTATCGCTAAAGTACCAGAGAGTGGGAGGAAAACAATCATGGATACCCCAATGAAGTTACATGTTTTTGAGAAGGATACTATGGAAGAAGCCAAGCATATTTTTGTCTTGGAGTCTATTTGGAACCAAATGGGAGAAATAAGAGATGAAATCAAGATGATTGAATTCATAGGCACCTTGAGGAATGAAGCATTGAAGTAGTATAGGAAGACATGCCCAAATAGTGACAAGGAATGAGATGATATCAAGAAGCTATTCTCAAAGAACTTTGGAGTTCTAGATGTTTCGACAGAAGGAGTAAGTAAGTTGAGAGATTTAATGCAATTGGAGAAAGAATAAATAAAGGAAATTGATAAGAGGTTCAAGGAGACAACTAGGAGATTGGAGGAACCATTGACTGAGAAGCAGAAGATAGAATGATTTATTTTCAGAATAAGCCCTGAGATAAGATTAGCCCTAGATGGAAGGATGTTTGAAACATATGCAGAAGCAATGACCTTGGCCTGCTGGATAGATTCTCAATCCTAGCGCAGACAAGATAAGATGAAGGAAAACCTAGAATTGGAGAAGCTAAAGTTGGAATTAGAGTAGTTGAAGCTGAGGCATGAGATATTAGCAAAGAAGGAGGCGAATACATAGAAAGAAATACTAATATTTGGTGTTGATATTGCACAAGAGAAGGCCACTTAAGAAATGAATGCCCTAAGTTGAGAGGTGAAAGATAAGTTGCTGTAATAAAATTAGATACCAAAGCAACAATGGAAAAAGTCAATATACTGTGGATAATGCGGAGAATGGGATGACCATGAAACACTAGATTGTCCTTCACAGAACTTCCAGTGGAAGAAAGACTTTGTTGATGAAGAAGATGAAGCATGGTATGGTGGAAACAATACAAACTTTGTAGATAGTAGTAATCTGACATACACAAAAGAAAGAAATTCATATGATTAGGACTACAAGAAGTGAAGTTGGAGAAATCAGAGGAATATTAATGCAATACAAAACTCAAATGCTGACAGTCCATCATATGGAAATACCTATAATAATGATGACAAAGACTAGTTTGGAGGCTATAGAGGAGGTAGAGGCTGAAGAAGAAGTCAAAGGAGGGAGGATGCCACATGCTTCAATTGAGGTAAGTTAGGACATTTTGCTAATGAATGTTGGGCTAAAAAGAAAACACAGTGTTCATTTTGTAATAGCACAGAGCATGACCTATTTGTTGGACTACACCAGACAATTGAGAGGGGAGGTGAATCAGTTGTCCTAAAACTTTTAACCAATTATGAACATCAACTTATCAATTACTTATATTTTGATATAACCATGAAAGCATAAAATGAGAAGCTCAACACAATAACATAATCAACACAGAAGACACTAGATTTTTACGTGGAAAACCCTAAAAGGGAAAAACCATAGTGGGTGTTAGCCCATAGAAATATATGTTATATCAATATAAAAAAAATAGAGGCTCACTGCCCAAATTGTTCACTGCAAAGAATGGCTCACTGCCAAAGGGTGGCTCATTGCTAAGGGTTGGCTCATTGCCAAAATGGTGAGCTGATTAATTAGCATCTACTCCATGCCTAGGTTTAGTTCGTTTGAAGCACAATAAAACTCCTCTGCTCTGCTCTTTCACACATTCACACTTATCTCATCATATTCGCACATTCCTACATCTTTTTGCAATTCATTACAATTCTTTATACAAGTCATCAACCTTGGAATGTACATCAAGGTCAGCAATACATTCATCAACCGTTGGAACAATCTCCAAGGTCGACATTACAAACATACATAGAATAGGTCTGGACCTAATACAAAATTGACTAAGGAAAATATGTAAAGATGTATGCAGATCACATTGCTCCTTAGTTGGGACTCAAATACAATCTTCCACATCACGGCATGCCTCTACAATCTTCAATGCTTCTCTGTAATTAATGAAATCAACCAAGTTGGCCAAGACTGGTGAGCACATTAGGTCTTCCAAGAGCATTCTTCAACCACGATCCAAATTTCTCTTAGTGAACCAATCCAAAGGTAGGAACATGATCAGGAGACATCCACAAGCACATTACAATCATTAGAAACATCTACACAATACCCAAACACTTTACCCATCAGATTCTCAAAACTGGAGCACAAGAACAACACCGTCATCCACTGTCATAAAGAAAAGATAGCTTGCAAACTGCCAAATCATGACCCATTGGAGTTGAAGGTACTTAACATTATCTTAGACTTATCTCTAGAACCATAGATTAAAATACTTCAATGCGGAGGAATGCAGAGCATAACAAGTTTTCTCCCTATCATTTCCAAACATACAGAAGAAGTTGTTTTCACTCTGGTGAACATAACTCACTCATTTCTTCATGCTGGAGGCTCAAACTTGGAACATAGCATCTTCAGATGGACTTCTAAATAACTTCCAATCCACAAACAAAGATATGCATTCTATACAAAATGCAGAGCATTCTTCTAGACTATTTTTCTATATGCAATACACTGTTTCCACTACAACTCATTGTTTCTACCGGAGAGGCTAATTTTCTCAATATCCTCAACATCAGGATTGCTTAGATAAGTAAATACAAAGAATCTTACTCATTACAAACAGACAACAAGATAGGAGCACAGTTGACACCAATGACAACATCGTTTAGGCACATACTTGCAACACTATTTTCTTGTGAGAGAGCACATCAATACTTCTAGAATGCATAGCCACAATCTAAGAGTGATAAGTTACAAAACTTGAATAATAAAAAAGGAGCAAGGATTATAAAAAGAGCACCAAAAGACCATGGAGCAAGAACTTGCTAGAAGAACAACAGAGAGGAGACAGACATATCTTCAACTAAATCCACAGAAGAAGAAGAGTACTACCGAAGAAGTACACCAAATCATACTGGAAAGGAGAGAAGAAAGAGGAAGGATAAAGTTGTAGTAGTAACAAGGCAAGGAACCAATACTAGAAGGCATTATATCATTGAGACAGAGAAGGAAGATAGTGAGGAGGATGAAGAATTTGTTCCAACCAAGAAACAACATGAAGTTGTGAAGGAGGCTAAACAAACAATAAGGATGGAGAAAGAAAAGGAGAAGCAATACAAGCAATATTTCACTAAAGGAGAAGTGCTCTCAAGAAGTTAGCCCAATTGACATAGAAACACAGATTGATTGACAAACGAAATCAATTCTCTAAGTATTGGAATAAGGAACAAGGTCAGAAAGGTCAACTCTGAAGGATGGGAAGAACAGATAGAGAATGGAAGACAAAACCACTTATGGTGGATGTTCACATCAATCATAAAAAGGTCTAGAATGTCATGATAGATTTGGGAGCAGATATCAATATGATCACAAAGAAGCTATGGGAATAGGTAGGAAAACCTAAGCTATCAGAAACAACTTACAACATAATCTTGGCAGATGGGTATAACATGCAGATAATGGGAACATGGAAGAAAGTTGAAGTTAACCTAATGGGAATCAAACATGTCTTAGATTTCATTGTGGTAGCCATGAAGGATCAAGGAGAAGCTTTTAATGCACTTTTAGGCTTGAGATGGGTTGTAGATACAAGTGGTGTCATAGCTCTCAGAGAGAAGAGCTGTCATTTTCCAATGAGAACAAAGTTGTCAACATCCCTTTGGGTTCATCAATAGAGGAAGCATATATAGAAGAAATCAATCAGGATGAATATAGTGACAAGGATGCAAAAAATCTATATACAATCACAAGGTTGGATGCAAAGGAGACAACAGAAGAGGCTAATTCTGAGGGTGAAGTGGAGATAAAAGATGATCACTATAGTACAAATAGTGAGGAGGTTGTGAAAGCTTGAATGAGAGAAGAACCGACACTAAAAACAAGGAAAATGCTTGGTTACCAGAGGATATTCATGATCAAAATTGGCAAGGAGGACATACCACAATCCTCCACATTTCATCAAAATCTATTGTAGACTACTTGCAACACATCTAGGAAGGACAAGGAAGCTATATCTTAGAAATTTCATGAAATGAAACAAACGAAGTAAAAAAGTCAACATACTAAGATGACCAATGTATCAGTGATACAAGAAAGACAGTCACAAGTCAAGAGGATGAAAAAAGGGAGGAAGAATGTGAGGAAAATAGTGGGGATAGGTTGTTTAGGATACCAAATCACTAGATCAACAATCTTCAGAAGAAAGGAAGTGATTGCGGAAAGATTCCACCATGACAACACTTTGTATCAAAACCTAGCCACTAACAAGGAGCAGAACTCAAGTCATAAGAAAAAATGAAATAAAGTAATGGAGAAAAAGAAAAACAAAGTTAAGTGGGAAAATTTAGGGCAAAACAAAAAGTTATTTAACCCTAATCTCACTAAAGGAATTTCACTTTGCATTCATACTTCAGAAAAATCAAAGCTCCGAGAGAAGAATCAAGCAGTGAAGGTAGGAGTGAAGAGAAGAAGCACACATGAAAATAGAGAAGAGACAATGGCAACTCCTAAGCTAATAGACATTACTCACAATCCATGACCAAAATTCAAGACATATCCTTGGAAAGCCCTAGAGGTTGATCTAGACAGTGCATTCTTAAATGTGTCAGCATGTGTGGTGTATATAGAGGATGTAAGGAAATATATTCATGATACTCTAGAAGAAATCAACCACATCAAGTTTGAAGAGCTGAGGGACACACTTTTGGGAGATACAGGGTATCTACTAGAATATACAAATATTCTGGCAAAGAAATTGGATAAATAGATAGACTTTCCCGACTTCTAAAATGCCCATGAATGGATAAGGATAATACTAAGCAGAGTACATGATGAGTTTATCTACTTGGACAAAACCTATTTAATAACAAAGGAAGTGATTAGGGTAGTGACAGGGTTAAGTGATGTAGGACCCCTACTAGCAATGAAAGCTATAAGAATAGACCAAGTGAGGGAGCTAACTGGAGATACAACAAACAAGAGAAACATGCATGTGAAAGACATCACAGATCCAGGGGTAAAATATGCTACAATGGGCATTGCTTACAAAGTCTATTATGCTAACCAGGAGGGTTCAGCCACAACAACTACAATTCATACGGCCTATCAGATGGTGAAAGTATTTTGACCTTTGTGAGGTGATGTGCCAACAACTCTTGAAGAACCTGCAAAAGATCAAAAACTCCAACTACAACTTCTGATATGGTACATTAATCATTTTCCTTAAATTTTATTTCTTGAATGAGCTATCAGGGTATAAGAGCAAACAATGGCAACAAAATACACTAGTAGGGTTAGAGGTCAAACGACACAGAGCTTCATTTTTTGATATCAAAGCATATAATGCCACATATTGGGGGTTTTTCAAAACCCTACAGGAAGAGATGAGGGAAAGGGATAGAATCCCTTATGGGATGGTGAAACAATACATAAAAAACATCACATTTTGGGTTGATAAAGATTTCACATATATGGAGGTAGTGGAACTGAGGACAGCATGGATACCTAAGTTTCCCTATGAGATAACCACAACAGAAGTCAATATTTATGCACAACACCTACTAAACAAATCAAAGGACAAAAGTTCAGAGAGATATGGCACTTACTCAGAGGTTATGGATAAGAAACATAAGGACGCAAAGGAAAATCTGGAAAATAACAGAGAAAGGTTGCATAAACCATGGAGGGATTCAGAAAAGGGAACTACTTGTAGAAATACTAAGGATCACTAGGAGGGGGGTGAATCAGTGATTTGATAAAACTAATTTATTCATCATGCCTTAATCACCATCCCAATATGAATGCAATTAACATTAACATACCAAAAACATAGAGAGCAACATAATAATGAAACCATAACACAAATGTTTAAAGTGGAAAACCTTATCTAGGGAAAAACCACTATCCAACCTCACCAAAACTTTATTAGGTCTTACTGACCAAAATCTCACTAATTACATACAAGCCTCACTAGCTAGGATCTCACTGATCACATGCATGCCTCACTGTCTTGGATTTCACTGATCACAATCATGCCTCACTGGCAACACTTCACAGCTATCAAAGTATATGCCTCACTGGAAACACCTCACTAGTATCAAAGTGTGACATTGGAAAATGTCCCCTTGGGGGCTTTTCCCTCTTAAGGTTTAGCTCTCAGGTCCTATTTATGCATTTAGAGTATTTTTCATGTTAATTTGACATCCCGATGAGAAAACCCTAAAGTTTCATGGCAAATGGGACTTAGGAGGTGCACTTGACATGAATCCTACTTGAAATAGGGGGGAGGACTTGGGTGCCCATGCCCTAGTCCTACCTATTTTAGGTTAGGATCAATTTTGGAGTGTCAGTTTATGACCATTATTTAGGTCCTATGCCGACACGGTAAGTTTCAATTACGAAATTCTTAGCAGGAATGTTTGTAGTTGCATATATAAGCATGTTTATGCATTCATTTGTAAACTAGATGGCATTTTGGATTTAAGAGCTTTTGTGAAAGTGATTCAAGGCATTCATTGTGTGTTGTAGATCAGAATTTTTGTTGTTATTGTGTTTGTATTTGTAGATTTGGCATCCATCTCCTCATGGCATGAAGAGCATCTTCCTTCCATGAGATCTTCACTACAAAGTGATATCAATTATGTTTTCAATCATTTATCATTTGGATTTTGCCAATATCCCATAGGGATACACACTTTTTATTTGATAAGGGTGTTCGAAAGAATTGAATGTCTCTCCGGGGCTTGACTGAGGCAAGCCTCTAAACACCATAACCCCCAACCCATTTTTCTTTGATTGCAGGTTACAAGTTGCGGAAGCAAAAAAAGTGGAGTTGTAGGAGATAAGTGTAGACTGTCAGAATTGCAAATTAGAAGAGAAAATAGGGGACTAGACTTGGGCACCCACTCATTAGTCCTCTAGATCCCGCAATTGAAGAATATCTAGAACAACAGGTACAGGTTATAGACAAGGTTTCCAGATCTCGACAAAAAGTATAGCACTGGACTAGGGCACCCACTCATTAGTCCCTGACTATTCCACTTTCTGAACTTTGAAATCTAGTATGCATTTGATTGTCATTTGATATCTCTGTGTGAACATTTTCTATGATTTGTCTGTTTGCTTCCGAATTTGCATAATTAGGGTTTTGAGCATAATTAGACTTAATTTAATAACAAAATCACACAATTCCAATTTTCCCCTATATTCTGAGTGATTGAAGGCCTATAGTAGACTTCCTACTTGGCTGAAATTCTTGAATGTTTAGAGGTGAAAGGAGGATTCATACAAACTAGCAAAATCAACCCTAAACACAAACAAATCCTCTTCATCAAATTTTCACCTTAAACATTTTGGTGAACCCATGTTTTTAATGAATTTTTCACCTTGCTAAGTTTTTTTCTTCAGATTTACATTCATTCATATCATTGTTCATCTTATTGCATTTGAAAAATTATAAAAATATTGAAAAATTAGAATTTTTTTTTTAAAAATGGCATTTTTAGCTTGCATTTTCAAATAATTTGAATTAGTTGCATTTAATTTCATTAAGTTTCTGTCATTATCATCATATCTATTTGAAAATATAGAAAATTTTCATTCATCATTCATTTAGATTGCATTTTCAAGCTTAAATTGATAAAAAAATGCTTGAAAATGTGTATTTTTTATATAACCTAGTTTTGCATTAGCTCTAGGGTTTGTAGTCAAAATCTTGTTTCCAATTTTACTACCCTTTTAAAACACTCATTAGGACTGATTTCTAATTGTAGTGTTTCATCATAGTGGTTTGCTTGGAAAATTTCATGCCTAGGGTTTGAAAACCTTTATTTTTCACTAGATTTGGCCTTATTGTCTCTCTAGATTTGCACCGTAGGTATGTTGTAAATATTTTTTCTGCACTAATTAGCTGTTATAAGGGTTATTATATGTTTTCACACCTAAAATTCTTTACAACACCTTTTTATTGGCCTCTTACAGTTGAAATTTGGTGAAAATTGCATATTTTGGCTATATTTGCCCTAGTGTTTGACCTAGATTTGCACTCCAAGCATGTTGTGAAATATTTTATGGCTTTAGGTGACTGATGTTACTGTTATAATCTACTGCACCTCCTAAAATTCATTACAACACCCCTTTTATTGGGTCTTTGCATTGAACATTTGTGAAAATTTGCATGTTTTAGTGTATCCTAGATTTGCATCAAAAGAGTGTTGTGAAGGATAGTATTGTTTTATTGGACTGATATCAGACATATTATTTTTTGCCCCTGGTCAATTTCCTTACAACACCTTTTCTTTCACTTATTTGCATTGAAAAAACTTGAAAAAATCAAGTATTTTAGGTCACTTTCATACATAGTTTTGCACTTGTCTTTGGCATAATTTTTGAAAAGCTTTTAAAATCTGATCTTGCACTGACTTGAAAACTTAAATACATGTTTTCTAATTGCAACAAAAACAATAGATTCCCTCCTAGGCCTTACATGAAAAGAAAGGTCCCCGAACCTAAACTTGTGTTTACACCTCATGATAGAACAATTGGAGAAACTGAAGGACCTCTCTATAATGTTCTAAATATCCACTAACTTAACCATAGTCAAAGATTAAACTCTAGTTCATAAATTATCAGAATAAAACAATAAATATATACTTCTTTCATTCATAATATCAATTTTCACATTAATACAACTATAAACCACTTAGAAGTTCATATTATTACAAATTCTGAATATCTATACATCCTAGGCTTATAATAGCCCATCCAATTGTCCTAACATCAATGCAAGAATCTCAATATAATACAAGTATGAAATAACAATAATATCAATCAAATCCAAAAGTCTCTCTAGCTACTGACGAGTCAATCCGCCATCTACAAGCCAAGGATGAGAACATGGATTGGGTGCATTTTCACCCAACCATGAAGCATACGCTTCCCCAGAATCCTTCAACAAG
The DNA here is from genome assembly GCA_027924645.1 of Cunninghamia lanceolata. Lineage (NCBI taxonomy): Eukaryota > Viridiplantae > Streptophyta > Pinopsida > Cupressales > Cupressaceae > Cunninghamia > Cunninghamia lanceolata. The sequence continues at coordinate 3,025,311 of BSBN01000905.1, forward strand.
AAGGATACCCGACCCTGTACAAAGAGCCCAGCAATAAATAACAATAAGCAGAATGGAAACTGGTGCGTGCCTATTAACCTACATGCATCCTTCATGAATGTAGAATCTCATTAATAGGATGAGGTAGAGAAAAGTATCAATAAACACTAGGCATAAATCCATCCGTTTTAATGGTCCAAAAGTTAACTTTGATCAAAGTATTAAACTAATTTTTACGATAGTGTAGGTTTTGAAAAAGAAAACCTACTTCTCTATTATTTCTCATTCGGCACCCATCTCGGAAGGTATCTTTCCCCAAAATATATAAAGCATATCAAGCAATGCATTCAATTTCTTTTCAAAGTAAAATATTATTTTTCCATTCAAGCATGACTTAGGAAATAAACAAGTTGTTATGTTTGATTTTAGCCTTTGTAAGTTTCTAAAACAAACAATCATGGCAAGCAAGGTTATACAATTCTTTCAAATAAACTATCATTTCTCTGTGTTTCATAAATGGAAATTAGACAATCTGTAAAGCCTCACAAGTCATGTAAAAGCATTTAAACCAACTCAAAAGTAAATGAAGTAAAGAATCTTCTTAAATACAATATCGCAATAAACAAAATGAAAAGATGTAAATAATCCACTTAGATACAACTTTCAAAGATAAAACATGTAATTAATCCGCTTAATCACAATATCTCAAATAAAAGATAATCTCATAAATATGAATCTCAATGTCATTACATCTTACATATTCACATGCTTAATCCAGGTAACAAGCACTATAAAGTATTATACATAAATCCTGTGGCAAACATGTCATAATACATCCAAAATAGGTACAATAAACAAGTACATCAATAATAAATAAATCAAGACACTCTCCAACTGCATGAACCAAGTGGTCCACCACCTACCAGCCAAGAGATGGGAACATGGCTTAGGTGCTTTTCCACCCAACCATGAAGTATTTACACTTCCCTGGATCCCTTCCTGAAATGAAGGAAACCCAGCCCTTCACGAAATGTCTAGCTAACTAGTAACAACTGCAGGAGGGAACACCCAATGCAACCTTGATATTTGAATGTGTAATTCTAAGTAATGAAAAGTAAATTGTCTCACAACAGGATGTGGCAAAGATATCAATAAACAAGTTTGCTAGACAATAAACATCTATTTCAATGTCATTCCGATTAGATCTAATCATTTAAATAACCTAGTCAATTCCTAAAAAGAGGAAAAGCCATCTCTGAATATCCACATTCGGCATCCTAGTCCCAAAAGTAACCCAATACATTCCTATATAAAAACTACTTTCCCCAAGAAGTAAGAAAATAAGTAAAGAATCACAGATTCAAGATTTTCAATAAATCAATCCAATCCCTTTCCCAAAACATCAATTAAGGAAAAATACACTTTCAAGCAATGAACCATCTTTTGGTCTTACATCAAAATCATAAGTTTATCAATTTGATATGGTTTCTAATCTTGTATTTCAGTCACAATGTCTTCAATAATAGTCATTATATGATATTAATCTATCTTACTGTTATTTCTGTGACAAGAAGTCTTACAAACAATAAAGACAATAAAAACAATCCTCCTGTCGCAATTGCGACAGGAGCTATTGCAAGAATAAAGAAGTGAACATAGGTTATAGTTTTAATCAATTTCTGATCATTAATATAAAAAACTTGGTTTCTCAACATTCAAGGAAAATAATATAATAATCTACTATCTCAGATTTAGTCAATATAATATTTTGAAACGAGTTTTCCAACAGAGCCATAGGAACTATTTAATCAGCTACAACAAGATATCAATTTCTGCTACAGGAAGTTTATAGGGTTTACAGTCATAAATAAAACCACATAAACTATTTTCTCAAAGATAATAAAGTAATTGCTACAATAGTATAAATTGGAAAATGACGCTATAGGAAACAAATAATTCCATCTATTTTTGAGAGTCTTGTTTTCACACATCATGAGTCAATTTCTAATAAAGCACTGATTTTGATCAATCATTCATAAAAATTAAAACCTGCAATATAATTATTTGATAGAGGATAATTCAATAGCATCTGGGGTTTTGGTAAAAAATAGTGTTTTTCCCATGACAATACCAAGATCTGGAAAAATATGATTTGCAAGAACAAAAAGGGGGGGTCGATGTTCTAAGTTGAAACTGCTTTCAGCCAAGGTAAGAAAATACAGTCATACATGGTTGATAGGAATTAACCAATAGTGATTTGGAGATTCTGTTAAAAGATTTCTATCAGTCTACTAGCAAGATCTGAGATTAGCAATTTGTTTTCAGGTAGGCAACCAATAGTGAAAACATGATTTAAATATTACGCTCAGCCTGAGATAGGTGACAACAAGGTAAAAGGGGAGATCCAGTCAACAAGGAGAAACAATCAACAAGTATATAACAAAGGGTCAATTTGCTAAAATCTCCCAAGAAGGTCGATCTAGGCAATAAGACAGGATGACTAGGGAAATAGAAGTAACACCCAGGTAAAAGATAAGTGGCTAAATAGAAGGGACGGCCAGACAAAAACAAGGGTCGACTAAACAAAAATAGTCGCCCAACCAAAACCGTTGAAAAAACCATTTCTCAAATAGTCAAAACAATGTAATTACAATGTAAGTAAAACTAGATGAAGAACCTAGAAAAATCAGTGGTTGGTGAAGAGTATGCAGCTATTGTTACTGCCTCCTTATCTTCCTCCTGTCACTAAATTTCCTTCTTGCCTCGGTTGCTCCTGAAAACTAGTTTACATCTCTGCAAATTATGGGTTTCTTCCCTTTCTTGATCACTCAGAATGAAAATAATAACCTCTACTACCAAAAACATGGGGTGTCCTTTGCTGAGCAATCTCGCTCTTTTATTAAATTTTTCTAACTCTTATTTTTGGCAGTCCAAGATTAGGTTTAAAACTGAAGTTTGAATTCTCAGTCTGCATGAACATTCGTCCAATAAAATTGGAAATAAAATGCTATTTAAAACAGTAAAATATTATCTTTTGCAGATTATTGTCACATGAATGACAGGAAATATATATTTTAATTCCTTCATTCTTTTCTAAATATAATATTGCTATTTTATTTAACTTTTTTATTAAAACAAAACTAATTAAATAATCAAGAAGAGAAAATGCAATTCAATATCGCATATATATATAAGGGACATATTGTCTTCCAAACATCTATTAACAATATTTTATTATTTAATTTAAAATACAATCCTATATATTTTCTTATTATAATTACACCATTCAAACATAATTCAAAAAGATGTTAAATTTAAGTAATCTCATCATGCATTCGAAAATGATTAATAATCATGCATTAATGCAATAAAATCATTCAATAATGCATTTGCAACTACGAGTTCCTGCATCCATTTGCACTCAACTCGACGTCAATAGGTTAGCGTCTAAAAAACATAGCCGAAGAAAATCATTGTAATCATCTCTATAATATTCAATATTTAAAACAATTTCTAATTTTCATCAATATAACTCATAATAGTTACCTCCACATGTGCAGAATTACTTAAAGTAAAGTCAGTCACAATAATTGTTCACTAAACTAGAATAATCATATTGTCCATAAAAATGAGACGTGATATCCTTCCCCACTTGGAAGAGACATCATCCCGATGTCTTATTAAACATCAAAACAATAAAGTGTCCATCAACCACCAATAAAGTATCAAGGTGTTATAAAACAATAACATCAACTCAAGTATAAAAGATCATAATAACAACTCAAAGTATCAAAGCATAACTGAACTCAAAGTATCATAATCCATGCATGAATAAGAAATCTATGCTATATCCTCAAATGAGGAAAAGATCTATCAATCTCCTCTACATCCTCCCATGTGGCACTGTCCTCAGAAAACTGATCCCATTGGACCTTATATTGCACCACATCTCTGCTATGCAACTTAATGTTGCGCTTCCCTAGAATTTGAGTGGGCTCCACCAGCACCACTTCTGGATCCTAAACCTGTAAAGCACACCAATGAAGAATATGTGACACGTCAGGATGATAAAGCTTAAGTAAAGACACATGAAAAACATTATGGATTATGGTAAGTGCAGGTGGGAGAGCAAGTTTGTAAGCTATAGGATTAATCACTTCCAGAACTTCAAACGGTCCTACAAAACAAGGAGCAAGTTTGGATGCTTTGCCAAATGATACTAAACTCTTATGAGGTTTGACCCTCAAAAAGATTTTGTCACCAACTGAAAATTGTCTAGGAGTTCTATTCTTATCTACATAACTCTTTTGACGATCTGAAGCTTGCTTCAACTTCTCCTTGATCAACTTCATCTGATCATCCATTTCTCTTAACATTTTAGGACCAATCACAATTTTATCCTCCACCCTATCCCAACTGATAGGTGTTCGACACCTACACCCATAAAGAGCTTTGAAAGGTGCCATACTCAAAGATGCATGGTATGAATTGTTGTATGCAAACTCAACCAATGGAAGGTACTCCTACCATTTATACTATTGATCCCTACAATACATTCTGAGAAGGTCTTCTACCACCTAAATAATTCTTTCTATTTGACCATCCATTTAAGGATGATAATCCGAAATAAAATTCAACTTTGTACCCAAAGATGCATTAAGAGTTGTCCAAAATCTAGATGTTATGCGAGTGTCTCAATCTGAAATGATCATCTCAGGCACTCCATGCAATCTAAAAATCTCTTGTACAAACTTCTTAGCTAAGACCATAGAACCATCTGAAAGATTCCTCAGAATAAAATGTGCTACCTTTGTCAACTTGTCCATAACCACTAAGATGACATCATGCCTATTCTTAGACATAGGTAACCCTTGAATAAAATCCATGCTTATCACTTGCCACTTGTGCTCAGGGATACTGTGCGGATACAACAATCCTGCTGGATGCACATGCTCAACCTTGACTCACTGGCATTCCAAACATCAAGCTACAAATTTTGTCACATCCCTCTTTAGTCTAGGCTAGAATATAAAGGTTTCAAACCTTTGACCATGTTTGTTACTCCAGGGTGACCTGAATAAGGTGTATTGTAAATCTCTTCGAGCACTAACTTCCTCAACTCTCCTAAGTTAGGAATATACATCCTTCCCTAAAATCTCAAAAGTCCATCTGACTCTATAACATAACCATCAAACTTGTGATCTAAGGGGTCTACTTCCAAAGCTTGTTTTACTCTTTCATAATGATCATCCCCTTGAATATTTTGAATCACTTTCTATTTCAAATTGGATCTCATAGTAACAATGGCATCCAGATGTCTTCTCCTACTGAGAGCATCTGCTACTCTATTCTCCTTTCCTTTTATATACTCAATTCCAAAGTCATACTCACTAAGGAATTCTAACCATCTTCTCTGTCATGCATTAAGGTTAGGTTGAGTAAATATATACTTGAGCCCTAGATGATCTGTCTTCAACTCAAAGGGCTTATCTAGAAGATAATGCCTCCACATCTGAAGTGCATGAACTATGGTAGCTAGCTCAAGATCATGTGGCGCATAGTTGAACTCATGTTGCTTTAACTTTCTTGACTCATACGCAACCACTTGCTCATTTTGCATCAACACTCCTCCTAATCCTTCCCCTGAAGAATCTGTTATAATTGTAAAGTGCCCATTAGTATTTGGTATGGTCAGGATAGGAGCAGTTGTGAGCTTTTCCTTTAACACTTGGAAAGCTTGCTCACACCTTTCTGTCCATTCAAATTTCTTACCCTTCTTTTGTAGTGCAGTAATTGGTGCTGCTATGGTTGAAAAACCTTCCACAAACTTTCTATAATAACTTGCAAGTCCCATAAAACTTCTGACTTCCGTCACACTCTGTGGTGCAGACCATTCCATTATTACTTTTATCTTCTCAGGATCAACTGCAATCTCTTCTGCTGAGATCACATGACCAAGGTAGTGCACTTTATCTTGAAAGAATGTACACTTAGATAATTCACCATAAAGTTTTCTTTCTCTCAACCTCTGCAAAACAATTCTCAAATGCCTTTCATGCCCTTCCACTGATTTAGAGTATATCAATATGTCGTCGAGGAAGATCAACACAAAATCATCTAAACAATCTCTGAAAATGTTATTCATCAAATTCATGAAAGCCGCTGGAGTATTAGTCAACCCAAATGGTATTACTATGAACTCGTAGTGACTATATTAAGTCCTAAAAGCTATTTTAGAGATGTCCTCATCCTTAATCCGTAATTGGTGATAACCAGATCTAAGGTCTATCTTAACATTATTTCTCCTTTCATCTGATCAAAAAGCTCATCTATTCTTGGAAGTGGATACTTGTTCTTTATAGTACCTTTGTTAAGCATCCTATAATCAATGCATAATCTCAAAGTACCATCCTTCTTCTTTACAAAGATGACCAGTGTGCCCCATGGTGACACACTAGGTCTAATGAACCCTTGATTTAGTAACTCCTGCAATTGTGCCTTAAGTTCATACAACTCTATAGTAGTCATTCTATAGGGTACCTTAGATTACGGCTTAGTCCCTGGTAGTAAGTCAATTGAGAAGTCAAATTCTCTCTTTTATGTGGACATGCATTTGCATAATGCTCTCCTCAATAGTTGTAACATCCACCCTTAGGTGCTCTCGGTCCTTTAGCTCTTTCCCTCTGATTGTTGTTTCTGTTATTATTACCACCTCTTTTATTTCCATCATTCCCATCCTAAGAATTATTGCCTCTCTTCAGATTCCTGATCTGTCTATTATTGCCTTGGTTTTTATTCTTTTGATAGTTCTGTTGATTATTCTGTGGTTTCTTGTTTGAAAACTTAGCATCTCTTTGCTTATGGTAATTTGTTGTCTACTACAACCTTTGTTCTTTCTTTATTGCTTTCTCAAAAGAGGCATCCATAATGAGTGGGTTATGAATGTCTACCTTAGCTCCAATCTGTGGCCTCAATCTTAAAATAAACTTTCTAATCTGAAATCTCTCATCTGTCTGACATTGTGGAACATATTTTAGTAGATGAGAAAACCTTTCCCAATAACTGGTCACAGACATACCTCCTTGGATCAAGTTCTGAAACTCTATCATCTTCTTGTCAAAGAATAACTATGGTAACCATCTTTTCCTAAATAGTTGCAAGAAAATCTCCCATGTTATCTCACCAGGTAACAACTTTTTATCTGCCTTCTCATTATCCCACCATGTTGCTACTTCACCAGTCAACTAGTAAGATCCCCACATAGCCTTTGTGTGATCTAAAAGGTTTTGGAGTCCAAATTACTTCTCCATTTCTATTATCTAGGACTTAGCTCCATCTCCAATGGTCTTTCCATCAAATTTTGGTGGTGATACTTTCTTGAGGTTTTTCCCCAATTATTTAGCTATCTTTGCTTGATTATCAGCAATAGCTCCAACTTCAGGAACTGGAACTTCTGTCCTTGGGTTCTCATTTTGTGTCTTAATGCTTGGGTTTTCATTAGCATTCTAACCTCTAGAAATTCCTCTGATCTCCTACTCAAGAGTATTCATCCTAGTGTCTTGTTGGGTCAAGAGATCAAGAATACGGTTAAATTTTACATCTTGGTCATTACTGGCATCTCCATGATCCTCAACAGTTTGACCAACATGAGTACCTCCACATGTACCTCCACGTGATCCTCTAGCTTGACTACTTCCTAATCTATCACCACAATCAATGTTTCTTATATTCATGATGGATAATCTGTATAAAGTTTACAACTTTAGCACAATAGTCCCAAAAACAAAGGCCCTAGTGTTAAACCTAGAGCTCTAATACCAAATGTAAAGCCTTACAAGTCATGTAAAAGCATTTAAACCAACTCAAAAGTAAATGAAGTAAATAATTCACTTAAATACAACATCGCAATAACCAAAATGAAAAGATGTAAATAATCCACTTAGATACATCTTTCAAAGATAAAAGATGTAATTAATCTGCTTAATCACAATATCTCAAATAAAAGATAATCTCATAAATATGAATCTCAATGTCATTAAATTTTACATATTCATGTGCTTAATCCAGGTAATAAGCACTATTAAATATTATACATAAATCCTTTGGCAAACATGCCATAATACATCCAAAATAGATACAATAAACAAGTACATCAATAATAAATAAATCAAGACACTCTCCAGCTGCACGAACCAAGTGGTCCACCACCTACAAGCTGAGAGATGAGAACATGGCTCGGGTGCTTTTCCACCCAACCATGAAGTATTTACACTTCCCTGGATCCCTTCTTGAAATGAAGGAAACCCAGCCCTGCATGAAATGACTAGCTACCTGGTAACAACTGTAGGAGGGAACACCCGATGCAACCTTGATGTCTGAATGTACAATTCTAAGTAATGAAAAGCAAATTTCCTCATAACAAGATGTGGTAGAGATATAAATAAATAAGTTTGCTAGACAATAAACATCTATTTCAATGTCATTCTAATTAGATCTAATCATTTAAGTAACCTGGTCAATTCCTGAAAAGAGGAAAAGCCATCTTTGAATATCCACATTCAACATCCTAGTCCCAAAAGTAACCCAATACATTCCTATATAAAAACTACTTCTTTCCCCAAGAAGCAAGAAAATAAGTAAATAGTCACAAATTCAAGATTTCTAATAAATCAATCCAATCCCTTTCCCAAAACATCAATTAAGGAAAAATACACTTTCAAGCAATGAACCATCTTTTGGTCATACAATCAAAATCATAAGTTTATCAATTTGATATAGTTTCTGATCTTGTATTTCAGTCACAATGTCTTCAATAAAAGTCATTCTATGATATTAATCTATCTTACTATTATTTCTATGACAGGAAGTCTTACAAACAATAAAGATAATAAAAACAGTCTTCCTGTTGCAACTGTGATAGGAGCTGTTGCAAAAATAAAGAAGTGAACATAGGTTATAGTTGTTGCAAGTATGGGCCTAACCGGTGTTGTCATTGATGTCAACATACTCCTGTTGCATTAATGATAAGGATTGGATGAACTGTTTGCTGAGGATATTGAGAAAATTAGTCTTAAACAGGAACAAAGAAGAACAGTGAAGACAGTAAGATAAGATGAAGATCAAAGGATGTGGTTAAAAGGGTTTGTAGATATGTGTCTTGAGGACATCTAGTAAAGATTTTAGAGGTCTGCATCAAGATCTGAAGAAGTTGTGGCCGCTCAAGTAAAACCAGTTCCGGTAGGTGTTCAGAGGTGACAGAGTGACTCAGATAGGTTTGGTGAGATCCAGAAATGCATTATCCTATTCTGCAGATTTGAGGGAGTGTTTAGGAAGTCTTTGTGAAGTATCAACTTGATTGGTTCATGGTTTGAAGGTCCACAAGCATCTATTCCTTTGTGACAGTGATGACAGACTGTGTTCTTGAGGTTCCAGATGAAGGAGAGAAGGATTTCAGAAAGTAGATGAAGTGTGGATGTTCTTGGTGATTCAAGAAAGCCTGTGCAGGTCTTTGGATCATGACTAGTTTGTGTTGGTGGTCCGTATTGGAGTTGGAGCTTGCAATTTAAGAATAACTTCCGGATGATGGTGTTCTTCCTAAGACTGGCTGACCAGTTGAGTTACACATCTTGCGGATGTTCTTGTAGATGTTTACCAACTTAGATGATTATTCCTAAGTTGATGTCTTGTATAAATAAGGAATTATAAAGTCATTTCAAAGTGTGTCTTGTGGAGATGAGAGTGTGGTAGTGAGGAGGGAAGCGAAAGGTAGAGTAGAAGTATTGGGCTTAATGGAACTGATTCAAGCATGGTGAAGATGCTATTCTCCAATTCATCTATGTGATACTTACTATTTTGTAGACAGTGTGTCTCCTGTAGGCAGTGAACCCTGATTGGCATGTGCTATTTTGTTCTTTCTATTCTTCTAACAGAGAATACAATCTTGGGTTGATCACCCTGTGGTTTTTCCCTTAACCAGGTTTTCCATGTCAAAATCTTTTTGTCCTGTGTGATAATGTGTTTTTGCTCTTAATTTAATGCATTATGTTTCATGATTGATTTATCATTATGCTGCTGAATTGCAAAGTGGATTTAAGTGTTTAATTGGAAGAAAGATTTGTACAACTAATTCAGCCCCCCCTCTTAGTTGTTTTCCCTAAATCTAGCAATTGGTATCAGAGCCGAGTTCCTCTAAAAAGAGCTTAACCGCTTGAGGAGATCCAGGGTGTCATCCTACAAGAAGAATAGTCCGAAGTTTGATGGAACCAATTTCAATCTTTGGAAAAGTTGCATGAAATGTCACTTGCAATGTATGGGAATGCAGTACTGGAACATGGCTTCAACAAAGTATACTCCTCCTCAGGGTGGTCCGAAAACCCCAAATGAAATCACAGATGCTGAAAACAATCTGCAGACTATAGAAGCTCTTCCAAGTGCATTATCTGATTTAGAGCTTTCAAATGTTGTGGACCTACCAACTGCTTTTGAGATTTGGCAAAAACTGGAACTTCTGCATGAAGGAGACAAGTATGTTAAATGTGCAAGGTTACAAAGTCTGAAAGGGAAATTTGAAAATCTGAAAATGAGAGATGATGAAAATATCACTACTTTTATGCCAAGAGTAAATGAGATTGTCTGTGGCATTAGATGTGCTGCTGGAGTCTTGGATGAAGATGAGATTGTTGGCAAAGTTCTCAGATCCCTTCCTACTTCTTATAAAATCAAAGCTGCTGCCATTGAAGAATTCAAACCCCATACAACTGTCACAAGAGATCAATTGGTTGGTAAACTGGCTACATTTGAAATGACCGAGTCTAGAGATGCCCCCCCAAAGACTAAATCAACATTTAAAGTCAGTGCCTCTGTAAAAGGTAAACAAAGGTTTGATCTGGGAGAGAACTCTTCAAGGAAACTATCATGGTATGAAAAATCAAGAAAAGACCTGGAAGAAGAAGAAATATAAACTGCTCAACTTGAAGCCCTTATTGCAAAAAGACTGCCAAAAGGATCCGGTAAGTATGAAGGAAAATTGCCTTTTAAGTGTTTTAACTGCAATAAGATTGGTTATTTTGCCTCAAAATCTCTTAAAGCCCTTATTGCAAAAAGACTGCCAAGAGGATCTAGTAAGTATGAAGGAAAACTATCTTTTAAGTGTTTTAACTGCAATAAGATTGGTCATTTTGCCTAGAAAGATTCTCAAGGCCAAATCCTAACAGATCAAGGTTCCAAAAGAATTGTTACTATGTTCATGAAGAAGATGATGATGAAGGAGTAACAGATGATGAATCAGAGACATGAAACAAATCCGGAAATGATTGGGTGTTTATTGCCATCAAGGAAGAAGATCCAATACCCTCTTAATATGTCAATCATAAAGTTGTAGAAAAAGCTTTGGCTGCCCAAGTTGAAGAAAAGGATGATTGGGTCATTGACAGTGGATGCTCTCACCATATGATAGGTGACAAAAATAAGTTTATAGATTTGGAAAGGTGTGGAGGAGTGGTCAAATTTGGTGATAATTATGTTGGTAGAATCAGAGCTAGAGGAACTATTTCTTTTGATGGAAGGAACAAAACCGGTAATGTACTGTATGTTGAAGGATTGAAGCACAATCTTCTTAGTGTTGGACAGTTGGTGGACAAAGGCTATGATCTCTTATTCAAGAATGGAAAATGCAAGATCTTTGAAAGTTCTGGAACATAGATTGTATCCAGTACTCAAACTAAAGGTAATATCTTCCACTTGGTTGGCATTGGTAAAAGTTGCTTATTTGTTCAAGTTGATCAAAGTTGGTTGTGGCATAGGAGAATGTGTCATGTGAATTTTGAGAATATCATCAAGATAAGCAATACTTAGGCTGTAAGAGATCTTCCAAAACTGGTGAAACCTACAAATAGTTTGTGCAAAGAATGTCAGTTGGGAAAACAAAGCAGAGTCTCTTTAAAGAGCAAGGAACAATCTTCTACCGGATTATTGGACTTAGTTCATACTGATCTTTGTGTTCCAGCAAGAATCAGGAGTGTGCAATGTGATAGATACTTCATGTTACTAATTGATGACTATTCCCACATGATGTGGGTAACATTTCTAAAAGAGAAATTAGAAGGTCTTGAAAAATTCAAAATTTTCAAGGCTATGGTAGAGAATGAAACCAGATTAAAATTGAAATGTCTGAGGTTTGATAGAGGTGGAGAATTCACATCCAGTGAGTTCATAGAATTCTATGAGAAGCATAGAATAAAGAGACAGTTGTCTGCTCCTAGGACTCTACAGCAGAATGGAGTAGTTGAGAGAAAGAACCAAACCATCTAGGAAGCATCTAGGACAATGATGATGGAAGCAAATGTTCCTCAGATCTATTGGAGAGAAGTTGTTAGCACTGCAGTCTATACTCTCAATCAAGTTCAAATCAGAAGCAATATTGGTAAGACTCCTTATGAACTTTAGTTTGGCATCACTCCTACTGTGAGGTATTTCAGAGTCTTTGGTAGCAAATGTTATATTAAAAGAGATGAAGATCTAGGCAAGTTTGATGCTAGAAGTGATGAAGGAATTTTCTTGGGTTACTCTACCAAAAGCAAAGCATACCGGTATTATAACAAAGACTGAGAAAGATTATAGAAAGTACAAATGTGAAGTTTGATGAAGGAATTGAAAAACCCTCAAGGTTTTATGAATATGATGAAGATGATTAGAATGGTGTTCTGATCCAAGGAGTCCAAGCCCCTTCTGAGATTCAGATCCAAACTGATCTGGTAAATCAGGAAGAAGAGATAAGTTTGAATGAGTCTGATCAAGATTCAGAAGTCCAAGAAACTCCCAAAGTTCCCAAGTATGTAAGACTGAACCACTCTGAAGATCAGATTATAGGTGATAAAAGCAAAGGTGTTCACTCAAGATTCAGATGAGTATTGTCTGATTTCAAAGATTGAACCTAAGATAGTGAATGAAGCTTGCAATGATGAAAACTGGACTAAAGCAATGGAGGAAGAGCTGATGCAAATTGAGAAAAATCACACTTGGGATCTTGTTCCCAGACCTAGAAACAAGAATGTGATTGAAACAAAATGGGTCTTCCGGAAAAAACTGAATGAGGTTGGTGAAGTAATCAGAAATAAAGCCAGATTGGTCTGCAAGGGTTACACTCAAATAGAAGGAGTTGATTTTGAAGAAACTTTTGCTCCGGTGGCAAGAATTGAAGCAGTCAGATTATTTCTTACTTTTTCTACCTTCAAGGACTTCAAAGTATATTAGATGGATGTCAAGTCTGCCTTCCTGAATGGTGACTTGGAAGAAGAAGTATACATTGAGTAACCGGATGGATTTCAATTGTCTAATCATGGTGATATGGTCTGCAAGTTGAAGAAAGCACTGTATGGACTGAAGCAAGCTCCAAGAGCCTGGTATGAAATATTGGATAAACATCTTTTGAAAATTGGTTTCAACAAAGGTACTGCTGACAGTAATTTCTATTTCAAAATTGATCATGAAAATATCTTGATTGTTGAAGTGTTTGTTGATGATATCATTTTTGGAGGAAGAGATAGTATGTGTAAAACCTTTGCAAATCAAATGAAAAGTGGATTTGAGATGTCCATGCTTGGGGAAATGAATTTCTTCTTGGGTCTACAAATCACTCAAACAAAGAAAGGAATCTTCATTTCTCAGACCAAATATGTGAAAGAATTGTTGAAGAAATTTGGGATGGAAGACTCAAAGCCAATGAGTACTCCCATGGCAACTAGATGTAAGTTGAGCAAGGATGATGACTCTCCCAAGGTTGATCATAAAAAGTATAGGTCAATGATTGGAGGCCTGTTGTATCTCACTCAAACCAGACCTAACATTATGAACGTTGTTGGTGTTGTTACTAGATTTCAAGCTGATCCAGAGAATCTCATGTCATGGCAATTAAGAGGATTTTTAGATATCTAAAAGGAACAGTTGAGTATCAATTGTGGTATCCCAGAGATCATGATTTCTCTCTTCATGCATATACAGATGTGTATTGGGTAGGAGATGTGGATGACCGGAAGAGTACAAGTGGTGGAGCATTGTTTTTGGGGAAGAGGTTGGTTTCTTGGCTAAGCAAGAAACAAGAGGCAATATCTCTATCCACTACAGAAGAAAAATATATTGCAGTAGTAGGTAGTTGCACTCAAGTTTTGTGGATGAAGCAAATGCTAAGAGACATAAGAATGGAGTATGAGGAGCCTATCACAATCTTCTGTGATAATTCAAGTGCAATAAATATATCTAAGAATCTGGTGTTGCATTCAAAAACTAAACACATATCCATCAAGTTTCACTTTTTGAAAGAGCAAGTGAACAAGAATGAAGTCAGATTGGACTTTGTACCTTCCAAGGATCAGACTGCAGACATCTTTACTAAACCTCTACCTAAGGACTCTTTTGAGTATCTCAGGGAGAAGTTAGGGGTTATTGCCCCTCTGGTGATGAACTAAGGTGCACTGATGTGCATCAGTCTGGTGGATATCACAGTCATATATTGTGGTCCGTATTGATGATGGGGAGCTGCTACTCAGGGGGAGCAGCAGGTATGATTCTAAAGTGGTGGAATTGCAAGTATGTGCCCTTTGCCATTGATGTCAAAGGGGGAGAGAAGACATGTGAAAAACAAGTGGTTGCTGATCAAAGGGGGAGTAGGAAAGGAAGAGAAGACATGTGAATGACTATTGCTAATAGGGGGAGTTGTGACAGTAAGGAGAAGTTCTTGTCTTGATGGTCAAAATAGTTTTTCACATCATATGTTGCCATTAATGACAAAGGGGGAGATTGTTGCAAGTATGGGCCTAATTGGTGTTGTCATTGATGTCAACATACTTCTCTTGCATTAATGATAAGGATTGGATGAACTGTTTGCTGAGGATATTGAGAAAATTAGTCTTAAATAGGAACAGAGAAGAATAGTGAAGACAGTAAGATAAGATGAAGATCAGAGGATGCTTTTCAAAGGATTTGTAGATATGTGTCTTGAGGACATCCAGTAAAGATTTCAAAGGTCTGCATCAAGATTTAAAGAAGTTGTGGCCGCTCAAGTAAAAATGGTTCCGATAGGTGTTCAGAGGTGACAGAGTGACTCAGACAGGTCCGGTGAGATCCAGAAATGCATTATCCTATTCTGCGGATTTGAGAGAGTGTTTAGGAAGTCTTTGTGAAGTATCAACTCAATTAGTTCATGGTTTGAAGGTTCGCAAGCATCTATTCCTTTGTGACAGTGATGACAGACTATGTTCTTAAGGTTCCGGATGAAGGAGAGAAGGATTTCAGTAAGCAGATGAAGTGTGGATGTTCTTGGTGATTCAAGAAAGCTTGTACAGGTGTTTGGATCATGTCCAGTTCATGTTAGTGGTCCACATTGGAGTTGGAGCTCGCAATTTAAGAATAACTTCCAGATGATGGTGTTCTTCCTGAGACTGGCCGATCGGATGAGTTACACATCTTGCGGATGTTCTTGTAGATGTTTGTCGACTTAGATGATTATTCCTAAGTTGATGTCTTGTATAAATAAGGAATTATAAAGTCATTTCAAAGTGTGTCTTGTGGAGATGAGAGTGTGGTAGCGAGGAGGGAAGTGAAAGGCAGAGCAGAAGTATTGGGCTTAATGGAATTGATTCAAGCATGGTGAAGATGCTATTCTCCAGTTCATGTATGTGATACTTACTATTTTGTAGACAGTGTGTCTCCTGTAGGCAATGAGCCTCTTGTGAGCAGTGTGCTCGGGCAGTGACCCCTAATTGGCATGTGCCATTTTGTTCTTTCTATTCTTCTAACAGAGAATACAATCTTGGGTTAATCACCCTGTGGTTTTTCCCTTAACCAGGTTTTCCACGTCAAAATCTTGGTGTCCTGTGTGATAATGTGTTTTTGCTCTTAATTTAATGCATTATGTTTCATGATTGATTTATCATTATGCTGCTGAATTACAAAGTGGATTTAAGTGTTTAATTGGAAGAAAGTTTTGCACAACTGATTCATCCCCCCTCTCAGTTGTCTGCCCTAAATCTAACAATAGTTTTAATCAATTTATGATCATTAATATAATAAACTTGGTTTCTTAGCATTCAAGGAAAATAATATAATAATCTACTGTCTTAGATTTAGTCAATATAATGTTTTGAAATGAGTTTTCCAACAGAGCCATGGGAACTATTTAATCAGCTATAGTAAGATATCAATTTCTGCTACAGGAAGTTTATAGGGTTTGTAGTCATAAAGAAAACTACAGAAACTATTTTCTTAAAGATAATAAAGTAATTTCTACAGTAGTATAAACTAGAAAATGACACTACAGGAAACAAATAATTCCATCTATTTTTAAGTCTTGTTTTCACACATCATGAGTCAATTTCTGATAAAGCACTGATTTTGACCAATCATTCATAAAAATAACAACTGCAATATAATTATCTGACAGAGGATAATTCGATAACATCTGGGGTTTTGGTAAAAAAAAAGTGTTTTTCCCACGATAATATCAAGATCTGGAAAAATATGATTTGCAAGAACAAAAAGGGGGGGTCGATGTTCTAAGTTGAAACTATTTTCAGCCAAGGTAAGAAAATATAGTCATACATGGTTGATAGGAATTAACCAACAACGATCTGGAGATTCTGTTAAAAGCTTTCTATCAGTCTACTGGCAAGATCTGAGATTAGAAATTTGTTTTTAGGTAGGCAACCAATAGTGAAAATATGATTTAAATATTACGCTCAGCCTGAGATAGGCAACAACAAGGTAAAAGGGGTGATCTAATCAACAAGGAACAACAATCAATAGGTATATAACAAAGGGTCGATTTGCTAAAATCTCCCAAGAAGGTCGATCTAGGCAAAAAGAAAGGACGACTAGGGAAATAGAAGTAACGGCCAGGCAAAAGATAAGTGGCTAGACAGAAGGGACGACCAGCTAAAAACAAGGGTTGACTAAAGAAAAACAATCACCCAACCAAAACTGCTAAAAAAACCATTTCTCAGACAGTCAAAATAATGTAATTACAACATAAGTAAAACCAGATGAAGAACTTGGAAAAATCAGCGGTTGGTGAAGAGTATGGAGCTGTTGTTGCTACCTCCTTATCTTCCTCCTATCGTTGAATTTCCTTCTTGCCTCTGTCGCTCTAGAAAACTAGTTTACTTCTCAATAAATCATGGGTTTTTTCCCTTTCTTGATCGCTCAGAATGAAAATAATAACCTCTGCTACTAAAAAAGTGGGGTGTCCTTTGTTGAGTGATCTCTCTCTTTTATTAAATTTTTCTAACTCTTATTTTTGGCGGTCCAAGATTAGGTTTAAAACTGAAGTTTGAATTCTTAGTTTGCATGAACATTCGTCCAATAAGATTGGAGAAAAAATGCTATTTAAAACAGTAAAATATTATCTTTTGCAGATTACTGTCGCATGAATGACAGGAAATATATATTTTAATTCCTTCATTCTTTTCTAAATATAATATTTCTATTTTTAATATTATTTAACTTTTGTTATTAAAACAAAACTAATTAAATAATCAAGAAGACAATATCACATAATTATATATATATATATTTATTTATTTTTAAGGGACATATTGTCTTCCAAACATCTATTAACAATATTTTATTATTTAATTTAAAATACAATCCTATATATTTTCTTATTATAATTACACCATTCAAACATAATTCAAAAAGACATTAAATTTAAGTAATCTCATCATGCAATTCAAAATGATTAATAATCACGCATTAATGTAATAAAATCATTCAATAATGCATTTGCAACTATGTGATGTGTGTGATTGCATCAGAGTAATACATCCATTAGTTCTTGCCAAGTGGCTAGAACATCTCTACCTCAACCATGCTCTCGTCTTCGACGAGTTCTTGCATCTATTTACACTCAACTCGATGTCAATAGGTTAGTGTCTCCAAAAACATAGTCGAAACAAATCATTGTAATCATCTCTACAATATTCAATATTTAAAACAATTTCCAATTTTCATCAATATAACTCATAATAATTACATCCACGTGTGCAAAATTACTTTAAGTAAAGTCAGTCACAATAATTGTTCACTAAACTAGAATAATCATATTGTCCATGTAAAAACGAGACGTGGCACAATCTTTCTGAGTATTCAATGCAACTTTTCTTTCACATAAATGCCTTTGTTTATCCAAATAATGCATATGGTAAATCAAATGAATATTTTCAGCTTCTATCTCCATGAAATGATTTATATGGTTTGATTTCATATGTAAAAATAAATACCATGTTTCAGTCATGTTTTCAAATAGATGTTTCCTCATGTATGATCTTCCAATAACTATAAGTTTCAATGATATATAAAATACTCAAAATAAGCCAAAAAGATAGTTAGAGATCTCTGTTTGCTCACAATTTTGAGTTTAACTCTCGCTGTCCACACTTGTTTTGCTATTATTTTACACTCTAAAAATTTCTTAGATGTTTATAACAGTTGCGTGTATGTTTGTAACATCAATGTTTGAAGTTAGAACAGCTGTTAAAAGCTTGGGACAATAGTGTTTTAACTTGGGACAACAGTGTAAAAGTTTAGAACAGCAGTATAAAAGGTTGTTACAACAGTATAAAAGGTTGGAACAACATTGTTTTCACTTATAACAGTCATGTTTCCATGTAAAAAATGAGGCTACAGGAAGAATTTTAGTTTCTAGATTTATTGAAAAAGCATAACAAGAGTAATAAAGTGCCAAACAAGGGCTTGCACAGCCATATAAATGCATATATATGCCAATGCTATCATTTCCCACTCCAAAATGGTCTCTGAAGTTTATATCAGCAGTATATATGTTGTAATAATAGAGTATAATGTCAGAACAACAGTGTAAAATCTTAGAACAACAGTGTAAAAGTATCTATTAGTCATGTTTTTAGCTAGATCTACATTGTTTTTCCTTTATCTATAACAGCAATTTTAATTATAAAAAATGAAGCTACAAGAAGAGTTTTAGTTTCTAAAAAGATTTGAACAGCATAACCACATAATTTTTGTGTCAAATAAGGGTTTGTACAACCATATAATGCATATATATATATATATACACATATATACTATATATTGGCAAATATATGTATATATGTGCATATATATTTATGGGTTTTCATAGAACTATAAAGAAATCTCTAAGATAAAAGTACAAACAATCAAGGAGGTTGCCTATGGTGTTTCAATGATCATTTAAGACTTAGAACAACAAGAATCATGCTATGTTTATTTATTGTGCAAAATGAATTAAATCAAGAGGAACATGGGTATAAATGAAGATCTTTGCCTGTACTTGAAGTTTCTACTTTTTTTTTCCTTGGCTTTCTTCTCCCAAAACTTGCTTTTCCTCTACCTGTATATGCTATCTTAGTTTTGCTGTGTCTTTATGCTTTTTGTTCTCTCCTTTTTACTTCCTTTCTTTCCTCTAAATTGTTTTTCTTCTTTTCTTTTTGGTGTCTAAGGAACCCTTGTATATATCTCTAGTTTTTTTGCTTCTAAAATCTCTTTTTGCCCCCTTCTAAATCTTTGTTTTTAGCTCCGCTTAAATCTGTTTTTGCTTTCTTTTAAATCTGTCTTCTTTTTTTTACTCTGAAATGGATTCTTTTATGGCCTTTTTGGCTGCCTCCCTTCTTCCCATGCATGGCTTTGTTTTCTCCCAAACTTCCCTCTCTTAAACTTCATGCATATCTCAATAATAAGACTTTGTTTTAAGTTTTATAAACTTTTTTTAATCTGTTGTTCACAATAGTTTCCAATGCCTAAAATAAGCCATTCTTCCTCACATGCATGCATTATATCTCAATATATATATATAAACATTTAAATTATTATTTTCTTTGGCATTTAACTTTTTTTTTTAGGATTCTAATTATATATTTTAATATATATTTAGATATAAAAATAATTACTTGTATTTATATATCTAACTATATACATATAATTAAAGAAAATATGGAAAATAATCATGCATTAAGCCATATATATATAAAGAATTTAAATTTTGCAAGAATGACGTATACTGCTCTAAATCATGCAACATCGAAATATAAAGACAGAAATAACATTGAATCATGATGACGAGAAGTAACATCGAACACAATGTCAAAAAGTAACCATTGGAATGCAATGACAAGAGTAAATATGAATACGCAAGATAATCAAGCAAATGCAAACAGTCATGCAATAATGATCTATGTGAATATGTGTGGTTACATGGATTTTGTCCTGCTTATTCTTACTGATGGCTAGGACTCCTCTGCCCAACCCATGTTATCACCTTTGACAATACCTGCATCATGCACACTCACTCCACCATTAATAGGTTAATCTCTAAGAAATCATAGCCGAAGCACAAGTATTCATCTTTCCCACATAAATAAGCATCATTAATCAATTTAATAAATGCATTTAAAACATTATTTTAAATTTTTACCTCAATTTAATCAATCATCATAATTAATACCTAATTGGTCTCACAATTATTGAAATTAAATGAAAGTCAAATTTGAGACATGACATCCTTCCCCACTTGGAAGAGACATCGTCTCGATGTCTTAATGCAACACATCGAAATAAAAGAGTATCTCACTCATGTTATTAGAACTGACATGGTGTGGAACACGTATCTCATAAGCAAACAAGCATCTAATCTAAGAAATCAAAGAATAAAAACTAATTCTTTAAATGATGAAAAGATCTATCAATCTCCTCGACATCCTCCCATGTGGCATTATCCACAAAAAACTTGTCCCATTAGACCTTGTACTGCACAATATCTCTATTACACAACTTAATGTTGCATGTCTCTAGGATTCAAATGGGCTCCACTAGCACCACTCCTAGATCCTCTTCTTGAAAAGCATGCCAAATCAAGGCACATGACACACATGGCATAGCTACCAATACAATGTATATAATCCACACATGGTACAACTACCATCTAATTTCATTCCAAAACATATGGCACACTTACCAAAGCATAAAAGAATGACATCATAATATCAAGCATAAGGCAATAATCACACCTTCAATGCATAAATCATAATCTATCAATGATACTTTAAGCATGAAATGAGCATCTCAACTTTTGACAAACACAACATATTCTCAAAAGGTCTTACCTCCTAACCATCACTAGGTTGAGGTCACAAAACAACAAAACAAACTCCAAAGGTGCACCAACTAGGTCCAAACTAACAACTCCTCTGAGACTAGGACACTCGCTATCCCTTTTCTTTTGCTAATTCTAGTTTTTAACTTTCCATGCATCTTAACTTGTACCTTCTTGTACTTCTCTCATTTCTAACATTATCTACATCTGTGTCTTCATTTATTGATCTAACTCTTCTTGATGTTCTACTACCTCTATTCAAATTTGAATCATATCTTCATCATATTTTGAATTATACTTCCTTTAATTCATCCTTTCCATCTTATTCTAATATAAATTCCTTAACCAACCTATACTCATCCTTCTCTATCTTCTAATTTTAGTTCTATTACCAATTATTGGTTTATTCTACTTTTAGTTACCTTCCAGTGACTTCCTTACCCCCTTTTTTTAGTTCTACAACACTTTTCTTAAATTATTAGCAATACAATCTTTATATTAACTTCAATTAACTCTTTTGATCTTATCTTTTCCTCTCATTTCCACACAAATCTTCTTGTCTCAAGGATTTCTTCTCACCTTCAACTTCCTACATTAATATCTTGTCATTTTAGTCTTTCATTCTTCCATTCTAACTCTGTGCTACTACAAGATTCCACATCCTATTCCATTATCATTTCTATTCTCCAAGTACTAGAAGTATCTACTTTTGATCTAGCAACTCATGCTTCCTACATTTTCCCTTTATTCTATCTTTTCACAACTTGCAACACCACTTTAATTCTTATCTAAGCTAGACTCAAAGGTCAAACAACACAACACAATCACAAATTCATGATCATCTAGACAATATATGACTATTTCACAGCCTAAACACTAAGTATCCATAAAATAGATCTTGAAAGACAACAAACCTTTTCTCACAAGAATTGCATCCCTTCCGGCATCAAGCTAGGAAACCTCTAAACTACTAAGGAGAAACTTTCAAAGCAATCAAATTCCCAAGGTTGGCAACTCAACAAATCTATTTCAACTACCACTTCTCCCATTGGAACAACTTGTCTTGCTTCACACCAACATTCTACATTTTTCTAAACCATTTTCTTCCAATTCTAGTTTTTACATTACTTGTATCTTATTGTCTTATCTTCTGGTTAATGCACTAGTATCTGACACTCTTCTATCTTATATCTAAACTTAAACTCACACAAATTCCTATTTACTTGCTTCATATCACTTATTCTTGTCTTGGAATTTGTTATCCTTCTTTCTCTACTCATCCAACTTTAATTGAAGTCTGCTACACAATTTCTTTGTTTCCTTAACTAACATTCTTTCTGCTATTACTTGTAATTTCATCATAACCAAAACAAGTTGTCTCATATCTCATTGACATAAATATAGTCAGAAGTCACATTTAGCTTATTCTTGAATTCTATTCACATCCTTCCTTACTATCCAAGTTGACAGTCATATCAATCAGCATGATACTCATGTCAAGTAATCCAAAGCAACACAAACTATTCCAAAACTTTCTTGACACTTCACACAATACTCACTCACATCGGACAACAAATCAAAAAAATAACACACACACACACCAAGAATTAGTACATCCTCCTCATTCTACTCCCATATACAATCCATCAGAGGCCCATCATGGACATGATAGAGAACATAACATGATACATGACTAGTAGTTTAAAACATTCGAGCACAACCACCATTTAGAAATAAATCAAAACTAAAGTGTAAGAAAAATTTGATTCCAACAATAAGGCATAAAATATGCACGATTTCAACAATAATTCAAACATGACCATAAAGGTCACAAGATAAATAAATTCCAAAATTTGATGGCTATACTCCTTCATAACAAGAATTAAAAAAAAATCAATGCTAGTTTGACAACATTTAACAATTTCACTGAATTCAAATAAAATAAAGTACCCAAAATTTCAAAAGTTACTGTCATGACCTAAATTTAAATCAACCTAAACCAAACACAACTACCAATTTGTTTTGAATTTCTAGTCCTACTAAGGTAAATTCAAGTTTTAAAGTTAATCTAGAATTGATGACATCAAGTTTAGGATGTCCTCTCACTCCTTAAACAATCTTAGTTTGCATTTTTTCCTAAGTGTTTCCTTATTGAGATGTACAAAACTTTTCCTAGGTATCCTAGAGTATAGGATTTGGTCACTCTTATAACTAATTTCCCATTTTCTATCTACATTTGTTTCCCTATCATAGCTATAAAGAGAAAAATTATTGCTAATAATAACTTGACTATCAAGAGTTTGAAAATGAAGAGCTACATTTAATATAAATAACCTTACACAAATAATAATGCATGCAACAAACTTTTAATGTGAATGAAACTATTTATTTACTTTACTATTAACATCAATGACACAAGACTCATTTGATGCTATCAAGACTCAAAAGATAGATTAGCTTAGTTTCAAGTTCTAAACTATAAATGACAATTACTTATTGTTTCTAGTAGTTTTAGATTTAGATGTAACTACTTGCTACATTTTAATTCATATACTAAACTTTGATTTCATTGACTTAATGTTCAAACTAGACAAAATTTCCACTTGGTTATACTACTTTTCTTGATCAAAGGTTTAAATAAGTTAGCTATTACTTTGTTGACTTGGTTTTCAATTCAAGATTTCCTCGCTCATTCGCAATTCAAGAAGATCTCCTATTTTTCTCTATGGAATTTATCCTATCTACTAGATTCATTCATTGAGATAAACTATAAGATTAATTACAACTCCAACTTATTGCTATTAATGTCAAATCATAACTTTACAATTTATTGGCAATTGATTCACCACCATTAGATGAGTTTAACGTTTAATGATAATCCAATTCTAAGTTTGATTAATGTTTATGTCAAGTTAAAAAACATGTATATATATTACATCACAATATTAATGGTTTTAGAAATTTTAAATACGCTTTCATTAAATTTTAATTTGATAGATTTATTACAATTATGTTTAGCTCCATTTAACTTAATTTTTATTCCCCAAATCTTAATTTAAATATTCTTAAATAGAAACTACCTTATTCTTAACTCAAAAACTAGTTCTCTTCTTATTGATTTCCTTTGTTGAATCATACAATGCAATCAATATGATTATACATTCAAATTATTTTTGTCTTTGTTTAACATTTTCTAAATCAAGTGTATAAGAAATGATTACAAGATAATCTATGAAACATGAGGATCCTTGATAAATAAATAATGCAATGATACAATCTCTTCTTCCAAAGAAACACATAACTTGCTTTTCTTGCACATCCATTTTTTACTTAAAACTTAACAATTGATCTTTTTTTTTTCTTTTCCCTCAAATGCATAAGTAACAACACAAGTTTTCTACTATAACACTTTTCAAATGATCTACAAAATTTGGTACATAAAGTACATCTTGAAAGAAAGATGTCTTTCTTGAAAACAAAACAATATTTCTTTTCTATCCAAGAGACTTGAACAACTCCAAAACATCTTCAACCTCCATCCAAGAACCTGAAAATGAACAAGAGAGGGAAACAACAATATGCCAATGGGCTCTCCACCCATCCATATGGTTGTATAACAGCGCACCCCCAAGCATGGGGTAATCACTTAGCCATATGAAGCCACACAACTCGTACACAAGTACAACAACAATGTTTTACATATACATAAAGCAAAACATATTTCTATCACATTGGTTTACTTCAAGGAAAACCACTTAGGGGGAGTGGGGGCTCAACCAGACATGGGGAACAAAATATATCATACTCTTCACCCAATCCACACCTTATACCTCCCAACAATATATATACATTTCTGCAAAATACAAGGGGATACTCATATCCCATAGATACAAGGGTACTCATACCCCGGTAATGGCCATTACCTGAATGGAATACTCATATTCCAAAAATGAAAAGCCCCAATGTGAGGGAGCTACTCCCACTCAAACCCTTATACATGGAGGACCAAGGCTCCTCTATACAAGAGGGGGTAAACTCCCCTATAAAACACATAAAGAACATCACACAACACAAAGTAAAGCATGTATTCACAAACCCCAACAAAATCCTTAAATAAAAATTGTTCCTTCTTTCAATTTTCAATGCAAGATGATATATGGCATGATGTACAACAAATTAAAATCAGATTTAAGAATGTAAATTATAGGAGCAAATCTAAAACAAGATATTAAATGCAAATCCTAAATTTCAATAGTAACTATGTCTTCTTAAAAAATATTTTTTTTTCTTTTTAGTAAAATATAGCAATGAAGATATTTTAAATATAATATGTATAATTATTAAATGACAAATTGATTTTGTTCTAATCAGATCTAATGTAAAAATCAGAAATATAATTCATGTTATGATGATCTAGGTTTATGACATGCAAATAAGGCAACAGATATGGTTCTTTCAAGATTTACATTGACATGTTTGTTTTTCCAATTTCACAAGCAACAAACCCTTAGAAAACAACATTTACATTTAATAAATAAATAAAACATATAATATTTAGGACATACAATATTTACATTTAACCAATAAAGAAAAACATATAATATTTACATTAAATCAACAAAGAAAAACGTATAAAATTCACATTTAATCAATAAAGAAAAATATAATATTTACATTTAATCAATAAAGAAAAATATGATACCTCAATTGCGATATCCCACTAATAGTAGAATCCTTGAATGAAAATCATAAAAAATGAGCATCTCATCCCCTACTCCATGAAGAGTTTTTAAATGGAAGAATGGAGTAACTTCCTACCCAAAACTAACTCAACCACCCAACTAACTCAACCAACCAACTATCTCAACCACTCAACTACCTTCCCATTTTCGTCACTTTTGTAAGTGGGTCTTAAAGGAGGGTCTAAAAACATTTTAAAATATTATAAATGACAAAAATAAACTTATAACCTATGTACCTTAGACATAAGACAATTTTCCAAACATAAAATACAACCTAGACCTCTTAAAAACACTTAAAAATCATTTTAAAATTACAAGGTTAAAACCCACACAAGAACATAATAATTTTATCACATAAAACTAAAAATAACATTGCTTAACATCACGGCCAATAGACCTTAGGGCTCCATGCCTAGGTCCAACATCACACAGAAAGACATAAAGTGGCTAAATGACCCCCATCATCCATTCACATAATAATTCTACATGTACACTCAACAAGAAGTGTTAGTACAATATATAGCCAAAATATATCCATCATAAATAACATATTATCACAAATCCATTAGTAACCATAGACTAACATATAAAATTCATCATTCACAAATACATAAATCAAATAATCTCATCAAAGGATATCATATGGAATCGAATCATAAAATATAACATCCATAAGTATATCAAATACCATACACAATAAATAAATGTGCCATCCATAAGTATTGAGTATCATAATCATCAAAATGTCTCTAGGAACATCAAGGATCTCAAATAAACAAGAGTACATAGAATAGGGGTCTCACAGTTATACTTCACATGAACTACATGACTAATTCTAGTCACAAGAGAGGGAGTATCATACTATACTACACCTGGATTCCAAAATCTGAGGTAAGTAAGAGAACACACTCAATCAAATCAAGAAAATGAGTCTTCTAAGACTCCAATCACATGAAAACAAGGGATTATTTCTACTTAACTTAACTAAACCAACATCACTCAAGATTCCCAACAAAAAAAGTTGCATCCCATTCAAGGGAATCATAATCATCAAGAAATGACTCACAAGAAACATTCACAAAACAGGATATCTAACACATCACTCACACAACAAAGAGTAGTTACCAATTTCCACCATACACTAATCATATGGAAAATGCATTCATGCAACATTCACATTCAACTCAATAAAATATGAGGGAGAATTAGGTTGGGGTCAAGCTCTTACCCAATGCTTCATCTGCATGAGGTTAACTTTCACCGCAACATGATGAAAAACATAACTAAAATACAATGCACTCTTAACAATATCGCAACAACATGACAACCTACTTGAAAGGAAGACCTTCATCATGTAACACTCAACCATGTTCACAATGAACAAGGTTAATCACACTAACGTGATTCACAAGGGAATGACAAGAGGTTTGGGGCTTAGTGCAATCCAACTTGGCAATCTTTCCAAGGTCAAATGCATTCCATGCAATGGGAAGAACACAACTTAAGTCGCAAGATGCAAGGTGTGTTGATTCTCTCATGATTCAAACACATCATGTATCAAAAATAATTATGCATGAATCCTTTCACAACTCATTTTCTCTTTCACTTTTTCCTATGCAATGCAATACTTTTTTTCTTGCTCCCACATAAATGATTCACACACAGAAACATGCCTTAAGAGATGACAATGTAAAGTATCTCATGCAAGTATTTCAAAACAACTTCCTCAAATAACATGCCTATGCTCAAAGTTTCGGCTCTTTCACTCGTGGATGCTTATCCCAAAATTGAATACACTAGGTTCAAACAATACTAAAGAACATGGTACTTCCTTTTACACAATGGTTTCCAAAACTCTACTATCAAAGTGGTCTCACAAGCACAAACATGACTCTACAAAAGGTCACTTCATAACTTACATACATTGCAAGTGTTCATGCCAAGCAATCAAAACATCGAGAAGGTAATCACACATAAGCAACCTCTTGGAATTCACAAGGGTCTATCTAACCCCGTAAGAATGTATTACTTTCCCACACACAAGAAGGAAAACATATCAAAAGGTGGCACATGTTATTCACAGCATGCCCACACACAAGTTTCCCAATCATGCTCAATCAACTGAGCAGAGAAAACACCCCAGAGTTCCCCATGTATTATTCTAGACAGGTTAAGATACTCTGAGTTTAAAGTTCTGTACATTAGAATAACAAACACAAAGGCCCTAGCGCTGAACCTAGCACTCTGATACCAAATGTAAGGTTCTAAAAATCCACTAACTTAACCATAGTCAAAGATTAAACTCTAGTTCATAAATTCTCAGAATAAAATAATAAACATATACATATTTGATTCATAATATCAATTTTCACATGAATACAACTATAAACCACTTAGAAGTTCATATTATTACAAATTTTGAATATCTATACATCCTAGGCTTATAATAGCCCATCCAATTGTCCTAACATCAATGCAAGAATCTCAATATAATACAAGTATGAAAAAACAATAATATCAATCAAATCCAAAAGTCTCTCTAGCTACTGACGAGTCAGTCCACCATCCGCAAGCCAATGATGAGAACATGGATTGGGTGCTTTTCCACCCAACCATGAAGCATACGCTTCCTCATAATCCTCAACAAGAAGGATACCTGACCCTGCACAAAGAGCCTAGCAATAGATAACAATAAGCAGGATGGAATATGGTGCATGCCTATTAACCTACGTGCATCCTACATGAATGCATAATCTCATTAATAGGATGAGGCAGAGAAAAGTATCAATAAACACTAGGCATAAATCCATCTATTTCAATGGCCCAAAAGTTAAATTTGATCAAAGTATTAAACCAATTTTTACGGTAGTGTAGGTTTTGGAAAAGAAAACATACTTCTCTATTATTCCTCATTCGGCACCCGTCCCGGAAGGTATATTTCCCCAAAATATACAAAGCATATCAGGTAATGCATTCAATTTATTTTCAAAGTAAAATATTCTTTTTCCATTCAAGCATGACTTAGGAAATAAACAAATTGTTATGTTTGATTTCAGCATACCTTTGTAAGTTTCTAAAACAAACAATCATGGCAAGCAAGGCTATACAATTCTTTCAAATAAACTATCATTTCTCTTTGTTTTATAAATGGAAATTAGACAATCTTTTTGAGTATTCAATGCAAGTTTCTTGCACATAAATGCCTTTGTTTATCCAAATAATGCATACAGTAAATCAAATGAATATTTTCAACTTCTATCTCCATGAAATGGTTTATATGGTTTGATTTCATATGTAAAAATAAATACCATGTTTCAGTCATGTTTTTAAATAGATGTTTCCTCATGTATGATCTTGCAATAACTATAAGTTTCAATTATATATAAAATACTCAAAATAAGCCAAAAAGATAGTTAGAGATCTCTGTTTGCTCACAATTTTGAGTTTAACTCTCGCTGTCCACACTTGTTTTGCTATTGTTTTCCACTCTAAAAATGTCTCAAAAGTTTATAACAGTTGCATGTATGTTTGTAACATCAATGTTTGAAGTCGGAACAATTGTTAAAATCTTGGGACAACAATGTTTTATCTTGGGACAGCAATGTAAAAGTTTAGAACAACAGTATAAAAGGTTGTTACAGTAGTATAAAAGGTTGGAACAGCAGTGTTTTCCTCCCCATAATCCATTTTTTGGTTTAGAATGGCATTGCTTTCACTTATAATAGTCATGTTTCCATGTCAAAAATGAGGCTACAAGAAGAATTTCAGTTTCTAGATTTATTAAAAAAGCATAACAAGAGTAATAAAGTGCCAAACAAGGGTTTGCACAACCATAGAAATGCTTATATATGCTAATGCTATCATTTCCCACTCCAAAATGGTCTCTGAAGTTTATATCAGCAGCATATATGTTGTAATAACAGAGTATAAAGTCAGAACAACAATGTAAAAGTCTCTATCAGTTATGTTTTTAGCTAGATCTACATTATTTTTCCTTTATATCAGTCATATTTTATCTATAACAGCAATTTTAATTATAAAAAATGAAGCTACAGGAAGAGTTTTAGTTTCTAAAAAGATTTGAATAGCATAACTACATAATTTTTGTGTCAAATAAGGGTTTGTACAACCATATATATATATATACACACACACACACACATATACTATATATTGGCAAATATATGTATATATGTGCATATATATTCATGGGTTTTCATAGAACTATAAATAAATCTCTAAGATAAAAGCACAAACAATCAAGGAGGTTGCCTATGGTGTTTCAATGATCATTTAAGACTTAGAACAACAAGAATCATGCTATGTTTATTTATTGTGCAAAATGAATTAAATCAAGAGGAACCTTGGTATAAATGAAGATCTTTGCCTGTGCTTGAAGTTTCTACTTTTTTTTTCCTTGGCTTTCTTCTCCCAAAACTTGCTTTTCCTCTACTTGTTTATGTTATCTCAGTTTTGCTGTGTCTTTATGCTTTTGGTTCTCTCTTTTTTACTTCCTTTCTTTCCTCTAAACTCTTTTTCTTCTTTTCTTTCTGGTGTCTAAGGAACCCTTGTATATATCTCTGGTTGTTTTGCTTCTAAAATCTCTTTTTGCCCCCTTCTAAATCTTTGTTTTTAGCTCCCCTTAAATCTATTTTTCCTTTCTTTTAAATCTGTCTTCTTTTTTTCTCTAAAATGGATTCTTTTATGGTCTTTTTGGCTGCCTCCCTTCTTCCCATGCGTGGCTTTGTTCTCTCCCAAACTTTCCTCTCTTAAACTTCATGCATATCTCCATAACAAGACTTTGTTTTAAGTTTTATGAACTTTTTTTTAATATGTTGTTCACAACAGTTTCCAATGCCTAAAATAGGCCATTCTTCCTCACACGCATGCATTATATCTCAATATATACATATATAAACATTTAAATTATTATTTTCATTGGCATTTAACTTCTTTTTTTTAGGATTCTAATTATATTTTAATATATAAATAATTACTTGTATTTATATATCTAACTATATATATAAAGAAAATACAAAAAATAATCATGCATTAAGCCATATATATATATATATATATATATAAATAATTTAAATTTTGCAAGAGCGACGTATACTGCTCTAAATCATGCAACATCGAAATATAAAGACAGAAATAACATTGAATCATGATGACGAGAAGTAACATCAAACACAATGACAAAAAGTAACCATTGGAATGCAATGACGAGAGTAAATATGAATATGCAAGATAATCAAGCAAATGCAAACATTCATGCAATAATGATCTACATGAATGTGTGTGGTTACACCGATTTTGTCTAACTTATTCTTACTGACGGCTAGGACTCCTCTGCCCAACCCATGTTCTCGCCTTTGACAATACTTGCATCATGCACCCTCACCCCACCATTAATAGGTTAGTCTCTAAGAAATCAGAGCTGAAGTACAAGTATTCATCTTTCGCACATAAATAAGCATCATTAATCAATTTAATAAATGCATTTAAAACATTTATTTTAAATTTTTACCTCAATTTAATCAATCATCATAATTAATACCTAATTGGTCTCACAATTATTGAAATTAAATGAAATTCAAATTTGAGACTTGACACTCTCTATATCACTGTGAAAATAATGGGAAATCCTGTGGATGGAACCCTTATTGATCCTAATTGCATGACTAATGTCGCCATGGAAGTGTTCCTCATTTCACATCAATTAATACAAGACTTTTATGACCCTTCGGATACGATGATTAATACGCATAAAGGAACCTTTATAAAACACCTCTAGGAAGATATCTTTATTGGTCACTATATTTGAGAAACATGTAGAACAATGGTTTGATGTTGTCCCCATTTCTGACCTCTTTCTCATAAAATTGGGACATCCATGGTTAAAGGCTATGAAAGTTGTCCCTTCAACAATTCATAACTATGTCAAATTTCCTTTGAATGGACAAGTGATTACTATCCCTTGCAATAAATATAAACCTTTGGTTACAAGACAACATTGTACACTCGATTACTTTTGGGAAAGATCTAAGGTGGAACCAGAGCCACGAACAGACTTTAACTTCTTGAGCTATAGAAACTACAAAACAAAACTATTTCATCAAGTGGCTAGTCCTTCTATGCAAGAAACAATAAGAGACGAACAACCCACATTTGAAGAGAATCCTAGACCAAAAGGAAATGGACCCTCTGTTGAGGTTCCTCCCGTGCCATCCTTACAAGGATTGGGAGGTAGTCATCAACAACAAAACATTCCACCTAGACAAATGAGATTTGAACTTGGTGCTTCCTCCTCTAAAACACAAAAACCTATGGAAGAGAAAAACACTATCTTACAAGAGATAAGTGGTAGGACAAAAAGAAATAGACAAGCAAAAGAAAGGAGGAGGAGATGACAAGCTTATGCCCAACGACTTGCATCTCAACAAGAAAACATCTCACCAAACATTGAAACAAACCATGAAGATCTTAAGAATGGACAACTTGAAAACAAGAACAAAAGTTGGGCTATCGTACCTTATGTCCCACTTTCCTCTAACATTTGGGAGTGGGAAGATGATGATGATTTTCTCGATGACAACACTTAGTTCAATGGTATTACCAAGTAAGTATTTCTAACCCTTTATTTCTTGTGATGTATTTCCCCCGTGATGTGTTATGTGTTGTTCAGGCCTCGTGGGATGACCCTTGATTCTCTTGTAAGGTCTAGGATACCAGGAGGCCACCTCTATTGTGACCCTTCTTCTATTCGTATCATCATTCTTCTATATTGTATCTCCTCTATTTTTCACTGTTGTGTGCTGTGTCTTATGGACATAGCGTTATGGTTGGTGACTTGGGGGCACCCTCCTATGTGACTATCCCTAAGTCACTTGTTTCTCCTCTCTTGATTTATCATTTCCCTTCCTCTAGTGTTTCTACCTAGTGGGTGGATGACCAAAAACAGTTTATACTGATGTGGACCTAGCACCCCTTTAGAGAGAAATAAAAAATTGGACATAGTTCCTATATGATGATGGGATTGATATATATTATCTGATGCTTGGCTAGTAGAATCACTCTGTGCACTTTGTCATGTGATTTTCATGGTGTCTTATCATACTTACAAAACATAACAATATTGTTGCTTCGTGCACTTTGTCTATCTTGAATCTTGCATTATGCATTATTGTTTATCATGATTATATGGACACTAACACTTTTCTTGCAGGGATGTGTTTGTGGGAACATTTGGTGATCATAAAGTACATGCCACCTCTGAGGGGCATGGACTTTGCAAGATCTTGTGTTCCCTTGTGTGTTTTCTTCCTACCTTAATGTGCTTGATATTGATGCCTGATATCAACCACCTTAAGGTGGGGGCATATATAAGGTAAGTTGTTTGTTGTAGATGTTAGCAATGTGCTTGTTCTTAGGTGTAGTCTTAAAGACTGGTGGCGATGAGTCCCTCTTGCACTCTGAGATTTGTTTGCAATCATTTAAGCCCTCATCATGAGGTGGGAAAATTACATCCCTTTTCTATCTTAAGCCCTCATCACGAGGAGGGGATGGTGTATTTTGCATGGAGAGTGCACATCCTGTCATTTTCAAAAGTCC
This sequence comes from Cunninghamia lanceolata, assembly GCA_027924645.1. NCBI lineage: Eukaryota > Viridiplantae > Streptophyta > Pinopsida > Cupressales > Cupressaceae > Cunninghamia > Cunninghamia lanceolata. The sequence goes on from BSBN01000905.1 coordinate 3,058,782, forward strand.
TCATCACGAGGCAGGGAGTGGTTCTTTGACTAACTCAACCCTTAAGCGTGTCTTTAGTGATTGTTGTGGAGAAGCCCAATCATCGGTGTGTGCATGTAATGTGCTTGAGATGGTGATGAACCTAGAAATAGGAACACTCCATCACTTGTCTGCCATGTTTTCTCTGTGTCTTCCAAGTGTGTGTGTATTGCATGTTTATTCCCAAGCATAGTATTAAAGACTGGTGGTGATGAGTCCCTCCTATGCTTTGGGATTTGTATGCCATGTTTGATTTGTATGGGGTGCTTGACTTGTTTTGTGTGTCTATTGCCCCATATACAGTCTTAAAGACCAGTGGTGATGAGTCCCTCCTGCATTATGGGTGGTGTGTTTACGTTCCTTGCACTTGCATCTACATTTCATATATGTGAAAAGAAAAAGAAAATAAAATCATCTTTGTCTTCACTGCATTCACTGTGTGTTGTGTGTCTTCAACATTGTCTTCTCCGTGTTTTGCATGACTGTAACTGTCTTCTTTGCATCTTGCGTGCCTATTATTGTCTTCTCTAGGATTGTCATGTCTTCTCTGTGCTTCGTGTGTTTGCTGTGTTTGTTGACCATACTTTAATGCATGTATTGGCCTTGTGTTTATACATACATTAAAGTGGGGGATAAATGTTACATCAAAAAATGTCCCCTTGGGGTCTTTTCTCTCTTAATGTTTAGCTCACAGGTCCTGTTTATGCATTTAGATTATTTTTCATGTTAATTTGACATCTCAATGAGAAAACCTTGAAGTTTCATGGCAAATGGGACTTAGGGGGTGCACTTGATATGATTCTTGCTTGAAATAGGGAGGTGGACTTGGGCACCCGTGCCCTAGTCCTGCCCTATTTTAAGTCAAGACCAATTTTGGAGTGTCAGTTTATGGCCGTTATTTAGGTCCTATGCTGACATGATAAGTTTCAATTACGAAATTCTTAGTGGGAATGTTTGTAGTTGTATATATAAGCATGTTTAGGTATTCATTTGTAAACTAAATGGCATTTTGGATTCAAGAGCTTTTGTGAAAGTGATTCAAGGCATTCATTGTGTGTTGTAGAGCAGAATTTGTGTTGTTATTATGTTTGTATTTGCAAATTTGGCAACCATCTCCTCGTGGCATGAAGAGCATCTTCGTTCCATGAGATCTTCACTACAAGGTGATATCAATTGTGTTTTCAATCATTTATCATTTGGATTTTGCCTCTATCCCACAAGGATACACACTCTTTATCTAACAAAGGTGTTCGGAAGACTTGAATGTCTCTCCAGGGCTTGACTGAGGCAAGCCTCTAAACACCACAATCCCCAACCCATTTTTTTGTGATTACAGGTTATAGGTTGCAGAAGCAAAAAAAGTGGAGTTGCAAGAGAGCAGTGCAGACTGTCAGAATTGTAGATTAGAAGAGAAAATAGGGACCTGGACTCGGGTGCCCACTCATTAGTCCTCTGGATCCCGCAACTCAAGAATCTCTGGAATAGTAGGAATAGGTTGCAGACAAGGTTTCCAGATGTTGACAAAAAGTATGGCACTAGACTAGGACACCTGCTCATTAGTCCCCAACTATTCCGCTTTCCAAACTTCAAAATCTAGTACACATTTGATATCTCTGTGTATGAGCATTTTCTATGATTTGTCTGTTTACTTCTGAATTTGCATAATTAGGGTTTTGAGTATAATTGGAATTAATTGAATAACAAAATCACGCAATTCCAATTTTCCCCTATAGTCTGAGTGACCAAAGGCCTGTAGTAGACTTCCTACTCAGCTGAAGTCCTTGAATGTTTAGAGGTGAAAGGAGGATTCATACAAACTAGCAAAATCAACCCTAAACACAAACAAATCCTCTTCATCAAATTTTCACCTTAAACACAAAGAATATGCCTCACTAGAAAAACAATATGTCTCACTAACAAACATCTCCAATCTCAAAATAGGAAGATAAACACAAAGTACTACTCTATTTACATTGAAAACCAAGGGTTATAGATATGTTCTATAACTCTTATACAAACACCTTATCTCTCCTAGTTCTGGCACAAAAGAAGAACTCTTCAAGACCTCTATGTACTCATTGACAATGATATCATAAGACAATTCAATAACTCATGATTACAATGGCATCATGTCACCAAAATCACTTGTTTGAAAAACAACCTATCAACAACCAATCGTGCATACATGAATTATCATTAGTCTGATGTATATGTGGACAATTGAGTCACTAAATCTCTACACTTGGATGATCAAAACAATAATACATAATAGTGACTTCATGCTACATAGACAACTGCATTCACATGAGTCTTTTCACATATGAAGCATATGCACACTGTCCCCTTACAAACATCAAGACAATCTAATCACACTTCTATATAACACTAAAAACATACTCCATTCACAGTGATATCAAAGCATTATATAACACTGCCATTCAACCTTCCCTCATTGTGCATAATTAGATTAAACCCCGCATGTTTATTGTCTCACTCAGATAGTTAGTCTATGCAGAATATAGAGACAATCTTAAAATGAGTCATTCAAAACTGTAAAACTCTTCTTCTAATTGATAATCATAAAGTTTCAAGTGCATACTCACAAAAACTTTTCATACCCTCATCACTATCCATCACATACTCAATCTTACATCCAAACATAGATTATCAAGTATCAAATTAACATAAAGGGATAGTTAAAAATATTCTATGGATATCCTCACCATTTACACTATCTTCACATTATCTTGATATCCATACTATCTCAGAATCCTAGGGAAAGAAGAATAAAATCATTCCATATACTCTATTTTTAAACCTAAGACCATCAGTTGCTGTTATAGTTGATGAAACTGCTTCACAACAACCAAAAAATTAGATATGCTCATCAATTTTAGTTCACTTAAGAGATGGTTTAGGTTTAAATTACTTTAAAAATTAACCATTGATTCTATATTTTGTGCCCTGAAACCATTGAACATATACTATTGATGTCAATTTGGCACTCGACATAAGACATGTGACCAGTTGCACTGGGATCCCTAGGTAGAAAGGGTCGAGCATGTCATGACCGGAAACCCTCTACTGTATGGCTTAAGTGATTTTGACCTATTATAGTAAGTCAACATTGAAATAGAACTTAAAGCAAAACCATCACTTGAAACCTTTCAACATTTGAATGCTAGGGTTTATTCATTGAAACTTTAGTATTTTAGGAATGTAGTGTATGGAAGCTTCAATAATCAAAACCCTAAAGAATAAATTCTTTCAACTCTCCTAGAGAGTGAATACTATTATTTGCTTATAAATTTGACACAATCAACTATGCACTTACCAACTGAATATGCCTTAAAAGATCAACTATAATGAAATCAACATCTAATATCAACCACAAACCTTGCAACCTTGTAACTCTGTCATCCTAGAACAGACCTTGCAACTGTGTATGAAACACTACATATCTTGTAGCACCATCACCATAAGAGAATGACTAAAATCCTATCTTTTTGTATCAACTACAATACCTTATCTTTTTGTATCAACTATGAAATGACTTTGTCAACATCATAGAGTTATAATCAATACCATCAATATCTCAATTATGAAATGACCTTCACATCAACAACATGAAGTAGTCAGTCATCAATATCATCAATGTCGAATGAAACCTCATCAAGTCAATGATCAAGTCATTGAACAATCAACACCAACACAAGTCAAAGATCACTATACCATGAGCAACATAATAACAACCTTCTCATCAATGATCACCATACTATCAACACTACACAACTCAAACCTTCAACTTAGAATCAACACCATTACCTTAACATATATCAATGACATCCTCACATGAAGAGCATACCATGAAGGCATCTTGAGGATGATAAATCATGTCATGTTCCATGAAGCATGAACACCATGACATGGAGCATCCTAATCCTGAAGCATGACATGAACACATCCTGAAGCATTGAAGGCATCCTAAGGTCTTGTGTCATGAAGCAACATCAAACCACCTTTGACATCATTTCATGAAGCAACATAAAACCACTTTATCAAACCACTTTTGACATCAATGCCAAACCAACATTCAACGAACTCCCCCTTTGTCATTGATGGAAAAATATTCATCACTTTCTCTCTTTCCCCCTTTGACATCAAGGATAAAGGTACACTTACTCTATATTTCAATGAGACTCCCCTTGACTTGTATGCAATCAAAGCAAGGATACTATTCTAAGGATCACAAAGATAATTTACACACTGCACTTTCACTATTACAATTTCACACCAACTGCTTGTAGCTTGCTCAGAGATGGACAATATAATACCAACCAATCACATTGCACCTTTCCCTATATTATGCCCTTCAAACCTTGCATACTGAGCTTCATACTCTACAGACCTTGAAGACTAATCTAAACTATCCTACAAACTCTATCTTGCAAACTCTATTCTTATGTTATCTTGTATGTAAAACCTGCAAACTGTCACCTACTCTGCAGAAATCTTCAACAACGATCATTTCTCCTCTGTCCTATTATTCTGCATAATACTCTTCACTGCACATTATGTTTGTCCTATCAACATGATCACTATCCCTATCAACATAGAATAATATCACTATCCTCACCTACACTATATTATTAGTGATATAAGGATACTATAAAGCAAATATGTTGAGAAGAATCACTGTCAACATAGGATAAGATAATTGTTTGCATCATTTATGCTACTCCCCTTGTCAATTACATATCAAGGCACTTGAACACTATTTCCATCATCATAAATAGAGAGTATCCTTGTAAAGTTTTATTAGATTGTCCTCTTTATGTCAAACCTTCCTTTGTACTGTCCTATCAAATCATAGATCATTGCATTGTCCTACTATACTCATATACCCTGATGATGATGATAACTATACTTTGCACTATGTCATGATTTGCTAATTAGCCTACCAAATCTTAGTTAGTGTTCCTTAATCCCTGACTCTGCACTAAGCCAGTAATATATCCCTACTTTTTTTAGACCTACAATCATGTCTATCAACCTCTACAGTCCTATCTATGCCCTTCTACAATTGAGCATAATACTCATGTACTATCACATACTAATATCTCATTCCACCTTCAAATATGCTTTGAAAATAGTCCACAACCACTTCCAAAGTTCCATAGCTTCCTAAGCTAATACTGATGACAAGAATGTTGACCAAGGTTGTAGAGTCTAATGTTACACATGCTAACTACATTTTGGAATGTATTGCAATGACCTTTTCAACATTTATCCATATTGACAATCTTAAACACAACAACATACTCCACATGACTGTCACTGCACATGAATATTACTCAAGTTATTCAAACTCTACTTGTGACTTTGACTAGATTTTGAAAGTATGATCTACTTCTTTTAAGAGTTGCTCCTTCAAGATACAAACAAATATCTAATCTTACATTCAACAAAGGTAAACATTATTGCAATAACAAGTGTATGTCTGATACAAACAAACATACTTCAGAATGATATAGATCATGTATGACACAACTGTCAGAGTATTCTCTATGAATTATCATGGACTGTCATGTCATTGACATAGCTAATCACTATCACTATCATGCCTAGTGCATACAACCTACACTATCATATATGTTGTCATGCAGTCCTTCTTTCCAAATAATCCTACTTATGATCTCCAAAGACTCCTAAAACACCTTCATAGACTTCTCTAAGGGGTTGAAAGGTAATGCAATAATCAACTCCCTTAAAATCTTGAGTCTATTTATGCAAACATTGATATTTCTTATGCATTGTGCACAAGATTGGGTTGCTTCTTCTCTTGATCTTGTTTCAACCTCCAAACTTTTATATCTAACTTCTTCTTGCCCAGGGTATCTACCTACTATTGCTTGACCAAGGTATTTGTCTTCTTTTCATGTCTAAATGGCTTCAACCAATGACTTCTAGAAAACTAGGCTTTATGCCCAAAATTATTACATTTATACCATATGGCATTGCAATTTAGGGCAAAGGTATTGTAATGTTTTCTTGACAACCCATAATAATTTCTTCTTTTGTTCCATACATGATTATGTCTTTCATGTACTCTACAATCTCTTGCTATGTGACCAACTTTGTTACAATTATAGAAAACTACATTCATATGTCTGGAAGATGCATTTTGACTTCAATTTGGCCTTCTCCTATGTGTAAATTGACAAGTTGCAGCCTTATGACCAAAATTATGACAGAAATAACAATAACCAGAAAAGTGTAAATCTTTGTACCTTATTGATTGATATTGTTTGGTAGGTGGAGATCTTGAGGACCTGTACATATATGCTTTCCTTGCTAGAGCAGTTCTTCTAAAATTTCTCCTTTGGTCATGCACTTTGATAAACTCATCTTTGGTTTTCATCTCAGCTTCAACCTTCACAGCTTGCTTGAGTTTTTCTTCTAAAATTTACCATTCATCTTTGATGTTCCAGTAATGAATTCAATCTTCTTTTTGCCTTCCAATACAACTGTCTTTGACCTTTGTCCTTCAAATCCAAGACCACTCTTATTGTATATTGGCCTTTGGGAATTGAGAATATTATCTCAAATTTTTGTACTCTTATCATTCTTCGGGTTTTTATTCAATTGAACACTTATTTTCTCCAAAGTTTTGTTCAAAGAAACAATCTCAAATTCTAACCTTTCACCATTTTCCTCTTTTACTTTCAATTGGATTCGTACCTCTTCCTCTATTTTCTTTGCCTCTTCAGTTTGAACTTTCAGATCTATGATCAGTTTCTTTGCTTCTTCAAGGGCAGCAAGTACTTTGTCTTTGGAGTCTTTTTCTTCTTGAAGTTGTACTTCTAATCTCTAGTTTTCCTTTTTGAGTTTCTTGATCTCATTTAGGGCACACAAGAGTTCACCTACTCTGCAAAGATCTTCAACAGGGATCACTACTCATCTGTCCTGTTGTTCTGCATAATACTCTTCACTGCACATTATGTCTATCCTGTCAACATGATCACTGTCCCTGTCAACAAAGAACAATATCACTATCCTCACCTGCACTATACTGTCAGTGATATAAGGACATAATAAAGCAAAGATGTTGAGAAGAATCATTGTCAACATAGGATAAGATAACTATTTGCATCATTTATGCTACTCCCCCTGTCAATTACATATCAGGCACTTGAACACTATTTCCATCATCATAAATAAAGTCTGTCCTTGTAAATTTTTATTAGAATGTCTTCCTAATGTCAAACTTTCCTTTGTAGCAACACCAACATTTCCTTGTATTGTCCTATCAGATCATAGATCACTGTATTGTCCTGCTATACTCATCTATCCTGATGATGATGATAAATGTACTTTGCACTATGTCATGATTTTCCAATTAGCCTGCCAAATCTCAGTCAGTGTTCCTTTATCCCTAACTCTGCACTAAGCCAATACTGTATCCCTACTTTTATCACATCTATAGTCATGTCTATCAACCTCTACATTCTTATCTCTGCCCTTCTGCACTTGAACATAATATTCATGTGTTGTCGCATACTAATATATCATTCCACTTTCAAATATGCTTTGAAAATAGTCCACAACCACTTCCAAAGTTCCACAACTTCCCAAGCTAATAATGATGACAAGAATGCTGACCAAGGTTGTAGAGTCTGATGTTACACCTACCAAATGCATTTTGGAACATTACAATGAACTTTTCAACATTTATCCATATTGACAATCTTGAACACAACAACATAATCCACATGAATACCACTGCACATGAATGTTACTCAAGTTATTCAATCTCTACTTATGATTGTGACTAGATTTTGAAAGTGTGATCTACTTCTTTTTGATGAAGGGGGGTAAATCATAAAACACACTGTTAGTAATAATTTATGTTTGGGGTATCATGTCGGTACCTTCCCTAAAAATCCAAAAAATATTCTAAGTCTCTGGGCCTCCTCAGCATGTTTCAATGTCAACATCATTTTTTCTTCGATGAGGAGGTCATCATCATATTTTCTGCCGGCCTGATCTTTCACTCCAGGGTGATATTTGAACATCGGGTGATCTTAGTTAAGATCATCCTGATGTTGTTTTATCACTTCATGTTCGTCGTTTTATCACCCTGATGATTCTGACGTCATTCTTATGTCAGGGTGATATCCGCTTTTCTGCCTGTCTGCATCATGATATTTTCGAAGGGAGATATCCACTTGTCAGCTTCATGCATTGTCCAGTGGGGGGTGATCATTTCAAATATCTATCATATTCATATATCACCCTAATCTTATAGTGGAGCTACAGTGCAGCATGATATTTGTGCATCAGGGTGATATTTCTAAATATTCGATTATCTTCTAAATATCATCCTGATTCTGATATGGCGATGACGTCGTCAGGATGTTCATCAGCCAGACATTTGGTATCGGTTAAGCAGGAGGATCTTCCTCCGATGCATCAGGTTGTGCTGATGAAGGTGAATATCAGGTTGATGTTTCACATGAAGGTAAGGTTATCATGCGGATGATGATGCTGACATCAGGGTGATATTGAGTATCCGGATATCATGCTGGAGGATGATGATGATGAAGGTCTTATACTAGGTGCCGTTGGGAGCAAAATCATCGACATCATATATGCTCGCGGCCTAGTATATAAGGTGATGAGGAGGTTGCCGCGGGGTGCATGTGGGATAATTGGTTCATGCATGATTTGAAATATCAGGATGATACATTTTGGCGGGAAAGGTTTGCAATGCACAATATGATGTTTTTCCCAAGGCCGTGGGTTGGTACGCCATTAATGGTGGATCTTACAAGGTATGGGTGATAGCATGGACGGATCTAGTACCTGACTAAAGATGTGAATCCCCAGGCGGCAGCACAGGGCTCGAGATCTCTTCATGTCTCCTCTCCCACCTATTGCATTCAATGCGATGAGCGCCATTTTCTCAAAGTACTATATCTGGCAAATTTTGAGTTTGCCTGGTGGTTAAGGCTGAGCAGCTCCTTGCTATATAAGTAGGGCTATGTTGCTCATTTGTAGGGGTTTTTTTTAAGGCTTGAGGTATTTTTGTGTAAATAACGAAGAACATGGCATGATCCTAGTTGTTCTATCCCATTTTGGAGTTTATGAGTTGCAACATGAATGTATTTTGCACATATGTTCAATTTCAATGTTGATTTTATATGAGAAATGCTTCATTGCATGTGTTTATCTGCTTGTCTCCATTTGCTGCATGTTATTCTCCTTCTTTTGAATCTGGTTGCTAAGGGTTTCTCAGGTTCTAGGGTATGGTTTTTTGTATCACATGTTTGATCTCTAACTTCCATTCAAGGAGTGGATTAAATTGTTTTAGGTTGAGCATGGGGAAGGTTGCATGTCAGCAGGGATATCTGTAAGTAGAGGTAGTTAGAGACCCATTCTTGGGTGATGTTTGTAAGGCAAGCATCAGTCCAACCCCCTAAAACTTGAGTGAAAGTTGCAAACCATCTGTTGTATACGTCTAGTTGACTCCTTGCCCAATGGATAGGCACCAGTCTGCTCCTGGGTCAGTAGTTATGATCCAAAACCCCTTGTCTTGCATCCAGGACATTATGTCCACCCATTTCATCACCTCCATTTGTTAGTTGTAGGAGTAGGATTAGGAATCCCCTGCATACTCTCATACCCAACCAGACATGCATGTCCAAGAATGTTGCCCACCTTGTGATCTATCATGCAGATCTTGGTCCATACATGAGAGTATTCTGCCTGATGCTGTCAAGCTAAATCTTCATATCATTGAGCTAGTCAAGGTTACATCTTGAGTTATAGGGATACCCCCCTTGGTGCGGTAGAACCAGAAGTGAAGGGGAGGTAGCTCACGCAACCTCTTGTACTCTATTGGCCAAATCTACCTGTGCATTGGAGCTGGCAAACCCTCTACCGATTTGGAAACCAACAGAAATGGTGACTCTGCTGGGGATGTGATTTATCAAAAGTACTATCTAGTCATCCCTGGTGATATATTATTGCCCATCCGAGTCACCAATAAAATGGTGACTCTGCTGCGGACTGAACAGAAAAAGTGATATCTTACAGCCTCTGGTGAAGTTTTGCCTGGCTCTGCTGGTGGAATGAACCTGTAAAAGTAGCTTTCAGCTATTGTAAATTTTGTCCTCTCTGGAGAGGTGGCGACTTTGCAAAAAGATATGAATGCACATGAAAGATAGATGTATGTGATGTGACAAAGATGTTCATATTTTTGCATCTAGATGAGAAAAGGTACCTAGCTTCTTCCCCTTTATATTTGTTGTTTACTGCATAAGTTAGATGCCAGGGGAAGCCTTAGGTCTTAGGCAGACAAGGGATGTCTAAGATTAAGATTTTTATGAATCCAAATATGTATTATCCCATACTCAGTCAAGAAGGGGGTGAAATGTTGAATAAAAGAATAGAAGAGCTAAAAAAAAGTTGATATTCTTAGAGGCTAGGCAGGCCCAGTTAAATAGCAATAACCCTATTGTGTCTGCCAGTCAGAAGGCTAAACCCCTTCTCAGCCCTTTTGATCTTTAGTATGACCTTGAGTTCATGGCATCATGTGAAGATAAAAGTGAAAATGAAAAGATATCAGTTGAGGATGCCATTGAAAGGATCGATGATGACTCCCATTGCAAGGTTGAGGTGTCTGGTTCTGAAAATAATGATGTGGTTGTGGACAGCAATGAGCAACTTTTTGAATGGGTTTATGGAGATAATTGTGAGTATTGTGCTTAGGATAGAGAAGAAATAAGCACACAGGCTGATACCCCTCCACAAAATGAATCCATTGGTGATGAAGATGCATGTTTTGCTGCCCATGAACCAGTGGCATACCACAATGAGACTGAGACACCTGGGTCACCTATTTATGACACATGTGGTGATGAGGATCTGTCTGAGTATGGTCAGGATCTTGACATTGTTTTTGACTTGGATTTTGTTTCTCATCTTGATGAAGGAGAAACCAACATACATCAGGTAAGTGATTGTAAAGATGTGCTAGATTGTAAAGAGGTGCTAGAGCCTGATCTTTTCCAGCATGATGTACCTGATGATTATGTGCATGATGTGCACAATTCTGAATTTGAAAGCTTTTCTTTTGATAGGCCAGCTGATGAAATGAGCCCTAATCTTCCTAGCTGTGTGGTGGACTCTGAGTGTTTCCTATTTTTAGTCCAGCTAGGAGATCATTTTACAATGCATAATGCTGATGCAGATAATGATAAGTGTTACATACCATTTGAGTATGCATTGTTTGAAAAATTTAACACCCACATGTCACATGATGCTGAGGGTTGCTTGCATAAAGTTAACAGTGACCAGCTAAATGAGATAATTGTTTATGCAAGTAACAAGATTTGTTTGTGGGTAGGTCCTGACAGTATCTCCAGGATTGATCCAATGTATGCAGATGAAAACAAAGTGTTTGACAAAGGGAGATACAGGTTTTTATTTTCTTGGTGGCCTTAGGCCATCAAGTGTGTTTGGTGATGTAGATCATTGTAACTTTTTGACTCTGTGCCCAATGGATAGGGGACTGGTTTGTATCCCAGAGATCTGTGGTTCTCGCCATGCCTACAAGAGGCATGCCATCCCCAGACGGAGCCTATGTTAGTAATAATTTATGTTTGGGGTATCATGCAGGCACCTTCCCTAAAAATTCAAAAAATATTCTAAGTCTCTGGGCCTCCTCAGCATGTTTCAATGTCAGCATCATTTTTTCTTCGGTGAGGATGTCATCATCATATTTTCTGCCGGCCTGATCTTTCGCTCTGGGGTGATATTTGAACATCGAGTGATCTTAGTTAAGATCATCCTGATGTTGTTTTATCACTCCATGTTTGTTGTTTTATCACCCTGATGATGCTGATGTCATTCTTATGTCAGGGTGATATCCACTTTTCTTCTTGTCTGCATCATGGTATTTCCAAAGGGAGATATCCACTTGTCGGCTTCATGCATTGTCCAGTGGGGGGTGATCATTTCAAATATCTGTCATATTCATATATCACCCCGATCTTATAGTGGAGCTATAGTGCAGCATGATATTTACGCATTAGGGTGATATTTCCAAATATATGGTTATCTTTCGAATATCATCCTGATGCTGATATGGCGGTGACGTCATCAGGATGTTCATCGGCTAGACATTTGGTATCGGTTAAGCAGGAGGATCTTCCTCCGATGCATTAGGTTGTGCCGATGAAGGTGAATATTAGGTTGATGTTTCACATGAAGTTAAGGTTATCATGCGGATGATGATGCTGACATCAGGGTGATATTGAGTATCCGGATATCATGCTGGAGGATGATGATGATGAAGGTCTTATACTAGATGCCGTCAGGAGCAAAATCACCAACATCATATATGCTCGCAGCCTAGTATATAAGGTGATGAGGAGGTTGCCACGGGGTGCATGTGGGATAATTGGTTCCTACATGATTTGAAATATCAGGATGATACATTTTGGTGGGAAAGGTTTGTAATGCATGGTATGATGTTTTTCCCAAGGCCGCGGGTTGGTACACCATTAATGGTAGATCTTATAGGGTATGGGTGATAGCGTGGATGGATCTAGTACCTAACTGAAGATGTGAATCCCCAGGTGGCAGCGCAGGGCTCGAGATCTCTTCTTGTCTCCTCTCCCACCTGCTGCATTCAATGCGATGAGCGCCATTTTCTCAAAGTACTGTATCTGGCGAATTTTGAGTTTGCCTGGTGGTTAAGGCTGAGCACCTCCTTGCTGTATAAGTAGGGCTGTGTTGCTCATTTGTAGGGGTTTTTTTAAGGCCTGAGGTATTTTTGTGTAAATAACGAAGAACAGGGCATGATCCTAGTTGTTCTATCCCATTTTAGAGTTTATGAGTTGCAACATGAATGTATTTTGCACATATGTTCAGTTTCAATGTTGATTTTATATGAGAAATGCTTCATTGCATGTGTTTACCTGCTTGTCTCCATTTGCTGCATGTTATTCTCCTTCTTCTGAATCTGGTTGCTAAGGGTTTCTTAGGTTCTAGGGTATGGTTTTTTGTATCACATGTTTGATCTCTAACTTCTATTCAAGGAGTGGATTAAATTGTTTTAGGTTGAGCATGGGGAAGGTTGCATGTCAGCAGGGATATCTGTAAGTAGAGGTAGTTAGATACCCATTCTTGGGTGATGTTTGTAAGGCAAGCATCAGTCCAACCCCCTAAAACTTGAGTGAAAGTTGCAAACCATCTGTTGTATATGTCTAGTTAACTCCTTGCCCAATGGATAGGCACCAATCTGCTCCTGGGTCAGTAGTTATGATCCATGTAGACACCCAAATTTGTCCATGTCTAGCAACACCTTGTTAAATCATTAATCATTAAGCCAATTAATTAAATAAATTTTATTTAATTAATTAAAATCCCATTCTCATCCACTTAGCCAATTAATTAAATAAACTTTATTTATTTAATTAAATTCCACATCATATCTTATCCCATTTTATTCATTTATCCTATTAATTAAATAAATTTTATTTATTTAATTAATAACCAACTCATATCCCAACTAATTCAAATATTTTATTTGAATTAAGCCCTCATCATTTATCACATTCCAACACTTGTCCAGTCAATCATGTGTTGTAAGACAACTTTCATTCATATCCTTCACATGCACAATTAATGAAATCTAAATTTAGTAACTTTCAATCTAGCCATTCATATAGCCTCTGAATCTCCACCGTTGATTGATCTTGGCTAAGTCCTATATAAACACCCTCTCACTTCATATGAGACATCCAGCAATCATATACAACAATCATATAGCACCTACATTATCATCTTGAGCATCTGATTATCCAATTGAGCTTTTATCATCCATCATGGCAGCTTTCAGCATGAAGCAGTCCACATCCCTCAAACAAGGAATCGCACGGTCTAGGTGATGTTATGCTTGAATTGCATTGTCCTTTGATTTCATTTAGATTAGATTCCTTGATGATGGTAGGGTTAGGGTTTCATGACTATGTCTGATCTGCTACACCTGACTTTCACCTATCACATTTTTGGCACGCCCGGTGGGACTCACATCCTTGATTGACTTCATTTTTTGGAGTTGTTTTCTTTGAAGATCAGATTTTGCAGGTGCTTGCAAAAAATTCCAGTCGCTTCTGAACGAAAATCCGCCGCTTCCGGATCTCTGCGCCACTTTTATGCTGGAACCGGCCGCATCTACCTCTATGGATCGCCTTTAAACAGACAGTCGTCGCCTATGGTAAAATAGTATCGCTTTTGTTTTTAAAAGGCTCGCCTGTGATTTTCGCGGTTGCTTTGGACTGTATTTTCCACTTTTGACCTAAGAGTCGCCGCTTTTGCACATAATCGGGTCGCTTTTAACCTAACAGTGACCGCTTTCGCACATGTTCGCATCGCTTTCGACCTAACAGTACTCGCTTTTACACTGATCTGAATCGCTTATGAACTGATAATGCTCGCCTGTGCAGGTTAGGGTTTAGACTTTTTTTTACAGATATAGGTCACTTTTGTCTTGCAGCCAGTCACTTTTGGGTATATCTGGATCACGTTTGAGTCAACAGAGGCCGCGTTTGAATTAATTAGTATCGCTTTTGAATTGACAGTGATCGCCTGTTAGACCAGGGTTTTTGTCTGTCGACTGTGTTTTGCAGATAAAGTTCGCATCTAGCCCTTAATTGATCGCTTCTGGCCAATGCGCATCTCTTATGAGCTAACAGGTGTCACATACAGTATTTTCAGCGTCGCATATGATCTGTAGTCTTCCGCCTCTGGTATAATGGAGGTCGCTTTTGATCAGCAGTGAATCGCATCTGCATCTTATCGATTTGTCCAAGAAAGGAGGTTATCAAACTACTGACATATCTGTTGCAGGTTCGATCGGTCCAAGATTTGTGTTTTTTCACTAAATTAGGCATATTTGGGTGTGGTGCTTAAAATGAATCATTGTTTTCTCCATGCTTGATTTATCTTTTTTGATTGCTTGCATGTGCTTGATTGTAACCCAAATTTAATGGCAAAAGTATCCTCTCCCCTTGCCTATCAAATGGATCTTGGGTGTATGAGAACTTGTCATTATCTTTAGAGGGCCTACCTTCCCAGTGTGAGAAGGGATACGACCCAAGCGGTAACGGGCTAAAGCCAAGTCCTTCCAAACTGCTATATAAGAAAAGTGTTTGTGTCGAAAGCCACAAACAACGGGTGCAGTTGCATTATACCGACAGCCAACCTCCCCTAAAACCCTCCAAGGCGCAACCCTTGGAGGCTGGGAGACTCCATAACGGAGAGTAGCGCTGCCGCATGTATAGCCACCCGAATGGATGCCCTTATTAGCAACTTTGTGTAGTAGCCAAAAACCTTCTATCTGTTGATGCAGAGGGCAAAACCCTTGAAGCAGCCCCGATTCATGCGGTTCTTAGCTGAGGTAGCAGGGACAATCTAAAGGTTTGGAGAGGGTCAAGCCTTATAAGAAACCTGGATCTTGGTATGCGTGAGAAGTGTGTGCAAATGTAAGGAGGAGCCGGTGCTACCAAGATCCTGGAGCTACCTGCTTTGAATAGGCACAGCTAGGGGATTCAACAGATACTGTCCTATCCTAGCCTAGGTTGTATCAGTTTGTGCTTGTTGTGAGTGTGAGTGACTGTTATCACTATTTTCTTGCTGAAAAACTACAAAATCAGACAACTTTTGGACAAACACAGTCACTTTTGAACCTAAACTACTCGTACAGATCATAGACATCGCTTCTGAACTGTAGTAATTCGCTTTTTGCCTGAACTGTGTCACTTTTAAACAACAGCTGCACGCATATTGCTTGAACAGAGATGCTTTTAAACCACAGTTGATCGCATCTTGTCTGAGCCAAATCGCCTTTAAGCCGCAATTAGTCACCTTCTGTCTGAACGAGCTCGCCTTTGAACAACAGACTGTCGCCTTTAGGGATATTTGAGTCACCTCTGATCAACAGGAAATTGCCTTTGAACCAACAGTCGTCGCCTCTGGCATAGCATTCGCTTCTGGTTAACACTGTCATTCTCTGTCGAGCCTAAACCAGATCGCATTTGAGCTATCATTGATCGCCTTTAGCATCCTTTGAGTCGCATTTGAGCTATCATCAGTCACCTGTAGCTAAAATACCTGCAAACCTTAATCCATCAGCTAAATTAGCCACAGGTCCAGCTTGCTTGAGTCTTAAACATCCGCTTTCAGACTTCTCTTTGATCAACAGCAAATACCTGGACTTTGTCTCCTATTTTTGAGCTTATCAATCAATCACAACTCATGAGCTTTCCATCCTTTTGAGACCCCAACCAGCAAATCAGACATCAACCCAATCATTTCAATCAGCAAACATCCTTCAGTTTTAGCTTCAACCAACATCATCCTTCAGCTTTAGCCTCAACAAACAACATCCTTTAGCTTCAGCCCCAACAAACATCAACAGCAACCAATCTTTCCCTTGAGTGTTTGAGCTATCCTCTAGGGACAACCAACAACAACCGAACAACAACAACTCAGCCAAAACAAAATCAACCAAGCGAATTAGCCAAACCAGCAAACCAAAACAACAACCAATCAACCAACCAGCCAACTATCATCTTTTGGGTCTCAAAACTTTGACAAGCTCAACTTCATCATCAACATCATGCCTCAAACTAGGAGTCAATATCGAGCTAAAATAGAAGCCAAATTGAAAGCTGAAATGGAAGCCAAATTGCAAGCTGAGATGAAACAATTTACAACACCTCTTAAGGACACAACTCAATTCACAACTGGTATGCCTTCTCACATGTTTATACCTCAAGGATACACTATTGGCGAGTCATCTTCACAACGAATGCGACCTCCACCATCCTTGGAAACTTTCGAAGAACAATCTCAAGATGACTCATCAGAATTCCAAGATACCTATCTATGGGACCAAGTTGAGAAACTCATGATATCTGAGCCTGATCATTGCTTTCTCCAACTTGCTCGCATGGGTGCAAAACTACCTAAAGATTTTGACATATCCGCTATTAGAGAGCAAGATCCTAACACTACTGCTGTTGTTGCGAATAGACCATCTACTATAGTCACATCATCTCCTACTACATCGCAAACATCGTCCTCATTGCCTATTGTTGCTTCATTTGAGCTACCACGATCAGAGCATACTTTAGAACCATTGATAGTGCCCACCAATGTGCTCCCTCTCATGTCACAAAATCTCAACATTCCACCTTTCCATGTTCCTCAACATATCTCTCCTTCTACCATGACTGTTTCCATGCCTCAAGTAACACAAGCTGTCCAGGTAACACAAGCGCAAATACTTCAAGCATCACAAGCTATTCCCATGTCTTATAGTGTGCAAACCTCTCAAACCACTCCAACAACACATGTTGTCCATGCTTCACACCCATTACAATCCACTACATCTTATACAAATACCATATCCCACATACCAACCGCTAATACCTCCATGCTATCATATAATCCCAACGTTAGTCTCATTGACATGAGTGATCCCCCTGTTTCTCAAGCCAATTCAAACAATAAGGTCGCTTATGTTGATCAACTTACATCCATGTCATCATATTCTTCCAATCCTTCATGCACCATCAATCCATCCTATGCTACCCAAAGCGTTCCTATTATCACCCAACCTATGACACATACCCATCCTCATATCGTCCAAAATACAAATCCAAATGTTTCTGTCGTATCTACCAATCCTTCCGTCACTTACCGTGTCATGAACTCAATACCAACATCCCAACCATTCACTACTATCAATCCACTACCCACTTCACATGTGATGCACACCCAATTGCCGCTTGTGTCTCAAGGATAGCCATCCTCCAACACATACATGTCGCACACCAATCCTTTGACATACATTGTGGGTACACAACCGCAACAAACAGTCACAACTCCATATATCCCACAACCGCAACCACAATATATCTCCTATCATACTCCACCCCCTTCGCAACAACAGCAATTGTCTTCAGCAGATGTTCAACAGATGATCGATGAAAGGGTAGGACAAGGCAAGAAACCTTTTTCTTTCGAAAACATATGCGCCTGTCCATTTGACAAGTCTCTTAATATGATACCTTTTCCACCACATTTTGAAATCCCACAATTTGATAAATACAAAGGGAAAGGGAATCCGGAAGACCATCTTCGAGCCTTTTTTGTAGCATGTCTTGATGTCTCTTATGACGATACGTATCTTTTGAGACTATTTCCTCGAAGCTTAGCAGGACAAGCTCTTGAATGGTTTTCTCATTTACCTCCTGGCATCAAATCTTTTGCGGAATTAGCAAACAAATTTTGATCACACTTTGCCTTCAACATTGAACATGAGGTAAACATGAATGACCTTGTCAATACCAAACAGCGCAACGGTGAACCCTTTTCTGCTTTTACCCAACGATGGCATAATATAGCTAGCAAATTATCATGGGAAATACCTGAGAAACAACAGCTTGACATCTTTGTTCAAAACCTTCATCCTGAGCTGTCATTCCAACTACAATTGCAGAGTGCTAGCACCTTTGACAAACTAGTTTCCAAAGGAGTTATTATTGAACGAGCCTTAATTGCCAAGGGCATTATCAAGATCTTTCGCGACAACAAAGATTCTCCCCAAAATTCCAATGATAAGTCTCGCTTTTGGAACAAGAACAAGAATGTTGTAAATGACGGTATTGTAGACGCGAAGAATATTCAAACTATGAGAGCTCCCATCAACATTCAAGCAGCCTCCACACCAAGACAGCCTTTTCCACAATGAAGAAATCAACGCCAAACTTCCAATCCACGCCGACAATTTACACCATTAGTGGAACCCATGGAAGTTATTCTTCAAAAGCTACTTCAAGCAGGAGACATTATTCTACCCGATGCACCACCAAATGGCGAACCACTCTTTCAAGCTCCTTAGTACAAAGAAAATGAGTATTGTGATTACCATCGAGTTAAAGGGCACAAAACTAATGGTTGTATGCGCTTAAAACATGTTATCCAAGACTGCTTTGATCAAGGTTTAATTAACGTCACACCTTCAACAGCTCAACCTGCCCAACAATCAACATCAAACTATGATCTAGAGACTTTCAAGAATCCACTTCCATCTCATGATCAGACAAATAACCTTCAGGCCGGAAATGCTATTCCGTATAACTATGCATCATCTACCATTGGCCGCATTGACCATGCTCGCATTTCTACCATTACTGTCCAAGGGAGAGCACCTGATTGTGCCGTAACCACGCGAAGAGGTCGGGTTACTATTCAAGGAGCACCTCCTTACTCTCCTCGATCTCTCTCTGACTATAACCTCTTGGATCACCTTGGTAAAACACCCGCACACATATCTATTCTTGAGCTGCTCCGCATATCCCCCACACATAAAGCTATCCTTGATAAAGCCTTACAAGAGTCTTCGGTGCCTAATAATATTAATATCACACAATTCTAATCTATGGTCGCTAGCATTGCAGCCCCTTGTCATTTGACCTTTTTCGACAAAGATCTTTAACCCTCCATTCATCCGTCACATAATGAAGCCCTCCATATTGAAGTATTTGTTAAACAATGCCGTATCAAACGAGTCTTGATAGATGGGGGAGCTGGTCTTAATATATGTTCTTTGAAACTTATCAAGCAATTGGGATATTCTGAGAAAGATGTTGACACCTCCAAGGTTATTACCATCAGAGCATATGATGATGCTGAAAGAGATACCGAAGGGATTATCTTATTGCCTATTCAAGTTGGGCCGGTCATTACAGCAACTCGCTATCAAGTCCTTGATATTGATCTTCCTTATAACATCATCCTTGGACGCCCTTGGATCCATACCCTTAAAGCAGTTCCCTCTACATACCACCAATGCCTTAAATTTCCACATAAGGGTGTTGAGGTTACCATTCAAGCTGATCCTAATCCATTTGAGTTCTGCCGTGCCTTTCAAGCTAAATATCAGAGTCCGAATCGCATTCCTATCAACACCGAGGCATATCCGTCTTCATCATATATAAACCCATCCGATCTTCTCAAGCCCTCATCTAGCAAAGCCGCTTCCAACCTTCATATCAAATATACCAAACATGGCCCTGGTGAATACAAACTACAAGAGTCCTATTGCGTTGGTACCCTTCCATTATCTCCTAAATCCCACGGTAAGCCCTCTACATCCAAGCCAACTTCATCCTCCGCTGTTATCAAAGCTCCCCCTACAGTATTCATTAAGGGTGGTTTCTTGGATGATGAAGACATTGAGGACATCAACTCTTGGATATTCTTTGATGAAAATGACCAAGTCCAACTTGAAGTAGAGCGATACAACAATGGGTTTCGCATCATAAAGAACATGGGCTATAAAGGACATGGCGGCTTGGGATCACAGGAACAAGGACCTACTGAGCCCATTATTGTGTCTAAGAAGTTTAATAAGCAAGGCCTTGGTTACCAACTGGAGGTACTACGACTCAAAGACATTAAGTGTATTTCTGATATTGACATTGGACCTTCTTCGGTAGGAGAGACTTCTAACTCGGATACTATCGATGACTCCTCCCTTCATATCACCAATCTTTTTCAAGAACATTCCATCTTCATGTTTTCCGCAACCTCTTCTAGCCATCATGATTCCTCCATTAGCCTTTCACTCGTATATCCTGACCTCATCGGTTGGGACCAACAAGGGGCACCGATATTAGATACATTTGAAAATGACGAAGCCATTGCAGAATTCATGGGTTTGAGACAAGGTATTCCATTGGGTGATCATACAGCAGGTTTCATGATGGATTTACCTAAACTAGCATATTTTGGTGGAAGTATCAAATCCTTCAGTCGCAAAAGTGAAATAAACAAAATTCAACAAAATAGGTCACTAGGTGAAAACCGAAAGGCACCTCTTGACCGTAAAAAAGTAAAAATAAAGGACGTATCCAAAGGTGAAAACCTCTCTAAGGCGCCTAAGGATGAGGGATTTGATCTACCTGTTGCCACTGATTACCATGAAAAATCAACTGTGCTAGTTAAAAAATCACAAGACATGAACTTGGGAACAGAGCAGAATCCGAAGATTACCTTTTTGGCAGCATCACTATCAGAGCAAGAGCGAAGAAACTTCACAGCATTTTTTCTGAGAAGAGCTATAAATTTTGCATGGACTTATGCAGATATGCCAGGTCTAGATCCTTCACTTGTGGTACATCATTTAGCAGTATCTCCTGATGCAAAGCCTGTCAAACAAAAATTGCGTAAAATGCATCCACAAGTTGCATTATTGGTCAAAGTAGAGATTCAAAAACTGTTAGAAGCAAAATTTATAAAGCCTATTGATTATCCAGAATGGGTTTCAAATTTGGTACCTGTAGCAAAACCAGATGGACGTGTTCGTTGCTGCACAGACTTTAGAGATCTTAACAAAGCTTGTCCTAAGGATGATTTCCCACTACCAAGCATAGACAACATTGTAGATCTTACAGCAGGACATGAAATGCTATCCTTGATGGATGGATTTTCAGGTTATAATCAAATCCGAATAGCAGAGGAAGATCAAGATAAAACATCCTTTATTTGTCCATGGGGCACCTATTGCTGGGTTGTAATGCCTTTTGGTCTTAAAAACGCTGGAGCTACCTATCAACGAGCCATGACAGTTATTTTTCATGACCTTTTTCATACTATCATGGAAGACTATGTTGATGACATCCTGGGAAAATCCAAGACAAGAGAAGGACATCTACAAGTATTGGCACAAATCTTTGATCGATTAGAAAAATACCAAGTCAGACTAAACCCAAAGAAGTGTGTATTTGGTGTAACATCAGGAAAATTGTTGGGATATATTGTGTCTCGACGAGGGATAGAAGTGGACCCCGCTAAGGTAAAAGCTATCATAGAAATGCCTCCACCAACGAATCTCAAACAGCTCCGCAGTTTACAGGGTAGGCTACAATCTATCCGCAGATTTATCTCACAACTAGCAGATAAATGTCATCCTTTTCAACATCTTCTTCGTAAGGATGAACCTTTTAAGTGGGATGAAAAGTGTCAACAGGCTTTTGATAAGATAAAGGAATACTTGGCAACACCTCCTGTGTTAGTACCTCCGATACCTGATCGTCCATTACTGCTCTATATATCATCAACAACTGCAGCATTGGGTGCCCTTCTAGCTCAACATGATGACTCAGGAAAAGAACAAGCCATTTACTACATCAGCAGAACCCTTGTGGGATATGAACTCAATTACTCATTCATGGAAAAAGCTTGTTTAGCATTAATGTTTGCTTCCCAAAAGTTGCGACACTATATGCTGAATCAAACGACAAAGCTCATCTCTAATGTAGATCCCCTCAAGTATCTCCTTTCAAAAGCTATCTTTTGTTTATCTTTTGATTTATCTTTTGTCCCTTTTCTATGCCTAATCAAGACTGCCTTGATCCATTTATATCTTGGTATGTTGCGACGAAGTAAGGACTGGGGCATGGTCATATAGCTTTCGTATGTCGTGTTTGCGGGATGATCTTATTCTCTTCCTATGCGTATTGGTATCTTGTACGTGTTGGGATTAGCATCTTACATATCAATATCTCCAGCATTTGAGAAGCTAAACAGTCTCTTATGCATTTTAGACTATTCTATGTTAAGACTAACTCCATACATATAACCAGCAAGCTATCATTATGTGTAGTGGAGATAAGCTCAAACCATTGCTTGTAGCGTCAAAGTCCAACACTAGCTGTTATTCATATCTTGTGTATGTCGGCTCAACATCTTGACCACATGCGTTTAGACAAGATTGTAACACGCTAGTTGCGCATTGGATACCTCGACACCTTGGTCTCTTATACCCTGGTGCATAACATCCATATGCTATATCAAACATAAGGACCACATTTCTTTTCATTTTTGAGCAATTACTTGAAAGTTGCCCATCATCATCCTACCTATTCATTCTACCTATCCATTCCATCATACTCAGTCAAGATCAATCATTTCCATCATCCTTTGTCCATGTTCCCGCTCCTGCAAAAACAAGTGTGTTAGCCATACATAAGTCCATCGTATATATCTTTTATTACCATCTACCTATATGCATACATTTATCCATATCCTTACCATTTACATATTCATACATTTTCTATTCATTACCATTTGCATAAATATCCATCCATAATCCATATATAATTCACATAACATGCATAGCCATCATAATATCAACATCATAAGAACCATTACAACATCATCTAGATCACCAAAACTGCTATATATATACATGTGTGTCAAAATACAAGTGTCTACAATACAAGCTGAGCCCTGAAAGAATGAATGTATAAAATCGGCTCTAGGCCTCATCATGATACAATGTAAACAAGGTATGCCCTAGTGACTACTGCCAGCTCCCTCGCCCTGACCACCACTGCCACTAGGTCCTGTACCTGGTCCTCCATCTCTCAGTGGCCCCATCACTGAGGCTACTGATCGAGATCCACCTGACCTCCGTGAACTCGAAGCCCCTGATCTGCTCCTGAAGCTAGGCTGTCTCTGCTCTGCCGGCACAGCTCCATAGTATAAGCCTCTATAATACTCAGCCTCACCCTGCACTCTCTGAAGCTCTACCTGTACCACTGTCAACTGTGTGGCCAAGTACATCGTCGCTCCATCAGTCCCCAAGGCAGCCACTGCTCTGTCTCGCTCACTGGTCATCCCGTGCAGCTGCTGCACTGCCCTATCTCTCTCAGCTCGCAGACCATCTCTCTCTGCTCTCATAGCCTACTCCTACTATATCGCAGTGTCTCACTCAAGTCTCATCATCTGCTCATGCTGCCTAGCTGCATCTCTCTCTCCTGTCACTCTAGCTAGAGCACCGTCATCCTGTCCATCTCCTCCCTGTGCTCTCAACTGTAGCTGAGCCTGATAGGTCTGTGCCTGTGCTCTCGCATGCCGCAGACTAATCACGGCCTGATGTCTATCCATCTCCACCCTCCTTAGCCTCATCTGTGCTTGCTGCCTCCATCTCCTCTCTTCTCTAATCTGTCTCCGCAGCTGCTGAATACCAACATCATCTCCTGCTCCAATCTGTGCCTGAGGCTATGCTAATATAGCAAGCTGACCTGGCACCTGCCCTGGCATCTGTATCCCTGGTGCAGCTGGCACAACAGCCTGTGCTGGTGGAGCCCATCGTCGTCGCCTCCGAACTGGCCTCTCCATCCCAATCTCTCCTATCTCCCCATCTCGTGTCAACCGAGTCGGCCTAGCTGTCGCCCAGTATACATCGTACTCTGGTAATGTGCCTAGATCTGCAGGACCCTGTCCCCACTGCCATGCTATTGGCTGTAGTCCATCTCTCTCTGCCAAAGCTGTGTCAACCACAACCTCTGGACCCCAATCAAATACCTCCTGCCTCGTCCTCCCAAAAACGGCATCACCTACAGGTACTGCCTGTGCCTCTCCAAACTGTCTCAGGGCTCTCTCTGGCAAATAGCGCTCTATAATATACACGCCGCGTCCAAAAATGTATCTCGCCTGTCTAGCATAGACAAGCTCCGCATCCTCCTCCTCCCACTGCTCACATCCCAGCCATGGCCTCCATACAAATCTATCTACCTCATCCAATCTCCGCCGCCAGTATACCACCCCTCGGCGCTGTCGATAAGTCAATGCTCCTCTATACATCCATGCAAATGGCTCTCCTGCTGCTCTAGCAACCCATCCCTCTAGTCTCGTCACCGGAATGTGCTCATACGCCCATACATGTAATACTGTCACTCCTGCTAACATACTGGCTCCAAACATATATGCTCAATCATGCAGATAATGATCGAGCTGTCCCAACACGCACTCTGCCCATGCATATCTCATGCCATATGAAAACATGCCCTCCATAACTGTCCCCCATCCTACGGGAAACCCTCTAGCTCTCCTATCACCCACTAGCCATCTAATGATAGCCACTACTACCCACTGTAACCTGTCGCAGAGCTCCTCCATCCTCCCCATCGGAATCTTTGAACCCTCTGCTCCGATGTCTGGTGTCCCAAACAATCTCCTGAATGCAGCTGGACCCATCTCTGGATCATAATCCACACGATCCCCATCTATCGGAATCCTCAAAATCTGGAATACATCCTCTAAGGTAATGGTCGCCTCTCCTGTCGGTAACAAGAACGAACTATGCTCGCTCATCCATCACTCCACCATCGCTGTCATTAGCCCTCGATGTGCCTGAACTGGCTCTAATCGGGATACATGCTCTAAGCCCAGGATCTCTAACACCAGTAGCTCCTCTGCATCTAACCGTCTCACTAGCCGTAAATCTCTCGGATGGGGCTCTCGCGATAACAATGGCAGTAGTACATCCTGCATCATCCATTTACCCTTGTCAGTCCATTCCGTTAGTCATACATATCAAAATTTGCTTCTCTATTTGCTATTCTATTTTCAACCTACCATAAGCAGTCCACTTTACCACATGCACTTCTTCCTAGCTTATTAGCGACCAGCTTTTCCTTATGCGCTACTGTTTTGCCCAAACACGAGCTCTTTTTGCACATGCACCCCTGTTTTCACTACATGCGAGCTATTTTATCCTATGCGCTTACTGTTTGACCATAAGCGAGCTCTACCACTATAAGCGCTTACTCTTACTGCATATGCGCGCTATATTCTATATGCGCCTAGTTTTACACCTTAAGCGAGCTACATTACCATGCGCGACCCTTCTAGCCTTAAACGCGCGCTACTTTCCCTATGCGAGCCCTTTCTATCCATAAGCGTGCCAAACTACATGACGCGACCACTATTTGCTTATAAGCGAGCCCTTTCTAGCCATAAGCGATGCATATTGCAATTTACGCGCTTTTCGCCTGCGTTTTCCCGCCGACAGGATGCGACCCATTTTCCCCTATGCGACCTACCCGTGCCCATAAGCGACCAAAACTCCTACAAGCGATCTCTATTCCTACATAAGCAACCTAAATGTGCTATGTCCTAACCTAGTCGCTTTTGGTGATGTGTGTGCATTAATTACGCTTTTAGGCTATTAATTACATGCTTTTGGGAAAAGTTTGAAACATACCGGTGCGCCTACTCCCTCTGGTCGTCCATGTGTCCTCACTCGCTCCGCACGATGATCCCTGCGTGGAATAACCATCCTGCTAGCTCTGCAACTCTCACTCTCAGGAGCTCTGGATTTCTCTAGTTTCTGAGCACAAATGAGCACAAATGAGCCTATTTGCCATTGAAGAACCTACTTATAGCCCTTCCCAAAACCCTAATTCTTCTATGCCACAGCCTATTTTCTTCCATCCAACTCCCATTTTCTTCTTGTCAGCCTTCTTTTTAGCCTTTTTCTTCTATCGTGAGCCAACCCAACCCTTCCTGGTTAGCTTGGCTTACCTCTCGAGGGGGCATCACCTGCCAGTTACACTGGGGCATAACTTGTTTATCGAACACATATCGTATCTTCTTTGACACAACGTTCTACCGAACATTGTATCAAAGAGGGGCAAAATGTAGACACCCAAATTTGTCCATGTCTAGCAACACCTTGTTAAATCATTAATCATTAAGCCAATTAATTAAATAAATTTTATTTATTTAATTAAAATCCCATTCTCATCCACTTAGCCAATTAATTAAATAAACTTTATTTATTTAATTAAATTCCACATCATATCTTATCCCATTTTATTCATTTATCCTATTAATTAAATAAATTTTATTTATTTAATTAATATCCAACTCATATCCCAACTAATTCAAATATTTTATTTGAATTAAGCCCTCATTATTTATCACATTCCAACACTTGTCCAGTCAATCATGTGTTGTAAGACAACTTTCATTCATATCCTTCACATGCACAATTAATGAAATCTAAATTTAGTAACTTTCAATCCTAGCCATTCATATAGCCTCTAAATCTCCACCATTGATTGATCTTGGCTAAGTCCTATATAAACACCCTCTCACTTCATATGAGACATCCAGCAATCATATACAGCAATCATATAGCACCTACATTATCATCTTGAGCATCTGATTATCCAATTGAGCTTTTATCATCCATCATGGCAGCTTTCAGCATTGCAATTGTTCATTGTTGAAGAAGCAGTCCACATCCCTCAAACAAGGAATTGCACGGTCTAGGTGATGTTATGCTTGAATTGCATTGTCCTTTGATTTCATTTAGATTAGATTCCTTGATGATGGTAGGGTTAGGGTTTCATGACTATGTCTGATCTGCTACACCTGACTTTCACCTATCACAATCCAAAACCCCTTGTCTTGCATCCAGGACATTATGTCCACCCATTTCATCACCTCCATCTATTAGTTGTAGGAGTAGGACTAGGAAACCCCCTGCATACTCTCATACCCAACCAGACATGCATGTCCAAGAATGTTGCCCACCTTGTGATCTATCATGCAGATCTTGGTCCATACATGAGAGTATTCTGCCTGATGCTATCAAGCTAAATCTTCATATCATTGAGCTAATCAAGGTTACATCTTGAGTTATAGGGATACCCCCATTGGTGTGGCAGAACCAAAAGTGAAGGGGAGGCAGCTCACGCAACCTCCTGTACTCTGTTGGCCAAATCTGCCTGTGCATTAGAGCTGGCAAACCCTCTACCGATTTGGAAACCAACACACACAACAATAAAAAATGGCACACAAAAAATAGAATATTTCTTTATTGATTTGGACAACTCATTACATTACAAAAGCTCAATTACAATCAAAGGAATCAATCCTCCATAGGCTGCAACACACTACAACTACACATCACCAGGCTCTAGAACCTTTTGCCTTGTGTAACCCCAAATCAGCTAAGGTTTCTATTTTCCCATCTATTCTCGACTCTACACTTTCCCCCTTAACTCTACTACCACCCAAGGTTCCCAAAATAGTCATAAATAGCACTTTTTGGCGGCCTCTAGCTAAATTTTAAAATTTGCAACTCCCTGCAAAAGTAGGTCAACTTCTGGGAAGCATAACTTTTGATCCAAGTATCCGATTGATGAACTGTTTTAAGCGCCAGAAATCTCGTGATGTGAACTATCACACCAGAAATGTATAAATGGATTTTTGTCAACTATTCGAGACTTTATGGGATGTTTTAGTGCCTCATATCTCATTTCAAAAAAAATTAGGGGCTTTTCAAAAAACAAAAAACTTTAATTTCTTTCAGGTCACAAACGATCTTTGCCTGATTCCTTTGCTAAATGTCTTATATTTCAATTATGAAGCTTTCTGTAAGTTTTCACTTCAATCCGTGCCCAAATGCAAACTTTCCTGAAATGACAGTTAAACTTTCCAAAACTGGCAGTTTGCTATTTTTAGCAGTTTGGAAAAAATTTGAAAGTCCTACATCATTATTCAAGAGATTATGGAACCAGAAACACTAATCATGGAAAGAAATAAAAACAAATGCAATGATTTTGAATCAACTTCTTTTTGGGTGATGCAAGATTGCCCTTACACCACTGGATGCTCCTGCATCAGACACCCAAGGTAATTTGAGAAGTGACCCTGTCACATCTCAGGTGTTTGTTTGAGGAAAACCTAAATGGTCAACCTCTGCCTTAGACAACCAAGAAGAATCTTCAATAGGCCTTCCTTTCCATTTCACTAGATATTCTTCATACTGCCTATTTTGAGTACTTATTCCCACACGACTATCCAAGATCTCTTCTATCTCCTCCGTTGAAGTAGATGCCAGAATACTCCATTGTTCTTCTATTGGTCCATCCTCTGTGCCATCTTCATGTTATTCTGTTAAATCAGCAATGTTGAACACAAGGGAAATATTGATCCCACTCGACAGCTCTACCTCATATGCATTTCCTGAATCTTGCTTCTTTAGGATTCTGCACGGTCCAAATTTCTTCATTTTCAAGTTATTGTATGTTCCAATTGGGAACCTTTTTTTTCTCAAGTGAACCATGACTTCATCTCTTACCTGGAACTCCTTATATCTCCTCTTCTGATCTACCTTAGCTTTGTACTGAATATTCATCTTATTAATGTGCTTTCTCACCTCTTCATGCATATTCTTCAGATGTTCCGCAAAGTCTTCAGCTTCAATACTTGTCTTTTCTCCTTTGTCTAGCTTCCTTAACTCAGAAGCATTTCTTGGGCTTTTGCCATATACAATCAAGAATGGTGATTTACTAGTACTCCTATTGACAGAATTGTTGTAAGCAAATTCTACCTATGGTAAAATCAAATCACATCCCTTGGGCTTATCTCCTACTAAGCATCATAATAGGTTACCCAAACTCCTATTCACCACTTTCGTCTGTCCATCAGTCTATGGATGGTGTGTAGAACTAAACTTCAAATTTGTCTTCAACTTCTTCCACAATGTCCTTTAGAAATAACCAACAAACTTGGTATCTCTATCTGAAACTATGCTCTTTGGTAGACCGTGTAATCTCACCACCTCCCTAAAAAATAACTCTACAATATGAACATCATCATTAGTCTTCTTGAAAGGAATAAAATGTGGCATCTTCAAGAATCTATCCACCACCACAAAAATGGAATCATGTCCTCTTTGTGTCCTTGGTAAACCAAGAACAAAATCCATACTAATATCATCCCATGGCTTCTCTGGTATAGGTAATGGCTAATACAAGCCTGTATTCTAATTTGTTCCTTTTGCCATCTAACACACTCTGTAACTCTGCACAAATTTTCTCACATCCTGTTGCAACTGTGGCTAATAATAACTTTCACTGACAATAGCAATGGTCTTATGTTGACCAAAGTGTCTAGCCAATCCCCTACTATGCTTCTTCTTAATTAGTTCTCTCTCATGGAACTCCTTGGAATGCACAACTGGCTTCCTCTAAACAACATGACATCTTGGATTATGAAATCCAACCATTTTGTCTTGTCCAAAATAACAGGTTCCAAACAAGCTTTCCAAGCCTCTACAAAATTTGGATCTTTAGGATACAAACTGATGCAGAGGCATCCACACTATAACCTTAACATACAGCATGGATGTCTGCAGCCCAACATCATCATCATCATCATCATATTTGACTTAACACCGTCAGCATCATCATATTTACTCTTTACACTGTCAGCATCATCATATTTACTGTCGCCGACCGATATCCTCCTGCAGACAAGCCTTCGCACTTTCGCATGTCAACAGCATCACCTTATTCGATTATCGACAGCATCATCATGTTCGACCAGCGCGAACATCCTCCTGACGTCCACTGTTCATCTCACCGACAACTTCGACCTTCACTATCTTCAGCATCATGATATTCAACATCATGATAATCAACAGGATAAAGTACATCTAGTTCCCTCCATTTATCCTGATGATGACCAACCTTACCTTCTCGCACCTCTCCTCGATGCTTACGTCACCCGATATCCTGATGACATATATCCTGATGACGATGACGTCACCCGCAGCTCCTCAATATCCTGCTACTCCGAAATATCCTGATGACGTATATCCTGATGATGATGACGTCATATCCTGCTATTGGCCAAACTTAGCTTTTTCGGCCCGCGATCAACCCGATCTCTTCCTTATGCCGATACGCTCCTCCTCAGCACCTCCTGGTGATGATCACCCCGACGCTCTTTCACTTCATACAATCAAAAGCATCATGCTCTTCTCCATTTATCCGGATGACGATGCCCAAAGCGACTGCAGGATATACGCAGAAATATCCTGATGATGCCGTTTTAACGAACTTTCAGCCTTAGCGAATTTTCACTTCGCCGATCCTCCTGGGATGACCCGATCCACTCTCAGGGTGATCTACCACACTTTATCAGCTCGACCTAGCACATGCCCATGCTAGGGTCTTCAACACCTTTCAGCCGCGATCCTGCACACCTGCATGCGAACAAACAAACTAACACCTACCCTACTGTACATAACCATTCCACCGATCAGACGAATCAACCGGTGGAATGGATCAGTGAATCCATGAAACCACCCAAATCAGCAAATCAATTACACAAAGGAGATCAAACAGAAGATGAAAACAGGATCTTTATTGAGTTCAAAGATGCAATACAATATACTGTTTCTCACACAGCACACTCTAACTTCTCTGCTCAATGCAATACTATACTATCGATCGATGATCTACAGTCAACCGATCCTCATGCTTAAATAGATTTTCCTGCGAGTACTACTGACCCGACTCCAAGCGGCTGGGAACTCTCCAGGCAGCTGGGAGGTCCAACCGAACATACATCATGACAACTGTCCTAACAAACTAACTAAAAATAGCAAAGCCTGGTCAGCATGATCTTAGTATGATCAGCTTGACCTTATTACATGCATTTGGTCTTATCAGACCTTCTTGGAAACATGAACAAGACTCAAACTAACTAACTGCCTCATGAAGGCCAGCTGTCAGGTAGGTGCTCCTGCACCACAAACTTTTGAGCTCATCAAACCCAACAACCTCTATCTTCATTTCTATTGACAAATTTTGCCTTCTGCTCAAGGCATCTGCAACTCTGTTGGACTTCCCACTCATGTGCTTCAAAATAAAAGTATAGCTCTACAAAAACTCAACCCATTTTAAATGCCTTTGGTTCAACTTTTCTTGACTATTAAGATACTGCAAAGCTTGATGATTAGTATATAAAACAAACTCTTTTGGCAACAAATAATGTCTCTATTTCTTCAAAGCCTAAACTATAGCATAAAATTTCTGATCATAAACATAATACTTTTTCTTGGCATCATTAAGCTTCTCACTAAAATAGGCAATGGGCTTACCTTCTTGACTCAAAACAGCTCCTATAGCGCTGCCACTAGCATCACAATCTACCTAAAACACCTTATTGAAATCTGGAAGTGCCAAAACAGGTTACTCTGTGGCTTTCTGCTTCAATGTATCAAAGCTTTTGTCTGCTCCTTTAGTCCATCTAAACTTTTTTCTATCCCCTCTCATTGTCTTAGTTAGGGGTGCACAAATGCTACTAAAATTCCTGATAAACTTTCTGTAAAAACTTGCCAAACCATGAAAACATCTTACCTCTATAGCACTCCTTGGTGTAGGCCATTCAATGATAGCCCTTACTTTTTCTAGGTCCATTTTAAGACCTTCCTCTGAGACAACAAATCCTAGGTATACCAACTCCTTTGCAAACCTACATTTCTTCAAATTAATCAACAACTTCTCCTCCCTCATCTTCTCTAGAACTCTTCTGATATGCATTAGATGCTCATCCCAAGTCTTACTAAAAATCAAAATATCATCCAAATAAACAATAACAAAACTTCCCAAAAATTCTTTCAGTACCTTGTTCATGAGCCGCATGAATGTGCTCGGTGCGTTGGTTAGCCCAGATGGCATGACTAACCACTCATACAAACCCTCCTTTGTCTTGAAGGTTGTCTTTCATCTCCTTCTCTGATTCGGATCTGGTGATACCCACTCTTCAGGTCAATCTTCGTGAAGTACTTGGCTCCACTCAAACAATCCATTATGTCATCCATTCTTGGCAATGGAAACCTATACTTGGTCGTGATCTTATTTATGGCTCAAAAATTTGTACACATTCTCTACTCTCCATCTTTCTTTGGTGCTAGTACTACAGGTAGCGCACATGGACTTAGGCTCTCCCTTATCAATCCCTTCCTTAACAACTCATGAACTTGTATGTTCAACTCTTCATTCTCTGCTAGAGTCATTCTGTGGGCTGCCTTATTTAGGAAACTAGCTCCTGGTATTAAATCCATTTGATGACTTATCTTCCTCATAGGTGGTAAACCTTCTCGTACATTATCAGAGATAATGTCCTAAAATTCTTCCAACATATTTGATACTTTTGCTGGTATATCTTCATATTTCTCTTGACTAATCTTAGGAATCAATGCAAAGCAATGACGCTCATGCTTCATACCCTCCAAAAATTTCCTACCATCTACCAAGCAAATTCTTGAAGTACTACATACTTTTTCTTCCACCTCCTTTGAGGGCTTCAATTTATGACAAACTCCATCCTTTGTTAGGAAATATGTGTTTGCATGGCCATTATGGACATTGCTCCTATCATACTACCACGGCCTCCCCAATAGTATATGACATGCATCCATCAGTATGATATCACACAACACCTCATCATGGTAGTCCCCAATCTTGAACTTCACTAAACACTGTTCATCGACCAAAGCTCTATGGTCCTTCTGCAACCATGCAATCTGATATGGATGCGGATGCTTTCTTTTTGTCAACTTCAACTTGTCAACCATCTACTCTGAAACAAGATTGTTAGTGCTTCCAGTGTCAATAATAATATCACAACACTTACCTTCACATTTGCACCTTGTGTGAAATAAACTCTTCCTCTAATTGGGTGTTTTCTCCTCATTCAACAAAGTTCTTCTAACAACTAGGGTTTCTCCCCTTTTAGCATCTTCAGAATGCTCAGGCTGTGCATCTTCATGTACATGTGCAACTCATGCATTACCTTCAGGTCTTCTATTTTTCCTTCCTTGATGTTGCAGACACTTGTATGCTTGATGCCTTTCTTCTCCACATTGGAAATAGGTTCCTCTAAAACCTCCTCTTCTAGGTCCTTGCCTAGGTCGGGCTCTTCCTCTTCCTCTTTGCTCACCATTGTTCTGGTCATGAGGGAAGTAGACATTATCTCCTCTCCAATTTTGACTGGTGCCAGCTTCTTCACTTTTCTTTTGATCTTCATTATGACCTCCATAGGGTATTCTACCAGTCCTTCTACCTTGACCTCTTCCCCTTTGCTTGCTATCAAATCTTTTATTCAACTTCTCTTCCACCTTCAAGGAAAACTGGTATGCATCTTCTATGGTGGTCATTATGACCAGGCCCAACTCTTCTTGAATACTTAGCCTCAACCCATTAATGTAATGGGCTACCTTCTCCTTGTTGGACTTTGCATGACCTGTCCTAATAGTAATCTTATAAAACTCTTCTGTATACTCCTTAACAGACTTGTTACCTTGCTTCAGTCCTTGTAGCTTCTTCAGCAACTCCATCTCATAGTCCACAAGAATGAATTACTTCTTCAGTTTCTACACCATCTGATCCCATCTAGTGATCTTTTCTTTTCCTCTTTTGTTCCTCTCTAATTGGACCTCCTTCCACCAAATACTAGCGTGGCCCTTCAACTTTTTTTTTGCAAACTTGACCTGATCTAGGTCCTCCACATCTTCATACTTGAAATACTCCTCCATGTCATTGATCCAATCAATAAGTTGTTCTGGATTCAAATCTCTAAAATATGTAGAAACTTCAATCCTGGGCCTCTTTCTGATCTTCAAAATGGCCCTCAACTACCTAACTTCTCCAGGATCTCCTGCAGCTTCTTGTTCTTCTTTAGATAGCTCTTTTTCACCTTCATCCTCACTTTCTTCTCTTGTTCTCAGCTCAATCCTTCTTCTCAGCTCCTCTTGCAATGCATCAATTTTCCTTTGTAGGGCTCTAAAACCCTCTTCCACTAAAGCATTCCTCCCAATATGATTTCTTCATGGAGGCATCTTGATCTCCGCAGCAAACCCACAACCTCTGGTCCTGGTACAAACTGCCTCACAGTCGGCAATCTATCTACACACTTAGGAACCCTTTCTCTGATACCACTTGATGAAGGGGGTAAATCATAAAACACACAACAACAGAAAATGGCACATAGAAAATAGAATATTTCTTTATTGATTTGGACAACTCATTACATTACAGAAGCTCAATTACAATCAGAGGAATCAATCCTCCATAGGCTACAACACACTATAGCTACACATCACCAGGCTTTGGAACCTTCTACCTTTTGTAACCCCAAATCAGCTAGGGTTTCTATTTTCCTACCTATTCTTGTCTCTACACTTTCCCCTTAACTCTACTACTGCCCAGGGTTCCCAAAATAGTCATAAATAGCACTTTTGGTGGCCTCTAGCTAAATTTCAAAATTTGTAACTCCCTCCAAAAGTAGGTCAACTTCTGGGAAGCATAACTTTTGATCCGGGTGTCCGATTGATGAACTGTTTTAAGCGCTAGAAATCTTGCGATGTGAAATATCATTCTAGAAATGTGTAAATGGATTTTTGTCAACTTTTTGGGATGTTATGGGATGTTTTAGTGCCTCATATCTCGTTTCAAAAATTTTCAAGGGCTTTTCAGAAAATAAAAAACTTTAATATCTTTGAGATCGAAAATGATCTTTGCCTAATTCCTTCACCAAAGGTCTTATATTTTAGTTATGAATCTTTCTGTAAGTTTTCACTTCAATCCATGCCCAAATGCAAACTTTCCTGAAATGGCAGTTAAACTTTCCAAAGTTGGCAGTTTGCTATTTTTAGCAGTTTGGAAAAAAAACTGAAAGTCCTACATCATTATTCAAGAGATTATAGAACCAGAAACACTAATTATGGAAAGAAATAAAAACAACTACAATGATTTTGAATCAACTTATTTTTGGGTGATGCAAGATTGCCCTTACATCACTAGATGCTCTTGCATTACTTTTACGAACTGCTCTTTGAAGATACAAACAAATATTTGATCTTGCATTCAATAGAGGTAAAAACTATTGCAATAACAAGTGTATGTTTTATACAAAAAAACATACTATAGACTGATATAGATCATGTATGACACAACTATCAGAGTATTCTATGTGAATTGTCATGGATTGTCATGTCATTGACATAGCTAATCACTATCACTATCAGGCCTAATGCATACAACCTGCACTGTCATATATGTTGTCATGCAATCCTTCTTTCCAAATAATCCTACTTATGATCTCTAAAGACTCCTAAAACACCTTCATAGAGTTATCTAAGGGGTTGAAAGGTAATGCAATAATCAACTCCCTTAAACTCTTGAGTCTATTTTTGCAAACATTGATATTTCTTTTGCATTGTGCACAAGATTGGGTTCCTTCTTCTCTTGATCTTGTTTCAACCTCCAAACTTTCATATCTAACTTCTTCTTGTCCAAGGTATCTACCTGCTATTGCTTGACAAAGGTATTTGTCTTCTTGTCATAACTAAATGGCTTCAACCAATGACTTCTAAAAAAAATGGGATTTATGCCTAAAATTATTACATTTATACCATATGGCATTGTAATCTATGGCAAAGGTAGTGTAATGTTTTCTTGACAACCCATAATCATTTCTTCTTTTGTTCCATACATGATTATATCTTTCACGTACTGTGCAGTCTCTTTCTATGTGACCAACTTTGTTACAATTATAGAAAACTGCATTCATATGTTTGGAGGATGCATTTTGGCTTCTATTTGGCCTTCTCCTATGTGCAAATTGACAAGTTGTAGCCTTATGACCAAAATTATGATAGAAATACTAATAACTAGGAAAGTGTAAATATTTGTACCTTATTGATTGATATTGTTTGGTAGGTGGAGATCTTGAGGACCTGTACATATATGCTTGCCTTGCTAGAGCAGTTCTTCTAAAATTTCTCCTTTGTTTGTGCACATTGATAAACTCATCTTTGGTTTTCATCTTAGCTTCAACCTTCACATCTTACTTGAGTTTTTCTTTTAAATCTTGACCATTCATCTTTGATGTTCCAGCAATGAATTCAATCTTCTTTTTGCCTTCTAATACAACTATCTTTGAGATTTATCCTTCAAATCCAAGACCACTCTTATTGTATGTTGGCCTTTGGGAATTGAGAATATTATCTCAAATTTCTATACTCTTCTCATTCGTCAGGTCTTTATTCAATTGAGCACTTGTTTCCTCCAACTTTTTCTTCAAAGAAACAATCTCAAATTCTAACCTTTCACCATTTTCCTTTTTTTCTTTCAATTGGATTCATACCTCTTCCTCTATTTTCTTTGCCTCTTCAGTTTGAACTTTCAAATATATGATCAATCTTTGCTTCTTCAAGGGCAACAAGTACTTTGTCTTTGGAGTCTTTTTCTTCTTGAAGTTATACTTCTAATCTCTGGTTTTCCTTTTCGAGTTTCTTGCTCTCATCTAGGGCACACAAGAGTTCACCTTCAATATCAATTTCACATTCATCTTCATCATACTCCTATTCATATTCACTCACAATGTGGTTTCCTTCTTTGTCAACATTCTCAACTACAAAATCATCTTCAATCACCAAATTGTCCTCTCTATCAAATATATCACATGATTTGTTTGAGGCTAGTTGATTGACTTTTTTCTTGACATTTTTACTTCCCTTATTTCTTTTACACTTTCCCATAGTATTCCACCTCTAGAATCTACCCAAGTTTATTAGACTCCTCCAGGGAACCTATAGCTCTGGTACCAATTGTAGGAATACTAAGGATCAGTGAGAGGGGGGGTGAATCAGTGATCTGATAAAACTAATTTATTCATCATGCCTTAATCATCATCCCAATATGAATGCAATTCACATTAACATACCAAAAACATAGAGAGCAAATAATAATGAAACCATAACACAAATGTTTAAAGTGGAAAACCCTATCCAAGGAAAAACCACTGTCCAACCTCACCAAAACTTTATTAGGTCTTATTGACCAAAATCTCACTAATTACATACAAGGCTCACTGGCTAGGATCTCACTAATCACATACATGCCTCACTGGCAATACCTCATAGGTATCAAAGTTTATGCCTCACTGGAAACACCTCACTAGTATCAAAGTATATGCCTCACTGGCAATGCCTCACTAGTAAAACAATATGTCTCACTGACAAACATCTCCAATTTCAAAATAGGAAGATAAACATAGAGTACTACTCTATTTACATTAAAAACCAAAGGTTATAGATATGTTTAATAACTCTTATACAAACACCTTATCTCTCCTAATTTTGGCACAAAAGAAGAACTCTTCATGACCTCTATGTACTCATTGACAATGATATCATAAGACAATACAATAACTCCTGATTAAAATTGCATCATGTCATCAAACTCACTTGTTTGACAAACAACCTATCAACAACCAATCCTTCATACATGAATGACCATTAGACTGATATATATGTGGACAAATGAGTCATTGAATCTCTGCACTTGGATGATCAAAACAATAATATAGAATAGTGACTTCATGCTACATAGACAACTGCATTCACATGAGTCTTTTCACATAAGAAGCATATGCACACTGTCCCCTTACAAACTTCAAGAATCAAGCTGATCACACTTATGTATAACACTAAAAACATACTCCATTCACAGTGATATAAAATCATTATATAACATTGCCATTCAACCTTGCCTCATTGTGCATAATCAAATTAAACCCCACATGTTTATTGTCTCACTTAGATAGTTAGTCTATGTAGAATATAGAGACAATCTTAAAACTAGTCATTCAAAATGGTAAAACTCTTCTTCTAACTGATAATCATAAAGATTCAAGTGCATACTGAAACAAAACTTTTTCATACCCTCATCACTACCCATCACATACTCAGTCTTACATCCAAACACATATTATCAAGTATCAAATTAACATAAAGAGATAGTTAAAAACATTTTGTGGATATCCTCACTATTTACACTGTCTTCACATTATCTTGAGATCCATACTATCTCAAAATCCCAAGGAAAGAAGAATAAAATCATTCCATATACTACGTTTTTAAACCTAAGGCCATCGGTTGCTATTACAGTTGGTGAAACCGCTTCACAACTACCAGACAATTAGATATGCCCATCAATTTTAATTCACTGAAGAGACCATTTAGGTTTAAATTACTTTAAACATGAACCATTGATTCTATAGTCCGTACCCCAAAACCATTGAACATATACCGTTGATTCCAATTTGGCACTCGACATAAGACATGTGACTAGTTGCACCGGGCTTCCTTGGTAGAAAGGGTTGGTCATGTCATGACCAGAAACCCTCTACTATATGACTTAAGTAATTCTGACTTGTTATAGTAAGTCAACATTGAAATAGAACTTAAAGCAAAATTGTCACTTGAAACCTTTCAACATTTGAATGTTAGGGTTTATTTATTGAAACTTTGGGATTTTAGGAATGCAGTGTACGGAAGATTCAATAAGCAAAACCCTAAAGAATACATTCTTGCAACTCTCTGAGAGAGTGAATACTATTCTCTACTTATAACTTTGGCACAATCAACTATGCACTTACCAACTGAATATGGCTTGAAAGATCAACTATAATAAAATTAACATCCAATATCAACCACAAACCTTGCAACCTTGTAACTCTATCATCTTGTAACAAACATTGCAACCTTGTATGAAGCACTACATATCTTGTAGCACCATCACCATAAAGAGAATGACTAAAATCTTATCTTTTGTATCAACTATGATACCTTATCTTTTTTTATCAACTATGAAATGACTTTGTCAACATCATAGAGTTATAATCAATACCATCAATATCTCAATTATGAAATGCAACACCGTCAATATCTCAATTATGAAATGACCTTCACATCAACAACATGAAGTAGTCAGTCATCAATATCATCAATGTAGAATGAAACCTCATTAAGTCAATGATCAAGTCATTGAACAATCAACGCCAACACAAGTCAAAGATCACTATACCATGAGAAACATAATAACAACCTTCTCATCAATGATCACCATACTATCAACACTACACAAATTAAACCTTCAACTTAGGATCAACACCATTACCTTAACATATATCAATGACATCCTAACATGAAGACCATACCATGAAGGAATCTTGAGGATGAGAAAGCATGTCATGTTCCATGAAGCATGAACACCATGACATGGAGCATCCTAATCCTGAAGCATGGCATGAACACATCCTAAAGCATTGAAGGAATCTTGAGGTCATGTGTCATGAAGCAACATCAAACCACCTTTGACATCATTTCATGAAGCAACATCAAACCACTTTTGGTGTCATTTCATGAAGCAACATCAAACCGCTTTTGACATCAATGACAAACCAACATTCAACACTACTTTAGCTTAGAAACCTACAACATCAGCTCCCCTACCTACAAAAGAGGCTCCAATAGTAAGGAGATCATAAAGGACAACCTCACAGGCACCATCATCCTCTACTGTAATATCCGGTGGAAGAGAAACATTAGAAGTATTATCAAGGATGAAGAGGAACATATAGAAGAAGGCCCCCGATAGAAACAATAGGCAAAAAGAAAGAAAAATGAGGAAATATTGGAGGAAATTGAGTTAGATGAAGAAGGAGAGGAGCAAAAATCAAAGATGAACAAAAATAAGGCACAAAGGAAACTTGAGGAAGAACCGACAACACATCAATTAGAGGATCTGGCATAGGAACCCTATAATCTGGAGGCATTGATCAATGCAATGGATAATATAGGTATGTTGAAAGAAACTGCTCTTTTATGAGTCCTCTGTAGAGAATAAACAAATGATAGTAATTGCTATGATACAATACATGAAGGACAAGAATAAAACATTAGATGAAATAATGGAGGTATTTTCAGAGAACTTAATAGAGGCAATGAGGGAAAGGAGAAATAAGGCCCTCCAACTGGAGGAACAAATAAGGCAAGATGCTATTAATAAAATTAGTGACACATTGTCACTAGAAGAGAAAAATAAGTTGATACAGAAACAAGCTTTGGAGCTGAGGAAAAAACAAAGGGTATATACCCTCATGAGTGGGAACAAGAAGGTAGAGGAGAAAATATAAAAAGAAATAGAAGATGTAACAACAAAGATATATCGAGCTATTAAAGAGAAACAACAACAAAAGATGACACCTTCACCTCCACATAATATGGAGACACCGACAGAAGAAGAGAATAGAACAAAGGATAGTTTGTTGAAAGCTCCAACACAAGGGGTAATCCCTCTAGAGAACACAGGGATGGGTGAGAGGAATATAGAGCAGTAAATAGAGAATCTAGAGGATAAGGGAGAAGGAAGAGAAGAGAACATAGAGGAACAAAGAGAAGTAGAGAAAACTGATATACCAGAGGCCTCATCTTCTATTGAGTCTATCAAAGAATTTTTGGAATGACAAAAACAAATAACACCAATTTTGACCCCACAATTGCTAGAGTTGCCAATAGTAGGACAAATAAACCGTGCTGGAATATCTCCACTACAGAAGCTACAATTGGGAGATGTGCTTCATTCCTCCACCAGAGCAGAAATTTTGAAGCAACATGTGGAAGGAAGTGAAATCCAGTGGACACATTAGCCAAGGAGATGCCAGAGACACCATGAGATGCTACCTTACCCTTGTCGGATCAGTTGAAATAGTTTACACAAAGGTTCAAGGAGTACACTAGCTAGCCAGAGAAAAGGTAACAGAACAATTGAATATCAAAAGACTGGCGGAAATGACTAATAAGTGTACCAAGGAACACACTCAACTGGAGACACAAATAAAGAACATTCAAAAGAGCATTGTAGAAGAGAACGTCCTCTACCATTTTTGTCTAAAATGGCCACAGTCCACAAAATCCATAAAAGATCAAATGGATGCTTTAGAAGTTTAGATCACAAATGTGGCAAGACAATATGACCCTCTGGTGGATAAGGATGGAGTGATAAGAGCATAGGTGGAGACATTACACAATCAACACCAACAACTCTAGGACCTGTTAGTAATAATTTATGTTTGGGGTAAACATGCAAGCACCTTCCCTAAAAATCCAAAAAATATTCTAAGTCTCTGGGCCTCCTCAGCATTTTTCAACTGTAGCATCATATTTTCTTCAGAGGAGGTCATCATCATCATGTTTCCGGTCATCATCCTGATGATGTTGCTACAAAGTCCTAAGCATGACCCGATATTCATCGGGGTCATCATATTTGAACATCGGGTGATCTTAGTTAAGATCATCCTGATGTTGTTTTATCACTTCATGTTTGTTGTTTTATCACCCTGATGATGTTGACGTCATTCTTATGTCAGGGTGATATCCGCTTTTCTTCCTATCTGCATCATGATATTTTCGAAGGGAGATATCCGCCTGTCGGCTTCATGCATTTTCTAGTGGGCGGTGATCATTTCAAATATCCGTCATATTCATATATCACCCCAATCTTATAGTGGAGCTATAGTGTAGCATGATTTTTGTGCATCAGGGTGATATTTCCAAATGTCCGGTTATCATCCGAATATCATCCTGATGTCGATATGATGGTGACGTCATCAAGGTCCGGGGGGTCATATTTCTAACACTAGTCATCTTGTGGAGATCCCCTGATTTTTGCAAATATGACGATGATGTCATCCGAATATGTGGAGTAGGCATCGGCGAGACAACTGAGGTCGGCAGGAGATTCGTGGGCTTGGCCGATGGTGTTAGTCTTGGCAATGGGCTTTGGGCTGAGAGGCGTATGTCGAGCATGGTAAAAGCGCTTGACACCTTTTGTTTTTGTGACCATGCTTATAAAGTAATAGAAGGCTCTCCGCGCCATGCATGTGGGATTATTTTCCTGCATAATTTGAACCTTCAGTAAAACACATTTTGGCGGGAAGCTCCATTTTGATTGCTGCGACGATTTTCTTAGTGGTTGCGGGTTGTTGAGCCATCAATGGCGACAGTGTAGAGGTATGGGCGATGGCGTGGATGGATCCAGTACCTGACTGAAGTTGTACATCCACGACTAGCGGCTCATCGCTCGAGAACCTCTTCTGTCCCCTCTTCCACCTGCTGCATTCAATGTGTTGAGCGCCATTTTTCTGATACTATGTATCTAGCGGGATTTTTGGTCAACCATGTAATTAATGCTGAGTGTACCTTCCTCACTATATTTAGGAGACTGTGTGACTCATTTTTGGTTGTTGAAAGTTGAACATTTTTGGCTCTGTAATGCAGTACAGTTGATTTGGTTGCTCTGTGCAGCAAAACTTGCGAGTTTATGTATCTCCTGTTGTATGTTTTTTGCATGAATCCACTGATTTCATGGTTAATCCTATATGAGTAATGCTATGTTTGCATGTGTTTTGTTAATTCTATCTGCAGTATTACATGTATCTTTCTTCTGAGTCTGGATATTTAAGGAATGTCTAAGATTCTAGAACATAGAATTCCTGTGTTGAATGTTTGATCTCTTAACTTCTGCTCAAGGGGTAGATTAAATTATTCTCAGATTGAATATTGGGAAAGATATACTGCAATAGGGATGCCATAAGTATAGATAGCTTAACACTTTGTATTGGGAGATATCTGTAAGGCAGGTATCATATGTATCCCCCTGAAATCCAGTTTAGTTGTTCATGCATATCATTCACAGGTGTATGTCTACTGACTCCAGGCCCTGGATAGGCACTGATCTAGCTTTGTGTTTGTGTTATATACCATGTCCAGCTTTGCATCCAAGTATAAAATCAAAATCAAAACTCCAAAACAACCATTAGGATAGTATAATTAGTTTTAGGATCCAAGTCCTCTGTCTACAACTGCAAATAGGCCCAAAGCTAGCCCCTTTGCTCTTATCTTACAGTTTTGGTCTACTTACAGGAGGACTTATCTACTTTCTGTCAGCATCCCAGCCTTTATATGCCTATCCTCACGGATGTTGAGTAGGGAATACCCCCCTAGGTTTTGCAGAGCCTGAAGAAGAAGAGGAGATAAAATATAGAGTCTATCTCCTACACTGTTGGCCCCTGGCCCAGAGATCCTATTGATCATTGATGGCTACCTTGTAGGGAAATCTGGGAGTAAGCATCCAGTATGGGAAAAAACCAATAGAAATTGGCGACTCCACTGGGGATGGATTGATAAAAAAGAATAAATTTGTGGCCCATCCGAGTCACCAACAGAAATTGGCGACTCTGCTAGGGATGGATTGATAAAAAAGAATAAATTTGTGGCCCATCCGAGTCACCAACAGAAATTGGCGACTCTGCTGGGGAGATAATGTCATATCCGTGAAGCTTGAGTCTAAGAAATTGAAGAATCAGACCTGGAGGTGCCTTGTTGCAGCAAAAGAAAAAGTTTTATCTGTGGCTCTGCTGGTGGATGACCCAGAAAGAAACAAATCAATTTTTAGCTTCAGCCTGTTTGAAGCTCATTCCTCTGCCAAGGAGGTGGCGACTCTGTTGAATGAATCTATCAGCTGCTGCAACATATCCAGGTATTTCAAGTTTTTGAAAAGTTCCCTATTTGGTGAAATGGCACTGGTTAAAAGGGAAACATTGGTGAAAGCAGAGCTTACATGCTTTTGTTAGAACCTACTCTGTATTTCAAAAGGGCATGCAATGTTTTTCAAAAGACTCATATAGAGGACTTTAGGCAGGTTGAAATAGCAGTTTGTATTTTAAAGGCCTAAGGTCATATTGTGATTGAAAATCTGAGTAGAGAAGAGGGTTGCAAAAGCATAAAAAGATGTATTGTTGGCTTATGCACCCTTGTGAGGTGTCAAATGCAAAAATGTATAGTAGTCAGTACCAACCATGTAATAAAAAAGGCTTCAACATAGATAGATATAAGCCCATAAATTTCAGT
This sequence comes from Cunninghamia lanceolata, assembly GCA_027924645.1. NCBI lineage: Eukaryota > Viridiplantae > Streptophyta > Pinopsida > Cupressales > Cupressaceae > Cunninghamia > Cunninghamia lanceolata. The sequence goes on from BSBN01000905.1 coordinate 3,103,294, forward strand.
GGCATTTGTGGCTACCCAAATGCTTTTCCACCTAAAATCAGAAAGTATTTGCCCAAATTTAGTGGTGCAAAGAATGAATCAGCTGAGAGACACTTGCAGCAGTTTATAAATGTGATAGATGACTTTGAGATCGACCATGAGGATGTGGTTATGAGATTATTTGTTCATTCTCTAGATGAAGATGCAAGGGATTGGTTTTCCTACCTTCCAGCTCACTCTGTCAGCTCTTGGCATGGTTTTAAATCTACATTTCTAGAGCAATATGGTGAAAAAATTTATGAATATGCAATCATTAGTGACTTTATGTAAATCCATATTGAAGAGGATGAGTTGATTCCAGCCTTTAACCTCAGGTTTATGAGGGCATTGAATAGAATTCCAGAATGCATGAGACCTAATGATGCACTGTGCTTAGTCGTCTATTTGGGAGCCTTTGATAAGAAAATGAGTTATAGATTGAGGGATAAGGAACCCACCACATTGCATCAAGCTCGACAGTTTGCAATAGATATTGAAAACAATTGGAGGTATGGAATTCCAAAGGGTTATTTTTCTAAAAAAATTTGTTGTCCTGCAGCCCCCAATGTTGATGAAAGATTTAATTCAGGAATTGACAATGAATGTCAAAGCACTCACACCCCTGTTGTCCCAGTTTTTGCATCATTCCAAGTGGATGATGTTTCTATTATAGAGGAGGATGTCCTTTTTTGCCTAGCAAGTGAAGTTGAAAATAATAATTTTTCAAGTAATATTTGCATACCAGTCCTAAACAAAGAGCCTTCATGTTTAAATGATCCAGTTGTTCAAAGTTGTGATCATATGGATCAAGAATCAATATCAGTTTAATCAGGAAGCATTAGAGGGCTGGAAAATGATGCAGATTGTTCAACTTCAGAGTGCATTGAAACAGCAACAATCTTGTATGTGGGGCAATCAGATGATAAAAATGATATCCATGACTAGTGCATGGATCAGGTTTGTTTTTCTTATGACTCTGGATCTGATAGTAATGAAGAAGAATTGGACTGTCATAAAGAAGAAGCAAAGACCTTTAAAATGAGCATGAATCCCCTTTATGATGAGCCTACTAATGCATATGATGTTGTGAGTCGTGACCTTCATTGGTGTAGGATTAACCGTTTGTTTGAAGATGATGATACTGATTTGCAAACTGTGAATAATGAATGTTCATCATCACCTGATTCAGACATGTGCAACATTGGGTGTGTGGGTCAGGATTTGTTTTCAATATCAGTAGATATTGGGGGTCTCATATTTTCTAAGTATTTTAAGTTTTTGGATTAGCTGGATGAGTGCCTGACAATGTGCAGCAGCCAGATAAATGATGAAGAATGCCAAGAGCAGTATGATGTACTATCTGAGGGATATAACATACATGTGTTGCCTAATGTTGAAGAATATTATGTGTATGGTTATATGTCTAATTTTGAAATCCAAAATGACAGAGCTGAAAATGATGGTGGCAAGATTTCAAAACTGGTGGAATATCTATTTAAGTAGATGACATTATGTGCAGATTATGCCAATCTTTTCAGTTGGGATTGGGATCTTCCAGTTTGGAATCAGGCATTTGACAAGAAAAAATTATGGTTCTTCCTTTTTGGTTGCCCGGGGCCACCAAAATAATGTTTAAAAATAATGTGTTTGGTGATGCAGATCAATATAACATCATGACTCTGTGCCCAATGGATAGGGGACTGGTCTGCATCCCAGAGATCTATGGTTCTCGCCATGCCTGCAAGAGGCATGTGTCCCCAGACGGAGCCTATGTTAGTAATAATTTATGTTTGGGGTAAACATGCAGGCACCTTCCCTAAAAATCCAAAAAATATTCTAAGTCTCTGGGCCTCCTCAGAATTTTTCAAATGCAGCATCATATTTTCTTCAAAGGAGGTCATCATCATCATGTTTCTGGTCATCATCCTGATGATGTTGCTGTAAAGTCCTAAGCATGACCCAATATTCATCGGGGTCATCATATTTGAACATCGGGTGATCTTAGTTAAGATCATCCTGATATTATTTTATCACTTCATGTTCGTTGTTTTATCACCCTAATGATGCTGATGTCATTCTTATGTCAGGGTGATATCCGCTTTTCTGCCTGTCTGCATCATGATATTTCCGAAGGGAGATATCTGCCTGTCGGCTTCATGCATTGTCTAGTGGGCGGTGATCATTTCAAATATCCATCATATTCATATATCACCCCGATCTTATAGTGGAGCTACAGTGTAGCATGATTTTTGTGCATCAGGGTGATATTTCCAAATATCCGGTTATCGTTTGAATATCATCCTGATGTCGATATGATGGTGACATCATCAAGGTCTGGGGGGTCATATTTCTAACACTAGTCATCTTGTGGAGATCCCCTGATTTTTGCAAATATGACGATGACGTCATCCGGATATGTGGAGTAGGCATCGGCGAGACAACTGAGGTCGGCAAGAGATTCATGGGCTTGGCCGATGGTGTTAGTCTTGGCGATGGGCTTTGGGTTGAGAGGCGTGTGTCGAGTGTGGTAAAAGCACTTGACACCTTTTGTTTTTGTGACCATGATTATAAAGTAATAGAAGGCTCTCTGCACCATGCATGTGGGATTATTTTCCTGCATAATTTGAACCTTTAGTAAAATGCATTTTGGCGGGAAGCTCCATTTTGATTGCTGCAACGGTTTTCTCGGTGGTTGCGGGTTGTTGAGCCATCAATGGCGACAGTGCAAAGGTATGGGCGATGGCGTGGATGGATCCAATACCTGATTGAAGTTGTACATCCATGACTGGCGGCTCATGGCTCAAGAACCTCTTCTGTCCCCTCTTCCACCTGCTGCATTCAATGCATTGAGAACCATTTTTCTGATACTATGTATCTGGCGGGATTTTTGGTCAACCATGTAATTAATGCTGAGTGTACCTTCCTCGCTATATTTAGGGGACTGTGTGACTCATTTTTGGTTGTTGAAAGTTGAACATTTTTGGCTCTGTAATGCAATATAGCTAATTTGGTTGCTCTGTGCAGCAAAACTTGCGATTTTATGTATCTCCTGTTGTATGTTTTTTGCATGAATCCACTGATTTCATGGTTAATCCTATATGAGTAATGTTATGTTTGCATGTGTTTTGTTAATTCTGTCTCCAATATTGCATGTATCTTTCTTCTAAGTCTGGATATTTAAGGAATGTCTAAGATTCTAGAACATAGAATTCCTATGTTGAATGTTTGATCTCTTAACTTTTGCTCAAGGGGTAGATTAAATTGTTCTCAGATTGAATATTGGGAAAGATATACTGCAATAGGGATGCCATAAGTATAGATAGCTTAACACTTTGTATTGGGAGATATCTGTAAGGCAGGTATCATATGTATCCCCCTGCAATCTAGTTTAGTTGTTCATGCATATCATTCATAGGTGTATGTCTACTGACTCCAGGCCTTGGATAGGCACCGATCTAGCTTTGTGTTTATGTTATATACCATGTCCAGCTTTGCATCCAAGTATAAAATCAAAATCAAAACTCCAAAACAACCATTAGGATAGTATAATTAGTTTTAGGATCCAAGTCCTCTGTCTACAACTGCAAATAGGCCCAGAGCTAGCCCCTTTGCTCTTATCTTACAGTTTTGGTCTACTTATAGGAGGACTTATCTGCTTTCTGTCAGCATCCCAGCCTTTATATGCCTATCCTCATGGATGTTGAGTAGGGAATACCCCCTAGGTTTTGCAGAGCCTGAAGAAGAAGATGAGATAAAATATAGAGTCTATCTCCTACACTGTTGGCCCCTGGCCCAGAGATCTTATTGATTATTGATGGCTACCTTGTAGGGAAATCTGGGAGTAAGCATCCAGTCTGGGAAAAAACCAACAGGACCAAAGGGACCAGATCAAGGGCCAAATAAAATAGCTAAGGGAGGTGGTAAACATGAGATTGGCTAACCTAACTAGTAGTTTTATAGAGGCCAAACAAACCACACAAAATATAAAGATACCAGAAAGTATAGAGGAAGTAGAGGAAACATACATGAAAGTAGAAGGATAGATAGCCATCTTGGCTAAGGCCAAGAAGCAATGGGATACAAGTCTAACCCAACTCAAACAAATCTACAAGACCATCCTACCTAGTAGTTGACTTTGCATGTCTTGAGGATAAGACATAATTTTGTGGGGGGATGATGTTAGCAGGTTACTTGATAGAGAGTAGAGCCGACTGGAGGAGAATAGATAATATGCGGAGGCTAGAAGCTGATAGAAGACACATCCCTATGTAATAGATATAGTATATATAAAGATAGGAGATAGTAGAATGTAAGTAGGTAAGCATGATAGGAGAATAGGAGTATATTCTAATGTAAGCCATGACATATAAGTCATGTATGTAACTATGCCAGAGGATGAACAATGGATGTATATATTTGATTGTTGCTAATATATATATATATATATGGAAGTCTGTCAGTGCCAGGTAATTATGTGTGGTCTTATTGTGATGTATGTGTGATGATCAATTTTGTTATTCTTTATGTTTTGTTGTTAATCTCTAGCTACCTGACCGGGGTATAAACTGAATACAAAGACTTGACTAAGGACTGGATCTTTAGACCAATATCTCCTTTACATTTCTTGCTAACAATTGCATTCCATGAGACTGCATGTCTTTGAGGAATCATGTCAAGTAGTTCACGTGCCTTGTCTATGCTTCCACACTTTGCATACATGTCTATAAGGGCATCTGCAAATAGAACATGTGACAAAATTCCTATATCCTTTATGCTTTGATGGTTTTCCACACCCTGTTTTGAAGATCTCATTTTGGCGTAGGTAAGGAGGATGTTGGATAAGGTTGTCGAATTTGGCTTGACCCCCACCAATTGCATTTGCTTGAAATTTTCTTTAAAGCCATATCAAAAAGTCCATTTTGTACATATCTTGCAATCAATGCATTCCATGAGACATCATTTCTTTGAGGCCCATCATGTCAAATAGTTCATGTGCATTATCTATGCTTCCACACAAGTCACATACATGTCTACAATGGTGGTTGCAAATACAACATCTGACAAAATTCCTATATCCTTCATTCTATGATGGTTGTCCATACCCTATTCCAAAGATCCTAATTTGGCACAGGTAGGGAGGATGCTTGCAAAGGTTATGGAATTTGGATTTACACGTTCCAATTGCACTTGCTTGAAAGTTTCTAAAGCTTTTCAAAAAATCCATTTTGTGCATATCTTGCAATCATTGCATTCCATGAATGGCATCTCTTTGAGGCATCATGTCAAATAGTTCATGTGCCTTGTCTATGCTTCTACACTTAGCATACATGTCTACAAGGGCAACTGAAAATACAACATGTGACAAAATTCCTATATCCTTTATGCTTTGATGGTTGTCCACACCCTGTTCCAAAGATCCCATTTTGGCATAGGTAAGGAGGATGTTGGATAAGGTTGTGGAATTTGTCTTGACACCTGCCAATTGCATTTGCTTGAAAGTTTCTTTCAAGCCTTATCAAAAAATCCATTTTGTGCATATCTTACAATCATTGCATTCCATGAGACAACATTTCTCAGAGGCATCATGTCAAATAGTTCATGTGCATTGTCTATACTTCCACACAAGTTTCATGCATGTCTACAAGTGATGGTAAAGCCTTACCAGTCACTTCACAAATCCACTTCAGAAATAAATCACAAGATCAACACAGAAAAATGACAGGAGAATATAATATGGAAGAGACAGAAGATAATGAAAATGAGACTAGTTTTATTTATAACTTTGCTTCTTATTACAAAAACTAGATATTGGCCATACAATCGGCCTCTCTTGTGCAAAGAAACAAACAACCACAAGCCAAAATCTAAAATCCCTCTCCAAACTATTGACCCTCTCAAAATATCATTCTGCTTCCCTTCAAACCAGCCTACCTCTATTTCTATCAATGATCAGCCTCTATATCAGACCATCAACCCTCTTCAAAACAACCTTCTTTTGCTATTGTTCTACCCACTTCTCACAGCCGTCGACCACTATATCCCCCATGTGAATTGATTCATCTAGAAGAATTTAGCATCAGAAAAAATAAATGTTTTCTATACGTCGCAGCCACCAGGAATATACCCACAATGACCACGACTTGCCTCCATGGAGAATGTGTACTACAGTGGACAAAACCATAAACTACCACTGCTGCCATAAAGAAATGGAGTCACCAAAAAGATAATGCAAACCCCCACAAATGCAGAGAAGGAAAATGTATGGCAGAAGCATGACCACCATCTCTAGCAAGGATTTAATGCAAATTTATTGCCTTTTCTATATTGGTCGATTTACCAAGAAGGAAAGAAATCATATGCACCAGCTAAGTCACTCCTTAGATAGCACAATATGATGATTTTATTACTTTCTAAATGAAGGCAATTGCCAACCACGACCTCCCACATTAGGCAAAAATTGCATAGCTAGAAATGGTTGAAAAGGGGATAAAGAAAGCCAAGCAAAAGATATCCTACCACAAAGGCGACAGGAGCGACAAGAGCCTCACACCAAAATTATAGAAAAGAACTTGCTAATTCACCAAACAAACCAAAATATTAAAAACAAAACAAAACCAAAATTGTGAGAGACAAGATGCCCCTACATCAAACTCTCGGGTAGAAAGAAATCATGAGCTCTAACTCATGAGGTCTGCAACTGAATGACCCAACTTATTGATCTCGTCCTTAGTAAGCCATGATGCATCTTCAATAGGATGGTTGCACCACTTGACAAGATAGTTAAAATAATCCTTCTTACGGGTCTTCTTCAGCACTTGTTTATCTAGAATGCATTCTATTTGTTGCAGAATAGTGACTATCCTAGCTTGTTCTTCATGAGATGAATCAGTTGCTTCAACTTCATCTACTTCTGTATCTCCTTTGTATGGATATAAATCTGTAACATTGAAAATGGAAGATATATTCAACTCTTCAGGCAGTTATATCTCATAAGCATTGGCTGAAAACTTCCTTAGTATTTTGCAAGGACCTATCTTTTTCATCTGAAGTTTATTGTATGTCCCTGTAGGAAATCTCTCCTTTCAGAGATGTGCCAATACAAGGTCTCTAATTTGAAACTACAGCTCTCTTTTCTTCTGATCAACATGCCTTTTATACTGTAGATTGCTATCTTCAATATTATTCTTCACCTTCTCTTGAATGTCATGAATGACTTGAGCAAATTCTTCCCCATCTGCACTTCTCTTTTCCATTCCATCAAGATCATGAAGTTCAAACATGCCTCTTGGATGCATTTCATACACCATATAAAAAGGACTAAAACGTATGCTTTTGTTTGGGGAATCATTATATACAAATTCAACTTGTGCTAACAGAAGATCCCAAATTCCAGTTGAATTACCAACAAGACATCTCAACAAATTTCCAAGGCTTTTATTGACAATCTCAGTCTGTCCATCCGTTTGAGGATGATATGCAGAGCTAAAATTTAGATTTGTGCCCAACTTCTTCCATAGAGTCCTTCAAAAATGACCCACAAATTTTGTATCCCTGTCAAAAATAATACTTGGTATACCGTGCAATCTCACAACTTCTTTAAAGAACAAACTTGCAATGTTAGTTGCATCACTAGTCTTCTTACATAGTATAAAATGAACCATCTTTGAAAATCTATCAACTACAACAAAGATTGAATCATTACCCCTTTGAGTACAAGGTAAACACAAAAAAAAGTCCATACTCATAGAATACCAAGGCCTGGTTGGAACTAGCAATGGCTGATATAGTTCAGCATTTTGACTTCTCCATTTAGCATGTTGACAAATTCTGCACCTTTCCACATATCTTCTCACATCTGCCTTCATCCTTGGCCAATAATAATGAGTGCTCAGCTACTGAAAAGTCTTATACTGTCCAAAGTGACCAGCAAGACTGCCACTATTCTTTTCCTTCAACAAATTATCCCTCATGGAGCCTCTAGGAATGCATAACTTATTTTCCTTAAACAACAAACCTTCTTGTAACATAAATCATTCCATGGCTCTTTATTCCTACAAACAAGATCACTGCAAGTTACAAATGCTTCTCCAAAATCTGTATCTTCTGCATACAACTCTTTCAAACTTTCAAATCCCACACTGTTAGTCCTTATCTCACATAACAACAAATTCTTCCTACTTAAAGCATCAATAACTTTATTCATTTGACCACTTTTATGTTTCAAAACAAAATTATAACTCTAAATATACTCAACCCATTTAGCATGCCTCTGATTTAATTTGTGTTGGTTGTTGATCAACTACAAAGCATGATTATCTATATACACAATGAATTCTTTGGACAAAAGATAATGTCTCCATTTCTTGAGGGACTGAACCAAAGCATAAAATTCCAAATCATAAGAAGAATATTTCCTTTTTGCATCATTCAATTTCTCACTAAAATAAACAACTGGCTTTCCCTCTTGACTTCAGACTGCCCCTATAGCCAAACCACTAGCATCACATTCGACTTGAAACACTTTATCAAAATCGAGCAAAGCAAGTATGGACTGTTCACTCACCTTCTTTTTCAGAAATTTGAAATTTTCTTCAGCCTCTTTAGTCCACACAAATGGTCTTTTACTTCCCTTAATAGTCTCCAAAATCGGTGCTACAACATGACTGAAATTTCTTATAAACTTTCTATAAAAACTAGAAAGACCATGAAAACTTCTTACCTCCATGATACTCTTTTGTGATGGCCAATCAAGTATAGTCTAAACCTTCTCCTTATCCATCTTCAATCCATCCTTTGACACCACAAAGCCCAAGTAAACTAGTTCAATCTGCAAAAACACACACTTCTTCAAGTTAATCTGCAACTTTTCTTCTTGTAGTCTCTTCATAACTTACCTCAGATGCTCAAGGTGGTCCTCTTTTGACTTGCTAAACACCAAAATGTCATCCAAATACACAACCATAAATTTACCAATAAATGGTTTCAAAACCTCATTCATTAACCGCATAAAAGTACTAGGAGCATTAGACAACCCAAAAGGCATAACCAGTCATTCATACAACCCATCACTAGTCTTAAAAGCAATTTTCCACTCATCCCTTGGTCTGATTCTAATTTGGTGATAACCACTTTTCAAATCTATCTTAGAAAAATACATTGACCCACTCAAACAATCCATGAAATCTTCAATCCTAGGTATGGGAAATCTATATCTTATTGTAATTTTGTTTATTGCCCTTGAATCAGTACACATCCAACACTACAAGAACAACACAAGGGCTTAGACTTTCTCTTATCAATCCTTTCTCCAAAAGTTATGCCACTTGCTTCCTTATCTCTTCATTCTCCATAGGTGTTAATCTGTATGCAGCTTTATTTGGAAGGCTAGCACCCAGAATCAAATCCATATGATGACTTATGCTTCTAATAGGAGGTAATTCATTAGGCAAATCATTTGCAACAATATCCATATTCTCATTCAACATATCTTGTATCTCAATAGGCAAATCATCCAACTTTGTAGAAGTCATTAGACATTTTGGTTTAGGAACCAAAGCAAAACCAATTTCTTCATTCTTCAAATCTTTCAAAAATTCTTTACCACTTCCATCATTACCTGATTACTCTTGTTGATGTCCTCTTCTTTCTCCTTTATGGGCAGCAAGGTATGCTTCTCTCCATCTTTCATAATGGTATATGTATTCTCCTTTCCATCATGGACTGAATTTCTATCAAATTGCCATGGTCTTCCAAGCAAAACATGGCACACATCCATGGGCATTATATCACACAAAACACAATCTTTATAGCTACCAATCTGAAAATCAACATAGGCCTACTCACAAACCAATATTTGATGGCCTTTTTGTAACCAAGTCACCTTATATGGAGTTGGGTGTTTAATCCTTTTAAGAGTCAACTTCTCTACCATTTCAGTGGCAACAATATTGTCAGTACTACCACTATCTATAATGAGTTTACAACATTTACCATGAGAGTTACCCTTTGTTCTAAACAATGCTCTCCTTTGAATTGGCTCTTGACTTTCCTTCAGTGGTGATGCAGAGGCATCCACACTATAACCTTCGCATACAGCATGGATGTCTGCAGCCCATCATCATCATCATATTCATCCTCATCATCATCATATTTGACTTCACTGTCAGCATCATCATCATATTTCACCTGCCGACCGATATCCTCCTGCAGACAAGCCTTCGCACTTTCGCCTGTCAACAGCATCACCTTACTCGATTATCGGCAGCATCTTCATGTTCGGCAACATCATCATGTTCGACCAGCGCGAACCTCCTCCTGACGTCCACTGTTCACTTCAGCGACAACTTCCGTCTTCTCTTCCTTCAGCATCATGATATTCAACATCATGATATTCAACAGGATAACGAACATCCGGTTCTTCCCATTTATCCTGATGATGACAAAACCTTAACTCCTCGCACCTTTCCTCTCGATGCTTCGCTAGCCGACGACACAAGCAACAGCATCATGATCTACTTTATCCGGTTCTCTCGAAACCTCCTGATGATGTTAATACAGCCTTCTGCCGATACCCAAGCACTTAACAACGGCAGGATAAACTCGCATAGGGGGATATCTCAATATCCTGATGACGATGACGTCACCCAATATCCTGATGACCTCTTCAACACTTAGTCAAAAACACGAACTCACTCCCGCATCTACTAGCGATACGCGGATGAAGGGCACTCCCGAGAGATGATCCTGATGCCGATATATATACACTGAGTATATGTCTGACTTAAAACATCCTGATGCACTCGCAACATGCAAACTCTAACAGTTTCATGACCCGATCTTCTACCTGATGCCGATGCACTCCTCCTCGGCTCCTCCAGATGATGATCACCCCGACGCACTTGCACTTCATGCAATCGACATCATCATGCCGATCTCCTCCACTTATCCGGATGACGATGCCTAACCCGACTGCAGGATATTTGCTGAAATATCCTGATGATGCCGTCTTAACGAACTTCTTCACTTAGCGAAATTTCACTTCGCCGATCCTCCAGGGATGACCCGATCCACTCTCAGGGGGATCTTCCAACTCGAACTTATCAACTCGACCTAGCACATACCCATGCTAGGGTCTTCAACATCTTTCAGTCGCGATCCTGTACACCTGCATGCAAACAAACAAACTACAACCTAACCTACTGTACATTACCATTCCACTGATCAGATGAGTCAACCGGTGGAATGGATCAGTGAATCCATGAAACCACCCAAACCAGCAGATCGATTACACGAAGGAGATTAAACAGAAAACGAAACAGGATCTTTATTGATTTCAAAGATGCAATACAATGATCAATCTCTCTCTCAGTCTCACTCTCTGCAATCCTAGCTCGATCGATGATATCTGTCTGTATATGCAATATCAACCGATCACAAGCTTAAATAGATTTTCCTACGAGTACTACTGACCCGACTCCAAGCGGCTGGGAACTCTCCAAGCGGCTGGGAGAGCCAACCAGACCCTACAGCATGACAGCTGTTATAACCAACTAACTAAAAATAGCAAAAGCCTGGTCAGCATGATCTTATCATGATCAGCGTGACCTTATTACATGCAATTGGTCTTAACAGACCTTCTTCGAATCATAAACAAGACCTAAAACTACTAACTGCCTCATGGAGGCCAGCTGTTAGGTAGGTGCCTCTGCACCATACTCCCCAAAAGAAAAGAACTCATGTCCCATGAGTTTAGTATGTGGAAGTCCTCCACCTTTACACTTTGCCTTGTCAATAGTTTGACCTGCTCCAGCTTTGTCTGCTGCTGTCTCTTGGCTGCTCCAAGACTTCTGAACTGTAACTTGCTTTCTGGCAAGTAAATCTGCATGCCTGTCAATGTAGGCCCTTCTCAGGTTATCTCTGTGTTTGTCAGATTGTCTGACCAGAACCTCTGTCTGAACTGCCTCTTTGGTGTTCAACTGTATCTTTCTTTCAACCTTTATAGGACAAGCAATAGTCCCAACTATGACAACATCCTTGTCATTCCTTTCAACTGATGGTTGGTTGCACCCCAGTTTCTGAACCTGCTGCTGACCTCTGTCAGTCACAACTGAAACGTTCTTCAGCTTGTTGTCTGTAACAACTCCTTTCCCTGCAGTGTCCTCAACTGCCTTTATGCCTGCTCCTCTAGGCATCTGCACAAATTCCTTCTTTCCCATTAAAATGATTTGAGCTGCCTTCTGTACTGCAGCTTTTGCCTGCAATGGCATCAACTTAATAATCTTCCCATCCTTCTTGATGGTGTAGGTATTAGCATACCCATCATACAGTACCCTTCTGTCAAATTGCCATGGTCTACCCAATAGTAGGTGACAACATTCCATAGGCAAAATATCACACAAAATTCTATCATGATATGCTCCAATCTGGAAATCCACATATGCCTGTTCAGAGACAAAAAGTGATTGACTATCACTCACCCAAGATGTCTTGTAAGGGTGTGGATGTGGAATCCTTTCCAAATGCAGTTTATCCACCATTTCCTGAGATACCATGTTGTCTGTTGAACCAGTATCAATGACAACTTTACATACCTTACCTTTGCTCTTGCATGTGGTCTTGAAAAGAGCTTTTCTTTGCATCATATCCTTTGATGCCTGCAAACTAATTCTCCTTAACATCAATGATTCTCCACTTTCTGGATATCCAACATTTTCAGGATCTCTGTTTGAACTCTGTGCACTTTCTTCTACTTTCTCTTCTTGCACAAGTTGTACTCTCTTGTCACTAGTTCTATCATTTCTAGATGATGAACCTTTGTTTTCTGGACATTTGAAAGATGGATGACCAAACTCACCACAGGTGTAACATTTTCCTGAAAATGTAGTAGAACCTCTACCACCTCCAAATCTTCCTCTATTACCTTTCCATCCACCTCTGAAATCAGACTGTCCCTGTCCTTTACCAGTGTCTTCTTGACCCTCATTGGTTTGCTTTTGTGTAGGGGCTGCTCCTCTTCCCCTATGGTTTCCTCTTCCTCTCATGGACTTATCATGTCCTCTATTCATCTGTTCTTCAATCCTGATTGCCATTTGATAACAATCCTCCACATTCTTAGGGTTAGCTAACACTAACTCATCCTGTATGTTAAACCTCAAACCAGCCAAGTACCTAGCCACCTTTTCTACCTCATTCTCATGATGACCAGATCTCATACTTAACAGATAAAATTCCTCAGTATATGCTTTCACATCCCTGTCTTTCTGCTTTAAAAATTGCAGCTTCTTAAACATCTGGATTTCATAATCCCTTGGCAAGAATTTACCCTTGATCCTTGCTACCATCTTATCCCATGAAGTGATCTTAGACTTCCCTTGTTTCCTTCTCTCGGATTGTACATAATCCCACCATACCAAAGCATGACCTCCTAACTTGGTCTTTGCAATCTTTACCTTCTGATCCTCAGCAACATCTTCACATTCAAAGTGATTATCAAGTGCAGCAATCCAATCTAACAACTCATCTTCATTCAAGCTTCCAGTATACTTGGTAACATCAACCTTTACCTTAGGTTTATCACTCTGCACTGCCTTTAACAGTTTGGCCAATCTCTGGTCTTCAGCATCCAGATCTTCAGCTACCTCTTCATACTCTTCAACAGTATCTTCATCTTCTTCAGACTCACTGTCTTCCACTTCCCTCTTTTTGTTCTTTTCCAGGGCTGTCAGCCTGGCTTGAAGTGCTTCAGCAAGCTCCTTCATCTTCCTCATCTCTCTAGCATGTTTCTCCTTCAGTTCCTGCAATTCCCTTGCAGTACCACTACCTTTCGGAGGCATTTTGTCAACCTCTCAACCAACACACAACACACAATTCAACTCTACCTCTGCCCTTTCGGTGACAGAATCAACACACAACAGCCCAGACCTTTTGCTGAGCTCTGATACCACTATGATGCAGAGGCATCCACACTATAACCTTCGCATACAGCATGGATGTCTGCAGCCCATCATCATCATCATATTCATCCTCATCATCATCATATTTGACTTCACTGTCAGCATCATCATCATATTTCACCTGCCGACCGATATCCTCCTGCAGACAAGCCTTCGCACTTTCGCCTGTCAACAGCATCACCTTACTCGATTATCGGCAGCATCTTCATGTTCAGCAACATCATCATGTTCGACCAGCGCGAACCTCCTCCTGACGTCCACTGTTCACTTCAGCGACAACTTCCGTCTTCTCTTCCTTCAGCATCATGATATTCAACATCATGATATTCAACAGGATAACGAACATCCGGTTCTTCCCATTTATCCTGATGATGACAAAACCTTAACTCCTCGCACCTTTCCTCTCGATGCTTCGCTAGCCGACGACACAAGCAACAGCATCATGATCTACTTTATCCGGTTCTCTTGAAACCTCCTGATGATGTTAATACAGCCTTCTGCCGATACCCAAGCACTTAACAACGGCAGGATAAACTCGCATAGGGGGATATCTCAATATCCTGATGACGATGACGTCACCCAATATCCTGATGACCTCTTCAACACTTAGTCAAAAAAACGAACTCACTCCCGCATCTACTAGCGATACGCGGATGAAGGGCACTCCCGAGAGATGATCCTGATGCTAATATATATACACTGAGTATATGTCCGACTTAAAACATCCTGATGCACTCGCAACATGCAAACTCTAACAGTTTCATGACCCGATCTTCTACCTGATGCCGATGCACTCCTCCTCGGCTCCTCCAGATGATGATCACCCCGACGCACTTGCACTTCATGCAATCGACATCATCATGCCGATCTCCTCCACTTATCCGGATGACGATGCCTAACCCGACTGCAGGATATTTGCTGAAATATCCTGATGATGCCGTCTTAACGAACTTCTTCACTTAGCGAAATTTCACTTCGCCGATCCTCCAGGGATGACCCGATCCACTCTCAGGGGGATCTTCCAACTTGAACTTATCAACTCGACCTAGCACATACCCATGCTAGGGTCTTCAACATCTTTCAGTCGCGATCCTGCACACCTGCATGCAAACAAACAAACTACAACCTAACCTACTGTACATTACCATTCCACCGATCAGATGAGTCAACCGGTGGAATGGATCAGTGAATCCATGAAACCACCCAAACCAGCAGATCGATTACACGAAGGAGATTAAACAGAAAATGAAACAGGATCTTTATTGATTTCAAAGATGCAATACAATGATCAATCTCTCTCTCAGTCTCACTCTCTGCAATCCTAGCTCGATCGATGATATCTGTCTGTATATGCAATATCAACCGATCACAAGCTTAAATAGATTTTCCTACGAGTACTACTGACCCGACTCCAAGCGGCTGGGAGAGCCAACCGGACCCTACAGCATGACAGCTGTTATAACCAACTAACTAAAAATAGCAAAAGCCTGGTCAGCATGATCTCATCATGATCAGCGTGACCTTATTACATGCAATTGGTCTTAACAGACCTTCTTGGAATCATAAACAAGACCTAAAACTACTAACTGCCTCATGGAGGCCAGCTGTTAGGTAGGTGCCTCTGCACCAAGTGGCTTTAACAGTGCTCTCTTAAGCATCAAGGATTCTCCTAATTCTGCTCCATCCTTGTGATGTACTGGAGATCCCACACTTTCTTGGTCAGCCTGAACAACTTGATTGCTTCTTTCAAATTTGGAGTGTCCTCCTTGTGATGTTTTAGCACAATCCCAACTTTTGTGTCCAAATTGAATGCACTTGTAACATTTTCTGGCAAATCCTCTTCCTCTACCTATTGAGCCACCTCTTCCACAAGATCTTCCTCCTCTATTTTGAAAACCACCTCTATCGTTGTGGGTTGTCCTACTTGAACTTCCAGCCTCTTCACTTTGATGATGTTGTTGTCCTCTACCAGATTGTTGTCCCCTTCCTCTAAAACCTCTTCCTCTCTTCTTCTCTTGTTGACTTTGCTTCCTTTGCAACTTCTCTTCTACCTTTAAGGCTTCTAGGAGATAAAAGAATCATCTCATCTTGTAGACTGTATCTTAGACCATTCACATAATGGGCTATCTTCTCCACATCTTCTTCAACATGGCCAAACCTGATTATAATTGTAAAATTTTTCTATGTAATCTTTCATGGACATATCTTTTTGCTCCAAATTTTGTAATATCTTAAAGAGATTATCCTAATAGTCACTAGGCAAAAATTTAGCCTTCAACTTGGCCACCATCCTATCCCATGAGGTAATCTTTTCCTTATTTCTCTTTCTTCTTTCAGTCTGGACAAAATCCCACCACATGGTAGCATGACCTTTCAATCTCATGTAGGCAAATTTTACTCTTTTCTCTTCTGCTACAGCCTCATATTCAAAATATTTGTCCAAGTCATTTATCCAATCGATTAATTCTTCACCATTAAGGCTTCTAGCATAAGTAGGCACATCGATCTTGGGTTTGGATCCCAAATTCATGACTGACCTTATCATCCTTTCACCAAATTCATCTCTTGGGTCTACCTATCCTTCCTCATTTCCTTCTCTCTATGGTTCTTCCTCATCACTTAAATCTTCAATACTAGGGTTTCCTCTTCTTTGTGCCCTCTTAAGAGCATCCAACCTTTCAATCAAAGTCTGCATCAACTCAGGGTCACCATAGTCCCTTTGGCCTCTGCCCATCCTTCTTGGAGGCATATTGACCACCTTTAATGCCTAATCTCAACCTGGCTCTGATACCAAACTAATGGCAAAGCCTTGCCGGTCACTTCATGACTCCACTTCAGAAATCAATCACAAGATCAATATAGAAAAATGATAGGAGAATATAATATGGAAGAGACATGAGATAATGAAAATGAGACTAGTTTTATTTATAACTTTGTTGCTTATTGCAAAAACTAGATATTGACCATACAATCAACCTCTCTTGTGCAAAGAAACAAACAACCACAAGCCAAAATCTAAAATCCCTCTCCAAACTATTGGCCCTCTCAAAATATCATTCTGCTTCCCTTCAAACCAGCCTACCTTTGTTTCTATCAATGATTAGCCTCTATATCAAACCGTCAGCCCTCTTCAAAACAACCTTCTTTTGCTATCGTTCTGCCTGCTTCTCACAGCCATCGACCACTATATCCCCCATGTGAATAGAGCCATCCAGAAGAATTCAGCATAAAAATAAATAAATGTTTTATGTACGTCGCAGCTGCCAGGAATATACCCACGATGACCACAACCTGCCTCCATGGAGAATGCGTACTATAGTGGACCAAACCATAAACTACCACCACTGCCATAAAGAAATGGAGTCACCAGAAAGATAATGCAGACCCCCACAAATGCAGAGAAGGAAAACGTATGGTAGAAGCACGACCACCATCTCTAGGAAGGATTTAATGCAAATTTATTGCCTTTTCTATTTTGGTTGATATACTAAGAAGGAAATAAATCATATGTGCCAGCTAAGTCACTCCTTAGATAGCACGATATCAGTTTTTTATTACTTTCTAAATGAACGCAAAAACCAACCATGACCTCCCACATTAGGCAGAAATTTCATAGCTAGAAATGGTCGACAAGGGGATAAAGAAAGCCAAGCAAAAGATATCCTGTCACAAAGGCGACATGAGTGACAGAAGCCTCACACCAAAATTTTAGAAAAGAATCTATTAATTCACCAAACAAACCAAAATATTAAAAACAAAACAAAACCAAAATTGTGAGAGACAAGATGCCCCTGCATCAACAAGGGCAGTTGCAAATACAACATCTAACAAAATTCCTATATCCTTTATTCTTTGATGGTTGTCCATATCATGTTCCAAAGATCCTAATTTGGCACAGGTAGGGAGGATTCTTGTAAAGGTTATGGAATTTGGTTTTACACATTCCAATTGCATTTTCTTGAAAGTTCCTAAAGCCTTTTAAAAATTTTCATTTTGTGTATATCTTGCAATCATTGCATTCCATGAGATGGCATCTCTTTGAGGCATCATGTCAAACAATTCATGCGCCTTGTCTATGCTTCCACACTTTACATGTCTACAAGAGTAGCTACAAATACAACATCTGACAAAATTCCTATATCCTTTATGCTTTGATGGTTGTCCACACCCTATTCTGAAGATCCCATTTTGGCATAGGCAAGGAGGATGCTGGATAAGGTTGTGGTATTTGGATTTACACCTGCCAATTGCATTTTCTTTAAAGTTTCTTTGAAACCTTATCAAAAAATCCATTTTGTGCATATCTTGCAATCATTGCATTCTATATGACAACATTTCCCCCATGTTTATGTCAGCTTGTGTTGGACTTACAACATTCCTTCATTTGTGATGTGCATAACATGATATAATTGTACATGCTTACAATAATTGATTCATGCTACAATGAAGGACAACATAATGAAATACGAAGATGCATATTTACAACACTTAAGAATATGTAGTAGTGTTGCTCATGTCATCAATACATGTTATATCCATTACTTTCTCATGCAAATGGATAAACTATGTTTTCATCTTCACATACATGGCTTACAACATGTGACAATAAACCACTAGAAGTTGTATATGTGCTTAACAACAAGTATACATGTGATACAACATCCCAAAACATGCATTGACATAGGTGAGTGGTTCTTTTATTAGTGGCAGTGCTCATTTTGGACATAAAATAATAATGGTTATTTTTATACAGATTATTCATGGAACTTGTAATTTGCAATCTTATTCTTTATGCCTATTCCTTTTGTAATTTGAAACAAAAGATGGAATTCTTACCCACATTCTATGCACCTACATTAGTGACCAATGTACTTTAACACATAGGGAGAGAGACATAGGGAGAACACCATTGATGAAAACTTATTCTTTGCTTATGAATAAGATATCTTCTTGTTGCTGCTATAATCTTAGGACTGCTACAATTTTGCATGCTTTTGACAGTGATAATAAGGGTTTTGGATGCTCACCAAGGTTACCCTCCACTCATGACACCCTCATAGTATCCTCATAATGTTGTCCTTGATGATTTAATGACTAACTCAATGGGATAACTACAGGATTCATTAGAAAAAGGCAAGCCCATGATGTAATACTAAAGACAAGAACCCTAGCAGCCATAGGTAGTATCCCTACACACAAACATTAATCAATTATGCATGGAAGACCATGAAGCCACAATGTAAGTCTGAAAATATGAAATTTAATCCATTTTGAAACATCTACCATAGCTGAAATAGTCAAAACAATAACAAATCATTCCATTTTTTTTCCAAAAATCATCATAAAAGGTGAGTTTCAACCAGGTTCATAACAAGCAATGTTTGGTCTCAGATATTTATCAATATTATCATGATCTTGAGGAGGTTTTTTACCTTATAGTATGATTTGTAGAGGCCTTGAATCATTTAGCATTAGTTATAGGTTTGAATTGTCGCCTTTTGACTAAGAACCCTAGTTTGATAACCATTTCATGTGATTTTTGTAGCACATTATTTAAGGTGTGTTTTACCATTATGTTTTGTCTACTTAAACACTAGATACATGTGCTTACAAGATTATATTTTGTTGTTTTAGATGATTTTATCTATCCCATTATTACATTTTTCTTGTGCTAACATGATCATATCTTTTACATTTTTCTTGTGCTAACATGGACTAGAATAGGTTCATCATCTTCAACACTATCTAAACCTTTTATTAATGCCCTAGAATATATTGGATCAAGTGAGAACACCATATCAACCTAAGGAGAGTAGAGGAAACACCTAAAAATGGAGATTACAACATAGCTTTTAGTTTAGTTTCATCTACTAGAAAGGTGCTAGGACTAAATTTTTGCCTTTGGCATCTCTTGGGGCCAAATAGATAGTACCAACATGTCTAGGTGGGTAGGTAAATGTTAGGAGAGGTGTCTTTTTAGTGGTGAATCCTCCTAGTCATTCTTGGCTACATTGGACGAAGATAGTCTCTTAAGAGCCCTAAGACAAAAAAGGTGTCAAACTTTGGACCGATTGTTCTGTCAAACCATGATACCTAGGAACATCTTCTTTGCATGTATAGGTGGATGTCAGGTCCACCTACAAATACCTACCTTGGTTTTTTTAAAATCAATTTCATTTGCCTGTGGTGGCAAGGAACACATTATTCCAAGATGTTTCAGTTTCATATAGTGGAAAGGTGCTAGGAGTGAAATTTTGCATTCCACACCTCGTGGGGCCCAACATACTCTACCAACACATTGGCGTGGGCAAGTAAACACTAGGGGAGGTCTCTTTTTGTGCGCCAAGTGCCCAGACATCTTGAGTTGCAGGCTATTGACAAAGTCATTTGAGATCCCTGAGAGTAAAAAACTGCCAAAATTTGATGGAGTAGTTCTCAAAATTTGTGGTACTTGGGAATGTTCCGTTCAAACCTATAGCTATATGTGGGTTCCATAGACAATAACTTCTCTCAATTTTTGTCAACTCCAATCCATTTGACGTGCCGAAATTAAATGTATTCTTCCAAAATGTTTCAAAGGCATTCAACACAACCTTGCCAGGAGCCATATTTTTCGTTCTACTCATCATAGGGCCAACACATTGCACCTACATGTCAAGTTGGGTGGGTAAACATTAGGGGATGTTTCTTTTCATGCGCCAAGTGCCCTGAACATTCCAGGCTGCAACCTACCAACAAAGTCCATAAATGTGACTTTATCGGTAGCCTGCAGCCCAGAACGTCAGGAGCACTCGGTACATGAAAAGAGACCTCCCCTAGAATTTAGCTTCCCACCCCAATATGTTGGCATATTTTGTTAGGCCCCATGATGAGCAAAACAAAAAATGGCTCTTGGCAAGGTTGTATTGAATGACGCTGAAGCATTTTACAAGAATGCGTTTAATTTCAGCACAGTCAAATGGATTGGAGTTGACAAAAAATGAGAGCTTATTGTGGATGGACCCCACTTGTACTTATAGGTCTAAATAGGACATTCCCAGGTGCCACAAATTCCAAGAACCACTCCATCAAAGTTTGGTAATTTTTTGCTCTCAAGGATCTCAAGTGACTTTGTCAGTAGCCTGCAGCCCAGAACGTCTGGGGCACTTGGTGCATAAAAAGAGACCTCCCTTAGTGTTTACCTACCCACCTTGATGTGTTGATATAATCCATTGGGCCCCACAATGATTATAATGAAAAATATGGCTCCTAGCAAGGTTGTGTTGAATGCCACTAAAGCATTTTGCTAGAATGCATTTAATTTCGGCACGATCAAATGGATTGGAGTTGACAAAAATTGAGAGAGGTTATTGTGGATGGACCCCATGTGCACTTGTAGGTCCAAATGGAATATTCCCAAGAGCCACTAATTCTAAGAAATGCTCCATCAAAGTTTGGCATTTTGTTGCTCTCAGGGATCTCAAGTGACTTTGTTAGTAGCTTGCAGCCCAAAACATCTGGGGCACTTGGTGCATGAAAAGAGACCTCCCCTAGAATTTACCTACCCACCTCGACATGTTGGCATAGTCCATTGGGCCCCACGAGATTTGGAATGTAAAATTTCACTCCTAGCACCTTTCCACTACAAGAAACTGAAGCATTTTGGAACAATGTGTTTCTTGCCACCACAAACAAATAAAATTGATTTAAAAAACTGAGGTGGGTATTTGAAGGTGGACCTAGCATCCACCTATACATGCAAAGAAGATGTTCCTAGGTGTCACAGTTTGACACATTTTTTTGTCTTAGGGCTCTTAAGAGACTATCTCCATCCAATGTAGCCAAGAACGACTAGGAGGCTTCACCACCAAAAAGACACATCTCTTACCATTTACCTACCCAATCAGATGTGTTGGCACCATCCATTTAGCCCTAGGAGATGCTGAATGTAAAAATTCATTCCTAGCACCTTTCTAGTAGACAAAACTAAACTAAGTGTTGTATTTGGCTATTGATGAAAAAGTTTCATAGTTGGTTCTTCGGCATGACCCTACTATGAAGGTATTCTCACTTGATCCAATGTGTTGTAGGGCATCAATTAAGGCTTCCCTTACCACTTTTATCAATTCTTATCACCAAATGTGAAGAAGCACTTGAGGGTTTGTAATATGGAATCCTTGTCATTAACTCATAGTAACATCACGATATTATGGTCTTAACCTCCTCATAGGATATGACAAAGCTAGTTTGAAATATGATCCTTGTAGGATTTCATGATGCAAAGATAAGTTTGATGTACATTTTGCAACTTTGGTTTCCATGAATGAAACCATTTAATGTAACATGATGAAACAATCTTTGAAGGAATCCCTATCACTATGATGTGTGAAGAACCATGGCTACTCCCAAGCTTGATAGAGGATATTTTGGCCAAGAATGCCACCATCAGTACTATGAAACCTTCAAAATCTCAGGGCCTACGAGACAAATGAGAACAATCATCAAGTTGAATCCAAAGGACATAATGGCATGACCCTTCAAGTGAATGAACAATCATCAAATTGACTCCGAAGGACATATCATCATGAAATAATCATGAAAACCTACCTTAATTTCCTTCCAAAACCAACTTCATAAGGATTATGCCTACCTCCATCATACTCAAATCCTACATGCAAATGCAATTGCACTATTTCGCTAAAATGAGTACACCAACATGATGAAATGAGATAATACCATCAAAATACCTCCCCACATAAGCTAAGAAACTAGGTGAACACATGAAATACAACCTCAATCCAAACAAGACCCTTCAAGCAAACATAATGGCATGACCTATCAAGTGAATGAGCAATCATCAAATTGAATCCAAAGGACATATCATATCAAATTAAAGCATTCAAAGCATGACACAAGCAACCACTTGACTTAGTTTGATCAAGTCCCCCTCTCTCTATCTCTCTATTACAACACTCATGAAGATCTTTTCTTGTATAATTTTATCCTTTATTTTTGGCCTGCCTTACCCCTCCTCTCTTCTGAGGATGATCTTTATTTTTATCTTTAGATCTATATGAAATCTAAACATAAATCTATGTTTCTTTCTATCCACCTATTCAAAGATGCAAATGTCTCCTTCCTTGATCTTATTATGACATGCAAAATATGCCCACCCCACACTTAGGGTAGGTCTATGGTCATGAAAAAGGAAACTAACCTTCCAGTCATTACAAGCATTCACTTGGTAGTTGAAGAGGACATTCACCTATTTTTGGGAACTCCTACGTTCCTAAACCATTACAAAAACTAAGTTTTTGTTATACCAATCTTCCTGGTAAAGGTACAAATCAAATGCTTGCTTTGAAAGTTGAAATAAATTAAATTAAAGACTTAAAATTTTGATTTTATTCCATTGCTTCAACAACATCATTGTTTTCCTCATCAGAAACCAATTCAATCAACAACTTGCTGCCCATTGGTTGACTTAAATTGCATACTCTGTTATCTGTATCAATGTTGGTATTCATAAGCTGAAAAGCAATGATATTTTCACACACCTTGTTCTTTGAAATATATTAACCTTAAAATATGAGTTTGATCAAACCAACTCAGCAATCATGACCCTAGGGAATATCCAAATGCATTAATAACCATGCCATTAAGTCATGAACTCTGTAATGAAATGAATCTAAGCAACCAGGACCAAGGAGCACATATAAGAAGGTAATAAAATGTCAAAAATATAGAAGGTGTAATGAGGATAGAAAAGAAAAACAACATACCTTTCTATCATTCCACTGATTCAATCGAATGAACCATCTAGATCTACTCTACTCTTTATGGTGTCAAGTATCACTTCATGGTCAGACTCGCAAACTTTCCACAAGTTATTATTCAACGATCTACCCCCATATTTTATCAAATAAACATTTGATGCCACAACAAGGTTATTGTTACTAAATAATGTTCACACCTAATTTAGCAAGGCCTAAACATTAGTTGTTTAGAGGGAGTATAGTTTTTTTTTATTATGTAGGATCATCCATTCAATGCCTAATGTCTTGACAGAAGACAAGTGCAAAATCACTTATCAAAATCATGTAATAGCTCAAACTAAGCTGTTACATCATCCTGGTAAGTGAAATCATCTACGGACAAGAAAACAGGCATTCAAAGAATGAAGAGAATGGATGGAGTTCATGTTCCAGTTGTTGATTATTCATTATGTTTCAGTGTGAGTAAAAGAGGTATTTATAGACTGTCAAATTATACATCATGTTTTATACATATGTTCCAAAGAAGGATCTGTTGTTTTATGCTATGTATTTGATTTAGAAAGTGAAATATATATAAATCATTGCATAGAATGAGATAGCTAATTGTATTCAAAAGAATGTATAAAAATGTCCTACACAAGCCGTGGGAGTAACTAAAATAGGCAACATAAAAGTAAATTTTACTTTTGAAAGAAAAGAAGAGGGACTCATCATTGCTTATGAATGATGAATCCCATGGTTGAGCTTGTTGCTATCTTCCTCCATCCATTTGAGCTCCAACGTACCTGGAAAATAGTTTTTGTTAATGCTCAGGGTACCCAAGTCTTTTCATACACAATCAGAACTTCAAAAGTACCATTCACTTTTATGTAGCAGTATAATAGTAATCATATCAGCATAAGAGAGGTCAGAATGAGCAGACATAAGTGCTATATTAGAAGGAAATATCATATGAGTCACCTCACATCATAAACAAAGGTACATTTTTGTCTAACAAGTTTGTCCAATGTGTAGATACATGTAAAGTTTCGTTGCTGATTACTTCATTTAATATTATAGTATGTGGGGTAAAATGGGCTCCCATGAGGGCCAAGCCCAACATACTTGGAGTAATGACATTAATGCAGAGATATTCAATGGACCAAGCATCATGATGTTTTCATCACATGCATGTTGCTGCTATATCTGATGTATCAAGCACAAGAGAGAGTAATAGTCAAGTTGGAACAAATTCCATGTGGGACAGCCAAGTCAAATGCCATGTGTTACTGTCATTAAGAGCCCAAGATGCCATCAAAGAAATAGAGGTTTTAGCCATAGTAGAACAACCTATACAAGTGCGGTCAACATGATCGTACATATTCATAAAGGACAAAAGATAGTAGGGCATAATGAAGCAGGTATTTTCCTTTTGCTGTTATGAAGTATCAAGTTATTGATTATATGTGCAAGTGAACAGTCCTATATCATACAAGTTCATCCCTAAGATACACAGTCAACACATCAAATGAAATGACAAGTCTTATCAAGGAAGTTATCATAAGAGGAACGAGTTACAGGAACCATATGTGTGACAATAGCAAAGTATCCAATAGTCAAAAGCTCAGCCTATACTTTGAAAATAGAACAAATATTTACCAATTTTGGTGTTAATGAGGTGTTAAATTGCTAGTGAGTTTTGACTATTGACAAGGATGATATGCAAGAAATTTGTATGGCTATGATAGCATGTGCAATAAATGATAGCAACATTGATAATGGAAGGAGCAGTAATGCCATGAAAAAAGGCAGTCATAAAGGTCTTAGTAGTCATAGGAGTGAAAAATGAGACAGTGACAACAATCATGTATGATAATCTCATAACATATGGTATGCAAGGTCAGACATTGAGAAGAACAACAAAGAAGCAACCCATAAGAATGGAACAACAAAGGGCATATTCTTGTTCATCTACAAGAGATTGAAGATAATTTGAAATTATAACAGTGTATTTCCTTGTTCACATCTAGCTAAATCAAGACAATATGATTATGATCATATACAGAGCAACAAAAGGCCATAGAACAACTCATTCTTGGATAGTTATAACTAATGAAGAATATTACTCAGAGATCAATGCCAAATGTTATGTATGGCTTTATGAGTTTAAAACAACAAACATTTATGTTCTTCTACAGGAGATACAGAAGATTTGAAAAACATAAATGATGTTTTTAAAATGATGCAATAGCATAAGAGGAAGTACAAGAACAACATATACAAGGTACAAATGATACTTATCATTTTCTTTCTATTGTCTTCATTTAAATATATGCCAAAGCACATACAAGGGCAATTGGAATAGCATGAAGGAAAGGTACAGAAGGAGATAATGTATTGGAACAACATGGAAATAGAGTAATTGTTGCTACAGGATAGAAAGCCAGTATGACTTCATCATGAAATAAGTATGCTTTCTGTAGAGTGCCCTCTATACATGAAGTAAGTCACATAGAGAGATTTACTACAGCATTGAGATAATCTAGATACAAGTGCAAGTCATGATCAAGTATAACTAATGTAATGGAGAAGGATTGAAACAACTTTCAAATGATCAAGTCATCACGATATATCCTTTATCCAAAAGAGAGTGCAGACAAAAGGTCAAAGAGCATCAGGATTATAGAAGCTTTGAGGGAACTGATAACACACTGTATAAGGAATATGCAATGGAAGGTACAGCTATGTATAGGGGATAAAAGATATTAAATGCAGATGTATTATACAGGGACAACAAGTACCTCATATTCTTCTTTAAATATCTTATACATATTGCAATGCATTCATATTCCATGAATGTAAAAGCATATACAAAGTACAGTGTCAACATGTAAAAGCTTGCAATTATGTATCAGAAGGTATAACAAATGCATTCAATTCATCATATTTAGAAGAAAACAAATGTGTATCAGAAATGTTTCATCTAATAAAGGACAGTCATAAGATGCTACAGTAGTCTCAAAAGTGAAAGGTACATCCATATCATTGTTATATTGCAACTACAGAAGGTAGTTTATCCATCATTTGCCATGAGCCATCAAAGGTACTAGTGGACTATAGAAAGTCATGTCAGATTTATCTACAAGAAGTGCAAAAGGAGATCACATAATGTCATCGCTACAAAGTGCAATTGGAATAGCAAAGTGAATCATAATCTCCCTCTAATGATGCCATAGTCCATATTATCTTGCAATCTGAAGGATAAATGAACTATGGATAGCAAAGGTGCTTTGTTTCTACAATGAATTCAAATGGACTATGAAAGGTGTTATTTTGGATCAACAAGACAAGTAGATGCAACAGGTGGAGCAAGGTGTATATTCTTTTATTTATGCATGATGTGTGTTCATATCATTAACTGTCAAAGGATCAATATGGGGGCAGACATGTCATAATCAGCTACAGGGGCTTCACATTCAAAGGATTGAAGCAATGTATCCTAGAACATTACAAGTTTAAATATCAATTGTTACATAAATGTAAGTATGGCATCATGTAAGCGTGGCTTCATATACAAAGGATATAGCTATATAATATACAAATGGAGCACACAAGTGACATCAAATGTTTTTTTCCATTATAAAAGAGATTAGAAGAGCAGGATAGCTTTGTTGTCTTCTATACAGAGAATGAAAATCATGTTCATTTTATCAAGATCTGCCTAGGAGTTGTATTGTTACAGAATCCTCATCGAATTGCAGAAGGAAAAGTAACTACAGGTGACAATGAAGATTTTTTTAGCTTATGAGAGCTTGTGTTTTGCATTCTCAGATTAAAGAATAGAGATATACCATTATTTTCTGCATATTGAAAATGATAAGAATCGAGTTCGTATACTTGAAATATGATGCCAGAGTTTTATGTTTCTTGCAAAACCTTGTTATATTTTGCATAGACAGTTTTAATAGCCACAACAGTAATAGAAAAGAGATGTATTTTCTCCATACAAAGTCATACCCACAGTCTATGCACAGGAATGTTTTCTTTCACATGTTTTTTTTATGGGTTGAGCTCGTTTAGAGAGAAAATGCAGATACAAGGGAAAACAAAAGTGTTGAGCTCAGACAAAAAAACAAATACTCAAGAATGCCCATTTGTATGTATGGTCATGGCCCCTAGTGCCACATCGAGCCTCTGGGGTTTCAAAAATGAAGAAAAGTTGCAGATGTTTAAGGAAATGAAGTTTTTTTAAACTCATGCAAACACAAAACACTCAGAAATGTCATCAAATCGTGGCCTCTAGCAGTGAAATACACAATAAAAATCTAGAAATAGAATCAGATCAACACATAAAGACTTACATTATTTTCTTGTTGAAGATCATACATCTAAATCAAAGCCAAAAGCTTGAACTCATGCTTCCATGGCGGCCCCAATGAAGGAGGGAGAGGTCACAAGAAAAAAAGGTTACAAATGCATCATAAACTTGTTGTGGCTATGGCCATAATGCTCAAAAAATAGTGAATAGAGTCAAAGAAGTAGCCCATTCGATAGAGGAGATAATCACCTTCTTTTCCCTGCTGAAAATGCAAATGAAAGATGCCTTAGGAAAGCTCAAATGTAGTCAAAGACAAATGCAAGAGTGGTTGACCAAGAGAAACAAAAGAGATGCATCAGTTGTGCACAATCGCAGCATTAAAAAGGGCCAATTTTTTACCTCCAAAATGAAAGAAACAAATCAAAATTTTGATAGAGATTGTTTTTACCTTTCATTTTTAGTCTAGAGTCATCGAATACCTCAGAAAATACATGGAAAACCCTTGGAAATAGCAGAAAATGATGAAATTTTTGCATCAAACCCTAGCAGAGGCCGCAGCTGGGCAGAGAGTCCTTTTTTTTATGAGTCGACAAAGGCAAATGATGTTTAGGGTTTTGAAACCCTTTCTTTTGCTAGAGCTCAAATGAGCATTTTTTCATCTTTTTGACTTTGTTTTTGTTAAATCATTGCAAACCTTTTAGGAGACATGGTCAAGACTTGTAAAAGTCTGAGAACCTAGTGATTGTGCCAAGGCCTGTGAGAGCACAACTTTTCCCCTTTTGATTTTCCCTAAAGTCAAAACATATGATGAAAAGTTAAGGCCGAGTGCCTTATATTTTTATTTTTGCTAAGGTATGAGATGGAGTTTGAAGTCAAAGGGTGGGTATTGAGTATGATGTTATGTATGGTATAGTGATACATGGGAGATATAAGGTGGTATTAAGATATGAAGAATAGTACCTATTTTTGCATGGAGGCATGAGTATGATGCATGATGCATGGGGTTTGCAAGTGCATGGGAGATATAAGAGGCTTTATTTTCTTTTTGCATAATCTAGAAATCGATAAAACATTGTAAACAAATAGTAAAGTAATGAATTATAACTTATTTTATCACTTGTCATAAAAATGCAAAAAGCAATGATAGGCAAATCCATAACACGTAACAAAGTAAGTCTCATCGATTACTTTATCATTTTTTCACAATGCTTTATTTATCTCCAAGCCATGCAAAATTAGGAGATTGAATATTAATGTCATAGTGCCATTATTTTTTGCATAGGTTTGTAATAAATTTGAAATGTAAAACATTAAACTAAGTGGTGTAATTATAAATCACTTAGTCAATGTTAATTAAATGCAAAAATAATTGTATTGGTGTCATTTATTGTGCAAGGGCAAGTTGAGGATACTTTCAAGATGTGGAAAAGGAAGGATATTTATGTCATTTATTGCATAAAGGGGATAACACTGAAATTTAGGAGAGGTTGGCAAGCATATGGAGGAGTTATTGAGGTGGTGTTAGCACTCATTTTGACCTGGGGTTGATTTTTCATGATCAGGGGGTTTCTTCATTTGAACCCTTTATCTTCTTGCCCATTTTTCCTAAGTATTGGACCTCCTCAGCATTTTTCAGCTGCAGCATCATATTTTCCTGAGGAGGAGGTCATCATCATCATCTTGTCTTCGATAATGGTCTGCATTAACATGTTTGCTTCGACTTGTTTTTCATCGTCATCATCATATTTCAATATCGGGTGATGTCTGGATATCATCCTGATCCTGCTGATGAGCTATAGTGCGCCCTGATTTGCTTGCGGGGGTATTTTTCAAGTATCCGGTGATCTTCCAATTATCACCTTGCCCGAACATGATGATGATGTTGCCCCGATATTCTGAAGGGGTTATTCTTTGAGTTGTTCGACCTGACTTGTTTTTTCTTAAGGGTCGTCATCATCATCATCATATTTCCAGTTATCACCGTGTTGCTTGCGAGGGTCATCATATTTTCTGCCTTCATGATATTTCGCCGGGGTGATATTTTTATCATCGGGTGATCTTGGTTATGATCATCCTGATGATGTTGTTGAAGAGTTCTAAGTGCGACCCGATATTCACTAGGGTCATCATATTTTGAACGTCAGGATGATCTTAGTCAATATCATCCTGATGATGTTGTATCACTTCTTGTTCGTTGCTTTGTCATCCTGATGATGCTGACGTCATTCTTATGACAGGGTGATATCTTTTTCTCTGCCTATCTGCATCATGATATTTCCAAAGGAGGGGGTGATATTTTCATATCACTCGGGTGTATGTTTGTTCCAGCGTCATGATGATGCTGATATCAAGGAGATATCCGCCTGCCGGCTTCGTGTATTATCTAGTGGGGGTGATCTTTTCAAGCATCATCATATTCATCTATCGCCCCGATCTTATAGTGGAGCTACAGTGCAACCTGATATTTGTGCATCAGGATGATATTTCCAAATATCCGGTTGTCTTCCGAATATCATCCTGATGTTGATATGATGATGACGTCATCAAGGTCTGAGGGGGGGTCATATTTCTAACACTGATCATCTTGTGGAGATCCCCCGATATTTGCAAACATGATGATGACGTCATCCGGATATGAGGAGGTGCGCAGTAGGCAGATATGATGATGACGTCAGCAGGATATGATGATGACGTCATCAGGATGTTCATCGGCCAGACTTTTGGTATAGGCTCAGCAGGAGGATGTTCCTCCGATGGATCAGGTTGTGCCGATGAAGGCGATTATCATGCAGGTTGTATTGCAATATGATGCTGACATCAGGGTGATATTTCGGGCAACAGGATATCATGCTGCTGAAGGATGATGATGATGAAGTCTTATACTAGTGTCGTCAGGAGCAAAAGCACCGACATCATATATGCTCATGACCTAGTATATAAAGTGTTAAAGAGTTTGCTGCGGGGTGCATGTGGGATAATTGATATCCTGCATTTTCAAATATCATGATGATGAATCTCGGCGGGAAATGGTTGCGATGCAGAATTGACATTTTCCCGAGGCCGCGGGTTGGTGCGCCATTAATGGCGAAGGTTGCAGAGGTATGGGCGGATCTAGTACCCGATTGAAGGTGTACATCAGCGGACAGTGGCGCAGGGCTCGAGATATCTTCCTGTCTCCTCCCCTACCTGCTGCATTCATGTTTGGGCGCCAATCTGGTAGTGTTTGAGCGCCATTTTCCTGGTACTGTATATCTGGCGAGATTTTTGGTCAACCTGGTAGTTAATGCTGAATACACCCTCCTGCTATATAATGCAGACAGTGTTATTCATTTGTGGTTGTTGAAAGTTGAAGATTTTTGGCTCTGTAATTCATAACAAGCTGATCTGGTTGCTCTGTACAGCTTAACCTGTGAGTTTATGTATCTCTTGTTGTATGTTTTTGGCATGAACCCACTGATTTCATGATTGATCTTATATGAGAAATGCTATCTTAGCATGTGTTGTGTTAATTCTGTCTCCAGTATTGCATGTATTCTTCTTCTGAATCTGGATGTTTGGGTAATGTTTAGATTCTAGAGCATAGAATTCCTATGTTGAATGTCTGATCTTTTAACTTCTGCTCAAGGGGTAGATTAAACTGTTTTCAGGTTGAACATTGGGAAGGGTATACTGCAGTAGGGATGCCATAAGTAGAGATAACTTAACACTCTGTATTGGGAGATATCTGTAAGGCAGGTATCACATATATCCCCTTGAAATCCAGTTTTAGCTATTCATGCTGATCATTCACAGGTGTATGTCTACTGACTCCAGGCCCTGGATAGGCACCAATCATGCTTTGTTTTTGTGTTATAACCACGTCCAGCTTTGCATCCAAACTTAAAATCCAAATCAAAATCTAAAACAAACATTAGGACATTAGAATTAGTTTAGGATCCTCAGTCCTCTGTCTACAACTGCTAATAGGCCCAAAGCTAGCCCCTTTGCTCTTATCTTTTAGTTTTGGTCTACTTACAAGAGGACTATCTGCTTTCTGTCAGCATCCCAGCCTTGTATGCATATCCTCATGGATGTTGAGTAGGGAATACCCCCCTAGGTCTTGCAGAGCCTGAAGAAGAAGAGGAGATAAAATATAGAGTCTATCTCCTACACTGTTGGCCCCCTGGCCCAGAGATCCTGTTGATCACTGATGGCTACCTTGTAGGGAAATCTGGCAATAAGCATCCAGTCTGGGAAAAAGTCAATAGGTGGTTTGACTTGTTTTTAGTAGCATTTAAGGGCATTAAGAGGTTGTTTTTGGAGCTTTTATGGTGGGTGATGACATGCCTTGACTTTTTCTTTATTGGGAACTCATTTTGGAGGGCTTTAGACAGATATTTTGAGGGCTTTTATGAAATGCACGACCATGGAGGTTTCTTGTCCTTATCTTGTTACAGCTATTTGGAGAGTATATAGTCATTCATTTGACTCTTTTGTAAGGAGTTCTGATCATGCAATTTCTGGAGTTAGTGATTTTGTGCAGTCCTTACTTAGTTTTGAGCATGTTTTGTAACTCTTTTGGGATATGAAATACAAAAAAGACCTTGGATACCATTGGTTATGAGTTTTGCCTTCTTATTCTTGCAGTATTATGTATCATCAAGTGACTGATCAAGTCATTTGTGAGGTAGTTTTATTTCCTTGTGACTTTGTCTCATGTTTCAATACCTTTTCTGCAAAAAAGTATGTTTATGCATGTTGCAAACTATGTCTTAAAGTTGCATGTGGCTTTTTAACTATGAAGTTATCTTCCTTTTAAAGGTTAATGCATTTAGGCCTTTTTGTGAAGTATTTATGCAAAACATGCAGTAATAGGTTGTGCAAATTTAGTTTGTTATTTGTAACCAAGTGTATAAATCTAAGTTTTCATAAACCATATCAGTTTGGTGTATCACCCTTGTTTCATTTTCTAGTTTTCTTTTCATTTTTGAAGAATTCCTTTTTCCCTTTTCCTCTGTAAATCCAGTAGTTTCTAGGTGATAACCAGCTAGGAATCCGGCCTTCTCCAGAGGTTCTTTCCATCATAGGTGACCCACAAGCTTGGAAAGATCCTATGTTTCTCCAGAATGCTAAGTTCTACAACTTAGCAAGGGTGCAATTTTGAGAGACAATAGTTATAATAATGAAGAATATTTCTATGTTGTCAAAGTCCTCAAACAACCACACATCAAGCTTCTTCATTGGATACCTTCTAAGCCATGTTCTAGTAACAACCACCGATTTATTTTTTGCCTCAACATAATGACATAAACAATAATCCATTCCCTCAGCATTATCTTCATCCACAATAATTGCATATACATGTCCTATAATAAATTGTACAAAAAAAATAAAATTCAATAAATGATAAAAATATACTACATCATAATCTAAAAAAAAAAATTCATTAACATATTACCTAGTTCAACTAGATCTGAAATATGGTCAAAGTCAATCGATGATTCTATTTGCATGAGTTGTAGTGCTCCTAGAAGTTGATACGTCGAAAGTGGTCTTAAACATCTAGCATGTCATTCATCAACCCATTCTTTTGACTCACAATCATTCCAAGAAAAATCCATACATGATGAACAAAAACACACCATCTGCCTCAAATAAATAGTCCATGAACCTACATTTGAGCTTCTAAAAGAGTGGAACTGACTCAATCCTATCACTGTACAACAATCTTCATATTTTACAATGTTAGCTTCTTCTATCAACCAAAAGATTCATTACCTAGACCCATTGTAGAGTTTCACCATTCAACGATTGATGTTACATCTATCAACTTTGTACTATCCTTGTACTTCAACTCTTCTCATCTTAAGGCTCTTTTAATACATGCTCTGACACCATCATGTTTCTTCTCCATGCCAAGCCTTAGAGAAATTCCATATATGTTAAACACCACTAAATATATATGCATCCTACTCAACCAATAGAACATTCATGAATTCTTAAATTGTGATGCACAATTATCTAACCATATGATATGCTGATCAAACATGATGTTCCTGCTACTCAAATGACCACAGAACATTTGAAAGCAACCATACACAAACTCTGTAGAATGTGTGTGATCATCACTAATATAAAAATGATACTCTCTCAATATCTTTCTATCTTCCTTTGTACTATCAGGTGTATGAATGAATTCTATATGCACAAATATAGCTACTGCATTTATGTTGTCATTGATGTCAATAATGCTATGACAAAGAAGGCTGAAAGTGAAGTTAATAGAGGTAATGATAGTAGTATGATGTGCTAATATGGTGTGTTGATTAGTGATGTTCAAAGAAATAAAAGGATGAGTATATGTTGTAATAATCAAGGTGGATCAGAGAATTTGTGAAGTAAAGGGTAAGATGGTGGAAGTCATGTACTATGCATACTGATTGGATCAGTACCATCTGTACATAGTTGTACCCTATCTTTTGAAGTTCATTGACAAAGGTTGTGCTAACATAAAGACTCTTGTTTTGATGACAAGAACTATAATTGGTATGTATGATGATGAGAATAAGGTCTCTGATATGATGAATGTTGTATTCTTTGTTTCCCAAGGAAAAGCATTGCTTTAGTCTTAAAAGAAAGTTTCATGAAGTTCAAGCCACTGGAGTCTGCACTGAAGTAGCTTGAGAGAATGCTCTGCATTTGAAGATATGGCCCTACAGTGTGAAACATAGATAGAGAAAGGTGTGAATAAGATATGTTCCTGATTTCAATGCTTGAATGTTACTACAAAATATTCTAGAGCTTGCAGAGTGAAGACAAATGATCAGGATGGTTGCAATTAGGATGTGTCAAAGAACTACTCTGTATTTCTCTGATTTTGAAGATGTGATCCTATGGTTTGAATTATAGTTAGTTATAGATGAGAAGAGGGTTATATTCAAGTTTTAGTTGATAAAATGTACCACATAAGTTCTTTGGTGTCAACAAAATAAAGACATATCATGCTATTGTTTAGGTTTGTCTAGAGGAGAAAGCAAAAGGCACCGCATTTCATCGCAGTTCATCTTTTGGCTTTGATGTTTGGAGGATGAGTTTAGATATTCAATATAATTGTTCATTTTAGGTTTCTAGTGTTGAAGTGCACCACAAGTTGGTTTTTCAATGATCTATCTCAAGACTATGTGTTCAATGTTTGTGCATGATACTAGGCTTAGTTTTTTATTGTTTGCGCCAAAAAGAAATCATATATTTCAAAAGAAGGAATGTTTGAAAAGGCTTGTGGAAGTCTTATGATGCTTGTAAAGTAATCCGCATGATGTTGATTGGTCTCTCTAGTACCACTTTAGATCCGGAACTATTTTGTGGATGGTTAAGTGTTTGTTGGGCTAACTTCATGTGTTTTTATGATCCCGCTAGATGATTTGAAGTGTGCGCCTGCTTGGAAGAATGTGTTGAGGTAGGATAGGTCCTGGTTATCACTTGTCTAGAACCCCATTGGATTTATACATCATTTTAGAGCCAACTTGGTATGGCCATGCATGTTTCATGTATACATGTTTCATCTTGGCCGACATGGGAGAAAGATTTTGTAATTTGTGGAAGGTATAAATGAAACATCTTGTTTGAGGTGAAAAGTAAGAGTGTGTGAGAATGTGTGAAGATGTCCTAATAAATGTGAGTATGTTTGTGATAGTGTGTTGAAGGTAGCAATGCTCACTATGTATAGAAACTAAATTTTTGTGACAAAGTGAAGTGTGCGGATGTTGAGGAGATGTTTTGTTCAGTAAGATTTGTTCAAAGGTTGCAGCCCCATTCTGTAAGTGCTATTGTATTTTATTTCAGGGAGTTGCATCTTCCTTTGGGTTATAGCCCATAAACAATATTATAATCTTGTTTTTACTTGTGAGGTTGGATTTGGACAGTAGATCCAAGCAGCTTGCTCACCGTGGTTTTTCCCTTCTTAGGTTTTCCACATAAATTTGGTGTCATGATTGTGTGCTCATGTGTTGTACTTTAATTGGTTTAATTTGTTGATCTTCTAATTAAGGAAGTTAGAAGTTTTGGTTGACAAAGTTAAATTGGAATGAGTTTTGATATATACTGATTCACCACCCTCTCATTATATCCTTGTGTTCTAACAATTGGTATCAAGCTAAGTTCCTTGATGCAATCTAATAGTTGAAGGTAGATCTTGGATTAGAACACATGGCTCAAAAAGAATCCTCTCCTATTAAAGCTCCAATGTTTTATGGAAGTAATTATGATTTCTAGAGTGTAGGGAGGGAAGCCTATCTTACCTCACTAGGGTATGATGTCTAGAGAGTGATCATGGTAGATTATGTTGAACCCAATCATCTAATTTTAGATTTATATGCGAAGAAGGCTCATGAAAACAATGCTAAAGCCAAGAATGCCATCTTAAGTGGTTTGAATAGTTCATAGTTAGTCAAGGTTGTGTGGTGTAAGATGGCAAAGGAGATATGGGAAAAGCTCAAAGGTCTTTATGAAGGAAATGACATTATAAAGGAAGCCAAACTATAATCCTACAAAATAGTTTTTGAGAATCTAAGTGTTATGGAGTAAAAAGTGGACACATGCCTTTTTACCTCCTAGTTTACCTCCTAGCTCCCCGTGTTGACATTCTACAAAGCAAAATATTCATCCCAATGAGAAATCCCGCAAAACCCTGTCAAATGGAAATTAGGGGCCCATTTAATGCTTAGATCTCAACCAAAAAGGCACCTTGGGACTTGGGTGCCCGTGCCCAAGTCCACCCTGATTGGTCAAGGTAAAATTAAATGTATGTTAGCGTAGGACTCTTAAATGGGTCCTCCCTTGTCAGCTCTTTCAATTAATTTGTGAAAGTTTAATAGGATAGCATATATAAATAAGTGTTTGAATTCATTTTGTAACAAGTTGATGATAGCAAGGTTATGATATTGACCAAAGGAGCATTCAAGGCATTCATTGTGTTATTATTGCAGATTTGTGTTAGTATTGTGTTTGTTCAGATTTGAAATCATCATCAACATCCTTATGAGTTGAAGAATCTTCATCCTCCTAAGGGCTTCACCTCCAAGGTGACATTATCATTGTGTTTGAATCATTTCATCATCATTTGAATTATCTTTAGCCTCTATCCTACAAGGACATGCTCTCTCTCTAATAATGGTGTTGGGAAAGCTTGAATGCTAACCTGGGATTTGACTAAGGCAAATCCCTAAACACTACAACCCCCAAACCTATTTTATTCTTGTGTGTAGGTTATAGGTGCAAGAAATGGAGAAGTAAAGTTACATGGAGGTTTTCTAAGGGATCAAGATTTAAGATCCAAAAATAGAGTTTGCAAATTCATCCGTAGCAGACTCAGGCGCGAGCCCTAGTGTCCAACAGGAAAAAGAATGTTGGCAAGGGACACTGCTAGGCATGTTAGGTGTTGTCATTGATGGCAACTAAATCTATCTTTCACATCCACATTGTTTCAATTGATCATACCAGAAGTCAAATTGCAGAATAGTCTAAGTTTGGATTGACAAGAATAGAGCATATGACAGGGTTTAGCACTTTGGTCCGCATTTCTCCTCAGGTAATCATTTTGTGCTACAGATCTAAGGGAATGTTAAGGGATGTTAGGGCTACCTAAATCCAATATTTTAGCCTTCGATGATGAATGGATTGTAAGTTAAAAGCATCTGAGTATTGGGTTTTAGTTAGACAGTTCAGTTCAGTGAAGAACATGCCGACTAGGTGTTTTATCCTTGTGCGGATGAAGAGAAGTGGTTGGTCGAGTAATTTATGAGATCTAGTGGTGTTGGCTGACATGTGAGGTGACTTGAACACATAATTTTAAGTCTACATTAATGTTTGTGCATGGATTTAGCCAACAGAACAATGTTCTTGAAATAGTTTCTAAGTTTTCTTAAGGCTGACTACAATTGATGTAATTTCATGTAGCAAATATATATGATCGATGGATTTGAGAATTTTATGATGATGATGTGTAGATATGAAGGGATAAGTGCAAATTATAGTAGTATCAAGTGCGAAGCAAGGAGATCTAAGCTCTGAATCATGGCAGAACAGTAAAGCAGGGCAGAGAAAGATGAAGTGTGTAAAGTCAGTGTACTGAGCTTAACCAGAATTGTTATTTTACATAGTTAGATGCTATTCTTTAGTTCAAACATTTCAGTGAACTCTTGTAATCAATTTTGTAGGCAGTGAGCCTCCTTTGAGAAGTGAACTCTGGGCAGTGTGCCCGAAGGCATGTGCCTTCCCATTTGTAATACTTTTAACAGAGTAAATTCTTGTGGGTTAACCCCCACCATGGTTTTTCCCTTAACCGGGTTTCCAAATAAAAATCCTGGTGTTATGTGTGTTGATTATGTTTCTGCTCATGTGTTGTTGATTCATTCTTTCATGGTTATATCATTAGTTTGTTGATAAATTGTTAAGAAGATTAAATACAAAAAAAAAGATAAAGTCTTGAGACAACTGATTCACCCCCCTCTCAGTTGTCTACCCTAATCTCAACAATTGGTATCAGAGCCAAGTTCCTTAGAAGAAGTTTAACAGCTTGAGGAAGATCTGGGAAGGTGTTTTCAATGGGTTCATTCAAGTATTCTGATGGCATCAATGAGCAACTTAAACTTGCTCTAGAAGATCTTGATCAGTCCAGAGTAGAAGTCAAAGAACTACAAGAGAACCTTAAAGATGTTGAGGATTTCATTCAGACTTTAAAAGGGCAACTAAGCAAATCCATGGAAAAGAAGAGGGAGTTGCTTCAGCAGTTAGCAAATCAGAATAAAGACAATGGCATGGATGAGGCTCTGAAAGAAAAATCAAAGGAATGTGAGAAGCTAGCAAAAGAAGTTGTATTAAAACATGAAATGGAACCCAGAGTAATGAGGCTAACCAAGGAAATAGAGGAAAGGAAGAAGAATGAAGAAAACCTAAATCAGTCTCTAAAAGAAAGAACAGAAGAGTGCTACAGATTAGACAGAATAATTGGTCATCTAGAGTCTGATCTACAAGAAACCAAGGATAATGAGGAAGAACTTGAAAGACAAATTGTCATTCTCAAACATGATCTAGAAGCTGCAAATGAATACAAAGAAAAGTTCAAGATAAGATCAGCCCAACTTGAGGTGCTGCTTGAGAGTCAAAAGAAGGTAGATGATAAACATGGTCTGGGATATGAGAAAGGTGAAAGCTCTGGATCCAGTCAAAGAAATCATGAAGCAAGAAAACAAAGAAGGAATCCTAGAAGGCCTCCAGTAAGACAACCTAATGCTCAAAGGTATCCATCTTTCAATGGAAATTATTTCAATTGCAATAAATTTAGTCATAGAGCTACTCAGTGTAGAAGTAGAGTGAATCAAAGTGGTCCATCTTTCTCTGGTCAATGCTTCAATTGTAAAAGGTATGGTCATAGATCTAATGAATGCATAAGTATGACGATGAACTACTCTAACAAAAAAAGAAATGTCAATTCTTTCAATGGCAACTATTTTGCATGCAATAGATTTGGACACATGGCTAATTAGTGTAGATTAAGAAGGAATCAAGCAAATGAGCAAAGAAATGTTGTGTACTTTAATTGCAATAGATTCAGTCATATTGCAAGATTCTGTAGAAGCAAGAATGATGATAGAAAAGGTCCAGTGAATAGAAACCAAAACATGCAGAAACAAGATAAAGGCAAGGGTAAAATAGATGTGAATGACATCCAGAATGAAATGAACAAAATATGGGTGAAGAAAGGTGAAATGAATGATGGTGATGGGTCTGCACCAGAATCCGGAGCTGATAATTCCTCTAGGAATTGAATCAGGGGCTCTGGCTCAAGGGGAGCTACATTGAAAATCTAATTCCCCCTACCAGTAAGTGGGTGCCTAAATTTGGCACAATGAATGAAGAAAGAGAAGCCTATTGCAAATCTGTTGAAGCAAATTCTAGAAGAAAAGAAGATAATGTGATTTATTAGAGCAATTAAAGATTAATTGTATTCAAAAACAAAGTAACCGGATGAATTAGGGCAAAGCATTTATTATAATGAAGAATTAGGTTTTGCAGAGAATAAAAGGTCATTCATCCAAACACTTGAATCACTTTGCATTCAAAGAGAACAAGGAGAAGAGCACCTAAGCTGAAATTTTAGAGATTTGAAGTGTGAAGAACAAATTCAACAACTAACCCTAATTCTGTGAAAAAGGTATTTTTCTGCAAAGCTTTGAACTTGTAATCTTTTGCAATGGATACACCTCTGGTTGTGAATATCACTAAGTGACCTAGGCCAAAGTTTAAAAAGCACCCCTTCAAATCCACTGAAGTCGATCCAATGGGAGCATTTTTTGGGGTTCCATATGGAGTTCTGCACACATAGGATATTAGGGATTATATTCAAGCACCTCTAGAGGAGCATGGCAGCTCAAGGTTTGGTGAACTATTCATGAATACTTGACATATGATGATTATGAGCTCAAACTGAAGTACAAAGCACTGAAAGACAATAAATTCATACAATTTGTTGAGTTTCTAACTTTCACAGAGGACGAGTGGTCTGGTATGTCTTGAGCCGTATCCATGATGAGTTTCTATGGTTGAATCATCCATTCAAAATCACAAAGGATGCAATAAGGGCAGTTACAGACTGAATTCAACCGGTACCTGTTGGTCAGGATGTTAGTCATTCACAAACATAGAATAAAAGTTACACAACAACCTTTACTCATCTTGAAAGATACGATGAATTTAGAGAATTCATGATCCCAAGTCTCCGTTGATTAGGTCTTAATCTACTGACGTTACTCAGTGGTTGATGTGTGTTGCTGTTTTCCATTCAGGGGCCTTACGTGTTTCTGCAAAGTTCATCATTGTTCCTCCAAATATCCTCCTCTATATGCCTGCTCTGCATAAATCTCCAACAATTCTACCTCTGCACTGTGAATTTAGTCAAATAATGTGCCTACAGGTTGATATTTGCATGATTTCTACCATTATTTATGATTCTTTGCATGATATTTTCAATACTGCATGCATTTAACTCAAATATGCTAATGATTTTCAGTTACCTATGGGATTTCAGCATATTTCTCTGTTTCTGCTTATTATTTATCATGATTTGCAGTTATGGTGATGAATTTATGAAATTAAAAAAAGGAAAAGGGTTAAAGAATAAGATTCCCAAAACTACTTGACTTAGATCACTGATCCACATACAAGCTCCCATACATGCAATGAAAAGAAGGAAACTAGAATCATACTTCACCAGGACATTCCACAAATCCGCATGATCTAGTGCAAATCTTCAAAGGAAAAGTTGACAACAACATGTAATGAAATGAAAGCGCTTCTAGTTGAACACAGCATTCACCAGTACATATCCAGAAATCAACAAGAAGATTACGTAAAATTTACAATCAGGATGTAATCTGAAACTTCATATCCATTCAGTATGCTCAAGAACAGGTACATTTACAGTGATCTGAAGAAAGAACCTTGACATTTCAACAATTCAGTCTTCATTAGTCTCAGTAATCCGATCTCCTAATTGATTCTACAGTAATTGGCCTTAATGCGCTAGATGCGTCTGTGTATTCATCTATGTATATTATATCTCCCTTTTAATGTTCAGGATCTGGCCTTTATATAGAGCAAATGCCAGAAAATAGTTACAATCATCCAAGGATCAGGATCCTCTCATAACAATCAATGGTCCAGATGAAAAGCACATGCTTCGCCAGTTGGCAAATATACAGCTGGCACAGAATATTCCAGCATCTTTGATTTGATTCGGTCTTCAGCTGGCGAACAGCATATTTGACAATATCCTCCTCACTTCTGGTTCATGTTGCCTCCATGTGCAACCATACAATGCTCAGCTTCAGCAGCAGCTCTAACAGCATCATGACTTCCTGCAAGTAAACAGACAAACATTAAGTTCATCATCATATGGATAAACAACAGGAATTTAAACATTTTATTAAACAAGCCTCCAAAATGTGCAGCTATAGGCAATCAAGCTTCAAATCAGTGGAAAATTATGTACTAAATGCATAAACAGCATCAAAACACTCGGGTCAACCATCGTTGACTGGAAATCAGCAATCGGGTCTTCAAATTTCCATCATTTCATTTTCCCGCCCATTTTCATGTATATCGGGTTCAAATATGATCATGCATATACATCGCAAAATATACAAGGAAATAACCGCTTTTAACAAATTATTTCAAATCCGGCTTTGCATGCTCTGTTTGTATGTTTCAGGTCATCATCATACTCACATCGGTGTGACCACATATGATCGGGGTGACAAAATTAGACTTGGCCGATGGCAATAGTTATATCGACGCCAAAAATCATGATGATGCCCAACTCTATGTCTTCTATCTAGCTGCAGGATATCATGAAATATGATGCTCCTCCCTTCCGAATGCTCTGATGAAAAGCACATCAGGATGTTTCGC
Source organism: Cunninghamia lanceolata (assembly GCA_027924645.1). Lineage (NCBI taxonomy): Eukaryota > Viridiplantae > Streptophyta > Pinopsida > Cupressales > Cupressaceae > Cunninghamia > Cunninghamia lanceolata. The sequence continues at coordinate 3,145,761 of BSBN01000905.1, forward strand.
TTCTACATATTGGGGAAAGAAAGACATCATCGTCATCATCATGTCGAAGGAAAATAGGAGGATTTGGAAAATGATCCTGCTGCTGAGGAAAGGAATATGATGGTGACGTCATCGTCATATCCGGGCTTCATTAAAATGTAAAAGATGACGTCACCGTCATGTTTCGTTAAGATCAGGGGATAAATGTAATATCGGGTCACCTAAGGAAGATGATCGGGTGGTGCATGTAATATGACCCCTTTGCGGCCAAGGTAACCCTCTCGAAAGATCAGGATGATGATGATCATCAGGATATCCGGGGCCTTTGTTGAACTTAGAACATGACGTCATCGTCATATTCGCGAACCGGATCATGTTTTGGAAAATATCCTGCCGAAGGAGAAATGTGATGGTGATGTCATCCTGATATTTGCTTCTTCGTTTATCAGGTCGAGATGACGTCATCAGGATATTTGCAAAAGGTTATATTTCTCGGCAGGAGGACATTACGAAATATCAGGTAGACAAACAAGATCATGATGATCTTGACAACATGACTTAGGAATGGAATATCACCCTCCCTTTGAAAGATAGGGTGATCATCATGATTGTGCAAAAGGAGATCAGGAGGATATGAAATATGATCCTGCCTTGAAAGATCAGGATGATGATGATCACCAGGGCTTTGACGTGCGCATGCAAATTATGCAGATGGTGGATTTTCTAAGTAAGGTGATATTATAATATCAGCATGATATTATAATATCGGGTGATGTTAAAATATCATGATGCTCGCGATGTGCCCAAGGTCATTTGACGGGTAAAACACACTATCACTTAAGATTGACGTCCGGATATTGGGACTGCATGATTTTTATCGGGTGATAGACCAAGATCATGATGATGACCTTTCGCGATACAAAAGACCGCTCAACGGGGAAAACTTACTATGACTTAAAGTTGACGTCCGGATATTTCGACCTCAGGATATTATCGGGGGGCGTTTCAAATATGATGATGATGTTCTTCATACAGCAAAACTGAGTTTATAAGATATGACCCTCTTCTTGCGAATATCAGGTTTGACCAAAACTTTGACTGTGCATAACTCCCTCATATGGACGAATTTTTAAGTGATGTAAAAGGCAAACCTGCATGGAATTTCAAGCTCTTTCTAAATATGAGGTCATAGAAACAAAATATGAAATTTGACAAACTGACCTCATGATGATGACCAACCTTATCGAATATCATGATGATGATGCACCTGACCTATTTTTACCAAACCGCCAGAAAGCAGACAACACAAGCCAAGACGAAAGTTGGGTCCCTGTTTTGATAATGCAAAATGGGGCGTGTTGTGTAACCACACAACAACTTGCCACCAAAGAAAACAACAAAATTCAAATGATTCAAGTGATATGATCATATTCATCTATAGTATTCCAATTCTTTCTAAGTAAAATCATCATGATCTTTGAATGATAAAGTTTCATCAAGGTAACAGTGCTAACAAAGGATCATGTGTGTGCATATGATTAATTATCCTCATCTTGAAAGCAAGTTGAAAATATAAGTAACTGGTGTTAAACTACATAGTTGGAGATCATCCCTCATAGCCAACCTGGATAGAGCCTTGCTGCCAGCAGGCGTCCATAGCCCCGACAAGGTTATCTATACAATCTCCCTAAGTAGAGCCCCACTGCCAGCAGGCATCTATAGCCCCGGTAGAGTTACTTAGATGGCCTAATTTTATTTCTTTTCTGATTTTCCTTTAAAAATTTATATTTGATATCATCATGTCAGTTCATTTGCACAAGGTGTAGTCACTTGCAGCTTTAGGTTGGAGATTGTATTGGTAGCAAGGGAGTCCCTTTAGATTTTTCACTTAACACCTATACTCATATCTTCAACAAGCCCAAGGCTGTTAGGTGTTTCATTGTGTTTGATTCACTTTGGACAAGAAAAGGCACCTGATGAAAAGATATTATAAAACCTGATCATGAGTATTTATCAGAATGAATTACAATCTATATCTAAATCTGATCTCATCACTTGAATCCTAACAATTTAGTTATTTTCTTAGGTGATGAAGTGCATCATCTTGACTTACCAAAACAAAAACTCAACCAAAACAACACAAAACAGAAGCAACCACTATACAAACAACTAACCTACAAAAAGGAAACAACAGAAACAGAACAAGAAAGCAAAACAAGCAGACTGTACAAACAACTAACCTACAAAATTATATACAAACCACTACTAGGCAAACAAAAACCAGAAAAAGACCTAAGTACACCTGTATTTGCATACTTCTTTTGATTGTGCAAGAGCATCAGGGTATTAGTTATGGTTCTCAACCTAGCAAATTTATCTTTATATTCTGAAAAATATTCTGATATTCTGAATTCACTGTATTCAACAGAACAACTCTTGATGATCAGCAACTGAGGAAGCTCATCATGTTCATGATTAATCCATGTGCATGTCTTATCTCCTGAATTTCCATAATCAAAATAATAATCAACATCATTTACTGTGGAAAGGAGAAATACAACCTGGTGTATTTCTGGCTTTGCTGAACATGCTTCTTCATTGGCAATTGGTCCTCCATTTAATTCTATATTTTCACTGCTTGGCTCAGTGCCTGGTCTCTCTTCAAATTGAAGGATGTATGACTCTTGGTGTATTAATTCTTCATCTTTATCCAGCTTTATCCCTTCATTCTGGATGTTCAATTTATCCTCCAGTTCAGGAAACTTCTCAATAATTTCTTCAATTTCCTGCACATCAGCATCTAAATAAGTATCTTTATTATCACAACCTGATATACAGAAATTTATCATTTCTAAATCATGTGACTGTAAAAGAGAAACAACTTTCACTTGATAAGGACACTCCCCTGTTTCATTCTCAAAATATTTCTGGAGTGACATCTGATTATTCACAACAACTCCAAAGTCTTCTACATCTTCATCTTTCAGGAATTGTTCATTAAATAGCTCACCTCTTCTATCTAGTAAATGATCTGGTTCCATTAACCTGTAACATTCTTGCATTTGATCATTTAATTCAAAGAAGTCAGGTAATAAATCAGCATTTATTTTCTTCTCTATGACTCCCTGAATTACTATCATAGGAACTTTATCATCAGCAGTAGTGTATTTAAACTGCTCTACTATCTGTTTACACTTCTCTTTACCATAGAATGACTCCAGGAAAGATGTTTCATCTTCTTTATCAAAAGTATTAGGATCAGAATCAAAAATATTATCCTGATGAGTGATTTCTTCTCTAAAATTTTCACAAGATTCATACCTGCATACTGACTGATCCTTACTTGTATTAGGAAGTAGAGAACTCCTGTCAATTTCACCATAGAATGAATCAAGGAAAGATGTTTCCTCTTCATTACCTTCTGGAACCGACTCAGCTATTGTATTTTCTAGAATCTTTTTCAACATGACCAAGCAAGGGTAACAATCCCTTTCTGAATGCTCTTCATCATGTAATCTGCACCAGCTTTCAATCAAGACATCATCAATGGATAAACCTAATATTTGACTACACTGTATATTTCTAGACAAGTATAATTCAAAATCTTCAGATCGGTCCACTTCAGTGTCTGGACAATTAATAACTTCTGGTGCTGCATCTACTTGTTGCTCCAGAATTTCCTCATTTTCTTGGCAAATTTCTTCATTTTCCTGGCAAATTTCTTCATTTTCCTGCCAGATTTTGGCCCTGAACACATCCAGAAAGAATATTAATCCTTTCAAATATAAATCCAACCTTGTAAGGAAAGTTAAACAATTTATTTCACTGTGTTCCGCAGTCTGGTGTATCCTGCAACAGGTAGATAAACCAAAGTTAGACAAACTGTGAGGGTAAAGCTACCTATTTAAAGTTTCCTGAAATAAAGGAATGTTAATTTGACAATTATTTTCATATACATCCATCAAAATGAGACTATATTTTTCAATTTTTTAGTATTTTGAAATTTTAAGGAGATCTATCATATCTCAGACTAAAACTTGAAAGTCCAGAAAATCCAACTAATCTTTGATGTTTCGAGCTAGATCTTTGCAAAGGTACAACCAAAACATCTCAGATAAGAGATATTTGCAGACATTTAGCTGAAATGCTGAAATATTTATGCAATATTTGCAGAAATCTAGAAATTCACAGCTCAGGCCCTCCTTCTAGCGCCAATTTATGTTGCGTTAGAAGCGAGGGACCTGCAGATATGTTAGCAAGATTTAAAGCGGGCTGATAAACAAAGGCAGGAGATATCACGTCAACTGAACAGGATCTATTTGCTGAGAAACAGCTCAAGCCCTCCTTCTAGCGCCAATTTATGTTGGTCAGGATGTTAGTCATTCACAAACATAGAATAAAAGTTACACAACAACCTTTACTCATCTTGAAAGATACGATGAATTCAGAGAATTCATGATCCCAAGTCTCCGTTGATTAGGTCTTAATCTACTGACGTTACTCAGTGGTTGATGTGTGTTGCTGTTTTCCATTCAGGGGCCTTACGTGTTTCTGCAAAGTTCATCATTGTTCCTCCAAATATCCTCCTCTATATGCCTGCTCTGCATAAATCTCCAACAATTCTACCTCTGCACTGTGAATTTAGTCAAATAATGTGCCTACAGGTTGATATTTGCATGATTTCTACCATTATTTATGATTCTTTGCATGATATTTTCAATACTGCATGCATTTAACTCAAATATGCTAATGATTTTCAGTTACCTACGGGATTTCAGCATATTTCTCCGTTTCTGCTTATTATTTATCATGATTTGCAGTTATGGTGATGAATTTATGAAATTAAAAAAATGAAAAGGGTTAAAGAATAAGATTCCCAAAACTACTTGACTTAGATCACTGATCCACATACAAGCTCCCATACATGCAATGAAAAGAAGGAAACTAGAATCATACTTCACCAGGACATTCCACAAATCCGCATGATCTAGTGCAAATCTTTAAAGGAAAAGTTGACAACAACATGTAATGAAATGAAAGCGCTTCTAGTTGAACACAGCATTCACCAGTACATATCCAGAAATCAACAAGAAGATTACGTAAAATTTACAATCAGGATGTAATCTGAAACTTCATATCCATTCAGTATGCTCAAGAACAGGTACATTTACAGTGATCTGAAGAAAGAACCTTGACATTTCAACAATTCAGTCTTCATTAGTCTCAGTAATCCGATCTCCTAATTGATTCTACAGTAATTGGCCTTAATGCGCTAGATGCGTCTGTGTATTCATCTATGTATATTATATCTCCCTTTTAATGTTCAGGATCTGGCCTTTATATAGAGCAAATGCCAGAAAACAGTTACAATCATCCAAGGATCAGGATCCTCTCATAACAATCGACGGTCCAGATGAAAAGCACATGCTTCGCCAGTTGGCAAATATACAGCTGGCACAGAATATTCCAGCATCTTTGATTTGATTCGGTCTTCAGCTGGCGAACAGCATATTTGACAATATCCTCCTCACTTCTGGTTCATGTTGCCTCCATGTGCAACCATACAATGCTCAGCTTCAGCAGCAGCTCTAATAGCATCATGACTTCCTGCAAGTAAATAGACAAACATTAAGTTCATCATCATATGGATAAACAACAGGAATTTAAACATTTTATTAAACAAGCCTCCAAAATGTGTAGCTACAGGCAATCGAGCTTCAAATCAGTGGAAAATTATGTACTAAATGCATAAACAGCATCAAAACACTCGGGTCAACCATCGTTGACTGGAAATCAGCAATCGGGTCTTCAAATTTCCATTGTTTCATTTTCCCGCCCATTTTCATGTATATCGGGTTCAAATATGATCATGCATATACATCGCAAAATATACAAGGAAATAACCGCTTTTAACAAATTATTTCAAATCCGGCTTTGCATGCTCTGTTTGTATGTTTCGGGTCATCATCATACTCACATCGGTGTGACCACATATGATCGGGGTGACAAAATTAGACTTGGCCGATGGCAACAGTTATACTGACGCCAAAAATCATGATGATGCCCAACTCTATGTCTTCTATCTAGCTGCAGGATATCATGAAATATGATGCTCCTCCCTTCCGAATGCTCTGATGAAAAGCACATTAGGATGTTTCGCTTCTGCATATTGGGGAAAGAAAGACATCATCGTCATCATCATGTCGAAGGAAAATAGGAGGATTTGGAAAATGATCCTGCTGCTGAGGAAAGGAATATGATGGTGACGTCATCGTCATATCCGGGCTTCATTAAAATGCAAAAGATGACGTCACCGTCATGTTTCGTTAAGATCAGGGGATAAATGTAATATTGGGTCACCTAAGGAAGATGATCGGGTGGTGCATGTAATATGACCCCTTTGCGGCCAAGGTAACCCTCTCGAAAGATCAGGATGATGATGATCATCAGGATATCTGGGGCCTTTGTTGAACTTAGAACATGACGTCATCGTCATATTCGCAAACCGGATCATGTTTTGGAAAATATCCTGCCGAAGGAGAAATGTGATGGTGATGTCATCCTGATAGTTGCTTCTTCGTTTATCAGGTCGGGATGACGTCATCAGGATATTTGCAAAAGGTTATATTTCTCGGCAGGAGAACATTACGAAATATCGGGTAGACAAACAAGATCATGATGATCTTGACAACATGACTTAGGAATGGAATATCACCCTCCCTTTGAAAGATAGGGTGATCATCATGATTGTGCAAAAGGAGATCAGGAGGATATGAAATATGATCCTGCCTTGAAAGATCAGGATGATGATGATCACCAGGACTTTGACGTGCGCATGCAAATTATGCAGATGGTGGATTTTCTAAGTAGGGTGATATTATAATATCAGCATGATATTATAATATCGGGTGATGTTAAAATATCATGATGCTCGCGATGTGCCCAAGGTCATTTGACGGGTAAAACACACTATCACTTAAGATTGACGTCCGAATATTGGGACTGCATGATTTTTATCGGGTGATAGACCAAGATCATGATGATGACCTTTCGCGATACAAAAGACCGCTCGACGGGGAAAACTTACTATGACTTAAAGTTGACGTCTGGATATTTTGACCTCAGGATATTATCGGGGGGCGTTTCAAATATGATGATGATGTTCTTCATACAGCAAAACTGAGTTTATAAGATATGACCCTCTTCTTGCGAATATCAGGTTTGACCAAAACTTTGACTGTGCATAACTCCCTCATATGGACGAATTTTCAAGTGATGTAAAAGGCAAACCTGCATGGAATTTCAAGCTCTTTCTAAATATGAGGTCATAGAAACAAAATCTGAAATTTGACAAACTGACCTCATGATGATGACCAACCTTATCGAATATCATGATGATGATGCACCTGACCTATTTTTACCAAACCACCAGAAAGCAGATAACACAAGCCAAGACGAAAGTTGGGTCCCTGTTTTGATAATGCAAAATGGGGTGTGTTGTGTAACCACACAACAGTACCTTGCCTCAGTTGAAGGTTCTGAAGAATCAAGAAGTCACCGAGGCAACTAGATCAAAATTTGACAAGAGAGCCATGATTATAAATGACATAAAGGATCATGGGGTCAGATTCACATCAATGGTGATAGGATATAGGATATATTACTCTAGCAGAGAAAATTTAGTTTCCAGAACAACCATCTATACTACATATAAGATGGTAAAAGAAGGTGCAGACTATGATCTTTGTGAACTGTTGCTGAACCAACTCATGAAGAACCTAAGAAAGATAAAGAAGGATAAAAAATACTCATTCAAATTTGGTACGTTTATTATGTGTCTCTTCTTCTATTTCTTGAGTGAGCTTCCAGGAAACAAAAATATAATTTGGTCAAATGACAAACCGATTGTATTCCAAATTAGGAATCATTTGAGTTATTTGGGTAGTCATGATGCACAAAAGACTACACTTTGGGGATTCTTTAAAAATTTCCAGAGTATGATGCAGGCTAGGGATAGAATACCTAGGACTGTTGTTGAAAAATAAAAGGACACCATCTGTTTTATGGTTACTGTTGATCAATGCAAACTAGAAGAAGTAGAGCCCAGAGTTGTGTGGATCATGCCCATGGGGTATGAAGTGGATGGGCGTGTGTTGGAACTGTATGCACAACATTTGTTAATCCAACCTAGGGATCCGGTTGAAGAGAGATTTGGAACTTATGAAGAGATTTCACAAAAACTGCATCTTGAATTCAAGGCTCCTGAAATCAAAAGGAATGTGAGGAAAGAAGTTAAACAGTTGGCTAAAAATCTAGGCCTTACCAAAGAAGCTATAAGACAATTCAGGAAAAGGATAGAGAAAGTTGAGAAGGAGAAACAGGATAGGGAACAGGGAAGTGTTCTGGCAGAACCTCCTTCCAAGTCAAGAACTAATAGGAGTTCTAGTTCAACCTTCAGTGCATCACCTTCTCTTGCTGCAAAAAAATCCAAAGAAAAACCTACTGATAAGGAAGGAAAAAGGACCAAAGTTAAGGGTAAAAGAACATATTTCAGTGTGGAAAAAGAGGATGAAGAAGAAATTGACTCAGATGATGAAGTTAAAGAGCTGAAGGCCTCAGGAACTAAAGTTGCTAAATTGTCTAAGGACAAGCCCTCCAGAAGCATAAAGTCAAGAAAAAGGCATAAGTTAGAGGCTGGTGTTGAGAAGCCAACTCCTTCTATGGAGGACATCATTAAAACAATCACTGTAGATGGAAACCTAAAACCAATGACTAAATTTTATGATCACTGCAGTGATGCTGACAAAAGAATTTTGGAGGATGCTACTGTAAAATATTTAAATGTATTCAACAAAGCACTAGTGGATATTTTGTCTGAAGTTCCTAAGAGTTTAAGAGACATTCTGGAAATAAGAAAAGAAGTTGCCAAAACAAAGGATATAAAGTTGAGGGAACATGTAATGTCTAGTCTGTGTTCGGTGATCTCTTGAAAGAAGCAGATAAGATTCTCAAAGAAGTCAAGAATGAATTCAGAAGTAAGAAAAGGATGAATAAGTTGATGATTGGAGACATTGATGAAGTTGTTAAGGAAATAGAACAAATTTTAAAGAAAGCATTGGACAAGAACAAGTTTTATGTGGTTACAAAAGAACCAATTGATACTGAGGATGCATCAGTTCGGAATGATGAAGAGCTGCAGAAAAATGAGCAACAAACTAGAGAAGATGATGTCTCCATTCTAGAAGAAGAAACATTGAATAAAGAAGATGAAGAAATGATGAAGGAAGATCAAGAAAAAGAAACTAATGATGGAATTGATTCCCCCACTCTGGATGTTGAGGAACTTGATAATATTGCCACTGAGGATACACCAAATCCTCTGGAAGAGAATATAGAAGATATTTCTGATATAGATAAAAGAAAAGATGCCTCTGATGATGATGCAGAGAAGACAGAAGCATAGAAGGAGAATGAAAATGATGAGCAGGACAATGTGGTTGACTCAAAAAAGGGAGAAGTTGGAGGCCCTGAAGAGCATAAGTCTGAAACATCATTTTGGGCAAGAGACACTGCAGAAGTAGTGAAAGAAATTTTGGAAAGAGATAAACAAATTGAAGAAGATCAGGATATAACACAAGGACCAATCAATTTTGATACTTTATCACCGGTGCAGAAGATAAAGTTGGCCTCTATTGCACAAGCTAAGGCTAGAGAAGAAATCCTAAAGTCTCATAGAGAATATAGCGAGTTGCTTGGCCTTGCATTTGGGATTTTGGAGAAAATCATGCCCACATTTTAGAAGGACTCATCAGTATCTCCCTCCGGTCAGTTGAAAAGTCTAATAAACTCTGTAAGTTCTCATTTTGAAACCTTAGAGAAGTCAGCAGAAGTTAAAGTCAGAAATGAATTTAATGAAAAGAGGTTTGCTGAAATAAAGAAAATAATTAGTTATGATAGATCAGGGCTTGATACTAGTGTAAAGAGTATTCAAAATGCCCTATCTGAAGGAGCAGAGATTTATAAGTTTCACTTAAACTGATCTAAAGTTGTTCAAGATATTGAGAAGAAGATTAAGGACTTAGAGCTCAATTTGTCCAACATTTCTTAGTCATATAGTCATTTAACTAAGTCTGTATCTACCAAAGAATGCTAAGTAGTGAGTTTGCTGAATAAATTGAGTAATGTAGAGAAGGAAAAGGTTAAAGTTTTGGGTAGATTGGATGAGCTTCGGAGACTAATTTCCCCCAAATTAGGAACTATGTATGATCTATTGGCAGAATCCCAAGCTACTGCTGCTACTAGTGATCCTACTGACCTTCAAAAGGTAGAATCACAAGAATTTTTGTTCAATGGGCATATATCCATTTTGGGTAGCATAAAGAAGAATTAGGATAGTGAATTGTCACAGTTGGAAAATATTTTTGGGGATATCTTTTTGCTGATGAACAAGGCTTAAGGATTATATGTTCATATGCAGAAGTACATACTTAGCGTTTTGACCCATGTACATAAATTTTTGCATGAATTTTGATATGCGGATCCTAGCCTTTGCCATTGATGTCAAAGGGTGAGAGGAAAAGTAGTGAAAAATGAAGAATTAATCTAAAGGGGAACATTGAAAATCACAAGTGTATATAGTAAGGGGGAGTTGTTCTAACACTTAGTCATTTTTCACTAAGTGTTGCCATCAATGCCAAAGGGGGAGATTGTTGGCAAGAGATACTGCTAGGCATGTTAGGTGTTGTCATTGATGGCAACTAAATCTATCTTTCACATCCACATTGTATCCATTGATCATACCGAAAGTTAGATTGTAGAATAGTCTAAGTCCGGATTGACAGGAATAGAGCATATGACAGGGTTCAACACTTTGGTCCGCATTTCTCCTTAGGTAATCATATTGTGCTGTAGATTTGAGTTAATTTTAAGGGATGTCAGGGCTACCTAAATCCAAGATTTTAGCCTCCGGTGATGAAGGGATTGTAAGTTACAAGCATCTGAGTATCAAGTTTTGGTTAGACAATTCAGTCCGGTGAAGAACAGGCTGACTAGGTGTTTGATCCTTGTGTGGATGAAGAGAAGTGGTTGGTCGAGTACTTTATGAGATCCAGTGGTGTTGGTCGACATGTGAGGTGACTTGAACACATAAGTTTTGGTCCGCATTAATGTTTGTGCATGGATTTAGATGACAGAACAGTATTCTTGAAATAGTTTCCAAGTTTTCTTTAGGCCATCTACAGTTGATGTAATTTCATGTAGCAGATATCAATGATCGATGGATTCGATCATTTTATGATGATGACATGCAAATATGAAGGGATAAGTGCAAAGCATAGTAGTATCAAGTGTGAAGCAAGGAGATATAAGCTCTGGATCATGGCAGAACAGTAAAGCAGGGTAGAGAAAGATGAAGTGTGTAAAGTCAGTGTATTGAGCTTAACCGAAACTGTTATTTTGCATAGTTAGATGCTATTCTTTAGTTCAAACATTTCAGTGAACTCTTGTAATCAATTTTGTAGGCAGTGAGCCTCATTTGAGTAGTGAACTTAGGGAAGTGTGCCCAAATGCATGTGCCTTCCCATTTGTAATACTTTTAACAGAGTATAAATTCTTGTGGGTTAACTCCCACCGTGTTTTTTCCCTTAACTGGGTTTCCACATAAAAATCTTGGTGTTATGTGTGTTGATTATGTTTCTGCTCATGTGTTGTTGATTCATGCTTCTATTGTTATATCATTAGTCTGTTGATAAACTATTAAGAAGATTAAATACAGAAAAAGATAAAGTTTTGAGACAACTGATTCACCTCCCCTCTCAATTGCCTACCCTAATCTCAACAAAGAAACCCTAGATCCAACATCAGGGCATCATTTATGACATTTTTCTAGTTCTGAGCTTTCAGAGATTGGGACTTTTTGGACTCGGGCGTTGGCCTCAAAGTCTTTTGACATTGCTGTTAGAGTTGGTTATGACTGGAGCCACCCAAGATCTAGGACTTCATGAAAGCACAAGAGAGATCAAATGAAAGAATGATGCTATTCTATCATTGAATGCAAAAGAAGGATGATATTATTGTTACAATGTACATGATATGCCTTAATTATAAAGGCAAGGTGAGAGCTAGAGAGGTGGAGTGGAAAGTGGAGATATTTCAACAACATGTGCCAATTAGAGGATGATAGCTAATTGCACATGTGGAGGATAAGACAACTCACTCCAACTATCAACAACTCAACACACAAATAGACTTATCTAGACACAACTAGACATCTAGAAGACTCACTAAGTCAACTTAACATGTGTGATTAATGTGTGATGTGTGAATATTATTTAACTAGTAAATACTTAAATAAGATGAATTATCCACACTAGGGTAAACCGGTTAGGTGATAACCCTGTTCACACCAACACCCCCCTTAAGTGCAACTTAGGGAGTAGTTGACTAAAGCAAGATGAAAAGATGGATGGGTCCCAGCTACTAGGCCATGTTAGGTACCCATGTACAACAAATCTCAAGTGGAGAAAAGGAGAAAACCTCATGGGACAAAACTCCTCTCCAAAAGTGAGAATGCATGAAACAATGAAAGTAAAAGAAGTGATAGTAGGAGGACTCAACATGACCCCCCAAGGACAACTTCTATCACATATGTACAATCAAATACCCCCCATAGAAGAGCAAGTGTGAGACTATAGGTCCCCCCCACAATGAAGTAGCTCCTGTACCGATGAAGAATGTCTGAAGAAGAACGCTGGAAAGTGTCCTGAACTTGCAAACAACATTTCTCCCCTTAGGAAGAAACCAAACCAAAGGCTGATGTAGAAGAAACTCCATCTCAAGGAATGAGGGAAAAAGCCTCATGATAGATGCCTCTGAAGACTGCTGAAATGTCCACATGTCAAAATCAAGGAATGCCACAATGCAATGATGTGTGTCCAATCCAAAATCTTGTGTAGACTGATGAAGAACAACCTCCAAAGATGAAGTAGATGGGATAACAGTTGTGCTGTAACTATCACCAAAGAGGAGAGATATCCCCTCAAGTGTGTCCTCCAAATCTGCAATATGAGACTCACAAAACAAGTCTGATATACCTGCCAAGAAAGTATCCCACAAAGCTGTGTCTGAAAGACCTGAATGATCCTACTCAACTGAAGTAGATGAACCCATGTCGATGTCAATCTCTGAAGAAGCAGGAGGTTGAGGTGATAGAAGATCAGCACTAGTCTCATGAACCAAAGTGGGTGAAAGAACACCAAGGTTCAAGTGAGCAAACTTCTCCTCAAAAACATGATTCACACTTGATGCATGAGTGTGAATAAACATCAATGGATCTACATCATCAGAAGAAACAAAATGGGAGAAGGTATACAAGCGAGGTGCATGATTAGCCATCCCAACTGCAATGATATCTCTACTCTCCAAGTCTCGTATGATCACAGAATCAGGAGTGAACTCAACTGTCTTACCTACACCACAATGAGTAATCTGATAGATGGAAAGGAGATTGGATGTCAAGGAAGGTACACACAACACATTGTTGAATGTACTATCTCCAATATCAATTGTCCCTTTTCCAGATGCATGCATGTATGTGTTGTTACCCATCAAGATAGGTGTCGAAGTGCATGACTCAAATGAAGAGAACATCCCTTGTGAAGATGCCATATGATGAGAAGCTCTTGAATCAAGAAGCCATCTTTCTAACTGAAGACTGGTAGAAGCAAAGAGTACATGTCCTTTTCCTTTGTCTGTACCATTTGCAATGCCTTCTATCCCTGACTGTGTAGATGATGATGGTGTCAAAGAAGAGGATGGACTAGGTGATGATGATGGCATTTTGATATTGTGCTTTTGAATAATGTGAGTCAACTCAGCAATTTTCTTCTCATAACACTTATGCTCATCATGTCCTAGTTTCTTGCAATATGTACACTTTGGTCTCTCCTTCTTAGATGATTCCTCCTTGGGAGAGGATGAGGACTTAGGTGATTTGGTTGACTCGTTTGCTTGCTCATTGTTCTTGAAATCCTTATTTTTCTATTTCTTGCCTTTGCTAGTTGAAGTCTTTTGATCCTTTGTACCTTGATTAGAAAGAAGTGCTTGAGGTTTAGGAGACTTTAATTTGCCCATGTGTACTAACTTAGCTTGCTCCCTCGTGAGTGATGCAGCAAACTCATCAAGTGAAGGCATTGTGAAAGTTTTCCCAAGTGCATCCATTGTAGCATAAAAGGTAGAAACAAAAACTGAATAGTCAGGACCAAGCTTGGCAAGGATTGAAAGAATCAATTGAGTGTCCTCTTTCTCAATTCCACATTGTTTGAGCTGCAATCCAAGTGATTTTAGTTTTGTGAAGAAGTCTTGGATGTTTGCAAAATCAGTTGGATTCAAACCAATTAATTCATTCTCCAATTTGAAACCTCTCATTGTATCTTGTTTACCAAAGAGTTTTTCTAAGGTAGTCCACACTTCATTGAGTGTAGTACAAGATTCAACATGAAAAAGAAGATCAGGAGAGATAGACAAGCATAGTGTTCCATAGGCTTGATCACATCTATTAGACCACTTTCTCTTTCCTGCAGCTGCAGTTGGTTCAATTTCTGTACCCATTATTACTCTATGAATTTTCAAACTTCTTAAATGAATCTCCATTTTAGTTTTCCACTCATGATAGTTATATGGTGTGAGTAGAGGAAGTTTGTTTGGATCCATGATGCAAGAGTACAAAAAAGAACACAAGACACCCCCTTGTTACTCAATCAAAGAGATCACCCCCCAAAAAATGAATGATTGTGGCACTTTATACTTAGTGCAATTTACAATTGTCCTCAAAGGACCAAAAAAGGGAAAGCATGAAAATCTCTTAAAACTGAGATTCAAAGGAGATTACAATTGCTCACAATGATTAAACACAGCAAATAGATGCCTTCAAAACAAGTTTCACTTCCTCAAGTGCCAAAATGCCCAAGTTATCACTCAAAAGCCAAAAAATTGACAAATGAAATAAAATGAACTTGGAGAAGAATCTGAGAAAAGTGCACAGATGGATTGGAAGAGATATGATTACCTTTCCGATGCCGCAAGAATCGTGAAAATCAGAGATCGTGGCAGGAAGTTGTGAGCTCGGAAGCGAAAAATGAAGATCTATCTTCAAACTACTGTAGCAATCACCTGTAGAAGAATTTCAGAAAAATACTAACACCACTATGAAGTGCTCTCTGTCAGCTTTCTGACGATATCTTGTTTGCCCAATTTCACCTCCGTGGGCAAAAGTTATGCAAAAATGAAAAAAGCCCTAGTTTAGGGCTTTAAGGGGCAAAAATGGCCCCTAATGCTGACGCAGTGCTGACGTCAGTAGGGAATATGCTTGGAATATTCCTTTTTGGCAAAAAAAATCTCCCCTTCTCCCAGAAAAGCAAAAACATTGTCTGATTTTGTCGAAACCACTCTTTGTAACTGTAGAAAGCACGGTTTTGAGTGGGAAACTACCTATTTAGGGAGAAACTGCCCTGATGGGCTAAAACCACCTTTCCTTAGGCTGAAACTGCCTGTATATGGTGGGAAACCATTGTCGGGAAGAGCTGTCGTGGGCTTCTTCAGGTGATTTTCTGCTGCCACTTAGTGAAGACCGCAAGTGGCGGTACAAGGAATATGCCGATAGGAGCAACCGATGAGTTAGATTATTTCCAGCGAGAGTTCTGACTGCCTTGCTGGCCTGGTCCGCTGATGGCGACCGCAAGTTCTAAATTAAAAGGCTTCCCAAAAAATTGAAGTCTGCCGATGAAGACTTAGAAGCCACTGAGATTTGTAAACTGCCAGGTGGGTGAGCCAAACTGCGAATGTGATTTTGAATGGTGGCCGACGATAAACAAATGCCTTTGTCGTGGATCACAAGGAATATTCTGATCGTAACAACTGACGGTGATAAGAAATGATTACTGGTTGTTGAGAAATGTCAATGCCAGAACTGGGATCAGCCTGTACAAGAAATATGGCCGCCAAATGATATGAAAACCACCGTCAGATCTTTCCCTAACTGCGAATACCACCTGCTGAAACGAATATGATTTTAAACAAAGGTCAGAAGATTGTGGATCACCGGCATGAGGGAGGTTTTACAGCGGTTAGCTAAATCTTTGAACTACCGATGCTGTGGCCAAAGAAATCACCGGATGGTGTATTTCCAATGACCCTAGACTGAAGAAAAACTCCCGTTGTGTGTAGTATTTGACTGCCAAGGATAAAATTGGTCAGAGATTATTTGAAGACCGCCAGACTCCAAATTGCCAAGATCGTTGTTGATGCAGGGATCGGATCTTTGTGAAGAGTGGCCGCTTGGTTTCGCTGGGTGTTTTATCAACTGCCAGAGGAGATTTAGCTGCTAGATAATAGAAAATAAGACTGCTGAATGTGCCACTGGATTTGGATGACCCCTGCCTGGCGAGATTTAAAGAGAAGACTGTGCGGTTTGAAACACGATCAGCATTTGTTTGAACCAAGGAAAGAGTGTGGGGGGCCCTCGCCATGTGGCACCCCCACTTTGGCTACCAATCTGCTTACCCTGAGATAGATGCGACAGGGTACAATGTACCCTGTACAAACAAGATTCCGCAGATAATGAGAAAATTGCAGATAAAAACTTTGACCTGTAGATAAATATTTTACCTAGAGATAATGTGATTCACTTGCCCAAGTGAAGATTCTACTTGTACAGGATGATGCAGTACAAGGAATCTGGGAATATCTTGACTACAACAGGGAATATTCCCTAAAAAGATTCTATACAGCAGAGGCAAAAAAATTTTGCCTTTTGGTTCAACTTTGTCTGATTTGGACGATTTTACAATCGATCCGTATTGATTTGGCTACTCTGGATGCAATGGTGAAGTTTGATTTGTGCCAAACTACTCCGAAACTACTGGTACCTCTCAGATCATGCCAAAGAGCCCCAAATTGAAACCCTCGTCAATTTTGCCTCCGATGTTGGATTTTGACAAAACGAAAGGTAATCTTGACTATTTCGGCTGCTCCGAACGCAATGGTGAAGTGTGATTTGCAACAACATGCACCAAAATGCACCTCAAATATCAAGATCCACCATGAATTACACTCAAGATCTCTAAAAAAATGACTAACATAAAGTGATTCTTCCTAGAGCTCTGATACCATGTTAGAGTTGGCTATGATTGGAGCCACCCAAGATCTAGGACTTCATGAAAGCACAAGAGAGATCAAATGAAAGAATGATGCTATTCTATCATTGAATGCAAAAGAAGGATGATATTATTGTTACAATGTACATGATATGCCTTGCTTATAAAGGCAAGGTGAGAGCTAGAGAGGTGGAGTGGAAAGTGGAGATATTCCAACAACATGTGCCAATTAGAGGATGATAGCTAATTGCACATGTGGAGGATAAGACAACTCACTCCAACTATCAACAACTCAACACACAAATAGACTTATCTAGACACAACTAGACATCTAGAAGACTCACTAAGTCAACTTAACATGTGTGATTAATGTGTGATGTGTGAATATTATTTAACTAGTAAATACTTAAATAAGATGAATTATCCACACTAGGGTAAACCGGTTAGGTGATAACCCTGTTCACACCAACAATTTCAGCTTCTAAGGAACAAGTTACAACATCTCACTAATCATCCTAGTACTTTAAGATCTTGTCTTTCTATTGTTGTTTGTCTGTTATAAGTTGATTATCACAATTCTAGGGTTTGATAAAAGGCTTGGTTGAATCATATCTTTCCGTAGAAAACAAGAGAACAAAATTAGTAGCTGAGTCATCTTGCCTCTTGAAGTGACTTAGCTCATTCTTGTCCTTGAATGTTATAGTGAAAGGAGGGTTTGATCTAGTGTACTCACATGCTTGCATTCGTCTCTCTTTTCCTACATAACACTAAGGATGAAAGAAGAAGAGAACATAGCTGGCTATTTGCACTGGGTTGATGAAGCAGTCAATGGAATCAGAAGTATGGGTGAAGATATAGCTGACTCATTGGTTGTGAAGAAATTATTGAGATCTCTCCCTCACATATTTGATTCAAAGGTCTCTGCAATTGAAGAAGCCAAGGATTTGAAGAAACTCACTATGGAAGAGTTGTTTGTATCTCTCACTACCTATGAGATGAGAAATGAAGTCATAGGTCCATGTCAAAAAGAAGTTGCTTTCAATGTTGTGAAGAATGAAGGAGCATCTGATGTATGCAATGAAGCTAAAGAAGAAGAAGAAGCAAACTTTGTAAGAAAGATGAAAATATGATCAGGTAAGTATAAAGGTAAGCTACCTTTCAAATGTGGTAGAATTGGTCATTATGCCTCTAAATGTCTCTTTGGAGAAAGTGAAAGTAGTGGCAAGGGCTTCAAGAGAAACCTTCTCTTAAAAGAAAACTATAGCTCTAGAGAAGAAGTAGATCACTACTCATTTGATGAGGATAGAGGAGAATCTCTATTCATGGCCATGGTGACCTTAGATGGTTCAGACAAGGCTGCAAATGAAGAAGAATATGAAGTTGATTTTAAAGGTGAACTTGTTTCTTCTCTTGAAGACTTGGATTGTCCAAGGAAGGAGAATCAAGAACAAAGAGATCTGATTGAAGCTAAGACAAAAGAATGCATAAAAATTAAGAAAGAAATTCAGTTACTCAAAAAGGAGTTGAAGAAGGCAAAACTTGGAAGTCTAGATGATACATAATGTATAGATCTCATCTTGCCTCAAGGAAGATCTCTTCATGTAAGACAATTCTCCATGAACAGGTTCACTCATTTTTTCCTTAGTTATTATTTTATCTGCAATGAATTTGGGCATAAGGCTATGGATTGCAAGTCTGAAACAAATAGAAGAAATCTTGTAAGTAGAAATTCTCTTGCTTCTCTTGTGGATGCCAATGTAGTATTTCAAACTTGTAACAAGTTTGGACACATAGCAAGGTCTTGCATGAATGGTCTTGCAAATTTAGAATCTCAGATAATTGATGTCACAGAGCAAGACAAGAAAAATGATAATGGAGTTGAGAACTCAATGATTGTCCAAACAACATTTCATGTACAAGGACAAACCAATATCTGGGTGATAGACAGTGGATGTACAACTCACATGACAGGTGATAAAAGCAAGTTCAGTAACCTTGGCAAGTGGAATGGTGGATTGGTTACATTTGGAGATAACTCTTCTACAAAGATCACTAGAAAATGTACTATAAAAATTGATGGAAAGTATCAGACACATGATGTTCTTTATGTAGAAGGTCTCAAGCATAATCTTCTCAATGTAATTCAAATGTATAGCAAAGGATATAATCTCACATTTCATGATCAAGGGTGTGAAATTAGGAGAGCAAATTTTGGAAAATTGGTGGCAAAAGGTTTTAAGATAGAAGGCAACTTGTACAATCTAAAGGGGGTCAATGAAAGGACTTGTCTTTTAGGATAGACAAATGAATGATGGCTATGGCATAAGAGAATGGGGCACATCAACTTTTGATAATCTTGTGAAGATCAGCTCCATGCAAGAAGTAAGGGACATGCCAAAGATCATCAAGCTTACAAGCACCATATGCAAGGAATGTCAGATTGGGAAGCAGACAAGGATAACTTCTAGTCCAAGGAATATTCTACTACAAGGCCTTTGGAACTGGTTCATACTGACTTGTTCGGACCAACTAGGACAAAAAGTCTACAAGGTGAGAGGTATTTTATGTTGCTCATTGATGATTTCTCTAGAATGACATGGGTTACATTTTTGAAAGAAAAATCAAAATCTTTCAATGGATTCAAGATATTCAAGTCTATGGTTGAAAATGAAATGAATGCTAGAATCAAGTGCTTAAGGTCTGATAGAGGTGGTGAGTTCACATCAAATGAGTTTGTAGAATTTTGTCAAGAACATGGAATCAAAAGACACTATGTAGCTGCTAGAACCCCTCAACAAAATGGTGCTGCAAAAAGAAAGAATAGGACTATTCAAGAAATGGCCAAGACAATGTTGAGTGAAGCCAAACTACCTAATATATATTGGAAAGAAGCAATTCATACTGCAGTTTACATTCTTAACAAAGGATAGCTAAGAAAGCACAGCACCAAGACACCTTATGAGCTTTGGAATGGAAGACCAGAAACAGTCAAGTATTTCAGAGTTTTTGGAAGCCAATGTTACATTAGAAGAGATGAAGAAGGTCTAGAAAAGTTTGACTCAAGATTAGATGAAGGTATCTTCCTTGGATACTCAACTACTAGTAAAGCCTACAAATGCTATAACAAAAGACTGAGGAAGATAGTTGAGAGTACAAATGTTAGAGTGGATGAAGAGTCACATCAAATTTTAGATGAGCAAGAGTATTGTTGGTTGGATGAACCTGCCTACACAAAAGAAGTAGCAGAAGTTGAAGAAAAGGATGAAACCTAGGAGAAGATTGCCAAGACTTTGACCAAGTATGTTCAGAAGAATCATTGAGAAGATCAAATCATTGGAGACAAGAATGAAGGAGTTCAGACAAAAAGAAGGTTTGCAAGAACAAATGAATGTGTAAACTTTGCTTTACTATCAAGAATAGAACCTAAAACCTTTAATGAGGTTAGCAAGGATGAAGTATAGATACAAGCTATGGAAGAAGAGCTAAATCGGATAGAAAAGAATCAAAATTGGGATTTGGTTCCAAGTCCTAGAGATAAGAATGTGATAGGAACAAAATAGGTATTCAGGAACAAATTGAATAAAGATGGAGAAGTTATTAGGAACAAAGAAAGGTTGGTTTGCAAAGGTTATTCACAAGGCAAATGTGTTGGCTATGAGGAGACATTTGCTCTGGTGGAAAGAATGGAAGCAATCAGAATGGTTCTTGAATTTGTAGTGCACAAGGGATTCAAGGTTTATTAGATAGATGCAAATCTGCCGTCCTAAATGGTGACTTAGAAGAAGAGGTCTACATAGAGCATCCTAATGGATTTTAGTTATCAGAAGACCCAATCATGGTGTACAAACTTAATAAGGCTTTGAATGGTCTCAAACAAGCCCCTAGAGCCTGTATGCAAGATTGGATAAGTACTTACTATTAGCTACCGTTGCACCAAAAGATCGACCTATTAATGCCCTATACAATCACTTGACTTAACAAACACAAGAAGTGGTTAAGCCCTTGTCACAAACCACAACAGCGTAGCGCTGAACAAGGAGACCAAGGGTCACACCTTGCAACAATCTCCCCCCCAGCACAAGCGCGGGGTTTGAACCTGTGACCTTGGCTCTGATACCAATTGTTAGCTATCGTTGCACCAAAAGATCGACCTATTAATGCCCGATACAACCACTTGACTTAACAAGCATGGGAGGCGGTTAAGCCCTTGTCGCAAACCATCGCAGCATAGCGCTAAACAAGGAGACCAAGGGTCACACCTTGCAACACTTACTCTAGTAATTTTTAAGGAAGGTACCACAGATAGTAATCTTTACATCAAAATTGAAGGTGAAGAAATTCTAATTGTTGTTGTGTATGTTGATGATATAATATTTTGTGGATATGATGAGATGTGTAAGATGTTTATAGGAGAGATGTAGAAAGAGTTTGAAATGTCTATGCTAGGTGAACTATCTTTCTTTCTTGGACTCTAGATTTCTCAATCAAATGATGGTATCTTTATTTATCAAGAAAAATATGTCAAAGAAATTTTGAAGAAGTTTGGCATGGAAGATAGCAAGCCTACAAGTACTCCAATGGTAACTGGTTTCCATTTGAGTAAAGATGATGAGTCACTTGAAACTAATTAGACTAAGTATAGATCTATGATTGGAGGCTTACTATACCTAATAGCATCAAGGATTGACATTATGCAAGTTGTGTGTTTGGTTGCAAGGTTTCAAGTTGATCCTAAAGAAACACATGTGAAAGAAGTCAAGAGGATATTCAGGTATTTGAAGAACACTCTAAAACATGGGTTGTGGTATCTAAAGGGTGATGAATTTTTCCTAAGTGCTTATACTGATGTTGATTGGGTTGGTAGTATTGATGATAGAAGAAGTACCAGCAGAGGAGCTTTCTTTTCAAGAGATAGATTGGTCTCATGCATTAGCAAGAAGTAGGATTCAGTATCCCTATCAACTATAGAGGTAGAGTACATAGCTATAGTAGCCTGTTGCACTCAAGTGTTGTGGATAAAGAAAACATTGAAGGACATCAAGGTAATATATGATGAGCCTGTTCCTATTATTTTTGACAATACAAGTGACATCAATATTTCAAAGAATCTAGTGATGCACTCTAGAACCAAGCACATATCTATCAGGTGTCACTTTTTAAGAGAGAAGGTTGTAGATCAAGGAGTCAAATTAGAGTATGTGCCTACAAAGGATCAAGTTACAGTTCTCATCTTCACCAAGGCACTTTCTAAGGATACCTTTGAGTATCTTAGACAAAAGTTAGGGGTTATTGCCCCTCCTTCTAACTAGATGCATAGATGGTTCATCTATCTAGGGGGAGTAGATCAAGACATATTTTTATCCTTAGATTAATACATGCTACCTCTCAAGGGGAGCAAGTAGGCATGAGGTTGTGAAGGATGACGAGAAATGATCAGTCACGGGGAGCTGACAGATGAGGAGCATGAAAGAAAATCAAGAAGATTACAGATAGGGGGAGCTAAAAGAGAAACAGTTCAAAGGTAGACCACTAGCCCTTTGTCCTTGATGTCAAAGGGGGAGAAATTTGTATATCGGGTTAAGTGTTGCCATCAATGCCAAAGGGGGAGATTGTATCATTTGTGTTTCCATTGATGTCAAAAGTACTATGATGAAGAATTCTAAAAGTGAAGTTAATAGAGGTAATGAGAGTAGTTGTATGATGTGTTGATATGGTGTATTGCTCAGTGATGTTCAGAGAAGCAAAGGGATTAGTATATGCTGTAATAATCAAGGTGTGATCATCAGAGATGGATTAGAGAAGTTGGGAAGTAAAGGGTAAGATGATGGAAGCCATGTACTATGTATACTGATTGGATTAGTATCATATGTACATAGTTGTACCCTATTGTTGTGACATTCACAACATGCCCCATTTTACTCCTTAGCAAAATGAGGACCCCTGTTGTGGCTTTTTACTTTTTGCTTGTGTGTTTTGTTCTGCTTGGTGGTAAAGGGAAAAAGGGAGTGAAAATTACAAACCCTATTGAAAATAATGAAAAAATTGCATTAAGTGCCAGAGCAGAGTACAGGTGAATTACTTGTCAAAAATGAATAGGGGTTGCTTTTTGAACCATCTTAAAATTCCCTGTATTTTGCAAGTTATGAGTGTTTTGGTAAAATGTACATTCGGGTTTGTATGTTGCATATACAAGGCCCTTTACAAATCGAATTGCATATACAATGGTCTTTGTATGTTAAGTCATTGTATGTTGCACATGCAAAGGGTTTTGTATATCGGGTTTATATACAAAGTTGTTTGTATGCTTTTACTTGTATGCATTTGCTAATGTTCTATTTGTACATATAGGTTGGACCCAACGCAGTTATGAGTTGAAGTGAATGTTTGGTTAAAATTCGTGGGATGCATCTTATGTTTGTATGTATCTTACATACATTTGTTATATACATTGCCAATATGCAGGCTGCAGACCCGAAAAGTTTGTGAAACAGAGTTAAATTGTTGTATGTATGTGGGCTTGTATGTTTCAGTGACATACAAGCCAATATGCATTACAATTTATACATTGCGCGGACCCAAGGGGTTATTAAAGTTGGTTAAGTCATTGTATGTTTTGCGCAATGTATATGTATAACATACATTGCGATGTGCATTGGTTACATACAAGCGCCAGAACTGAAAAGTTATCAAATAGAGTTAAAGGCTTGTACATTTTGCGCTTTGTATGTATGTTGCGAAACATACATTGCAAGATGCATACAAGCTGGAATTCAAATGAAATTTAAATCTGATTTATATAATGTATCAAAACTTGAATGTATATTAAGAGATACATTGCATAACATACATTGCTTTATGCATGTAGGCTGGAATTCAAAGGAGATTAGAATACGGTATAAAGCATGCATCACGTCCGATTGTATGTCAAAAGATGCATTGCATTTTTATACATCGTGGAATTGATAGGTAAATAGACTGCGGTCTATAAAGGGGTTGAAGTCTGAAAGGACATACAAAGGGTTTATATGCATCCGTGCTTGTATATTCAAGTTTGATATAAATGAAAAGCTAAAGTGGACCCTTCCCCACCGCTTGTATATTCAGATTGTATAAATACAATGTATATGCTCAATATGCAAGCCGATGTACAAGAAAAAGATACAAAGGGGGATGTACAAAGACCGGGCGTGAATGGAAATTTAAATTTTGAAAATTCTTTGTATGTTTGCTGCGATTGTATATTTGTGGTATACATTCCCGATATACAAGGGTTTAAGCATGCGATATACAAGGAAATTAGCGGGAAAGCAAAGTGATGGATTTTTGAATCCATTTTTAGAGCCCGATGCATGTCTATGGTCAACGATGGTTGACTCGGCCATTTTTAACGCTGTGTATGCATTTGGATGTGATTTTCATGGTTTCATAACCCGATTGCTATGTTTGCACATTTGGAACCTGATTTAATGTAATGTTTATCTTCTTGCTGGTTTATTAAATGACGATGCTTAAATCTTGTTTGTTTGTTGCAGGATGATGGAGCTATTTCGAAGTAGCTGAAGGTCACTAAGTTGCTGGCACAGTGGCGGTGTGCAGGTAGATATAAAGACGAAGCTTTAATGGCGAGGACATCCTAGGTGGTGGATCGGATCCCAAGGGGGTCGCGAATGCAGAGGGAGGAGTGAAGGCTTTCAATGCGAAGGAAAATTGCAGGTGGAAACATTATTGTTAGAGTGGCGCTCGGTATGGGTATGCTGCTCAGGTTTTGACAGGATTTGTTTTCCACTATCTAATGCTGCACTTGAGGTGCAGACCATTGATTAGCTAGGGTTTCTTGGGCACTATATTGGGGATACTCAGAGCCATATATTGAGCCCTTTTTATTGTGTAAAGGGGAAGGAGGTCAATCATAAAAAAAATCAGACCAGACCAGACCAATTTCACATAGGAGATCAAATTACTGAGACAAATGAGGACTGAATTGTTGAAATGTCAAGGTTCTTTCCTCAGATCATTGTAAATGTACTTGTGGCAGATCGGATCCCAAGGGGGTCGCGAATGCAGAGGGAGGAGTGAAGGCTTTCAATGTGAAGGAAAATTGCAGGTGGAAACATTATTGTTAGAGCGGTGCTCGGTATGGGTATGCTGCTCAGGTTTTGACGGGATTTGTTTTCCACCGTCTAATGCTGCACTTGAGGTGCAGACCATTGATTAGCTAGGGTTTCTTGGGCACTATATTGGGGATACTCAGAGCCATATATTGAGCCCTTTTTATTGTGTAAAGGGGAAGGAGGTCAATCATAAAAAAAATCAGACCAGACCAGACCAATTTCACATAGGAGATCAAATTACTGAGACTAATGAGAACTGAATTGTTGAAATGTCAAGGTTCTTTCCTCAGATCATTGTAAATGTACTTGTTCTTAAGCATACTGAATGGAGATGAAGCTTCAAATTACATCCTGATTGTAAACTTTATGTAATCTTCAAGTTGATTTTTGGACATGTAATGGTGAATCCTGTATTCAACTGGAAGCACTTTCATTTTATTGCATGTTGTTGTCAACTTTTCCTTTGAAGATTTGCACTGGATCATATGGATTTGTGGAATGTCCTGGTGAAGTAGGATTCTAGTTTTCTTCTCTTCATTGATGTATGGGAACATGTATGTGGATCAGTGATTTCAGTCAAGTAATTTTAGGAATCTCATTCTCTAACCCTTTTTCTCATTTTAATTTCATAGAAATCACTTCCATAACTGCAAACCATGATAAATAATAAGTAGAATAGATAAATATGTTGACGTCTTGTAGATAGCTGAAAATCATTAGCATATTTGAGCCAAATGCATGTAGTGTTGAAAATATCATGCAAAGAATTACAAATAATGGTAGAACTCATGCATATATCAACTTAGACACATTATTTGAACAAATATACTGTGTAGAGTAACCTCTTTGTATAGCATATTTGCAAGAAATAGAATCTACTGATCTACATAAGGCCCCAAAATAGAAAATAGCAACACACATCAACCACTGAGTAACGTCAGTAGATTATGAAATAATCAACGGAGACTTGGGATCATGAATTCTTTGAATTCATCGTATCTTTCAAGATAAATAAGGGTTGTTGTGTAACTTTTATTTGTGTGTTTGTGTGTGACTAACATCACCATCAATAGAAACTAGTGCTAGAAGGAGAGCCCAACAAGGAATCTATGGATTTATGCAAACATTGCTTAAATATCCCACCAGTTTCAAATTTTGACCATAAATACAGCCTTGGCTAAGGAGTTTCAATTGATCTTTATAGTAAACTAGCCAATTTTCCTTAAAAATTTGAGAAATCATGGCTTTCAGGCCAAATACCAGGTCTAGATCTGGTGGACTCTTTGAAGAATTACCTGTTAGGGGATTTAGACCTAGAACTGTAGACATTCATCACTCTCCTGATCCTAGTGCATCCGAAGCTTCACCAGAGCATGGTCCTGTAACTCCTATTGGCTTACAAATACCTACAGGACCACCTGTCATGCCTTAGGTCCAACCTCAACTTGTCATACTTCAGGTCCAACCTCCACTGGTTGCAATGTCATTCTTTACAACAGAGTAACCTCTGACTTTCAATGCATATCATGCTTTGCCTAAGAATCCTGATAAAATTTTTCCTAAGTATCATCCATATCAGGATACTGATGACCATGTCAGAACGTTCAAGGAAACTTGTTGTAGGGCTAGAATTGAGCATGAAGATGTGGTATGTAGGTTATTCCCATTTTCCTTAGGGGAAGAGGCATATAACTGGTATATCAGTCTTGGTCAGGGTTCGGTCGGTTCATGGGATGCCTTGGAAAAGGATTTCAAGGATAGGTTCAAGGCACCTATAGATCCTTCAATGAACTATCATTTATTTGCCACAATCAAGAGATTTGAAGGGGAACCTATTACTAATTTCAATGCAAGGTTCTAGAAGATACTATCTAAGCTAGTTGCTCCCTATGTTGTAACAGATGAAGCTGCTAGGAGTGTTTATCACTTAGCCTTAGATCCCTTGACTTCCATGTTTATCAGGAGAGCACATCCTTGTGTAACAACTTTGGTGGAAGCTTTTGAAGAAGCTATCAAGGTCAGCCAACAATTAGCTCCTGCTCCCACACCAAATATCACCTTCCCTACACTTCACGGTTATCCTACATATCCTGTTCACCAACAGACCAATGAAGCCATGATACCTTCAGCTGTGATGCCAGCCCCCTTGCAGATACCTCCACTCAGTATCATGCCACCGCCAAATGGTAATGGCCAGATGTTACAATATCCAGGACAAACACAAGTACCTCAAGTTGTGGAACAATCCAACAATAACAATGGATCTTCTTTTTTTAAGCCTCAGATAGAGGGTGTAGTGGCCAAGGTTTAGGAAGAGAAAGAAGAAATCAAAGAAATATCAACACAGTTAAGGAAACTTACTAGTGAGGTCACTCATCTGAGGAATCAGAACTTCTATTCTCAGCCTAATCAGAACAGAGGTTATGCCAATGACAGACCTAATTATCCTGATAGGGGGTACAACAATAATTACAACAACAATAATGGCAACAATAATCCTCCTAGACAGCCTAGAGTGTGGAACGCTAGGCCAGATAATGGTTCCTTGCCATCACCCCTAGACAACCAGCCTCCTAGTAAACCTAAACAGACCACTAGAGTAAACCTTGCAAAGGCAACACTTACAAACTGGTGTAGGTTACATAACACCAATGCTCATGCAGAGCTAGACTGTCCTCAATTCAGGATTACTGCCAGTATTCTCCAAGTTGAAGTGTCCAATACTTCAGGAAATCCACCTTATGCAGAAGGAAATGAAATTGTCCCCTGTGAATATGATTCTGCCTTAGTGCTAGAAAGCTTCATGCATCATCCTTATCAGTAGACAATTTCATCTCATTAGGATTACACCTCAACATGTGAGGAATCAGCCATGGCTTTTGAATCTAACTATGTTTTTCCCTTTGAGGATGAGAATGAGCCATCAATTGAGCATGAGGAGGTAAATTCTTATCAACAGCAACCTTAGGGTAGGTATAATTACAACTTGAGGAATAACTCAAACAGATCTGTTGATCCTTTGACCACATCCTTGCCTCCAGACAATTTTAACACTCCACCTGATCATAAGGCAAGTAATAACCCTGGATTGGTGCAGGAGCACCTACCTGACATCTGGCCTCCATGAGGCAGTTAGTTAGTTTAAGTCTTGTTAATGTTTCCAAGAAGGTCTTATAAGACCAATGCATGTAATAAGGTCATGTTGACCATACTTTACTATTTTTAGATAGTTTGTTTGGACAGCTGTTTAGGTTGTTAGTTCGGTTGGATCCTCCCAGCCGCTTGGAAGCTCCTAGCCGCTGGGAATCAAGTGGTAGTACTCACAGGAAATCCTATTTATGCATGAGGATCGGTTGGTTTTAGATCATCGATCAGACTTTGCAGGGAGTGAGACAGAGAGAGGAGAGACAGAGTATTGTAATTGCATCTTTTGAAATCAATAAAGAGATCCTGTTTGTGTTCATTCTCTGTTGAATTCCATTGTTTAATCGTGTGGCTATTCTGGTGGTTTCATGGATTCGCTGATCCATTCCACCGGTTGATTCGTCGAATCGGTGGAATGGCTATGTACAGTAGTTTAGGATTTAGTTTGCATTTTCTGTTTGTTCATGTGCATGTTTGCAGGATCGCAGTCGAGAGGTGTTGAGAACCCTAGCATGGGTATGTGCTAGGTCGTGCTGGTTGTTAGAGTCTGGAAAGTTGTCCAGGAAGCGGATCGGGTCACCCCAGGAGGTTCGGCAGATTGAAAATTCGCTAAGGTTGGAAAATCCATCGCAACGGCATCATCAGGATATTTCTGTGTATATCCTGCGGTTACTTCAGGCATCATCCGAGTAGATGGAGGTGAACATGATGCAGTAGTTTGCATAAGGTGAATGTGCATTGGGGTGATCATCATCAGGTGTTGCCGAGGAGGAGCGTATCGGCATAAGGTAGAAGATCGGGTTGATAAAACCATCGCGGGTCGATAATGTTATGTTTGGCCGACAGCAGGATATTGGAGGAGCTGCATGTGACGTCATCGTCATCAGGATAATCGTCATCAGGATATCGGGGTGACGTAAGCATCGAAGGAAAGGTGCGTGAAGTGTTGTCATCAGGATATATGGAGGGAACCGGATATTTTATATCCTGCTGATGAAGATGATGTCGAACATCATGGTGCTGCAGAAAGCGTTTAGCGGTAAGATGAACAGTGAACATCAGGAGGATGTTTGCGCTTGCCGAATATGATGATGCTGCCGATAGCCGAATATGATGATGCTGCTGATGGGTTGTAGACATTCAGCTGTATGTCAAGGTTTTAGTGTGGATGCCTCTGCATCATAGTGGTATCAGAGCTCAGCAAAAGGTCTGGGCTGTTGTGTGTTGATTCTGTCACCGAAAGGATAGAGGTAGAGGAGTGAGAGGTTGACAAAATGCCTCCAAAAGGTAATGGTACTGCAAGGGAATTGCAGGAGATGAAGGAAAAACATGCCAGAGAGATGAGGAAGATGAAGGAGCTTGCTGAAGCACTTCAAGCCAGGCTTGTAGCCCTGGAAAAGAACAAAAAGAGGGAAGTGGACGATAGTGAATCAGAAGAAGATGAAGATGCTGTTGAAGAGTATGAAGAGGTAGCTGAAGATCTGGATGCTGAAGACCAGAGATTTGCAAAATTGTTAAAGGCAGTGCAGAGTGATAAACCTAAGGTAAAGGTTGATGTTTCCAAGTATAATGGAAGTTTGAATGAAGATGAGTTACTGGATTGGATTGCTACACTTGATAATCACTTTGAATGTGAAGATGTTGCTGAGGATCAGAAGGTAAAGATTGCAAAGACCAAGTTAGGAGGTCATGCTTTGCTATGGTGGGATTATGTACAATCCGAGAGAAGGAAACAAGGAAGGTCAAAGATCACTTCATGGGATAAAATGGTAGCAAGGATCAAAGGTAAATTCTTGCCCAAGGATTATGAAATTCAGATGTTTAAGAAGCTGCAATTTTTAAGGTAGAAGGAAATGGATGTGAAGGCATATACTGAGGAGTTTTATAAGTTGATTATGAGATCTGGTCATCATGAGAATGAGGTAGAAAAGGTAGCTAGGTACTTGGCTGGCTTAAGATTGAACATACAGGATGAGTTAGTTTTAGCTAACCCTAAGAGTGTTGAGGATTGTTATCAAATGGCAATCAGGATTGAAGAAAAGGTGAATAGAAGACAAGATAAGTCCATGAGAGGAAGAGGAAACAATATGAGGGGAAGAGGATCAGCCCCTACAACAAGGCAAACCAATGAGGGTCAAGAAGACACTGGTAAAGGACAGGGACAGTCTGATTTCAGAGGTGGATGGAAAGGTAATAGAGGCAGATTTGGAAGTGGTAGAGGTTCTACTACATTTTCAGGAAAGTGTTACACCTGTGGTGAGTTTGGTCATCCATTTTTCAAATGTCCAGAAAACAAGGGTTCATCATCCAGAGATGATAGAACGAATGACAAGAGAGTACAACTTGTGCAAGAAGAGAAAGTAGAGCAAAGTGTATAAATTTTAAACACTTATCAAGATAGAGTTCCTGACAATTATGGATATCCTGAGGAGGGAGAAGCATTGATGCTAAGGAAAACTAGTTTGCAGACATCAAAGGATATGATGCAAAGAAGAGCTCTTTTCAAGACCACATGCAAGAGCAAAGGTAAAGTATGTAAGGTTGTCATTGATACTGGTTCAACAGACAACATGGTATCTCAGGAAATGGTGGATAAACTGAATTTGGAAAGGATTCCACACCAACACCCTTACAAGGCATCTTGGGTGAGTGATAGTCAATCACTTTTTGTCTATGAACAGGCATATGTGGATTTTCAGATTGGAGCATATCAGGATAGAGTTTTGTGTGACATTTTGCCCATGGAATGTTGTCACCTACTGTTGGGTAGGCCATGGCAATTTGATAGAAGGGTACTGTATGATGGGTATGCTAATACCTACACCATCAAGAAAGATGGGAAGACTATTAGGTTGATGCCATTGCAGGAAGATGCTGCAGCACAGGGGGCAGCCAAAATCATTTTAGTGGGAAAGAAGGAGTTTGTGTAGATGCCTATAGGAGCAGGCATAAAGGTAGTTGCAGACACTGCAGGGAAAGGAGTTGTTAAGGACAACAGTTTGAAGACAGTTTCAGTTTTGACTGACAGAGGTCAGCAGCAGGTTCAGAAACAGGTTTACAAACAGCAACCAGTTGAGAGGGGTGACAAGGATGTTGTCATAGTTGGGACTATTGTTTGTCCTATAAGAGTTGAAAGGAAGATAGGATTGAACATTTCAGAAGTTCAAGAGGTAGGTATTCAGACAGAGGTTCTGGTAAGACAACTTGACAAACACAAGGTATGTGAGAGAAGGGCCTACATTGACAGGCATGAGGATTTACTTGCAAGAAAACAAGTTACAGTTCAGAAGTCTTGGAGCAGCCGAGAGCTAGCAGACGACAAAGCTGGAACAGGTCAAGACACTACAAAGGCAAAGTGTAAAGGTGGAGGACTTCCACAACCTAACTCATGGGACATGAGTTCTTTTCTGTTGGGGAGTATGGTGCAGGAGCACCTACCTGACATCTGGCCTCCATGAGGCAGTTAGTTAGTTTAAGTCTTGTTAATGTTTCCAAGAAGGTCTTATAAGACCAATGCATGTAATAAGGTCATGTTGACCATACTTTACTATTTTTAGATAGTTTGTTTGGACAGCTGTTTAGGTTGTTAGTTCGGTTGGATCCTCCCAGCCGCTTGGAAGCTCCTAGCCGCTGGGAATCGAGTGGTAGTACTCGCAGAAAATCCTATTTATGCATGAGGATCGGTTGGTTTTAGATCATCGATCAGACTTTGCAGGGAGTGAGACAGAGAGAGGAGAGACAGAGTATTGTAATTGCATCTTTTGAAATCAATAAAGAGATCCTGTTTGTGTTCATTCTCTGTTGAATTCCATTGTTTAATCGTGTGGCTGTTCTGGTGGTTTCATGGATTCGATGATCCATTCCACCGGTTGATTCGTCGAATCGGTGGAATGGCTATGTACAGTAGTTTAGGATTTAGTTTGCATTTTCTGTTTGTTCATGTGCATGTTTGCAGGATCGCAGTCGAGAGGTGTTGAGAACCCTAGCATGGGTATGTGCTAGGTCGTGCTGGTTGTTAGAGTCTGGAAAGTTGTCCAAGAAGCGGATCGGGTCACCCCAGGAGGTTCGACGGATTGAAAATTCGCTAAGGTTGGAAAATCCATCGCAACGGCATCATCAGGATATTTCTGTGTATATCCTGCGGTTACTTCGGGCATCATCCGAGTAGATGGAAGTGAACATGATGCAGTAGTTTGCATAAGGTGAATGTGCATTGGGGTGATCATCATCAGGTGTTGCCGAGGAGGAGCGTATCGGCATAAGGTAGAAGATCGGGTTGATAAAACCATCATGGGCTGATAATGTTATGTTTGGCCGACAGCAGGATATTGGAGGAGCTGCATGTGACATCATCGTCATCAGGATAATCGTCATCAGGATATCGGGGTGACATAAGCATCGAAGGAAAGGTGCGTGAAGTGTCGTCATCAGGATATATGGAGGGAACCGGATATTTTATATCCTGCTGATGAAGATGATGTCGAACATCATGGTGCTGCAGAAAGCGTTTGGCGGTAAGATGAACAGTGAACATCAGGAGGATGTTTGCGCTTGCCGAATATGATGATGCTGCCGATAGCCGAATATGATGATGCTGCTGACAGGCGAAAGGTCGAAGGTTTGTCTGCAGGAGGATATCGGTCGGCAGAGAAAATATGATGATGCTGACAGTGTTAAGGGAAATATGATGATGATGATGATGATGGGTTGTAGACATTCATGCTGTATGTCAAGGTTTTAGTGTGGATGCCTCTGCATCATGGATTCCCCAAGGTTAATACTCAATATCTAGCACCACAGAATACAGCACCAAAAGATGGTAACCTACCTCCTAAGTCTGACAAATTAGTTGCATATCTGACTAATGAAATGAAAAAGATCAAAATCAGCCTGCCATTGTTAGAGTTGCTTAAAACCCTTGCTATCAGGAAAGCTTTCATGAAATCATTGGATGATCCTTCTCAAAAGGAAGATAGTCATATCTCAGGTCAGTTTGGAAATAAAGATCATGCTGCTAGGGATGTTAATGTTAAACATAAAACCTCAGGTACTGTTCAAGCTGCAAAGACTTCCCACATGACCCTATACAAAGACAAGAGTGAGTCACCTCCTTTCCTCCTTACCATAAGGATGTTTGGTAAAAATTTGCACAACTGCTTAGTAGACTCAGGAGCATCTACCAATGTAATGCCCCTATCCATATGCAATGCTTTAGGGTTACATCTTGCTAAATCATTAAAGAAAGTAACACAACTGGACAAAACAGAGGTGAGTGTGGTAGGAGAACTGACTCACATTCACATGCAGTTAGCATCAGATCCCAGAAATCAGTACTATATCGATATCCAGGTAGTTGATATACTTGATACATATGGGATGTTACTCAGCAGAGACTAGTCAAAAACCCTTAATAGATACATGTCAACTGATTTCAGAAATATGTGGTTGCCCTGGAGAGGGATACCAAATCAAATAAGGATAGATGTTGAACCTCTCATGAAACACATGATCACTAAATATAACAAAACCAATGAAATCATGTATGTGGATGTAGAACCCAGAGTTTACTCCATCAGACCCCAGACTGTCAGCATAGAGGAGATCTTGATGCTTGACATTCATAATCATGACGATGACCCTCAAGATGATAAAATAATTGCAGAATCTAATTATAATCCTAAAAATAAAATAGAACTAGATCATTTCAAGAATTTTGAGATGCATTTGTTTAAAGAGGTGCAACGATGTCAATTGTTAAATGTGCCTGTTCATGATATTCTAATTGATGTATGGTGCAGGTTGCATGATGAAGCTCATTCTGAAAAGACTTGTGATGCCTGTTTAGACATGTTGGAGTTGGAACAAGCATACAATGAGGCATCTTCTTCATCATCCATGGTGAGTTCTGCAGATAGTGACAATGAAACTAATTTTTGTTTGTCTTCTACAGGAATAGGAGGATGCACATATAAAGAAGAAATTTCTATTCAGATAACAGAAGAGATACTAGTATGCAACAAGAGTAATGCTAAGAAAAAGAAGAAAATCACCCCAGGGAGTGATTGTTTAGTGGAATCAGATTATGAGTTATTTGATGAAGATAGGGGCAGTAATCTATCCAAATTTGAAGAGTTTTTATCAAAAGAAATCCAAAACGTGACACAGCAGCAAAGACCTCCACAGGATGTCCTGATTGAAAACTGGTGCAGGTTACATGAAGCACCTCATTCAAAAACTGCTTGTTCATTGTGTCTACATATTTTGAAAAGGCAGATGTTGCCTAGTCTAGAGGATGTTCCTTCTGATGGTAAGAGAAAAAAGAAATATCAGCTTCACATAAGGCTGATAAGGTGAAGTCTGAGAAAGATGAGATACCGAAATTAAAGTGGATATCAAATGGTGTAGCTGCCAGAGCTAAAAGGAAGAAAGAAGGCCTAGGCAAGCTTTTAGATGAAGATAAGCCATGGATCCTCAGGTTTGATGGATCCAAGTCAAAACAAGGGGCTAGAGTAGGAATAGATCTCATTGATCCATCTGGAAAATCCTACTTAGCAACATACAGGTTGCAGTTCCCATGTACAAACAATGTGACGGATATGAAGCTCTAATTCATGGGATACTATTTGCACTTGGAAAGAAGGTGAAAATTCTGCATGTCTATGGAGACTCAGAATTGGTTGTGAGATAGGTAAGAGGTATATACTCTTGAAATTATAGGAAGCTATCCAATTACAGACATAGGGTATGGGACCTGATAGAAGATTTTAATTCATTCAATATCACCCATGTACCCAGAGAACAAAATCCTAGGGCAGATGCTTTGGCCCAAGCTGCCAGTACTTTGGAACCTCTGTCCATATCTGGTTTAAAAAGATTCTCAGTTGAATTAGTATCAATACCTTCTGTACTGGATAATGTAACTAATCTTCAAGTATTTGATGATGATCAACATATATTGGACTTCATTTCCAGTAGAGATGTTTTTGAAGCACAGATCATAGATGAAATAAATATGGAAGATCATATCTGGGAAGAAGAAGAAATCCTAGAGTTTCCTAGTAATAGGATTCCTAAGGGAATGATAGAGCTAGAAAGAGCATTTGATCTAGACAACATGCTAACGTAGAAGGATCTTCCAGAGGCCGTTGGAGGACAATACTCATAGGTTAATATTGGACAAAATGATGAAAAAAGAAACGTTTTGATTGGGAAGGTCTGTACAAAAGAGGAGTTGGAAGGAATAACCTGAACTCTGAAAGATTATATCCATGTCATTGCCTAGACTTCTGATGAGCTAAAAACTTACGACACATCAGTCATCACTCATACTATACCTTTGAAGCTAGACACCAAGCCTTTTAGGCAAAAGCAAAGACCTGTCAATGCTTTACTGGAGCCCATTATTTTTGAAGAGGTTAAAAGGCTGCTTGATGCCAGGATCATATTTCCTATGAGACATTCCACGTGGATGAACAACCTGGTCCCATTAAGGCAAAAGAATGGTGACATCAGATTGTGTGTGGACTTCAGGAACTTAAACAGAGCTTCTAAAAAGGATAATTATCCTTTACCTTCTCTGGATGAAGTCCTGCAAATTGTGAATGGTGCCAAGATGATGTCATTCTTGGACAGTTTCTCAGGTTACAACCAGGCAATGGTGGACAAAATAGACAGATTGAAAACCACATTCACCACAAAGTGGGGGATATTCGCCTACAGGTGCATGCCGTTTGGGTTAATAAACGCTAGAGCAACATTTCAGTGAGCAATGGACATAGCCTTCAGAGGATTGATTGGTAAATGCATAGTCATATACATGGATGACTTAACTATTTTATCTAAAGATAGAGGAAACCATGTAGAGGATTTGAGAAAGGTGATGAAGAAGTGTGAACAATACAGGATATCCCTAAACCCTAAGAAGTGCATATTTGGGGTAACCACAGGGACATTACTAGGCCACCTGATAACAGAAAATGGGGTCATCATTGACCCTGACAGAGTGGAGTCCATCATGAAGATACAGCTTCCTAGAAGCAAGAAGGAGCTCAAATCTTACTTTGATAAGATTAATTTTGTTAGGAAATTTATTACTGGCTTTGTGGAAATTATCAGACCCTTGAACGCCATGCTCAAGAAGGACGCTAAAATTGAATGGACACCTAAAGCTAGAGCAGCTTTTGAAGATATTAAAAAGGCCATATCAGATGCTCCAGTTCTGATCAGTCCAGATTATACCAAGGGCTTTTACATTTACTCATTTGCTTCAGAGCATACTTCTGCAGCAGTGTTGACACAGAGAAATGAAGAAAAAGAGGAAAAACCTATAGCCTTCATGAGCTACCCTTTTAGAGATGTAGAACTCAGATACATGGACGTTGAAAGACAAGCACTTGCTCTGGTTCGAGTAGTCAAGAAATTTAGGCATTACATTCTGAGAAGTAAAGTGATTTTTGTAGTACCTGATGCAACAATAAAGATGTTATTAATACAAAGAAAACTAGGTGAGAAAAGAGCTAAATGGATCACTATCCTCCAAGAGTATGATATGGACATTACACCCATGAAGTTAGTGAGAGACAAGCATTGAGCCAGATGATATCAAAGATCGATCCTAATATCATGAGCCAGTAGTATGTTGTGAATGCAAAGGAAGATGGAGAATGGTACTCAGACATCAGACACATCCTGATTACTGGAAGATGTCCTTCAAGATTGTAGGCCTCATAGAGGAAAGCCTTGAAGATAAGGTCATAGAAATACATGATAAAAGGAGGAGTCCTTTTCAAGAAAAACTATGAGGGGATATACTTAAGGTGCTTGGAAAGATCAGAAGCAGATGAGGTGCTAGCAGAATTGCATGATAAGTTTGGGACTGCACATGGATCATCCTTAGCCACCACTCATGCTATCCTCAAGGCAGGGTATTATTGGCCCACAATTTTTAAAGATACTATTGAACACATCAAATGTTGTCATATGTGTCAAGTTAATGTAAACAGAGAAAGATATGCTACTCAACCTTTGTAGCCAGTGATGGAGATGCGCCCATTTTCTCAATAGGGAATGGATTTCATAGGACCCATCAATCCTCCATCATCTTTAGGCCACAGGTATGTTTTAACTATTACTGACTATTGTACCAGGTGGACTGAAGCTGTCAGCAGTAAGACATGTAATGTTGAGGATGTCATCAGGTTTTTGGAAAGCAATATAGTAACCAAGTATGGAGTTCCATATGCTTTAGTATGTGATAATGGGTCTGCTTTCACTTCAATTAAACTATCAGGTTGGGCTTTTGATTATGGGATCATCTTGAAATTCTCTTCAAATTACTATCCCCAAGGGAATGGATTAGCAGAATCCACAAACAAGAACCTATTGAACATCATCAAAAAGTTGATAGAAAAGAACCCAAGGGAGTGGAGAACCTTATTGAAATATGCCTTGTGGGTAGATAGAACCAAGAATAAGGCTGCATTAGGAAATTCACCTTTTCACTTAGTATATGGGGTAGGTCCTATCCTCCCTATTAACTTGAGGATTCCTACGGTGCAGTTTGCACAAGAACACCTAGGCATAGATAATAAATAAGAAGTTAGGTTGCTGCAGTTGATGCACCTAGAAGAAAAAAGGAGTGAAGCAATTGACCAATTTGCTAAACATTAGACTATTGTCAAGCACTGGTTTGACAAAGAGCCAGAATTAAGGCTTTCAGGATCTCAGATTTAGTCCTGATGTGGGACAAAGCACATGAAAGGAAAGGTGATCATGGTAAGTTTGATAAGCTCTAGATAGGTCCCTTTCAAGTGTCTAAAATTTTAGGAGACAAACCTACAGGCTAAAGACCTTGACCGGTGAGTATGTTCCATTACCAGTTAATGGACAGTTTCTCAAACACTATTTTCAAGCCTAAAGTAGTGCCATGATAGTCATGTGTATCATAGTGTACATTTCTTGTATAGTTGTTTGTATAGTATGTTTTGTTCTATTTGTTTGCTTTGTTACCTTGGCGGGGATCTTTATTTTGATTTAGACTATGAAGGAGCAGACTAACAACCACTGAAAACAATGAAAATTTCAGATCATTCAAGTTAATTATTTGAAATTTGTGCATAACTTGTTGTGACTGTCATGAATGTAGAGAGTCGTTTGAATTGTGAAATTTTGTATTCAATAAGAATGGGTTGAGTATTCAATGAATGTTTCTCACAATGACACCTAAAATCCTTGGGTTTGTTGAACATACCAGTGTAGATATTAGGTGAAAAATCAGAGGTCAACCTTGCTACCATTACAATTCTCAGCTTAATTTCAGCAAGTGACCACTCCTTGCATCATGAAGTTACAAATGTAATATCTTATGAAATATCTATCAAAATATAAAATAATAAAATAATAAAATGGATTTTACTGAAAATCTAGATTAAGCCATCTAAGTAACTCTACCGGGCTATAGACGCTCGCTGGCAGTGGGGCTCTACTTAGGAGAATTATAACAATAACCTTGCTGGGGCTATGGATGCCTGCTGGCAACAAGGCTCTATCTGGATGGCTATGAGGGAATGACCTCAACTACATAGTCTAATATTAGTTACTGGTTTGTTCAACTGATCTTCAAGATGAGGATTATTAATCACGTGCACCCACTTAAACTGAAATTGAAAAATTCATGCACCTTATTGAATACATTGAGTCTCAAGTTAAATGATGATTTGTAGAAAAGATAGTTGGAAATTATGAATTTATTTCATTCAGTTTCCTTTAATGGTTTTGATTTTTGTTTGTTTTGTTTAGTTGCTAGTTGTTGTGGCATTCACAACACGCCTGATTTTACTCCTTAGCAAAATGAGAACCCCTACTGTGGCTTTTTGCTTTTTGCTTGTGTGTGTTGTTCTTCTTGGTGGTAAAGGGAAAAAGGGAGTGAAAATTACAAACCTTGTTAAAAACAATGAAAAAATTGCATTAAGTGCCCAAGCAGAGTACAGGTGAATTACTTGTCAAAAATGAATAGGGGTTGCTTTTTGAACCATCTTAAAATTCCTTGTATTTTGCAAGTAATGAGTGTTTTGGTAAAATGTACATTCGGGTTTGTATGTTGCATATACAAGGCCCTTTACAAATCGGGTTGCATATACAATGGTCTTTGTATGTTAAGTCGTTGTATGTTGCACATGAAAAGTGTTTTGTATATCGGGTTTATATACAAAGTTGTCTGTATGCTTTTACTTGTATGCATTTGTTAATGTTCTATTTGTACATATAGGTTGGACCCGACGTAGTTATGAGTTGAAGTGAATGTTTGGTTAAAATCTGCGGGATGCATCTTATGTTTGTATGTGTCTTACATACATTTGTTATATACATTGCCAATATGTAGGCCGCAAACCCAAAAAGTTTGTGAAACAGAGTTAAATTGTTGTATGTATGCGGGCTTGTATGTTTCGGTGACATACAAGCCAATATGCATTACGATTTATACATTGCGCGGACCCAAGGGGTTATTAAAGTTGGTTAAGTCATTGTATGTTTTACGCAATGTATATGTATAACATACATTGCAATGTGCATTGGTTACATACAAGCGTCAGAACTGAAAAGTTATCAAATAGAGTTAAAGGCTTGTACATTCTGCATTTTGTATGTATGTGAAACATACATTGTAAGATGCATACAAGCCGAAATTCAAATGAAATTTAAATCCAATTTATACAATGTATCAAAACCCAAATGTATATTGAGAGATACATTGCATAACATACATTGCTTTATGCATGTAGGCTAGAATTCAAAGGAGATTAGAATATGATATAAAGCATGCATCATGTCCGATTGTATATCAAAAGATGCATTGTGTTTTTATACATCACGGATTTGATAGGTAAATAGACTACGGTCCATAAAGGGGTTAAAGTCTGAAAGGACATACAAAGGGTTTGTATGCATCTGCGCTTGTATATTCAATTTTGATAGAAAAAAAAAAGTAAAGTGGACCCCCCCACCGCTTGTATATTCGGATTGTATAAATACAATGTATATGCTCAATATGCAAGCTGATATACAAGCAAAAGATACAAAGCGGGATGTACAAAGACCAGATGCGAATGTAAATTTAAATTTTGAAAATTCTTTGTATGTTCGCTACGATTGTATATTTGTGGCATACATTTGCGATATACAAGGGTTTAAGCATGCGATATACAAGGAAATAGGCGAGAAAGCAAAGTGATGGATTTTTGAATCCATTTTTAGAGCCCGATGCATGTTTATGGTCAACGGTGGTTGACTCGGCCATTTTTAACGCTATGTATGCGTTTGGATGCACAATTTTCATGGTTTCATAACCTGATTGCTATGTTTGCACATTTGGAACCTGATTTAATGTAATGTTTATCTTCCTGCTAGTTTATTAAATGACGATGCTTAAATCTTGTTTGTTTGTTGCACAATGATGGAGCTATTTCGAAGTAGCTGAAGGTCACCGAGTTGCTAGCATAGTGGCGGCATGCAGGTAGATATAAAGACAGAGCTTTAATGGCGAGGACATCCTAGGCAGCAGATTGGATCCCAAGGGGGTCGCGAATGCAGAGGGAGGAGTGAAGGCTTTCAATGAGAAGGAAAATTGTAGGTGGAAACATTATTGTTAGAGTAGCGCTCGGTATGGGTATGTTGCTTAGGTTTTGGCAGGATTTGTTTTCCACCGTCTGATGCTACACTTGAGGTGCAGACCATTGATTAGCTA
The DNA here is from genome assembly GCA_027924645.1 of Cunninghamia lanceolata. Lineage (NCBI taxonomy): Eukaryota > Viridiplantae > Streptophyta > Pinopsida > Cupressales > Cupressaceae > Cunninghamia > Cunninghamia lanceolata. The sequence goes on from BSBN01000905.1 coordinate 3,186,887, forward strand.
GGGTTTCTTGGGCACTGTATTGGGGATACTCAGAGCCATATATTGAGCCCTTTTTACTGTGTAAAGGGGAAGGAGGTCAATCATAAAAAAAATCAGACCAGACTAGACCAATTTCACATAGGAGATCAGATTACTGAGACTAATGAGGACTGAATTGTTGAAATGTCAAGGTTCTTTCCTTAGATCATTGTAAATGTACTTGTTCTTAAGCATACTGAATGGAGATGAAGCTTCAGATTACATCCTGATTGTAAACTTTACGTAATCTTCAAGTTGATTTCTGGACATGTAATGGTGAATCATGTATTCAATTGGACGTGCTTTCATTTTATTGCATGTTGTTGTCAACTTTTCCTTTGAAGATTTGCATTGGATCATGTGGATTTGTGGAATGTCTTGGTGAAGTATGATTCTAGTTTTCTTCTCTTCATTGTTGTATGGGAACATGTATGTGGATCAGTGATCTCAGTCAAGTAATTTTAGGAATCTCATTCTCTAACCCTTTTTCTCATTTTAATTTCATAGAAATCACTTCCATAACTACAAACCATGATAAATAATAAGCAGAACAAATAAATATGCTGACGTCTCGTAGATAGCTGAAAATTATTAGCATATTTGAGCCAAATGCATGTAGTGTTGAAAATATCATGCAAAGAATTACAAATAATGGTAGAACTCATGCATATATCAACTTAGACACATTATTTGAACAAATATTCTATGTAGAGTAACCTCTCTGTATAGCATATTTGCAAGAAACAGAATCTACTGATCTACGTAAGGCCCCAAAATGGAAAACAACAACACACATCAACCACTGAGTAACGTTAGTAGATTCTAAACTAATCAATGAAGACTTGGGATCATGAATTCTTTGAATTCATCATATCTTTCAAGATAAATAAGGGTTGTTGTGTAACTTTTATTTGTGTGTTTGTGTGTGACTAACATCACCATCAACACCTATCTTCTAAAGTTCATTGATAAAGGTTGTGCTAACATGAAGACTCCTATTTTGATGAAAAGAACTATAATTGGTATGTAGATGATGAGAATAAGGTCTCTGATATGATGAATATTGTATTATTTATTTCCTGAGGAAAAAGATTGCTTTAGTCTTAAAAGAAAGTTTTAGGAAGTCTAGGCACTGAAGTAGCTCAGGAGAAGGCTCTGCATTTGAAGATATGGCCTTGCAGTGTGAAAGTTAGATAGAGAAAGGTGTGAAGAAGATATGTTCCTAATTTCAAAGATTAAACACTACCACAGAAGATTATAGAGCTTGTAGAGTGAGACAGAGGATCAAGATGGTTGCAGTCAGGATGTGTCAGAGAAGTGCTTCACATTTCTCTGATTTTGAAGATGTGATCCTACGGTTTGAAAGATAGTCAATTATAGATGAGAAGATGGTTATATTCAAGTTTTAGTTGATAAAATGCACCACTAAAATTCTACAATGTCAACAGAACAAAGACATATCATATTATTGTTTAGGGTTGTTTTGAGGAGAAAGCAAAAGCCACTACATTTCACCACAGTTTATCTTTATGCTTTGAAATATGGAGGATGAGTTTAGATATTTAGTATAATTGTTTATTTCAAGTTTCTAGTGTTGAAGTGCACTGCAATTGGTTTTTCAATGGTCTATCTCAAGACTATGTGTTCAGTGTTCGTGTGTGATACCAGGCTTAGTTTCTGATTGTTTGCACCAGAAAGAAATCATATATTTTAGAAGAAGGAATTCTTTAAAAAGTTTGTGGAAGTCTTATGATGCTTTTAAAGTAATCTCCATTGTGCTAATTGGTCTCTTTGGTACCGCTTTAGGTTTGGAGCTATTTTGTGGATGGTTAAGTGTTTGCTAGGTTGACTTCATGTGTTTTGATGATCCCGCCAGATGATTTGAAGTGTGCACCTTCTTGGAAGTATGTGTTAAGGTAGAATAAGTCTTGGTTATCACTTAGCTGGAACCACATTTGATATCTATATTAGTTTGAAGCCAACTTGGTGTGGCCATGCACGTTTCATGTATACATGTATCATCTTGGCCAACATGGGAGAAAGATTTTGTAATTTGCAGAAGGTATAAATGAAAGATCTTGTTTGAGGTGAAAAGTAAGAGTGTGTGAGAATGTGCAAAGATGTGCAAATAAATGTGAGTATGTTTGTGAAGGTGTGTTGAAGGTAGCAATGCTCACTGTGCAAAGAAAGTGAAGTTCTGTGACAAAGTGAAGTGTGTGGATGTTGAGATGTTTTGTTCTTTAAGATCTAATCAGAGGTTGTAGCCTCATTCTGTAAGTGTTGTTATATTGTATTTCAGGGATTTGCATCTTCCTTTGTGTTATAGCCCATAAATAATATTGTAATCTTGTTTTTACTTGTGATGCTAGATTTGGACAATAGATCAAATCAACTTGCTCACTGTGGTTTTTCCCTTCTTGGGTTTTCCATGTAAATCTAGTGTCATGATTGTGTGCTCATGTGTTGTGCTTTAATTGGTTTAATTTGTTGATCTTATGATTAAGGAAGTTAGAAGTTTTGGTTGACCAAGTTAAATTGGAATGATTTTTGATATATACTAATTCACTCCCCCCTCTCAGTATATCCTTGTGTTCTTACAATAGCAACCTGAGTGGAGTTGTAGTACTATGATTGAACCTAATTATGTGGTTGTAGTGTATAATTCTCTGTAAAGTCAACAATTGACACAATCGTATGAAGAGGAAATGTGTCCTTGCATAACTTGAATTGCAAGTCCAACTATCAAGCTCTCTGTGTATGCCTTGCATACTCATAAACTATCTTTTCTTGAAAAATAGGCATAAATATAGATACTGGTATTTCTTCACTAACCAATTCACACTTTTTTGCATTTTTACCATCTTTTAGATTGTATGCCATTGTCTTATATTTTCCAAAAGGTACTAATTCATTTCCAAATGCTTGTGCACTCTCCATGTGTACACAAGTTCTCAAATGTTGCAAACTACCGTAACTATAACATGTTCCATCCAAACATGATGTCTTATAAAACATTTGTCCATCTACCATTTCACAAAAAATGCTTGAAATGAAGTCTCTTTCCTATATAGGTGGATCCTCTATCATACATTCATGCAAAACATCATTAGTATGTAAAGATACACATATTTATCGATAAAAATTATAATGCATAGAAAATTCCATGTGAACTCTACAACAACAAGTTGTGCGTGTGTGATTTATCTTGACATAAAAAGGTTTTTCCATTTCAAAATACCTTTGACTAATTTGAATTTGAGGATAAGTAGCTACAAATTTGGAGAAAATTTGTGTTTGAGTCATATCTAAAAAATGTTTTGGATGTGGCTCACAGTTTTGACAACCAATTCTCCTTCTTACAACATCCCTTTTATTGGGAGATACTCTTGTTTTATTGGACCAAAACTCCTCAATTAGGGATTTAAAGGCTTCAACTATGGCTTTATCTTTCCATGGGAGTCTACTAGAAAATTCCCATAGGTCATTGTTATTCAAGTCCTCATTCCTTTCATACCTCCCAATGGTTTTCATCAAAGTTTTTCTATTTATCTTTAATACTTGACTTGTTTTTCTTCTTAGGCGAGATTTCTATGTTTGATTGCTCACAATAGTTGATGTAATGACACGTCATGTAGCATTACTATATTTGGTGCATGAGGTGGAACCAATGTTTTGATATGCATTGATTAGATTTCTTACAATAGATTTTTCACTATTAGCACTTGATGTTCTTAGGCCAAGAATCTTCATGATTGGCCTAAACTTTAGATTTTTCATCATCGCAATAAATAATTGACATCTTCTGATTTGACTTATGTTGTGAAAAAACATGTTCCATATCTTATTCACATTTCTTCTACAAGTGCATTCAAGAATCTTATCAATCATTGGTTTTAGAATATTCTCATGAATTCAAATCAAAAACTTAGAATTTTTATGTAAAATTCTAGGAGTTGTTCTCAATGGAAAACTTGATTCACAAGATAATATTTGATCACTAAACACTTGATCGATTGGTGTATCATCTACTACAACATTTGCAAATGCATCATAATTTTTAATTGGAGATTAAAATTTTCTACATTATTGAATTAAGATTACAAATATGACATACCTTCAAATTCTCCCACATTCGATTTCTTAATTGCATGAAGTTTTTTCATTCATTCCCTCTCTCTCTCTCTCTCTCTCTCTCTCTCTCTCTCTCTCTCTCTCTCTCTCTCTCTCTCTTCAATGCTTCATCATCCAATTCAATTGGCAAAGATGGTTCACCTTCATTTGTGAAGTTTAATTTCTTATTGTCACAAGTTGTCTCATTTGTTCTATTTTCTTTCCATTCTCAGCTTCACACTCCTACGGTGTTAGGGTTTTTTCTCATTTCCTTGGCATTGTATTGAAGTCTATATCACTCTAAAACAATGGTCAAAAAAAATAAAAAATATCTGATAATTTATCAAGTTATAATATAAAACATGCACAATTACATTATTTTTTGTCAATGTAAAACAAAAAACTAGTTAATTTATTCAATCTAGTGTTGCAATCCCTCAAAACATGAAAAAATGCTTTCCAATATCAAATTTGAATTTAAAACATGTAATTGGAATCTTTTGTATTGAAACAAGAACAAAAAGTGCATCAATTTTGTCAACCAATGATGGGAGAACCTCAAAATCATGAAAAGTCTCTTTTAATGTCAGAAACAATATAGGACAAGGAATAAAAAAGAGCATGTGCACTGAAAATCACATGGCATACCTTTTTTCAGGCTGTTAGACATCATTTTAACTAGTTCAAAATGTTCTCGCATTATAACATGAGCACATTCTAAACTAGCTAAAATTATATTTATCATCCTCTCTTCTATTGTTTCACAAACTCTTTCTCTCTCTCTAGCTATCTCTTTCTAACTCTCTCTATCTCTTTCTATCTATCCCTAAACCCTAACCCCTAAACCTTTATCTCCCTATCTCTATCATCCCTTTATCTCTCAATTCCCTAAATATTCCCACCCCGCACTTAGGGTAGGTCTAAGTTCTCTAAACCCCAACCCCTCACCTCTCTCTCTCTCTAAACTCCTAAACCCTAACCCCTAAACCTTAAACCCTAAAACATAAATAATGCCCCTATATCGTAAACCCTAACCCCTAGACCCTAAACCTCTATCTCCCTATCTCTCCCCTATCTCCCTATCTATCATTCCTCTACCTCTCAATCTCTCTCCCTATGTCTTTGGGCATCTCCCTAACTCTCTATCTCCCTATCTCTCCCCTCTATCTCCTCTATCTCTCCTTATCAGTCCTCTCTCTCTCTAAACCCTAAACCCAAGCAACCCTAAACTCTTAAACCCTAAATAATTCCCCTAAAACCTAAACCCTGACCCTAACCCATAAACCCTAAACCCATAAACTCTAAACCCTAAATAATGCCCCTAAACCCTAAACCTGAGTAACCCTAAACCTCTATCTCCCTATCTCTCCCTATCTCCCTATCTATAGCATCCCTCTACCTCTCAATCTCTCTCCCTATGTCTCTAGACAGCTCCCTCTCTCTCTCTAAACCCTAAACCCCTAAACCCCTAAACCCTAATAATGCCCCTAAACCCTAACCCCTAAACCTGAGAAACCCTAAACCTCTATATCCCTATCTCTCCCCTATCTCTCTATCTCTATCATCCCTCTACCTCACAATCTCTCTCCTTATGTCTCTGGACATCTCCCTCATCTCTATCTCCCTATCTCTCCTATATGTCTCCTCTATCTCTCCTATTAATTCTATCTCTAAACCCTAAACCCCTAACCCCTAAACCCTAAACATGAGAAACCCTAAATCCCTAAACCCTAAATAATGCCCCTAAACCCTAACCCCTAAACCTTAAACCCTAAACCTAAGAAACCCTAAACCTCTATCTCCCTATCTCTACCATCCCTCTACCTCTTAATCTCTCTTCCTATGTCTCTGGACATCTCCCTCACTCTCTATCTCCCTATATCTCCCCTCTATCTCCTCTCTCTCTTTATCTAGCTATCTCTCTAGCTATTTCTCTCTCTTTCTATCTCTCCCTATCTCTCCCAAAACCCAAAACTGGTGCAGTCACGGTAGGAGGGTTCACAGAATGAACTGTCCAGGCCATCCAACAAGAGTAAACATAATGGAAACAACTCAAAGATATGAAAAAAATGTAGATTCAATCATTCAGTATATCATATAATTTAAATACACTCTAGCTGACATTATGCGGGCTTACAACTAGGGCTCAAAGACCTGATTTTAGAATATCAAAATATGCACAAGATATAGCTTTGAAGCTCCTTTGTGCAAAATCTAAACTATCAACTATCACTATGTGAATCACTGCTTTCCTAGGGATCTATTACATCCTTATATATCATCTTCGGTACAAAAGATTCCTCCGTGTCGGCCAAGGAAGGTCACAAACTCCAATGACGAGTTATAACGTGTGTACATGGATAGATCAGACCTAATCATGTAGAACACCTACGCAAATGTATGGAATGATGTGCAGATCTTGGGGAAGGTTGGCCATGAACCAAAGATCCTTGAATGATGTGTCATTAGGCTCCACAAGTCAAGGAATGCTTCGCAAGTCTTCTCCTTTAGCTGATTATCAGAGACTGTCAGGATGCTCTATTCTAAGAAAATAGTTGATCTTCTAATAGCAATAACTTTCTGGTAACTGATCCAAATGCTCTAAATTCTAGATACAATGTAGAAGAATGAATCTAGATGCTAAGACCAGCTCTGCAAGATCTGAAATGTAGTTGCAGTAGAATACAGACCAAAATATAGAAACTGCTACTGATTGAACTACTTGAACTGAACTGGAAAATGAAAGGAAACAAACTAAACTGCAAACAAACTGAAATGCAAATATTTTTGGTTAATGCAAGATTGCTCTTGAACCAGGGATGCTCCTGCATCAAACATCTGGGGTTATTGAAAAAGTGAGTCCCTCACTTTGTCAGGGCTAAGGGAGAACCAAGATAGTCCACCTCAGCCTGAGAAATCCATGATGAATCTTCTTCCAGTCTGCCTTTCCACTTCACAAGATATTCTTTGTATTATCTTCCTCTGGTGATGTGTTTAATTCTTCTATCCAAGATGTCTTCAATCTGCTCTAGTGCTTGTTGTAGTAACTATTTCTTCAAGTCTTCTTCCATGTTGTCAACGAACTCTGCTTCATGATACTGATAGAGGTTTGCAATATAGAAAATAGGTGAAATACCCAATGTCTCCGGTAACTCCACTTTATATGCATTTCCTGAATCAAATTTCCTGAGTATCCTACAAGGTCCAAACTTCTTCATATTCAACTTGTTATATGTCCCAACTAGAAATCTTTCTTTTCTCAAGTATACCATCACTTCATCTCCCATTGCAAATTCTTTGTGTCTTCTCTTCTCATTTGCTTGCTCCTTATATTTGTTGTTCATATTCTCCAAATGCCTCTTCACCTGATTATGCACTGTCTTCATGTGATCTACAAATTCTTCTACTTATGTACTTCTCTTTTCTTCCAAACTGGTATCTCTTAATTCTGCAACTCCTCTAGGGTTCACTCTGGTAACAATCTCAAAATGTGTTCTTTTGGTACTCCTATTTACTAAATTATTGTATGCAAATTCTACTTGTGAAAGAATCAAGTCCCAACTTCCTACCTTTTCTCCAATCAAACATCTCAACAAGTTTCCCAAACTCCTATTCACTACTTGTGTCTATCCATCAGTTTGTGGATGAAATACTGAACTAAACTTCAAATCTGTCTTCTTCTTCCAAAGTGCTTTCCAAAAGTATCCAACAAACCTTGTATCTCTATCTAAAATAATACTCTTAGGTAATCCATGCAATCTCACAATTTCTTTGAAAAATAGGTCATCTACATGCACTGCATCAGTTGTCTTCTTACAAGGTATGAAATGAGCCATCTTTGAAAATCTGTCCACCACTACAAATATAGAATCATGTCCTCTCTATGTCTTAGGCAATCCCATCACAAAATCCATGCTTATGTCTCCCAAGGTCTCTCCGGTACTATCAAAGGTTTATACAATCCAGTGTTCTGACTACTCCCTTTTGCAACTTGACAAACTCTACAACTCTGCACAAATTTCCTAACATCCTTATGTATCTGAGGCCAAAAGTAGTTTTCACTCACCAAAGCCACTATCTTGTCAATCCCAAAATGTCCTACCAATCCACCACTATTTTAGGTAGGGTCTATCTCAAGTGGTCCCCCTAGGTCCTATTTTCCAAGACACTTAGGCGTTTTCTCATTAGGTTGTTGAAATATGATGTAAGATGTCCTAAATGCACACTAAAGACCCAGGAGCTAAACCTTATGAGGGAAAAGCCCCCGAGGGGACATTTTCCAACATTACATTTAGCCCCCACTTTAATGTATGTATAAACGCGAGGCCAATACATGCATTAAAGTACGGTCAACAAACACAGCAAACACACCAAGCACAAAGAAGACACACTAGACACATTGAAGATAATGACATGCACGCAAAACATAGAGAAGACAGTTACAGTCATGCAAAACATAGAGAATTCATTGAATAAATAGAAGACACATTAATGCATAGAAGACAGAAATGATTTTTTTTCTTTTCTTTTTCTCATATATATGAAATGCAGATGCAAGTATAGGAACCTCCCATAATACATGATGTACTCATTGCATAGGTCTTTATATGGGGCAACACACACGCAAAACCTCCCAAAATGTAGGATGCACTCATCGTGCAGGCTTTAGACTGCATATGGGGCAACAAATGTGCCAAACAAAGCAAGCATGTCAAACACACACTTTGAAGACACGGAGAAAACATGACAAACAAGTGATGGAGTGTTCCTATTTCTAGGTTCATGACCATCTCAAACACATTACAAGCACACACCGACAATTGGGCTTTGCCACAACAATCGCTGAAGACATGCTTAAGGGTTGAGTTAGTCACAAAACCACTCCTCGCCTCTCGATGAGAGCTTTTGAAAATGACAGGATGGTGCAATCTACTATGAGAAATACACCACCCCCACCTTTGCAAAGGGATTAAACTAAAAAAGGATATACGTGATATCCTGCCTCCGCAGAGGACTTAAATGATATATTGATTGATTGTAAACAGACTCAGAGTGCAGGATGTACTCATTGCATAAGTCTTTAAACTGCACCTGAGGACAAGCACATTGCTAACATCTACAACAGACAGCTTACCTTATATATGCCCTCAACTTAAGGTGGTTGATATCAGGTATCAATATCAAGCACATTAAGGTAGGAAGAATACACACAAGGGAACACAGTCTTTCACAAAGGTCGGAGGTGACATGTAATTTACGATCGCCAAATGTTCCCATTAACACATCCCTGTAAGAAACATGTTAGTGTCTACATAATCATGATAAACAACAACATCAATGCATATGATTAACCACCCAAAGAGCCAAGGTTGTACTATGAATTCAAAGTTTGTGGATAACCATGGGGCTATATCACGAAGATCTCTGAATCGAGTACCACTAAGGTAAGATTTAAAGACAAACAAAGTGTGTAGAGCATCAGTATTGTTAAGGTTTGTAAATGAGATAAAAACATCATCAACATCACTATGTGGAAAGCACGAGTGCTTCCACTAGCCAAGCGTCGGATAAGATATACAACCCCATCTTCATATTATGAACTAAGTCCAATTTTTTATTTCTCGCGAAAGGGATGCTAGGTTCGCATCAGTATAAATGTTTTTCATCATCCGCCTACTAGATAGAAACACTAGTGGAAGGTAAACAATAAATAAGAGAGGAGAAACAAATGTCTTAGGGACAGTCATGTAGGAGGGTGCCCCCAAGTCACCAACCACAATGCTATGTTCGTAAGACACAACACACAACAATGAAATTAGAGAAAGGCAATATAGAAGAATGATGATACAAATAGAAGGTCACAATAGAGGTAGTCTCCTGGTATCCTAGACCTTACAAGAGAATCAGGGGTCATCCCACGAGGCCTAAACAACACATAACACATCATGGGGGAAGCACATCATGAGAGAGATAAAGGGTTAGAAATACCTACCTATAGGGTCTTCGTGCTAAGTCTCATCATCAAGTAAATCATCGTCATCCTCCCACTCCCAAATGCTAGAGGAAAGTGGGACATAAGGTACCATAGCCCAATTCTTGTCTTTGTTATGATCATCTTTATTTGGTTCAATGTTTGGATCAATGTTTTCTTGTTGAGATGCAAGGTTTATGGTGTATTATTGTCTTCTTCTTCTTCTTTCTCTTGCTTTTCTATTCATTTTTGTTCTACAACTTATCTCTTGTAAGATAGGGTTTTGCTCTTTCATGTGTTTTTGCGTTCTCAAAGAAGAAGCACCGGGATCAAATCTCATTTGTATAGGTGGCATATTTTGTTGTTGACAATTACCTCCCAATCCTTGTAAGGATGATGGGGGAGGAACCTCAACATAGGGACCTTGTCTTTTCAGTCTATGGTTCTCTTCAAATGCGGGTTGCTTGTCTTTTGTTATTTCTTGTGTAGAAGGATCGGCCATTGGACGTAACAATTTTGCTTTGTAATTTCTATAGCTCAAGAAGTTAAAGTATGTTCATGGTTCAGGTTTCTCTTCAGATTTGTCCCAAAAGTAATCTAGTGTGCAATGTTTTCTTTCAACCAAAGGTTTATATTTATTTCAGGGGATGGTAATCACATGTCCCTCAAAAGGAAATTTTAGACAATTATGAATTGTTGAAGGGACAGATTTCATTTCCTTTAACCAAGGGTGTCCCAATTTAATACGAAAGTGGTTAGAAATGGGGACAACATCAAACCATTGTTCTACATGTTTTTCAAATACAATTACCAACAATGATATCTTACCCAAAGGTTTTACAAAGGTTCCCTTATGTATTTTAATCATCATGTCTAAAGGGTCATAAGATCCTTGCATCAAATTATGTAAATAGAGGAATTCTTCCATGGAAACATTAGTCATGCAATTTGGATCAATAAGGGTTCCATCTATGGGGTTTCCCATTATTTTTGCAGTGATGTAAAGAGGTCCGTCAGTGTCTCCAATTGTTCTATCATGAGGTGTAAACATAATTTCAGGTTTAGGAACCTTTCTTTTCAAGTAAGGTCTAGGAGGGAACCTATTTTTTTTGTTGCAATTAGAGGCCATGTATATATGCTCAAATCAATGCAAAATTATATTTTAAAAGTTTTCCAAAATATATGCAAAAGACAAGTGCAAAGTTATATGCAAAAATGACCTAAAATGCTTGATTTTTTGTACTTTTTTAATGCAAATATATGAAAGCAAAATTGATCAAGGGAATAAAATTATATGTCTGATATCAGTCCAATACAGCAATAAGATCCTTCACAACACACGCTTGATGCAAATCTAAGATGATGCCAAGTCAAAATATAGTGATAATGCACTAAAATATGTGATTTTTCACCAAATCTCAATGCAAAAGAGCATGACAAAGGGTGTTGTGAGAAAATGGTGTTGGGAAGAAAATTATATCAGTAATAACAACCACCTAATTCCAAAAAATTTGTCACAACACACTTATAGTGCCACTCAAGGTCAAACCCTAGTGAAAATATAGCAAAAATAGGCAATTTTTCACAGTTTTTCAATTTCAAGACATAGTAAAAGGGGTGTTGTAAAGAATTTTAGGAGGTGCAGAAAATAATAAAAATTATATTAGTCACCTACAAGCATAAAATTTGTTACAACATGCTTATGGTGCAAACTAGGCCAAACCCTAGGGCAAAAATAGCAAAAATAAGCAATTTTTCACCAAATTTTCAATACAAGAGGCCGATAAAAAGGTGTTGTAAAGATTTTTAGGAGGGAAAGAAGATAATACCAATGATATCATCCAATTAGTGTAAAAATATTCTTTACAACATGCCTATAGTGCAAATTTAGAGAGTCGATAAGGCCAAATTTAGTGAAAATCAAGGTTTTTAAAGCCCTAGGTTTTAGATCTTGATGTAAAATGCTATATGAATGTTTTGAAAACTAATTTATAATGAAAATTACATTATCTTAGATCTGAAAATGATTTCCATGCTCTAACATGCAAAATACAAGTGCAATTCTAATGAAGAATCAATGAAAATGCTAGTTTTTGTTGACTTTTTCTATGCAAAAATGCAAATTTTTAAAATCAAAATAAAAATTTGTTCTAAAATGCAAGACTGCATCCAAATACAAATTTGAACGAGCCTCTAAAATCACTATAAAAATCTGAAACAAGATTTTACCTACAAACCCTAGATTTTAGAATTACTAGGTTATATGCAAAATTCGCAATTTTCAACAAAACCCTAGCAATCTTATGATGAAAATGCAATGCAAGATATTGAATTTTTGTAATTTTATGTAATTTAACTCAGATTTAATGCATAAATCAAAAATTTGATGAAATTCAAATTAATTGATGCAAAATAGAAACCCTAGAATGCAAAAAAATTTCAAATTTTCAAATTTTTTAATTTTTTTGTAAGTTTTCCAATGCAATAAGATGAATGACTATATGAATGAATGAAAATCAATGTAAATCTGAAGCAAAACACTCAGCAAGGTGCAAATAAGTCCAATAAAACTAGTTCACCAAAATGTAAAGGGTGGAATTGGGATAGTTGAGTTTTGATAGTTTTGTGTATGTATCCTCCTTTCTAATGCAGAGCGTTTAGGACAGCAAAAACATGATCATAACTTCACATGCAAAGATCTCTCAAGACAGCCTTCAACACCATCTCCAACTTACTTTTGACATACAAAATGAAAGAGGAATCAAATACACCTTCCAAGATGCCAACTCCATCAAGATTCCAACTAGGTTTCTTTGCCAAACCACTATACAGGGTCTGCAGGACAGCAATCTCATAGACTATCATGGCATTGTTGCTCCATTGGAATAATAGTCACACAACCACCTTGGGATGGTCTCCCTCAACACAAACACATTCTCATTACCAATCCTACAACATGCATTCAACATAATGTCTTCCTTTGCAAAGTAATAACATGTCAAATATACCTAGTTGCTGTTGTCCTCCTTTAGGCTTCTAACATAAGACTTCTATAGAGTCATTTCTCATGCCCAAACTCATCTACACCATTCCCCTGCCTCCAAATTCCTCACAAGACCTTTCCATCCTTAACATACAACTCATTCCTCTGACCAGAGCAAGAAGGATCAAAGGAATGAGGAGAAACTCATCAAGTTACACAGAAGAAACTCTAGATCAGATTTTAGGACAGTTTGCAGACAAACCCTGATTACTCTCTTCTAGAGCAGTGTCAAAAGCCCAAATAAAGTTCAAATGATAGGTGATTCAACAACCTATCCAACCATCACAAACACCCTTCACCCAAAGGCCGTACAAGTACAGATTTCACAGGAAAACAACAAATTTAAGGAAGTGACAGCAATTCTAAAAAAAATAGTTTTTAGGAAATCGACCATATCTCCCACCTAGATCATCATCAAGATACCAAACTAGTCTCAAATTAAAGGTAATTCAAAGTACTTTCCATCCATCACAAGTTTTGGTAATAACAAATCCATACAATCGCGGGTACTGTAGCAAAAATAGTGAAAAAAATAGAAAAAAACAGAAAAAATAGTTTTTGGTAAAACAGAGATTCCTCCCTTCAAATTCAACATTAAGACCTCCAATAAGCTTTGAATCAAAACTACTTCAGTCCCCTTTCATCCCATTCTAAATTCATGCCAAGGCTCTTCTGTACAGGTACGGATTTATGAGAAATAGTGAAGGAAAAAATAGAAAAAATAGTAAAAGGCAGAAAAATAGTGTCTTTTTGTTATATTTCTCAAATCTCTTGAATGAATCCGTACAATACAACCTCCCTTGGCTTAAAACAAGCCTCAAACATAGCCTAGAGTGAAGTGGTCCCTCCAAATTCCTAAAACCATTGACCTTTCTTGTCTTATAACTGTTGTTTTTAAAAGATTAATAGGGAAACTGTCTTTTTTGGACAGCAAAGACTGTTTTTTCCAGCTTTTTATGGTTTAAATGCTTTTTAACACTTGACTAACCTTTGGACAAGGTTTCAACACACTTGAGACATGCCTTTTAAAGGCTTACAACATAGAAATTTAATTGACTATCCTATAAAAACATTAAAACTCAAAGTCATCTTGCAAACTACCTATGACTATCCTAACTAGGACTAATAACCTAACAATAGTAGATTCAAGTTATTTGGACATAGTCCATTACAACATGGCATTATGCCTTATTACAACATGAAAAATACTTTATTGAACAAAATAATACAACTTGAAAATCAAGTAGAATCTTGACATCTTGGTGCTCCTACACCATACTCCACAGCATGATGAAAACTCTTGTCCCAAGAGTTAGGGGATCTGCTCCAACCAATCTTCCATCTCGATGGAATGTTCCTCAAACTAGGAAACATGAACTCACCCAGAGTTATCTTTCGCCATCTCCAACTTGCATGGCTCCTGTAAACAGTGTTAGAACCATAAAACTTGTTTTAGTGTCCTTGTCTAGGACCTTGCTGCTGCAATGCTTCAGTTCTTTTCAACTGGAGGCTCTGATTCATTCCTTCCTACACCTTCTGTTGTTTGTCTTCCTTCTGATGGCTCCTTATAGGACACTCAATGTCTCCAACTTTGACATAACTCAAGTCCCAAGCCTGCTACTCTCTAGGACTGTCATCCACCTTCTTGTGTTGCATCTGTGTCTACTGTGTGCAATCACACTGAACCTACACATTCAACTTCAATTTCTCTCCAAAGCAAATTGTAACATGTTCCTTCTTCTCCTCACAAGGTAAAGGAATCAATTGGAACTTCTTACCATCTTTGTGCACTACATAGGTATTAGTATACCCATCATGAATTGTCCTTCTCGAATACTGCCATGGTCTACCCAAGATTACATGCCCACATGTCATAGGAATAACATCACACAAAACATAGTCCTGATATGGACCAATTGTGAAATCAACATAAACCTTCTTAGTGACCATTACCTACTGCTCTTGACTGACCCAAGTGACATGGTAAGGACTGGGATGATCAAAAGTCTTCAACCCCAACTTATTCACCATTTCCCAAGAAACTAAGTTATCATGAGAACTTGAATCTACAATCAACTTGCATATCTTGCCATGGCTCAAACAATTAGTTCTAAAAATAGATACCTGTGGTGGTTGCTACATCTTACCTCTTTCCACCATGAGCATCTCTCCATCCATCATAGGAGAGGCTGACGACATCTCTGGTTCTTCTGGCTTCTTCTCCTCTTGTGCCAAGTGAACTCTTGTATCCTTTCTCTTGTCAATACCATCCTTCTTAGGATAGTTGAAAGATGTGTGTCCCACCTCATTGCAGTGATAACATTTGCCTGTGAATACTCCTCTTCCTGATCCAAATCTACCTCCACCTCTATGTCCACCTCTCTGTTTTGTAGACAACTCCTTACCCTTCTCATTGTTGTTCTAAACTTCATTAGTAGGTTTGCCCCTGCCTCTGTTTCCTCTTCCATAACCTCCTTGCCTTTCTTGCTTCCTATTCACTCTCTCTTCAGCCTTGATGGCCAACTGAAAGCACTCTCCAAGTGTTTTTGGTACTGCTAACCCAATCTCATCCTGCAAGTTATACCTAAGCCCATTAAGGTACCTTGCCACTTTCTCTTCTTCATCTTCCAGCCCACCTCTAATACTAAGCTTATGAAATTGCTCAGTATAGGACATAACATCCATGTCCTTCTATTTTAGATTCTGTCTAATCCTCTTTGTCTGAATAGAGTAATCAGATGGAAGGAATTGATCCTTCAACATATCCTTCATCCTACTCCAAGAAGTGATTTTTGATGCACCTCTAGCCATTCTCTCTGTCTGCACACTACTCCACCAGGTAAGTGCTGTTCCTCTCAGTTTTGTCTTTGCAAACTTAATCTTTTTCTCATCATTCATTTCCTCATATTCAAAAAAAATTTCCAAGGCATCTATCCACCCTAATACTTCTTCACTATCCATCTTCCCCTGATAGATAGGTAGCTCTATGTTTGCCTTAGTTCCACTTCCTTGGACTGCCTTCAGCAATCTTACAAACTTCTTTTCTTCAGCATCTAACTCATCCTCAGGAGGATTCTCATCTGCATCCTCATCTTCTTCTGACTCATTTTGTTCATCCTTTCTTGGATTCTTCTCTAATGCTTCCAATCTTGCCAAGATTGTTGCATTCTCCCTTCTTACTTGCCTCAGCTCTCTATCTCTGGCAGCATCCTATTCTCTTCTTTCCCTTAGTTCTTTCTCTCTTGCCTCTAAGGCTTCTCTCAGCTCAGCATTCTCTCTTTCCATCTAGTTCTTTGGAGGCATCTTCACAACTCTCTCACAAACCTTAACTTCTTCACAAGATCCACAACTCCTTCAAGGATCTACTAGCTAGCTATGATACCAAAAATGATGCAGAGCGTTTAGGACAGCAAAAACATGATCATAACTTCACATGCAAAGATCTCTCAAGACAGCCTTCAACACCATCTCCAACTTACTTTTGACATACATAATGAAATAGGAATCAAATACACCTTCCAAGATGCCAACTCCATCAAGATTTCAACTAGGTTTCTTTGCCAAACCACTATACAGGGTCTGCAGGACAGCAATCTCATAGACTATCATGGCATTGCTGCTCCATTAGAATAACAGTCACACAACCACCTTGGGATGGTCTCCCTCAACACAAACACATTCTCATTACCAATCCTACAACATGCATTCAACATAATGTCTTCCTTTGCAAAGTAATAACATGTCAAATATACCTAGTTGCTGCTATCCTCCTTCAAGCTTCTAACATAAGACTTCTGTAGAGTCATTTCTCATGCCCAAACTCATCTACACCATTCCCCTGCCTCCAAATTCCTCACAAGGCCTTTCCATCCTTAACATACAACTCATTCCTCTGACCAGAGCAAGAAGGATCAAAGGAATGAGGAGAAACTCATCAAGTTACACAGAAGAAACTCTAGATCAGATTTTAGGACAGTTTGCAGACAAACCCTGATTACTCTCTTCTAGAGCAGTGTCAAAAGCCCAAATAAAGTTCAAATGATAGGTGATTCAACAACCTATCCAACCATCACAAACACCCTTCACCCACAGGCTGTACAAGTATAGATTTCGTAGGAAAACAGCAAATTTAAGGAAGTGACAGCAATTCTGAAAAAAAATAGTTTTTGGGAAATTGACCATATCTCCCACCTAGATCATCATCAAGATCCCAAACTAGTCTCAAATTAAAGGTACTTCAAAGTACTTTCCATCCATCACAAGTTTTGGTAATAACAAATCCGTACAATCACAGGTACTGTAATAAAAATAGTGAAAAAAATAGAAAAAAGCAGAAAAAATAGTTTTTGGTAAAACAGAGATTCCTCCCTTCAAATTCAACATTAAGACCTCCAATAAGCTTTGAATCAAAGTTGCTTCAGTCCCCTTTCATCCCATTCTAAATTCATGCCAAGGCTCTTCCGTATAGGTACGGATTTATGAGAAATAGTGAAGGAAAAAATAGAAAAAACAGTAAAAGGCAAAAAAAAGTGTCTTTTTGTTATATTTCTCAAATCTCTTGAATGAATCCGTACAATACAACCTCCCTTGGCTTAAAACAAGCCTCAAACATAGCCTAGAGTGAAGTAGTCCCTCCAAATTCTTAAAACTATCGACCTTTCTTGTCTTATAACTGTTGTTTTTAAAAGATTAATAAGGAAACTGTCTTTTTTGGACAGCAAAGACTGTTTTTTCCAGCTTTTTATGGTTTAAATGCTTTTTAACACTTGACTAACCTTTGGACAAGGTTTCAACACCCCTGAGACATGCCTTTTAAAGGATTACAACATAGAAATTTAATTGACTATCCTATAAAAACATTAAAACTCAAAGTCATCTTGCAAACTACCTATGACTATCCTAACTAGGACTAATAACCTAACAATAGTAGATTCAAGTTATTTGGACATAGTCCATTACAACATGGCATTATGCCTTATTACAACATGAAAAAGACTTTATTGAACAAAATAATACAACTTGAAAATCAAGTAGAATCTTGACATCTTGGTGCTCCTGCACCACTTTCACCCTTTCATTCAAGGACCTAGGGTCGAGTTGCAATGTACTATCCTACCCTAGATCACTGTGAGATGTAGGGAAACTTGGATTTTTATGATTTTATTGACAATTATCTTCTCTTATGCTCAATTATACCTTAAAACCCTAATTATGCAAATACGATAGCAAACAGATGAATAACAGAAAATGCTGCTATAGAAAGATGTAAAATAACAAATAACTATGCACCTATTTTTGGGGTTTGGAAGTAGAATATATGGGGACTAAAGAGCGGATGCCTAAGTCTAATGCCCTATTTTTTGTCAGGATCTGCAAACAAGATCTACAACCTATTCGTGTTGTACTAAAGATTTTCCTATCACGAAACTTTGAGGAGTAACAAGCTGGCGCCCTAGTCCAGGGAGTTGATTTCTTCTATGATATGCAATTCTGACACTCTATTGTACCCTCCTACAACTTCACTTTGTCTATAGCTTCAACCTGTAACCTGCAATCATGAAAACTTTGGGAGGGGGTTGTGGTATTTAGAGGCTTGCCTCAGTCAAGCCCCAGAGAGGCATTCAAGCCTTCTAAACACTGTTGTCAGATAGAGAGTGCATGCCCTTGTGAGGTAGAGGCAAAAACCAAATGATAAATGCTCAAAAACCTAATAGATGTCACCTTGTAGTGAAGATCTCATGGGAGGAAGAAGCTCTTCATACCATTGGGAGATGATTGCTCAAACCTGTAAATACAAACACATAGACAACACAAATCTTCTCTTGCAACACAATGAAAGCCTTAAATCACCTTTAGAACACAATAGCTTGCTAGTAATCATCTAGTTTACAATGAATGCCTAAACATGCTTTTATATGCAACTACAAACACTCCCGTCAAGAATTTCATAATTCAACTTACCGTGTCGACATAAGACCCAAATAACGGTCACAAGTTGACACCAAAAAATTGGGATTGACCCAAAATAGGGCAGGACTAGGGCGTGGGTGCCCAAGTCCTCCCCCCCTATTTTGGGAAGGGTCTATCTCAAGTGGTCCCCCTAGGTCCTATTTGCCAAGACACTTAGGGGTTTTCTCATCGAGATGTTGAAATATGATGTAAGATGTCCTAAATGCACACTAAAGACCCGGGAGCTAAACCTTATGAGGGAAAAGCCCCCAAGGGGACATTTTCTAACATTACAGAATGAAATATCCAACCACTTACTCCTATCTGTCACAATAGGTTCCTTACATGCTTTCCAAGGTTTTGCAAAATCAGTGTCTCCCTCATACATATGCTTCAATTCATCAAATCCCAAATCTTCAACTCTCATTTCTATCAACAAGTTTCTTCTACTCAAGGCGTCAACAACTTTGTTTGATTTTCCACTCCTATGCTTCAACACAAATGTATAACTCTGTATGAACTCTACCCATCTCATATGTCTCTGATTCAACTTACCTTGACTGTTCAAATATTGCAAAGCTTGATGATCTGTATACAACACAAATTCCTTAGGAAATAAATAATGTCTCCACTTTTTCAGGGCTTGAATTATTGCATAGAACTCTTGATCATAAACTAAATATCTCCTCCTTGCATCATTCAACTTCTCACTGAAATATACTACAGGTCTACCTTCTTGACTTAATACTGGTCCAATTGCATTTCCACTTGCATCACAATCAACTTGAAATACCTTGTTGAAATCTGGTAATGCCAAAATAGGTTTCTCTATCACCTTTTGCTTCAATAGTTCAAAACTTTTATTTACTCCAGATGTCCATTTGAAATCTTTTCTATCACCTCTCATTGTCTCTATCATAGGGTTACAAACTGAACTAAAATTTTTTATGAACTTCTGGTAGAAACTAGCCAATCCATGAAATGATCTAACTTATCCAATGCTCTCCGGTGTAGGCCATTCAACAATTACTCTTACCTTCTTAGGGTCCATCTTCAATCCTTCTGTAGAAATCACAAATCACAAATATACCAATTCTTCCTTCATGAAACTACACTTCTTGATGTTTATCAGCAATTTCTCTTCTCTCAATCTCTGCAAAACTTGTCTAAGGTGCCACAAATGTTCTTCTTTTGTCTTACTGAAAATCAGAATATCATCCAAGTATACAATCACAAACTTACCCAAGAATTTATTTAAGACTTCATTCATCAACCTCACGAAAGTACTCGGTGCATTTGTCAATCCAAAAGGCATCATTAACCACTCATACAATCCTTCATTTATCTTAAAAGTAGTTTTCCATTCATCTCCTTCTCTTATTCTGATTTGATGGTATCCACTCTTCAAATCTATCTTTGTGAAATATCTTTCTCCACTCAAACAATCCATGATATCATCCATTCTAGGTAAAGGAAATCTATACTTAACTATGATCTTGTTTATTGTTCTAGAATCAGTACATATTCTCCATTCTCCATCTTTCTTCGGTGCTAACACCGCAGGTACTACACAAGGGCTCAAACTTTCTCTAATCAAACCTTTCCTCAATAATTCTTGTATCTGTCTATTTAGTTCTTCATTCTCTGCTGGTGTCATTCTATTTGGTGCTTTATTAGGCAAACTAGCTCTCGGTATAAGATCCATGTGATGTTTGATACTCCTTATAGGTGGCAATCCTTTAGGTACATTATCTGATATGATATCTTCATATTCTATTAGCAACTCCTTTATTTCCTCTAGTTATGATTCTTCAGTCTCCTTCAATGCTTTAGGCTTCTTAGGAATCAAAGCATAACACATATTCTCATGTCTCAAACCATCCAGAAATTTCCTTCCATCTACCAAATAGATTCTAGCATTCCCACATACTTCACTCTTAGGATCATCTTCCAAAGGAATCAAGGTAATTCTCTTCCCATTTGATGTTATAGTATATGTATTATTTCTCCCATCATGCATAGCTTTTCTATCATACTACCAAGGTCTACCCAACAAGATATGACATACATCCATAGGCATAATATCACATAAGACTTCATCATGATAAGATCCAATATGAAATTTCACCAAACGTTGTTCACTCACCAGTACCTTATGATCATCCTGAATCCATGCTATCTGATAGGGCTTAGGGTGTTTCAATCTTTCCAACTTCAACTTAGTCACCATCTCCTCTGAAACTAGGTTATTTGAACTACCACTATCAATTACAACTTTACAATATTTACCTCCTGATTTGCATCTAGTTCTGAACAAACTTTTCCTCTGCATTGGTTCGTCATTTGTGTCTGCTTGAAATAGTGCTCTCCTCATCACAAGTGATTCTCCTTTCTCTAGTTTACCAACTAAACTCAGTGATCCAACAGGTTCTTCAACCTAAGTTGCTCTTCCACTGTTCTTTATCTTCTTGCTTGTACTCCCTTGATTACATTCAAATGCTTTTTGTCCTTCACCTCCACACTTGAAACAAGTGCCTCTGGATGTTCTCTTATCAAATCCTCTTCCCTCTCTTCTATGTCCTTCATTTTAGTATGAATTATAGTTACCTCTGTGATGAAAATTTATGTCATTGCTCCAGTATGCATTGTTATCTTTGTCCTTCTTCTTAAAAGTGTTGTCCAACTTGTTCTGCTCTGCAAATGACCTCTCACATCTAGAAAATGTTCTACCTCTCTGAAATTTACCTCCTCTTCCTCTTTGTCTCTGATCATGCCTCTTGTTTAACTTCTCTTCAACTTTCAGGGCAAACTGATATGCTTCCTCTAAGGATGTCATCCTCACTAAACTTAGTTCTTCTTGAATGTTCAACCTCAGTCCATTGATGTATCTAGCCACTTTCTCCTTGCTTGCTTCACTATGTCCTATCCTTATAATCATTTTATGAAATTCTTTTGTATACTCCTTCACAGATTTCTCCTTTTGTCTCAAGTTTTGCAATCTTTTCAATAGTTCCAACTGATAATTAGCATGTATGAATTAATTCTTCAATTTTACCACCATCCTATCCCATTTTGTAATCTCTTCTTTAACTCTCTTGTTTCTATCCAACTGAACTTATTTCCACCATATAGCAGCATGTCCTTTCAACTGTCTTTGCAAATTTCACCTTCTCTGAATCTTCAACTTCTTCATATTTAAAGTATTCTTCCATGTCATTTATCCAGTCAATCAATTCTTCAAGGTTCAAATTACCAGTGTAATTTGGCACATCAACTCTAGGTCTCTTTCCAATCTTTGAAATAGCTCGAAACATTTTGACTTGATCTGATTCTTCTTCTTCATCACCTCCTAGGGTTTCACTAACTTGTTCAACAGATTGAAATTCCTCTTCATCATCACTTTCAACATTAGGTCTCGGTGTCAATCCTCTTTGCCTATCTTCTTCAAAAACATCCAATTAAATTCACATCATTTCCATCATCTCATCCCTTCTTCCAGCCATTGTTCCAATAGCAACAACTCTCCTCGGTGGAATTCTTCCTAGGATCAAGTGCAAGCTACCTCAAGTTCAGCGATCGGGATACAAGGTGACAACTGCCTCACAATCAGTGATCAGTTGTGACACAAGTAACCTACCTCAATTCGGTGATCTCTCCATAGCAAGATCTTATGGAATTCCCTCACCAACTTTGCTCAATTCACTCCCAAAGATTTAAACTTTTACTCTGATACCACTTGGTGCAGTCACGGTAGGAGAGTTCACAAAATGAACTGTCCAGGCCGTGTTGTAAGAGTAAACACAAGGGAAAAAACTTAAAGATATGAAACAAATGTAGATTCAATCATTCAGTATATCATAGAATTCAAATACACTCTGGTTGGCATCATGTGGGCTTACAACTAGGGATCAAAGCCCTGAATTCAGAATATCAGAATATGCAGAAGATATAGCTTTGAAGCTTCTTTGCACAAAATCTAAACTATCAACTATCACTATGTGAATCACCGATTTCCTAGGGATCTATTACATCCTTATATATCATCTCCAGTACAAAATATTCCTTCACATTAGCCAAGGAAGGTCACAAACTCCAATGACGAGATGTAACGTGTGTACATGGATAGGTCAGACCTAATCATGTAGAAAACCTCCACAAATTTATGGAATGATGTGCAGATCTCAGGGAAGGTCAGCCACGAACCAAAGATCCTTGAATGATGTGTCATTAGGCTCCACAAGTCAAGGAATGCTCCGCAAGGCTTCTCCTTTAGTTGATTATCAGAGACTATTAGGATGCTTTGTTCTGAGAAAATTGTCGATCTTCTGATAGCGATAACTTTTTGGTAACTGATCCAAATGCTCTGAATTCTAGATATGATGTAGAAGAATGAATCTAGATGCTAAGTCCAGCTTTGTAAGATCTAAAATGCAACTGTGGTAGAATGTAGATCAAAATATAGAAACTGCTACTGACTGAACTACCTAAACTGAACTTAAAAATGAAAGGAAACAAACTGAACTACAAACAAACTGAAATGTAAATGTTTTTGGTTGATGCAAGATTACTCTTCAACCTACGATGCTCCTGCATCAAAAACCCTAACCCCTAAACCCTAACCCTTAAACCCTAAACCTAAGCAACCCTAAACCTCTATCTCCTTATCTCTCTCCTATCTCCATATCTCTATCATCCCTTTACCTCTCAATATCTCTCCCTATCTCTAGACATCTCCCTCACTCTCTATCTCCCTATTTCTCCCCTGTGTCTCCTTTATCTCTCTCTATCTCATAATCTCCCTATATCCCTATCTCTCTCTCTCTCTCTCTCTCTCTCTCTCTCTCTCTCTCTCTCTCTCTCTCTCTCTCTCTCTCTCTCTCTCAATCTCCCTATCTCTCACCTCTCTCTCTCTCCCCCATATCATTCCTCTATCTCCCTATCTCTCCCCTCTATCTCCCCCCTCTCTCCCCCTCCCTCTCCCTCTCCCTCTCCCTTATCGACAAAGGAAATGGAAACAAGAAAACTAGGACTACCTCTATCTCTCTCTCTCTCCCCCTATCTCCATATCTCTCCCCTCCATCTCCCTCCTCTCTCCCTCTTACTCCCTCTCCCTCTCCCTTATCGACAAAGGAAATGGAAACAAGAAAACTAGTACATGCAAAGAGGGATGAGGATACATATTGGGAGGATGAAATAGAAAAAAGATAAAATGAAAGTTAATTGAATGGGAAGAATGATGATGGGAGAGGTGGAAAATAGTAAAATAGGGAAAAATTGGTGGGATCTAAAGGAAAATTGGAAAGGAAAAGGAAAACTAGGAAAGTGTTGAAAATGAAAGTAGAATTGTTGCTATAAACTTTAAAATTTTGCGTATGCAAAGCTGAAATAAAGATAATTTGTAACAATTAATGAACAATTATTTTGCACATTCAATCCAATGTAGAAGAGAATGGAAGAGAAGAGAAAAAGCTTGCATAGTATTTACATGGAGAAACCCTTTCGGGAAAAAACTCCACACTCAAAGATATTTCATGCTTGTATTAAATCTCTTTGGAAAATATTACATTCAATACTAAAATTTCTCTTAGTCATTGTTGCACTTCACAAAAAAGCTTCTTGTTTTTTTCTCTAAGTCTTTTACAAAAACTTTTGTTTTTTTCTTCTAAGTCTTTTTTCCTTAAATCAACTTTCTAGAAAATGTATGGGGTTTACAATTAAATCATGAAGCTTCATTTAATTCAAGAGCTTCTTAATTCAAAAGCTTGAAACTCAAATTACAATAAATTATAGTTGATAACATAGCTTCCAAAGCTCATGCAAAAACCAAACACACTTAAATTGAGAAGACTAAACTCAAAAAAAGTCCAAGCTTTGAGTTAACTGCCCCTTCATGATGTGGGCACCCAAGATGGCTAAATATAGTTGTCCCAACATCAAACTTATCACCAAATAAAAGCAACATCAAAAACTCCTCCATTTGGGTGTCCATATTTGTCCAATGAGTTTCTAATAACTGAAGTGACCAAGACACATCAATTTCATGCAAACAATATGCAATATTGATGTCCCCAAGGTTATTCTGAAATATTTTGTTCTATACATGCAAGTGACATGCAAACACCGGATCCAACATGCAACTGATACCCATTACCTAAAATACTGAGATGTACCATCCTGTAACTTTCGAGAGTTGGAGTGTCCTACAAGTAATATCTTAAAACTGACATGCAAGTATTTTCAACAACATACAATTGATACCCATTTCCTAAATCACTGAGATGTACCATCCTGCAAGTTTCTAGAGTTGGAGTGTTCTGCAAGTAAACTCACAAAACTGACATGTAACTATATGCAAGGTCATATAACTGACATGCAAGAACATGCAAGGTCATACAAGTCCATAAGAATGACATGCAACAACATGCAACAAAATCCAAGAACATGCAAGTAACATGCAACATGCAAGGTCATACAAGTCCATAGGAGTGCCATGTAACAACATTCAAATCCATATGAGCAACATGTAGCAACATGCAACAACATGCAAGTACATGCAAGTAACATGCAACAACATGCAAGTACATGCAAGCTACATGCAAGTCCATGCAAGCTATTCTAACCACATGCAAGCAATATCTAATTCATGTATCTCTAACATTGTAGTTAACTCCAACATTATATCCATGCAAGGTGTCTCAACATTATCCACTCATGTACATAAAAAAGCACAACTCCAAGTCTAAAAATAAGTCCCCATGAAAAGGGGACGCCCGAGTCTAACTCCCACTCACTAGGAGTTATCAAACTCTATTTTTAGACTCAGGAGAACTCAATAAGGTCTTCATGGCTCCCATCTCAAAGTGAGCGCCCAAGTTTGACATTATCCATTTAGAACTTAATTGCAAAAGTCAAAGTGATGTAATTAATAAATACTTAATCTCTCAAAGTTCTAATGTGTTGGGGAACACATTCCAAGAAGTTTGGAGAGACATGAATTGGTTAGGATTGTAAGTTAATGGCAACTTATCCCGATAGAAAGCTAGGGTTAGCAGGTGAAAGAGAGGGGAGGAGGTGGAAAAATAAGTCAAATGGACACAAAGAGATGAAGATGAGAGAGAGAGAGAGATGGGGATAGAGATACAGAGGGGGAGAGAGATACAGAGGGAGGGAGAGAGAGGTAGAGTTAGAGACAGGGTTCGATAGAGAGCAAGATAGAGAGAGGGAGAGAGATAGAGAGGTAGATAGAGGACAAATAGATAGAATTCAAGAGTTAGAGAGAGAGGGGGTCCATAAGGAAAATAAGATAGAGAGAGGGAGAGAGATATATGCATAAAATTTATTTTAACTGCTCTATAACACACTTGCGTTTTTGCCTACTTTGGGAAATTCCAACCCTAAGGGTTGTATTTGCCTTGGGCATCCAACCCAAAGGGTTGGGGGTACATATTAGATGCCGAGGACGTGTTTTCAACAAAAGTTAGAAAATTCAACCAAATATCGTGCGTGCTCCACTTATGGTTTACACGTTTTTCAATGTCAGTACAAAAAATGTCAGGATGACTTCAAGCTTTTTATTAGCTTTCTAACCATGTATTTTTTCAAAAATATGATATCGTTAAGGTTTCCATCTTCAAGTTCTTTTGCTAATGTGTTCTTTTGTTCAGAAAACCTATGTCTAGTATTTATGGTGTCATTTTTTACACATTTATCAAAATCTGAAACAAATTACATTTTTAGATTCTAGACTCAATTCTATACACATTGAAAAAAATAAATTTTGATTAGTTTTCAAAAACATTAAGGGGAAGCATGCTCAAATTTTCATTTTTTAGGATGTGTCCACTTTGAAAATTCATATATTCCTAAAAAAATTAACAAAAAAATTAGGCATAAACTATATGATGTTAGCTAATTTTCCACTGTTGCAATTTGTCTAATACTTTTAAAAAGTTGACATTTTAGGGGGAGAACACCAGACACTACGTTATAATTTTCTGACAAAAATAGGAGCACTTTGTGTGCTCCCCCTATTTGAGCCTCTTAATCTCCACCATTTGTAGAAAAAAATAGTAGTTTTGAAACTAGACTCAGAGCACTACAAAACTTGTTCTTATCAAATCTTCTAATTTTGAGTGTGGTTATCTTCAATTTCTCGTGCAAGATCATTTTTTTCTGATTTCAGAAAAAAAATGGCCACTTTTGACCCCCTTTTGGTCCCCCATTTCCATGCACATATCTTATGAATCCACCTCAAATATTGGCTAGGGAGACTTCCTTCCTTCTCCAAACCCAATCTTTGCCATAGGGTTTTTGTCCTAGGCTACAAACTTTGAACAAGATCAAACTCCACCACTTGGGGTTTTTATAATATGATAAGCCAAAGATGTACATATATCAAAATCTCTCTTTACAACCTCTTTTTTATAATCCCTTTGGATCTTTCTAGAAAATATATTTTGTAACCACCTTAGAAACTTTCTACAAAAATCATATTTTATTTTCTCATAAAATGAATTTTTATTTTAATTTACTTTTTGGAACAAATAAATCACTTTATAATAAAATAATTAATTAAATATTAGTCGTCTCTAAAAAATAATTCAAGATAACTTAATTTAATTAATCAACTATTCCCAAGTGCCATAGTCTCAATTTAGCCTACGAGAATTAGAAATAGGCTAAGGGTCTTTGTCAATTGATCATGTCTGTGAAGGGGACATTACAAGTCCTCCCTCTCCAAGATTGTTGTCCTCAAACAATGTAAACTCAACTAGTTGATTACTCTTGAGGAAAATCAACATGATTCCAAGATCCCAAACCAATCTAGGAAGCTTGTGTGTCCTTTCACCACTAACCTCCATCGAACTCAATTGGTGATAAAAACTCAATAATGAAATAGCTCCACCGTGCTTATGCTATGCTACTCTAGTAATCATGTGTTTCATCTAAAAATCTTTTGATGGTGCTTGAGGCTTCTTCACTAGGGAGAATACTTCCCACACAACCAATTTATAAATCATGATAGTGTTCATCTCCTTGTGGAAATCTTGGGTCCCATATTCTTATGTGAAGACAACCATTAGTTGATCCGAAAACTACAGCAAGCTAAAAACCACATTTAGTATCTAGTATAGCATCTATTTCATGTCTAAAAACTTCACTTGAATCTCATATCCTGATATTGTCACAAGTTGTGCTACTAGAATCAAGAAATGTCTCAGTATTCATCACAAAAAGTAGATTATCAAAGATAACTATGCCTCCATTTCAAAAAGTAGGTTACCAACATATTGGAAGTTTTTGCATTTGCATATTTAGACCAATCCTGCTATTATCCCAACTTTGTACTTATAATCTCAGGAAACTACTCTAAATCAAAATCCTCTTGAAGACTATCAAGCTAATCAATTATGTGTTTGATTTCTTTTGCCATTGCTTCATTCTCTTCTTCTTCATGCTTTATTGTCAAATAAAGCCTCAATTTTTCTTCACATTGATTAACAACATTTTGAATCAACTCATGTGCAGTTGGAGAAATATTTTTCTCCTTCAAAACAACCAATAGAATAGATAAGAGTGGCTAGGAGATATCATCACTCTCATTTAGAATCAAGGTCATAATGGTCTACATAGAAGATGTAATATTTTATGCATGATTCTCATTAACATTCACCAAGAAATGTTGGAACATTTCAAGAATAAGATCTTCACAACCAATATCCAACATAATAACACATGTTTTAATTTTTGCAATAGTTTCTAAAGTTGTTACCCTCTTGGAAAAAGATGGATTGCTAATGTCATCCAAACCTTGGAAACTTTCCATAATCAACTGAAATATCTCCTTCATAGTACTACTATTATAAGGATCTTATGGAGATGTTATTCTCATAATTTCATTAACACAAGAAGTAACTGCAAGTCTTACCTCTTTATCTTAGTGTCTCATAAGCTTTGGCTTAACCAATAAAGTCACTGATGGAGTCACAACATGTTGCATCCTCACAAAATTTAACTGATCTATCATGAATAATAAATTCTCTACTTCTTCCAAAATGCAAAGTAGATCATCCTTTGATTGAGGTGGGTGTTCAAGTTTCTTACCTACTCTATAAACCTTCTTCATTGAATAATGTCATGAATTTGAATGTGATGTGCAATAAATATTGACTACCCAACAGGCTAGCAAGAAAATCAACTCCAATACCACTATAATATCCCTAACAATTTTTTTTTATATTTTTGGCAAATGTCATTAATAAACATGCATGCTCTGATACCACTATAATGTGCCTTACTAAATTTATGTGTATTTCAGCAAATGTTTGAAAAAATGCCCACTAAATGAAAAAACACATAAATAGACACAATATGATTGTAGCAATGAAATATAATTAATTTTTACAACTCAAATACTATCAATGTGCCACTATATTCCTAATTATAATGTACATAAAATCCCAATGCTGATACAAATAGTATGTTGATGTAAATATCAAAAATACATATTATATGATAAATAAATTCTTATCTGAGTTGTTGATGTAGACATAGAAATCAGAAATAAATTTTGATTTAACAATCCTTAATTTTAGACCTTTTTTAGCCAATTGAAACTCCTGTAATTAATATATAAATCTGATAAAATCCAAAAAATATATTATGACAACCTGCTGGACTATACGGTCCTCATATTATTCTCATAAGGTTACGATTACCCTCAATTAGTATTAAATCTTCCTTAAATTTGAGGCGTCTGTCTCCAAACAAATCACCAAAGGTTTCGACTGCTAATTAAACCCTCAAACAATATATCACTCCTTATATAATGTGGTCACTGCCTTCTTGAGAGGTATGATCAGCCAAAAGGAGACCTCAAGATGGTACGACTGCTTCCTTTGGGGATATTTCATAATAAAAATTCTGAGATATCAATCAATCAAGTAATTTGGATCTGCCAACTATTTTAATAATTCTCCACAAAATTATTATTATAATTGAAAGATTTAATTTTAGTTTATTCAACACAAAATCCAAAAAATTATCTCAAATATGCAAATTAACAGCATTCAACCAAATTCCCAAAATGTGTGAATCCTGTGATCTAAAACTAAAACTTCACACAAATAAAATCAGGAATAAAACATTAATCCCAATTGTGAATCTTGTATGAGTCGACCTTAAAAATTGGCTAGGGAGACTTCCTTCTCTGAACCCAATCTCTATCATAGGGTTTTTGTCTTAGACTGCAATTTTTGAACAAGATGTTCAAACTCCACTTGAGGTCTTTAGAATATGAAAAGCCAAAGATATGCATATATCAAAATCTCTCTTCACAACCTCATTTTTATAACCCCTTTGGATCTTTCTAGAAATTATATTTTGTAACCACCTTAGGGACTTTCTAGAAAAATTACATTGTATTTTCTCATACAGTGACGTTTTTATTTTAATTTTCTTTTTGGACCAAATAAATCACTTTATAATAAAATAATTAATTAAATATTAATTTCCCATAAAAAGACAATTCAAGACAATTAATTTAATTAATCAACTATTCCCTTACCATAATCCTAATTTAGCCTACAGGAATCATAAATAGGCTAAGGGTCTTCGCCAATCGATCATGTCTGCAAAGGGGACATTACAAATCTCAACCATTGATTTCATCCTTGCATCCTAGCCCTCCATCTCCTATCCAAAAATCTATTTAAGAGAGGCTTTCCCCTCTTATTTTATCAACATTTCATGCACTACCTCATACTGACAAGTTAAAAAATATCCAAAGCAATGGAGTAAACACATTACATAATGGCACACCACTATAGTCATTAGAGGACATCCACAAGAACAATGGAGGTAATATGCTTTTCTTTGTGTCTTGCATTGTGATTTCTACTTCCATGATTGCTCAAATTGAAGGTAGATGTTGTTATTGGATTGTAGGTTTGTTCATGACTCACTTGCACTTGTTTGATCCAATTTAAGCCTCTACATTTCTGGAATGCCCATTGGGACTCTTGTCCCATACTAATCTTTTGTCCTTTGAGTGTTTTTTATGATTTTTTTATAGGTTTTGACATTCTTGGATGTGCTCCTAGGTTGCCCAACATTTCCACCCTATGTACTAAAATTTGTGTAGGTGACCATGATGTTTCTACATCTTTTAGGCTTTTGTTTCATCATTTTGACGTAGACTACATGCAAATGAAATGTCTACGCATTTGGTTAGACATTTGCACCCTAGTTCACTATGTTTGCGCATTTTCAAAATTTACATGTCCCTAACTCTATTTTTCTTGTAGGTGTTTGGTTTTTTAGGGTCCCCTAACACTCTCTTTGGTGTTGTATTGAGGTTTTAGGGTGTTTAATCATTTTCATTAGCATTTTCAATCATTTTGGGCTAAGGATTTGTAGTGTTTTCTTTGTTTCCTTCTTTTGCATAGTTGTCCCTCTATTTATCATTTATACTTGATTTCCTTGCAGGGTACACTTGTTTATGTCCTTAAGGGGGGTGGCTAACCCTTACCTTGCAGATATTTGATAATTTTTGGGACTAAAATTTGTGTTTTTGTAGGTTGGGGACGTTCTCAGCACAGATGGTATAGCTTCATGATGTTTCTACCTTTTTTGTGACATTTTTGCATCCCCCAAGGCATCTACGCCCTTCTTTATAATAGTGTTTATTTTTTGGCATAAATCAAATTTTCACCCTCTATTTTGTAGGTTCTTAGGCCTCTTAGGATCATAACATATTATCATTAGTGTTATTCAGGCACTCTAATAGTCTTTGAGCATTTTGGTTGTCATTTTATCAATCATTTTAAATAGGGTTTTGTGTGAACTCAATCCTTGCAAAAAAATGGATGATTAACTAACTTTTCTTGGATTTTGACACTAGATTTGACTTGCAAGAGTACTTGTGAGCATCATTGATGTTCTAGGCTAACCTTCCTTTTGTAGGGTTTTGAGTTTTCTTTCATTATTCTTGTATTTGTGTGTCTTTGACATCGTCCAAGTTTAGGTGTCACCCTTGTTACATTTCTACATTTTGAGAAACATCTGTACATTTTGTCGAGTCATTTCTTCATACTTGTACATTTTTGTATTTTGAGAAATGCCTATGCATTTTCTCAAGTCATTTCTACATAGTAAGGCATTTCTGCTTTCTGGGTCCATTGTTTCTGCATTCTGTGAGATGTTTTTGCCCTATGTTTCAATGTTCCTACATCTCATATATTTTCCAACATCATTTTTTATTAGTTTGGCTAGCTTCTCTTTGCTTGTGGGTTGAACTATTTGAAACTTTGATCACTAACCACCTGCAAGTTTGTTAGTAGAATCCCTAAACATCTAAAACTACTAACAAGTTTTCTTGTAGGTTTGATTGACGAAGACCTATTAAACCTTGTGTGTTTGCTTTCACATTTTCTTGGGGTTTTATAATTAACTTTGTTTGGTGAATTTTGTGTGCTTGAAGGTGTGTGTATTCTCTTCCATTGTGTCAAAATATGATCTTGGGAATCAAAAACACGCTTTGAACATATCAATCTTCACACCACACATTTCATTTCCTAAGATAAATTAAATTTGTTTGGTGTGTTTTTGTGGGTCAAGAGAAGTGTGTATGCTCTCCTCGTGCACTGAAAGGTCATCTTGGGGATCAAAAGCACCTCTTGGTTCACTTCTTATGTATCCCAAGAATTCCAAGTTTGTGTATGCTCTTCCCTCGCATTGAAGGGAAATCTTGGGAATCAAAAGCACTTGGAATTCTTTCCCTTTAGGGGCCTACCTAAGGATTGCATCACCTTAGGGGATGACCCAAACCATGCATTCTAGTGGGGTATATCAAAGGAAGGAGAATGAAATTTGTACCCCAATAGGATCCATCGTCATGTCTTTGGCACAACCCTGGTGTCCCTTTGCGTAAGGAACCAAGGTAAAGTGGGAGTGGATTCAACCATGACCACATGCTTGTAGACGGGATCCTCATTCACAGACTTTGGCCCCTCATACCTTATGTATATTAGGGACATCCTTAGAAGCATTTTTAGCCTAGCTTAAGACCTTTCAACTATCCTTTTTCATGGTGCACCTTAATCTAGTTAGGCCTTAGAAATTACTCACATCATACTTCCAGGTGTGTTGAGATAGAGCTAATTTTGAGCATGGCTTTCACCTCCAAGTTAAGGGGTGCATAGGTGGTACATGACATTTCATTCCCTAGTTATCCACCACTTGGTAGATAGTATAATGTGGGCCCACAAAAATTGACACACCCTTCTTACTAAAATTAAATTGTTAACGTGCTTTCTTTGTTTGGTATTGTGCTAAGCCCATTCTTGTTTGAAAAACCTTATGCCAAAACCAAATCCACCAAAAGTTCTAAAAATTGCCTTTCCCAAAAGATAGATCATAAAGAAAACATTTGAGGCCAAGGATCTCTAACCCATCAAACTTTGAAATCCCAAACATCTCACATCTTTTCCCCCAAGCTTACACAATCCCATCCCATCTCAAGCCAAACCATTACATCCCTTTTGAACCTCCAAGCCTTTGATTCCAATCACATTTAGATCCCTTACATCCATAAAATAGTCCTAACACCTTCCTATTTTCCCCATTTCTAAATCATCTTCCATCCCAATTATCCTTCCACCCTTTCGAATGCATCCCAAACCAACAAAATCCACCCTTGGAACCTTTTGAAAAATCAAACTTTGGATCCCTAAAATCAAACAAATCCAACCAATCCATCCATCTTTTGTAGACTTAATCATTCTTAGGTATTTGAAATCAACCTATCCTTGGGGTTTTGATCATCCTTTGACCCCAAAAATCAAATCAATTCACACTTGGGACCTTAATCATCCTTATGCCCCTAAAATCCAACCAATACATGATCACCTTTTAGGATCCAAAACTTGACTATTTAATAGTCCAAGTTCCCTCACATTTACCTAACTTGATCCATCCTCCTAATCCATAAAATCCAATCATATTAATAATCATCCTTCACACCTTATGATAATCCTTAGGTTCCCCACAACACTTATCCACAAAATCCAAAATTAGTTAATCCCAAACCTCCAAATCCAATCTTCTAGTCACCCTTGGGATCTATCATCTCACTTTACCACCCAAAATAAAACCATCCAACATCAATTATACACAAAACAAAAACCTAATCACCCTTTGCACTTGTCACTTCCCAATCTAAACCAACCCCCTCATCACTACCATTCCTATAGTCTCCCAAAGGGATTCCTTCTTGGTACCTTAGATCCAAATCCAAGTCCACCATCTAAAGAAATAATCCTTGGCCAAGGCTAATGATCCTAATCCGAAACCTAACAATCCTTGTCATCCCAATCCTAATCACCATCGACCTTAATCCACCTCATCCAATCGTCCACATAATTCCTTGGAAGGTCAAAGCCTAATTGATCCAACCTTAATTCAAAGGTTAATCCTTAGCATCAATCATCATCCAATCCAAAACTTATCCTTGGGTCTCCAACATTAACCTCAATCCTAAGGTCATCCTAAATACAAATTATCTAAGTCAATCCAAATTGTCTAGAATCTACAACATCTAAACAATCCAAATCCTAGGACCTAACCACAATGATGGATCCATAAACCACACAAAAAAATCCAAAAATCACAATCAAAGGAAGGCCCAAGATCACAATCATGGGTAAAGCAAACACCATGAACCCCATATATCAAATCCTCTTCCCAAATCAAGCCAAGCCCAATAACTATAACAACCTTGTTAATCAACCAAGATATGACCCATATGATGATGATGATGATGCTATTCTTGTTGACCAACCAGAATATGAGCCCTTTGAACATGATGATGATGATGATGATGATGTCAACCAACCCAAATATGACCCCCATGATGATAACGATAGTATTGACCAAAACATCGTTGATGAGATAGTCATGAGCAATCTTCCCATAGATCCTCCATGGTTAATCATAAAAACACATATCCAAAACCTAGGACATCCTCATGCTAGCTACCTCATAAAACAAAATCAAAGGTCTAAGAGTAATCCTTATCCTATTCTTGGAAAGGGAAACACCCTCCTAGAGTTATGTCCCTCATCTCCTACATCCAACTCATCTGAATCCTCCAAATCATTGTCACCAAAGTCTTTCAACTCCTCCACCTCCACCAAATCTCTCCAATCATTCACATCTACTTTCTCCCAATCATTGTCACTCAAATATTTTGACTCCAAATACTTTAATTCTGCCCAGTCATCCACATCTTCCTTGTCATCCACATCCTCATCCAAATCCTTTAGCCCATCCTATCCACAATCCACCCATCCTTGGAAGTTTGATCGGTCTCATCCATCTACTAAATACTTTTCCCAAGCAATAATTGCATTGGATAAACAAGAAACCAATAAATCCAAGAACTTCATGTCCACAACACCATCATGCACTCCACCACCTATCAAACCCACTCAAGAGATTCCTATCCAAGATCCATTATTGCCATGACCAAATCCTGAGGCCATCCAATAATCCCATATCCCTATCCAAAATCACATCCCATTATCCAAACCATGGATATATGTCAAGATCCAAGCCCAAAGCATGACGAAACAAGCCCCATTCTGAATCTAGATCAAGCTACAAGCACACATTTCCCATAGATGGTCATGCACCCCAAACTGATCCAATCTTTGATCAAAATCCTATCTAAACTAGTCCAATCTTTTATCAAAATCCTATCTATGGCTAAGTGGCCCAAAATGATCCCCTCATCCACCTATATCCCATCCATGAACACAAAATTGAAGATGATCACATCCATACTCCAAAAACCCCCATTTCCTGAGATGAGATGCTTGGCTCCCTTGGACACATAGACAATCAAATAAATGACATGGATTCCATCAAGCATGAGGATGCACAAGATAAGATTTATCACATTAAGCATATCATTGGTCAAGATACCACAATTGCTAGCAAGGAGAATGCACAAATATCTTACTAGCTTGTTTCAAACACCTTACAATTTATCCTTCTTGCATATGAGCAAATAGATCTCTTTAGCAAGTCATGGTTGTCCAAAGATGGATTTTCATCCTATTTTAAAAGAAATAAATATCCCATCAAAAAATAACTTTACCAAGTCATGGGTTACAATGGCAAAGGCTTGGGACTTCACGAGCAAGGAATCTTAGAACCTGTACAAGTATATGCCAATCATGAACATCAAGGCATCGACTACAAGCAATCTAATGAAGTTTGTGATCCTTCGGTGATTGTTGGGGCAACTTCATCTAATGCAAATGCCACAATAGAGGTCATTCATAGCCCCAACAATAATATTTATACCCCTCACCCTTTCACTGTACCTCTAATCATCTCATCAACCTTCATCTCCCATATCCTAAACCCATTAATTTGGACCAACACACTTATACATTGTATCAAGAAAAGTGTCACATTGAAGCAAAGGAGTGACATCAAGAACTAAAGCCAAAACGAATCCAAAATCCAAATCAAGCACAAAATCAACATGAATGTCAACAATGACATGCATCCAACAATCAAGAAGAAAGAAAAAAAACAATATGGCTCCCAAAGCAAAGTGAAGCTCTAAATTTTATCAAAGTAGGATGTCATAATAAAGCAATCAATCAAAAGCCATGTATTTCATATAATAGGTGTATGTAACCTTCCAAATTGTATAAGAATGTTGGTCCTAATCGCCATCCTAATACAAACTCCAAACTCCTTGATCCTCTATCCCAAGTATGGTGAGTCAAGAATCCTCTAACTCAATTTAAATCACCAATCTATCCACCTAAATTCCACAAACCTGAATCACCTACTTCCACCTCTCAGCTCTATAGTACCCCCTTCTATAAAATGCCCTCTCTCCCCCACCTAGTCTACTACTCTTTAGACTAATTACATGGCTGCTCTATCTACTAATTCTCGCCCAGCCTCCACCCTACCTAGAGCTGCACTCTCTATACCATTAGTAGACTGGTACTCTCTCATCTGTTAGAGATCAACGCTTAGGAAGGAAGGATGGCACCTATCAAAATCACTCTGGTTCCAGGCTGGCCCCTCGATCTAGTGTGACTCAATAATGCCCTGGGAGTCTTTAGACTAATTCTATGGCTGCTCTATCTACTCTCAAATGCCCCTCTGGTTCCAGGCTCCACCTCCCCAGAAATAAGGTTCCAATAGCCGGGCCCCCTCTGGAATGAGATAAGCTCACCATCTCATTGCTGATAGAGGGGACAAACAAATCCCAGGGTAAGGCAATGAGAGGATTCTATTATAGTGGGATCCTGGTAACCGCACTTCCAATGGATAATGGGCCATTTGAAGTGCATTCATATGACAGGGATAGGCTCATAGGGATGGAAGGAAGATTCAGACTACCATACGAGCAGGTACGTATACTACCATACGAGCAGGTACGTAGTTCTGGATCCATTACAGAAGGAAGGAATTAGAGGATTTATCTGGCTGGCCCCTAGAAAAAATCACTCTGGTTGCTGCCCCTTCTCGCCGTGAATAGACAACCTCGTTTTTTTAGGATTCTGGCTGATCTCTCTAAAAAAACAAGGTTTCTGTTTACTCACTCTAAAGATAGATAGAACTAACCTAAATTAGCTAAATTCCTCATAATAAGAATAAACAAAAAAGCCATGGTTCTCTTGGTACTCTATATGTTGCCAGGCATGGGCAAAAACATGCAAGTCATCTCGATGTTTGTACGATCTTATTCTGATGCTGCTGGTTCTAATATTGGTACCCGTAGATATGATTATTCTGATAGTGGAGATTCTGAATACCTCCCATCCAAATCTAAAATCATGCCTCACATCCAAGAAATTGAAACCACAAATCGATTGTATCCTGGCAGTGACACTTTACCATAAGGGCTATCATGACACCCTATTGAGATGTGCACATTCCATAAAGACAACCCAACTATTCAAGAGCATCACAACACTTAAAAATTGTACAATAGTGGAATGATCCTAGAAAAACAATTACGCCAAGTAGGGTACTATTGTCACATCATGAAAGAAGCATCCAAGATGGTTACATCAAAATGACAAGGTCTCGATACTTGAAGTAGCAAATTCAAAATGTGGCAAAATCAAAAATTCAAAAAATCAAAAAAATAGTAAAGAGAAATAAATTCGTCCAATGGTGAAACCCACTTTTGTGGTGCCTTGGGCAAGTATCGTAATAAAAACCTATTCATGGGCATCATGAGTAAAATCCATCCATGTCCCATTGCACTTGGGGGCAAGTTGTCTCATCCATTCCACCATACCTATCCCTCCCCTCACATCCATCCACCATATCTACATGATCTATTTATCCTATCCAATCCATCCTCTGTTTGACCATGATAAAGACTTAGGGAGAAAACCTAAAACATGCTTTGGCACACTCTTAACATGGCCATCCTTTGGCTACACACCATCTAATATCATGCCATCACCTACATAATGTTATCCAACCTTGTATCTTGGATAAAACATGTTATCCCATTCTGATATAGTCCTTGACAATATCCCCAGGTACATTCTTCCATCAATCCATCTCTTCTCCATCTCACCCTAGCTCATATCCCTCAACCATTTCATCTGATCCACTTCCATCCATGTTTCTAGGCTTGGATTTTCCCTTGCCACTAGTTACACCATTCATATAGTAACCACAAGAAAATACTTACCCAAGCATAATCCAAATATCAAGTATGATTCCTAACACACCTCATTCGTGTGTAAGCTCTCCAAATCCAAGAAAGTATTGTCCAACACCCTACACCCATCCAAAAACATCCATAAGCTTTGCTCCCTATCTTTCTACAAGTTGTCTTAGTCCTAAAAATAATCTAGTCATCATCATTGGGATATTAGTCCCAATCCTTGTGTTGTTCTCATTGTTAACAACACTATCCTCGCATTGTTCTTATTGTTAAAAATATCATCATCATCATCATCAGATCAATTTATAATTCATAGCTCGACCAAGGACAAAATCTAATCCTACCCCATTCTTTTATCCTTGATCCTGGACCAAACATCTGCTCCACTTCCATCCCTCCATCCCATCCCCTCATCCACTACCTTGACTTCAACTTTGCATAAGTTTTTGGCTCATGCATTGTTTGGGTGTTTGGTTACTTTTGTGTGTTTGATTGTTGCCAATAGTCCTGATTTTCCACACAAACACATCATCATGATCACCATCATCCTCCATATGATTGGTGTGCCTTGACAACATGGCTGTTGTATCACTAGGCTATTAGCAACATGTGTGTTTTCATGACAGTCCATAGGCACTTGGTGCACCATCATCATGATGCATAGGTTTCTCTCTTGCACAGGTATTGTCTTCACAACATGTATCTACCATCACCAACATCCATCACATCATCCATTCTATCACATTTTCCTGTATTCTATCCTATCACATTATATCATCCTATCCTATTCATAACCTCCATTTCTATGCTATCACACTCTTTTCTATCTATTTAGTCATGTCGCACTACCATTATCCCCCTCTCTCATCTTCCAAAATCCTTCCCTAGGTGCAGGTGTTGCATGCCACTACACCTCTGTATGCCCAAAATTCTTCCTTAGGTGCACCCTGTGATGTTTGTGTATGTTCCAAAATCCCCAAAATTCTTCCTTGGGCACAGATGCCTCACCCCATGGCATCTGCACATGTTCCAATATCCCCTAAATTCTTCCTCAAGCACAAACGCCTCACCACCTGATGTCTACACATCTTCTAAAACCCTCAAAATTATTCCTTGAGTGCAGATGCCTTACCCTATGATGTCTGGACATGTTCCAAAACCCCTAAAGTTCTTCCTCGGGTATAAACGCCTCACCCCATGACATCTGTGCATGTTGTAAAACCCCCAAAATCCTTCCTCGAGCATAGACACATCACCCCATGATGTCTGCACATATTCCAAAATCTCCAAAATTCTTCCTTAGGTGCAGACACCTCACCCTGTGATGTCTACGCATTTTCAAAAATCCCTAAAATTCTTCCTCAATTGCAGATGCCTCACCCCGTGACGTCTACGTGTGAGACCCAACCCTTTTCACTTCTATTCATGAGACTATTTGCAGTGCTATTGCTATTACTTTTATGTTGAAGGACTGTTGATCCTGGAATCTTGCTTATTAAACCTAATTGATTTTTTTTTAAGAAAACAAATTGTGCAATGATAGTTAGATGTTGTTTTTAAGAGAATGATGAAAGAAAGAGAACTTAATGTGCTTTCAATATATGGTAGAATGTTTGGGTATGCATGTATTTATATTACTTCGGCTATGATATCTGTATGTGTTATTAACTTTGAGTTTGAGTGTGCAGGTATTACTAACGAAACC
Source organism: Cunninghamia lanceolata (assembly GCA_027924645.1). Taxonomy (NCBI): domain Eukaryota; kingdom Viridiplantae; phylum Streptophyta; class Pinopsida; order Cupressales; family Cupressaceae; genus Cunninghamia; species Cunninghamia lanceolata. Next base: position 3,227,400 of record BSBN01000905.1, read on the forward strand.
ACAAATACAGTAGATCATCTCATACCCTATGTTGTATCCCTTGTGAGCCAATCTAGTTCAATGAGGAACTAAGATCAACCTCGTGTTTGGAGAAATGTTGTAATGTTGTAATGGGTTAATGTTGCACGAGGTCAAGAGAATTAGAGCTATCTTTTGATTTACTTTTATTGTGATATGTGCTGTAAGAAATGTTATTTTTTAATCTTGTTTAAACTTTATTTCTTATAGGCCCTTTTCTTGTGTTTTTGCTTGACTCTGGAAGTTCTAACTATGTAAAAATCAACCCTAGGTTATACCCCATGGGTCTAGGGACCTTTTTGACTAGGATAACCTTGGGTTAACCTCCATATGGTCACTTAAACTTCACAGTGAAGTTAAGTGACGAATTTGGAAGTATGGGGACAATGGGATGAGTGGAATCCACACTCAAGCCCACTTTCAAGTCATAAAATAACTCCATGATTCCCTAATAATGGGGTGCTTGTCTCTTATGCCTCTCTTTTGGTGGGGTTTCCCTTAATAAGGGTAGTGTGTCTTCCACTCCCCTTTTTATTTAAACTTTACTTATTGTATTTTATTTCTACATGTGGGCTATAATGGGGGACCTCTTGAGTGTGGTTAATTGTTTTAAGTCCACTAGGATAATGGATTAGTTGTGGATTAGTTGTTTAATGCCACTTGGGAAATTAGGAAAATAGAGGGAATTAGTTTTAAAAGAGAGAGGAGGAGGAGAGTAGGGGGGTGGGATTATTGTGGAAAGAATGAGAACTTTGAGGAGGAAGCTAGAGTGGAGCTCTTCATCAAATTTCATCCATAACTGGGCTTGAGAAGGTTGGTGAATAAGACTTCTCACTTGTATGATCTATTGCTTGATATGTATGCTTTGTTCTTGCTTGATGAATGAGTTGCAAATGTTTCTATGTGTTTTTCTGTTATTTTGGGGTTTTGTGTTGGGTGTTAAAAGAGCTCCTTCCAGTTGGAAGGCAATGTTCATCATGTATAGGGAAGGGAAGGTGTGAACCTCCTCGGGTGTCTTTCTTGTTTTCTTGATATATGAAATGCCTTAAGGGCACGTTGGTACTTTTGAGCCAAGAGGGCTTATGGCTTTGAGAGCCTGTTTGGGATATCCCTGGAAGTTTGATTAATTGGATGGCTTGAGGCCATGTGAAAGAGTAATTTTGTTGGCTTGAGGCCATGTGATAAGTTGTGACAAATGTGTAAAGAATGACACCTTGAGTGAGAGAGTCTACTTCCCTACCCTCCTTGAACTCACCTAAGCTGAGTCTTTGTATTATGAGTAAAACCATGGGAGTGTGTGTGTTATTTGCTTGTTTGTTGTATCCAATGTTGTGAAGTGGTTTGGTCTATTTCTACCCTGGGTATGTGGATGAATCTCCCTAGCTCGGGGGTGACCCTCTTGCGGGTCTATGGTAGGGAGGAGAGCTAGCTGGTTGTTGTTTTCTCTCTTATTGTTATGCAGGTTATCGTTGGATCAAGTTAAAAGGATTGAAGGGATTTTGCCTTGTTAAAGAAAATGTTCTATCTTTCTATTTGTAATGAGAGCTTGGTCTTTAAAAGTTTCATCCTGTAAGAGTTTTAAGAGGAGAGAACTTCTCCCTTGAATTTGTTGTAAAAGTTGTTATCTTAGGAATGGATAGAGAATCCCCCCTTGCTATGTTAGTTGTGATTTAATTGGCTATTACATTACATCGATTGTGTGAGCAAGGAGGTTAGATTTGTTTAATTCCTGAAAATCTAATTAGAACAAGAAGTTGTGAAAACTAGTTGTTGTTGTAAATGAGTAGTTAAAATTTATGTCAAATTGTGAAAATGATTAGTTTAAATGAGTTATATGAGAGTGTAGATTTAGTAGTAAGGAAAGAGATAAATTTTGGAGTATAGACATGCTTATTTTTGTTGTGTTTGGTTAAATTAAAAGACTACTATGTTTAGATTTAAACATTGGACTACTTCTTGTAATCTAGTTGATAGGAGATTAAAGTTTATTTGACTTGAAGTAAAATCCTATTTTATTATGCAATTTATCTAGTGTTGCACTGAAATTCAAAAAAAAAAAATACAAATCAAAATAAGCGAAATTGTTATTCTGAACTTCAAATTTAATCGACATTACTTAATAACTGTAATGATACATTTTTATTTAAAATTTATAATTCCTCTATTAAATTTAATTTTAGTCGATTAAATAAAATAGGTTTCCGATTATTGGCTCTAATATATATATATATACATAAATTAAATTGAGGTGGTTAATTTTATATATATATATATATATATATATATAAAATAAAAGTTGCATTGGGAATTAAATTCTATTAAATTAAAACATTGTTGGAGACAAAAAAACATATATATATTAGAAATATTTTAAATAAATAAATATTATTTTAAAAAAAAAATTTAAATGCAATGGTGGGGGTTTTAACCCCCACCGTAAGATATGCATAGTGGGGTGGGGAGGGGCAGAGCCCCACCTGCACCCCATTCTCACCACCACCGCCACGGGCTATTCCCACATCCCCGCTTGTTGGAACCTCCGCCGCAGCCTGCGCACAGGCCCTTCAATGCCGCCACCTCAGACATCCCCTCCGCGGCCCCCTCTTCGTGCTCCGCCGCCGGCATCGACCCCGCCCCCTGTGGGTCTTCCACCACCGGTACCTGCCGCCGCGGACCTCTCGACCCCGTCCTCCATTTTGCTCCGGCCACCTCCCTTTCCTCCGCCGTCCATCTCCACACCGCCTGCCTCCATACTTGCGACCCCTGCTTCGACCTCCCTATGACCTCCAGCATCGCCGCCGTCGCGTCTCCTCATCCCTGCAACATAAGATAAGCCACAAATAAGAGTTAGGGATGTTCAATACCCTAAGTTTTATAAATGAAGTTTTATTTAATATAATAAACATTACCCTATACTATATTGTTTAATGAATGTGTAGTTGCATAAGTTTATATGCTTATCTATATTAACATATATATACATTAATAAATAAATCTCTCCTTGTAATGGAATCCACAACTATTACCACTATCACATTTAAGTATATATACAGCTAGATGAACAAGAAATATAAAGGTATGTATTGCTTTATGGATAATTGGTAATAAGAATAATTATATAAATTTATATATATATGTCTGCAATGTGATCAAATATAGAATAAGAGAAATAAAGTATGTTTATCTAAGTATAGTATTAATTATATGCATAATGGGGATTTATTTAAAAAGAAATCTATTTATTTAAATTTTGAATGGAAGAGATTAAGTATGTTTATATTAGTATATTATAAATAAACTTAATGGGTATTTATTAAGAAAAAGAAATCTATTTATATAAATATTGAATGGAAGAGATTAAGTATGTTTATATTAGTATAATATAAATAAACTTAATGGGGATTTATTAAAAGGGAATCTATTTAATTAGTTATAGATTAAAAGGAATAACATCTGTATATATATAGATGAACATTTTTATATACAAATTCAAGAATTATTAAATAAAAAGGAATTGTGAAAACAAGGTTAAAGTTATTAAAGGTCAACTATTACCAAGTAAATCTTAACGTTGAAATTTAGACTGACGTATAAGTGGTGATCGACTCTAAGCAAACAGTAAGTTCCACATAGTGAATGTACACGTAAGTGAAACCTTTCCGCTAATATTAGAATCAATGACAACTAAAACGTATGCGCCATTGAGCACGCCTACGTGTGTGAGGGAAAGATTAGAGTAGTAGGGAAAATTTTTGACAGTTCGTATCATGACACATGGCGCAAGTGGACATAACACGCGTGTTAGCGTGTTGTGACCGCATGCGAAATGTGGGCATGACATTTGGTATCAGAGCCCATGTTTCAACGTTGGGATCTCTAGGTTAGCGTGTTGTTGGGCCGACATGGAGTGGGTTGAGTGTGGTTTGACCTTGTCCTACTCCGAGTAGCTGCGAGAGAGCGAGGTTGTGGTTTGGCGACTAACTTTTACCTTGGAGGATTATCATCCTTTTATGTTGTCGTTGTGATGGCCTGGTCATACGATTTTCAAAGTCTTCCACTTGTGTCTTGGGGATGGTTGTGGTCCTCTTGTCGACACTCCTCTTAAGTAGGTTGGCCTTGTATGAGAAGGTTGTAATGGACCCTTTCTCGCCCTGGTGATTCTCTTTGTAAAGGGTGGTGTTGTCCTCTAGTATGCACTATGTGAGCTTGGGTTAGAGGTTAGCATCATGGGAACAAATAGTCTTGTAATGCACCTTGATATATGTTATGAATTTAGATGTGAAAGAGATGATGATGCATTGTTATGCTTAGGGTTCTTTGAATGACTAATGTAGTCTTAATGACTTGTTCGATTGTTCTTGCCTTGTGTGCCTTGCGTATGTTTATCATGATGTTAGAATAGTAGATCTTCTTGACTCTTAACCCTAGTTATCATGTGGGTGTTGGCATTATCTTCCTTGGGTTGAGTAACTAGAAATACTTGCATGAAATGTGTCTACTTTGAATTCCGTGAGTGCAAGTTATTGAGTGATGTTTACGTCGCCTTTGAGTGTAAAAGGTTATGAAAGAAATAAGAGTAAACATGACTTATGCTTAAAATGGTTAAGAAATAATTTATGTTCTCGAGAAGATACAAGGGTAAATGGAGTGTTGGTCAAACATTGTAAAAGTACTTCCTTAATGAGAATTTTGCATTTTATATATTTTCCTTGTGTAAAATAGACAAGTTGCACTTAACTTGTATGGGGATAATGTATGGCATCTTTTGGTAACATACTAAATTAACAATTTAAGCTTTTAATTAGACTCTCCTTATGATATACATTCACTTTACAAGCTTGATTGTCAGATAAGTACATATATGGAGCATAATTCATATGTAGTATTTTATGTTTGTTTTAGAGAACTCCTTGATGCGTGAGGTGTTGTGAGACACATCTCGTGAGTTGAAATAGTGTTGCTTTGATTAAATTATGACTTATTATGCAAATGCTAGTATGTTAGTATACTTGATTTGGGGTGTATTGCTTTGTCTTTTAATGCAAAGATTATAGTTAGATTCTTTTAGACCTCATAAAGGTGAATTTTAATTGATGTTGGGTAGATTCCTTATAAATCATTATGGTAAATAATTATGCAATCTTGTGTATGTAAGTTGATTTCTCATCAATAAGTAATGAATGGTAGAGGAAAATTGTGCTATGTGTTACCTTGTGGATGTGAGTAACAGAAGAGCGTGATTGCGATGTGTTGTGATTATCCCGTACATGCCTAGTGTACTCATGAGCTTGCAATACTGGGTATCCATCCATGGGTTAAGTGTATAACTACAAGTATGATGGACTCATGCTTGTATGGTTGTTTGTATGATTACCCTATAAGGTCCAATCTTGGAGTTGGAGACCTTCCATGTGTGGAGAGAGGTAGTGGAGAGGAAGAACTTAGGAAGCTATGGCAACATGCTATGGCATTGGTTTGGGATTACCCAACCAACCATACCTTCCTATGCCAGAGTACCCCCTACTTCCCCTTGGTAAATGGACCCTTGCAAGGCCCATCATGCTATCCTATCATGCTATATTTCCTTGATGGTACTATTGACATGTGACTTGGGATCTTGATTATGGTTTGGTATGGGCATGTGAATTGCTCGAGGCCATGCTACTTGGTGCAGATGTAATCTTACCTTTGGTATCTTATTTGAGTGGATGCATGGCATCCTAGAGACATTTACATTATGATGGCGTGTACCTTTGAGAAGGACACGATGTACTATACTTATGACGTGCTACCTTTGAGAAGGGCATGATTCCATGTAAGAGTACGTGAAGGCGCATTAATAATACTACCTACATGATGTTATTGCATTGGTTGTGTTTGCATAACATGTGTAGCGACCGTGTTTCCCTCCTTCCTTATTGGTGACTTAATGTTAGTCATGTAGTGATGTGATGTGCACTTTCATGGATTACGATCGTTTTCTTTTGGTTATCTGATGACCTTTTTGTATCTTGCCTATGTGGACCAACCATGTTATTTAATCTTGTCTGAAAGTAGCTTAGCCACGAATCTTTGATTTCTCCATTTTTCATGTAACCCTTGTGGTTATGGTTGATTTATTGTTGGAATGGCGCACATTTATTTATTTTATTGATGAATTTTGGAACTCCTTTCTTTTGGTATATTTGTTATTGTGGTGGCTAAGCTAAACTATTTTTGTTTGCAAGACTTGGTCCTGTGTTGTGATGTTCTTCTCACCATGTCGATGGAGCGACCTCTGGTAGAGTGTATATAAGGAAGCAGACGTGGGAAACTTATGAGGATGGGGGTAGGTGTGGACTAGTATGGGCTGGTTATTATCCACTTACCTTCCTAGTGATACAGTTCTTATGTTGGCTATCTCTTGGAGGTTAAACCCCTTATACAAACAAGAGGTAGGCCATTTTGGGAATGTATGGCGAGGCCCCTAGGCATGTGGCCCTGAGACCATCATTCTACCTGGTTCTTGGATCTTTGGTTACTTGGTACTGGTTATTGAATACTTGGTTCTATGATGAGACTATGACATCCCCCTAAACCTTTATGTGAGCCTTGTGAAGTTAATACCTGTAATGTGGATGAATGCAAATATGTGTTTAGATGTAAGATCTGTAATTGATGTATCGAGTATTTTACTGGCACCACATACAGAACATCTGCTATAAGAAAATTTGTTTGATAAGCAAAGTCAACTGTCAAATCTAATCCAGAGATTTATTTTATTTTCTTAAAGGTTGCATCTTATTTTAAGAAGCAATTTACTGTTTCTAAAAGGTTGTATGAAAAGGGCGTTTTATTGTTTTAAAGGCTATAATATATGCAAGGAGAGGTTTCAACATTTAGTAGTGGATTTCCGTGCATGTTAGTGGTTGCATTCTCAAATTGCTTCTTGAGTTAAAAGCTAGTCTTTGATGAGAATATAGTTTGATTAGAAGATTCTAAGCATTTGACTCATTCAGAAAGAATGCATATAGGTATGCAAGGAAAATTACTTATTTCAAGTTATTTCAAGTTACTTATTTCAAGTCACTTTTTTCAAGTTACTTATTTTCTTCTCACTAAAGAGAAAAAAAAAAAACTGTTACAACCTAAGAATAGAAAAGATGGATAGTAGAATCGGTAGTGCTTCTTTTACATTTGAAAAGCTTCGTTATCATGCAATTTATAATTCAAGAAATTTTTCCTTGTAAATGATGAACAATATAATCATAATGTGGGTTTCGTGGTTACCTTGGGGTGTTGCAATGGGTAGCTTATTAGGCTTGAATTTGTCAGTCGACCTTGTTTGACAAGCACATTCATTTTGATAATTATCTAGTCATTGGGTCTCTAAATACTATGACAAATCTTAGTATAAGTAAACCATAACCCTATATAAATTTGGACAGTTTCCCTAATCCATCCTCTCATAGGTTAGGGCATATTTAAAGTGTCGATTTGGGTCACCTATCATGCAATATCTAACTTACCAAGAGAGAACAACTATGAATTTATTTAAACAACTTCACAATTGTTTCACATCAAAATGAACTACATTGACTCCTTAAAACAACACCTACTATATGTCATTCCTGGATAACATTGGGGTTAAGGTGGAATATACCTTTGGCCTCTATAGTAGTGTTAACTAAACGTATGATCTACCTCGCATACATCCATATGATCCATCTCTAAGAATTGCGCCAACCTTAATTAGTTAAGATAGAGTACACCATAATCCTTTTCTTTTACCGTGCCTCATCATGAACAATTCCAGTTGGTTCCAATAACCGATGTCTACATGATACCTGCAAATCTAGATACATGATTAGTATCTCCATCCAAATGAAATAATCAATAGTTAAAACTTCAAGCGCTGGGCCTTCAAGGACAAGAGCTGGATAGGGTCCAGTAGGACTTGTATGACGAGTTCACTGCAACATGGGAAGATGCAACAGGACGGAAGACTTTTTTTTACCCTCACCTCTTTGGCAACTTCCAGGAGGAAGTACAGTTTTAGGGGGGGAGGATGTGAGTCCCACCCCTTTTCACTTCTGTTCATGAGACTATTTGTAGTGCTATTGCTATTACTTTTATGTTGAAGGACTATTGATGCTGGAATCTTGCTTATTAAACCTAATTGATTTTTTTTAAGAAAACAAATTGTGCAATGATAGTTAGATGTTGTTTTTAAGAGAATGATGAATAGGTAATATTAGAAAGAGAACTTAATGTGCTTTCAGTATATGGTAGAATGTTTGGGTATGCATGTATTTATACTGCTTCGGCTATGATATCTGTATGTGTTATTAACTTCAAGTTTAAGTGTGCAGGTATTACTAACAAAACCACAAATACAGGAGATCATCTCATACCCTATGTTGTATCCCTTGTGAGCCGATCTAGTTCCACGAGGAACTAAAATCAACCTCGTGTTTAGAGAAATGTTGTAATGTTGTAATGGGTTAATGTTGCATGAGGTCAAGGGAATTAGGGCTATCTTCTGATTTACTTTTATTGTGATATGTGTTGTAAGAAATGTTGTTTTTTAATCTTGTTTGAACTTTATTTCTTTTAGGCCCTTTTCTTGTGTTTTTACTTGACTCTGGAAGTTCTAACTAGGTAAAAATCAACCCTGGGTTATACCGCATGGGTCTAGGGACCTTTTTGGCTAGGATAACCTTGGGTTAACCTCCATATGGTCACTTAAACTTCACAGTGAAGTTAAGTGACGAATTTGGAAGCATGGGGACAATGGGATGAGTGGAATCCACACTCTGGCCCACTTTCAAGTCATAAAACAACTCCATGATTCCCTAATAATGGGGTGCTTGTCTCTTGTGCCTCTCTTTTAGTGGGGTTTCCCTTAATAAGGGTAGTGTGTCTTCCACTCCCCTTTTTATTTATATTTTACTTATTATATTTTATTTCTATATGTGGGCTATAATGGGGGACCTCTTGAGTGGGGTTAATTGTTTTAAGTCCACTAGGATAATGGATGAATTGTGGATTAGTTGTTTAATGCCACTTGGGAAATTAGGAAAATAGAGGGAATTAGTTTTAAAAGAGAGGAGGAGGAGAGTAGGGGGGTGGGATTATTGTGGAAAGAAGGAGAACTTGAAGGAGGAAGCTGGAGTGGAGCTCTTCATCAAATTTCATCCATAATTGGGCTTGAGAAGGTTGGTGAATAAGACTTCTCACTTGTATGATCTATTGCTTGATATGTATGCTTTGTTCTTGCTTGATGAATGAGTTGCAAATGTTTCTATGTGTTTTTCTATTATTTTGGGGTTTTGTGTTGGGTGTTGAAAGAGCTCCTTCCAGTTGGAAGGCAATGTTCATCATGTATAGGGAAGGGAAGGTGTGAACCTCCTCGGGTGTCTTTCTTATTTTCTTGATATATGAAATGCCTTGAGGGCATGTTGGTACTTTTGAGCCAAGAGGGCTTATGGCTTTGAGAGCCTGTTTGGGATATCCCTGGAAGTTTGATTAATTGAATGGCTTGAGGCCATGTGAAAGAGTAATTTTGTTGGCTTGAGGCCATGTGATAAGTTGTGACAAATGTGTAAAGAATGACACCTTGAGTGAGAGAGTCTACTTCCCTACCCTCCTTGAACTCACCTAAGCTCAGTCTTTGTATTGTGACTAAAACCATGGGAGTGTGTGTGTTATTTGCTTGTTTGTTGTATCCAATGTTGTGAAGTGGTTTGGTCTATTTCTACCCTGGGTATGTGGATGAATCTCCCTAGCTCGGGGGTGACCCTCTTGCGGGTCTATGGTAGGGAGGAGAGCTAGCTGGTTGTTATTTTCTCCCTTGTTGTTATGTAGGTTACCGTTGGATCAAGTTAAAAGGATTGAAGGGATTTTGCCTTGTTAAAGAAAATGTTCTATCTTTCTATTTGTAATGAGAGTTTGGTCTTTAAAAGTTTCATTCTATAAGAGTTTTAAGAGGAGAGAACTTCTCCCTTGAATTTGTTGTAAAAGTTGTTATCTTGGGAATGGATAGAGAATCCCCCCTTGCTATGTTGTTAGTTGTGATTTAATTGGCTATTACATTACATCGATTGTGTGAGCAAGGAGGTTAGATTTGTTTAATTCCTAAAAATCTAATTAGAACAAGAAGTTGTGAAAACTAGTTGTTGTTGTAAATGAGTAGTTAAAATTTATGTCAAATTGTGAAAATGATTAGTTTAAATGAGTTATATGAGAGTGTAGATTTAGTAGTAAGGAAAGAGATAAATTTTGGAGTATAGACATGCTTATTTTTGTTGTGTTTGGTTAAATTAAAAGACTACTATGTTTAGATTTAAACATTGGACTACTTCTTGTAATCTAGTTGATAGGAGATTAAAGTTTATTTGACCTGAAGTAAAATCCTATTTTATTATGTAATTTATCTAGTATTGCACTAAAATTCAAAAAAAAAAATACAAATCAAAATAAGTGAAATTGTTATTCTAAACTTCAAATTTAATCGACATTATTTAATAACTGTAATGATACATTTTTATTTAAAATTTATAATTCCTGTATTAAATTTAATTTTAGTTGATTAAATAAAATAGGTTTCCGATTATTGGCTCTAATATATATATTAATTAAATTGAGGTGGTTAATTTTATAAATATATATATATTTAAAATAAAAGTTGCATTGGGAATTAAATTCTATTAAATTAAAACATTGTTGGAGACAAAAATATATATATATATATATTAGAAATATTTTAAATAAATAAATATTATAAAAAAAAAAATTTAAATGCAATGGTGGGGGTTTTAACCCCCACTGTAAGATATGCATAGTGGGGTGGGGAGGGGCGGAGCTTCACCCACACCCTGTTCTCACCACCACCGCCGCGGGCTATTCCCACACCCCCGCCTGTTGGAACCTCCACCGCGGCCTGCACACAGGCCCTTCAACGCCGCCACCGTAGACATCCCCTCCGCAACCCCCTCTTCGCGCTCTGCCGCCGGCATCGACCCCGCCCCCTGTGGGTCTTCCACCACTGGTACCTGCCACCGCGGACTTCTCAACCCCGTCCTCCGTTTCGCTCCGGCCACCTCCCTTTCCTCCACCGTCCATCTCCACACTGCCCACCTCTATACCTGCGACCCCTGCTTTGGCCTCCCTGCGACCTCCAGCACCATCGCCGTCGCGTCTCCTCACCCCTGCAACATAAGATAAGCCACAAATAAGAGTTAGGGATATTCAATACCCTAAGTTTTATAAATGAAGTTTTATTTAATATAATAAACATTACCCTATACTATATTGTTTAATGAATGTGTAGTTGCATAAGTTTATATACTTATCTATATTAACATATATATACATTAATAAATAAATCTCTCCTTGTAATGGAATCCACAACTATTACCACTATCACATTTAAGTATATATACAGCTAGATGAACAAGAAATATAAAGGTATGTATTGCTTTATGGATAAGTGGTAATAAGAATAATTATATATATATATATATATATATATATATATATATATATATATATATATATATATATATATATGCAATGTGATCAAATATAGAATAAGAGAAATAAAGTATGTTTATATAAGTATAGTATTAATTATATGCATAATGGGGATTTATTTAAAAAGAAATCTATTTATTTAAATTTTGAATGGAAGAGATTAAGTATGTTTATATTAGTATATTATAAATAAACTTAATGGGTATTTATTAAAAAAAAGAAATCTATTTATATAAATATTGAATGGAAGAGATTAAGTATGTTTATATTAGTATAATATAAATAAACTTAATGGGGATTTATTAAAAGGGAATCTATTTAAATAGTTATAGATTAAAAGGAATAACATCTGTATATATATAGATGAACATTTTTATATACAAATTCAAGAATTATTAAATAAAAAGGAATTGTGAAAACAAGGTTAAAGTTATTAAATGTCAACTATTACCAAGTAAATATTAACGTTGAACTTTAGACTGACGTATAAGTGGTGATCGACTCCAAGCAAACAATAAGTTCCGCATAGTGAATGTACACGTAAGTGAAACCTTTCTGCTAATATTAGAATCAATGACGACTAAAACGTATGCGCCATCGAGCACGCCTACGTGTGTGAGGGAAAGATTAGAGTAGTAGGGAAAATTTTTGACAGTTCGTATCATGACACATGGTGCAAGTGGACATAACACGCGTGTTAGCATGTTGTGACCGCATGCAAAATGTGGGCATGACACTACGCATGTTCCAAAATTCCCAAAATTCTTCCTCAAGTACAGGTGCCTCACCCTGTGATGTCTACGCATATTCCAAAATCCCCAAAATCCTTCAAGAGAAAATGCCTTACCCTGTGACATATGTGCATGCCTAGGCATAGGCACCACACCCCTGTGGTGTTTTTGCATTTCCAATGACATTTTTGCATTTGCCATGACATCTATGCATTCAAATTATAGACAATCTTCTTCTGAAGAGCATAAACTTTTGCATAGACTTTGTTTTTCACTTTCTTATAGGAGTTATAAAGATAATTCGATGATCTTCCCAACCATGACCATAAAACCAAACCATTCATAAAAAATCCATTCTTTTAGGGACCCCAATCCCTTACCCTAAATTGAATTCCAAATCTAACCATCATCATGCTCCCTCACGATCCTAAACCTTTCCATTCTTCCAACCCTCATCCAAACCCTTACCAATATCATCCTTCCACTCCAAAATCCACTCCCTCATCCAAACCCTAACCAATATCATCATTCCACTCCAAAATCAACTCCCTAATGCACCCCATCCTCCCAACCCTAATCCATCTCATCCTTCTAACCCTACGCTATCTCATCCATCTAACCCTAATCATTCCCATCCTTCTAACCCTAATCCACCCCATCCTCCCAATCCTAATTTGTCTTGTCCTTCTAGTCTAGGTAATCCACCCCATCCTCTCAACCCTCATCCTTCTCATCTGTCAAACTGTAATCGCTCTCAACCTTCTAACACTAATCCACTTCATCCTCTCAACCCTCATCCCTCTCATCCATCTAACCCTAATCACTCTCATCCTTCTAACACTAATCCACCCCATCCTCCCAACCCTCATTCATCTCATCCATCTAACCCTAATTGCTCCCATCCTTCTAATCCTAATTCACCCCATCCATCTAACCCTAATTACTCTCATCCTTCTAACACTAATCCACCCCGCCCTCCCAACCCTCATCTATCACATCCATCTAACCCTAATTTCTCCCATCCTTGTAATCATAATCCACCCCAACCTCCCAATCCTAATCCATTTCCTCTTTATAACCCTAATCCACCCCATCCTCCCAACCCATACTCCTATCCATTCTCACCAACCTATGCATCCTCATATCCTTCATCACTAACATTCATCCCTTTAATCCCTCTCTTTTGTCACCTTCAATCCTCATCCTAGATCCAAATCCCCATCTTCCTTAACATTAATTTCTTCCATTTTGAGAGCACATCTGTGTTATTCAAACTCACCCATCCTCTCGAGGGGGCATCCTCCAATCATCCCATCATCCAATTAAACCCAAATATAAACCTATCCCAATAATCTAATCAAATCCATCAAACAATTCATTAAAACAATTGATGCTTCATCTTTAATGTTTGGGGAAACATCTATCATCAATCTCGCACCTCCAATCCACCATCAATCCCCATTATTCCTAGCGATCGGAGCAACCTGCCACCTAAGCTTCTTCCTCTACCTTTTGTTCTTCTTTGACATGACACCACTTCTTCTAGTCGCGACACTGTATCAAAGAGGAGCAAAATGTAGACACCCTAAATTTACCTCACCAATTTCCCACAATTATTCCCAAATTAACCACTTTTCACCATTTAATCCCATTTTTTGTAATTAATTAATATGACTAATTTAATGTCGTAATTAATTAATTCTCCCCTCATGTCACAATTAATGTGACTAACCTAATTCAAACTAATTCCATCCCATAATTAATTAATACAACTAATTTAATGTCACAATTAACGCCCTTTCTCATCCCCAAGGTTAATTAATTATATACACATAATTAATTAACCTTAACCCAAATTATTCCTCCAACTTAATCAATTAATTAATCCATGATTAGTTAATTATTTAAGATTAATTAATCTCCCAACATTTCTTCTAATTTAATAATCCACATCACCCTCAATCTTGTTCCTTTAATCTTGACCATTTAATCCATCTACATGGATAAAGATCTAAGTCGTCCATCATCTCACATGTGTCGAAACCCCCCTTATTGCTCACACGTGTGAGCATGCTAGCTCATCCCACTCCTTGCTCACACATGTGTGAGCTTGCCAACTTGGAGGCATGTTAGCCCTCCACCTCAACCCACTTCATGCTCCCACATGTATGAGCATGTTTGACTCATCCCAATCCTTCCTCACACATGTGTGAGCATGTTTGACTCACCCCTCACTCCTTGATCACACATGTGTGAGCATACTTGATCTTCCACCTCATGAATCCATGAGCAAAAGAAATCTCAACTGTTGATTTCATCCTTGCATCCTAGCCCTCCATCTCCTATCCAAAAATCTATTTAAAAGGTGTGGCCCTCTCATTTTATCAACTATTCATGCACTACCATCATGCTTCCAAATTAAACAATATCTAAAGCACTTGAGAAAACACATTACATTATCGTACACCATTATAGTCATTGGAGCACATCCACAAGAACAATGGAGGTAATAAGCTTTTCTTTGTGTCTTGCATTGTGAGTTTTACTTCCATTATTGCTCAAACCAAAGGTAGATGTTGTTATTGGATTGTAGGTTTGTTCATGACTCACTTGCACTTGCTTGATCCAATTTTAGCCTCTACATCAATTTTCATGGATAGAAATTTTCCTTCCTCACAGGAGGTGGCTCTGGTGGAGGATGTGGTAGACAATCCTCTCCTCTCTCCTCGACTAGAAGATTCAAATTGTGGTGTTTCCTAGACTATTGTTCATCGCAGGAAGAAGGGTCTTCCCAAATATGTGTATGAATCTCATCCCTGATTCAAGGGGGTGTCGATTGCCCATTTGGCATCCAATATTGTATAGGTTGGTCCTTTGTGGTTTGGGAGCTTCTGCTCCCAGGGGAAGCTTGGCTGCAACTTTGTAAGGTCTTTGGTCCTATTAAAACCTGAAGTTTGTATAGGCTTTTTTGTCGCTAGCCCTCCACCTCAACCCACTTCATGCTCCCACATGTATGAGCATGTTTAACTCATTCCAGTCCTTTCTCACACATGTGAGCATGTTTGACTCACCCCTCACTCCTTGATCACACATGTGTGAGCATACTTGATCTTCCACCTCATGAATCCATGAGCAAAAGAAATCTCAATTGTTGATTTCATCCTTGCATCCTAGCCCTCCATCTCCTATCTAAAAATCTATTTAAAAGAGGTGTGGTCCTCTCATTTTATCAACTATTCATGCACTGCCATCATGCTTCCAAATTAAACAATATCTAAAGCACTTGAGCAAACATATTACATTATGGTACACCACTATAGTCATTGGAGCACATCCACAAGAACAATGGAGGTAATATGCTTTTATTTGTGTCTTGCATTGTGATTTTTACTTCCATTATTGCTCAAACCAAAGGTAGATGTTGTTATTGGATTGTAGGTTTGTTCATGACTCACTTGCACTTGATTGATCCAATTTTAGCCTCTACATCGATTTTCATGGATAGACATTTTCCTTCCTCACAGGAGGTGGCTCTAGTGGAGGATGTGGTAGACGATCCTCTCCTCTCTCCTCGACTAGAAGATTCAAATTGTGGTGTTTCTAGACTATTTGGCATCTAATATTGTATAGGTTGGTCCTTTGTGGTTTGGGAGCTTCTGCTCCCAGGAGAAGCTTGGCTACAACTTTGTAAGGTCTTTGGTCCTATTAAAACCTAAAGTTTGTATAGGCTTTTTTGTCGCTAGCCCTCTACCTCAACCCACTTCATGCTCCCACATGTATAAGCATGTTTGACTCATTCCAGTCCTTCCTCACACATGTGTGAGCATGTTTGACTCAGCCCTCACTCCTTGATCACACATGTGTGAGCATACTTGATCTTCCACCTCATGAATCCATGAGCAAAAGAAATCTTAACTGTTGATTTCATCTTTGCATCCTATCCCTCCATCTCTTATCCAAAAATTTATTTAAAAGAGGCGTGCCCCTCTCATTTATCAACTATTCATGCACTACCATCATGCTGCCAAATTAAACAATATCTAAAGCACTTGAGCAAACACATTACATCATGGTACACCACTAGTCATTGGAGTACATCCACAAGAAAAATGGAGGTAATATGCTTTTCTTTGTGTCTTGCATTGTGATTTTTACTTCCATTATTGTTCAAACCAAAGGTAGATGTTGTTATTGGATTGTAGGTTTGTTCATGACTCACTTGCACTTGTTTGATCTAATTTTAGCCTCTACATCGATTTTCATGGATAGACATTTTCCTTCCTCACAGGAGGTGGCTCTGGCGGAGGATGTGGTAGATGATCCTCTCCTCTCTCCTCGACTAGAAGATTCAAATTGTGGTGTTTCCTGGACTATTGTTTGTCGTAGGAAGAAGGGTCTTCCCAAATGTGTATGAATCTCAATCCTGAGTCAAGGGAGTGTTGATTGTCCATTCAGCATCCAGTATTGTATAGGTTGGTCCTTTGTGGTTTGGGAGCTTCTGCTCCCAGGGGTAGCTTGGCTACAATTTTGTAAGGTCTCTGATCCTATTAAACATGAAGTTTGTATAGGGTTTTTTGTCACTCTAAACCATCGGGGGCAGCATGGTTGTAACTTTGTTATGTTTCAAGAACTGTCAAAACTTGAGGTTTGTACAGGGTGTATGGTCCCGTTAAAACCAACTTACCCTAATCAAAACATTTAATTTATTTTCAAAATGTCAAAAAGATTATATAAAAATAGGATTCAATTGAAACTTTTTTTTTTTTATCAAAATGGGTTTTCAACTGAAACCAAGTTTTGGGTGAAAGAGTTTCGACTAAAACCCTTTCCCCTGAAAGCACCGAGCTGACAACCCATGTGGCACCTTAGCCTCTCTTTTGGGGCAAATTCAACAAAAGTAAATTTTCAACTCTACATTTTTCCAACTAGAGATTTTTTTATGAAAATATGAAAATACCCTTTGATAGGGCTTGGAGCCTAAATCTAAGAATATAATTTTTTAATATTATAATTAGTTTTATTATTATTATTTTTAATTTACTACAAGTAGGTTATTATAATCAAACATAAGGCTGATTATAAATTTAAAAAATACATCTAAATTTATTTTAATTTTTTAAAAAAATATGTTGCAAGAGAATCCTCTCTAAAAGGGTATAAATTTTTTGTTTATAATAAATAGTTTAGACATAAAACATAATCTTATCAAAATTATTACATTTTCAGTAAACTTGAATTTAAATTCCAAAATTACTTGTTTTTCTCCATGCATTAAATATTCAAATTAGCTAAATGGGAAAAGAAAAAGAAAAAAACTTTAACTTTTTTGAAAATTTAATTTAAAAAATTAGAAACACAAACTACACTAAAATTTCCACATTTCATTAGTTCATATCATTTTAAAATTCAAAACATATGTCACTTTTAGATGCTCCAAATTGAAAAATTGTATTTATATTGGCCATTTTCTTTATAAAAGTGGAACATAATTCTCAACTTTAACCCCAACATACATAACATCATAAAATTGAAATGCTAGGAGAGCAATATTTTCATGTGCACTAGAATTTCAAAGCACTCAAAGTCACAAATTTCAATTAGTGTTTTCTTTGGAAATCAACAGATTGAAGAATTTAATCAAATTCAAAGCATCAAAATGTCAAAGTTCTAAGGTTTCTTCAGAGGTTATTGTTATACTATTTTGCCCTCCTAGCCAAATAGTCTAAGATCCATGAGATCCTGGTGTTTCCCCTTCTGAGGATGCAAGGAAAAACATCAAAAAATGGTTAAGTTCCAGAAAATTTAGAGTTTTTCTTGTTTTTCTACCTTGTTAGGATGTCAGAGTTCCGACTTCAACTCTTCACCATGCCAAAGCCCAAAGTCCCGAACTCCACCCCTCTTCTCCTTGCAAAAGTGCTCTAAGTGTTATATCACCAGAGTTCAGAGTTCTCTCCTTTTGCGTTCCTTCCTTCGGAAAGCGAAAGGCCCGAACACTTATCTCTGACTCTTCCCTTGCAAATTCGGCTAAGTGTTGGAAGCTCTGCAGGATCTCGGGGATCAGGGTTTTGCCTTTTTGCACTCTTTCTTATAGGGCGGAGGGTTTGGGGCCCGAGCTTCGACCTTTCCTTTCAAAAATCAACTAAGTGTGAAGAAGTTGTCGGGGGTCGGTCTTTTCTTCTTCGTCCTACTTCAAAATGTCGAAGGCCCGAGGGCCGAAGTCCGCAAGGTGTATATCCGGCTAATTATTTCATTGTCAGACTTCAGGGTTTTGCTCTTCCACCTTCCCTCTTGGAATGATGAACGCTGAAGGTCCGCTTGCCAAGGTCCGCCAAGTAAAGCTTCATGTATTGTCGGGGGTGGGGTTCTGCTCTTCCATGTTCTTCTTTGAAAGGTGAAAGGCTCAGAGCTCGAACTTCAATCTTTTTCTTTGTAAATCTGGCTAAGTGTGGAACGACTGTCGAAATTCAGAGTTTTGTTCGTCCACATTCTATCTTTGCAAGGCCAAAGGATGAAAGCTTGAACCCCGACCCCCGATGAGACACGTGGCATGTTTCCGTCATTATGCGGGGATTATTTTATTAAAGAAAAGGACTGTGCAACCGTGGAAAGCTGCCAGGTGGCGGTGACATCATCAAGGAAAGAGAAGGCAGAACGCCCAAGCGCTGACTTCTGCCAAAGATTTATGGAAATAATGCTAAGTGTTTCAGACTTTTGGGGGTCAGACTTTCCCTCTTCTTCCTTCCCTCCTGGAAGGAGAAAGACGGAAGGCCCAAGGCCCAAAGTCCACCGATAAGGTAAAATCTTTTAAGTACAAAGTGAAGCTCGAGGAGGCGGACTTTCTTTCTTCTTCCTTCCCTCCTAGAAAGCTGAATGACGAAGGCCCAAGGCCCGATCTCCATAGAGGCAAAATCTGCTAAGTGTAAATGTCAGAGCTCAGTGTTTTTTCCTTCCTCCTTTCTTCTGCAAGCGATAGGGCGGAAGACCAAAGGCCCAAACTTTGAAACTCTGACGGGCCTTTTTTTCACTATGCAAACGTGATTCGATTGCTCAATGACCCTCCTGGTCACCATTAATGCATCTTTAGAGCCCAATTTCATGTGGGAGATGGATTTCTTGCCTCCCCATGCCACTATTCCTGATCTGCATTGAAGTTCATATACTCACGGCATGGGTGGACCTCCTGTTTTAGCATATTTCACGGATATGAGCTAGGACACGTTTCAAAGGATGCTAGTTTGAGTTAATGCAGCATGGTTGATGCCCCTTCTTGTTGACTTCTCCTTTTCCACACCATTGCTGCTACAGTGAAGATGGAATGTTATATATGCGTGTGTAAAAGATGTGTTGGGGTTGTTAGTTGTTTTCTGGGCTATTATGCTAGGCAAATTCCTCTGTTACTTCCAAACCTTGTAATGCACTTATAGAACAGCTAGATTTGATGTATTGTGCTCATTCTCGAGCCTTTGATGTCTCTAGTCCATTGTTCAACCATGAATGTATGTGATTATTGTGTGTCTATTACTCTGTAACAAATTATTTACTCTTTGTAATGGTCATTTGATCTTCATGATCAATATATCTCTAATATTTCGCCTCTCTTGCACTTTGTCTCTATGTTTTACTTGAAGTTGTGATCTATTTTGTGAATAAAACGACTCCTTCATAGGTTATGGTCTTCAATTCAAAGCCTCTGCCAAGGTTGCAAGCCTATGTGAGTTCCTTTTAGGGTTGAGATCATTGTTGTGTTGATTTAGTTTAACTAATACACCTTATAACTCTGGCAAATCACCTTTTCTTTTCTATATTCCTTCTATCTCTTTTTCCCTTGGTAAGTTTAGCATTAGAGATAGTTAATTTCTCTAAGCCTTAAGCTTAGAAAGAGGAACCAGCGTTCTTTGGAGGTCTAATCTCAAAATTGCAAGGTCCCACACCTTGAGATCATTCCCATTGTGTCATTAGAATGCTTGGAAGTCTCCAAGCCAGGTGAAATTCTAGGTGATAACAGTTATTATGGAAAAGCTTCATCATAATCGCCTCTAAAACCAATTGTTAAGATTCATTATTTTTACCTTGCACTATTTTTAGTTGTCACCATTTTTGAGGGACGAGACTATTCTAAGAAATCTATTTTAAACATTTATTTATAGACTAACTATTTTGAGATGACCTTCTCAAAGGTCTATTGTTATTTTGTAATTATTCTTATATAAGAGTCTATCTAAAGATTGTTTGAATTAGAAATTTAGTATTTGTCGACATAATTATATACTAGCCTTGTTTTGTATGCGACCAATATATTTTTAGTGTAGGAGTATAAGTTAACAACTTTGTAATCGCCCATAAATAAGGACAGCCAAAGTATCATTTAGAAGAATTTAACAATGTCTATCTTGCTTCTAAATTGTTTTTGAGATGTTCTATGTTATTGTGCTTTTATGAGTTAAATATCACTTGACATTTACTAAAAATTTTATATTGTAGTAAGTGTTAGGTTGCGTTGTAGCTTTCAATGCAACTACCATGTTTATCTTATAATGTCTTATGCATGAAGTAAATTAGATTGTTTTTAGCAAGTTTTCAAGGTTCGTATTGCAAGTTTACTCGAAGTTGGAGATTGTAATTTTGTATATAATTCCTAATTCAATTTAAAGAAGTGTCCATGTCCTTGTGTTTAAGCCTATTAAATTCTTGTGTTTTAGCCACATGTTTTCAATTTAAACTAAAAAGAGCAAGCATCTAATAGCCATATAGGTTGTTTACTCAAAAAACATAAAAAACCTTTTGCTCAAGGCAAAAGTGTTGAATTGCCTTGTGCTTTGTCCTAAGAACCAAAATGATAGGTTTTATTTTAAATGTGTTTGTATTGCATGTTTAAAGACATACCTTTAGTTTTGTTTTCTTTGCGTAAATGACTCCAAAAAACACACCAATACAAATTGTAAATAGCATGTTCACACTATTTAAATTAGGGTTTCAGGTTAGCCTTTTTCTTAAAAAAGCATTCCCTTCTAACTTAAAGAGCATTTTAACCATACATTTGTTTTGTTTTGTATCACATTAAGAGGTGTGAATTAAAATATTAACAAATTTATATTTATTATATTATATAAATAAACAACTAAAGTATTTTTAGTTTAGGCTCTAAAAATTTTCTTAACATTTTTTCTCATTAAAATATCTGCATGCAAGGTTCCATCATCCAATGCTATTTTGAAATTAACAGAAGACAGTTCTTAAATTCTGTTTTATCTTCTAATGTTCCTTTGTGTACTTTGAAAGTATAATACTTATGCTTTTCCACTATAATGCAGGAAATTTTATTCACTATCTTCCTACCAGCCTATCCAAGATACGGATCACTAACAGGGCTTTTCAAAAATTGTGTTGGTTAAGAATGAGTTTCCTTATTAGCATGATCTAGTAGCTTTCATCCATTGCTTTTCTAAGCTCAACGAGACTTTATCCATTGCTTTTATAGAGAGCTTCATTCACTTTGCTAAAGGAGGAAAAGTTAGAAAAGAGTCCATCTCTAGAAGAAATAATGCTAGATGTGAAAAACATGTTTAGACTTCACAGTAATGGCTTATTATATTAAAAAAAAGTACTCAATTGTTTATTTCATTCATATAACGTGAAGAGAAATCGAACAATGAACAACTCTGCCAGACTGCCATGTACAACAGTAGCATCATTTGTACTAACTACTCATCTCTACTAACATTGCCTTCAATTATTGTCCAGACATCATATTTCTGCTTCCATGTCGTGCTCTGTTCAACTTCGTATCCTCTGTTCCATAGGTATAGAGAATACTTAGAATTGAAGCATATATTTGCTGCTTAAGTTTTGAACAAGAGGGTAACACGGACTGCCATGAAAAATAGGCAAAAAGAACATGAGAATGTATACCCTCTTGTAAGGAACATTTCCCAACTGAATGATTTGTCGTTCTTGATAACTGGATATTGTCAACCATTTTCATCTCTACTCCTGTGACTTTGGAGGTAAATCATATACATCTGGACATGTTCTCTTTAAGTCTTACCAGATGAATCAGCATGTTCAATGATTTGAATTAAAGTGTATCTCTAAGCTGAAAGAACGAGTCAAGCATTGCCATCTCAGAACAACTAGATACCAATGTGCAGGAAACGCCGATTTCATGAGAAATCAAGGACTGCAGAAACATTCTAGTAAAGCAAACAAGCAAAATTAGCAAAACTTCTAGAATTGCAGTAATGGGAGACAAACATACTTTTTAGTCACTCAGCCCTATCAACCACGTAAAGTCTCTGGCTATCTTGAATAAAATCTATATGCAAAATTTGCCCTGCATCTTCTGTAAGAACACAAGTACCGAGAAAACCAAATTGTTGTGCTGCAGAATGAAGCAGATCCTCAATTGTATGAGGAACCCACATGACAAGTCCATTCTTTCTCTTCTCTCTTGGGGTCCATGGGTGAAAAGGGAACACGGTGCATGTTTTATTTTTCTTTTCTACATACTGAGATACCTCTGCTCCAAGTTTTTGGAAAGAATTTCTTTCTGGGAGATCAGAATTCCTAAGACATTCGGTGCATAAGATTGGATCCAAACTTGAAACTGTGCCTTCAGGAATTGTTGTTGATGAATGTAATCTTGCACAACCTAAACAAGAAAGCACGTAGTTGGGTAGTTTAAAATCAATGGAACTGACAAGAGAAAGATTAGAACCTATATTTCACGTGCAGGAAGGACAAAACTTTTGTTAATATTTGTCTGATTAAGAAATTTCTAACGTGAGCTACTTCGAAAATCTAAAGGAACCTGATCAAATAATGTGCTTAAATCTCCCTTCAAAATGCTTCAAAGCTTTCTTCTAGTAAACAATATATACCTTTGGTCCTCTCTAAAACACGTGCTTCCTCTAGCATTTGGATCAAAGGTTTACTCCCACATTTGCGTCCTTCATCCAGTGGAGTATTTCCCCATCTGCTCAAGGATGTGAAAAAATATGAAATTTTAATATCATTGAAATCAAACGACTTTATGATAGAAAAAAATAAATAAATAAAAAATGTGCAGTTATTTCAGCGGCATTTTTCAGGTCTTCTATACGGCATAAGGTCAATTTCACATTAGCCGTATTGCAAGATAAAATTGTCCTAACTAATGCCAATCCAAAAACATTGTACAAGATTACATATGAGTAGTTTCCCCCATTTTCCCCCAAAGTTATTAGAATTAAATTTATGCTAACAGGAATACTTGAAGATAGACTTAAAAAACACAATATGTGCATATGCGAGGATAACTCAGAAAGGACATGAAAACGAATACACATACAGAAGCAGATGTGCTATATGCAAGTCGCTGCTTGTTAAGCTAAGTATAATACTTTAATAAAATTGCTAGAAAAGAATACAGGAAGGATATGTGCCAGTGCTCAGATATGAAAGGAATGTTATTGTCAGTGATAATCCCAAGCAATGAAATCAATCTAAAACAATAAAAGTTGTTACGTCAAAGTACTTAAAACCAATTTTGAATGAATGATGTTTCTCTACTTCTCAAGTGTTCCCTCAAGTTATTGCAAATGTAAGTCTTACAAATTTGTTAGACTTCTCATCGGGGCATTTTATAGTCAACATGAAAAATACTTAATGTTGAGAAGCCAATTTTCTGCACATTAACGTAAATAGATCATTTGATCAAATATGTTTCATTTCTGTAGAAGAGTCCATGGTTTTAAAAATTTAAACAGAATTGAATTTGACTTCGATTCAATTTTAACAATTGAATACGTAAAAGGATATACAACGAATACATCAAGATAAGTGCTGATATATGATGAAGAGTTGATGCTGCAGATGTTCCCATACAACACAATTAATGTAGAACAAGTTCACAATCTTTAAAACACTTTTCCATAGCGTCCAAGTACAAAACAATGCAAACGAGGAAAGCGCGTAAGAGCCGACGAGGGGTAGAAGACACCAGTAATAAACATTGAAACATGTGACACAATTCCATTGGTATGCAAAGATAAATTCAGAAAACCTCAATTCAGTGTTGGCATGAAAAAAGATAGGTTAGACAAACCCGATAACAAATCTAAACACTCATGGTACGCGGATACAGCAATATTTTTTATGTTTTTGGCCCGGGTATATATATATATATATATATAATATAAACTCTTTTACATAATTGTCAATAAACAAAATAATAAAATATCTAAATACCTAATAACTTGCAATAAGGAAAATTCAAAATAGTAATATTCATGAATTGTAATTCATAATTTAGTGATTTCTCAAAGAGTCAAATGTCAATACAAAATGAAAGTTACAATCAGTATTTATTGTTCAATAAGCATCATATGGGTCGTCATCAAGAGCATCATAGTCAACATTTGGTTCAACTTCATTTTAACCACAATCAGCTGGAACACCACTACCACTAGCCATGTCTACATAATACTACCAAACTTAAGAGTGTTGTACTAGTATTAAATGTGTTGTACTAGTATTCTATTGTAAAAGGCCTCGAGCATCTTGTAATGAAATGATCAAGCAATACAAGTTGTGTTGAATGCTGTAGCATTCCAAGTTTGAGCAATTCGTGTGTGTGTATTATCTATGTGTGTATTCACCTTCATCCACCATCACAAACAAAGAAGCATATTAAGTTATCTAGATAGCTAGCCCAGTTGGACATTTATTAATAGGTAACCAAAGATCAAGCTAAGTATTTACTAGGCCAACTACCCATGGAAATATGAGAAAATTTACAAAAATAATCATGAAAGTGAATAGGAAGATGGATTCCCTTGATATAAACTTAAAGTACATGCATGTTTATCTTGTTCTAGGATAAATATGAGTACCATAAATACCCCTCGTTACTAGTATCAGTATGTATCAAGTATCTCTTTGCCATATCTAGAGTTATGTCACATTAGGAAAGGAGAAAATATAATATATAAAGATCAGCAATGGAGTTTATAACAACAAAAATATAAATCGGTAGCTTCACCCTGAATTCTAAAATATGTTCTAATTC
The DNA here is from genome assembly GCA_027924645.1 of Cunninghamia lanceolata. NCBI lineage: Eukaryota > Viridiplantae > Streptophyta > Pinopsida > Cupressales > Cupressaceae > Cunninghamia > Cunninghamia lanceolata. The sequence continues at coordinate 3,252,708 of BSBN01000905.1, forward strand.
CATGAAATAAGAAACCATATTGACAGACTTCATAAAAGGCTTAAACTCTGTAAGAGTATAGTTGTTCTTGCTCTACATGAAGTAGCATATAATGCACTTGTTGGTCTTATCGTTTTGTGCCATGTGATACTGATCAGTTTATCAAGTCCATTTGTCGGATAAAATTAAGAACAAACAAGTTGTTTCATTTCAAAAGTCTTTGAAGATCAACGTTGACCTTAGCACTTTTATAACCAAGCTTGGTTTCTCTTTGAGATCACTCTCAATTTATATAGAGAACACGGAATGTAAATTAGCGTAGCATGCACTTCAGACCAGGCAAAACCTAGAAGGTACTGAATCACAAACAAAAAAAATGTTCAACAACGAAATTAATAAACCTTATTTCATGTCAATTAAAACTGTAAACAAAGACACTTGCAAACCTATCCGTTGAAAAAACACTGGCCCCTGAATCCAGCAAAATCCTTGCCAACAAATGCAATCCTTCAGCTGCTGCCATGTGGAGTGGTGTTCGATAGTTATAGTCCTTTGAGTTTGGGTCAATCCCATTGGCTAAAAGACGTTTCAAGAACTCTGCATTCCCACTTGCTACAACTTTGCAGAGAAAATTTCCAGCATCTTCTAACATCAAATGTGCTTTATTCTCAGCAAGTAAAGAAGCAATCCGATCATGCCCACCCTTGACAGCCTCTAGCAAGGGTGTATTTCCAAATTTATCTGCATCATGTAGAGACCAATACATATTCAGGAAACAGATGATCAGACTGCCATGTAAATGACACATTATATTGAAAGCAAAGGACAACTGGTATTAAGGCTGTGCCCTATAACTCAGGACAAAAACATGCCAATGGAAGTCTTAAATAAAGATCGTTATAAAATAAAAGTGGTTTAGTCTGCAATATGAAAGAACTGTACCTATAGAATTGACATCTGCTCCAGCTTGTATGAGAAATAATGTGATCTCTTCATATCCTTTAGATGCAGCCAAATGCTGTGCAAATATCATATCAAATGGCTATCAGGATTCAAAACATTCCTCTACTCACACGTACACAATTTACCAAGACAAACTAACAAGATTTCCAATTTGCATATGTTGCTTTGCTGGAGTATATACAGTTGACAGCAGTAAATGCTACTCTTTACTCTTTTTTCGATGCACTATTTATTTACATTAACACTAAAATCTTGCAGGTTGGAAATGAGAGGCCTTATGAACATGATTCGCAAATGACCCTTAAGGTTTCAATTGGTTAATAAATGCAGAAATTTCCCACATCTATGGTAATTTAGTATGAAAATCTCTTAATGTTAGGTATACTTTCTATCCTAAAGCAGTTTGAACTATTTCAGAACTTCTTGGCAGCCAATTTAACAATGTAAAGCAATTTTAGAAAACACATTATTTCTTTTATTCCAATTTCTAATGATTGGCCGCCTGAAATGTGAATTAACAACTACTTAATAAGATATCTCCATCTTAGACATATGTATTCTCTGTGAGATAGGATTAGTAAGAAAAGTTTTCCTACACAATATAAGGAATTTTAATAAACACAATATTGTAATACTGAGGTTGATCTTTGAATAAATTCCACTAAATATATGACAAGTACCATAGATCTCACACTCGTGTCTGAATTATTGTAGTGTCCCCATTTCCGGAGTGATCACCTTGGAGGAGTATGTTAACCTATTCACCATTCCCGTAGGCACTTGGTAAAAGATTGTCTTGGTTGAGCTTGGGCTTAAAAGGGTTGGAAAATGGAATGTTGTTATAGGCTTGGAGAATGGAATGTTGTATTATAGAGGCTCAACTAATTTTGCTAGATGAAACGAAGTGGTATTTTGGCTTATGGTATTTTTATGTTAATTATTGAAAAGTCAAAATAATTAAAATAATTAGCTAAGAGGAAAAACGACCCAGGTGGGAAGATGGAAAAATGACTTAAAAATGGAAACATGAAATATTGAAGTGAAGTTTAGATTATAATTTTTTTATTAAAATATTATAATAATTTCCACAAAATCGGCACTCATGAGGAAAAAGCAAAAATTATAAAATAATAATATTTTATTAATATTTTCTCTCTCCTAGCCGCCGCCCTCTTGGAGAAAAAGAAAATAAAATAATAAAAAAATATTTGAGGTTGTTTTGATGTCGGCTATGGACTTGAAAAAATATTATATTTTATCACAATTGGGTGCCCAAGGTGAAGAGGTTAAAAGGTCATTTGGAGTGTTTTTCATATTATTGAATCATTTGGCTTTTTCACTATTTGGAGAATTTCTCTTGGTTGTAACAAAGTTTCAGTATTATTTAAGGACGAAATTGGAAAACCCTTGGATTGGAGTGGTTTGGATGAAAACCCATCCCACTATGAGAGATGGATTCACCTAGAATCCATAATTGAGCATATTGTAGGTTTTTGAGGAGATTAAAGCTTCAAATCAGCTAGGGTTTCAATGGAGTTTATATGTTCAGCTAGGATTTGAAGACATCAAGCATATTTGCGGCATTCACATTCATATTTGAAGGCAATTGGAGTATGATTTCACTATTTGGATTCATGGCCATGTTGTGTTGATGATTTTACATCTTTTAGAGGCTTCATTGGAGGTGGAATCAAATATTTTGCAATCAGAAATTCATATCAGACCGCTGTAACTTTGTCATGTCCCCTCTTTAGCGCTGTCTAGCAGAGACATGAGAGTTGACCTATCATCCGGGTTCCCGTAGGTCAGCAGCGTGGTTAGGGGACCTATCCAGAGGCAGTATAGCTTGGCACAGAGCTTTACAGGCCTTTCCAGTCAGTTTTTGACAGTTTCCTATTTTTTAGGAAGGGTTCCTATTTTTTAGGGTTTGACCGAGAGTTGACCAGGAGGCATCAGGGGACCTCCAGGAGCATTTTTGGAGTTTTGGTCAAATTCCTATTTTTTAGGAGGTATCCCTACATTTTAGGGAGGCACTGTCAGTTGGCATGACACGTGGCGACATCACCAGTAGCGTGGGCTTCAGAAGTTCTCAGTTCAGGATGGCCTGGTGATGGATTTGGAATAATTATTGAATATTAAAGTGTGGCTTTAATATTTAATAAAAATAAATAAAATAAAGTGAATAACATGTCACTTTATATTAATAAGTTATTAAAAAGTCCCCCACCTAGTTGACACAACGTTGTGTTTAAAAAGTGGGCTTTTAATAATGAAGTTGGGCCCTCAACTTGGGCGCCCAACTTGGGAAGACTTCATTAATAAAAGGATCTTTTAAAGATTCTTAATTTTGATCCCTTTTGGAGCCCTAAAGTGGACGCCCACTTTGGGAAGTGCATAAAGTGACTTTGAAGTGCTATTTGGATCTATCTTTTGCATATCTTTTGAAGCTTCATGGCAGCTCTGAACTCTGTGGAAGGGGGCAGCAGCATTCAGACTCTTGGGAACGAAAACTCTCAAGGATTTTGGTGAATTGGACGATAACCCAGTTCTTGTTTGTGGGAGGCCTACTCTGGGTCTTCATTTGTGCATCATTGGACAGATTCCAGGGCATGTTATTGCAGATCTAAGCTTGCAGCAGTGCTAAATCAGCTTTATTCTTCAGATCCTTCATTCTCAGTTGCATGTATAGCCTCTTCTAGGCCAATATTGCCTTTGTATGCAAGTAGGGTTGCAAACCAGGCTTCCATTGAATATTGAAATACAGATCTGATGGGTATGTGCCTCAATTTCTCATGTGTTATCTTTCTATCAGTTATTATTTATTTTTAGTCCATTTTATTTGAGATTGCAGCTGTATGTATTTCTATTTGCCATCTTGGCAAATACACATCTCAAGAAAACTGAAACCCCTTCTGCATCTCCTCTCTAGTCTGAAAGAAAACAAAAAAAAAATAATAAAAAATCATAAAACAAATTAAATCACAAAAAAACAGCACTTCATTTCAGCAACAGCACTTCATTTCAGCAAAGGGATCCATCAGGGATCTTTCAAACTTCATATCAAACCTCAGATCGGTGCATTTCCAGCCATGTTTTGATGTGGGTTGTCATATTTTCATCATAGGAGGCTAGCGCTTCAATTTGGCATCATTGGGCTAGGGTTTGGTGGAATTTCCAACATTTTTTTGTGAGGGTTTGTGCTTCAGATTTCATGTCAGCACCTACAGTTTGCAAATCAGTCCCTTCATCTTTATTTTGGCTTCATTTCTTCATTCAGATTGATCTTTTCTAAGGCAGCCAGCATTGGAGGACATCATTGCATCATTGTTGGATGATTTGTTCATAATTTGATAATATATGCATGCTTATGTAAGTCTGATATAAAAATCAGACCTTCATCATTTGTAATCAGCCTACATCTTTCAATAAAGTGGCCAAGATTTCATCTGGGCATGTTCTTGATTTTTGGATGTATGTGAGTTGTTTTACTTCATTTCAGTATTGTTTTGCTATTATATGAATGTCATATTGCAACCTTTCAATCTACATATCATATCAAACACATTGGTGAAAACCATAGATGCAAGACTCGCCATTTACTTGCCGAGTTTTTTCAAGCCGCGAGTACTACAAGCAAAAACTCGCCAAAAAAAATTTAGAGTTTTTCAAAAAAACTCGCAAGTCCGTGAGAAAAACTCGTCCGGCGGCAAAAGTGCGATTTCAGTGGCATTTAAAGGCATTTTGTGACTCATTTTTGGTCATTCTACTTGCTCCAAATGAGAAAAAAACCCCTCCCAAGCATTTGAAACCTATTTGCAGCAATTTGGCGTCAACCAAACAAGATTTGAGGCGGATTCGAATCAAATTTTTAAGGCAAATCAGATTTCCAGGTAGGTTTTTGTTTTTTTCCTTTCTCTTTCTTTTTTTGAAATTTCTTCTTCATTTTTTAAGCATCTAAGTTTAAAAAACATCATGAATGTAGTATAAATGGATTTGTATTGTTCAAAACAAGATTTATATTCATAAAAACAAGATTCATCACTGTTTTGTTTGCATTTTTTCTGATTTTTTCAATTTTTTCACATTTTTTTCATTTTTTTTCATTTTGCTTCATTCTTCTTATTTCAATCCAATTTTTTTTTTGAAGAAAATGTTTAAGTCTTAGATTAGTTTGTATTTTTAGTAATTTAAAGTAATTTGTTTATTTCTTCATTGTTTTCATATTTTTGCCAAACCCTAGTTAATTTTTTTTTTGTTGAATCCATTTTTTTTGGAACAAAATATTTAACTTTAGAATTTTACGTTAGTTTAAATTTAATCTATCAAGTAGAAATCTAATTTAGGTTGTTTTTTAATTTTCTATTAAAAAACTAACAACTTGTGCTTTCTCTTTGTATGTGCAGAGTAATTTATAATGGCAGATAGAGATGCTTCTATATTCGGTTCAGCCTCAGGCCCTGTTGCATCATCATCATTTGTAGACAAATGTCCTCCAGGAGCTAGAGATCCTGTGTGGAAATATGCCTATCTAGGACCGTACCCTGGCTTAGTTTTTTGCATCCAATGCGAAAACGTATACCGTGGAGGCATTAACTGCCTCAAATACCATCTTGCAGGCATCAGTCATCGTGATGCGAAGGCCTATACTAAAACCACGGAAGAAATAAAAAGACAAATGAATGCCATACTTGCAGCCACAGAAGAAAGAAAATTACAAAGGGAGAAGGCAAAGGCACCCATGCAAGCATCCATAGCTTCTTCTCAAGGTGCTCTAGTCAACCTTGAGTCGGATGATGATGCACTTCAGGGCATAGTGGGCTCTCTTCATGGTCCACGTAACTGAAGGCAACCCACCACCACTGCAAGCTCTTCATCTACTTCCAGTAGAGCACCAGGATCAGCACCTACACGCACAGTAGATAGTTTTTTTGTGCCTAGAAACACACCTGGATCACAAACTTCCTTAGAGGCAATTGGGTGGAATAAGGAGGTGCATGACCATGCATACATTGCTTGTGCCGATTTTTGGTATTTCAACAACATCCCTTTCAATGTGGCAAATTCTCCTTATTGGCATAATTTGGTTACTGCACTGACGGTTGCAGGAAAGGGCTTCAACACACCTTCTCGCATAGAATTGAGTGGGAGGTTAGTTAATTTAATCTTTTAGGTTTTAAGTTTTTTATAAATTTATGTTCTTTAATTTATAGAAATTTATGATGAATTTAAGCTATTTTTTGTTTACAAACAAAATTTGTGTACTTAATTTCACTTTGTACTTGTAGGTTGCTTACAAATGCAAGAGATAGGGCAAGGGCAGTGGTGGAAGACCAAAGAAATGAATGGAAAAAATATGGCTGCTCTATTCTTTCCGATGGGTGGACGGATGGTAAAAACCGCACCATCATTAATTTTTTGGTAGCTTGCAAGAATGAAGTGGTGTTCTTGAAATCAGTGGATGCCTCCAACATAGTGAAAAATGCAGAAAATTTGGCTAAAATGTTGGAGCAAATTTGCATGGAGGTTGGGATTGAAAATGTTGTGCAAATAATTACTGACAATGCAGCAGCATATGTGGCAGCTGGTAGAATCCTCCAAGAGAGACACCACACAATTTTTTGGACACCTTGTGCAGCACGTCCTTGACCTTCTTTTGGAGAACATAGGCAAGCTTGATTGGGTCACACCGATTGTAGAGGATGCAAGGAGGATCAGAAAATTTATCCACAATCACCCTTGGGTTCTTCACATGATGAGGGATTACGCCCAAGGGAAAGAGTTGATGAGATCCGGTGTGACAAGGTTTGCAATGGTTTTCTTAACGTTGCAAAGCATTCTTGATGCATTGGCGGCTTTGAAACAAATGTTTGTGTGCCCAAAATGGACCGAATCATCTTATGCGAAGAAGCCAGAAGGAGACAAGGTTGCATGCATTATCTTCGACAAAGTATTTGTAGAAAGAGCTGCAGAGATTGTGAAGGTAACTTCAAAACTTCGAATTTAAATTCAAATTGAATATTTATTTATTTTTAATGTGTCTTTCATTGTATATTAGTAACTTTAATCGTTTTGCATTTTTATATTGTAGGTGTCGGAGCCCTTCGTTAGAGTCCTCCGCTTGGTAGATGGGGATAAAACCCCAATGGGGTATCTTTATGAGGCCATGGATAGGGCCAAGGAAGCTATAAGAACTTATTATAAGGGGGGCAGCCTCAAATTTGATCCCATATGGAAGATTATTGATAGGAGGTGGAACAATCAACTCCACCAACCCATCCATGCAGCAGGGTACTTTTTGAACCCTCGTTTCTTCCATTCAGGCACCTTCTCAGATCCTACTGGAGAGGTTATGGAGGGCCTCACTTCTTGCATTCAAAGGATGACACCCCAGGCTGAGGTGGCAGACCTCATTGTTGATGAATTGCAAGCTTATAGGGAAAGAAGGGGTAGGCTCTTTTCTTCAAACCTGGCTACATGAGCAATAAACAATCAGTCACCAGATATAAAATTTCAAATTTACAAGTTACAAACTTACAACTATTGATAATTTGATATTTAATATGTTTTGAACTTTTCACTTTCCTTTCTAAGTTTCTAACTCTTCAATATTTTTTTTTAAAGGTTTGGTGGACAAATTGGGGTGGAAATACCCCAAATCTCCAGAGATTTGCCCTCCGTGTCTTATGCCAACCATGTAGTTCATCCAATTGTGAGTGCAACTGGAGCTTATTTCAGGCCATCCACACAAAGAAGAGGAACAAGCTAGCTCAGAAATGCCTCAATGACCTTGTCTATGTGCAATATAATCTTCGGTTGCGCACAAGAAGGGTAGAGGAAATATCAGATGATCCAATTGATTTGGATGAGATAGATCCTTACAGTGATTGGACAGGGCAGGATGAACAGCCTTCATTGTTTTCTGAGGATGAGATCTATGATTTGGAGAGACAGGCAATGGAGGAGGGGGCTGCCGCTGAAATCGATGGATTGGGATTCTCATTGGATGACATTGAGGATGAGGAGGAGGAGGATGAGGAGACATTGCCACCAGGACCACTACCAGCATCTACATCCAAGATGGAGGTTGAGCCACGGTTTGTCATGTCGAGGAGGGAGGAGCCACAGCAGATTCCTAGGACTAGACCTTCTAGTTCTACCACTCCCCTTGTTTTTAGTAGACTTGGGAAGAGGAAGATAAAGTATTTTACTATTTAGTATTTACTTTCAGTTTTACAAAAACAATTTGCTATTTCCATTTTGTTTCAAACTATCAGTATCAGCGCATTCCACATGAGGATGCCATTTTGTACCCAATTTACTTTGAAATCAATCAAATACAACTAGACTCAGCTTGTTTCTCATTTATTGACTTGTTGGATGCATCTAATCATTGAATTTTGCAAAAAAAATGTGTTTTTAATGAAATTTAAACAATTTTTTAAGTTGCCGAGTTTTTGCGAGTCGAGTTTTTCGGGCTTGGCGGGTTTTTGCTTTTGGCGAGTTTTTCAACTATGGTGAAAACCATAGTTACGAGACTCGGACTTGGATCAGACTCGGCAAGCTGATTTTGGACTCGGACTCGGCGCCTAAACTCGGCAAATTGAAAAACCCAAGAAATTCAGAGATTTTATGGATTTAAAACTTGTTTCATGCACCCTTTAATAAATAAACCTTAAAGACACAATAACATCATCAAATAGAAGCTAATTTGATCACATACACAAGTATACATCGATCACATAAGTATAAATGCAAATTTTAGCTGGACTGCTAAAGGAAATAGCACACTTAGATATATAAATATAGTCAAATGTATACAAAACTCATGGAATATGGAATCCATGACATCAAATGTTCCAAACAAATATGAAATATCAAAACAATAACTAGAGTCTAGAATTCTATGGCTCAGAGGAGCCTGCATCCTCCGCCTTCCTACGAAGGCGTAAATGGTAGGTCTTAAATGATGCCAAAATTGACGAGTGAACAAAAACTTGGAGAAAACTTGGCAAAAACTCGACAAATCAATAGGATCTATCTCATCCAAAACAATAGGATCCAATGATTTGTCCTCTACTCTTTTTGTGCAAAATCGAAACCCTGAATTTGACTGAGTCTGAAACCCTGAAACCCTGAAAAATTGGTTAAGTCTGAAATCTGATGGATCCTCCAAAATCTAGAATCTGCATGTTAAATCCCATGGATCCGGAACCTATCTCAAACATCCTGACAGTATATTTCAAAATATTTAAAGTATATACTTAAATATATTTTGAAATATACTCACCCTGTTTTTGATTTTTTCACTAGTTTCAGCCGAGTTTTCCCACCGGGACTCACCGAGTCCGGCGAGTCTGGTGAGTTTTTTCAAAAAATCCGCCGAATCCGTGTCCAAGTCCCCCAAACTCGGCCAAGGTGCCTCGCCTCGGACTCACCGAGTTTTGGCGAGTTTCGTTACACTGGTGAAAACAAAACATCAAAACCCTAAGTGAAACTTACAAAAAAAACAAATCAGAAAATTCAAGCCAGCAAGCAAATTTTCAGTTCAGATCTAGACAGGGTTCTTACAGTGGTATCAGAGCTTGGATCTTGCTAGCCAATTGGGTTAGAATCTTCATATGCAGCCTCGTGAAGTTGGTCCACATAGGTATTACTATAGAAGAAGAGCAAATCAGCATGATAATCAAGTGGAAGAGATTCCTATTGCAGGTACAAATCAAGATACAATGGATAGAGGTAGAAGTGGAAGTCCAAGGAGAGATAACCAGCCAAACATTGATGACTTCTTGACTACTTTTGCCCAACAACAACAGATGCTACAAACATTTCAGCAGCAGTTGATCACCGCTACTAGACAATTGAAGATAAATCAGCCACATCCAAGAGATGACGACAATGAAGGTTATCATAGTGCAGGTAGAGTGGCTACAAATACAGGTAGAGCAACCACAACGGTTTCGGATAGACCACTTCGTCCTACTTTTGTACAAAGAAGAGAAGAACAATCATCCGAAGAAGAGGAAGAAGACACGGATATAACAAACGATATCATGGTTGCCTATAATGAGTACCGTATACTTCCAGCTGAAGTTAGGATAGCCCTTAGCTTGAATCAATTTATGAGCCAACGAAGAGAGAAGGAAACTAAGCAAGAAAGAAGACCTAAGAAGCAACACAAGGAATTCAAAGATGCTTCAAGAGTAAAGTTCCACTTCCTAACTTTGATGATAGCGGTAAAACAAGTGCTAAGGCATGAGTACATAAGCTTGATACAATATTCACACTCAAGCCAATGAGTGAGGCTAAGGCCATTCAGTTTGCTACTATGCATCTAGAGGGATTGGCATATGAGTGGTGGCATTATGGACTTGTTTCATAGAATCATGGGATGATCACTTCATACAATGAGTTCACACGAAAACTCATCAACAGGTTTGACAAGAAAGATGAAGAGGTCTACTACCGAGATTTGGCACAGTTGAAACATGTTGGTTGAGTGGACTCCTATGTCAATGAGTTCTAGAAGATAGCAATTATGGTTCCTGATATGTCGGAGAGGAGAGTGACTATGCTCTTTCTTGAGGGATTGAATGACAGGTTGAGAGGCTTCGTGAAGGTTCACAAGCCTAGGACACTTGATGATGTTGTTGACCTTGCACTTGACTTAGATACTACTCCTACATCATTCCAAACACAAAAGAAAAGTTTTAGAGTGTCATGTCCCCATTTCCGGCTTAAGCACCAAGTGATGAATGGATTAGCCTACTCCTCATTCTCGGAGGCTAATTCTGAATGATAAGGGAATGAACTAGGTTTTGACTAACTCTGGGTGTTATTTTGCAGGTAGAATCAAGGAGTTTTGAGTCAGAATCCACTAAGTCATGAGCAAGGCGCCCATTTTGGCAGAACTCCTCCCTTCTGGCGCCTAGCTTCAAGAGTCACTTCTGGCAGTGAAGATGAGGATTCAAACAGAAGGCGCTCCACCTGGATGGGTTCCACCAACCAAGCGCCTAGAGCAGATATGGACTTGAGCAAGGATCATCCAGTGTTGAGTTTGGAATCACTGAAGTGGTCTAAGTGAGTTAGGCGCACTTCCTAGCCTTCACAACACTCAAAGTGCGCCTAGTCCTCATATTGCGCCTAGACTCCTTTGCAAATGGTGAATTCCTTGAAGAATTGATCAAGTGAAATCTCGCCTTCAAAAGATCCGGTGGAAATGATTGATTAATCAACATGATGAAGTTTTCTAAGTGAGTGGAACAAGGAAGAAGGCCTATTCACTTTAGGCGCTAGCATCAAGTTACATCATCCAACAAGAGCACTTCTCCTTATCAAGGTGCCATTTCTTGTTGAAGTTATCTCCTCAAGGCGCCTAGGTGCTAGAGCATGACAAAGTAAACCTTAAAATGGCGCCCTATGTCAAATGATGGTTTAGAATGCATCTTCAAAAGTACGCCTAGGTGTTGTGATGTTAGCTTTTGCTCAGACAACCTTGAAGATGCGCCTAAGTAAGAATATGCTATCTAGACTCCTCAAGAGGTCAAGGCGCTTGGTAAGGTGTTTATGAAAGCAGAGATGAGATTTTGACTAAAGGAAACAAGGTTAGGCGCCAAGATAAACAAGTACATTCAAGATAAGCTTTTCAAGGGAGGGCGCCAATTCTCACCTCCACTGTTGTCTTGTTGCGCCTAAGGGACTTATCCCCAAAAGTGCACCTAAGGAGTTCTCAGTCCATTCCAACTGATAGATACTTGATACAAGGAAGTCTTTTTGATTCAGTTGTGATTTGAGTTGAAGGTTTTTAGCAAGACAAATTCCCTTTTTCTCCCTAAGGCGCCAATCTGGACCTTTTTCCTATCACCAAGTGCGCCTAGGTGAAACTGAAGGCTAAACAAGATATTGATACTCCAGATATGGGCGCTAGGTTGAAAGAGCATCAAAAGTTGGATTGCAAGGGTGAATTGAGGTATTAGGCGCTGGTATCAGTTGATGCTACTCCAAAGATGCGCCTAAGATAGTTGCAAGTCTTCAAAACAAGTTCTGGAACAGAGCGCTTCATCATGAGGTAAGATGACAATCATTTAAAGTCAAGTTGTTGTCAAAGTTCTTTGAAAGAGGTGATAAGCTGCTACCAAGGCGCCAAAACCATTGTGAACTCTCCAAAGTTGGCGCCCAATCAGAAGAACACCAGAATTGCGCCAGAATTGAGGTGGTTGAGGTTATAGGAAGTCTAGAACTCTAGGCGCATTCTAGAGTCTCTGTCAACCTTCAATTGGCGCCTAGTGATGGTGAGGTGCAGTTGCATGAAGGAACTATATCAAATAGGCGCCAAGACATGAAAATAGCCTTAAACGCTGTCAGAGAACCCTCAATGAACATTCCTACAAGATATCACGCATGTTAAAGTCACCAGAAAAGGTTGGGCGCATTTCCATGCCATTGCTACCTCAGTTGGGCGCCTAAGACTCATTGGGCACCATTCCATGTTTAAACTGCTTCCACTTGGCGCCTGATCAGAAGATGAGGTAGTTGTAACTACCTGAGCTCTCATTGGTCGACAGGATGTTTTGGGGATCCGTGTCAAGGTCTCTAGATGAGCTTGCCAACTCAGAATGAGTCATCAGTTGGAATATTCCTTTGGATATGCTTCTTGGGAAACGTGCCTTGGTTCCCCTCTGTGCATTGAAAAATGTGCCTTCATTGCCTTTGGAAGGCCTATAAAAGGAGGAGCTCTCTCATTCATTTGGCATCTGTTCATTTTGACAAAATTCTCTCTGCAAAGCTATTGAGCTTGTAATCTTGAGGCCTGCGAGTTTCAAGTGTTGGGGTGATGCTCCCTCAACAAGCAAGGTGATGCTCCCTTGTGATATTGTGAGGTGTTGACATTTAGTTGACATCATTGAGTTTGATTGAGTTGATCAAGTGTAGACGCCATTGTAAACATCAAGGCTTCAAGGCCTTTCTTTTGTATTTCCATTGAATAAGTTGTAATTCATGCTATTGAAAGCATTATCCATGTAATAAGACATTGCAAGTTGATTGAATCAAGTAACTAGACAAGTACCCAACTCTAATGTTGATTCATTCTAGTAGTTATCTTTGATGTATATCTTTGTGTTGTTGAAGTAGTTGATGAATTGATAGCAAGTAAAATTGTTTAAGTAAGGAAAAATTTTCGTAGAACTAGTTGGGTATCTTACATAGAGGCTCAAGTTCCATTAAAAAAAAATCCAATCAGCCTAAGTACACACCTCCTAGGATGGACAAGAAGGTGAAGAATGAGTTGAGGAAAAAACTATGCTTTTCTTGCAACGAACCATGGGACCCAGGACACAGATGCCTTGGGTAAGGAAAGGCACGCCTTATTGAGGTCACTTTAGATGTGGAGAGTGAGACTATTGAGGATACTAGCTTAGATGGTGATGCTGATCATACGGAGCAGCAGCCTCAATTGGAACTTGAGGCTAATGATACAAGTACTACAGGTCTAGTTACTATTGCATCTATTTCAGGGGTACCTAGATATCATCCCTTTCGATTGAAAGGCGTCCTTAAGGGACAACGTGTCACCTGTTTGATTGACAGTGGAGCTATTCAAACTTCATTAATGAGGGATTGATTGTGAAGAGGGGATTACAGCCTGAGGACTTTGTAGGATTCTAGTGACAGTTGCAGATGGCTTTACCATGATTTGCACTAAGAGAGCCTAAGCTCAATATTCAAATGGGTGATTATACTTTGACTGATGATTTCTACATGGTTGGACTTGGAGAGATTGACATCGTTTTGGGAGTCCAATGGCTACAGTCACTTGGCCATTACATTGTCATGTCCCCCTATTAAGGCATTGTTTAAATTAAAGATTTAAACATTGTGATAAAGACGGAGAAATCGCTTCCGTCAAATATGATGTTTTTTGTCGTCGATTTGAATGATAATCATGTATATGATAATATTTAATAAACATATATAGTATTATTAATATGTAATAATATTAAATAGTATTATATATAATCAAAATACAATATGTTTATTGTATTATCAATTTAAGCATTATTATGATAATATAATAATACTATTAATTATAACATATAATTTGTAATATATGAATATATATATATTAACTTAATATATATAAATATATAAATATAAACAAATATAAATATTAATAATTAAATATTATCATAATACATATTATTATATTATACTAAATATTAATAATGTTAATATTATAATTATAGAGGGAGCATAATAAGGATGCGACCCCTTAAAGAAAGTATCATTGCAAACATATCAAAGAGGATAAACACGATTGAAATGAAAGAGGCAAATCAATGATAATTAAGGATTCATATACGTAAGAAAATGATAAATGTTATTTGAGGAGAATCATTTAAGAATCCAACATCAGCAAGGAATAAGACAACAATAATGAATAAAGACAAAGGCCATTAAGATGAGCGTTGATTAAAACTAAAGCCAACGGTCCCAATGAAGAGACGCAACTGACCATTGGGATGCAATGTTCGAAGTATTAAAGATTGGAGGCATTGTGACAAGGGGGGATAGGCAGGGCAAACAATAATCAATCTGCAAAATCGATCTAGAGATCTCAAGGAGCAATAATCAGCGAACATCATATCTAATATTTATTAAGTACTAAGCATTACAACAGTTTGGGATTTAAGGACTGCACCAAGATAATAGCAGCAACCAAGCAAAACCAAAGGCACAACAGGTAAGCAATATTCAAAATGTTTAATTATTAAGGATAAAATCTATAATGTTATATATCCATATATATAAATATACAAATATATATATATATATATATATATATATATATATATGCATGTTATGATATTAATGTCAATTCATAGTTAATATGAATCTATGTAAATCATTATGGTTTATAAGGAAATGTCTTATTTATATCCAAGATCAAATAATGATGAACAATTGTATAAACAAGAATATTTTACAATGATATTCCAAATTATGATAAGAATGTTTCTATCCATGCTTAGGATGATAAGTATTTATGGATAATGTTATTTATATACAAGGGATATTAGCGTAAGAGATCATATCACCTCTATTGCTTCATCCTTAAAGGAATGATAGGCATTGTAGGGAAAGGCGGAGTAATTCCATCATGTTGAGTGGTCTCCATGCGCCCTTAACATGTAAAGCCTAGTTCCTTGATGAAGAATATGAGGGAAGAATATGAATCTTGAATTATGTTTAATATTTCCCTTAATATACTTATAGAATATAGTATAGAATAGTCATCAATAGTGAATGACAATCATGAAATGAATAGTCATTTAATAAGGAAATAATATATAATGTTTGTAATGTCTCTTTGAGAATCACTTTGAATGAAAATTCGGGTTTAAGTGTTTCCACTAGAAAGGGGACATTACATACATCCAAGATTTCCAAAAGATGGAGTTGGAGTTTATGCATGAGGGTAAGAAGATTGTTTTGATAGCACTTTCAGATGGAGGATCAAGGGTTGTTTCTGCTAGGAGGATGGAGACCTTGTTTCGACATGGTGATGTTGCATGGGCAGCCCAGTGCTTTGTTTCTTCCAAATCTTCTTACAGTGAGCAATAGTATCATGTAGATGTTCAGTCAGTGTTGGACAAGCATAGTTTGGTGTTTGGTGATATTCCTCTAGGGAGACCACTAGATCGTGCTTTTGAGCATGTGATTGAGTTAGAAGGCACCAAGCCCATGACTACTACACCTTATCGTCATCTGTGACACTTTAAGGAGGAGATAAAGAAGATGATAAAGGATTTGTTAGATATGGGACACATTCGACCTTCATCTACTCCATTTGCTTCTTTTGTAGTTCTGGTGAAGAAGGATGGTACTATGTGGATGTGTATTGACTATAGGGCCTTGAACAAGAAAATAAAAAATAGGTATCCTATCCCCAAGATCGATAAGCTACTTGATGAGTTACATGAGGCCGTGTATTTTTCTAAGATTGATCTTCGTTCAGGCTACCATCAGATTTGTGTCCGTGAGGAGGATATACATAAGACTGTATTCAGATGTCATTACGGGCACTATGAGTTCTTGATCATGCCGTTTGGTCTTACTAACGCACCTGTTACATTTCAATCTTGCATGAATCATGTGTTCAACAAGCAGTTGCGTAAGTTTTTATTGGTATTCTTTGATGACATTCTGATTTATAGTAAGACATGGGAGGAGAATCTTCGGCATCTTGATGAGGTTCTTGGTATTATGGAGGCATAGTCATTGTATGCTAAGGCTTCCAAATTTGAGTTTGGGATGACGGAGATTCTTTACTTGAGGCATGTGATCAACGCCGATCGAGTTAGAGTTCATCAGGAGAAGATCCAGGCTATACAAGATTGGCCCATTCCTAGGAACATTTCAGATTTGAGAGGTTTCTTGGGGTTATGTAGCTATTACAGGAGGTTTGTGAGAGGCTTTTCTCAGTTGGCAGCACCACTTACAGATCTCACTAAAAAAGGGGCTTTCAGATGGTCAGATCAAGCTCATATGACTTTTGACAAGCTCAAGGAGGTGATGAGTATTTGTGCAATTTTGGCATTACCAAATTTTACACAGTCCTTTGTATTAGAGTGTGATGCATCAGGAGAGGGCATAGGGGTTGTGTTGATGCAAAATAGGCATCCTATTGCATATGAGAGCAGAAAATTGAGGGATGCCGAGAGACTATATTCCACCTATGACAAGGAGATGCTTGCCATCATGCATGCATTGGCAAAGTTTCGTCAGTACTTGGTAGGTGTGAAGTTTGTGGTTAGGGCCGACCACAACAGCTTGAAATATTTCTTAGAGCAAAAGGATTTGAATGAAAGGCAATAGAAATGGGTCACTAAGATATATGCATATGATTTTGACATTGAGTATGTGAAGGGTAAGAAGAACATTGTTGCCGATGCACTTTCCAAGAGGCCTACTATTTGCTCTATGAGTGAGATTTCAGCTGATTGGAAATCTCAACTTTTAGTTGAGTATTCCAAGAACACATTTGCATTCGAGCTCATGGGTGGTTTGATTCAAGATGATAGATATAAAATGGTAGATGTCATTTATTATAAGGACAGAATATACTTAGTTCCTGAGTCAAAATTGAAGCAGAAGATATTGAGAGCTATCCATGACACACCTCTAGTAGGGCATCCGAGGTTTTTCAAAACCTATAGGCAGATTAGAGAGAGATTCTCATGGCAAGGTCTCAAGGATAATGTTTTGCAGCATGTTAGAGAGTGTTTGACTTGTTAGCAGAACAAGTCAGACCATACTTTCCCAGTAGGTCTCCTTCAGCCATTGCCTATACCTGAGCAGAAGTGGGAGAGTATATCGACGAACTTCATTATAAGTCTACCGAAGGTTCAGCGTAGAGATTGCATTTATGTGGTTGTTGACAGGTTAACCAAATATGCACACTTCTCTGCTATTTCATTAGATTATCCAGCACTGTGGGTTGCAGAGTTGTTCTTTAGAGAGGTGTTTCGTTTGCATGGCCTTCCGAAGACCATTGTCAGTGATTGGGACAGCAGGTTTCTCAGTGTGTTTTGGCAAGAGCTTTTCCGATTAGTTGGTATAGATTTGACACTGAGTTATCACCCTCAGATGGATGGACAGATGGAGATAGTGAATAAGTGGGTTGAGGGTTATCTTCGCAATTATGTTGTGGGGCAGCAACGTGCTTGGATTAGGTGGTTGCATTTGGGAGAGTATTGTTATAATACCACCTACCACATGTCGATAGGCATGTCACCATTTAGGGCCTTGTATGGAAATGATGCATTATCTTTCATTGACTTGGCCTTTGATGATAGTAGAGCTCCTCGAGCCAAGGAGTTGATGCAAGATACACAGGACATCCTTAAGGAACTTAAGGATAACATTCAGAAGGCACAAAATCAACAGAAGATGTATGCTGATAGGCATTGTGTTGAGAGGACATTTGAGAAGGTATTTTTGTGCCTTCAACCATATAGACAATTTACTTTGAAGAAGAGCGGTGCAAAAAAACTTAAGCCTAGGTTTTATGGTCCCTACAAGATTGTGAGGAGAGTTGGAGAGGTGGCATATGAGCTTGATTTGCCAACAAGTAGCAGGATTCATAATGTCTTCTATGTATCATGCCTCATGTTGACTTTTTCCCAGACTGGATGCTTATTCCCAGATATCCCTACAAGGTAGCCATCAGTGATCAACAGGATCTCTGGGCCAGGGGGTCAACAGTATAGGAGATAGACTCTATATTTTATCTCCTCTTCTTCTTCAGGCTCTGCAAGACCTAGGGGGGTATTCCCTACTCAACATCCATGAGGATATGCATGCAGGGCTGGGATGTTGACAGAAAGCAGATGAGTCCTCCTGTAAGTAGACCAAAACTGAAAGATAAGGGCAAAGGGGCTAGCTTTGGGCCTATTTGCAGTTGTAGACAGAGGACTGAGGTTCCTAAAACTAACTCTAATGTCCTAATGGTGGGTTTAAGATTTTGCTTTGGAGTTCAAGTGTGGATGCAAAGCTGGACATGGTTATAACACAAGAACAAAGCATGATTGGTGCCTATCCAGGGCCTGGAGTCAGTAGACATACACCTGTGAATGATCAGCATAAACAACTAAAACTGGATTTCAAGGGGATATGTGTGATACCTGCCTTACAGGCATCTCCCAATACAAAGTGTTAGGTTATCTCTACTTATGGTATCCCTATTGCAGTATACTCTTCCCAATGTTCAACCTGAAAACAGTTTAATCTACCCCTTGAGTAGAAGTTAGAAGATCAGACAGTCAACATAGGAATTCTATGCTCTAGAATCTAAACATTACCAAACATCCAGATTCAGAAGAAGAATACATGCAATACTGGAGACAGAATTAACACAACACATGCCAAACAACATTTCTCATATAAGTTTAATCATGAAATCAGTGGGTTCATGCCAAAAACAAACAACAAGAGATACATAAACTCACAGGTAAGCTGTACAGAGCAACCAGATCAGCTTGTTATGCATTACAGAGCCAAAATCATCAACTTTCAACAACCTTTCAAATGAGCAAGACCACCTGCTTATAACAGCCAGGTAGGTGCTCAGCAATTAATTACATGGTTGACCAAAATTTCGCCAGATACACAGTATCATGGAAATGGCGCTCAAACACAACCGGATTGGCGCCCAAACTTGAATGCAGCAGGTAGAGGAGGAGACAGGAAGATTTCTCGAGCCCTGCGCCATCATCCGCTGATTGACACCTCCAGTCGGGTACAGGATCGACCCACGCCATCGCCCATACCTCTGCAACAATCGCCATTAATGGCGCACCAACCCGCGGCCTTGGGAAGATCATCATACAGACTATCGCAAGCATTTCCCGCCGAGATTCATCATCATGATGTTTGAAAATGCAGGATAACAATATCCCACATGCACCCCGCGATGACCTCTTTGACACTTTATATACTAGGTCATGAGCATATATCATGTCGGTGCTTTTGCTCCTGACGACACTAGTATAGACTTCATCATCATCATCCTCCAGCAGCATGATATCCTGTTGTTCGAAATATCACCCTGACGTCATCATGATATTTGAAATATAACCTTCATGATAATCGGCACAACCTAATCCTTCGGAGGAACATCCTCCTGCTGAGCTTATAACAAAAGTCTGGCCGATGAACATCCTGATGACGTCATCATCATATACTGCTGACGTCATCATCATATCTGCCTACTGCGCACCTCCTCATATCCGGATGACGTCATCATCATGTTTGCAAATATCAGGAGGTCTCTTCAAGATGATCAGTTGTTAGAAATATGACCCCCGCGGACCTTGATGATGTCATCATCATATTAACATCATCATGATATTCAGAAGACAACCGGATATTTAGAAATATCCTCCTGACGTTCAAACATCAGGTTGCACTGTAGCTCCTCTGTAAGATCGGGGCGATAACTGAATATGATGATGATGCTTGAAAAGATCACCCCCAGTAGATAATGCGCGAAGCCAACAGGCGGATATCTCCTTGATATCAGCATCATCATGATGCTCGAACAAACACATATCCGGGTGATATGAAAATATCACCCCCTCCTTCGGAAAAAATCATGATGCAGATAGGCAGATAAAAAGATATCACCCTGATATACGGATGACGTCAGCATCATCAGGATGAGAAACAAAGAACAAGAAGTGATACAACATCATCAGGATGATATTGACTAAGATCATCCTGACGTTCAAAATATGATGACCCTAGTGAATATCGGGTCGCACTTAGAACTCTTCAACAACATCATCAGGATGATATTAACCAAGATCACCCGATGATAAAATATCACCCCGGCGAAATATCATGAAGGCAGAAAATATGATGACCTCCGCAAGCAGCAGGATGATAACTGGAAATATCATGATGATGACGACCCTGAAAAATCACCCTCGCAAGCAACTGAGGGCGCACTGTAGCTCACCAGTATCATCAGGATAATATCCAAACATCACCCGACAGTTGAAATATGATGATGACGATGAGAAAAACAAGTCGACGAAGAACATGCTGCTGAAGATCATCATCGAAGACAAGATGATGATGACGACCTCCTCCTCAGAAAAATATGATGCTGCAGCTGAAAAACGCTGAAGAGGTCCAACACTCAGAAAAATTGGGCAAGAAGATGAAGGCTTCAGATGAAGAAACCTCCTGATCATGACAAATCAGCCCCAGGTCAAAATAAGTGCTAACAGTGGCTCCGAATGGGGACGTGCAGGTGAAAACCTGCAGCGAGAACCAGATCTCCGGGCAGACCACAGACAAAAAGCCAAAAAACGCGAGCTGTACAAGGCATTTACACTACATACATATTTTACAAATGTGCACAGCAACCAGATATTCATGCAAAGTAGAACTTAAGGAATTGGCCATGCACAGGCAATTCCAGAATTTCACCATCTAGGGCCTGGAGGAAGTAAGAATCCTCCCCATGAGTATTGTAAACCTGATATGGGCCCATCCATAAGGGCTGAAATTTACCATGTTTACCCTTTTCCTGATCTTTAGCATTCCAAATAAGCACCAGATCATTGACTTGGAACTTCCTTTTTGTAGCTCTCCTGTCAAACTGATATTTCATATCCTGTTGTCTTTTGAGATTGATCTGGTTGGCTCTCCTTCTGTCTTCATCCAATGCAACCAGCTGATTCACTCTTTCTGTCATGGGATCTTCAATGTCCTCATCATTTTCCTGAATGAATCTATAAACTGGTAGGAGATTGTTTATGGGCAGTCTAGCTGATGCACCATATACCAGCTCAAAAGGTGACTTCCCAATAGCCCTTTTCACTGTCACTCTGTCAGCCCATACTGCTAAATTCAACTTTGAGTCCCAAGCTCTCTTGTTCTTGTCCAGTATCCTCTTGACAATTTTCATGATGCTCTTATTGCTTGATTCTGCTTGACCATTTCCTTGTGGGTGATATGGTGATGTATATGACAGATTTATCCCATACCTGTTGCAAAAATCAACAAACTCACCTGATCTGAAGCACATAGCATTATCAGTGATAATCTTAAATGGTACTCCAAACCTGATGATGATGTTCTCTAGTATGAAGTCTGTCACCACCTTACTTGTAGCTCTTTTAGTTGGAATGGCCTCAATCCATTTGGTAAAGTAGTCAGTTGCCACCAAAATCCAACTATGTCCCCCACTTGATTTGTCTGCAATTTCCCCTATAAAGTCAATTCCCCATTGCTGGAATGGAGCATCCACAGGTACAGTTCTGAGGGGCAAAGCACCATTGTATTTCAGCTTTCCTGAGAATCTCTGGCAAGGGTCACACTTCCTTACTAACTTTTGTGCATCTGAAAAGAGAGTGGGCCACCAATATCCTGCCCTGAGAATTTTATGAGCTGTTGTTTGGGCAGTATAATGGCCACCACACAATCCTTTATGTATGTCAATCAAAATATTGTTAGCCATGTTCTTATCCACACATCTCAGCAGCACACCATCAGGATTTTTCCAGTACAGCTCACCTTGAACAACAACATACCTGATTGCATGTAGCTTCAGAGTCCTCTTTTGATTGTCGCTGAAATGGGAAGGACAATTCAGATTTTGCAAATAATAGACAATGTCCTTGTACCATTCAGATCCTGATGCACTTACATTCTCATCTTGGACTGCATTAACTTGGCAAGCTTCCAAGTTTGATTGTGCCATCATCTTGGCTAATCCTTGTCCCCTTATCAACTTAGTAACTTGTATGTCTATGTTGAATTCCTGCAGTTTGTTTATCCATCTGCACCTTCTTCCAGTCACCTCCTGCTGAGTGAATATGTCTTTGACTGCTGCATGAGGTACATATGCAATGATATATGACCCTACCAGGTATGGTCTGAAACTTTTGATGGCTCTAACTAGTGCATATGCCTGCTTTTCCATAATGTCATATTTCAACTCAGAGGCTT
This sequence comes from Cunninghamia lanceolata, assembly GCA_027924645.1. Taxonomy (NCBI): domain Eukaryota; kingdom Viridiplantae; phylum Streptophyta; class Pinopsida; order Cupressales; family Cupressaceae; genus Cunninghamia; species Cunninghamia lanceolata. The sequence goes on from BSBN01000905.1 coordinate 3,275,166, forward strand.
GCAGGGACATACTGAAGAAAGCAATGGGCTGTTCAAAACCATCTTCATTTTTCTGTAACAAACATGCAGCTACAGTATGAAAGGAAGCAAATGAGAACACTTGGAATGGCCTAGAAAAATCAGGAGATTTAAGAACAGGGGCCATCTTAATTGCCTCTTTGATATTCTGAAATGATTCTGTTGCTTCCCTTTCCCAGTTGACAATTGCATCCTTCTTCATCATCTTGGAGATGTTCCTTGTGATTTCTGCAAAGTTAGGAACAAATCTTCTAACAAAATTTATTTGTCCAAAGAAGGACTGAACTCCTTTCACAGTTTTTGGCATTTGAATCCTGTCAATAGCTGCCACTCTCTCTGGATCTATCCTGACTCCATCTTTGGAAACAATGTGTCCCAGAAGTTTTCCTTCAACTACCCCAAAGGCACACTTCCTTGGGTTTAAAGAAATACCATATTCTAGTGCTCTTATGAAGATCTGCTCCAGATGCAAACAATGCTGCTCTTCTTTCTTTGAGTAGGCAGTCAGGTCATCCTGATATACTGCCAGGATTGAATCAATCAGCCCTGCAAAAGCAACATCCATTGCTCTTTGAAATGTAGCACCTGCGTTTGTTAGTCCAAATGGCATTCTAACATACACATATGTTCCCCATGGAGTGGTAAAGGCAGTCTTATACTGTTCTGATTCCTTTACCTTTACCTGATTATATCCTGAAAATCCATCCATCATGGATAGGAGTTCACAACCAGTCACTCTCTGCAACATAGCTTCCATGTTAGGCAATGGATAGTTATCCTTCAAAGAGGATACATTCAAGTTCCTGAAATCCACACAAAGCCTAATATCACCATTCTTTTTCCTGACTGGGACAAGGTTAGACACCCAAGTTGAATGTCTGATGGGCACAATTATTCCAGCTTCCCTGAGCCTTCTGAGTTCTTCCTGCATCTTGGGAGCTAAGGTAGGATTTATAGGCCTTTGCCTCTGTCTAAATGGCTTAGCTTCAGGCTTCAGTGGGATCTCATGCTGGAATAAGTCTTCTCTATAAGCTTTTAGGTCCTCATATGACCAAGCAAAAACATGTTTATACTTTTTCAGCAATGCAATCAGCATACTTCTTATGTGTGGGTTGAGCTGTTTACCAATATATACTTTCTGAGGGGCCTGAGATGTCCCCAAATTTATCTCTTCTAAATCCTCCTTATTTGTGGGGGATGTCTTTGTGACCATTTTGTCTCTACTGTCAAAGGCTCTTTCCAAAGCCACTAACCCTCTAGGGATCTTGTTAGTCTTCAACTGAATGATCTCTTTCCCTACAAGAGTTTCTTTTCCATTTACAGTCTTTACAAAAGCTTGGAAATCAATCTGTTGGTTCTCATACTCATCTATGCAGTGCAAAAATTTCAGCAAATCCCTATCATCATTAAAAACTTGCCAACTGCATATGTTTTCTGGTATGGCAGGCCTAATTTTAACTTCTACATCTGTGACACCTGACAGAGTGATGTCATCCGGCCTTATTGCAACATTGGCTAAGAAATCAGCCATAACATTTTTTGACCTTTCTACCCAGCCAATTGAAAATGCATCAAAAAGTTCAATAGTATCCCAAACAGCATGCTTGTATTGCTTCAGTCTTTTATTCTTTGCAGCATACTTATTTCTGATTTGGGATACAATCAGCTCAGAGTCCCCAAATACTCTTAACATCTTAATTCCATGTTTGAGAGCAATATTCAGGCCTAAGAGTAAAGCCTCATATTCTGCAACATTATTTGTGCAATCAAACCTCAGCGAGAAAGAGAACTTGAGGAGCTTACCAGTTGGAGACAGGAAAACAACTCCAGCTCCAGAGCCTTCTTTTGCACAAGCTCCATCAAAGAACATGGTCCATAAGCCTTGCTGATCCAGCTCACCAATACAGGCATTTTTCTTTTTGTCTTCTGCATCATCTGAGACAACCTTGAAGTTATCACAGTCAGTGTCTACAAAGCATATCTGTTCATTTGCTTCTTGGTCTTCCACTGTCTCTGATGATCTTTGCTCTCTGCTTAGCTTGACATCCCTACCATTCATTGGAATCATGGCATATGATAGGTCCAGCTGCATACTTCCACCAATTAGTGCTGCCCATCTTCTTGACAGCAGCATACCATACTGTGGCTTGATGTCAACCACTGTTATATTCATCTTATATTTCTTTTCAGGAAATGCTGCCAGTTTGAAATCTACATCCTTCATGATTCCAATAACTGGTACCTCTCTGGCATCCATAGCATAACACTTTCCACATGCCTTGTCAATCTTTAATCCAGTTTGCTGCATGATAGCCAAAGGCATGACATTTGTGGATGCTCCAGAGTCAAGCATACAATTTCTAATTATTTTACCATTTATAACCAGGGAAACATAAAATGGTTCCACCTGTGAAGGACACTTTGTCATGGTCATTCCTAAATAGACTTCAGGAGTCTCATCCTCTTCATTACACATGACCTGTTTCTCACCCTGGGTCTGATCATTTTGCTTAGCTTGAAAAGGTACCCCTGAGATTAGGGATATTGTCCTATTCTTGATCTCTTCCACTTTCATGAGTTCCATAAGTGGAACAGAGACCTTTACCTGAGAGAGGATCTGGGCTATATCAAATGGAGCACAGTTTTGTACAGCAGTTGTATCTTGCTCCACAACCTTGCTTTTATCCTGAGCTGACTTAGCTTTCATTTTCATAGTTCCCTGATCATCATTCTTGTCTTGGGAACCTCTACTTTGATCTTCAGCCTGAGGGGTTTTATTTTCTGGTCCTTGAGATTCATGACCTGTTCTGTATCTAAAGTTCTGCCTGTTATTTACCCACTGCCTTTTTTGTGGTTCAGTTCCTTTATGACCATGCATCAGCTGACCTGCAGAAATATCCTCTGGCTGATGTGGGCTGCCAACCTGATGTTTACCTCTGAGATTGTAGTTGCTCTTGACCTGAGCAACTGCTGCAGCTGTGAAGGCTCTGATTTCCTCATCAGAAGGTCGCTGTAGGTTACTCAGAAAATTGTGTGAGTTCTGAGCATACACATAGTTGTCTTCATCATCTTCATCATATGGGGACTGTTGGCAAGCCTGAACCTGATGATCTGTCTTGTCATCAGCATCATAAAGAGTATATCCATTTCCTATGGACATCATGTTAACATCATCATCCTGCACATGATGTGGTTCATTGCATTCATTACAGGATGTAGCACTATCATACAAAGATTGGGCAATCATGCACTGCGACTGTGAATGTGGCATCTGGCAAATTATACACCACGGAGCATCATCAGCAATATTTATAGTTTTCTTCAGGGGATCAGGAGTTTCCTTGGCATGTTGAGCCCTCTGATTTGTGTTGTTACGTGGATATACAGGCTTACCATCATGCCAATTGGTGTTATAAGGCATATCATGTAATGATGGCCTCTTTTCCTGCCTTTGATAGACTTGCCTATCAGGACCCATCCCTTTTTCACTTCTAGCTAATCTATAGCTCAGGTCCTTAACAACATTTGCCAGTTTGTCTATCTTATCTTCAGGAGCAGACGTACTACCTTGAGTGTTCTGAGGCTTGTTTGGATTCTGCAGAATTTTTACATCATCCCTTCTATTTGTCTTGCCTGATGCTTTCCTATTGTTTTCAATATTTACTGCAATTCTGAAAGCATCCCTGAGAGTGGCAGGACCTTTATCTCTTAGTCCATACGCAGTCTTTGCATCAAAGGCATTGATGTACAAAATTATGCACATTGGTTCATTTGGCCTCATATGCTGTGGCAATTTGTTCAACACTTTAGTAAATCTTGCATTAAAGTCTGCAACCTGCTCATTTGACCCTTTTGTGATACTGGTGAACTCATTTACAAAGAAGCTAGGGTCAGTTTTATCACCATATTGCTCCTTGAATATCCTCTTAAAATCATCCCATGATGATATGCTCCGGTCAGGCAGATTCCTGTACCATTCTCTTGCCTCATCTATTAAGGATTGCATGAATGACTTCATGAAAACATCCTCATGCTCAACCTCAAAATTATCCATGACATTTTGGAAGGCCTTTAGATGATCTTCTCCTGACACTGTGTTGTTTCCTGAAAACTTAGGCACTTGCAGCCTCAGATGCTTGTCAATGGGGTTAGGATACCCAGGAATACCATCAAACACCAGCTGCCTGAATCTATCTAACTGCATGGGCTGTCTGTTTGGCTGATTAACATTAACATTTCTATTTGCATTCTGGTTTCCTGCATGGTTTAGTGGTATCCTAGCATCATTCACATTTTGTCTGTCATCATGATGCTGATGTTGCATTTCATATCTTTGCTGATGTCTTTGCATATTTGCATTCTCTAGGGTAGGAACTGAATTATTATGGGCAGTTCTCAAGGCTTGCACTTTCTGCTGTATATCATCTCTGATTTTCATGGCTTGTAGGTATTCTAGTTCTGCTCTTAGGCTTTTGATTTCTTCAGCCAACTGTTCATCCTTAGGTCTGGAGGTAGATGGTCTCATGCCATTTTGGTCATCATCTTCATCATCCCTTAGAGACTCTGCCTCTTCAAACCTTTCACTTGGGTCTAGAAAAGGGCGTTCTTGGAACACCTCTGACCTCATTCTCATACTACCACCCTGTTGCCTCTCATATGCACCTTGGATATCAGCTTCTGCAGTTGAAAAATAAGGAGCATGCTGTCCTGATGGCCTAGGGTTATCTTGTACCTCATCACTTTTTCTGGGGGAGCCCTCATGACTAGCTGAGACAGTTCCCTTTCTTCTATACATCATTCTTTTTGTTAATGGTAACTCTTCAAATAGAGGATTTTGTTGGGATCTTCTCCCCTGCATATAAATTTACCTTGACCGGTTGGGAGATTACTTCGGAGTCGCCACCTATTTCTAGGAACTATTTTCTTCTGAAAACCAGGGTTCTTTCACAAGGTTCCCCAGCAGAGTAGATTACTGTTGCTGACTCAGATGGGTCACATATATATCACTGGAGATGATTAGATAACACTTTTACTTCTCACTCCCCAGTAGAGTCGCCAATTTCTGTTGATTTTTTCCCAGACTGGATGCTTATTCCCAGATATCCCTACAAGGTAGCCATCAGTGATCAACAGGATCTCTGGGCCAGGGGGTCAACAGTATAGGAGATAGACTCTATATTTTATCTCCTCTTCTTCTTCAGGCTCTGCAAGACCTAGGGGGGTATTCCCTACTCAACATCCATGAGGATATGCATGCAGGGCTGGGATGTTGACAGAAAGCAGATGAGTCCTCCTGTAAGTAGACCAAAACTGAAAGATAAGGGCAAAGGGGCTAGCTTTGGGCCTATTTGCAGTTGTAGACAGAGGACTGAGGTTCCTAAAACTAACTCTAATGTCCTAATGGTGGGTTTAAGATTTTGCTTTGGAGTTCAAGTGTGGATGCAAAGCTGGACATGGTTATAACACAAGAACAAAGCATGATTGGTGCCTATCCAGGACTTGGAGTCAGTAGACATACACCTGTGAATGATCAGCATAAACAACTAAAACTGGATTTCAAGGGGATATGTGTGATACCTGCCTTACAGGCATCTCCCAATACAAAGTGTTAGGTTATCTCTACTTATGGTATCCCTATTGCAGTATACTCTTCCCAATGTTCAACCTGAAAACAGTTTAATCTACCCCTTGAGTAGAAGTTAGAAGATCAGACAGTCAACATAGGAATTCTATGCTCTAGAATCTAAACATTACCAAACATCCAGATTCAGAAGAAGAATACATGCAATACTGGAGACAGAATTAACACAACACATGCCAAACAACATTTCTCATATAAGTTTAATCATGAAATCAGTGGGTTCATGCCAAAAACAAACAACAAGAGATACATAAACTCACAGGTAAGCTGTACAGAGCAACCAGATCAGCTTGTTATGCATTACAGAGCCAAAATCATCAACTTTCAACAACCTTTCAAATGAGCAAGACCACCTGCTTATAACAGCCAGGTAGGTGCTCAGCAATTAATTACATGGTTGACCAAAATTTCGCCAGATACACAGTATCATGGAAATGGCGCTCAAACACAACCGGATTGGCGCCCAAACTTGAATGCAGCAGGTAGAGGAGGAGACAGGAAGATTTCTCGAGCCCTGCGCCATCATCCGCTGATTGACACCTCCAGTCGGGTACAGGATCGACCCACGCCATCGCCCATACCTCTGCAACAATCGCCATTAATGGCGCACCAACCCGCGGCCTTGGGAAGATCATCATACAGACTATCGCAAGCATTTCCCACCGAGATTCATCATCATGATGTTTGAAAATGCAGGATAACAATATCCCACATGCACCCCGCGATGACCTCTTTGACACTTTATATACTAGGTCATGAGCATATATCATGTCGGTGCTTTTGCTCCTGACGACACTAGTATAGACTTCATCATCATCATCCTCCAGCAGCATGATATCCTGTTGTTCGAAATATCACCCTGACGTCATCATGATATTTGAAATATAACCTTCATGATAATCGGCACAACCTGATCCTTCGGAGGAACATCCTCCTGCTGAGCTTATAACAAAAGTCTGGCCGATGAACATCCTGATGACGTCATCATCATATACTGCTGACGTCGTCATCATATCTGCCTACTGCGCACCTCCTCATATCCGGATGACGTCATCATCATGTTTGCAAATATCAGGAGGTCTCTTCAAGATGATCAGTTGTTAGAAATATGACCCCCGCGGACCTTGATGACGTCATCATCATATTAACATCATCATGATATTCGGAAGACAACCGGATATTTAGAAATATCCTCCTGACGTTCAAACATCAGGTTGCACTGTAGCTCCTCTGTAAGATCGGGGCGATAACTGAATATGATGATGATGCTTGAAAAGATCACCCCCAGTAGATAATGCGCGAAGCCAACAGGCGGATATCTCCTTGATATCAGCATCATCATGATGCTCGAACAAACACATATCCGGGTGATATGAAAATATCACCCCCTCCTTCGGAAAAAATCATGATGCAGATAGGCAGATAAAAAGATATCACCCTGATATACGGATGACGTCAGCATCATCAGGATGAGAAACAAAGAACAAGAAGTGATACAACATCATCAGGATGATATTGACTAAGATCATCCTGACGTTCAAAATATGATGACCCTAGTGAATATCGGGTCGCACTTAGAACTCTTCAACAACATCATCAGGATGATATTAACCAAGATCACCCGATGATAAAATATCACCCCGGCGAAATATCATGAAGGCAGAAAATATGATGACCTCCGCAAGCAGCAGGATGATAACTAGAAATATCATGATGATGACGACCCTGAAAAATCACCCTCGCAAGCAACTGAGGGCGCACTGTAGCTCACCAGTATCATCAGGATAATATCCAAACATCACCCGACAGTTGAAATATGATGATGACGATGAGAAAAACAAGTCGACGAAGAACATGCTGCTGAAGATCATCATCGAAGACAAGATGATGATGACGACCTCCTCCTCAGAAAAATATGATGCTGCAGCTGAAAAACGCTGAAGAGGTCCAACACTCAGAAAAATTGGGCAAGAAGATGAAGGCTTCAGATGAAGAAACCTCCTGATCATGACAAATCAGCCCCAGGTCAAAATAAGTGCTAACACCTCAAAAAGGCATTGGGTCAGCATGTTGTTTCTTCTCTAGATCTTCCACCTCTTGATGAAGAGGGTATGTGATATTGGTGCCTGATACTATCTTGGATATGAGGGAACACATGCTGAGGAACAGGGTGATTAGAGAGTATTTGGTGAGATGGAGAGACTTGCCATTGGAGGATGCTACTTCGGAAAGAGAGCAAATTTTAGAGCATCCTAATTTGCAATTGTTTGAGGACAAGCAATCCCGGGAAGGGAGGACTGTAATGTCCCCATTTCTGGAGTGATCACCTTGGAGGAGTATGTTAGCCTACTCACCATTCCCGTAGGCTAGTTCACTTGATAAAGAAATGTCTTGGTTGAGCTTGGACTTAGAAGGATTGGAAAATGGAATGTTACTACAGGCTTCGAGAATGGAATGTTGTATTATAGAGGCTCAACTAATTTTGCTAGATGAAACGAAGTGGTATTTTGGCTTATGGTATTTTTATGCTAATTATTGAAAAGTCAAAATAGTTAAAATAATTAGCTAAGAGGAAAAACGACCCAGGTGGGAAGATGGAAAAATGACTTAAAGGTGGAAAGATGAAATATTGAAGTGAAGTTTAGATTATAATATTTTATTATTAAAATATTATAATAATTCCCACAAAATCGGCGTTCATGAGGAAAAAGCAAAAATAATAAAATAATAATATTTTATTAATATTTTCTCTCTCCTAGCCGCCGCCCTCTTGGAGAAAAATAAAATAAAATAATAAAAAATATTTGAGGTTGTTTTGATATCGGCTATGGACTTGAAAAAATATTATAGTTTATCACAATTGGGCGCCCAAGATGAAGAGGTTAAAAGGACGTCATTTGGAGTGTTTTTCATATTATTGAATCATTTGGCTTTTTCACTATTTGGAGAATTTATCTTGGTTGTAACAGAGTTTCAACATTATCTAAGAACAAAAACCCTTGGATTGGAGTGGTTTAGACGAAAGCCCCATCCCACTATGAGAGATGGATTCACCTAGAATCCATTATTGAGCATATTGCATGTTTTTGAGGAGATTAAAGCTTCAAATCAGTTAGGGTTTCAATGGAGTTTGTATGTTCAGCTAGGGTTTGAAGACATCAAGCATATTTGAGGCATTCACATTCAGATTTGAAGGCAATTGAAGGATGATTTCACTATTTGAATTCATGGCCATGTTCTGTTGATGATTTTACATCTTTTAGAGGCTTCATTGGAGGTGGAATCAAATATTTTGCAATCAAAAATTCATATCAGACCTCAGATCGGTGCATTTTCAGCCGTGTTTTGATGTGGGTTGTCATATTTTCATCATAGGAGGCTAGCGCTTCAATTTGGCATCATTGGGCTAGGGTTTGGTAGAATTTCCAGCATCTTTTTGTGAGGGTTTGTGCTTCAGATTTCATATCAGCACCTACAGTTTGCAAATCAGCCACTTCATCTTGATTTTGGCTTCATCCGGATTGATCTTTTCTAAGGCGGCCAGCATTGGAGGACATCATTGCATCATTGTTGTACCATTGTTGGATGATCTATTCATGATTTGATCATATATGCATGCTTATGTAAGTCTGATATAAAAATCAGACCTTCATCATTTGTAATCAGCCTACATATTTCAATAAAATGGCCAAGATTTCATCCGGGTATGTTGTTCTTGATTTTTGGATGTATGTGTGAGTTGTTTTACTTCATTTCAGTATTGTTTTGTTATTATATGAATGTCATATTGCAACCTTTCAATCTACATATCATATCAAACACATTGGTGAAAACAAAACATCAAAACGCTGAGTGAAACTTCAAAAAAACAAATCAGAAAATTCAGGCCAGCAAGCAAACTTTCAGTTCAAATCTAGACAGGGTTCTTACAATTATCGAACTTAATGCTTGATCTGAGTGCAGCCTCATGCGCCAACTTCATTAATGCACTCAACACTTCTAAATGTGCACAACACAGTTCTCGTGCATCTTCATCCACAAGCACAACTGCACAACATTGCTTGCTCAGGCAGTGTGGCCCTGCACATGGCTACACATGCTTGTGCCAAGTTAAATCATACATGTGAGAAACATGGAACATTGACATCCACATGTTATGCTACCATACACACACAACATTTGGGATCCTCTATGCCATAGGGCATGACAATACAACTGGCACCATACACATCTGACACATGGTGGCATCAACGCCACATGATACAACAATACAACTGCACTATATGGGTTTGACACTTGGCATCATTTTAATCACACACGCCACATGCCATACACGTTTGACATTTGTGAACATCTACTTGGAGCCTAGGTAATGACCTACCTGTACCATTATGTATAAATACCTGTTTTGTACATCTTGTATAATTAGAGAGGAATCCTATGCACATTTCCTTTGTTCTTTCTGAATAGAAGTGGCATATCTGTGAGAAGCCTTCCACATCTCAAATGTCTCTTTAATATGTATATTTTTTTCCATTACACATTCTATGACTTTGTTGTATTAGTAGCTAATCTACATGATTGTCCACCGGTTCACCTAGGAACCAAATCAATGCCTGCAAGTCTATCTTATACTTTGATATCTCTAATATTTGTCAAGGAAAATCAGGTAGAGACAATATGCAAGACCTAAGTTCCTCCTCTATTCTCAATGGAAGTTTCCTTGAACAACCTTCAGTGATGACATTTATAGATTTTTATACATATTTACATAAGTTCCTCCTCTATTCTCAATGGCAGTTCCCTTGAACAACCTACAATGATGACATTTATAGATTTTTATACGTATTTACATGAAAGAAATATTTGAACGTTTCAACCAACTACAAACCAAACTTATGCAAAAAGAAAGCGTCACTTTCAACAAAATAATGATAGAGTTCATCTTAGGTTGTTGAGTTTGCATGCAATAAAATTTCACCTAGAATAGCATAGAGAATCCTTGATGAACACACAAACTTTAAACTAACCAATAGTTATCAAATTGATCTAATAGAGATAAACATAGAGAGCCTGCAAGACCAAGGTGAAATAAATAAGTTCTTGAAGGCCTAAAAACCTTAAAGGAGCTCTCATTTATTTCCAAAATATTCTTCTTTACAAGATCGAAACTTTCAAAAATCCTAGCCTTCAACATTGGCAATCAAAAGATTCTTGCAAATGAGGAGAGATTTGGCTTTTATAATCTCAAGAGGTAGTTATGAGGAATAACTAACTCATAATTACCTTTGCAACCACTTTATAATTAACAATGTAACCCAAAAAACGACTGAAACTTAAGTCACTTTTTAAAACATTATAGTGAGTTAAGTTGTAGTTGAGTCCATCTACCCTCAACACAAAAGCATAACAAGAGTGTCACTTTTCTCCCCATCAAGCTCCATAATAGTTTCAGTCCTTCCTAGAGGTGATAGATTGGACATTAAAGCTCTCCCCACTTGTCAACAATCTTTTCCATCATGGCCAAGTCAAGTGATTTGAATTCCTTGGAGTGAAGATTATGTTGAAGGATGATACTTTCAACATGGATCTTCTTCATTCTCAAGTCTCCAATACGCATCTGGAAGTTGATTGCATTGGAAGAGAGATCATTAACTTCTTTCACAAATGATTTGTCTACAATGGAGTTAGGAGAAAGAGATGTGAACCTCTTCATGTGACTATTCATTTGAAGCAAAATGAACTAGAACCAAAATTTTAATTAGCTTAGGGAATTAGAACCTAAATTTCCCATCATGTTGTAACTGAGGCGACAATTTATAACCTAAACTTGTCATGAATTTGCAATTAAGGTGATGAATTAGAGCCTAAATTTATCATGAATTGGTAATTGAGGTAGCCGATTTGAACATAAAATTTCCATTATGTTTTAATTAAAGGGGCAAATTAGAAACCAAATTTATGAATAACTATAACTAAGGTGGCAAATTACTCATTAGAAGTTGAATGTAACTTACTAACTTGTGTGCTCAATTTCACAAAAACCCATTTGCTCCTAACGTGAAAACAGTCTCAAAGATCAACAGTAACACTTGAGTCTCAACGTCATTTTCATGAACATTCACTACACAACATAGAACAAAAAATCATAAGAGGCCCAAGGGACAACATATCTCCCAAAAACTGAGTGTATTATGTGAGTGAGTCTCACACACAATGTCGACTATGTTATTTTTATGGTTGTGTATTAAAATTTTGAGCTTGATGAGTACAATTTGATTTTTTTTTGGGGAGGTGTGCAATTGTAGAATGTTATCTATTTGCTCCACCCAAATAGCTGAAACAAATGCATTTGTGCAATTAGATATCATTTGTCAAGAATTAATATTTGTGTTTGAAAAAGATGCATGGTACCACAAATGGAGGATTAATTTCACTATCAACAACAAAAAACAAATAGCAATTTAAGTTGATCTATGCTTTGGTAGCTATAATGGGATTGATAGTCAAATTGAGTTAATACATTTGATTCTCCTTTACTGGCCAATTGTCATCCATGCACTGTGTTGCATTGTACATACTCCACAAAATTATTCAGCCAAAGTTTTATTGATATTGTAAAGGACTATATGATAGATGATATCACAAAGGAATTGCCTATCAATAGGCTAATTTTGAATTATAGTGAATTATTTATCAAAAAAAAAAACTGGAATTTAACTTTTTACAACCCAATTCAATGCTTGTGATTATTTGATGCCAAATGATGCTTGTAAAAAAAAAAAAGAAACAATGCATGAAGGAAATAGAAATGAAATCTATTGAAACTATAGCAAACTATATTGTCATTACAAGCTGATTATGACTGTCATAATGGACATAGGACTGTCATGTAATTTCCAGACCTTATTTGCTCAGAATATTACAAATTTCAATGCATAATATGGTCCTTAATGCCATACAAACATACCCGTATCAAGAGCCCAAAAAGGCTGATAAAAAGATGAAGAACTTGACCAAAAATGACTGTCAAAGAGCTGCAAACACCTACATCTGTAGCTGATATAGTTTCTCCCTCCAATGAAACCTCAAATGCTCCTCTAAGTAGGCATCCAGGACTGAGATACAAACTGAAACCTTTGGCCAAAACAAACTTTTAAAAGATGAAACTAGTAACCTCACAATGAAAGCCCAAAGATGGACAAAATCTGATTGAACTGGAAATGCAACTTGCAGCCTTAAACCCCAGTCGACTTTTCCTTCACTTCACAAATTCACCAAAATTCGTAGAAGACTTCAAAAATTCTGAAATCAATTGCAATGTGCTCCAAATATGCTCTAGAATGGAGCGCCCATGGTAGCTTGTCCAAATAAAACCTGTAGCAGCTCAAATCAGGAAATTCTCCTTAAAACCCTAGCTGGAAAAATGTTGATATGCCTCCAAAATCGTGACTGCAATAAGCTCTGTGATGAACACTGCTCGTATCCACCTCTCAAAGTGGGAATGGGGCCATCTCCAAACCCTAATTGTCAAGGGATCATCACCTTGAATGGACTGGACTTGACTCTCAGCCAAGAGATAAACTCAGATTGCAAAATCGAACTCCATTCATAATGCCAAAATGAATTACAATACCTCCTTTTATATCTTATCACTAGCCGCCCTAGCTAAGGCCGACCTAGGCATGATTAATATTCCATTTCGTTTATTTTATTTTTTATATTATTTCACATGAGTTAAGTCGTCCATCTAGAAGAGAATAAATAATATTTTATTTCTCCTTATAACTCATGTGGTCGTCCCCCTCTTAGGCCCACTTTATTATTTTTTATAAAATTATTTTGGCATTATTAGTGGGGATAAAATAATAATAATATATAATAAATATTTTATTTTATTCTCATTAAGAATATTTCTCCTTTTTCCTCCATTTGCAAAAATTATCTAAATATATATTTCTCTTGGCCAAAATATCATTCCCTAACCATGACGACTAGCTCACGAGAATGGTGAATGAGCTAGTTCTCATCTCCATGCTGTCACTCCGAGAATGGGGACATTACAGTCCTCCCTTCCTGGGATTGCTTGTGCTCAAGCAATTGCAAATTAGGATGTTGAAGTATCTACTCTCCTTCCCACATTGCATCCTCCAATGGCAAGTCTCTCCATCTGATAAGATACTCTCTAATTACCCTATTGCGCAACTTGCGCTCCCTCATTTCAACAATGGACTCAGGCTCTAGTATCAATATTCCCTCTTCGTCAAGTGGTGGAAGGACTGGAGAAGCAACCACATGCTGACCCAATGCCTTTTTGAGGCATGATACATGAAAAACATTATGGATCCTGCTACCTGCTGGTAAGTCAAGCTCATATGCTACCTCTCCACCTCTTCTTACAATCCTATAGGGACCATAAAACCGTGGCTTGAGTTTTTTTGCACCACTTCTCTTCAATGTACTATGTCTATATGGCCGAAGGCACAAGAAAACCAAATCATCTACCTCAAAAGTTCTCTCCACACAGCGTCTGTCAACATATATCTTCTGCTGATTCTGTGCTTGTTGAATATTATCCTTAAGTACCTTAAGGATGTCCTGAGTATCCTGCACTAACTATTTGGCCCGGGGAGCTCTATTGTCATCAAAAGCTAAGTCTATGAAGGATAACACATCATACCCATACAATGCCCTAAATGGAGACATGCCAATCGACATATGGTAGGTGGTGTTATAGCAATACTCCCCTAAGTACAACCACCTAATCCAAGCACGCTGATGCCCTGCAACATAATTGCGAAGATAACTCTCAACCCACTTATTGACAATCTCTGTCTGTCCATCTGTTTGAGGGTGATAACTGGTGCTCGGTGTCAACTCCGTACCAGCCAATCAGAAAAGCTCCTGCCAAAAAGCACTGAGAAACCTGCTATCCCGATCACTGACGATGGTCTTAGGAAGGCCATGCAAACGGAACACCTCTCGAAAGAACAACTCTGCCACCTGTAGAGCTGAATAATCTGATGGTATAGTAGAGAAGTGTGCATATTTGGTCAACCTGTCAACAACCACAAATATGCAATCTCATTCCTGAACCTTCGAAAGACCCGTAATGAAATCCATAGATATACTCTCCCACCTCTGCTCTGGTATAGGCAATGGCTGTAGAAGTCCTGCTGGGAAAGTATGCTCGGACTTGTTCTGCTGACAAGTCAAACACTCTCTAACATGTTGCATGACATCATCCTTGAGAGGCTTCCATGAGAATCTCTCCCTAACCTATCGATAGGTTTTAAAGAAACCTGGGTGCCCCGCGGTAGGTGTGTCATGAATGCCTCGTAATATCTGTTGTTTAAGCTTGGATTCAGGTACCAAAAATATCATGTCCTTATAATAAATCACATCACCAGCAACCTTGTACCTATCATCCTGAATCCGTCCATCCATGATCTCACATGCAAATGTAGACTTGGAATACTCAACTAAAAGTTGAGACTTCCAATCTGCTGATACCTCACTCAAAGAGCAAAGGGTAGGTCTCCTGGAAAGTTCATCGGCAACAGCATTCTTCTTGCCCTTAACACACTCAATATCAAAATCATACGCCTATATCTTACTAACCCGTTTCTGTTGTCACTCATTAAGGTCCTTCTGCTCTAAGAAGTATCTCAAACTGTTGTGGTCCGTCCTAACCACAAATTTGCCACCCACTAAGTGCTGTCTGAACTTGGCCAACGCGTGCATGATGGCCAACATCTCCCTATCGTAGGTGGAATATAATCTCTCTGCATCTCATAGTTTCCTACTCTCATATGCAATGGGATGGCGATTCTACATCAATACGGCTCCTATGCCCTCTCCTGAAGCATCACACTCAAGAACAAAAGGTTGTGTAAAATCAAGTAATGCTAATACAGGACAAGAACTCATAACATCCTTGAGCTGGTCAAATACTGCCTGTGCCTCATCTATCCAACTGAATGCCCCTTTCTTGGTAAGATCTGTAAGGGGTGCTGCCAACTGCGAAAACCCTTTTACAAATCTCCTGTAGTAACTGTATAGTCCCAAAAAAATTCTCAAGTCTGAAACGTTCCTTGGAGATGGCCAATCCAATATAGCACGGATCTTGTCCTGATGAACCTGTACACCATTAGCTCCAATCACATGGACCAAATAAAGAATCTCCTAAAGTCCAAACTCACATTTCGACGCCTTAGCAAACAATGACTGAGCCTCTATGATACCAAGCACCTCATCCAAATGTCTAAGATGCTCCTCCCAAGATTTGATGTATATCAAGATGTCATCGAAGAATACCAAGACAAACTTACGCAACTGCCTATAAAATATATGATTCGTGCAAGACTGGAATGTAGCAGGCGCGTTAGTTAGTCCAAAGGGCATAACAAGAAACTCATAGTGTTCAAAGTGGCATCTAAATGCTGTCTTGTGAACATCCTGTTGGTGCCCGCATGAGCAGTCAAGTTTCAAGCATATAAACATGCAGGCACCTTCCCTAAAAATCCAAAAAAAATTCTAAGTCTTTGGGCCTCCTCAGCATGTTTCAACATCAGCATCATATTTTCTTCGAGGAGGTCATCATCATCATGTTTCCAATCATCACCCTATTGTTTCTCGCGGGGTCATCATCATATTTTCTGCCGACCCGACCTTTGTCGCGGGGTGATAGTTTAACATCGGGTGATCTTAGTCAACATCATCCTAATGTTGGCGCTATGAAATTTCTAAGTATGACCCGATTTTTCATCAGGGTCATCATATTTGAATATCGGGTGATCTTTGTTAAAATCACCTCGATGTTATTTCGTCACCCTATGTTTGTTCAACATCAGGAATGCTGCTGAGGTCATTGTTTCTGCGGGGGTGATATCCGCTCGACCTTTGTCTTCATCTTTTTCTCTGCAGGATGATATTTTCAATATCGGGTGATATTCCAATATCAGGTTATCTTCTGAATATCACCCTTGTTCTAAATGTGACGATGACGTCATCAGGATGATCAATTATCAGGGTGATATCCTTCAGGTGATATGCTGTTGACGTCATCCAGATTCGACGGGGTCATACTACAAGTTTTCAATCTGACCCGACATTGTAATGTGATGATGATGTCATCAGGATATTTGCAGATAATATGATGCTGACGCCAGGGAGATATCTGCCTGTCGCCTTCATGCATGGTCCAGTGGGGGGTGATCTTTCCAAATATCAGTCATATTCAAACATCACCCCGATGTTTCATTAGAGCTACAATGCACCCAGATATTTTGTGGGGGGGGTGATATTTCTAAATATCGGGTGATCTTACGAATATCACCCCGGCGCCAATATGATGGTGACGTCATCTGGATATGAGGAGGTGCGCGATGGGCAGATATGCTGATGACGTCAGCAGGATATGACGATGACATCATCAGGATGTTCAATTATCAGCGTGATTTTCTGCGGCGTGATGCGAATTATCCGGATGAGCTCGGCAGGATGTTTGCTGATGTCAGCAGGATATGACGGTGATGTCATCAGGATTTTCATCGGCCAGACATTTGGTATCGGCAAGGCAGGAGGATCTTTCTTCGACGCATCAGGTTGTGCCGATGAAGGCGATCGTCATGAAGGCGAGGGTGATAATTTCTACAGGGTGATATTTCATATCAGGGTGATATGAATTATTGGGAGGTTATCATGCAGTATGATGCTGACGTCAGGGTGATATTTTTACATATGGTGCTGAGGCCTGTTGACGTCAGGGTGATATTTCGAGCAACAGGATATCATGCTGAAGGATGATGATGATGAAGGCTTATACTAGCATCGTTGGGAGCAAAAGCACCGACATCATGCATGCTCGTGGCCCAGTATATAAAGTATTGAGAAGATTGCCGCGGGGTGCATGTGGGATAATCGGCTTCCTGCATATTTTCAAATATAGAGGTGATTTTTCTTGGCGGGAAAAGCTGCGAATGCACAATCTACTGCATTTCCCGAGGCTACAGGTCTGGCACGCTGATTAATGGCGGTTGTTGCAGGGTATGGGCGATGGCGTGAATGGTCAAACCGCCAAATTGAAGATGTGGATTCCCAGGCAGCGCACAGCTTGAGGCCACTTCCTGTCTCCTCCTCCCCCTGCTGCATTGAATGTTGAGCACCATTTTCTCAAGATGCGTGGTATCTGGCGGATATTTTAATGCGCCATTATATTGAATGATGGGTACACCTTCCTGCTATATAATGCAGACTGTGTTATTCATTCGGGGGTTGGTTGTTGAAAACTGGACGTATCTGGCTCTGTAACAAGATACAACTGTTTCTAGTTGCTCTGTGCAGGTGACTTTGTGAGTTTATGTATCTCTTGTTGTATGTCTCATGCATGAATCTACTGATTTCATGATTGATTTTATATGAGTAATGCTGTATTTGCATGTGTTTTGTTAATTCTGTCTCCAGTATTGCATGTGTCCTTCTCTTGAATCTAGATATCTAAGGGGTGTCTGGCATTCTAGAATATAGAATTCCTATATTGAATGCTTAATCTTTCAACTTCTGCCCAAGGGGTAGATTAAAGTGTTTTCAGATTAAGTGTTGGGAAAGATATACTGCAATAGGGATACCATAAGTAGAGATAACTTAACACTTTGTCCTGGGAGGTATTTGTAAGGCAGATACTACAACACCCCCTTGAAATCTAGTTTTAGTGTGTTCATGCTGATCATTCACAGGTGTATGTCTACTGACTCCGAGCCCTGGATAGGCACCAATCTAGCTCTGTGTTGAGGTTACATACCAGGTCCTAGTTTTGCATCCAAACACATAAAATCAAACTCAAACTTCCAAAACAACCATTAGGACCTTAGAAGTAGTTTAGGACCAAGATCCTCTGATTCACAACTGAACATAAGCCCAAAGCTAGCCCCTTTGCACTTATCCCACAGTTTTGGTCTTCATACATGAGGATTTATCTACTTTGTGTCAATATCCCAGTCAGTTCATAGTCATATTTCATGGATGTTGAATAGGGAATACCCCCCTAGGTTTTGCAGAGCCTGAAGAAGAAGAGGAGATAAAAATAGAGTCTATCTCCTATACTGTTGGCCCCTGGCCCAGAGATCCTGTTGATCACTGATGGCTACTTTGTAGGGAAATCTGGGAATGAGCATCCAGTCAAGGAAAAAACCAACAGATTTGGCGACTCTGCGGGGATGTTGATGAAAAAGTGATATCTTACAGCCTCTGGTGAAGTTTTGCCTGGCTCTGCTGGTGGAATGAACCTGGAAAGGAGCTTTCAGCTATTGTAAATTTTGTCCTATGGAGAGGTGGCGACTCTGCATAAAGACTCGAGTGCACATGGAAGGTAGATGTATGTTGTGTGATAAAAGATGTTCAGATTTCTGCATCTGGATCAAAAAAGGTACCTTACTTCTTCCCCTTTATATTTGTTGTTTACTGCATAAGTTAGATACCAGGGGAAGCCCTAGGTCTTTGGCAAACAAAGGATGTCTAAGAGTAAGATTTTTATGAATCCAAATATGTATTATCCTATACTCAGTCAAGAAGGGGGTGATAGTTGAATAAAAGAATAGAAGAGATAAAAAATAGATTGATATTCTTAGAGGCTAGGTAGGCCCAGTTAAATAGCAATAACCCTGTTGTGTCTGCCAGTCAGAAGGCTAAACCTCCTCTTAGCCCTTTTGATCCTCAGTATGACCTTGAGATCATGGCATCATGTGAAGATAAAAGTGAAAATGAAAAGATATCAGTTGAGGATGCCATTAAAAGGATCAATGATGACTCCCATTGCAAGGTTAAGGTGTCTAGTTCTGAAAATAATGATGTGGTTATGGACAGCAATGAACATCTGTTGGAATGGGTTTGTGGAGACAATTGTGAGTACTGTGCTTTGGATAGAGAAGAAATAAGCAGACAGGCTGTTACTCCTCCACAAAATGAATCCATTGGTGATGAAGATGCATGTTCTGCTGCCCATGAACCAATGGCATACCATGATGAGGCTAAGACACCTGGGTCACCTATTTATGATGCATATGGTGATGAGGATCTATTTGAGTATGGTGAAGATTTGAGCCCTATTTTTGATTTGGATTCTGTTTCTCATCCTGATGAAAGAGAGGCCAACATACATCAGGTAAGTGATTATAAAGATGTGCCAGATTGTAAAGAGGTGCCAGAGCCTGATCTTTTCTAGCATGATGTACCTGATGATTGTGTGCATGATGTGCACAATTGTGAATTTGAAAGCTTTTCTTTTGATAGGCTAGCATATGAAATGAGCCCTGATCTTCCTAGCTGTTGGTGGACTTTGAGTGTTTCCTGTTTTCAATTCAGCTAGGAGATCACTTTGCAATGCATACTGCTGATGCAGATGATAATAAGTGTTACATACCATTTGAATATGCATTGCTTGATAAATACTGCATCCACTTGCTGCCTGATGCTGAAGGTTGCTTGCATAAGGTTGAGAGGAGCCAGCTAAATGAGATAATTGTTTATGCAAGTAACAAGGTTTGTTTGTGGGAAGATCATGGCAATATCTCCAGGCTTGATCCAGTGTATGCAGATGAAAACAAAGTGTTTGACAAGGGGAGATACTGGTTTTCCCTTTCTTGGTGGCCTTAGGCCATCAAGTGTGATTGGTGATGTAGATCAATATATCTTCATGACTCTGTGCCCAATGGATAGGGCACTGGTCTGCATACCAGAGATCTGGGGTTCTCGCTGCAGTCTTGCACCTGCACGTCCCCAATCAGAGCCACTATTGGTGCCTGCATAAGCAGTCAAGTTTCAAGCATATAAACATGTAGGCACCTTCCCTAAAAATCCAAAAAAAATTCTAAGTCTTTTGGCCTCCTTAGCATGTTTCAACATCAGCATCATATTTTCTTCGAGGAGGTCATCATCATCATGTTTCCAGTCATCACCCTATTGTTTCTCGCGGGGTCATCATATTTTCTGCCGACCCGACCTTTGCCGCGGGGTGATATTTTAACATCGGGTGATCTTAGTCAAGATCATCCTGATGTTGGCGCTATGAAATTTCTAAGTATGACCCGATTTTTCATCAGGGTCATCATATTTGAATATCGGGTGATCTTTGTTAATATCACTCCGATATTATTTTGTCACCTTATGTTTGTTCAACATCAGGAATGCTGCTAAGGTCATTGTTTCTGCGGGGGTGATATCCGCTCGACTTTTGCCTTCATCTTTTTCTCTGTAGGATGATATTTTCAATATCAGGTGATATTCCAATATCAGGTCATCTTCTGAATATCACCCTTGTTCTAAATGTGACGATGACGTCATCAGGATGATCAATTATCAGGGTGATATCCTTCAAGTGATATGCTGCTGACGTCATCCAGATTCGACGGGGTCATACTACAAGTTTTCAATCTAACCTGACATATAATATGATGCTAACGTCAGGGAGATATCTGCCTGTCGGCTTCATGCATTGTCCAGTGGGGGGTGATCTTTCCAAATATTAGTCATATTCAAACATCACCCCGATGTTTCATTAGAGCTGCAATGCACCCTGATATTTTGTGGCGGGGGTGATATTTCTAAATATCGGGCGATCTTATGAATATCACCACGGCGCCAATATGATGGTGACGTCATCCGGATATGAGGAGGTGCGCGATGGGCAGATATGCTGATGACGTCAGCAGGATATGACGATGACGTCATCAGGATGTTCAATTATCAGGGTGATATTTTCTGCAGGGTGATGCGAATTATCCGGATGAGCTCGGCAGGATGTTTCCTGACGTCAGCAGGATATGACGGTGACGTCATCAGGATTTTCATCAGCCAGACATGTGGTATCGACAAGGCAGGAGGATCTTTCTCCGACGCATCAGGTTGTGCCGATAATCATGAAGGCGAGGGTGATAATTTCTGCAGGGTGATATGAATTATCGGGAGGTTATCATGCAGTATGATGCTGACGTTAGGGTAATATTTTTACATATGGTGCTGAGGCCTGTTGACGTCAGGGTGATATTTCGAGCAACAGGATATCATGCTGAAGGATGATGATGATGAAGGCTTATACTAGCGTCGTCGGGAGCAAAAGCACCGACATCATGCATGCTCGTGGGCCAGTATATAAAGTATTGAGAAGGTTGCCGCGGGGTGCATGTGGGATAATCGGCTTCCTGCATATTTTCAAATATCGAAGTGATTTTTCTTGGCGGGAAAAGCTGCAAATGCCTAGTCTACTGCATTTCCCGAGGCTACAGGTCTGGCACGCTGATTAATGGCGGTTATTGCAGGGTATGGGCGATGGCGTGAATGGTCAAACCGCCAAATTGAAGATGTGGATTCCCAGGCAGCGCACAGCTTGAGGCCACTTCCTGTCTCCTCCCCCTGCTGCATTGAATGTTGAGCGCCATTTTCTCAAGATGCGTGGTATCTGGCGGATATTTTAATGCGCCATTGTACTGAATGATGGGTACACCTTCCTGCTATATAATGCAGACTGTGTTATTCATTCGGGGGTTGGTTGTTGAAAACTGGACGTATCTGGCTCTATAACAAGATACAACTGTTTCTGGTTGCTCTGTGCAGGTGACTTTGTGAGTTTATGTATCTCTTGTTGTATGTCTCATGCATGAATCTACTGATTTCATGATTGATTTTATATGAGTAATGCTGTATTTGCATGTGTTTTGTTAATTCTGTCTCCAGTATTGCATGTGTCTTCTTGAATCTAGATATCTAAGGGGTGTCTGGCATTCTAGAATATAGAATTCCTGTATTGAATGCTTAAT
This sequence comes from Cunninghamia lanceolata, assembly GCA_027924645.1. Taxonomy (NCBI): domain Eukaryota; kingdom Viridiplantae; phylum Streptophyta; class Pinopsida; order Cupressales; family Cupressaceae; genus Cunninghamia; species Cunninghamia lanceolata. Next base: position 3,297,636 of record BSBN01000905.1, read on the forward strand.
CTTTCAACTTCTGCCCAAGGGGTAGATTAAAGTGTTTTCAGATTAAGTGTTGGGAAAGATATACTGCAATAGGGATACCATAAGTAGAGATAACTTAACACTTTGTCCTGGGAGGTATCTGTAAGGCAGATACTACAACACCCCCTTGAAATCCAGTTTTAGTGTGTTCATGCTGATCATTCACAGGTGTATGTCTACTGACTCCGAGCCCTGGATAGGCACCAATCTAGCTCTGTGTTGAGGTTACATACCAGGTCCTAGTTTTGCATCCAAACACATAAAATCAAACTCAAACTTCCAAAACAACCATTAGGACTTTAGAAGTAGTTTAGGACCAAGATCCTCTGATTCACAACTGAACATAAGCCCAAAGCTAGCCCCTTTGCACTTATCCCACAGTTTTGGTCTTCATACAGGAGGATTTATCTGCTTTGTGTCAACATCCCAGTCAGTTCATAGTCATATTTCATGGATGTTGAATAGGGAATACCCCCCTAGGTTTTGCAGAGCCTGAAGAAGAAGAGGAGATAAAAATAGAGTCTATCTCCTATACTGTTGGCCCCTGGCCCAGAGATCCTATTGATCACTGATGGCTACTTTGTAGGGAACTCTGGGAATAAGCATCTAGTCAGGGAAAAAACCAACAGATTTGGCGACTCTGCTGGGGATGTTGATGAAAAAGTGATATCTTACAGCCTCTGGTGAAGTTTTGCCTGGCTCTGCTAGTGGAATGAACCTGGAAAGTAGCTTTCAGCTATTGTAAATTTTGTCCTCTGGAGAGGTGGCGACTCTACAAAAAGACTCGAGTGCACATGGAAGGTAGATGTATGTTGTGTGATAAAAGATGTTCAAATTTCTGCATCTGGATGAGAAAAGGTACCTTACTTCTTGCCCTTTATATTTGTTGTTTACTGCATAAGTTAGATGCCAGGGGAAGCCCTAGGTCTTAGGCAAACAAAGGATGTCTAAAAGTAAGATTTTTATGAATCCAAATATGTATTATCCTATACTCAGTCAAGAAGGGGGTGATATGTTGAATAAAAGAATAGAAGAGATAAAAAATAGGTTGATATTCTTAGAGGCTAGGTAGGCCTAGTTAAATAGCAATAACCCTGTTGTGTCTGCCAGTGAGAGGGCTAAACCTCTTCTCAGCGCTTTTAATCCTCAGTATGACCTTGAGATCATGGCATCATGTGAAGATAAAAGTGAAAATGAAACGATATCAGTTGAGGATGCCATTAAAAGGATCAATGATGACTCCCATTGCAAGGTTAAGGTGTCTAGTTCTGAAAATAATGATGTGGTTATGGACAGCAATGAACATCTGTTTGAATGGGTTTGTGGAGACAATTGTGAGTACTGTGCTCAGGATAGAAAAGAAATAAGCAGACAGGCTGTTACTCCTCCACAAAATGAATCCATTGCTGATGAAGATGCATGTTCTGCTGCCCATGAACCAATGGCATACCATGATGAGGCTGAGACACTTGGGTCACCTATTTATGACGCTTATGGTGATGAGGATCTATTTGAGTATGGTGAAGATTTGAGCCCTATTTTTGATTTGGATTCTGTTTCTCATCCTGATGAAAGAGAGGCCAACATACATCAGGTAAGTGATTATAAAGATGTGCTAGATTGTAAAGAGGTGCCAGAGCCTGATCTTTTCCAGCATGATGTACCTGATGATTGTGTGCATGATGTGCACAATTGTGAATTTGAAAGCTTTTCTTTTGATAGGCCAGCATATGAAATGAGCCCTGATCTTCCTAGCTGTGTGGTGGACTCTGAGTGTTTCCTGTTTTCAGTTCAGCTAGGAGATCACTTTGCAATGCATACTACTGATGTAGATGATGATAAGTGTTACATACCATTTGAATATGCATTGCTTGATAAATACTGCATCCACTTGCTGCCTGATGCTGAAGGTTGCTTGCATAAGGTTGAGAGGAGCCAGCTAAATGAGATAATTGTTTATGCAAGTAACAAGGTTTGTTTGTGGGAAGATCATGGCAGTATCTCTAGGCTTAATCCAATGTATGCAGATGAAAACAAAGTGTTTGACAAGGGGAGATACTGGTTTTCCCTTTCTTGGTGGCCTTAGGCCAAGAAGTGTGATTGGTGATGTAGATCAATATATCTTCATGACTCTGTGCGCAATGGATAGGGCACTGGTCTACATCCCAGAGATCTGGGGTTCTCGCTGCAGTCTTGCACCTGCACGTCCCCAATCAGAGCCACTGTTGGTGCCTGCATGAGCAATCAAGTTTCAAGCATATAAACATGCAGGCACCTTCCCTAAAAATCCAAAAAAAATTCTAAGTCTTTGGGCCTCCTCAGTATGTTTCAACATCAACATCATATTTTCTTCGAGGTCATCATCATCATGTTTCCAATCATCACCCTATTGTTTCTCGCGGGGTCATCATCATATTTTCTGCCGACCCGACCTTTGCTGCGGGGTGATATTTTAACATCGAGTGATCTTAGTCAACATCATCCTGATGTTGGCGCTATGAAATTTCTAAGTATGACCCGATTTTTCATCAGGGTCATCATATTTGAATATCGGGTGATTTTTGTTAAGATCACCTCGATGTTATTTCGTCACCTTATGTTTGTTCAACATCAGGAATGCTGCTGAGGTCATTGTTTCTGTGGGGGTGATATCCGCTCGACCTTTGCCTTCATCTTTTTCTTTGCAGGATGATATTTTCAATATCGGGTGATATTCCAATATCAGGTCATCTTCTGAATATCACCCTTGTTCTAAATGTGACGATGACATCATCAGGATGATCAATTATCAGGGTGATATCCTTCAGGTGATATGCTGCTGACGTCATCCAGATTCGATGGGGTCATACTACAAGTTTTTAATCTAACCCGACATTGTAATGTGATGATGATGTCATCATGACATCTGCAGATAATATGATGCTGACGTCAAGGACATATCCGCCTGTCGGCTTCATGCATTGTCCAGTGGGGGGTGATCTTTCCAAATATCAGTCATATTCAAACATCACCCCGATGTTTCATTAGAGCTACAATGCACCCTGATATTTTGTGGGGGGGGTGATATTTCTAAATATCGGGTGATCTTACGAATATCACCCCGGCGCCAATATGATGGTGACGTCATCTGGATATGAGGAGGTGCGCGATGGGCAGATATGCTGATGACGTCAACAGGATATGACGATGACGTCATCAGGATGTTTAATTATCAGGGTGATATTTTCTGCAGGGTGATGCGAATTATCTAGATGAGCTCGGCAGGATGTTTGTTGACATCAGCAGGATATGACGGTGACGTCATCAGGATTTTCATCGGCCAGACATTTGGTATCGGCAAGGCAGGAGGATCTTTCTCCGACGCATCAGGTTGTGCCGATGAAGGCGATCGTCATGAAGGCGAGGGTGATAATTTCTGCAGGGTGATATTTCATATTAGGGTGATATGAATTATCAGGAGGTTATCATGCAATATGATGCTGACGTCAGGGTGATATTTTTACATATGGTGCTGAGGCCTGTTGACGTCAGGGTGATATTTCGAGCAACAGGATATCATGCTGAAGGATGATGATGATGAAGGCTTATACTAGCGTCGTCGGGAGCAAAAGCACCGACATCATGCATGCTCGTGGCCCAGTATATAAAGTATTGAGAAGGTTGCCGCGGGGTGCATGTGGGATAATCGGCTTCCTGCATATTTTCAAATATAGAGGTGATTTTTCTTGGCGGGAAAAGCTGTGAATGCACAGTCTACTGCATTTCCCGAGGCTGCAAGTCTGGCACACCGATTAATGGCGGTTGTTGCAGGGTATGGGCGATGGCGTGAATGCTCAAACCACCAAATTGAAGATGTGGATTCCCAGGCAAAGCACAGCGTGAGGCCACTTCCTGTCTCCTCCCCCTGCTGCATTGAATGTTGAGCCCCATTTTCTCAAGATGCGTGGTATCTGGCGGATATTTTAATGCGCCATTGTACTGAATGATGGGTACACCTTCCTGATATATAATGCAGACTTTGTTATTCATTCGGGGGTTGGTTGTTGAAAACTGGACATATCTGGCTCTGTAACAAGATACAACTGTTTCTGGTTGCTCTGTGCAGGTGACTTTGTGAGTTTATGTATCTCTTGTTGTATGTCTCATGCATGAATCTACTGATTTCATGATTGATTTTATACGAGTAATGCTGTATTTGCATGTGTTTTGTTAATTCTGTCTCCAGTATTGCATGTCCTTCTCTTTAATCTAGATATCTAAGGGGTGTCTGGCATTCTAGAATATAGAATACCTGTATTGAATGCTTAATCTTTCAACTTCTGCCCAAGGGGTAGATTAAAGTGTTTTCAGATTAAGTGTTGGGAAAGATATACTGCAATAGGGATACCATAAGTAGAGATAACTTAACACTTTGTCTTGGGAGGTATCTGTAAGGCAGATACTACAACACCCCCTTGAAATCCAGTTTTAGTGTGTTGATGCTGATCATTCACAGGTGTATGTCTACTGACTCCGAGCCCTAGATAAGCACCAATCTAGCTCTGTGTTGAGGTTACATACCAGGTCCTAGTTTTGCATCCAAACACATAAAATCAAACTCAAACTTCCAAAACAACCATTAGGACCTTAGAAGTAGTTTAGGACTAAGATCCTCTGATTCACAACTGAACATAAGCCCAAAACTAGCCCCTTTGCACTTATTCCACAGTTTTGGTCTTCATATAGGAGGATTTATCTGCTTTGTGTCAACATCCCAGTCAGTTCAGAGTCATATTTCATGGATGTTGAATAGGGAATACCCCCTAGGTTTTGCAGAGCCTGAAGAAGAAGAGGAGATAAAAATAGAGTCTATCTCCTATACTGTTGGCCCCTGGCCCAGAGATCCTGTTGATCACTGATGGCTACTTTGTAGGGAAATCTGGGAATGAGCATCCAGTCAGGGAAAAAACCAACACATCCTCTGCTCAAACACAAATCTGATGATATATCTTGATTTAAGATCAATCTTGGAGAAATACACGGCCCCGTGTAACTCATCTAGAAGGTCATTGATCCTGGGTATAGGGTACCTGTTCTTGATAGTCTTTTTGTTCAATACCCTATAGTCTATGCACATCCGCATGGTCCCATCCTTCTTCACCAAATCTACTGAAGAAGCAACTCCTTAATTGTTTTCTCTATCTCCTCCTTGAAGTGCCTAGGATGTCTGTATGGTGTAGTAATAACGGGCTTAAAGCCCTCCTCCAACTCTATAACATGCTCAAATCCACAGTCAGGAGGTAAACCAAGAGGTATGTCACTGAACACAGGACTGTACTTATTCAGAACCTTCTGAACATCCACATGATGATGAGGCGTATCACTAGAAGGAGACTTAGATGAAATGAAGCATTGGGCTGCCCATGCTACATCTCCATGCCTGAATAAGGCCTCCATCCTCCTAGCTGAAACCACTCTAGGATTCCCATCTGACAAAGCCTTCAGTACAATTTTCTTCCCATTGGATATGAACTCTAACTCCATCCTCTGAAAATCCTAAATGTACCTCCCAAGAGACTAAAGCCACTGGATGCCTAGCACCACATCTATCTCACCCAAACCAAGCACATAGAAGTCATCTGCCAATGTGTAATCACCCATCTATATGCTCAGTTGTGAGACTTTCCTAGTACAACTCATGCCAAACCCATCGGCCATTGTCACCTAAAATCCTGGAAAATCCTCTGCACGAAGACCTCTCCTAGCCACCAATCCCTCATCAATGAAATTATGCGTGGCTCCACTATCAACCAAACATACGACTCGCTGTCCATTAAGAACTCTTTTCACACGAAAGGAATGATATTGTGGAACTCCCGAAAGTGAAGCAATGGTAACCTGCTGAGTATCATCATGCTCCTTGGGCTCAATACGACGCTGATCCTCATGCTCCTCCTCACTCTCTAAATCAGTATTATGGACCTCCTGATCCTCTACATCGGATGTGACCTCAATAAGATGTGCCTTGCCTTTTCCAAGGCATCTATGTCTAGGTTCCCATGGTTGTTTGCAAGTGAAACACAACTTCTTCCCCCTGAGCTCATTCCTCTCATCGCTGATCGCCGTAGAGGGAGTAACCTTGGGCCTATTGAATGATTTCTGATTAGATTTGAAATTTTTGAAACTCTTCTTAGCAGGATACCATGAAGTAGGTGTAGTCTCAAGGTCTAAGGCAAGCCGAATAGCATCTTGTAATGTGTTAGGCTTAAGTGCCTTAACTATGCCTTTCAACCTATCATTAAAGCCCTCAATAAACAACATGATCACCCTCCTCTCGGTCATATCAGGAACCATAACAACAGTCTTCTGGAATTCTTCTATGTATGTCTCCACACCAACTCCTTATAATACACTTGCACGTCCTTCCTGTCAAATCGTGCTATCAACCTCCTGCTGAACTCATCATAGGAATGAATCAATCCATGGTTTTGAGTAACCAAACCATGATGCCACCAATCATATGCCGTGCCTTCTAAATGCATGGTTGCAAATTTGATTGCATCATCTTCCGCCATAGGTCGAAGTGTCAAGAAGGTATCCAGATTGTGAATCCAAGCTCTTGCTGTGATCTTTCCACTACCATCAAATGTTGGAAGTGTGAGTTTACTTGTGGCATGTTTTAGGTCCTTGTTTTGACTCGGCCTCCTATCTTGCCTTGTTCTATTGTGCTCCCTCCTTTGACTCATGTAACGGTCAAAGGTCAAATGCTCCTTTACTTGTGGTGGTAACAAATCCCATTCATTGTACATTGCCATGACATTATCCGTTAATGATGCAACTTCGTCTACTTCAGCAACCTCTTCTTCTGGTTCATTCCTTGGCAAAAATGTAGGCTGCAAAGGTCTATCGGTGGTACGAGTAGGTGCCCTTTGTGCCCTTGGAGTCCCAACAACACTTTCATTATCTTCATACTCATGATTTTGCCTTCTAGGAGTATTCATTTGCTGTATAGCTGCTGTAAGTTGTTGCAAAACATTGGCAACCTGCTGCTGCCCTGCTGCAATACCTCTCATGATATCTCTTACTTCTCTTTCTTCATTATTGGCTTCATGTCTTGGGGAACTACCACCTCCTCTATCTCCCATAGTGCTAGCTGAACCAACCTCAATGTTACGCTGCCTTTCTGTTATTGCAGCTGATAATGTGTCCTATTCAGGATAAGGATGTGCCCATTGTTTTTGTTTTCTTTCCTCCCATGCAATATACCTTTTGTACCTATCACTTTGTTGCATCAAATAGAACTGAAACCAAACTCAAATGCTGGCAAGATCTTGGCTCTGATACCACTGAAATATCCCTACTCAATTCTGATCCAATTTTTTCCAAGTTCTCTTGTGTGACATTTCGTCAAACAGCTTGCATGCAACTGCTGTACTGGGTCTTCTGATTTGTTTTTGGATTGTTTGTAGTTTTGCTTGTGATTATTTGATGCCAAATGATGCTTACAAAAAAAAAAAAAAAGAAACAATGCATTAAGGAAATAGAACTGAAATCTATTGAAACTATAGCAAACTATATTGTCATTACAAGCTGATTATGACTGTCATAATGGACATAGGACTGTCATGTAATTTCCAGACCTTATTTGCTCAGAATATTACAAATTTCAATGCATAATATATCCTTAATGCCATACAAACATACCTGTATCAAGAGCCCAAGAAGGCTGATAAAAAGATGAAGAACTTGACCAAAAATGACTGTCAAAGAGCCGCAAACACCTACAGCTGTAGCTGATATAGTTTCTCCCTCCAATGAAGCCTCAAATGCTCCTCTAAGTAGGCATCCAGGACTGAGATACAAACTGAAACCTTTGGCCAAAACAAACTTTTAAAAGATGAAACTAGTAACCTCACAATGAAAGCCCAAAGATGGACAAAATCTGATCGAACTGGAAATGCAACTTGCAGCCTTAAACCCCAGTCTACTTTTCCTTCAAAAATTCACCAAAATTCGTAGAAGACTTCAAAAATTCTGAAATCAATTGCAATGTGCTCCAAATATGCCCTAGAATGGAGCGCCTGTGGTAGCTTGTCCAAATAAAACCTGTAGCAGCTCAAATCAGGAAATTCTCCTTAAAACCCTAGCTGGAAAAATGCTGATATGCGTCCAAAATCGTGACTGCAATAAGCTCTGTGATGAACACTGCTTGTATCCACCTCTCAAAGTGGGAATGGGGCCATCTCCAAACCCTAGATGTCAAGGGATCATCACCTTGAATGGACTGGACGTGACTCTTAGCCAAGAGATAAACTCAGATTGCAAAATCGAACTCCATTCATAATGCCAAAATGAATTACAATACCTCCTTTTATATCTTATCACTAGCCGCCCTAGCTAAGGCCGACCTAGGCATGATTAATAATCCATTTCGTTTATTTTATTTTTTATATTATTTCACATGAGTTAAGTTGGCCATCTAGAAGAGAATAAATAATATTTTATTTCTCCTTATAACTCCTCATGTGGTCGTCCCCCTCTTAGGCCCACTTTATTATTTTTTATAAAATTATTTTGGCATTATTAGTGGGGATAAAATAATAATAAAATATAATAAATATTATATTTTATTTCTCATTAAGAATATTTCTCCTTTTTCCTCCATTTGCAAAAATCATCTAAATATGTATTTCTCTTGGCCAAAATATCATTCCCTAACCATGACGACTAGCTCACAGGAATGGGAAATGAGCTAGTTCTCATCTCCATGCTATCACTCCGAGAATGGGGACATTACACTAACCTTCAAGCTAACCTTCTAAGGTCCTGCACACTTTCTTGTTGTCCACCTAACTCATTTTCGACAAACCACTATTATCGCTTGCCAGCCTTGACAACACAGGCAATCCACCTCCCAAGAGGGGAAATTCACTTCCCCAAGGAGCTTTTTCATCACTCATTCTTCTGTAACCATTCAATTGATAGGTTCGAAGGTCCCTCATACCTCTTAACCATTTGTCTAAACCATTCTAGCTAGGTTGCCCCTATGTCCTGTAAGATCTCTTGAGGTGACCTTGCAGCTAAAGTAGAGTCTCCTAGGGCAAGCTGCCCTGCTAAAAGGGGCGACCCACTTTCCATGACTGATCTTCCTCATTTCGGGCCTTTGAAACCATTTTCAGCCCTCCAAGACGACTTTTCCACCTTCAAACCACCTGTCCAAACCATTTGGCCTAGGTCACCCCTATTGCCTTCAGAATCTCCTTGGGGAACTCTACAACTTAACTAGGGTTTCTAGGGGTGACTTGTCTTGCTAAAAGGGGCAACACACTTCCTGGAAGGGGCGACCCTGTCATCTTTTCCATGTGTGATTTCTTTTAGTTTTAGCCCAATTTGACTCCATTTTTGGCTTCTGATTGCGAATTCCTCCATGCATAACTAATTGTTAACTTCCCCTAACTATTTCTAGACTCACAATCAGTCTATTCTTATCTCCCAATTAGTCGATTGCTATCTTTCATTCATTTTTCAGTGATCTCTCTAGCCATTGTTCACTTCCAATCAAAGCTAGATCACTCTTCAATCAATTCTTGTTAATTCCCCAATCACCACCGCCTTTGGTGTGGATTTCAAGCCTATAAATACCCCCCTCATCTATGCATTTGAGGCAAATTCATTATTGCATTCTTTCTTTTGCTCAAGTTTTTGCAAATAGTTGCCCCCATAGTATTTTTATGCTCATTGCAGGGCCTTGTGTGCCTTTTATTTTCAACCAGAGCTTCAAAGCTCAAGCCATTTGTTTTTCCATAGCATACATATGATCAATTCAATTCCCTTTCAATTTCCATAGCTTAAAAAACTCACTGTTTTCTTTTCATATCTCTGTTTTTGTCCCTGTTGCCAAGAGGACCTTGTTGCTGCAGAGGAATGAATGTTTGCCAAAAGGACTTCTGAGGATTCATGCCAAGCATTGCTCCCTGATTCATACAGATTCTTCAAGTTTTAGTAGTAATTAGATCAAATCTTGCTCTTGGAAAAGTAACATATTTCTTGTTTTTCTCTTAATAGGTAGATTTAATTTACTTTCCTAGAGTAATTTTGCATTTAAATTGCTTAGATTAGTTTGAGTTGCTTTCTTCGATTAATTTCATTTCATTGCATCTAGATTAATTGCAATTTTTATTTTATTACATTTTCAGAATTGATCCATCAAAACAAACAAAAACATAGTTTAGACTGCATACAAAAATCATATAGCTTGCATACATTTTCCCTTTCTAGATAATTAAATCATTTGAATTTTAGAAAAAGGAACCAAAATTTGTTTTGCATTCATAAAAACTCCAAAAACATTAGAAAACACAAAAAGAGAAACGAAAAGTCAAATAAAACCCTCGATTTCGTCACAAGGTCAACAAAGTCAACAAACTCAATCAAAACAAATCAAACACAAACGAACATTCCCCCTGTTGTCTAGCATTCGATGTGCTCATGCATTAGAGAAGATTGGGTAAAATCTGTCCTAGACAAGATTAGGGAGAACTTTCCTCAACCAATTCTCATTCAACAAAACATAGAACAAACAAGAGAAGCCAAAGAACACCAACAACGAATCATTGATCACCAAGAACTCATACAATAGCGCATTCAAAACTATAATATCCCCTTTGTAGGCATGAGCAATTGGAGGAGACCCTTAGCCTATTTTAATTCCCATATAGGCTAATTGGGATGTAGAAAGAGAATAATTAATTAATTAATAATTAAATTAAGTTGTCTAAAATTTTTCATTTTTCAGGCAACTTATATTTAATCAATTATTTTATTAAATTTAGACAGTATAAAAAAAGTGATTTATTTCGGGGCCCAAAAGTAAAGTTAAATTTTAAAAAAAAGAAATTTTAAAAGTCACTTTGAGGGAGAAAATTAAATATAATATTTCATTTAATTCAAAAAGGTATAAAAAGGAGAGTTTGCAAAGATAAATTCATTCCATGCATTATATTTCAAAAACCCCAGTTTGTGAAAATTTAGCTTGTTCAACTATTCTGCCCTAGGATGAAAACCCTTCGACAAAGATTGGTTTCAAGGACGGCAATTCTCCTAGACAATTTGAGTGAATTCACCCAAAATTCACATATGTGCTGAATGCAAGAAAATTTGTGAAGATTTGTGTTGAATGCTGGTAATTTCATTTTTAGATTTGGACTAAGTGGTGGAGCAGAAGTTTGGCGATTAGCGATAAATATTTGCATAGCAAATCATTTTAATTTTGAAGAGAAGATTTGATATTGGTAACAAAGCCCATCCCAAAGACAGGCCATACTACTTTAGTTGTTGTCTACCTGTTGATCGTACCATATTGCAAGAGAAGCAACATACATATTCTTGGAGGCTAGGTGTGGAGTTCCGAAAGAAGGCACTGGTGTTTAAGGGGTTTTGGATCCCCAAAATACCCAGCCGCATCATCCTTGGGGAGTAATCACCCCTCTATGCTGGTTGCAGCCATTTATTAGCCTCAAACAGTGTCGTACAACAAGGAAGGGAACTGAGTTATTGTTTATTTTGACATAAATTCTGATATCAGCATTTCTATGATAGTCTCTAGCATCATTTCTATGTCAGCAATTTCAGGTTAGAATACATTGTTTCAGTTCTATATGTATATATGATGATCATTACAATAGTAGCATTAGTTAGTATCAAATTGTGATCTGAGTTTACTGTGAATATCTTAAAGTATTGTGGTATTTCCATTGATTTATAAATCATAAGCTCAGTTTCCAGCTTGTTCTTTATTTGGTCATTTTGTCAAAATACAAAACATTGGGTTAGAGACATTATAGTGGTATCAAAGCTGGTTTTCCTGCCAGCCTATTGGGAATCTAACGGATTGATGCATAAATACAATTCATATGCAACCTAGTGAAAGAGAAAATAGATATTATCAAAGGGAACTTAGGAGAGCTTAGTTTCAATTTTTCGAAAATCTGGAAGCAAGGGTGCCAATTGCAGAGTGGGAGGAAGGAGAAGGAGAATGTCATGTCCCCATATTAAAGCATTGTTTAAATTAAAGATCTAAACAATATATTTAATTACACATAAATATTATTTAAATATTGATAATAAGTTAAATAATATATTATAATATTACATGAATTTAAATATCAAATATTATTATATTATTACACTCATAAGATATTAATAGATATAAATATTATTATAATATATATTATTAATATGAATTAATTAATTAAATAATATAAATATTATATATTAATATTATAAGTGACTATATTAAATATAAGAGGGGACCATTTGAATAGGGCTTGAATAAGGTCAAACTTAAGGTAATATAAGAATTTAAAAGACAAGACAGCGATCCTTTATCATATAAGACCTTTTGTCTTATTTAAATTACAAAACAGCTGAAAGCCTTACGTGGAACCAAGGACAAAATAAAAGTTGAAAACAACGGTCATAAATCAAATAATATAAATTCAAAATAGTCAGCGACCTGCATGGTAAGAATCAAATAAGCCAAAGTTATTAAGAGATGTGGTTAATATAAATCATGTTGATCAACTCCTAAAACAAATTCTTGAACCGACTCCTTAAAGGGACGCCACCTATTGGATATGAGTCTTCTAAGGAGTCACTTGAGTATATTAAACTATTATTCGTGGATAGCCATCTCACAAGGAAGAGGAGGTAGAAAAGTATAAATAAGATATGGTGGGCAGTGATTAAGAAGGGAAATAGGAACAAGAATAAATATTAAAGAGAGTTATGGTCTGCAGCATTGAATGATAACAAAACAATCTCTTCCTACAGATCGAACACCAAGCATTCCATAAGCAAAATCAATTATGGATCATCCAGCATCAGTGAAGGGGCATTGTTATATTACGCATAAATAGAAGCAATTGAGCAGAGCAATCCACATATATTTCCAGCCGTCTCTTGTTAAAGCCGCAGATATAAAGGATCAGATATACACATCAAAAGAACACCTTTCAGCGATCAATAGAGATTTAAATCACTACACATTCAAATCGATATTCAAACAGTATTGCAGCACATTCGCCAATCGATTACAAGCTATTATATTACAGAGGTATGAGTTATATCCCTCGATTACTATCATGATATGAATAATGAAATATCAAGTAAGAATTGTTAAGACATTGAAGGCATAGTAATATTTCTCATCAGCTTACTAATATTGAATTGGCAAAATGAAATGGATAATTGTTAAGTAGGAATTACATTTCATTATGGTTAGGAAGTTTAGAAGAAAATAACATTAGAAGATACAGATAGATTATATCTTAAATCAGAAATATGAATAATAGTATGAATTATTACATGATGTATGATCATTATGAAAAATATATATATTTGATGCATACTTGAGAACATCTTGAAGAAGTATGAAAGGTTAGCATATGATTGGAATTGTAATTCAAACTATGAAAGGCCGGAATGAGAAATGGACATCATTGTTAATCCATCACACCAGGTAAGTGAGACCAAAGGTTAGGCAATTGACCAAGGTATTTAAGGCTCGAGTTGATCAGGCTCTAACCTTACAAGGCAAGTGTAGATTGCTTGTCCTAACGAAAAGAGTACTCAACTGAGAAGAGGCCCTTATCTCACTTGGTAAAGATTGCCAATGTGAGGTAAGTGGAAAGAAGGCCCTCGACTCAATTCGTGTAGATTGCTAACTTGAGGCAAGAGGAGTAAGGTCCTTGTTTCAATTAGTGAAGATTGCTAATTTGAAGCAAGTGGAGAAAGGCCCTTGTTCCAATTAGTGAAGATTGCTAATATGGACAAGTGGAAATGGCCCTTGTTTCCAATTGGTGAAGATTGCCAATATGGGACAAGTGGATAGGCCTTTGACTCTAGTTGGTGAAGATTGCCATGCTAGATCAAAGGAAGGACAATGGACCTATGGCAAGATTGTGCCCAAGGAACCCTCTCTTGTTGGGTGAATGATTGGATTAACATGATTGGCCCAAGTAATAGACTCTTCCGGAAAGAAAATTATGATCTTGTATAGTGAAATAGAAAAAGGAATAATGCATATAAGTGATGATTATAAGATTTGATTTTATATAATGAGACAGGAAGGATTGAATACTAATGTACTCTTTACAAGTTGAAATTGTGTGCAAGGTTGTGGAAATTTTGGCTTGCTAGAAGGGGACATTATGTTGGTTTTTTCCCAGACTGGATGCTTATTCCCAGATTTCCCTACAAGGTAGCCATCAATGATCAACAGGATCTCTGGGCCAGGGGCCAACAGTATAGGAGATAGACTCTATATTTTATCTCCTCTTCTTCTTCAGACTCTGCAAAACCTAGGGGGGAATTCCCTACTCAACATCCATGAGGATATACATACAAAGGCTGGGATGCTGACAGAAAGCAGATAAGTCCTCCTGTAAGTAGACCAAAACTGAAAGATAAGAGCAAAGGGGCTAGCTTTGGGCCTATTTGCAGTTGTAGACAGAGGACTGAGGATCCTAAAACTAATTCTAATGTCCTAATGGTTGTTTTAGAGTTTGGTTTTGATTTTATATTTGGATGCAAAGCTGGACATGGTATATAACACAAAGACAAAGCTAGATTGGTGCCTATCCAGGGCCTGGAGTCAGTAGACATACACCTGTGAATGATATGCATGAACAACTAAAACTGGATTTCAGGGGGACACATATGATACCTGCCTTACAGATATCTCCCAATACAGAGTGTTAAGCTATCTATACTTATGGCATCCCTACTGCAGTATACCCTTCCCAATGTTCAATCTGAGAACAATTTAATCTACCCCTTGAGCAGAAGTTAAGAGATCAGATATTCAACACAGGAATTCTATGTTCTAGAGTCTCAAACATTGCTTAAATATCCAGACTCAGAAGAAAGATACATGCAATACTGGAGACAGAATTAACAAAACACATGCTAACATAGCATTTCTCATATAGAATTAACCATGAAATCAGTAGATTCATGCAAAAACGTACAACAAGAGATACATAAACTCACAGGTTTTGCTGTACAGAGCAACCAAATCAGCGGTATTGTATTACAGAGCCAAATGTTCAACTTTCAACAACCACAAATGATGGTAACACAGTCTGCTTATATCAGCCAGAAAATGTACCACAGCAATTAATTACAAGGCTTTTTACAAAAATCTGCCAGATACAGATCCTTCAAAGGAATGGCGCTCAGAATTTATTGCTGCAGAGACAGAAAGTAGACAATGGTGGCCTCGAGCCCTGTGCCACCATCTGGAAGTCCTCATGCCAAAAATCGGGTACATGACTGTTCAACAACTCGCCCATGCCCCTGCTACAGTCGCCATTGATGGCTCAACCACCCGCGGCCTACCTGGAAACCGTCGCTGCGTTCAAGCAGAAGTTCCCGCCAAAATGCATTTTACTGAAGTTTCAAATGTGCAGGAAGAATAGTCCCACATTGGTGCCGCGGAGACTTCCTCAATACTTTAAAAACATGGTCGCGAGTATAACAAATGTCGAGCGCTTTTGCCGCGCTCGACGCATAAGCCTTCGTCCAAAGCCTATCGCCAAGACCCGAGCCATCAGCACACTCCCAAATCCTCCTGCCGACATCAATAGTCTCTCCGATGCCTATCGCAATTCCCTCCATCGGCCAGAGATGCACCATCGAGCCAACTCTTCAGATCTCCGCCGATAGTATGAGTCTCTTCGATGACCAACTTGCACCCCGTTAGCAGTTACCATCCTACCACCATCGGCCAGACCAATATTGTCGGCCAAGCAAAAAACCCCTCAGCCAACACAGCCAATCACGCCGATGAACAACTCCTGAAAGCCTCCAACATCCCCATCGGCCAGAGAAGAACCATCGGCCTAGCCAAAAGCTCCTTCACCGACAGACCAACTCTCACTGATGACCACTCCAAATCCTCATCGGCCTGACACTACCCCATCGGCGGACCCTCCAACCGCTAACCCGATATGCAACCTTACTCCGATGGCATTCCCCATCGGGGTGACTTCCTTCCATCGGCAAACCATAAAAAACTGCTACCAATAGAACAACTCCCGCCGATAACATATCGGCTTCCCCCTTCATCGGTCAGACCCTCCACTGTCAGCCCAACGCAATCCATCCTCGCCGACAACACAAGTCACGCCGAAGACCACCTCCGTCGGTGTGACTTACACCGTCGAAGAAACCAAAATCTCCCCAGCCGATCACAATAGTCTCGCCGATGCACCAACGAGCTACACTCTGCTCCTCCATCGGCCAGACACACACCAACGACTCCTCATCGGCCAAACCTCCCGTCGTCGGCATAACTCAAAACACTCAGGCCGACAATACAGCTCTCGCCGATAACATACCCATCGGCCAGAGGCAAACCGTCGGGCCAACACTCCACCGTCCACCTGATGATGAACGTTACGCTGATAAGACCAAAATCATAAGGCTTTGAACCATTGAACCCTGAACCAGTTCAACCCGATGGTTCAACCGAGAAGTTCAACGCCAATAACACAGATGAACAAAGAATTCATTGACGGGAAAAGATGAAGCCTAAGCCCATGAACCGTTGAACCTTGAACCAAAAGGGTTCAACGCGATGGTTCAAAACGATGGTTCAAGCAAAATCTGAGTACCCAAAAAGAAGTTTCGCCGATAGAGAAAATCACAGCGATGAACAAGGAAACTTAGGGCCCAAAAAGGGAAAAACCCTCCAACATCCTGCACTCAGATCCAGACCAAAATTAGTGCTAACACATTACACAGAAGAAATCATGGTTGATAGAGACAAGGATAGAAAGAATCCTCATGAGAACAATAATACAGAACATCAACTAAATGCACTTATACAGGGACAATAGCAATTAACTAATTTGTTGACACAAATGTTGCAAAATATGAACATGCCTAGGGCTGATCATAATCACAATGGGGAAGCAAGTAACTCTACAAACAACCAAACTAACAACACTAGAACGATTATTGGATCAGCAACAAGATCTTTGATGCCTACATTTTTAAACATAAAGCAAATTCCGGAAGGTAATGGGGGACAATAGAATGATGTTGAGAGCTACTAGATTATTTACGTGAGTACCAATCCTTAGGGGATGAATTCCATGCAACTATGTCGTTAACCAATTTTTGTCAACTAAAGTTGAGAAATAGACCCAAGAAGGAAAGAGGCACACATAAACAGGATTTACAGTGAAGATTGGACAAGCTATCCATACCTACTTTTGATGGCTCTAACAAATGCACAGCACGTTCATAGATCCATAAACTAGACACATACTTCTCATTGAACCCCATGTTTGAGAATGAAGCAATTAAATATGCCACCCTTCATCTGGACAGAGATGCTCATGAGTGGTGGTACCATGGAATGGTAACTTAGGGGCATAGTCTCATAGACTCTTATGTAGATTTTAGCCAGAGACTAATTGATAGGTTTGAGAAGAAGGATCGGAACTACATTTCAGGGAGCTAGCATAGTTGAAACAATATGGCTTAGTTGATAGTTGTGTCAAAATTTCAGAGGCTTTTAGTGATGGTCCCAGATGTAGTGGAGAGGATACTTGTTTTATTCATTGAGGGTTTGACTGAACCACTTAAAGGTTGGGCGAAGGCATTTGACCCACCTCTACAAGATGCAATAAAAAGGTGTAATGTCCCCTTTCCATTAGTAACCGACTCAGAGACAATTAACCTTGTTCCTAGTGTTTCCCGAAGGCTAACTTGACGTTTAAAGGGAAATTACCTTTTTAAATAATTAATTTTAAGTTGTCTAAGGTTCTAATCTTATATTTTAAAGTTGACAACTTATGTTACTTAAAAAGTGTCTTTTAACCCCTAGGTTGGCGCTTGACTTAGAAAAGTCATATTTTATTAAGTGGCGTTCCATTATGGAGGAGAAACTAATATTCCATGAAGCCATAAAGTATTATTTTATAAGATCTCACTTGGGCGCTCCACGAGAAGTTTATAAAAAAGGATTTCAACGCTCATTTGAAGTTTATGCATTTTTGATATGAAATTTCTATGACAGTCTCTGAGCTTTGTCTTATGAGTTTGAAACCCTCATTTCTTCTCTAGTTTCGGCTGTGAAAGATCAACCCTAGCTAAATTATTGGGTGATTTTGCCTCTGAAATCACATAGAGCTTCAATGGAGTTTTCTTGCTAGGGTGTTGAAATGGATTTCGATGTTTTTTGAATTGGGTGAGTTTCTTTGTTCATGTTGGTTTTGGTTGTAGATTGAAGCTACTAATATTTTGTGGGAGTTTGTGTAGAAAAAACCTCTTGCTGGGCCGTACCATTATTTCCAGGCCTAATGTACAAAACTGCTTGCTGGGCAATTATCTTGTGAAGAAATGCACCAAGTTTGCAATGATAAATCTCCTATTACCCGGGCGACCCCATGTGGAGTGGATTAGCGGAGTTCAGAGGGAGATTTGGTGGATTCCCAACTGGTTGTACTACTGGTACAGGTCGTACCTCCTATAGCTAGACGTGGAGGTTCTAGTGTGTAAAGCATTGCTTTTTCCTAGCCTTTCATGTGATGAATGATGGCGCCAAGGGGTCTAGAATGTGTTTGCTGTGGTTTGGAGTGAGACATTTTGGTTTGTGTGGAGTTATGAAGACTTATGGGCTACTGATTAGAGATTTCAAGAAGCTGCTGCAGTGCATCAGTCTGCTACAACAGAGTTTTTAGTGTGCTCCACTTCATATCAGTCACCTATCTACAGTTGGGAAGGCTCCTACAGCGGTATATCTTCTTGTCCTCAAATTGTGGTTCATTGTTATATGAATTCCTTTGATTTCTAGTGTTTTCATGGCACTGAGTAATTTGAAATATACATTACAACAGTCTGTTATTTGCATCAGGATAACATTTCAGTTTGGAACCATTTTAGTTGCTTGGAATCATGATGATAACTGTGTTTGTAACCCCGGATGGTAGTATCGTCGAAGAATGTTAATGCATGTTTCATTTTGTACGATTGGCCGGTTTACCACCAATCCCTATAGCATATCATAACTAACTAAGTCTGGTATTATCGACCATTTTGGTCTGAATCGAGACTTGCACTATGCCAGAACCTTGTATGCTCATTCTATTTATCATGCACTCTGCTGAAGAAGCATAGAAGTGGTCGGCTATGCCGCCTAGTGCATGCTTGTGATGCACATTACATACTCCACTGAACAAGCATGGCATGTGGTCATCCTGGACGCCTGGTGTGTACATAAATATTTGCATAGCATTCAATACTGTAGCAATTGAGTAGAAGTGTGATTTGAACACCATATGCTCTCACCTTGCCTACCCCAGGATCTGGGTGAACAGAAAGTGTTTCAGAGATTGCCTGTGATTTGAATTTCAACTAACAATATTTTGAAAAAATAAGGCTGGCCATTACAGTGGTATCAGAGCTAGTTTTCTTGTCAGCTTGTGAGTTTTGCTAACCTTGCATGCAACACAAAAGTGATAGTGAAAGAAAATATCAGTAGAGAGAGGAAAGAAAACTGAGATCAACTTTGGGTTCAAAGGGTTTTGTGGAAGAAGCTCCAATCATGGCAGAAAGGGACAAGGATATTTGTCCACCAAATAGCCCTAAAGACATAATTGAAAGGAGATTTCACACAATGTTTGACATGCTGGCACAACTCATAAATAAGATGGATCAGAACTTGAACAATATGCAGAGGCCAAATGTCGATGACAGTAGCTCCTAGAGCAATGGTTCCCATAGTAACAATGTTGGGGTGGCCAGAACGTTGGTGGGGTCGGCTGCTAGGCCCCTTCAACCTGTTTTCACTCGAAACGAGGAAGCACCTCCTGTGCAAAATGAACAAGTTGCGCTCACTGATGAAGTTATGTCTTGTTATGATGAGTATAGCACACTCCCTAATCAAGTTCGTCAGATCTTGACCTTTGACCAATTCATGAACTGAAAGAAAAGAAACAGAGGAAGACAAGACACTAGAGGCAATGGAGTTCAAAGGGATTATCAACAGGCATTGAACAAAGTTTCCCTAGCCCACTTTGACAGAAGTGGAAAGTGCACAACAAGGGCTTGGGTCCAGAAGCTGGACAACTTTCTTGCATTGAGGCCTATGCTGGAGGAGGAAGCTATCAATTTCTCTACATTGCATTTGGATGGGGCAGCCCACAAGTGGTGGTACCACATATTGGTGACACAAGGTTACAATCTTATCACTACTTATGATGAGTTCACCTATAGACTCATCGAGAGATTTGATAAACAAGATCCAAAACAAAACTTCAAAGATCTAGCTCAGTTGAAACAAAACAACACCATTGATGCCTACATCATTGAGTTTCAAAGACTTAGTGTTATGGTTCCTGATGTGTCCGAGAAGAGACTCATTTTTCTGTTTGTAGAAGGTCTTTCAAATCCAATAAGAGATTGGATCAAGTCACTTGGCTCACAAACCTTGCAAGAGGCCATCAAGAGAGCTCGGAACATGGAGTTTTCAGCTCCAAGAACCAAGATTCCATCAAACCTATTCCCTTCAATGTAATATCCCCTGTCCAAGCTAAGTTTCCTGTATCACTTTTTGGTTTCCCGACTGCTGATGGGTTTAGGTTTTCATTGCACATTTTTGTATGTTTTGATATTGCATTGATAATACAGAATACAAAGCATATATTGAAAACCCAAAAAAGATACAATGAATATAAGCAAACTAACAACTACCTAGATCATAAAATCATTAAATATGAATTATCATCACATACCCACATGTAAATATGATACTTCGTACAGGTGTTGAAGATGAACCAACTACTGGGTATGCATAGAAATCATTCCAACTCCATGACAAATGAAAGGATTGTTCTTACAATGCAGAATATCAGTCATTTAGGCTCTAGACACCTCAAATAGAGAAGGATAACAGCCATTGTAACGCTCAGGACAACCTCTAGGCAGTCCCAACGTCACCCATGAACATGTATGGCTAGGCTGCAATGATAAATCAGCAAGTATGAATGCCAGCGACTTCTCTAAACTACTCTTACTGATCTATATATGGCTGCTAATACAAGGTGAATAGAATGGAAGACAAAACAGTAATAAAGACTTCCAAATCCTCACACCACATGGTACAACCAGGCTGAGGAAAGTACGGCCTACAAGAAAGGACAATACAGTCCAAAAGAAGCACCACAAAGTCCTCAAATCTGCATTAAAACAGTCCTGCAATTATCCTTGATCAAAACTCCTCAAGTAAGGTATCAAATCAAAGCTACAATTCTGCCATGAAAGAATATGCAATAATATTCAATACCCATGTGCCCTAGCTGCCATAAACTGTCATAATCTGTAACTCAAACCCTTGAAATACTCTTCACAAAATCTGCCCAAATTTGTACACACAGCTTGGACCTCTGAATGAAGCCCACGAGAAGCAATTCTTCAATGGATCTTTCACCACCTCAAAAATGCGGGAATCAAAGAGAGATTTTGTTCTCCACGTTCAATTACCAGCAAACCCTTGTTCATCTTCTCCAAGAGACCAACTCCAAATTCTTCAAAAATATCAAATAAGTGAATGCCTTATGTTTTGCTTTTGTTGTGCCTTATATATTTTTCCTCAAGAGGTCGATCCCCTTCATGTGCACTTTAAATCATTTAAAATGATATAAAATCTTTCTTTTCAACTTCATTGAATGCTTTAATAAATGGCCCCTCAAAAGTAATGTTTTTATAATCATTTTAAAACATACTTTATATTTGTTTTTTGACTTTATATAGTGCATCAATAAATGGGCCCCCCTTTTAATAATTCATTAATGTCCTTTAAATGACTTAAATTGAAGGTCATGGCCCCATTGGTCATAAAGTGCACATAAAACTTTATATTATGATTTTATAATATTTTATTATCATTAAAATGGCTTTAATAATAATAACTCCATAAATACTCATCGACTGGCCAAACCAACTGAACTAGGAGATCGACACTACAAACACAACACGTCCAGGTGCCTTACTAAATATAGTAAGGGTCCCTCTCTAACATCCACTGACTTACTATAAATAGTAAGTATATGCAAATAAAGCCATAAACCCTTGAATATCAATTGCCTCAGACATATGAAGGATCTAGAGATGGAAACACAGACAACTACCCTCTGGAGAGCCAAATAACTCCACAACATGATCCTCGAAACACCAATATTAGCCTACAAGGACCCAGTGATAGGCTAAATCCTCCAACTCTGATGCTCACGAAAATGGGGACATTACATTCAATAAGGACAAAAGACCATTCTCAAAGTTTCCAAATCAGCAGAAGCCACCTATTCAAAAAATGAATGAAGACCTCAAAAATGAGCTCAAAAGGAAGAAATCGTGCTTTACTTGCAAAGACCCTTGGGCTCCCGGTCATAAATGTTTTAAGAAGGGGCAAGTATGCCATTTAGAGGTGTATTCACAGGTTGCTGGTAATTGAGTTTCAGACTTGTTATCAATCATATTTTATCATATTTCAAGCATTGGAGGCAAGCTGGACTAAATCGCCACCTTTCTAAGCTAGGCGATTTCATTATTTGTGCTCTTTTTGCAATATTTAGTGAGTTTCAGCATTTCTGGGCAATTTTCAGTCAAGTACAAGTGCATATCAAACTGGATCAGACCTATATCAGTCATACATTCAAGGGTTTGATCGTCTCACATCATTCCAGGGCATAATCGACTCAATATCCAGCCATATTGATCCAAATTAGAGAGGATTTTGCATTGTTTTGGATTAGGGTTTGTGGGCAGATTGCTTATCAGCTATATCAGAGTTATTATCAGTCATATCAGACCTGAAACAGTGTTGCTAGTCATATTTCAGTCAAGGATTGAAGGGCATTTGATCAAGGTTTCCTAGGGTTTCATTGTACAATCATTTGGCTAGGGTTTGGTACATATCTTGGGCATTTTATATGTTGTATATGATCTGATTGTAAGCTACAGCCAATCATCTATTTGTAATCAGCTTGTTCATTCAATAAGAAGCCATCAGCATTTTCCGAGTATGTCATTCTCATGTTTCAATTGATGTAATTTGATCATAACTTCATCATTTGGTATTTGTTTCATGTTATATTTGAACCTTTCCATCTACATAGCATAATAAACTCATAGAACAAGTACCCACATCAAAACAATAAGCCAAACACAAGAAAACAAAATCAGAAAATTCTGGACAGCGAAGGAAAAAATTCAATTGAGACTAGCTAGGCTTCTTACACTAAAGCATCAACTAGGGTTGGCCCACTTAATTCCTCAGATCTGACTTCCCAAACAGTAGGAATCAAACCACCTCCATCGAATGTTTTCTTGCACTGGTAACTCCACATATATTTTCTACCTAATGTCTGTGCAGTTACTCAAAATTCTGTGATCTCCTCATACTGTTACCATGTCATACTCTGGGCAATACCTCTTTTGTTTGCTAAAACTTCTCACATTCCTAGAAGACTTTATGAAAGTGCTCCACTCAATGTTTTGTGTCTACCAGTTTGTACACCAATTTAACAACAGCGGATGATCATTTCCTCCCATGGGAATCCAAATCTTGCAGATAGGATTTCTCTACTAGTAGGTTATCTTGTAGTTTATCCATCTGGGAGCTCAAAGCAGTCCCAGACTCATCAGTTGTTATTATTTCTATGCACCTTATTTGTTTCTTCCTATGCTTTCTTTTCAAAGTGATTATTATTCTTCATTCTTACTAGCTTTGTCGTTGTCTATATCATAGCTCTCTACTCTGCCAAGAAAATACTTTTCTATGTTATCCAACTCTGATTTTATTTCCTCTGCATTCCTCACCCAACTGAGAGAATACAAAAAGTAGGCTGCTGCATTTTCTTTGTCTTGCATAAGTTGTTTAATATTGTTCTTTATCTTCTCCCTCTATTCCTCAATACCCTATCGGGGTTGCATTACCTCCTATATATACTCTTTGATGCCCTCCTACTTGAATTTTTGCTTTCTATCTACAGAGAAATCCACTTGCTTGAACTGTCAACATACCCTATATCATACTCTCCAAGTGGCTCTCTACATGCAATTCTAGATTAGGTTCATATTGAGGCCTTGAGGAGATGACCATCTTTATTGTCCCTTCTACTACTCCTTCCATCTCCACATCACCTCTTTTAGTCATCCTGAGCACTCTTGATGTAGTACATCATCCAAATCCTTTTTAGTAAGGGCGTTAACTTTTCAATGTTCACCAGTTACCCTTTTACTATCCATTTAAACCAAATGCATGGATAGTCTTTTGAATTGAGGCAGGGATGTGATTTGTCACAATGGTTTTGCACAATCTTCAAATGTTCATTAGTTGTGATTTCAGCAATGACAAGGTGCTATTGATATCTGAATTGTGCTTCAACAGTTTTAACTTTTCCGGATAGGTCACAATGCTCACATATATTGTTCATTAATGATGGTGAGGTACAAATCATTCCATATTCCATATTTGTGACTTGAATGATTTCCATTGCATTCATATAGCTCTAAGGAAGAGCTGATGTGATTGCCTGTAAAATCATATGTTTCCATGATTGATAATTAATGTACTTATTAGGGCCATCACAAATTATCCAAACGTCTCTTATGAAGATTGGCCAATGTATTTAATGGCATTTCATGCCCTCATTGTGGCTGTTGGTCCCTCTTAAAGAGCTTTTCTGCCACCAATTTTCAATGACCATAACAGCTAACTTGTTGCTTAGTCTTGTCATTTGTTATGTTGGAAATTACACTTTGGGAGCACTATTTTGATAGGCATGTTTTGGGCCATAGCATTCAATGAGAAATAGGTTAACTTTCCAAGAAAATAACATTTTAATTTTCACATTCCTAAAGGAAGAGTCAATAAATGATGCATTTACTTTCCATCCGAAAGATGCCTACTTCCATAGAAATAGAATTAGAAAAGTGAGGGTGTTGGTACACTCACAATTTCAACTTCTGCCTTCATAAGTGTTTGGGTTATTTTAAATAGAATGCTATTCCAAGTACTTTGAAAGACATCATTTCCTTTGTAAAGCTCTAAAACTACTTGTCAAGCCACTAGCACAGGAACTTGTAGGAACTTCAAAGTTTATAAACTCTGATGAAAGAAGACATGTACAGGCATAAGCCATTTCACAAACTTGAAATCCACTTTCTTTCTAAATACATACCAAAGCTGTCCTTCCATCATAGTCAGCCCGAGCTGGATCTTCACCAGGCCTAATCAAATTCTTTAGATGATATAAATCACCATGGTAAGCAGCACTGTTTACTTGTAATGCTAACTCAGCTTCTTGCTTTGCAATTAGAAGAGTGATATCTGATTCCAGCTGCTTGATTCTCAGATCTGTTTCTTTTCCCTGCATAGGACCAAGAGAATTTACAAATTCTTAGGATGTAATTATTTATTTTTAAATATCAATCAAGAGCCACACATGATACTGGGATATAAGAATCCTTTAAATGAACAGTTCTCAAATCATAAATATGCCTGTTTCGTTCATCATCATGCAGAATTAACAGACGATTTGGAAATGGAAAATCCAACCAAAAAAAAAGGCAAGTTCATCTCCTTATTTTGAAAATAGTCAATATCAACACATCCGAGGGAAATAGAATAAAATTTCCATCCAATTTGTAGTACATATCAGTGTACCGATATTCCCACTAGAAAGGGCCTTACACACTACCAATTAAAAACCTAACATTCTTTGTATAAACTGAGTTAAATGAAATTGTTAGAAAGCTTCCTGCTTGATCTCAACCAAGTTCTAATTGAAGGATTCTGATACATAAAATCTATACTATTGAAAAGATAAGTCCTCGTTACCTCAAGGAGGTTGGTTAGGACCTGTCGTCCATCTTTGAAATAAAGTTGTAGAATATTCACAAAAGATTGTTTTTCTAGTCGCAATAGCCTACACAGCTCACAAACACGAACTGTATAAGGTTGTGGAATGTTGCAAAGCACAGCAATTTCACCAAATATGCTATGCGGTTCAAGCCGTGCAACAGTCTCCTCCAATCCATCCTCAAGAACAAGTAACTCTTCCTTTATATAGAACAGAAATGATAAATCACCAAAACAAGTTATTAGTGTTCTCGTGTCAAAAGTAAACACAAACATGAAAATTATAAACCTATGCTTCAAATACACAATGCATGATTCCAACATAGAGAACAGGCGAGTATATTTTGAGTAAATGAATAAATATAAATTCAAATAAAGTTTCAAAATTTGCATTTTTCTACTGTAATTCAAGAGAGACAATAATGCAGCAATGCTCCTTAATCAATTATAAAAATGTATAGGCTGAATTCTTCAAGGATTGCACGTGGAGCAGATGATGCTGGAAAGAATAACAAGCAAAAATGTTGAACATCTCAGCCCAAATGAATGTCTTGCCAGAGAAAATTTGCACCAATGACATTGGTTAATAAGAAGAAAAACAACTTGGATATGAATGTAGGAGTAACGTTCTACTTTTTTCTCACACTCGAATTACGTACTATAGTCTTCTAATCCATACAACAACCAAAACATAATTTGTTAGTTTTTCTCATAAGATAAAAATCATTTGATGCCATATACAAGAAAAAATAAATGACATAGAGATAAGTCATATTAACAGCTTTAATAAGTAGGTTATGACTGCACAAACAAGGGAACAGAAATAATTCTTATATGGGTCTCACATGAGGCTGAGATTCTACTTATTGCACATGTTCCATGAAGAATAAATGAAGTAAATGAGTTTAAGCTAAGTTGCCAATTCTGGTACGGAGATGGGTACGAACGGGTTTGGGTATCGGGTATATGGATACGGCAATTTTTTTTTGCCTGGGTACAGGTACAGCTATATATATTATATATATATATTATTATATAGCTATAATTTTATAATATATATTATATATGTAAAATTTTAAATTATAATTATATTACTGTTTTTATAATTTTTAATATATATAAAATTATAAATTATAGTTATATATAATCATAAAATTATAAATGCCATCCTTGCAGACTTGTGGTGTAAAGATTATGGTGTCACAACACTTAATCTTCAAAAGCTTGCCATCCGCATTCTATCCCAACCCTATAACCCTTCTAGTTGTGACCACAATTGGAGTGTTTTGGAGGCCATTCACACAAAAAAGCACAATAGATTGACTCAAAAGTGCTTGAATGACCTTGAGTTTGTGGAATGCAACCTTTAACTACATGTAAAGAACATACAGGGGCAGGATGAACATCATTCACTTGACCTCGATAACATTGATCCATATTCAGATTGGGTTGCTAAGGATGTGAATACATTATTTACTATTGATGAGATCGTAGATTTGGAGAGGAATGAAACTGAATAGCAAGCAAATGTGGCAGCATATGAGGCTTCAAAAGATGAGTTTGGCAAGTCATTACGGATGGGTTCACAGCATACACAGCTTGGTCCCATGCCTGAGGCTCCTATTGAGGATACTACAACTATACCATCAACTTCCACGACACCCACACAACAACAGCAATAGACTTTTCTAAGCTTTAGTCATGAAAGAAATTTATGATTTGTAATTTTTGTTGATATTGAAACTAGAAATTTATATGTATTGAAACTTTGAACTCGATTTTTGGCCTATGAAGTGTATTGAACTTTAATTTTGATCTATATATGAAGGAAATCAATAATATGGTTCATAAATTCAGTAATATGCATGTTTTTAAAGCATATTTTAAAAAAATTAATGTATTTTTTAATGTTCGATAAATTTGCTAAGTTATTGCTTAGTTTTTGCCGAGTCCCAAGTTTTTAAAATTTCTGGGCCGACCAAGTATTGTCGAGTCCAAGTTTTTAAACTATGATTGGAACTAGGCCACATTAGACCCACTTCTAGCCCATTTGCATCATTAGTGGTCCTTGTGAAGAAAAAGAATGGCACAATGAGGATGTGCATCGATTATAGAGCATTGAACAAAAGGACCATCAAAAATAGATATTTTATTCCCAAGATTGTTGAGCTCATTGATGACTTGAATGGGGCGGTCTATTTCTCGAAGATTGATTTGAGATCAAGCTAACATCAAATTTGTGTCCATGAGAAGGATATCCACAAGGCAACTTTTAGATACCATTATAGACATTTTGCATTTCTAGTCATGCCATTTGGTTTAACTAATGCACTAACCACTTTCCAATTCATAATGAATTAGGTATTTAGTGGATAGTTGAGGAATTTTGTTTTAGTATTTTTTGATAATATTTTGATATATAGCAAAACATGAGAGGATCATCTGAGGCACCTAGATATGATCATTGGAATTCTAGAGCAATAGGCTCTATTTGCAAAAAAATCTAAGTATGATTTTGTGTAATGTTCCATTTTTAAAATAAAGCCAACTTGATTTCTCGAAGGGCCACCACCAAACATCGCTAGGAATTTGCTAGTGGTTTCAAGGGCAATGTAAGAGTTATCCGCGTGGCCAGTTACATTGAGCAGGAACGATTAAGGTGTCTTTGACACCACTCCATTCCAGTCAAGGCCAAGTTGGCTGTAGGCATCCTCAAATTACCTTTGAAGCAAATCCGCAATACTCACCTATATGGCACGTGCATCATCAGTTTTCAATTCCATGTCATGTCCCCATTTCCGGCTTGAACACCAAGTGAAGAATGGATTAGCCTATTCCTCATTCCCGAAGGCTAATTCTGAATGATAAGGGAATGAATTGGGTTTTGACTAACTTTGTGTGTAATCTTGCAGGTACAATCAAGGAGTTTCAAGTCATAATCCACTAAGTCAAGTACAGGGCGCTCATTCTTGCAGTTACACTTCAAAAATGCACCTTGGATTTTGAAAGCAATAATCAAGACGATGGAGTCATCTTTGGATATGTTGAATATCAATTGGGCAAATTGACTCATCAAACTTGAGTTTGGGATCATTGAAGAAGTCCAAATGAGTTAGGCACACTTGCTAGCTCTCATAACCCTCAAAGTGTGCCTAGTCCTCATAAGGTGCAAATCCAAGATAAAAACATGGGCGTTTGAGCTGAGATGGTTGATTGGATCAACAGGAGTTGATGAAGTGAGTAGCCCATGCAAAGAGGAGTCTTAATGCATCTAGGCGCCAATTT
Source organism: Cunninghamia lanceolata (assembly GCA_027924645.1). Taxonomy (NCBI): domain Eukaryota; kingdom Viridiplantae; phylum Streptophyta; class Pinopsida; order Cupressales; family Cupressaceae; genus Cunninghamia; species Cunninghamia lanceolata. The sequence goes on from BSBN01000905.1 coordinate 3,326,851, forward strand.
CATCACCAAATTCCCAATAGTGCGCCTAGACTCTATTGCACTTGAAACAAGTGATGAACTCCTTCAAGATTGATCAAGTGAAGCCTCACCTTCAATAAGATCAAGTGGAAAGATTAAAGTGATCAAGTAATGACATCTTGTTATCTAGGCGCACTTTTCCTCTGGCAACCTGTCAATGAGCGCCTAGCTATTTAGGTTACTTCTGGCACTCAATAATGGTCTTGAGATGGGGTACTCAACATAGCTAAACTCCTTCAATAGGGTGCCTAGCTTAATGATGAAGATTGGACAAGTATTATGAGGTTTCCATGCCTAGGCGCAAATTCCATGATGCCTAGACCAAATGTGCGCCCAAGCAAGAACAGGAGATTCAACAGGTTGAATGAGTAGCACATTGATTTGTGAAGATACTTTCAACTTCAAGAAGCTTCATATCTAGCCAATCTGGGATGAAATTGGCCTAGATGGCTCTAGGCATACATTCTGACTGAAGACCTCAATTCTGGCACCTAATTATAGAGTGAGTTAAAAGATGAAGTTTGAACATGTGAAGTAAGGCACTCACTCCAGGATGAGGTATTCTACCTTCCAAGACAACAAGACTTGAAGACTTAACAAAGAAAACAATCATGCATGCAAGGCGCACTTCCTGCCTATTTCACCTCCAGAATGTGCCTAGCTAAGAAAGGGTTAGGAGATGTTTGCTTAAGATTACCAATCAAGGCGCTCATCCAAGAAGGTTGTTCTGACACTCCAAATGCCTTAACACATGAAGGTCTATCATCTAAGTACCTTAGGCGCACTTCCCACTTGTTACCCCTCTGATATGCGCCTAGTGACTTAAGTCCATTCTGACACCAAACATGGAGCCATATGTCATGCGCTCCACTTGACTAGGATCTGCTAATGAAGCGCCTAACTTCAAATTGAGTTATCTGGTGGTTTCCACACTTAGGCGCACTTTCTGTCTTCTCCAATCTCATCTGGCGCCTAGAACTCACACAAGGCGCATTTCACTATACCAGACACCCTAACTTGGCACCTAGGATGAAGGAAAGGTAGTTGTAACCAACTCGACTCCCATTGGTCAAAAGGAGGACATTGGGATCCGTTCCACTGCATTGGGTGAGGTTGCCACATCACACTAAGTTGTCAGAAGGAATATTCTTCATGAATATGCTCCTTGGAAAGCGTGCCTTCATTGCCTTGGAAGGCCTATAAAAGGAGGGGAGCTCTCATTCATTTGAACATCTTATCTTTTGGCGAAATTTCTCTCTGCAAAGCTTTATGCTTATAATCTTGAGGCCTGCGAGTTTCAAGTGTTGGGGTGATGCTCCCTCAACTGACAAGGTGATGCTCCCTTGTTACATTGTGAGGTGTTGACATCCAGTTGACATCATTAGGTTCAATTGAAGTGATCTACATCAATTAGAGTGATAGAGCTAGTTGTGAAGAAGTTGAAAGCATTGTATACATCTAGGCTTCAAGGCCTTTCCTTGTAATCCTTTGGATAAGATTGTATGTTCATGCCATTGTAGGCAATCATCATTGTAATAAGACATTTGCATTGAATTGAATCAAATAATAATACAAGTGCCCAACTTCAGGTTGAGTCATACAAGTTGCCTTTGTTATCTTTCATATATCATGTTAAGTAGATTTAGTGATTGAAGAGTTAAGTGCAAGTAAATTTGTCTAAGTAAGAAAAATTTTAGTTAGTACTAGTTGGGTATCTTACATTTTAGATGGCCAGGTGATGGAAATGGAGAAAATGTTAAATATTAAAGTGTTGACCTTAATATTTAATGAGAATAAAATAAAGTGATTAATAATGCCACTTTACAATAATAAAGTTAAAAGGACCCCCGCCTAGTTGACATAATGTTGTTTTAAAAAGGTGGCCTTTTTCACAATGCAAATTGGACCCTCAACTTGGGCACCCAACTTAGAGGAATGAATATGCTTTAAGAGATGCTTTTTGAGATCCATTTTTGCCCTAAAGTGGACGCCACCCTTGGCGAAACTCATAAAGTGAGTTTGGCTTCTATTTTTTGGTTATCTTTGGCATTTTGACATTCAACCTTTACAGATTTGAACTCTGAGGAAGAGTTGCATCAGCATTCAGTCCTTTGGGAACAAAAACTCTCAAGAAATATTGTGGATTGGACGACAACCCAGTTCATCTTTGTGGAGGACCTACTGTGGGTCTTCGTTTGGGCATCATTGGACAAGTTTTAGGTGACGATATTACAGATTTGAGCTTGCAGCAGTGTTATATCAGCAATATCTTTCAGATCGATCACACCTAGTTGCATGTAGAGCCTCTCCCAAGCCAATACCAGTATATGTATGCATTTAGCTTTGTAGATCTAGCTTCTACATGAATATAATGTGCCAATCTGATGGGTATGTGACTAAATTTCATAGTTGGTGTTTTGCTGATTATTAGTTTGCTTTCAATTCCTTGTTTATCATTGGATCCTATTTGCATGTACATCTTTTGCCATCCTTGGCAAAACTACACATCTCAAGAAACTAAAACCCCTTCTGCATCTTCTATCTAGTCTATAAGATCACAAAATAATAAAAAAATATCATAAAACAATCAAAAATACAAAAAAATAATTCATATTTTAGTAGTAGTCAGAGTTAGAACTAGCAGGGTTCTTACAGTGGTATCAGAGCTTTGATCCTGCCATCCTGAAGGTTTAGAGCTTCTTATGCATCTAGGACAGGTTGATCCTCACAAGTTTTACACACGCAGAAGAGCTGCATTACAGGGAAACCAGTTTGAGGACATACCATTGGAAACAATGGGTGACAGGGAAGGTGGTGGTCCACGTAGAAATGAGGTTAACAATGATGAAACAAAAGATAGAAATATTATGAGAGACCTTGCAATAGGGCAGCAGCAGATAGCTGATGTGTTACAGCGACTTACCACAACTATTGAAAATATGACCCCTCCGAGGAGGCCTAATCATGAACAGGAGGAATTTGGTAGTGTTGCTGGAGCCCCACAAGTAAGGACAACACCCTCATGCACCTATGATAGGCCTACACGCCCGACATTCGTGAGGAATGAACCAGAAGTGGGAGACGCAGTTGAGGAAGGAGGAGATGTAGCCTTTGTTGATAATGTCATGACACTACATGATGAGTGGGAATTATTACTTCAGCCAGTTAAGGATCATCTAAATTTTGACCAATTTATGAGTCAAAAGAGAGAACACAGCAGGCTTAGGTAGGACAGAAGACCCAGGCAGCAAAATCACGATCTGAAGTGTGCAATCGACAAACTTACACTTCCTACTTTTGATGGCAGCGGTAAAGTAACAGCAAGGGCATGGATTAGGAAGTAGGATAATTTCCTGACACCACGTCCTATAACGGAAACAGATGCAATTAAGTTTACAGTACATCATTTAGACAGGGTTGCCTATGATTGGTGGCATCATGGAATGGTTACTTTGCAACACAACTTGATCACCACATATCAGGAATTTGTTGATAGTTTGTTTGAACGATTTGACAAGAAAGATCCAGAGTTGTATTTCAGAGATCTGGCTCAGCTGAAGCAAATGGGTAGATTGGAGTCTTACATCAGTGAATTTCAGAAGCTCTCAGTAATGGTCATAGGTATTTCAGAGAAGAGGCTTATTATATTGTTCATTGAGGGTCTTTACGAACCCATGAAGGGATGGGTCAAGGCATTTGATCCCCCTACCCTACAGGAGGCTATGAGGAAGGCACGTAGTATGGAACTTTCAGCTCCTCGTACCAAGTTCACTCCAAAACCACCCTCTTCATTTAGTGATAGTACATCAGCTCCAAAGAAATCAGAATGTGTTCACCAAAAGAAGAATTTTGCAGCTCCTTTGGATAGGGAAACACTTAATGATTTGCGTAGAAGGAAACTATGTTTTTATTGCAAGGGTCATTATGATGAACGGCATGAATGTCCTCTACAGCCTAAGGGTAGAAATAGACAAATGGAGTGGTTTTATGAGGGTGAAGATGTGGCTGATATGACAAACCAGCAAGCTGATCAAGAGGATTCAGGAGCTGAATATTCAGGAAAAGAAGTTGAAAGTGAGGGAGCACACTTACAGGAAGCTCACATGTCTAGCATGCAAAAGGAAGGGTCTTTTAGGCTGCGTGGGATCTTGGCTAGTCAAAGAGTCATCTCTTTTCTCGATACAGGTGCAACTCGTAATTTCATATATGCACGGTTAGTGGCACAACGTGGAATTCAAACTCAAGAGTTTGAAGGCATACGAGTGAAGGTTGCTGATGGCTACACTCTCAAGTGTGATAGAATGATTCCTGATCTTCCTATGAAACTAAATAATTATGAGTTTAAGGCTGATTTCTATGTGGTCAATATGGGAGACACGGATTTGGTACTTGGCATGAAGTGGCTTCATGTAATTGGAGAGTTTACACTCAACCTTAGCAACATGGAGATGAAATTCCAGGTGGATGGGATAAATCATGTGTTAAAGGCCATCAAGGACAGCACCTTGAAGGTGATCACTCTCAGGAGGATGGAGAGACTCGTTAGAAATGACATGGTGGAGTGGGCAGCAGAATGTCGATTGATGCCTTCTCATAATGAGCAGCAAAAACCAGCCTATCATCCAAAGGTTCAGGAGCTCAGAGTCAAGCATGCAAAGGTATTTAGTGACATACCACCTGGTAGACCTCTAAATAGAGGCATAGGGCACATCATAGAGTTGGAGGAGCGCACCAAGCCCATTATGATTACACCTTACTGGCACCCAAAGCGTTTAAAAGATGAAATTGAAAAGACCATCCAAGAACTGTTAGCTATGGGACACATAAGACCAAGTAAGTCTCCTTTCACTTAATCAGTTGTTTTGGTGAAGAAGAAAGATGGTACACTAAGGATGTGCATTGATTACAAGATGTTGAATAAAAGGATAATTAAGAACAAGTATCCCATTCCTCGCATCGACGCGCTGATAGATGAGCTTCATGGAGCTTGTTATTTCTCCAAGATAGATTTGAGGACTGGATATCACCAAATCAGTGTTGGGAACAAGATATCGAGAAGACTGCTTTCAAATGTCATTTTGGACACTACAAGTTTTGGTTATGCCATTTGGCCTAACCAACACACCAGGTACTTTCCAGTCCACTATGAACAGGGTCTTCCAGTCTCAGTTGAGGAGATATGTTCTAGTGTTCTTTGACGACATATTGGTTTATAGTAGATCTTGGGAGGAACACATGGCTCATCTGGATACTGTTTTGGGCATACTTGACAGGGAGTCCTTGTACGCCAAGGAGTCCAAGTGTGCATTGGGCATGGTAGAGCTTTTATACTTGGGCCACGTTATCAGTGCAGAGGGAGTTCGCATGGATCCTGATAAGGTTCGTTCTATTATTGATTAGCCTACTCCTGAGAATTTGACTCAACTTAGGGGATTTGCTGGTTTATGCACTTTCTATCGTCGGTTTGTCAATGGTTTCTCTAGGCATGCTGCACCACTTACAAATTTGACTACGAAAGGAGCCTTTGTTTGGACACCTTTGGCACAGGAGTGTTTCGAGAAGTTCAAACAGTTGATGACTACTTGCCCAGTCCTAGCTCTACCAGATTTCACCAAGCCTTTTGAGCTTCATTGTGATGCATGTGGAGAGGGCATTGGTGCCATGATTATGCAGGATCGTCATCCGATAGCTTTCGAGAGCAGGAAGCTACGAGGTCCTAAGAGGAGCTATAGTATTTATGACAAGGAAATGTTGGCTATCATGCATGCGTTGGCCAAGTTCAGGCAGTACCTTGTGGGCAGTCAGTTATGTGTCAAAACTGACCATAACAGCGTGATGCATTTCCTTAGTCAGCGGGACCTAAATGAACGTCAACAGAAGTGGGTCAGCAAGTTACAGTCGTATGATTTTGACATCTCCTATTTCAAAGGTAGTCAAAATGTTGTTGACGCTTTATCTTGTCGTCCCCATTTGAGCTCCATGGCAGAGATTTCAGAGGATTAGAGACATTTGATCATTGCAGAGTATGCCAAGAACCCATGGGCTTCCGGCATTATTGATGGGACAATAAAGGACAGCAAGTACTCTCTTGTGAATGAGCTCATCATTTACAAAGAGAGAATATTTTTGGTCCCAGGTTCAGATATCAAGAACAAGGTGTTGAGGACTTTCCATGATTTACCCATGGCTGGACATCTCGGATACTTTAAGACCTACAGGCAAGTACGGGAGAGATTCACTTGGAAGGGTCTCAAATCTGATGTTCTTCGTTATGTCAGGGAGTGCTCTGTTTGTTAGCAGAACAAACAAGAGCATACATATCCTGCAAGATTGCTTCAGCCACTTCCTATTCCTGAGAGGAAGTGGGAATGTTTATCGATGGACTTTATTATAGGCTTGCCGAAATCCCAGGGCAAAGATTGTTTATATGTAGTGGTTGATCGGATGATGAAGTATACTCACTTCTTTCCGATTGCAACTACATACTCAGCTACACAGGTCGCGGGTTTATTCTTTCGTGAGGTGCTCAGGTTGCATGACTTGCCTCGGAGTATTGTCAATGACAGGGATAGTCGGTTCATGAGCCATTTCTGGCAAGAGCTTTTCAAATTATGTGGGACCGAGTTGACTCCGAGCACTAGCTACCACCTGCAGACCAATGGACAGACAGAGATTGTCAACAAATGGGTGAAGGAATACCTGCAGAACTACATTTTCGGGCAGCAAAAGGCTTGGATTAAGTGGGTGCATCTTTGTGAGTTTTGCTATAATTCCACTTACCATATGACTATTCAAATGACACCTTTCAAAGCGTTGTATGGATATGATGCACCTAGTTTCCTTGATTTATTGTTGAGCGATTGCAAAGTGCCTAGTGCAGGGGATCTGTTACAGGAGAACCAAGATATTATGAGGGCTCTTCGTGAGAATATGCAAAAGGCTTAGAATCAGCAAAAACAGTATGCTGATCAGAGGAGGGTGGAGATCATTTGAGGTTGGGGATATGGTGTATCTGATGCTACAGCCCTACAGGCAATCCACTCTTGGGAAGAGGGGCGCAAAGAAACTCAAGCCACGATATTATGGTCCGTTCAAGATTATCAGGCGAATAGGCGAAGTGGCTTATGAGTTGGATCTACCGACAGATAGTCGGGTGCACAATGTGTTTCATGTGTCACGCCTCAAGAAGGCGCTGGGGCAGCATATAGTTCCTTCTACAAATTTACCACCCTTAAATGATGAGGGGAAGTTGGTTTCAGTACCTGAGGCCATCTTGGATTCCAGAGAGCGCCATCTTCGGAGATGGATTATCAGGGAATATTTGGTAAAGTGGAGGGACTTGCCAGTGGAGGATGCTACTATCATGTCCCCGTTTCCGACTTGATCATTCAGTAAAGAATGGATTAGCCTATTCCTCATTCCCAGAGGCTAATTCTAAATAATGAGGGAATGAATTGGTTTTTGACTAACTCAACTTTTTGTTTTGCAGGAACAAAGTTAGAAACTTGAAATTGGTTAAGTCTGGAAGCCAAAATTGACTAAGGCAGGACTCCTAGAGTCAGGGCGCACATTCTTGCTCACTCAGTGTCAAATGTGCGCCTAACCAAGAATCATGGAGCTTTGAAACACTTCAAACATATCAACTAGGGCGCTCTGGGAGGAGTGAATGTTCTGATCTTCAAAGTGACTCCAACTCTTCAAAATCTTCAAGAACATGATTGAGTAAACTCTAGGCGCACTTTTTCATCTAAACTGACTCCAACATGCGCCTAGGGTGTTGAAAGTATAACAACAAGGTGGAGAAACCTTTTGAGCACTTAGGCGCCTATCACTGTTCCTGCAAATTTGATTGAGCGCCTAGTCTATCAAAGGCGTTAGCATAAGGTTCTGAAACACTAGATTGGCGCCTCATTTAGAAGTGAATACTTGATCAAAACTCCTCAACTCCAGCGCCTGGGATTGAAAGCTATGAAGTTGTACTTTCTGAAGAGATACTTCCATTTTAGCGCCTAGGTTTTGAATCCACTCAAATGGTGCCCAAGGATCTATCAACTGCAATCTTGTATGGAAGGCGCACTTCCTACCTGCTTTCACTTCCACAATGCGCCTGGCTAAGAGGAAGGTTAGAAGATGTTTGTGGCAGTTCCCAATCAAGGCGCTCATCAAAAGGAAGTTGTTATGACACTTTAACTACTTCACAGATGAAAGATTATCATCTAAAACACTTGGGCGCACTTTTTAAGTTATTCTTACTCCAGGGAAGTGCCTAGCTTGGAAAGGCGCCCATCCTAGTCTTCATTGTCTGCAGTTGGTGCCTAGCCCTAGAAATCCTACAAGTATGACTTCTGGCGCCTAGGGTCTAATCCATATCTCTACTGCTTTAGTTGGGCGCCTAGAAATGAAGTCTAAGTGAGGCGCCTCAAGGAAATGGAAGAAGTTAAGTGTCAAGCTATCAAGATGACAACATTTGGAAGCTAGGCGCAATCTTATGATGTCACCACCTCAAATTGGCGCCTAGAACTCATGATGCATGACTCCAGAGAACTCATTTAGGCGCTAATAGGCATGATGTTCTGGACTTACCTCGATGCCTCCGGAAGTGAACTCTTGCATGGAAATGAGCCATTCAAGGGAGGGCGCCAAAACCACTGCAGAACTTCCAACACTAGAAATGTGCCTAAGTGTAATTGAAGATGATAGAACTCCAGATAAGGGTGCTGGGTTAAAGGAGTGTCAAAAGGGTTTAGATGGCAAGTGTTTGAAAGAATGAGTTGTATAGAACATCTTCCTTAAGATACCAGGCACTGATTCCAATTGAAACTACACCAAGTGTGCGCCTAAGGTAGTTGCAAGCCTTCCAGACCAGTTAGGGAACAAGGCGCTCCATCAGGAGGAGAGATGATGATCATTTGAAGTCTAAATGCTTTCAAGATCCTTTGAAGAAGATGATAAGTTATAATCAAGGTGCCAGAACTCCTGTGAATCCTCCAAAGCTGGCGCCCAGTCAGAAGGACACCAGTTATGCGCCTAAACAAGCTAAGTATTCCTCAAGGCACCTATTCATGCTTCTGCTGCCCCAGTTGAGCGCCTAGGTCCACCTTGGGCGCCATTCCATGATCACACTGCTTCAAATGGGCACCTAGTTAGAAGATAAGGTAGTTATAACTACCTGAGCTTTCATTGGTCGACAGACTGTCTTCAGGATCCGTGTCAAGGTCTTTGGATAAGCTTGCCAACTCAAAATGAGTCATCAGATGGGATATTCCCTTGGATATGCCCCGAGGGAAACGTGCCTTGGTTCCTCTTTGTGCATTGAAAAACGTGCCTTCATTGCCTTTGGAAGGCCTATAAAAGGAGGAGCTCTCTCATTCCTTTGGCATCTGTTCATTTGACAAAATTCTCTCTGCAAAGCTGTTGAGCTTGTAATTTTGAGGCCTGCGAGTTTCAAGTGTTGGGGTGATGCTCCCTCAACTAACAAGGTGATGCTCCCTTGTGATATTGTGAGGTGTTGACATTCAGTTGACATCATTGAGTTTGATTGAGTTGATCAAGTGTAGGCGCTATTGTAAACATCAAGGCTTCAAGGCCTTTCTTTTGTATTTCCATTTGAATAAGCTTGTAACTTCATACTATTGAAGCATTATCTATGTAATAAGACATCTACAAGATGATTGAATCAAGCAATAAGACAAGTACCCAGCTTTAAGGTTGATTCATTCAAGTAGTTATCTTTGATGATTGTCATTAAGTGTTAAGTAGTTGATAAGCTAAGTACAAGTGAATTTATCTAAGTCACGGAAAAATTTTAGTAGAACTGGTTGGTATTTTACAGCTACTTAGGAGAGTGAGACTATTTTATAGCATCCAGGATTGAGTTTGCATGAGGACATGCAAATTCAGGGAGAGCGGACTATATTGTCCCCTTCCTAGGCAACACATGGATGTGCAGTGGTTGGCCTATTATCTGGGTTCCCGTAGGTCAGCAGAGTGGTTAGGGGACCTATCCAAAGGCAGTGGAGCTTGGTAGGAAGCTTTATAGGCCATTCCAGACAGTTTGTGGTAGTCTCCTATTTTTTAGGAAGGGTCCCTATTTTTTAAGGTTTGATTGGGAGTTGACCAGGAGGCATCAGGGGACCTCCAGGAGCATTTTGGGAGATTTGGTCACAGTTCCTATTTTTAGGAGGTATCCGTATTTTTTAGGAGGGGACTGTCAATTAGCCTGCCACATGGCGACCTCACCTATATGGCACGTGCATCATTAGTTTTCAGTTCCAGATGGCCAGGTGATGGAAATGGAATAAATGTTAAATATTAAAGTGTTGACTTTAATATTTAATGAGAATAAAATAAAGTGATTAATAATGCCACTTTATAATAATAAAGTTAAAAGGACCTGTTGTGACCTAATCACACATCGCCCCATTGCAAATGGGGACCCCCTTTTTTTTGAGCTCCGGTGTTTTGCCTTGAGTTTTAGATGATTTCTTAGGGCCTTTTTATGATGGAGTCTTGCGGTGATTTGGAAGGAGGTTTTTATCATGATGGGTTCAATTCAACATGAAACTATTGTGCCCTGCTAGGAGATGACGTTTTAACCTTCAAAATGCCTGAGAAATTAAAAATTTTGCAGGAAAATGGACTAAGTTACCTGGGCGCCAAATTGCACTTGAAGAACCCTAAAAGTGCACCTCATTTAAAGACCTTGTTTTGCGCCTAAGGAGGAGGTGAAGCATGAAGTGTTTAACTTAGAGTATTTTGAATATCATTAAGAGAACTAGGCGCATTTCTGCCTCTGTACCTCATCAAAAGTGCACCTAGAGTTAGAAAATGAGGGATCAATGATGAAAGTGCATTTGGAGACATTCTCAAAGTTCAGACTTAGCCAAGTAGTTTCAAGGTAGTTTAGGCACAATTTTCCATCTATAGAACACCATTCTTGCGCCTAAGATCAACATGAGGTGTTTAAAACTTGGAAAAACTTGAAAATCACCAAGAGGAGTGAAGGCGCCAATTCCCACCTATACAAACCTAAAATTGCGCCTAAAGTTAAAGTCTAACTGCTTTAAGAAGTCTAGGCACACTTCATCACTTGTAGAACCATCAAAGTCCGCCTTGGTGAAATGAAGCTTCCTTGGCTATCTTCAGTGATTGGAATCCTCAAAACTTAAAGAATTCAACCCTTAAATCTAGGCACATGTTTGCCCCTGTTCAACACTGTTTTTGCGCCTAAGTAAAGATGTGCTTGATTCCGTGGATTATGAGGATATTTAGGTGTCTAGTACTTCTCCTTGAGTTTACACAATGATTTGGATGCATGAAAGATGAAAGTGAACTCCTATTTGCATCTAGGCGCAAATTCACACCTGGAGGATCACAGATGTGCACCTAGGCATAAGGAGACTTGAAACCATGAAATTTGATGTTACCTTGAAGCAAAAACTCCTCTAAATGCCTATACACTTGCTTGACACCATTAGACTGAGCTAAAATTGCCTAAATAAGCTAGGTGCACTTTGTCACTTGTAGAGCATCATTTTGGCGCCTAGTAATGAAGAGTTCCCTAAGCATTTAAGCAAGTGTTTGAAATCACTAAATGCCATAAAACTAACCAAGTAAGTCTGGGCGCACTTTTCAACCTGAACAACCCTAAATGAGTGCCTCAAGTTGTTTAGGCATGAATCAATGTTTGAAAGACCACACTTTGTCAAACTCAGCGTCTTCAAGTATCAACATGAGTTTGAAGCCATAGGAATACACTAACTTTCCTAGGCGCATCTTCCTATCTCTAGAAACTTAAAATTGCGCATCAAAAGAAATCACATCCATTCACATCATTAAGCAAGCGCTCGAGAGAGAGGAACATTCTAAGTCCTTATCAATTGTTTAAAGTCACAAAATGGCAATATAAGGCAAAGTAGTTGAAGGCGCACTTTCACCTCTGTGCAAGCCCAAATCTGCGCCTTAGGAAAAATGCATGAGTTTACATCACTAAGTTGGTGCTTGAAGGAAGAGAATCATTTTAAGACTTGTTCAATTGATTGAAATCGCAAACATAGCAAATATAAGGCCATTTAAGCCTAGCCGCACTTTTGCCTCTCTGCACACCTAGATGTGCGCCTAGACTTAGGAAGGGTTATTTAGACGTTTAAAGATGATTCCTTTGTGTTATAAAGTGTTTATCAAAAGGATTGATACGTTGCTTTCTTTGTGTTGCAGGAGCGTGGACAGAATTAAGGAGTCATTCAAGAAGCAGGGTGCTTGGAGTCACCTTCATGCAAGGAGTAAAGTCGAGAGGTTGTCACTACAGAGGAGACATCATGCTACTATGCTAAGAGATCACTTCGAGATCATCTTGCCGGACAACTTCATCATCTGCATCAAGTAAAGACATCCATCCCTTGAACTTCAAGACTCTTCATCTTCAAGTTTCTGAAAGAAGTCTCCTACTCCAAGTCATGAAGAAGCATCATCATCTACACTACTCTTTATGAAGATGTATCCGAAGAAGACATACATCCTGCCAAGAAAAAGAAGTATCACAGAGTTAGACAAATGAGCAACATGTATCATACACATCCAACTTACAAAAGAACAAGGCAAAGTTAGCAAGGATACATTCCCAAACATTCAAGTTCATCAAAGCAATCACATTCGAAGACATCACACAGATGATGCAATTTAGGAATATGCTCAAGGTAAATTGAATAAACTGTTGAAATCCACAAGAGTTACTGAGGTGGCACCTATGTGGCATGTACGTTATCCTCACCAATCACTTGTTGCCACGTCATCCTTGTCAAAGTACATTGTACCTGCATGTACAAACAAGAAGATAAGGGCGCTTCAAGGGAGAGATCTTCCAACTCATCATCCTCATCACCTTGGGAAGCGTGCCTTCATTCCCTCTTCTTTTCTATGTACAAAATGCTAAAAATAGGCATAGTTGCCTTGTTGTAAAGATCTGGGTCGTTCATTCGTAGATCAATCTCGGCCGTTGGTTGTACTTCTGGAACTCTATATAAAGGCCTTGTTGCCTCATTTGTAAAAAGTTAGAAAGTGGGCAGGAAAGTAGAGTAGGAAGAGACTCTCAAAATTCTCTGAGAATACTTGAAGATTGTTGCAAATATTTCTCAAGATTAATGCAAAGACATTGGAGCTCGCTTGGTGTTAAGTGTTGTCTTGTGGAACAACATGCTTTCTTGTATATTGATGAAATGGAGAGATGTTTCTAAGTAGATTAGAACTAAAGTAGTAGCTCATTGATGTAATGCATGCATGTATTGAATATTTGATCAACTCCTAGCTCATGCTTTTAACATTCATCGTTGGTGAAGTGTTGTGTAAAGCTAGTCTGAGCTTCATCATCATTTGCTTAAGTTCGATTGTGGGTGCTTATTTGAGCTGCGCCGTCTAATGGGTGCTTATATAAGCTTTCATGATTTGAAAACCATTCGCTGTCCTTAGGAGATTGCACCTACTCCATGCAGTTGTAGGCATTCTTGGTGAAGTGGAGTTAGGTTGATTAAGGAGTTTGTCTATTCATGCATCATCATTGCTTCATTAACCTTAGATTGGCTTCTCTAAACCCTCATCTTTTTCCTTTTCTTTATTATTGAGATATAGCACATACATCATCCACATTGAAAGGAGAAATAAGTCAAATGAAGCAAGAAGAAGTCTGTGTAAGTCCCTTTGTGATTACCAGTAAGATCACATCAAATCACTGAGCCTATCCACTGCAAACACGAATAAGGAACCTTGAAGTTGTCTCACTGGATCACATAGCTTAGCCTTTGAGAGACTTTATTCAAGAGAGAATAGGATACTTGGTGTTTTATTCTATTGTTGTTGTTGGCACAAAAACATCATCAACAGGACCCCCACCTAGTTGACATAATGTTGTTTTAAAAAGGTGGTCTTTTTCACAATGCAAATTGGACCCTCAACTTGGGCGCCCAACTTGGAGGAATGAAGATGTTTTTTAAGATCCATTTTTGCCCTAAAGTGGACGCCACCCTTGGGGAAACTCATAAAGTGAGTTTGGCTTCTATTTTTTGGTTATCTTTGGCATTTTGACATTCAACCTTTACAGATCTGAACTCTGAGGAAGAGTTGTAGCAGTATTCATTCCTTTGGGAACGAAAACTCTCAAGGAATATTGTGGATTGGACGACAACCTAGTTCATCTTTGTGGAGGACCTACTCTGGGGTCTTCGTTTGGCCATCATTGGACAAGTTTTAGGGGACAATATTGCAGATCTGAGCTTGCAGCAGTATTATATCAGCAATATATTTCAGATCCATCACACCTAGTGGCATGTAGAGCCTGTCCCAGGCCAATACCAGCATATGTATGCATTTAACTTTGCAAATCCAGCTTCTAAATGAATATAATGTGCAAATCTAATGGGTATGTGACTAAATTTCATAGTTGGTGTTTTGCTGATTATTAGTTTGCTTTCAATTCCTTGTTTGTCATTGGATCTTATTTGCATGTACATCTTTTGCCATCCTTGGCAAAACTTGTAATGTCCCCTTTCCAAGCCTAGTCAGTGATGGGGCCATTAGCCTATTTCATGATCCCGATGGGCTAATGGATGGTATGGGATCACTTGTGGTTGATCTTTTGGTTCAGTTTAATTATCAAATTGGAGTTATAAGGTTTATTTTATTTGATAGTTAAACGGGTTATTTTTATTATTTATTGTGCACTAAAGTCTAAGGTGGGATTATTTAAAGTGACTTAATGTTATGTCTTGAGGGGAAAAAAGGGAAATGTTTATTTTTTATTCCCTAGTCACTTTATGTGTGCACATAACTTGGAAATAGACTTATTTTTATAAGTTGGAGGAGAAAAAGGTTCTATTTTCAAGAAATGATCTTTTTGTAATTCTCAGGTGCCTTTAAAAGAAGAGGGAGAGCTCATTTTAAGTTTATGCTTGGAATTGATAATGTTATGCTACTGGATTGGAACTAGAGATCAATTGTACCTTCTTGTGGACGAAAACCCACTTGAGGATGATCAGTTTCGGTGGTGAGATATCCACCCTAGCTGGTAATTGATGATTTCCACTCAGGGAATCACAGGGTGCTCAATGGATTTTGGAGTTCTTGTGAAATTTATTATTGTGATCAATTTTGAGTGAAGTATGATGTTTACCTATGAATATTTGTTATGATTTTGGAGTTTTTGCGTGTTTTGAGAACTCTTGCCTTGGTCGTACATCACAGGCTGTACATCTGCAAAAAAAATTGATGCTCATAAGAAATTGATGTTGGTGTTTTTTTGAATCTTTGATAAATGCAAAGTTATTCTCTGCCATAAACGACCTCTTGCAAGTGATTTGAGGGAATTTGATGTTGTTTTGTGATTTCTAGGAATGTCCGTACATGTCCTTAGCCGTACCTACTGATTGGTGTCAATGCAAATTAAAAAAGATTGTTGAGGTGTATGAAATCTTTATTGATTGTATAATTATTGGCTGCCTTGGACGACCATTTTGGAGGTTATTAGAAGTTAAAAGATGCAGATATGAAATTGTTATGAGTGTCGTACCAATTCCCAGGCCATACGGCCCTGTCAAAGGTCTTTGTTTGTTGTGAGTGATGGTAACTTTGTTATCAGATTTGAACTGCTCAGATTGGTTTTTTGGATCAGACTAAATAGATTTGCAGTGGAGTTTGGTCTTCTTGTTGTGTGGATTGTTTATGTGATTTCTTGATGCTCTCATGACTGCCGTACAGTATGCTTCAGTCAGCAACAAATAAAAAATCAGTTTCATAAAGTTTATATCAGAAATAAGCATTCTCCATCAGCAATCAATGTTCTATGTGTCATGCATAATGCAGGGTATGCTTCTTCATCAGCGATCTTCAGGGAATGTCTTTATCAAGTACTAGTTCTTGTGCTTTGATTTTGAACCTATTAGAACATATTTGTACTTCATTGTAATTCTTTCACATTAAGGACCCCTAGATGGTTTACCGCCAATGTGGAAAATGAATCTTTTATTTT
The DNA here is from genome assembly GCA_027924645.1 of Cunninghamia lanceolata. NCBI lineage: Eukaryota > Viridiplantae > Streptophyta > Pinopsida > Cupressales > Cupressaceae > Cunninghamia > Cunninghamia lanceolata. The sequence goes on from BSBN01000905.1 coordinate 3,342,884, forward strand.
CTCACCCATTGGAAAAGTGGAGTATTCCCACTAAATAAGTGGATGGCATTGTAAATTTCCCTTGTTTCTTTACCCACTGAAAGTGGTGAATTCCCACATTATGTGGATGCCCACCGCAGCAGATGAATCAAAGTTCTTAGTTTGCATAGTTACTCATTGTAGCCAATCACTGTATGCTCTCACCTTGCCCATTCTGGGATCTGGGTGATCAAAAAGTGAAAGGCCTTTAGTTGGCTTATGATATTTATATTGTTATTGTTCATTATTGTATTTTCAGTTTAAAAAAGAAAAAAAAAATTTCAGCGTAGATTGTTACAAAACTACACATCTCAAGAAAGTAAAACCCCTTCTGCATCTTCTATCTAGTCTATAAGATCACAAAATAATAGAAAGAAAATCATTAAACAATCAAAAATACAAAAAAAAAATTCATATTTCAGCAGTAGTTAGAGTTAGAACCAATAGGGTTCTTACATCTGTTGATTGGAGAGAGTCAATTTCAGCACAATATGCTAAGGATTCTTGGGCAGCAGGAATCTTAGAGGGCACCATACATGATGACAAGTATTGTGTGGTGAATGATTTGATTATTTACAAGGATAGACTACTTATGTTGCCTAACTCTTAGTTCAAAAGCAAAATTCTAAGCACTTTCCATGACACACCTATGGCTGGTCATCCCAGGTTTTTTAAAACTTACAGGGAAGTACGGGAACGTTTTACATGGAAAGGACTTAAGAATGAAGTCCTTAAGTATGTTCGGGAGTGCCCTATTTGTCAGCAAAACAAAAATGAACATACTTATCCAGTGGGCTTACTTCAGCCTTTGCCGATTCCCAATCAGAAGTGGGAATATATCTCCATGGACTTTATTACAGAGCTACCAAAAGTACAGGGGAAGGACTGCATCTTTGTAGTGGTTGACAGGTTGACCAAGTTTGTGCATTTCTTCGCCATATCAGTGACTCATACAACAGTATAGGTAGCTAATCTTTTCTTCAAGGAGATTTTTAGATTACATGGGATACCTAGGGGCATTGTGAGTGATAGGGACAACAAGTTCCTAAGCTTGTTTTGGTAGGAGTTGTTCAGATTGTGTGGCACTGAACTTACTCCCAGTACTAGTTACCACCCACAGACCGACGAACAGACAGAGAGTGAATAAATGGGTGGAAAGGTATCTCAGGAACTGTGTCGAGGCAGTAGAGAGCGTGGATTAGGTGGCTACACCTGGGGGACTGCTATAACACAACTTATCACATGTCTATTAGGATGACTTCATTCAGGGCCCTATATGGATATGATGCCCCTAGCTTCATAGATTTGCTACTTGGTGACAACAGAGTGCCGAAAGCTAAGGACTTGTTGCAAGAGAGCTAGGATATCATGAAAGAGCTCAAAGAGAACATGCAACAAGAACAGAATCAACAAAAACTCTATGCAAACCAGCACCGAGTAGAGAGGAGTTTCGAGGTTGGAGATATGGTCTACTTGAGGCTCCAACCATACAAGCAGTCCACTCTCAAAAGGAGTCGAGCAGAGAAACTTAAACCTAGGTTTTATGGTCCATTCAGAGTATCTAGGAGAGTGGGGGAAGTAGCTTATGAGCTAGAGCTACCAGCAAATAGTCGAGTGCACAATGTGTTTCATGTTTCCAGGCTTAAGAAAGCACTTAGACATAATGTTGTTCCTTCAACTGAGCTTCCACCATTGGATGAGGAGGGGAAGCTAATCCTGGTCCCAGAAGCTATCATTGACACTCGAGAGAGGAATCTCAGGAAAAGGATCATCAAAGAATACCTGGTGAAATAGAAAAACTTGACAGTTGAAGATGCAACGTGGGAGAGTGAGCAGATATTGTAGCATCTTGAGCTGAGATTGCTTGAGGACAAGCAATTTTGGGGAGGGCAGACTGTAATGTCCCCTTCTTAGCCCAGATAGATAGATGGAGTGATTAGCCTATTCCAAGGTTCCCGTAAGCTAATGGAGTTGGTTAGAGAACCAAATTGGGCACATTTTACTAGGACTTACTATTTATGGTAAGTCGAGCAGGAGGATCACCAAGGAAGTTTACTTGACTTTCCATTTTTAGCACTGCCAGTTGGAGCACCTAGCACATGGTATTTGGGTTTTGAGATGGCCACGGAGTTAAGTGTCGAAGTATAAGTTAAATTGAATATTTAATTTATAATAGATTAAATGGCTATAGTTACTTTAATTTATTATAGTGACTATTATATGATGTTATAAGTTGTTTTTAAAATGTCATGGTGCTAGGAGTTGGGCACCCACCTCTTGAGGGGTTAAGTCATGAAAATAAAACAAATTAATAAAATATTCCTCTCTTGGGCGTTGGAAGCCAAGGGAATAAAAGAAAGGAATGAAAGTTCATTTGCATCCATTCACTTTACAAAAATTACATTGTCATGAAAGCTTGAGCTTGGAGCTTGAGGTTGAACTAGGGTTCTGCTAAGACAAAAACCTCCGTAGAATCACTCTCTTCGTGTTTGAGAGACAACATCGAGAGTTGCTGGGAGTCTCATCTAAGGGCTTCGCTATGAGCTTAGTTTGATGCATTTTGATGAGGATTTGGAAAATTATTGCACATATATCTATGCAGATCTTATGAACAGTAGAGAACAATATTGTAGTTGCAAATTTGATTAGTTTGAAGGGGATTTTGTGATTGCACTTTAATTTCCTTGCTGGTTGTACACCTTGAAGGAAGTCGTACCATTCCTTAGTGCAAATTTTGGAGTCTTAAGCTAGTTCTTTGATGTCCATTGTTGGCAAAAACATTCCAGGGGCTGTTGCAGACATAACAGGACAGATTGCAAAGGTTTTGTGAGCCTATTTAATGTTGTTGGTACTTCCAGCCAGGCTGTACAATATTGCAGCTATCTTTGGGGCTTGTTATTTCATGTGGAGGGGTCATCTAGGGCCACAATCTCTTGTGCAACTCTTTGTTTGGGAAGAACCTCCATTTCTAGGCACTTGGGAGTGATTTACTATTGCTCATATTGTTGGTTCACATACAACAGATGTACAAGTTGAAGAACTTGAAATGGGTATGCCACTATAATTCATTTTGAGCAATAATATGAAGTTGAACTGGGTCTTTGTTATTTTGTGCATATCTATTATAGTTTTTCTAGGTTTTGTTGCATGCTTTATATTTCATTATTAAACTGCAAATGTCATATGCAAAAACCATACACAAAACCCTAAACACAATCAACAGTGAGAAACAAAAAAAACTTTGGCATAAAACCCTACCAGGACAGTGGCTATTACACCCAAAGACATTTCAAAGGCAATTTACTAAAGAAAAACCATTACAGTTTGGTGAAGATAAACATCAGATATAAAGATAAGTTTCATTCTATTAAAAACATACATTCTAAATATTAATTCTGAATTACACTAAAACTGTTGCAACTACAATTTCAGATTGATTTCATGTTTACAATTTATTTTGCAATTATTATTGTAAGCTAGGGTTTATTATATTTCTAAAAGCAAGGAAACTCTAGAACGAGACATTAAATTTTGGAGTTATAGAGATTTTATATTTGGGTCATGTCATTAGTGCTCAAGGTGTTTAGGTGAATCAACAAAACATCAAAGCCATTTTGGATTGGTCAGCCCCTACTGTAGTAATAGTTGAGAGAATTTTTTGGTCTTTATAGCTACTATCTGAGAATTGTTAGAGGCTTCTCATAGCTAGCAGCACCCCTAACAGACATGACAAAAAAAGGAGCCTTTTCCTAGAATGACATAGCTCAAGAAGATTTCGAGAAGCTTACGGAGGTAATAAGCTTTTGCCTTGTACTTGCTATTCCAAACTCCTCACAACTGTTAGTTGTAGAATGTAAACCTTTAGGAGAGGGAGTTGGAGCAATACTAATGCAAAAGGAGCACTCCATAACATTTGACAACAGAAAGTTGAAATATTTAGAAAAGGGATTTTCTATCTATGACAAGGAGATGCTTGCCATCATGAATGCTTTGGAAAAACTCAAATAGTATCTAGTGTGTGGAAGATTTGTTAAAACAAACCACAATAGTTTGAACTTTGAAGTTCTTCTTGAATCAATGAGACTTGAATGATAGGCAACAAAAATGGGTAAGTAATCTCCAAGCTTATGATTTTGATATAGAACATATGAAGAGCAAAAATAATGTAGTTGTTGATGCTCTTTCCAAAATGCCCGTCTTTGTTCTATTTACATCATTTTTAATGATTGGAAGGTTTCTATCAAGGTAGAATATGCCAAGAACACATTTGTTGCTAACATCTTAGATGCAAGTGTGAAGGATGGCAAGTATGTGATAGCAGATGGTCTCATTTTATATAAGGAAAGAATCCTTTTAGTGACTGAATCTAAGATGAAAGAGAAGGTTTTAAAATCCTTGCATGATGCACTCATAGCAGGACACCTTGGATTCTACAAGACATATAAGCAAATCAGGGAAAGGCTTTCTTTAAAGGGCCTTAAGGATGATGTAAACCAATATATCAAGGAGTTGTAATGTCCCCTTTTTGGCTATTCTTGTTTTCTTTACTTGTACTCAATTAAATCATTATAAAGGGACATTAGAAATATTAAAGATCAATAAATTAGATAATAATCAGTTCATAACATACTTCAACATACTTATTGTACCCTAAATCATATCATTAGAACCAGGGACTAATTAGTATTCATAATATACTCGGTGATTACTATCTCAAGCCCCAATCTAACCTAATCATCAACCCTTCAGGATGGGGGATAATCATGTTAGGGCGCTAGAAAACTATTCCCTTCACAAGTAGGCCCAAGGGTTTCATGGACACCCGCCAATACCACCACCTGGCCCAATACCACATTGGGGAGCAGGCCCAAGGGTTTTATGAACACCCGTCAATACCACCACTTGGCCCGATAGCTTCACGAACACCCATCCATACCACTTCGGGGCTCACCTCTCACCTACCCGAGGCGATGTTTTAATACCGCATTTCCCTAACAACCCAACTAATCCTCATGAGAGGCAATAGACAAAGATTAAAGACCGGATCATGAATATACTAATCCCTTGTATATCATAACTATATATATATATATATATATATATATATATATATATATATATATATATATATATATATTGTTAGTTTATAAGTCGGATTTAGTAATTATATTCTTATTGGCTTATCTCAAATATTGATTTGCTTTGCAAAGTCATAGTCATAGATTATGTGCCGAAGATATTGAAAATTATTAGATCATTTTCAGTGTATAATTGAAAAGAACATAAAAATATCACATTGCACCAAGAACAGCACATGACATGTGCTGTTCTTGGTGCAATGTGATATTTTTATGTTCTTTTCAATTATACACTGAAAATGATCTAATAATTTTCAATATCTTCGGCACATAATCTATGACTATGACTTTGCAAAGCAAATCTATGATAGGATATATGAATAGAGGCAGCCTTCAAACAATGAATTCAATACAGATTTGCCAGATACAATGATAACAATAGACTGAAATATGAAATCAGATCCAACTGTTTCTGATCAGACTTATATGTTCCTCAGTTACATTAATAATCATGGCTCTATAGCAGCCAACCACAAGTCTCAGATAGCTGTTATAGAATGGATACAAACATACCACTTTGATTACTCAGAGCTGCTGTAGCAAGACTTGGTCGCTGTGAATGATATTTGTATCAAATCGCTAGGTTGGTGGTGATGACTGACTTGCTTCAAATGATGATTGATGTCAAAGATATGGATTTCTAGGTGGACCACTATCAAGCCTATGCCAATCGATCTCCTAAGAATCGTTGTTTCCACAAGTCTATAGTAGATTGACTCTCGAGCATGTAGACACCATGATGAGTCATTTACTTAGGATAATCGGATCATGTCACTGGATCGGCGCTCAAGTGTGATATATTCACAACTTGTTCCAACTATTATATTCCTCCAATATCGTCGATGAAACTCCACCAAGATTGAATGTTGGCAAGGGAAGGTGATAGCGATTGACACCAAGTATGGTCTAAGTAATGCCTTCAATTATTGCGGAGATCTCAACGACTCCTCGGTAGCTTCAGAATTCTTCATGGTGCCATGGTCTAAAGTTGGTGCTGCTTCAATTGCGAATGCCTTCAAGTCTGCGACAAATGCTAACAAATCTCCGAATCTTCAAATGTCTATAGTCTTCAATTGTGATGCGAACAATGAGGACTCAGGTTTCTGGCAGTCAAGATGCTCCAACAAACCTCCAACAATAACCGGAAGGATTATACAATGCAACTCAGCGCTCCACACAAGAGTCGACTCCTTCCTACGGCACTAGTGACAATGAGACTTCAATGCCCTTCAATATCTTCCGCAACTCTTCAGTGAATTCTCCAACAATGCAATGAAGTCAACTATGATGAAGGAACAATGAACTCAATAATTCTACAAGAATGGTCTCCGACCAATATATCGAAACAATGAAGCTCAATGAATCTACGATGAATTGCAAATGCGAACTCTGTATGAATCCGCCTCCGTGATGCGATTGGGTTTTCGTCCAACACACCAATCTCTGCAAGGGTTTTCGTCCTTGGAAGAACATGCATAGCAAATGCCAAGCACGAATGCGAAAGTCGCCAAAGATTCAAAGTAGTAGTGATGATCAAATTTGAGTCACCAATGCTTCTTTTATACCCAATTCAAATGAAGATTTGAATTTACAATTTCCCTCCAATTGGGCGCTTGATCCAATGCTAGGACCTATTTGAATTTCATTCTCCAATTGCATTATTTTATTCCTCCAAAGGCGAGTGCTATTGCAAATACCAACATTTTGCAATTTCAAGGTGGCTGCTCAAATAGGTCCAAACCTATTTTATTTTAATTAAATAATATTATTTAATTTATTATTTTCTCCATGGCGCTCAATTAAATAATAATAATAAATTATTTTTATTTAATTATTTACAATTGAATAATTAATGCAAGTGCATTAATTTCATTTACCATCTTCGCCAAATTATTCCCTTGAGTTGACGAACTAGCCTACGGGAATGAGGATAGTCTAACTCCATTCTCAGCTGGGTGATCACTCTGGAAATGGGGACATGACATATGATATTATCATGGGAGAACCATGAGTTCATAAGGTGAGATTCGGCATACAAGCTTGATGCTATAGATAATAATATGCATATAATTCTACTATCAATATTTATGTATTCCCTTGCTTTGCTGTTATGCTTAGTCAGACATAATCAGAAATATGTATTTAACTTCAAAATATATATATATTCTAAACTCAGAAGAATATATTATTCATTGCTTGTATTCTTTTTATATGATAGATTCCCTTTATAGGCTTCCCAAAGGTCTTAAGGGATACACCCCTTCCAATGGTCGTACCCTGAATATGAATCGCTGCCTGTAATATCGCAGCTTGTATGTGGATCGCTGTAGTTTGCACAGCTTATGAATAATAGTGATCGCATCATTTAACTAAGGTATTTCCTTTTATCATGCCTTTTGATTAATCTTTGAAGTGATCGCTACCACATGCTAATCGTTTTTCTTTAGTTATTTAAATAAGACTTTTTGGCGCTTTCTCTAAGGGAAGTCAGCCATCCCAAGTGCATGGGATCGGCCTTGTTATTATGCTCATTTATAATATTTAAGTATATAAAATACATTTGATTTATAATATTTAATTTAAATATATTTGATTTGTAATATTTAATTTAAGTATATCCTATTTAATTTATATTATTTAATTTAAATATATTCAATTTATGATTTATAGATATAGTAATAGATTCTAATGTCATTCATATCTTTAATTTGAATGAATAATACATAATCAATTCAATTATAAATTATTAATATAGGGGCATGACAGCCCTCCCCACTCAAGATTGCTTGTCCTCAAGCAATCTTAGATTGGGATGATCAAGAGTTGCGCCATCTACAGGAAGACCCCTCCATTTAACAAGATACTCGGAAATGATTCTATTTCTCAACTTCTTCTCCCACATGTTAAAAGAACGTACTCGGGTTCTAGAATCAATTTTCCTTCATTCTTTTACTTGAAGTTTCTTCAATTTCCTCCTGCATTTCTTCGTTGGATAGGACTTCTATATTGTGTACTTGACCTCTTTTTCCACATTGATGCCCTGGTTCCCATTTCTCATTACATTTGTAGCATAAATTTTTCTTTTCAATTTCTGTTTTATGACAAACGTGCCCTCGTTCCCATGGTTCCTTGCATTTGTAGCATAAGTTATTGTTCTTAAGTTCATCATCGGAAGAGAAGATTTCATGGAATCTCTCTTTCTTATGGAAAGGGTTTGTATGCTCGCTTGAGGGTTTGTTATTTGTTGATGAGGTTTCTAGTATCAAAGCCTTTTCAATGGCATCTTCAAGTGATATTGGATTAAGGGCACTTATCAATCCTCGGAGTGAATCTTTTAGTCCTTCCACAAATAGATGGGTAAGCCTATCTTCATCAATTCCGAAAACCCAGACTGAAATTTTTTTGGAATTTAGTTATGTAATCCTGTATTGTTCCTTGTTGCTTTAATTGAGTTAGTTCTTTAAAATCTTGTTGGGGATGTTTTCGGTCAAACATTTTTATAAGTTTTTGTGAAAATTCATCATAGGATGTTATATTTTGGTGCCCTAGGGTGTGGATTCCGTGATGCCACCATTCGTAGGCCAATCCTTCTAAACGTAGTAACGCAAATTGGATAGCATCTTCTTCTATCATTGGACTAAGGGTTAAATAGGTGTTCATCTTTTGTAACCATGCATGGGCTGTTGTTTTTCCCGATCCATCAAAGTTTGGAAGAGTTACTTTATTTACCTTATGTCTCAAGTCTTTATTTGGATGCCTCTTTTCTTTCCTAGGTGTTTCATTTTTCTTTGATTCACAAAAACCCCTAAATGATACAATTCTCCTAACTTCAGGGTCTAAACAGAACATGATCTTCTTGCACGATTACTACAACCATTGCCTATTCCCAATCAAAAGTGGGAAAGCACATCCCTAGACTTTTGAAATATCCCAAACTAATTTTTTTGAATTTTTACAAACATTTGACAGAATTGCAAAAAAATAATAATGCAAGAAACTGATTTTATTCTTTTCCAAAACATGTGAAATACAGCAACAACAATTTTGAAATATATATTCAACTAATATAGCTTATGTAATGCTGATATAAACAAATTACTAACCCTTATCTGTTGGGGCTGCTCTCATAGAGATGATAAATGCAACTAGAATGACACTGAAGTCTTTGTATGCTACTGGGACTAAGATGAAATTGTCACACAAATACTAAAATTCTAAATATATCTTAAAATCTCCTCACACCAAACAGTACAGCCTCTATTGTAGCAGTACGGCCCTAGTAACCTGCTCACAATAATCCCCCAAAGGGAATATTTCTGCATAAAAGTGGAGTGGCTGGAATTTTTGGGGCTCAAAACCCCTTTCTAAGACAGCAATTTCTCCACGCCTTCCTCAAAACTAGTATGGCCTGTCAACAGAGGTACAACCAACAATAAAGACTATAACCTATTTGAAAATTGGGCGGCCAACTTTCAACTCCCTCATTTGATAAATTTCGATATGATTTGCAAGCAAATGACTTTCAAAATGTTTTCCAATTGGAATCTTCAATTACAACAAAATAATCTTCTGCAAACATTCAACACTTTGGTGAACTCTAGATGAATCCACTCAAATGGCTAGGAAGTTTTCGCCCCCGAAACCATTCTTTGCCAAAGGGTTTTCATCCTAGGACAGAAAAGACTAAATGTTCAATCTCAATAAGCTGGCGTTTGATAAAATGAACATAATGTCTTTTATCTCTTCAAATCTTCCTTTTATATGCACTTTTGGAATAATAAAATATTATTATTCATAACTTTTCATTTTCCCTCCATAGTGACTTTTTAAAATTCTTTTAATTTGAGATTACTTTTCGTCCCCATAAAAAGTTACTTTTATGGCCCTCTTTTAAAATCACTTTATGACACTAGCCACCATCCATAAAATAATTAATTAAACATAAGTTTTATAAAATAAAGTGTTCCTTCACAACTTACATTAATTAATTAAATATTTCCCTTGTAACATACCAATAGCCTATGGGAAATTAAATAGGCTAAAGGTCTCCGAAAATCATCATGCCTGAGAAGGGTACATGATAGTCCTCCCTTCCTAAAATTGCTTATCCTCAAGCAATTGCAAATTTGGATGCTGAAGAATTTCTTCTTCCCATGTAGTTGTTAGCATTCAAATTTACACCTGATTGTGCACTCGCATGCAAACCTGCACCAACAATGGGAAATCTTGCAAACGTGGGACACGACTTGTAGGATGGCCTCCAAGATTTTAGAAACCAAATCTTCTTAGGATATTCAGTGAGTTTCGCTTCAGATTGGGGAGAAAGGAGAAGGAGAAAACTGAAAGTAAATCCTAATTAAATGGTGAAACACCAATGATAGAACATTCCCACTAGCATATGACTGATTCTGCATAGGATTTGCAAACATGAAATAAGAAAACATAGATGCAACAATGAAAAGTGAAAAACACAGTCATTATACTACAGAAAGTTTGATAGTTTCAGATCTACAAATAGAGGCTACATATGCGAGATAGAAACTGAGAGAATGATTCAGCATCGACAAAATAGGGCACAGAATGATAGTTTTCCATTCATTGTCGAACTGAAAATGAAGACATGAGAGGCCAAAAGTCACAGTCCATCAAATTCGTTCAATTCTTGGGAAATGACACAAGGCCTGAGTCTGCTACTAAAATCCTTCTTGAATTGGCTCAACGACCAAGCCTTTTTACATCTTAAGATCATGCATATATAGCATTACAAATCACTGTAGTAGCTTGGACGTGGATCTAGAGTGGTCAACACATTTGCAGGTCATCCATAAATGTTGCCTTAGGACCACATGGGTTATACCAGAAAACCTGCAAATTTGCAGCGTTTGCCCATGCCTTGGTACAAATATTCATTAAGGAGGGGTCTACAGTAGCCTTGCAGCGCGAAGAGCTCACCTACCATGCCATCGAGCTCTAGAATGATCATTACTAGTAGCCCAGAGGGTCGCTAAGGTGTCCCGTCGCATGTTGAAAGACCAATTCACCATGAAGGCAAATTCGTCGAGCCCCGACAAATTGAGCCTCCGCCAAACCATCCTCCTTAAGATCAGGAGTATGAGATTCCTTGAAACCTCGACAAATATAAAGGGCCGACCAATCGAGAAGACCAAACTACCGGGCTTCAACAATTGTGTATCTGCCAAATATCCATCCATTTTTGAACTAGAATGAGAAACTCCCCGAACTCTGAAAAATAAAGGTGCCAATTTATCGGGCTTTGACAATCGAGCCTCCGCCAAATATCCTTCACTTGAGCAAGAGAATAAACACCTCCCCGAACTCCAATCCCGAAAAATTTAGGCAAATGTGAAATATCGGAGATTGGGGATTGGGGACACCACTGAACACATGCAGAAGCAAGGAAGACCAAGGAAGACCGAACCCGTAATCCCGAGAGACTTACCAGTTTTAAAACGTCGAAGATCGAGCAAACACCTAAACTCATAACTAAATGTCAAAGGGAAATAGAAAAGCCCAACACCACAACCCTAAAAGACTTAGGCAAAAGCAAAGAACCAAGGCGGAGTTCAGCGCTGATAAGGATGGCATGCATGTATGGATAACCCCGAAACTCCAAAAAGCCAACAAAGGCACAAAACTTAAGGAAAAATGCCAGAAACCTCTCAAACATAGATAATTTTGGTTTTACACCTGCACTTTAACACATGGGAGACCCACATAAGATGTCTTAGATTGGTTATCAACAATGGATCAAATGGGACAAGGTAAACCAGAGGGGGAAACAAGGGATTGATGGAAAATGTAGAGTGGAGCTCTACAATTCTTGGTGACTCACAGGGAAGTGTGTTTGCACACGTCAAACACCAAAATCCAATGGCCTTAAGCGATCCATTGGGCAAAGGAGTCATACATAGCCTGAAACAACCTCTCAAAAGAACTGAAACCGCCCCAAACATGTAATGTCCCCTTTTTCCGAGTGATCACCAACAGAGTCGGCTAGCCTATTTTATTCATGTAGGCTAAGTCGAAAGTGCAAGGGAATAATCTAATTAGTTAAATACTAAGTAATCCTAAGCATTTTGGGTTATTTATATTTAACTAATTTTGCTGGACCAATTTGTGATGTGAAATGACTTTTACTATTTTTGTGAGCCTCTTGGTGAAATAAAATAAAATAAAGAAAATTGCCAAAAAGGTGGGCAACCAAATTAAGGATAAAAAAATATAAAATAAATTGCCAAGGGAGGTCGGCCAAGAGGGAAGAGAATAGAAAATAAAATAAAATATATATTGCTAGAGGGAGGTTGACCATGATGAGGTCTTAATGGATGGCTATAAAAGAAGGCAATTTGGAAGTCATCTTCATCACTTACATTCATATCTTGTTATTTGCATTGGAGATTTTCTCTTGTGGCTGCAACTTAGGTTCGGCATATTCCAAGGACGAAAACCCTTAGGAATATTGGTGGATTGGGCGAAAACCCAATTCCATTTTGAAGTGGATTCATACGGAGTTCACATTTGCACTTCATTGGCGATTTGGAGGAAAAGATTGAGCTTCAAAGACATTTATTTGTGCAGATTTGGAGAAGAAGACCTAGGCCCAAAATTGTGAGATTTGTGGCCAAATACAATTTTGAAGATTGAAGATATATTCAGATTTTCATATTAGATTGAGCGCCAAGGAGAGCGATTTCACTTTGGAGCATTTGTTGATCAGCCCTAGCCGTTGTCGCCCTCATTTTGCATGTCTTTTGTCATTTCCAAGGGAGCACCGCCTAGCTGGAGGAATTCGCCCGTCTAGGGTTTGATATTTGACATCATTCGTCGCCATTTGGTATGTATAAACCTATGTTTAGGTCTGATTTGTAAGAGCAGAAATCTGGGCTATGTTTGGGCATGTTCGAGCCTATACATTTGATGTAATTGCAATTCAGAATATTCCAATTTGTAGCAGCAGACTTTTCAGAAATCAAATGTCATGTCCCCATATCAAGGCACTGTTTAAATTAAAGATTTAGCCATAGTCCGTTAATAAATATATATAATATTATATGATATTATCTATAAATATTCTAAATATTACTATAAATATTAATAATTTAAATATTATTATAATCATTTACTATAGTAATATAATAATATAAATATAATAATAAATATATTATAAATATAATATATATCATTAAATATAAATAACAATTATAATCATTGATAATAAATATAAATATTAATATTAATTATTATTATGATTATAATATAACAATACATGTTTATAAATATAAATATTAATAAATATTATTATTATATATATATTATTATATTATATAAGAATAAACATAAATACAATATTATAAGTTAATTATTATAAATATTATAAAGTCTATCATGAGCCGATATTAAGACATTGTTTAAATTAAAGATTTAAACAACATATAAAAGTCGGTGAAATTGCTTTGGTAAAATATATATTTAAGTAAATATATATTATTAATACTTATTATCTAATAAATAATAATATTATTATTATCCTATACTATAATTATATAAACTAATTTAAAGTGAGAGAAGTAGTTCCTATGAAATAAAATCAATGATCTTATATAAGACAGTCAAATATAAATAAAAGTATGTATGCGGCTATTAAGTTGGTTGACACCAGCGATCACCTTAATAAATAATAAATAAAAAAAAGACAAACATTATTAAAGCCGCAACCATTGGAAAGGGTATATCCTTTTACCCATGGTAAACCCTTGGAAATTTATAAAAGGGCATAAGGGCGTATGATGGGAAAGGGTGTGGAAGTATATATTATATATTATATAAATGGCAGTAGCAATACGATAAAAATTATATTAGTCATTCCATCGAGCAAGGAAAACATTGGAAAATAGAAAGAAGATGGCAACAATAGGTAAGGAATCTGAGGTAAGCTACAACAGGTAAGTAAGTATTTATGGATATTTAATACGTCAATTTATAACTATTAAAAATAAATGGTAAGTTTATAAATGGATTTCATTATAGCTATATCATAGAATAAAGATATGAATATTAGTATGTAATTCTTAGATAAGGCATGATTATGGTGAAAAAATATATATTGGTTATAGAATTATGAGAACAATTGGAAATGATATGAAAGGCTTACTTGAATAAGAAAATGTAATGTATAACTAAGTAAAGCCGGAATGAGAAATGGACATCATTGTTAATCCATCACACCAAGTAAGTGAGACCAAGGGTTTGACAATTGACCAAGGTATTTAAGGCTCGAGTTGATAAGGCTCTAACCCTCCAAGGCAAGTGAAGAGTGCTTGTCCTAAAGAGGTGAAGAGTACTCAACCAAGATAGGCCCTTATCTCAATTAGTGAAAAGTGCTAATATGAGGTAAGTGGAGATAGGCCCTTATCTCAATTAGTGAAGAGTGCTAATATGAGGTAAGTGGAGAAAGGCCCTTGTTCCAATTGGTGTAGAGTGCCAATATGGGCAAGTGGAAATGGCCCTTGTTTCCAATTGGTGTAGAGTGCCAATATGGGACAAGTGGATAGGCCTTTGACTCTAGTTGGTGAAGATTGCCATTCTAGATCAAAGGAAAGGACAATGGACCTATGGCAAGATTGTACCCAAGAAACCCTCTCTTGTTGGGTGAATGATTGGATTAACATGATTGGTCCAAGTATAGTCTCTTCTGGAAGGAAATTATGATATTGTTAAGTGAAATAGAGAAAGGCATATTGCATATAGGTTATGATTATAAGATTTGATTTTATATAATTGTGATTTATATTATGAGATAAGAAGGATTGAATACTAATGTTCTCTTTTACAAGTTGAAATTGTGTGCAAGGTTGTGAAAATTTTGGCTTGCTAAAAGGGGACATTACATCAAAATTATGTCATTTTGTGCACTTGATTGGTCATATTATGTGGTTGAGTTCATGGTTGGAGTTATCGTCATATGAATACATGATTGGCATGTGTATTTGAGCAATTGGCATGAGTATTTGAGCAATTGAGCAACTAGATTGACACTAAAAATCGTTGTATACTGCTGGAACTGAGATTTACATGCCTTTCCAAAACAAAAACTCTGTGTGTGTATATATATATGCTAAAGCCAAACAATATGGTCTCTACTAGGAACAGTAGGCCCCTATTTCTCCCACAATAGGCTACAATGCACTCAAAAGGAGTATTTCTGCATATTGAGGGGCAGCTTCGATTTCAGGGTCCTTAAACCCTTGTTTAAGGCAGCAATTTCCCTCCAACAGCCTCATGCCCTCCCTAAAACCTGTACAACCTGCAAACACTTGTATGGCCAGCACTCAACTTCCTCCTTTGGTATTCCAATATGATTTGCAACTAAATGATCTTCGTAACCTCTCAAAACTGGAATCTTCAAGTACAACAAAATCTCCTATAGACATTTAGCACTCTGGTTAACTCAAGGTGAATCCACACAAATGGCTAGGAGGGTTTTCATCCTCAGAACCATTCTTTGCCGAAGGGTTTTCATCCTAGGGCAAAAAGATGAACAATGTTCAATCTCAATAGCTAGGGTTTGATAAAATGCACATAATGCCTTCTCTCCTCAAATCCTCCTTTTATATGCACTTTTGGAATAATAAAATATTATTATTCATAACCCTTCTTCAATGCAAAAGTGACTTTTAAAATTCTTTCAATTTGATATTACTTTTAGTCCCCATAAAAAGATACTTTTATGGCCCTCTTTTTAAAATCACTTTATGTCACAACCCACCTTCATAAAATAATTAATTAGGCATAAGTTGCCTTATAAAATAATTCCTTGACAACTTACGTTAATTAATTAAATATTTCCCTTGCAACATCATAATAGTCTATGGCAAATTAAATAGGCTAAGGGTCTTCGAAAATCATCACACCTGAGAAAGGGACATCACACATCCGCAACTATGACATTAAACCCCTCAAAGTCCTCGATGGCTAGTCCTCTCCCAGAAACCAAATCCTCATCAATGAATAACTCCACTATCAATCAATACCGCGATCTTTTGTCCATGTAGAACTCTTCTAAAATAACCCACCCCCTTATGAGTTTATTTGTTTGTTGATATGGGTCTAGTTTCATTCACCGTTTGAAAAGTTTTATGCGGTTAAGTTAAGCCCTGCTTGTGTTTTGGTGTTGTGTCCATAACATAACATAACATGCATATAGATATTTTGCAAGAATACACAAAATAGAAGATACTTAGATATTCTATTTCCATTAAAATGCAGTAGAAAGCATTAATGAACAATACCCATGAACTAGAAACCAAAAAATATGGATTTCATCACATACCCATGTCGCTGTTATGATAGAATAGGTCTGATATTAATATAACAGCAGCTCCACACGGGATTCACCTTTGTTTCCAAAGAAGAACAGGCTGATAAGTAACAACAGACATATATCAACAGATTCCCACAATTTTTGAGACAATACAATGGCCACAAAGGCCCACAAGCTAGTTGACGTGAAGTTTGGGAACCCACGTCCCTTCCAAGAGCTGGTACGGCTTGCTTTATGCAACAAAGTCTATGCAAACAGCCTCAAAATGCAATCAAATATCTCTGCAGACCCTCTGTGATGCCGGACGACTAGCTGAGGTGAGTGAACTCTGCCCAAAATCCTTCACAAATGCAAATATGACCCTTCCTATGAGGTACGACCCTGGTACAGCAAGCACAGCCAGATTTGGGGTCTCAACTACAACTCCAAATCACACCAAAATGAGGGAATATGATCAACAATGTGCATAGATAATTATGGAGGCAATTACTCGAAGATATCTCTGTGTATACCCCTCCGCGACAAGCTCCGAATCCTAAATTGTATGCAATGAAGTGCAAATGTAACCATTGAGTACGGCTACCTCAAAGCTCCCTTGGGTGATCTCTCACACCTACGGAAAGCTGCTACTGATGGTGGTTTCCGTCACCAAAAGCCATGGTTGGAAGAAGTTCTCCAAACCCTCATGTACTTGCAAAGCAAATATCAAATAAAAGTGAATGTCGTGAATGAATGAATGGCTTTTCACTTTAACTTTTATATTTCTTCCTTGAGGGTCGATCCTTTTTTGAGAGGGAAAATAACTTTATACTTTTCACTTTAATTTTCTCCCCATGAGGCGTCCAAGTCCTTGGGTGACTTATTTTGCCTTTTTATAATTTTTCACGAAGTCACCACACTATAATATAAAGTCCAAACATCTAAATATAAATATTAATTACGGACTTTAATTTGAAAGGCCATACAGACTCGGAATCACATGATCTTTAGACCATTGGAAAGGTCTCATCAAAACGCACTACCTCCAATCTTGAACTTCCTCATCCGGGTGAAACCCTAACTTACTAAAAATAGTAAGTTCCAACCAAAGTGTCAAAATCCGACCAAACGAACTCCCAAAGTTCCCTAACCACTTTGGTTAGTCTACGAGAACCGAGTATAGACTAACCCCATCTAGGAAAGGGGACATTACATCCTCTAACCTGGAATGGATGATATCTCAGGGTACCTAAAAGTGTAGGAAGAGTACCTCCTGAAGCCTCTTCTTCCTTTGTCTCTTCTTTCTCTGGCTCCTCAACCTTAGGCTCAAGATTCTCTATCTCTGACTCCTCATCCGAAATCACCTCTATGTAGTGTCCCTACCCTCTACCAAGGCATCGGTGACCCAACTCCCATGGCTCCTTGCAAGAGAAGCATAAGTTCTTCATCCTAAGTTCATTCCTTGATTCCTCTTCCTTATTTGTCTTCCACGATATCTCCTTGGAATGTAACAATACCTTTTGAAAGGGTTTCTTCTATGGAGCAAAGGGTGCCTTATGCTAAAATTGCCCTTGGGAATGGATGTCTCGAAAGTGAGTGCTCTCTTAATGGCCTCTAATAGTGATGGTGGACCAAAATCCTTAACCCAACCTCTAAGATGCTCTGACAAACCCTCCATGAAAAGAACTATAAGTCTCATCTCTGAAACATCTGGAACCATCACTGACAATCTCTAAAACTTTGCCACTTAACTATCCACTGAACCACTCTATCTCAACTGCACTAACTCCTTGAAGTAGATCTCTAAATCCTTCGTGTCAAACCGGTCAATCAATCTTCAAGTGAACTCTTGAATGCTAATCAAATTATGCCCTTGGGTGATCAATCCATGATACCACCACTCGTGTAATGCCCTCCAAGTGTAATGTAGCAAATTTGATGGCTTCCTCCCCATACATCGGATTAAGTGAAAACTAGGTATCTAACTTCTGGATCCATGCTCATGCAGTGCATCTACTAAAGCCATCAAAAATAGAAATGGATAGCTTACCCAATCTATTCTGTAGATCCTTATGAGGTTAATGTGAATTTGTTCTCTCCTTCCCGTGCTTCAGCTTCAAGTTACAAAAATCATTGACATCTGAGCATGGAGCTCCGATCCAAGTGCTCTATACTCCGCAAAGAAGGAAGCAAAGTTGTCCCCATCCTAATTTTGTTCTTCTTCCTCATGTGAATCTTCCTCCTTTTGTAAGAACTTGGGCTGTGATGGCCTAGGAGTGGAACCCATGATGGTTCTATGGTTGACTGTAGCACTTCCCTCACCCATAGAAGATAGTGTTGCCTTGGCCAAATTGATGTTCTGCATAGTTTGAAGTGGTTGTGCCATAAGCTATCATCTGTTGTTGGCCTTGGCTCATGCTCATGATAGCATTATGTATCTCATCTTCTAACAATCTCTTTTGCTTCTTTCTCCCATCTCTTCTTCAACTATCTCATCTATTTCCGATTCTTGTACACTTCTTCTTTGACAAGTCATGTATTCTCTACCTCCGGCCTGCATGACAAAAAACTAGATCTAACCCTACATGCTAGCAAGATCACTGCTTCGATACCACTGTAATGTCACCAATTAAGTATTTTAACAATATTCTGTTTTTTTTGTGTTTTCTCTGATTTTTTAAAATGAAAACAAACTGGAACAATAAAGTAAACTTGCATACAATCAACTGAAAATACTAGAATAAACCATTAATGACATCACATAGTAAATCTGGACCAAATATATCAATTATGCTTGTTGGTACAAACCCTAGATTACACCAAATATGAATGCCAAAGTCTGATTTGATTGATATACAACTACTGGGATTGATTTACAAGGGTAATTACATCATCAACAAGTTCAGATCTGATTTTTATATGCTATCAATAGATACAATGCTGATCATACATGAATTATTCAAAATTTTCAATGCCAAACCAACTTACAAATCATTTGAAAATGCTGATCAGACCTCTATAAGTGCATATCAGACCTGTACAGATGATGATAAGCTATGCCATAGGGTTTGCCGAATTTCAAGAAAAAAGTTCAAAATCTGGCGAACTTCAAGAAAACCTACAAAAAACGTTTCAATTCGTCTTGATATTCGTACATAAAAGAGCTTTAGGTTTTTTAAACTACAATATATTTTTAAAACACATTTTTGAATAGGTTTTTCCAAATTTTTATAAGAAAAAAATTACAAACTTCACTATTAATCCACGGGCATCTTTCTCCTACGAGTGTTTCATATCTATCTATAGATAGAATGGCGATAGGAAAGGATTCACTCTATTTCATTTGTGAGAATAGCTATAAGAAAATCCAATGACATTTCCCTCAACAAATCTCCTCATAGTCTCAAATGTTGTCGCATCATCCTCCGAATCCCCAATCTGAAACACTCTCGCAAAGTCGCAACCTCTCTCGTATATCATTGTGAATGAATGAATTAAAGTTTTTAATAAATGTGTGATTTAGGTTTCTTTAGGTTTTGTTTTTATTATTTTTATTTTGTTTTTATAATTTTATTTTGTTTTATGTTTTTTAATAAAATTTAATATATCATTGCTTTATTTTGTATTTATCTTTTAAGTGTATTAAATTTTAATAATTTCAATTTAAATTTTATATTGTTATATGTAAAATTTTATATTTAGTATTTTTAATATTTGAATTAAATTTTACTAAAATTTTAATTTTTTTGGATTGATTTTCTATATTAAAAAAATCTGAAAATTTATATTAGTTGAATTTATTCATGAATTTTTTTTTGGTGTTTTTTTTGCCGGACTTGATCTAAATTTTAACTTTGTCGAACTCGAACACGAACACGAACACGAACACGAACCTTGTGACATAGATGATAAGTTCAAATCTGAGGTTAAATTGACTAACAAATAGCAATTAAGAGGTGTACAACCTGTTGCAATAATGGTATGGCTGCATTAATGATGGGTACGGCTGGAAATGTGATTTTGTACAATTGCTACATGGCTGGAACAAGTCTAAAATATTATTTTAATGTTGGCCATTCCAAGGAAACTCAATGTTGATATTCTACGAACCTCCGAAAGGCCTGATTTGTTGTACAAAATGGTTGTACAGCCTCCTCTATGGTTGGCGCAGCTCACAAACAGCGCTCAATGCCTCCCGAATGATTCACCCACCTTTGGAAAAAAATTCTATTTTTTTAAATTATTCTGATTTTTTGAAGCTAGGTGACCTCAGAAAAAGTGTAGAAACCCTTCAATGATGTCAAATCAGCAATGTGCCCTTGCAGAAAAATCTCAAAAAATCCATGAAAAATATTTGTTTGCAAATCCAATCAATAGATCCCCAAAATTTCAGATAAAATCGTTAAATTAACTCAACATGCAAACCCTAGGTAGAATTTGCCAATGCCAAAAATAAGAGTTTTTGTCCTCACCTCCAAAAATCAAGAGCTAAGAGGGTTTTCGTCCTCCTCAGTTGCTGAAAACAGCCAAGGGTTTTTGTCCTTGGATGCTAAAACTCAAATGTCAAAGCTCACAATGAAATGCTAAACGAAAACTCGATGATACAAATAGAAGCCAAGCACCTCCTTTTAAACATTTCCAATTTTGGGTCCATGATTAAATTCCCTCCAAAATAATATTTAGAAATATTTTTTATATTTATATTTTATTTTATTTTAGTATTTAAAAAAAAATTATTTATTAGTAGTTTTATTATAATAATATTATTTAAGTTACCCCTTGAATTAAAATTTGTCAAGCCCAACTTAAAATAATATTATAAATTATTTCCCTTACTTTTCCTCTTAGCCTATGGGAAATTAAAATAGGCTAGAGGTCTTCTCCATGGCTCTATTTCGAAAAAGGGGACATGACATCTAAAGTTCTATGCTTCATTTGGCTTTCAAGAAATAAAGAGGCTTTCCAAGATGATGAGAGGGATCTCACTAGCTTCTCAAGAGAAGTCACTATTTCATTGCAAGTTAGCCCCTAGATTGGTACAAGTCCCAACAAGCTCAAAAAGTTTGCAGCTAAAGGTTCCTCAATTTCCTTAGGTCTCAAGGGAAAATAAGTTGATGCCCAAGAATAGGTTGAAGATTCTGATTATCCAAATGTTCAATATGGTTTTGATGATAGGCTAGTGCACGTACATTTTCCTAAAGGACGCCCATTTAAGAAATCTGATGACTCTACTAACAAGGATAATGGGGAAATTTCTTCTTATCCCCCTATTTCTGTCAACACATATCTAGACTTGTGGTTGAAGGAGTATGTGGAGTTCAAGGTTAAGTCTGTTGAGAATCAAGTCAAGCTGGTAAAGGGAAAGGGAAGAGAAAGCAACTTTGATGATGTGCTGGTGATTCCTTTTTTATATTGGGGTTTTGTATAATTGGTTATATATTGTAGTTGGTTTCTTATGCTCCCTGTGACTTGGTTTGTTTAAATGTTTTCTTGAACTTGAGCTCTTTGGGTGCTATATTTTTTTAAGATTTGTATTTCAGTAGTTCATATGAGCTATATTTGCACACTTTTACCAATATAAAAAAATGTGTTTATTAAGATCAACTTATTGTTATAATAACTTCCACATAATAAGAATGTGTCTATTTATGTTGAAAAGATTTGTCACATACCAAAGAACCACTAGAAATAATATAAAGTTGATCTACTGCATTTCCTTGCTCCATTATGACTTCACCAGGAAGAAAAAACTCCTCATGCAATCTTGTTACCTGAAACACAAATTGAACATTAAAAAAATCAACCATGAAAATTCATTCTTGTTTTTTTCATAATAAGAAATGTGTGTTTGAAAATAGAAAGGAATGTATCAACATTTCATATGAAGAAACCTGCTATTATTAGAGCTAGATCCAAGAGATATTCTATGAGAGTTTGATATCCACTTGTAATGTCCCCTTCTAGTAAGTCAAAATTTCTTAATCTTGCACACAATTTTAACTTGTAAAAGAGAACATTAGTAACCAATAAATCCTTATAATATCAACATATTGCAATTAGGGTTAATAACCATATAATCATAATCAATATCAAATTCATTAGCATATATACCTTTCACATTTCCTCTTAGGGTTAGTAACCTCATCATCATAATCAACATTAAAGTTACTACATATATGCATTTCATATTCTCATTTCTCACATAAGGCTTTGCATGATATACCTCGGAAGAGTCATTATGGATGCCTGATCGTTAATCTACTCTACTCACACACCCCATATGAGCATGATTATGTTAAGGCGCTAGTGTAACCATCCCATACGGAGGCCCAAAGGCTTCACACTACACCCAGTGTTCCTCACCGTTTGGCTCAAGAGGTTTCATGCTACACCCGGCATTCCTCACCTACTTGAGAGTCACCTACCGTTGGGCACATTTATAATAGCTATAAGCTTATACTACCTTAGGCCCAAGAGCTTCACACTACACCCGGTGTTTTTCGCCTCTTGGCTCAAGGGACTTCACACTACACCCGGTGTTCTTCGCCTCTTGGCTCAAGGGACTTCACACTACACCCGGTGTTCTTATCCACTTGAGGGTCACCAGGTTCAATAGTCCGCCCTTCCTTAACTCACCACCATACTCGTAGGATGATAGAGAGATTAAAGATGAGGCTAAATATCCCTCTCCGAGTATATCATGGATTTATGAATCATAACTTATTAACTTATCATTACTATCTCATTGATTGGCAATATTTAATATGCTTCCTCATAGGAGTCATATAACATTTTTATGCCTTAATCATTCTTGGGCCATTAATTCTCATTCTATTATAAGCATTTTTATGTCCATTAGGATTGTAATATTCTTATTCTAATCTTATCATATAGAATCTAGATGACATTTCATTCTAATGCAAATATTCTCATGCTATTTTATTCCAATTATGCTTATGATATTCTTATTCCATGATAGCACTTTCATTCTATTCTATTCACACATTCATTTATAATGACTTACTCATATTATTATAAACTTCCAATTGATTCTATTTATTTGATCTATGATGCATTTTATCCCCTATTAATATGTTACTCTATGACTGTTCTATATTAACAATAGCTCTATGTATTATATATTTTCATGTCATTTATTCTTATAATTCATTGACTGCCTTATTCTATTTATATGCTCCATATCTATTCATTACTCATTAAATTTTTCTATCTTATTTCCTGCATTTAAAATACCAGTCAATAGGATATTAATTTGAGTGAAGATTCGTACCTTGTTGACGGACTGTCTGTTGGATTATAAGCTGCTTTTAAATAATCAGAGTTCTGAATTTCTTTCCTTATTGATTCCTTGATGGATAATGATCGCTTGGTGCAATATAGAATGTTCATAACTGAATCTTCCTCTTATTCGATGTGTTCCCATTGAGTCTTCATGGATTGATTGCTATCTTATACCCTTCAAATATTTGTGAAGAGATGTATCCCTTCCCAATAGATATGACATATGAGCCAAATCACTGTGTTTAGTTTGCAAAGTTATTTTAATAATGATTACCCTTATA
This sequence comes from Cunninghamia lanceolata, assembly GCA_027924645.1. Lineage (NCBI taxonomy): Eukaryota > Viridiplantae > Streptophyta > Pinopsida > Cupressales > Cupressaceae > Cunninghamia > Cunninghamia lanceolata. The sequence goes on from BSBN01000905.1 coordinate 3,366,943, forward strand.
TTTAATTCGCTGCCTACAGTTTACGAACCTTCATTAATATGTGATTGCTGCCAATATGGGATATTCGTGGCTTAAGGAAATTATATATATTCGCTGCCTTTTATAATGTATTGCTGGCTGTGTCTTTTTATATTGTGCATCGCAGCCTTTAGTCTTAGTTGCTTTATTCACTAATTCCTCCCCTTTTGTAATATCTATTTAAATATATTTCATTTAGTATATAAAACATATTTGTATTGTAATATTAAATATTAATATTTCTATTTATAATATATCTTGTCATAAATACATTGTATTAAGATATCTATATTTATATTTGTGTTCATAAAGATAATGATATATCTTGTTTATAAATATATATTATATTTTAATTAAATATTTATATAATAATATTATTTTAATATTATTATATTTTAATAATATTATAAATGTTTTATTTAAATATGACTAAACGCCATGTTTTACAAAAGCGATTTCATCGTCTTTATTATGATGGTTTTAATTTAAACAATGCCTGAATATTGGAACATGACAAATCTCCTTAAGATCGTGTGGAGGTCTCTGTATGATGCGTTTGCAGTTTTTATCTATTTTTTCACCATAGTTTATGTCTGGTCTGAAGAACATTGAATCTATCAATAGTTAATGTGTATTGAAGTATCTAAGTTTGGAATATTAGTCATAAGTCTATATATGTGTATGTTCTGGAAAAATAATACATGCTATCTTAGTTCAGATTACTAGTTGGGATCCTCAGCGGCTCTAAATTAGTCAGTGATTTGAATACAATGGTAACCCTTCTCTTGTTCCAAACAGATCTCTTTGTATGAATTTGATATTAAAGCGTAGGTGTGGGAGAGCGTGTCATCACCTAACAACCCCACTAGCTGCAATAAATACATCATTTTTCAACCACTCATTTTGCATTAATGGCGACCTGGTACGATTCTACATCCATCTGGAAGTCGTAGGAGACAATCAATTTACATTTTTACGCCCTTTTTGGCGAATATCAGAAATCCAAGGGGGTTTGGAAGCGGGAGTTTTGGGAGATTTTGGAAATTGCGGGTTGGAAGGGGTGTTCAGGAAATTGCGGAACTTTTGTGGTGTGTGCAAAGCGGAAGTTCAAGTATGAAGTGGAAATGTCTTGTTCAAGGCCTGAGCTGCGCCAAAGAGGACCTAAGGAAAGGGGATGGAGATCTGAAGGGAAATGGAAAAGCGGAAGTTCCAAGGGGAAGAGGAAAAGCAAGACTTCCAGGGGTATGTGGAAATTTCCATAACCATGTGAAAGTTCCACAATTCCAAGAGGGGGTGAAATTTTTGCAACTTCCTAAAGGGTCCAAATTTCCAGAGACAGGACAACTTAGAAAAACTTAGGATTTTTTCAGGATTTTAACAAAGTTCAAGTATGTATATACATGAAATAAACATTTAAGTATAAGTTTACATTTACATATGGCTATTCTCCTTTCTTATACTTTAAGTTATATTTCATGTATATACTAGCAGTATGTTTGAGAGTGGTTTTGGATCCATAGGAGTTAAATTGCAGTTTCCAGAATTTGAAGGATCTCAAAAATTCCAGACTCAGCCAAATTTTTAGGGATTTCAGGGGTGACAACACCAGCGACACAAAACAAGACGAATACATAGGGACCTCCCTTAGCAAAATTTTGATGAAGTTGGCATGATTTTGCAATTATGAGTTTTGAAAAATAGGAATCCCAACAATTGGTTTTGGACTTTCCTCAAGTTTGTGGGTTACTACCATGACCCGAAGTAGATTCACAAGGTCAACTAATGAGATCAAGGGCCAAAAGAAATAGCTTCACCCACAACCTTAGATTGGATTGGGTGGATCAGATACTACCCTAGCTTCCTCACTCTCTGGAGTGCTATCATAATATATATGTGTGTGTGTGTATAAAGTGGAGAACCAAGAGATGTTTAGTAATGGTGATTGGTTTTGGACTTTCCTAAGGTTCATGGGTTACTGACATGTTTTGAAATACATTCACAAGAAGGTCAACTATTTAGATTGAGGGAAGAAAGAAATGGTTTCACCCACAACCTTCAGTTGGATTAGACAGATTGAACACTTTGCTAGCTTCCTCCCTCTATGGAGCGCAATCATCATCATGTATGTCAACTTATATTCAAGGGCAAGTGGGAATACTTCTTTCAATCAAGTTATACATACATACATATATATCATAGCATTGAGACTCGGCGAGTACTTGTGGATCCGAGTCCAAGTAAGGCTTAGCAAGTTTGCAGCCTCGATTCGCAGACTCAGTCGAGTCTGACAACAGACTCACAAGTTCCAATAGACTTGCAAGAGTCAACTGTTAGACTTAATGAAGTCAGTGAAAAAACTAGAAAATTAACTTGAAATTTTCAAAACAAAAGAAAAAACCATTAAAAACATTTCTTTGTTTACTATATATTTTTTAATTGCTAAGTTTACGCCAAGTTTTGGTGCTAATCCGAGTCTGAGGCAAAAAATGGCTTGCCAAGTCTAAGCCAAGTATGATTCTCAAGACTATATATATATGATAGATAAATGTGGACTAGGGGTCCACTCGCATAAATATATTTGATTCAAAAACCTAGGCATCGACCTTGTTAACAAGGGTGCTAAAAAGAAAAGAAAAAAATTGCTGATGAGCTACATTGCTGTCCAATTAAGACTTTCCATTTACCCCATTCTTGGATGATCACAAAGACATTTGGTGCTTTTTGTTTCTCACGATAGATCGTTTTTCTTTTTTACCTTGGTCCATTCCTGATTGATTGATGGGATCATATGCAGTTTAGGCTCAAATATCACCAAATGCTCCTTTTCTTTCTATGGGCTCCTCTCTTTGCCCCTTGTCGACAACTTCTTTATCTTTGCATTTTTTATATTCATTGAGTATTGTTCTAATTTTGGGGTAAGTGGAGCATCTTCAGGGGGCATGTGAATTTGTGGAGTCAAGTGGAACCTCTTTTAAAAGTGTTTGTGCCTGTGGTCCTACTCAAGCTCATCCCTAGGAACAATGGTAAAATGATTAGCCTCTGTTGGTACCCAGTTTTTCAAGCCTCATAATTGAAAATCTTGTCAAATTCCTCAAAATTGGTCCTTGTGCCTTTACCCTGATGCATGTTGCTGAACCCTTGAATTTGGCTAAGTCTAAAACCCTGAAACCCTGAAATTTGGCTAAGTCTAAAATCTGAGTGATCCCCAAAATTCTAGATTCTACATTTTAACTCTTATGGATTCAAAACCACTCTCAAACACCCTGACAGTATATACATAAAATATAAATAAAGTTACCACTTATATTTTATATTTTATGTATATACTGTCTGAGACCTCTTCCTTTTTTGGGCCTTTGGGTTCCTGCGGGTTCTCGGGACCCACCAGAACCTTGGAACTTTTCCCAAGGTCCAATTTCCCTCCACTTCCCCTCTCCCCACTCTCTTTCCCCTTCCGAAGTTCCAGGCCCAAACTTTTTCTCGACCCGGCCCCTCCTTTTCCCTTCGAAATTTCGGGTCCCGCCAAAACCTTTGGACCCACTTCCAAAGTTCCTCATCTCCCCGAACTCTCCATCCCCACCAACAAAAGATCTTCGAAGTTCGAAATCCTTCTGAACCCCTTGAATTTTCAAGTCAAATTTGAAGGGGCAAAAAAATGAATTTTCAAATAATTGTTTCAAAAAATGGCTAAGTATTTTATGAAGTTTCGGGTCAAATTTTCATTTGGGACCTTGGTCACTTTTGGTTCCGATGGGACCTGAGGTCCCACTGGCACTGTGGCACCAGTTCCTGGGTGCCAAGTTCTCTTGCTGACGACACCTGCCAGAGGCCCAGAAACACGTGAAAACGCGCCAGCTACTCTCTAGTTCACCATTAATGTGAAGTGGGTGGTTGAAATTGAAGTTTTTATTGCAGTAGGTGGAGTTGTTGGGGTTTTCCCTCCCATTTTTCCATCAAGTCCGAGTTGCAGGTGTTATAAATAAAGGATTGAAAATTATTTTGAGAGGTTGGTCACTTTGCCATTTTTCAGACAACTGGTGCAGTGTGATCTAAGGGTTTCTATCATTGTGAAAGTTTCAAATCTTTAAGGGCAACTTTTTGCAAACCATATGGGTGAATCAATGCAAAATTTGTGAATAGAATCATTTGTCTCCATTGTTGCAGATGTTCATTTAGGGAATGTCTGATTTGTTACAGGATTCCTCTTGCCACGATTTGTGGTTTGATTGTAATCTTCATTTTAAAGATTTGACAGATCCATAATATATTACATGTTGTAATAGTCATTTTAAGATTCCATATGAATGAATGTTGTGTGAGAAGGGATCAATAAGCATGTCTAGTTCTATTTTCAAGTTTCATGCATCTGGGTGTTCCAGTTAGGCAACTCACTATCATTTCATTGTTGTTCTCCCTTTTTGATAATCTGTAAACTCTATAACCCATTGAAGTCACCAGTTTGAATGGTGTTTTGATCACCAAAACATTTTATAAATCAAACAAATCAACCTAGTGTGAGGTAGAAGTAATCAGATCTGTATGTCTTGTGTGATTTGCATTATAACAAGGGAATCTAAACTATGAACTATATTTCAAACCATCTCTAAAACTAATCACCTATGCATATTAGCAACTTGTAGTCATGTAAGAATGTTTCCATCAGCTTAGAATGAGGTTCAAAAGTGCAGGAAGTATGTTTTAATTCAGTGACAGTTTTTGGGATTAAAACAATTGTCTGGCTATTGTTGCAAAGTTACAAATCTGAAGATATATTGTGTAGTTTTCAATCCCTATTAAGGGATACCTCCAAGATTACCCTCCTAAGCTTAGTTGAGCTTGAAGTCCAGAGGCGTCTACCCACTCCTATAAGTTGGCCAAAATCGCCGCCCTTAACCTATTGATAAACATCTTTCAATCAACCTTGATGACACCCCTGGCCTAGGTGATTGTGAAATGTTTTAGGGTTTCGGGTTGTCATTTTTGAAACCAACATTTTGGTGTTGTTGCCGAGGACAAATTACTTCTGGTTGAATTGTCGTTGTCCTTTGACATAGTGAAATTTCTAGTATTTCTTCCCAGCAAGTGGCAACTCTATTTAGTCAAAGCTAGAAATCATTTTCAGACTAGAACGAAATTAAGATGGATCGTAGGAGAAGACCCGAAGATCTGCCAACACCTGAGAGTTCTTCTGACCGTTCAAGAAGCCTAAGGAATAGGTGGAGAACAAAAAATCCTAATGCCCAAGTTCAGGCAAGTACTTTTGGTAAAGATGATGCATTTGATGATTGCAGAAGTCAATATCAATATACTTCTAAGGACTTTGCCTGATAATATACTCAGAACAAATAGGAGAATGAACAGAGATGAGTATGAGGTCCAAAGAAATCAAAATATTATTGGTTGGGGAAGAAGAGATAGGTCTCATTATGTAGACATGAGAAATTTGGAATGCCTAATGAGAATGACGAGGCCCGCCAAAATAATCAGCATCATATTTTGCCCACAAGGTCACTTAGAGGCCGACATAATAACAACATTCTCAATGAGGAAGATCAGCAGGGGCAACCTGACGTTGAGGAAAGAGAAAGGACCCTCTATGATGAGCTTGACCTACTTGATCATATCAGGTATAGACAAAGAGAGGTACAAGCCCTACTTGACCAACATCAAGCTCAGCTTGCTCAGAATGCACATAATCATCATCAACAACAGATCCCCAATCCTAGGTAGGAAGAAATCAAAGACAACATCTACAACAACATCAACAAATGGGACAGCAAGGTATAAATCATGCCCATGTTCAAAATGTTCACAATCAGCCACCACAAAATCAAGTGAATCAGCAATATGGTAATGTTAAGAACCCTAGGCCTACACAACGAAGACAAGCACAAAGAGTTCCTCCACTAAGGCAGCCACTAGGAGCTGAAAGGTATAAACAACTTGATTTCTTTGGCATCCCTGACTTTCCTAGTCTAATTCCAAATGAGATTAGAGGAAAGATTCCAAGGTTCCAAGACAACAATGTTGTCACAGGTGAAGAGCATCTTAGACATTTTATTAATGTCACTGATGAGAATGAAATTGAGGATGAAGACGTTATGATGAAATTATTTGTACATTCACTTGAGGAAAGTGCAAAAGAATGGTACAAGGCTCTCTCGGATAACAGTATTGACTCTTGGGAGGAATTCATGAGGGTATTGCGATTGCAATACGGGGATAGGATTGACCCAAAGTTTGCCATCTATGAACTCACAACTATCAAAAAGGCAATAAATGAGATAGTAGCTGATTTTAACAGCCGCTTCATCATGACTATGAGAAAGGTACCTCCTCATCTGAGACCTAATCAGTCAATGTGTTTGGTATTATATTGTGGTGCATTTGATTCAAAAATTGGTTATTGTTTCAGGGACAAGAGTCCACAAACGTTAAGGGAAGCATATGCTACTGCCATTAACATTGAGAGTAATATGAGGGCTTCAGGTAAGCACAATAGAAGACCAGATGTAAAACTGTCCCAGCCAAATAGAGCAGTTTTTAACTAGCCCCTCACAACTGAAGACAAATTGGATAAACTCATGGGAGTCATGAAAGATATGTCTTATAAGATAGCACGAAATGAGAAAGGGTTGCCACCTCAAGGCGCAACAACACACTTTAATGAAGGCCAGAGACTACATAATATGCCATACAATACTGATTGGTCTAAGAGACCACAGCAAAATGATAGACAGTCAACCCCCAGGCATGTCAATTTCAAACAACCTGAAAGAGATACACTTGATCCATTGAGAAAGGATCAAATCAATTTCCAAGAGGTTTCTTTATGGTGCCAGGTATGTTCCCTTCCCCATGATCTAGCCAATTGTGCAATGGCTCATTCAATGAGCAGAGAGGAGTTTCCAAACGAAAAGGGTGCAACTGAATACTATGAAGAGGATGAGATAAATCAGTTTGACACCAATGACTATGAGCAGTTTGATAAGAATGATGAGTATGACAACCCTGAAGAGATTGATTATATTTTCTAAACTAATTATAGTGATGGTCCGAAGAGATATCAACTATCAGCTCATGATTTTAAACATTTGAGGGACCTCATGCACAAGAAGTAAAAGCAATCCAAACCATCAAAAGAAGATATGAGGGCCTTGACTGATGCAACTGTCATGCAGGTCCAAGGAGGTTATCAACTGAGGAATAGGCAAATGCCTATGCAAAACTCTCCTACTGCTGAATCAAGAAAAAGAGGATTGGATGGTGAGAAAGAAAAACATAAGACAAGTTTGGAGATGAAAGACAACAATACTCCCAAGAAGAATATCCCAGAAAGGAAGAAAATTCCAGCACAACCATCAACAACAACAAAGTACATGCAAAAAGCTCCAGCACACGTGGTACATCCAGTGGTTGTACCTATTATTGATATTCACAAGCCGAAAAGTGATGCCAAAGAGAGTCAGCCTCAAGCATCAAGTGAACCACAGAAGAGCAAAGATAAGAGGAAGGAGGTAAAAGGTATGGATATTTCTTCCAGTCAGCTGATATCTTACATTCCTAATGCAAATGATGTTACAGTCTCATGTGACACCCCTCTACCTCCGTATCATCCCTTTGACATGGCCCAGATGTTAAGTCAAATCAGAATTTCACTACCATTAGGGGAGGCTCTTAGGATTCCTGAGCCTAGGGATAGGGTTGTCTCATTTATCACAAACACTAGTACACCTATACAGCCCATTATTGTTCCTAAGGATGATGAAACAGTTGAAGTTTATTTGGGGTCATCTATGGTGAATAGCCGGATGGGTGTAGATCCTTTCTACACCACATTGATCATAAATGGATGGCTGCTACATAATTGTATGCTCGATTCTGCAGCCTCTAGCAATGTCATGCCACTTGAAATCATGAATGATTTGGGGTTGAAGGTGTCCAAATCTTTTGATAAATGCTTTGCTACGGACTCAAGAGAAGTAAATGTGATTGGTCTTGTCAAAGATGTTAATGTTCAGCCGGTTGCATATCTAGACAAGTCTTTTTTGATGCATATAATTATTGTGGATTGCCTTGCTAAATGGGGTATGTTGGTATCCAAAAAATGGGCAGCTCCTATGGGTGGGAGTATACAGATGGATCTATCATATGCCACATTTCCAGTCCATGGTGTGAAGTGAAGCTTTACAGGGAGAAGAAGGTAGAAGACCAAAACATAGAGGACCATTACAAAACCCATAAAGAAGTTAACTTCTTTGAATCGTTTTATGGGGTTTTGTGATGAAAATGAACCTAAGCTATGTGTTGATCTGCCTCGGATTGTTGCTCCTATGCATGATGAAAATGTTTTGTGGACATTGTATTTTGATGGTGCATGTTCTACAGATGGCTCAGGTGCGGGCATAGTTTTGACTTCACCGGATAAGGAATAGTTTGGACTTTCTTTAAAGCTTGATTTCCAATGCACTAACAACATAGCTGAGTATGAGGCATTGTTGCTAGGTTTAAATGTTGCTCATAAGCATGGAGTCAAGTGTTTGAAGACCTATGGTGATTCAAAATTAGTTGTGCAGCAGATCAGAGGCATTTTTGTAGCCAAGGACAACAGATTAAGAGCATACAGGAATGCGGTGTGGGACACTATAGAACTGCTTGATGTTGTTGGCATTGAATGGGTGGAAAGAGCTGAGAATGACAAGGCAGATGCCTTGGTTGTAGCTGCTTCAAAATCTGACCCTCAGTCAAAATTTTCTTATGGTCATTATGTTGTTGAAGTGCTTACAAGGCCAAAAATCCCAGACAACATATACAGTTGGCAAGTTTTCAATGAGAACAATCAGATTTATAGTTTCCTCAATTGCCTAGATGAGTTTGACAATCAGTTAATCAATTGGCAGCTTATCATAGAAGTAGAAGATGGCAAGGAAACATTGTTTGGGAATGAAGTGGTACAACTGAAGACAAATACCATCCCCAAGGGTTTGGTGGCACTTGAAAGGATGTTTGATAATGCTGACCATTGGAAGAATAAAGGTAAACCAATTGAAGAGAACAGTGTTGAAGGTGTTAACCTTGGCACTGAGGATGCACCTAGGATGGTTTATATTGGTAAGTGGCTCAAATCCCATGAAAAGCAAATGTTGATTGCTTTGCTAAGAAAATTTTTAAAATGTTTTGCATGGTCCTATGACAAGCTAAAAGCCTACAAGGAAGATTTATTTCAGCATACCATTCCCCTACAGCCTGATGCAAAACCATTCAAACAAAAGCAAAGACCGATCAAGTCCACCATAGCTCTGAAAATACAACAAGAGTTGGCAAAGTTGCAAGATGGAGGGATTATAAAGCCAATCAAACATTCTGAGTGGGTATCTAATCTTGTCCCAGTGAGGAAGAAGAATGGGGAGATTAGATTGTGTGTAGACTTCAGAAATTTGAACACCAAATCCCTTAAGGACAACTATCCTCTTCCAAGTATGGATCATCTTTTGCATAGGGTTATTGGCTCAGAGTTGATATCTATGATGGATGGATTCTCAGGCCACAACCAACTGCTGGTCAAGGAGTCAAAACAGTACAAGACAACATTCACTACTCCTTGGGGAACCTATGTTTATTTGAGGATGTCGTTCGGGTTGAAAAATGCAGTATCAACGTTTCAGAGAGCAATGGATGTTGCCTTTGCAGGCCTCATTGATGAAATCATGGTAGTATATGCCATGTCCCCATTTCCAGAGTGATCACATGTGGAGTTGATGATTAGCCTATTCACCATTCCCGTAGGCTAATGCATATGGTAAGGGAATGATTTTTATTTTGGCTAAGTATTATTTGGAGATATTATTCATTTAGCCAAAATGTAGTGGATGAAGTCAAATGGAAAATGCAATATTTAAATTGTATTTTCATTATTTCATTGGTTGATTCAAATTGATGCCAAGTGGACAAAAGGGAAAATGCCAATCTTTAATTGCATTTTCAAATATATTTCATCTAGAGCTTTCCAACGCCACTTGGAGTTTGATGCCACCTCTCAAGGAGAATAAAATAATAATAAAATGTTATGTATTGGATCATGTGCCAACACCCAAAGGAAAAAGGGATTTCAAATTGTTTTCATTGGATCAAGCGCCCAACACTCAAGGAGGAGATTTCAAATAACAATAAAATATTGCATTTGCATTGGATCATGAGCCCAACATCAAGGTGGAAAAGGAATAAAATATTGCATTACAATACCCAAGGAGCTGCCGCCCAAGAAGGAAAAGCATTTAAAATCAATAAAATATTATTTTCTCTATGGGTTGCCATACAAGGAGAAGAGGAAACAATATTTTAAATAATATTTTATATTATTTATTGACCCACAAGGATCGCCACTCAAGGAGAGGTATTTTTAAATAAAATAATGAGTTTTTTAAATGAAGCGATCCAAGGTGGCAAGGCAAAGCAATAAAATATTATTATTTTATTGGTTTTGTAAATATTGGTGGTTGTACAAATGCATTTCATTTAAAATTGTCATTGGGCAATTGCAATTTCATTGGTGGACTTCAAAATTTGGCAAAATGGAGCTAATTGGGATGCCTAGGCCAAGAGGAGGATAAATAGAGCCATTTGCCATCAATTTGCAATTATTAATCACTTGGTAAGTTTTTCATATTCATGTGTTTGGCTGGAAATTGCATTTTTCAGTATTTTTCAAGGAGATGATCCCTTGATTTTGATATGGAGATGATCCCATATCACTTTGTGAGATGATATCATAAAGATTTCATTATGGTTATCAATTTGCAGGTTTTCATGAAGGCATTGAAGGAATTTTGGTTTGCATTTGGAGACATTTTCACTTATCATTGATATTTCATGCATTTGGAGTCAATCGCTTGGCATAGAGAGGGTTCAATTGACAATTTGGAGCGATTTGCATTTTCTGATTTTTGCAACAGGGTACAACAGTGAGTAATTTGCAGATTTGATTGTGTTTGAGCATCATTTGAAGACTTTGACATCACTAGGTTCATCAATACTTCCATCGCTTCACTCCTAGTGCCCATCGCTAGGGTTTTGTGGTACTGTTTGGCAAGGTTTTGGTGTCATTTGCAAATCTGGGCAATTGTAATCAGGTGCAGCAGTCATATCAGTTGGAACAGCAGTCATTAGTGAAGGTACAACAGGGTTTGAAGATCATCTACAAGTTCTACATTGGATTAGACATCATTGTACATCATTGGGCTAAGATCTCATGCTCATATTTGTTCCCAAATCACATTGTATGATGACTGATCTAAAAATCAGTCAATACTGATACAACAGTCCAGCACTTTGCCATTTGTAATTTGCTCATTGAAATCAATAATAAGCATTGGAGGTTCCGGGTATTCACTTTCTCGTGTTTCCTTGATATGTTATGTGTTTATAATTGATCATTTGATGTGTTTGTTTTGAAAAGATATTAAAAAAAAATTCAGATAGAAGTAGTAAGGTATTTTACAGTTCAAAAGTGCAGCAAGTATGTTTTAATTCAATGACAGTTTTTGGGATTAAAACAACTGTCTGGGTATTGCTACAAAGTTACAAATCTGAAGATATATATTGTGTAGTTTTCAATCCCTGTTAAGGGATACCTCCAGGATTACCCTCCTAAGCTTAACTAAGCTTGAAGTGCAGAGGAGTCTACCCACTCCTGTAAGTTAGCCAAATCACCCTTAACCTATTGATAAACCTCTTTCAATCACCTTGATGACACCCCTGGCCTAGGTGATTGTGAAATGTTTTAGGGTTTCGAGTTGTAGTCATTTTGGGAACCAACAGGCTCAACACAGACCACCAAGTGGATTTTGTATGAGGCAAGGAACTTCACTGGTCAAATCATTTGGGGTAGTGGGAAGAGTGATGCTCCATTGAAAAACATTTTCTACACCAAAAACCAATATTTTCGTAAACTACTTGTTGCCTCCATCGTCTATTGCCAACCTTCAAAGAAATCTCAATCAGAAGTCCCTTGGTCATATCCATTTCAACACAAATGCAGGCATACATGTTGCAATGGTAATGGGCTATTTCTTCCGAAATACAATGGTATTTTTCGATCCCTTAACCAATAGCCCAAAGAGCCTCCAGTTCCCAAAACTGAAAAGGCAAATAGAGCAGTCAAATCCACAAAAATGCAATGGAGAAGAATCAAATTTGGGATCGAAGGTGGGGACCCAATGTTTGATGCATAGGTAATCTCCTTGGGAATGCCATGGATCAGCCCTAATCACTACTTCTTTGTCCTTGAGGGATTTAAACTCTAACATGAAAAACTCCCTAGTGTAAGGATAGATGTTGATCTCATCCTACGGACCCCCTTTCCATAAAACCAAGATCCAAGTGTGTAGATCACTTAATTTGGGCCACATTCTTGTAAATTTGTAGGCCAACGCGTGTTCCTGAAGGAAATTCTCGTAGTTATAAATTTCTTTATCCACGCATATTTTCGAAATATGATCCATTGGGAGAAATGGAAGAGCAATTGATAGACCTAAGAGAGAAGCGGGAGATGGGCGTGCATAACCGCCAAATTCCTTTAAGTCCTTAGTCATATGATCAAAGGGAGACACCTTTAGGGATTCATGTAATCCAAATCCTTTCGTGTACTTGTTTGTTAGTGAAGTCTTGAGGTTAGATGACTTAAATGCATTGTGAGTTGTGTTCGATTTCTACTTACCTCCCGCAATCATGCTAAGCTACTTGCTAAACCCAGGCACTTCCTCATAATAGTGTCAAGTGTGCAAATTATGGAAAGGTCCTACGTTCTTTGTAATGTCCCTTGCAGGACCGTTAGCTCAAGTCCTCTAAAAATTTTTGCGATCACTCAAATCCAAGCTCTTTCTGATCACCAAGTTCCCCGTGTGGGCAAGGTGAGAGCATACAGAGACTAAAATGAGGCAATGGAAATAACAGATAATGGTAGCAAGCCCACCAATTTACATTAAAGTAGTCATAGAATCGATCGATGCCAAAATGGTGGATAGTGATATACAATTTCTGAATCAAGCCAAACTAGCTGATTACAAGTTAAAATTGTGTCAATATCAAAATGGGAAACTATATCACCCAATTCAGATACACACCAAATGGCAAAGAGTACAAAAAATAAGATAAGATCCAATGGATGAACTAACCGGGATCTTTACAATATCAATGTAATCACAAACTAGCGGTGAACTATCTAGTTGTTTACAAAACCGTTATAAGACTAAGGTAGCAACATTAACCTCTTTCATATAATTCAACTAAGACTTAATGCTTCAGCCAAGATTAATTCTAAATGACAATAGAATGCAGAAGTGACAATACTCAATATAAATATTCAGCTGAAGAGACTAACCAGCAACATCCAACTGATATGACTAATATATGTTGTAGAATCTCTACACATTAACCCACTGTTGAAAATCTCTATCTGCTGCTTAGAAATACCGATATTAATGCATCACAACACACAAAATCTGCCCAAGAATGATTATCATTCAACAAAAACAATATGTAAACTTATGTAGGCATTGGAAGCCACATGGTCATAAGTGAAAGGCTGATATAGAGCAATTTTATCCACTTCAAATGACAACCCAGATCAGAATTGAAACCTTATGCAGACCTCAAATTCACTGATTTGTATCAAAATGTAACTAAATCACACTCAGAAAATACTCACAAAGAAACATAGCAACCTTGAATAATCTGCATCAGGTTTGAGGTGGTAGGAACAACATTAACATTTGCTGCACTATATATACTATGACCTGGCAGCACACAATATCAGCAAATTCCCTCTTACTACCATCCGGATGGACAAAATACTAAAGGTGCTGGGAGTTATTATTAAAAAGCTATGGAAAGTACAAAGATTGTATTGGCAAACAAGGGTGTCAGACTTGTCAATCCTTGTCCCCACATGGTACGTCAATAAGACTCTTCATATATGTTGTGACTTGTATTGCATATGAATCCTTGTAATGTACAAATCCTTGTAATGTATGGCACCCCTCAAGATAATACGGCAAGCAACTTTAGCACATTGAGGTGCTGCAAACAAATAAAGAGATATTGCAGCAGTGTAATGTCCCCATTTTCGGAGTGGCTAATTTTGGATAAGGTCGGACCAAGTGAGTAAAACATTTCCAAAAGTTGGCCAAGTTGCAAATGGAGGTCGGCCCTCCTTGAAGAATGAAATAATTTCAAAATACAAATAAACTAGCGCCTAATATTGAGGCAAGTCGGCCCACTTGGGAAAAACGAATGCAAGTTGGGTATAGGTCGGCCCTATACTCCTAGTCGGCCTATTTGATAAAATAATAAAAGGAAATTCAAATTTATTCTTGGCGCCAATCCTTGAAGGTGGTCGGCCAATATAGCAAGGCTTCTAGGTCGGCCCAAGTCGGCCCTAAAGGAGTTTAAATCAGATTCAAGCACCAATTCTCCTTGGAAGGTCGGCCTAGCTAGGTTCCAATTAATAAAACAATAATATTTCTTATCAAGGTCGGCCAGCTTGGTAAAAAGGTGAAAACAAGTATAAATAGGAGGTTTTGGAGATCATTTCAAGCATCTTTTAGCTTCTTAACCTTTTCAATTGGTCTGCAATTTTATTGCAATTTATTCCAAGGATGAAACCCTTGTGAATTAGGTAAGTTGGACGAAAACCTAGCTCATCTTGAGGAGACTTCATGATGGAAGTCTAGTTGCACTTCATTGTGATTTTAGAAGCAGAATTGGATTATCTTTTGGAGCAGAAATTTGTATGTAATTCAAGGCAGATATGATATCATTTGGTTCAGTCTCCTTGCATGTTGGAGCACCATGTTGAAGGATCATATTCAGCTTTTCAAAGCAGATTAAGAATGCCATTGTTGAGCTAATATTTCAGTTCTAGCGATCAGATTTGAAGCATCATCCTTGTGAGGGTCTGTGGTAGTTTTCAGATCAGACTTCACCCTCTTAACAGAAGTGACCCTATTGCAGTTTTGGCGTGGTTATTGCATCATTAGGCACTGATCCTTAGGAGAAAGCATATACATTTGAAGTGCTGGACTGTTGGAGGAGTTCGCGATCCTTGGGACTGCATTCTAATCATTGTTGTTCGTTTGACATCATACAAGGATCCAATCTGCAGGCTTACTGAGCAGCCAGCATTGTTGTGATTTAATACTTCAGATTTGCCATCAATAAAGCTAGCGATCTGCATCTAGGAGGCAGCAATCAGCCTTAGAAGAAGAGACAGCATGCATTCACATCACTACTCATCCTTTGAAGACTTCTCTGCCAACCTTTCAATGGTATCATTGAAGACCGAATGGTGTGAAGAGATTCGTCCATTCTTGTTGGCATCAAATTGGTATGTAACTCAGATCTGATTTGTAACAGCCATAACTTGCAGTTTGATAGCCATGAGTGGCTTATGAAACTTGATGTAATTCCACTCTAAATCATCATAAATTGGAGCAACAGACTTGCTTTCATATTTTGCATGCTTACATGTGTATTTCATGGTGTAATTCAATTGGATAAGATTGTCGATCCATACTTTCTTTGCCATCAATTTTCTATGTATTAGACTATGTTTCATGCTTGGTGAAGACAAATTAATAAGGTGCAGAAAATAAAATCAGAATTCAGTCCTAGGGTTTCATGTTAGAAATTGCAAATTCAGAAATTTTGATTCAAACCCTAGAATGGGACATTACAAGCAGAAATCTCCTAACAACTTGATGACTCAGCTTCTTTTCTAAACTCATACGGTGCTCCAATTTCTATTAAATATGTTGTAATGGAAAAACAAGGTGAAGTGGCAATCTTTAGAAGCTTCAAAGGGCAACGATTCTAAGTGAAATAAGTCCAGCAACAAGTAACCCAAAGATAATCTGCAACGTGGGTAAGAAATGGATAGCCAATATTATGTGAAATAATCTCCCTTATATTGTACAGACAGCGAAAAAAAATACCCAGATTGCAGCGATTTGATTTGCAAATGCAAATAATAGATATTCACTCCAAATGCAAACTTCAAACCTAGAAACTTACACAATACTTCTGTAAGAACCCCGACTTGTCTACACAAATTTTTTTTGGATTCTTTCTTTCGCTGTACTAAATTTCTGAGTTTACTTTTATGCAATTCTTTTAATATTTTCAAAACATATGATCAACTTGCAACATAGGAACAAGAAATATCATTATTAGATTGCTAAACAAAGCATATAAACCAAGAAAGAACATACCCGAAATCAAACTTCACTTCTTTATTCAATTCAATGGACTGATTACAAATGTCAATTGGCTGTCCTTTATATCAGACCTGACTGATTTAGAAATCAGACTTCATACAAATGCAATATGTGATCAAATGTAGCCCAAAACCCTAGCCAAATGATAGATAATGATTGTCCAATGAACAATAACCAAGCTGGGACTGAATATATGCATGTAATTGATCCTGTATCACTGATTTACCTGTTGTACCTGCCGATATCACTGCTGTGACTGATGTAAACAATCCAGATTTGAAAATGAATGATGAAAAGTGCCGAATTTCACCAAATAATGAAATTGCCTATGCCAAGAATTAGTGTGATTTGGCCCAGCAATGAATACTTTGTCTCAAACCTTGAAAATATGCCAATATATGATACCAAACAGCCCTGATATGATTTTTCCAGTATGCTGATACAAAAATCAGAATAGCATATGATGGCAAAAACACTCTAAAAATCCTCCTTATGCAAATCGGTCACCTTAGAAGTCATCAACAATAAAAAATGCATCAATTCCATAGCCAAATCTCCAAATCAAACTCCATAACTAGCTGTAGATGAAGATTCCTGTAATGTCCCCTTTTTAGCGTGATCCTGTTTTATGATGGTTTAGGCTATCACTGGCCCTCGTAGGCTAACTCAGATGGTTAGAGGGTCTTCTATGACAGAAACCTAGTCAGTGGATGGTTTATTTCTTCTCCAGAGTTCAGTAAGTTTCAGGGTTGGCCTTTGCAAGGGTTTCAGGACTCTTTCCCTCATACTTACTATTTATAGTAATTCCTTCAGTTAGGGTTACTATTTATAGCAAGGCACCTGAATGGGATATTTCAGCAGTGTCGATTCCGGTATTTAGTTGGCTTAGAGAAATAAGGTGTTTGGCCTAAGTTATGATGTTTAATTATTATTAAAGGTCACTTTAATAATAATTAATATTTTAATATTATATTTTAACGTTATATTTGCACTTTATGACTTGAGGGGGTCATGTGGCATAAAAAGGGGACCATTTCAATTTATTATTTATAAGGTCATATTTTAATATTATTAAAAGTGCAAATAAAATATTATTTTAATAAAAAGGAAGCTTCTAGATGGGCCGACTTCATGAGGAGAAAAAAAGTATATTAAGAGGGTCACCCAAGCTTCATATCATCCAGGAATTGATATTTGCTTTGATGTTGTTGTTTGGTGAGGAAGCCAGCTAGGGTTTCTGCCATTTCCAGCCATTGGGAACGAAAACTCTCATTGGTTATGCAATTTTGAGGCTATGAAACTATCAGCTGAGATTATTGCTAAAGTGTGGGCTTCATCCAGGAGTCCAATCTGTGCTTAAATTGGAGAATACATTAAGTATCACAAGGGTTCCAAAGGTTAATCATTTGAATTTTGCAGAACTAAAATTGTTGATGACATGAACAGTGCCGTGAACAGTGACATGAACAGTGGCGTGAATAGTGTCGTGCTACAATACCCACTATAGTAAATGCTACAGTGCACGTGAACAGTGATTGCTACAGTAAACGCTACAATAATTGAAGCAATGTGAAAGGAATAAGAAGATTATTGAATGATAAATTGCATTCATAGTGGAGGGCAATCTTGGCAA
Source organism: Cunninghamia lanceolata (assembly GCA_027924645.1). NCBI lineage: Eukaryota > Viridiplantae > Streptophyta > Pinopsida > Cupressales > Cupressaceae > Cunninghamia > Cunninghamia lanceolata. The sequence goes on from BSBN01000905.1 coordinate 3,384,865, forward strand.
TGAAGGGGATCAAAGGAAGGTGCTGTTGTTGTCAATTATCAGTCATTTGCTGCAGACTAGTACCCCATGATTTTGTTTGTGGAGGCTTAGCATTGCACTAATTTTAACTTGGGCTTGGAAGGAGTCCATTTTCAATGGGTATTGCTTGATTCTTCATCAGCACTTTGGGCGCCACTATCACCAGGTTCTTTTTGTAATTATTAGTAGTTTGCATTGTTATCCCAAGCATATTGTTGTAGGTGATCATTGATATCAAACTTTGGCACTATATTGAATAACCTTTGTAAACCAAGAGACTTGGTATTTCTTAATATCATTGTGTTCGAGGTTGCATCTAATAAAAGAGTTATCAATTGCATGCCATTTGTTCGATGTAATGTCCTTCATTATAGAATTCCTTATCAGCATGTTAGGTTGCATGCCAATTGTTTGCCATAATGTCAGTTGGCTGTAAGTATACATTTGCATAGAGATTTATATGTAACTTTCATTGGAGATGGAATAGATGCGTGCCAAGTGTTTGCATTAATGTCTTATTGCTGTAGGTGCACATCAGCCATCTTAGGATGCATTGAAAGTGTTTAGCAAAATGTCAATTGGCTGTACAAGTTAATTTCAGTCACTATATGTATGTAAAAAGAAGTCAAAATCAGTTAGTATATCATTCCTATTGAATTAGGAGTATTCCAAGACCCCATTTGCAGCATCAAAACTCATAGCCAAACAAACAGAAATGAATATCAACAAAATCAGACCTTGCATACAAAGTGTTTGACAATATTCCGTGAGCCTCTAATCAGCAGGTTGAGGTCAGTTTGAGCAAGGGATATTACAGTGGTATCAGAGCTTTTGTCCTGCCATCCTGTTGGGTACATTGGACATTGAATCAGCTAGTTAATCATGGTTACTTCAAGTACTCAGAAGCAGTGGGACAAGAATATGGAGAAGCTTAAACAAAGTTTGAATAAGTTGGATGAAAACTAGAAGAGGATGAATGAATTGATTTCATACCCTGCAAACATAGACAAAGCAGCTCGGTTTATGGCATCCATTTTTAAGGGGTCTACATCACAAAACAAAAAGGAGGAACAAGAGGTCTTTACAGGTGAAGTATCTAGAAACCTCTACAATGAATTTTCGGCAGTTAGTGACCATCATACAGCTGATCCTATGGAGAACAGAATGGACAAAGGTGATGAGCAGGAGATGCCTTCTTTTGGGTTACAGGTTTCATCTTCTCTTCAGGAGGATAGCAATGGTATGGATTCTTTTAATGATTCCTTTGGGGCTGATGTTAAATGCACTCACGAAAATCCAAAGGGAAAAGTTACAGGTGAAGTGTGGACCAGTAGTATTGAGATCGGGTCTATTTCAGTTGATCTTCACCCAATTGATGTTACAGAAGGTAGAGAGGAAGAAACAGTGGATCCTACAGGACAGGGTTGCACGAGTCTCCTAGTTGGTGACATGGAGGATATGATTGGGGACTCTTTTGATAGTCCTAAGAGTGATCTTACCTCTCTGCATGAGGTTAGCGATTCATCATCCATTGAATCTATTTTTGGGAGGGATGATGAGGAGTTTGGGTAGGGAACTACTGCTGCTCTAGTTCCAAACCAGCATGAGGACACTTCAGAAGAATATTTTGATGAGAGTCAAGCTCTCCATTGGCAGCCCACAACTTCAACTAATGAATTTTCCTTGGTCCCTAAGTCTAATTTGGAGAACCAACTAAAGGTTGGTGAAGATAAGATTGTTACAGCGCTGTCCCATTTTGATCATTCCCACAAGATGGTGGAAATTCATCTATGGAAGGTCCAACTTGAGGGGAGACATAGAGGTGTTGAAGAGGTTTCTTCAATCTCCGATTTACAAGTGTTTAAGACAGCCATGGAGATTATGAAAAATAACTATTTAACTCTTCTTTCCGATAGAGATCACCTACTTGAATTGGGTGTCATATATTCAGATGCATTGAAGAGGAAAGAGGAAGAGGTTGATCAACTCACCAAGGAGCTAGTGAAGACTAGAAAAACTTTGGAAGACTCTCAAATGGCTCTCCTTATGGCGGAAAACCAAATTGAGGAGTTGAATGTGGAGTTGAGTTTGGCTCATGCTTCACCAAAGAAATCAGAAAATCAGTCTTCTATTGCAGCCTCTTTGGATGGGCAAGAATCTTGTGTTGTGCATGTGATTGAGGGACAAGGAAATGAGGGAAAAGAAGAGCTACATGACGAGGTTCAGGAAGGCAATGATGCATGCTCACATTGTGATGTTGATAGCAGCCATGTGCATGATTTAAAATCAGTTTTAGTAAATGAGCATGTTGCTGATTTGGAATCAGATTTCAATGAGGAGTTACTCCTCATTATTGATCCCAAACTGCATGTTGTAGAGGCAGAAAATCCACACAGTGATGCCACTTGCAACCGTGTAATCCGAGCTTTGGTAGAGAACATGCATGAATTGCAGTAGGCTACACCTCTTGGCTTATTCCTTGGGGATAAGTATTCAGCAGAGGAGGAGGTGGCACGAGTCTTAGGCCGATGTGGTAAGGTAGATAGATGGATCGAGTACCTCATTGGGCTAGCCCAGTCTAAAGGGGCACTAGATGGGCCTAAGTATGGAATCTCGGCATCTAGCTTACACTTGGTTAGATGTGCGCTTGACAGGATAAAATCTGATGCCATGCAGTTGCTTACAGATAGAGGTTGTGCTTTCATGCCTGCAAGGCAGTTGTATGGTGCACTCGTGAGGGAAGAGGCACAGATATCCACTTCCGTTGATGCTGAGAGGGATCAACCCTCCACAGTTGCATTGATTAGTGCAACTGGCTTTATGAGTTGGTGTCAGGAGCACTCTTCTTCCAGCTTTGGCATCTGGAGTATTGTGGGGACACCAACATTTGCAAATGAGTTGGGAGATACTCATCTTTTCTGGCAGTTGCTTGGGTCCATAACCCACAGGTCTCAGTATCAGGGAGCAGCCTCTTGGCAGATTAGTGATCCAGTTGCAGATAGTATGGTGCAACAGGTGCCACCAGTTGTCATTGGTAGTGGATTGCTGATTCTGTTTTGGGATCCTGGTGGTGACGTGTTTGATTCGTCACTCTATTTTGGTCCTGATGAGGTGTTCCACCAATCTTGGTGCGATGTCAATGGTTTATGTAGAATGGTACAGTGGAAGTCAACAGGTGCGCTTTGTGACGGACTTCCAGTTTGGCACTGGGACCCAGGGATTGACATCAAAAGTGATGTTTATTTCAGCTGCAGAATTGCACAATTTGCTGAGTTTTGGCAGGTTCTATGGCTGCAGCTATTTTCAGCGAGATTCTGATGCAGTTCCTTACAGATTCATTTGGGATCCATGCATTAGTTGTGGGATACTCTCCAGTATGTTGAGGAATCCTTTGTGTGCATCGGGGTTCCAATCAGGGTTCACTGTTGAGTTTTGCAACCTGTATATGACAGTGATTACTTGCAGTTGCACTTTTGATCTTTATGTACATGATCTGTTTCAGACGCATAGCTCAGTTGCGCATATGCTAGATAGTGTGTATGACAACTTAGCTTGCGCAGTTATGCGAAGCAAACATTGTCGGTATTCAAAGTTGCTTCCACTTAATGCTTATGCTCCTGTGACACCTAGTGTTGGGGTTGATTTGATTCGACAGGATCTATCAGTTGTACTTGTGATGGTGTTACAGGAGTTGATTGGTGACATGAGGGACATTACACAACACTTTCCTTAGGATCCAGGTGGAGTGGTATTAATTTTGTTGTTGAGATTGCTTGGGGACAAGTAATTTCAGGGAGGGCAGACTGTAATGTCCCCTTTTTAGCATGATCCTATTTTATGATGGTTTAGCCTATCACTGGCCCTCATAGGTTAACTCAGATGGTTAGAGGGTCTTCTGTGACAGAAACCTAGTCAGTGGATGGTTTATTTCTTCTCCAGAGTTCAGTAAGTTTCAGGTTTGGCCTTTGCAAGGGTTTCAGGACTCTTTCCCTCATACTTACTATTTATAGTAATTCATTCAGTCAGGGTTACTATTTATAGCAAGGCACCTGAATGGGATATTTCGGCAGTGTCGATTCCGGTATTCAGTTGGCTTGGAGAAATAAGGTGTTTGGCCTAACTTATGATGTTTAATTATTATTAAAGGTCACTTTAATAATAATTAATATTTTAATATTATATTTTAACGTTATATTTGCACTTTATGACTTGAGGGGGTCATGTGGCATAAAAAGGGGGCCATTTCAATTTATTATTTATAAGTTCATATTTTAATATTATTAGAAGTGCAAATAAAATATTATTTTAATAAAAAGGAAGCTTCTAGATGGGCCGACTTCATGAGGAGAAAAAAAGTATATTAAGAGGGTCACCCAAGCTTCATATCATCCAGGTATTGATATTTGCTTTGATGTTGTTGTTTGGTGAGGAAGCCAACTAGGGTTTCTGCCATTTCTAGCCATTGGGAACAAAAACTCTCATTGGTTATGCAATTTTGAGGCTGTGAAACTATCAGCTGAGATTATTGCTAAAGTGTGGGCTTCATCCAGGAGTCCAATCTGTGCTTAAATTGGAGAACACATTAAGTTTCACAAGGGGTCCAAAGGTTAATCATTTGCAGAACTGAAATTGTTGATGACATGAACAGTGCCGTGAACAGTGACATGAACAGTGGTGTGAATAGTGTCGTGCTACAATACCCGCTACAGTAAACACTATAGTGCACGTGAACAGTGATTGCTATAGTAAACGCTACAATAATTGAAGCAATGTGAAAGGAATAAGCAGATTATTGAATGATAAATTGCATTCATAGTGGAGGGCAATCTTGGCAATGAAGGGGATCGAAGGAAGGTGCTGCTGTTGTCAATTATCAGTCATTTGCTGCAAACTAGTACCCCATGATTTTGCTTGTGGAGGCTTTGCGTTGCTTTGATTTTAACTTGGGCTTGGAAGGAGTCCATTTTTAGTGGGTATTGCTTGATTCTTCATCAGCGCTTTGGGCGCCACTATCACCAGGTTCTTTTTGTAATTATTAGTAGTTTGCATTGTTATCCCAAGCATATTGCTGTAGGTGATCATTGATATCAGACTTTGGCACTGTATTGAATAACCTTTGTAAACCAAGAGACTTGGTATTTCTTAATATCATTGTGTTCGGGGTTGCATCTAATAAAAGAGTTATCAATTGCATGCCATTTGTTCGATGTAATGTCCTTCATTATAGCATTCCTTATCAACATGTTAGGTTGCATGCCAATTGTTTGCCATAATGTCAGTTGGCTGTATGTATACATGTGCATAGAGATTTATATGTAACTTTCATTGGAGATGGAATAGATGCATGCCAAGTGTTTGCATTAATGTCTTATTGCTGTAGGTGCACATCAGTGATCTTAGGATGCATTGAAAGTGTTTGGCAAAATGTTAATTGGTTGTACAAGTTAATTTCAGTCACTATATGTATGTAAAAAATAAGTCAAAATCAGTTAGTATATCATTCCTATTGAATTAGGAGTATTCCAAGACCCCATTTGCAGCATCAAAACTCATAGCCAAACAAACAGAAATGAATATCAACAAAATCAGACCTTGCATACAAAGTGTTTGACAATATTCCGTGAGCCTCTAATCAGCAAGTTGAGGTCAGTTTGAGTAAGGGATATTACAATTCCTATCAAACCCTAGCTTAAAATGAAGCCAAAACATCAATCAAATCCTCCAATGAAGCCCATTGATGAACTCTACATGAATTCACCTCACAATGTGGAAAGGGATCATCACCAAACCACTAATCAAGGGATTATCTCCTTGATACCATTGAAAATGCAATTCCAGCCAAGAGAACACATCAAATGCAAAGTTTTCCAAAAGATCAATAGGTGCAAATTGAAACCAAGAGCCTCTATTTATCCATTCCTTCACCTAGGCATCCGAATTAGCCCAATTTTGCCAATTTTCAAATCCGCAAATGAAAATGCAATTTTCAAATGAACAATTTTAAATGAATTGCACTCCTTGCACTCATTCATTTAAAAAACAATAAAATATTAATATTTTATTGTTTTTCCTATCACCAACAAATCGCCCATATTTAAAAAAAACATTTTTTATTTAATTTTCTTCTCCTCCTCATGGGCGTCGATTTTCCTTGGAGAACAAAAATTATTTTTTATTAATTTCTCTCTCCTTCCTCTTGGGTGGCGATCCAAGGAAAAATAATATTTTATTATTTTTTATTATCTCTTCTTGGGCGTTGATTTGGATCCCACCTCATAAAAATAATAATATTTTATTATTTTTATTTTTCTCCTTCATTTTGGCGTTGGGAAAAATATAAAATAATATATAAGTGAAAATGCAATTAAAGATAGCATTTTCCATCCTTTCACCTTTTCTATCTCCAACATTTATTTTTCTCATCCTTGGCTAGAAAGTCATAATATTTTGGCTATATGAAAAATATCACCAAGTAACACTTAGCCAAAATCCAAATAAAATCACCTGTTGAGCCAATATTATAGTTTTCCATCCTCTAAAACCAAGCTCAAACCAAAATCATCCCCTTACCACTAGCATTAGCCTAGGGGAATGGTGAATAGGCTAATCAACATCTCTACATGTGATCACTCCACAAATGGGGACATGACAACTTCCAACCCTTAAACAATCAGAAACATCACACAAAATATATATTCTTTTTTTGTATTTTTCTAAATATCCACACCACAAATCTGGAACAAACCCTACAAATCACACATGCAAATTGAAAACTCACAAACCCAAAATACATAAACCCGCAAACCACAATTGAAACCCAAAAATCTACAAAATCAAACACTTGAAAATGCCTTCATTCATTCAACAGAACTGTGATCTCTATATGAAATCACCAAGCAAGACAAGTAGATTTTCGTCCTCAAATCCCGAATAAGGAAACCGAAAGGGTTTTCGTCCTCAAGCGGAAGAAAAAACTCTTGTTCATTTCAGAAGATTGAATTTGATTATGAAATAGGATAACCTTTTTTTCTAAGCCCAACTCCTCATATAACTTTTCGAGGGAATATAATATTATTTTATATATTTTTCTTTTATCTATCCCCTCAAAGTTAAAATAATAATAAAGTGTCCTTATAACTCATGTTTTGCACCCCCATGCCTAGCGACACTTTAAAACATCACTTTAGGTCCTCTTTTAAAAACACTTTTTAATAATATAAGTTGCTTTAATAAAATAAAGTTACTTTTGGCAACTTAAGTTAAATTAGTAATTTTAAGAATATACTACCAAATATAACTTCACCCAACTTATGGTATGTACTACAATATATAACTTTGCCCCACTTACAACATGTACTATAGTATATAACTTCATACCTGTTGATGATGTTTTTGTGCCAACAACAACTATAGAATAAAACACCAAGTATCCTATTCTCTCTTGAATAAAGTCTCTCAAAGGCTAAGCTATGTGATCCAGTGAGACAACTTCAAGGTTCCATATTCGTGATTTATATTGGATAGACTCAGTAATTTGATGTAATCTTGCTGGTAATCACATAGGGACTTACACAGACTTCTTACTTCACTTAGCTTATTTCTCCTTTCAGTGTGGATGATATATGTACAATGCTTCAATGATAAAGAAAAGGAAAAAGATAAAGGTTTAGAAGAACTAATCTAAGGTCAATGAGGCAATGATGATGCGTGAATAGACAAACTCCTTAATCAACCTAACTCCACTTCGCCAAGAATGCCTACAACTACATGGAGTAGGTGCAATCTCCTAAGGATAGCGAATGGTTTTCAAATCATGAAAGCTCATATAAGCACCCATTGAACGGCGCAACTCAAACAAGCATCCATAATCGAACTTAAGCAAATTATGATGAAGCTCAGATTAGCTTTACACATCACTTCACCAACGATGAATGTTAAAAGCATGAGCTAGGAGTTGATCAAATATTCAATACATACTTGCATTACATCAATGAGCCACTACTCTACTTCTAATCTACTTAGAAACATCTCTTCATTTCATCGAGATACAAGAAACCATGTCATTTCACAAGACAACACTTAGCATCAAGCAAGCTCCAATGTTTTTGCATTAATCTTCAGAAATATTTACAACTTCAAGTACTCTCAGAGAATTTCGAGAGTCTCTTTCTACTCTACTCTTCTACTCTACTGCCTACTGACTAGCTCAAAACTAATTGTTACAAATGAGGCAACAAGGCCTTTATATAGAGTTCCAGAATTACAATGAATGGCTTGGATTAATTCAAGTAACCAAGGGCCAGGATCATGCCATCTCAGCAATTAGTTACAACTTGCTATTAAAAAAGAGGCAATGAAGGCACGCTTTCCAAGAAGATAAGGATAAAATAGAATCTTTTAGAGCATCCTCCTTATGAGCGTCTTCTTTAACCTATTGTTTGTTGTAGATGCAGGTACAATGTACTTTGACAAGGATGACGTGGCAACACTGGATTGGTGATGATGATGTACATGCCACGTAGGTGCCACCTCAGCAACTCATGGATTCTAATAGTTTATTCAATTTGCTTTTGGGCATATTCCCAAATTGCATCATCTGTGTGATGTCTTCGAACATGATTGCTTTGAACTTGAATTTTTGGGAATGCATTCTTGTTGATCTTGCCTTGTTCGTTGTAAGTTGAATGTGTATGATATATGTTGCTCATTTGCTTAACACTGTGATTTTTTCTTCTTTGGCAAGATGTAGATCTTCTTTGTAAAAAGTAGCGAGAATAATGATGCTTCATGCATAATGGAGTAAGAAACTCTTCTCAAAGACTTGAAGATTGATGGAACTTGAAGGATGAATGCCTTCTCTTTGATACAGATGATGAAGAATGCTGAACTTGCACAATGAACTTGATGTGATCCTTTGGAATGGCTACCTTCTATCTTCACCTTACTCCTTGCATGAAAGTGATTCCAAGCATCTGACTCCTTAGATGACTCCTTAATCTCATCCATGCTCCTGCAACACAGAACAAGACATATATCAATCCTTTAATAAACACTTTATAACACAAAGGAATCATCTTTAAACATCTAAATAACTTGTCTCAAGTCAGGCGCATATCTAGGTGTACAAAGAGGTAAAATTGCGCCTAGACTTAACTGACTTTGTACCTGCTCTCTTTATGATTTAAACGATTGTGAATGTCTTGGAATAACTCTCTTTATCTAGGCACCCATTTAATAATGCAAATCAGGTGGTTTTTTCCTAAGGCGCACATCTTGGTACCTACAGAGGTGAATGTGCACCTAGACTTAACTTTGCCTTATATTGCCATTTTTTGTGATTCAAACAATGAGGAATGACCTAGAATGTTTCTCCCTCTTCAAGCACTCATCTTGTGATGTGAATTGATGCATTCCTTTTGAGGCGCTGATTTGAGTGTGCAAAGATGGAAAATGCACCTAGGAGACTTAGCTTATTTTTTGACATTTTGATGATTTCAAACACTTGCACAAACTTCCCAGAGACTCCCATATCACTAGGTGCTAGATTTCATGATTTCAAACATTTTATATTCAAGGCACCAAAATGGGTTTGTGGAGATGTGCATTAGCGCCTTGATATGAATGAATGCTTACTTCAACTTAGGCGCACTTTTGAGGTCTTAGGAGTTGAAAATTGCGCCTTGGACTCTTAACTCGTTGCTTGACATTCAATGGTTTCCACTTCATGCTTAAATGTTTAAGAAACCTTAGGCGCCATCCTTATGTCAAATTTGATGTTCTTTCCAATGAGGCGCTCATTTAGGTGTCAATGAATCATGCCTTTCAAGGTTAGGCACTAGAACTAGGTTGCATAGGTGAAAATGTGCGCCTAGCCACACTTAACTAGTCTCTTGGCCTTCTAACACTTTCAATCCCTTATCATAACACTTAGACACTAGATTTCAAGGTTTGAAGCTCTTTTATATTCAAGGCGCCAAAAATCGATAGCAGAGACAAGAAAGGGTGCCTGGTCTTGAATGGATACTTACTCCAATTTTCATGGATCCAAACCATGTGGAGGTTCAACAGATGCATCTTAAGACTTATACTTCCTTCAAATTGGTTGATGAATGCCCTTTGAGTGTTAGGCGCTCATACTCATCTTTACAAACAGTCTATCTCTTAGGCGCTCAAAGGTGTTTATAGAAGCAAGGAATTGCGCCTTATCTTGATAATGCTCACAAGCCTCTTTTGCAAGGCGCCCTTTAATGATGATCAAGCTATGAAATTGCACCTAACATTGAATTGGTGTTCACTTCAAAATTTCATGAACTTTAGGACTTGTATGTGCTCTTGTGAACTTGTCAGACTCAATACCTTCAATGTTAATAAATTCAAACATGCTTTCTCCCTAGGTGCCAAAATGGACTCTTCAAAGGTTGAAATGCGCCTAGACCTCTTTGGCTTGTTCTTAGGCATTTATGATGATCTCAAGCCAAGGTATTGAGGTTTAGAAGACATTTTACTCCAAATCCTCAAGGTTCTTAGCCTTCTATCACTTAGACGCACTTTGATGATTCTCTGAATGTGAATTTGCGCCTAGGATCCTTGAAGCAATTTTTTGTCAAGTTTAAACCTTTAAGATGTCTCCAAGTGTAAATTAGATGTCTCCAGGCTCTCACCTTAGGCGCTCATTTGGGGTTGTTCAGGTGATAAGATGCGCCTAGACTTATGATGTGCACATGTGGGCTTGAATCAACCTTGGGATCTCTGGGAGAGTCATTTTCATCAAGGCGCCATCTTATATAAGCTTATACACTCATTTCATGTCAAGGCGCCAGAGAGTGATTCTACAGGAGCATATTGGCACCTAGACTTTCTGGGTGATTTTCAAAACTTTCTAAGTCAAGCACTTCATATTTCATCCAAGTCCAGAGCATGAGATTGTCATTCAATTAATTGAGATGCAACTTATCTCTCCATTTTCACCGACTTCATCATGAAACTAACCTTAGACATCATCCAAAACTCAAGCAAAGCATGGGAGCTTAAAAAAAAAGGGGGGGTCCCCATTTGCAATGGGGCGATGTGTGATTAGGTCACAACAATACCCAAAGCTCAAAAAAAGGGACATGACATTCTTCACAAAATTTGGCTTGTTGGTCTTCTACACAAAGAGATTAGGGTTCACATGTGTGCAGTCAACAGAGGGGCAAAGTGTGGGAATCATCACGGAAATATATGTATATATATGTGTTACACATACACACACACATATACATATACATACACACACATATACATATAAATATGCATATACATATGTATTATGTATATGTATGTGTATGTGTACAAACACACACATGTAATTAAAAATATATATAGAAATATGCAAATTTGCACAAAATATACAAAATTAACTACAAAACAAAGCTGATAATTGGTAATTCAAGGTCAACTCTCATACATCAAAGATAAATTAAAATAGTTTATATTAGTGCATCTGCACATGTAAAATCAATATAAATCATCATATTGTTCTTCATCAAGACCATCAATCTCATCAACTAGTTTGTTGGAGGGACAAGCAGTGCCACTCCCATTACCTGCACCATGCAAATGACACTGTGTAGTATCCTCATGCCCCTCATCCTCAATCAAGACTAAGGAAAGTTGTTTGTTAGGCTTCGGTTTTTTTTTTTCATTTTGAAAAATAAAATTTAATCCCAAGCAGATTCTCCCTTGGTTTGTTGTGCGACAGCTAGGGTACTGCCCCAAGCCTCTGTATTTGGTCCAGGCACATTCAAAACATACCCAGGCCAAATCTAGAGGCCCAAGGCTGGACAATGAGTGAACATGGGCTGGACACAGGCCAGGATCAAAACCCATTCTGAAATATCCCTCTTAGGGATAAATGCTAAAATTCTGATCAAATACTTGTAATTTGGTTCACAAACTGAATTTTCTGTGCATGCTGATGTTAACCAAATTGATTATGGAATTTAAAAGATACTTTGATCACAAACTGAACGTCAAAGATGATAAAATGGTAAACATTCATATAGTTGTTCCACCAACAGTTGTATATATAGAGAGAGAGAGAGACTCAAATTAAAGATTTGAATGATCTTCTTTTCAAATGATAATCACAATACATCTAATCGTGGCCTTATGACAGACCAGTTCAGACATGTACTGCTATTACAAAACAAGGATGATTACAATGTAAAAACATACCAAAAGATGCTAAATGATAATGCAAACCTCTGCCACTCAGATCTGATGTGAAGGTTTATGACAAATGCTGATGCAGATCCTATGAACTGACCACTAGTCTCAAGTAATGATATTCGCTGCCTCTAGACTGTTCGCTGATGGTAATGATGTCTTCACTTCTATCGCTACCTCAAATGATGTTCGTTGTCAATAAGTGTGTAGCGCTTATTCCTCAATGCTGCTTCGCTGCCTCTGTCTATCGCTGTCACAAAGCATACTGATCAATTTCCCAATAGCTGCGATCTCTCTCTCAAGGCTGGTCGCTGATCCTGTGTGTTTGATCGCTGTCACTTATGGCTGTGATGAAGGCGGACTGTTGCTGATATAGTATCAAATCAATCTTCAAACTAGCGCTGGCCCTCTAATGATGAATCGCTGCCAATGAAAGTGCAAGTTGGATCCCAAACATATCAAGAATAGCGGCTAGGAGGAATGTATTCAGATCTGATTTGAATTGCTGCTATATGTCTGATATAAACGACCCAGCAAATGCTCACAATAATGCACAAGTTTGATGAATGACAACCTCCACGAACTTGGTGCTCAATGGATGATGAAATCTTCAATCAAATGAAAATGTAGACCTTCAATGAAACCAACAACGTCTCCAACCAAATAACTAATGATGGATCTTTGTATCTCACACAATCTTCAATGAAACTAAACTCAAACCCTAGTAGCTGTAGCCTGCAAATTATCTCAATTTCTAGCTCCTCTAAAATATCAAATTCATGCAATGAAGTGCAAATAGACCTCTGTCATGAAGTCACCTCAAAGCGAGCTAGGTTTTCGTCCAACCCACTAGGAATTGCAAAGGATCATCTCCTTAAATTCAAGCTGAAACAAGTTGCAGCCAAGTAGAAACATCTCCATATCAAAATAACACAAACTCAATCATATGAAAAATGATTTACAAATGCTCCTTATAAAGCCCTCACTCCAAATAGGTCTGGCCTAATATTATTAAATGAAAGTTTTTGTGTACACAATCACTTAACTTTATTAAATGACGGTTTTTATGTACACAATGTCACTTTATGACATAAAGTGCTTTTGGACCCACTTAAGTAACTTTTATAATATACTTTTATAAGGTAATTCAAAATTAGAATACTTTATAAAATTAATTTAAAATTAGAACCACTTAAGTTACTTAACTCCTTGTTCCAGCCAATTATTCTCTTGGAATATGATAGCCATATCAAATATGACCATCACAAAAAAGGGGACATCACAGTCCTCCCTTCCCGACATTGTTTGTTCCCAAGCAATGGGAAAAAAAACTTGCCTCCAATCAATCCCTGGATCCCAAATCAATCTAAGCTCTTCATATAGAATCAAACACATCTTCTCAAGGCTACTGATGTAAGAGATCCTAGGACTGCTTCTGTTGTCACACGATGATGTAAACACATCCATGCCAATCCTCAATCCATCCATCATGTATGATGATAGGAGACCATCATTAAACCAAACTCCAACATGAATATAATGATCTCTATCATAGCAAATTATCCCAAACACTGCTGTATCAAAACTGAAATCAAACAATTCAATACTCAATAATGAAAGAAAGTCTCCAACCAATGAAGAACGAAGTATCAAACCATCCATATGCTCCCATATAAAAGCATCATCAAAATGAAGTTGTGTCACCTCAAGAGTACGCTGATCTAGCTCACCAATGGAAACCACTGTATCATGCAAATTTGATTTACCTTCATCTTCATTGTTACACACATGCATATCATCAATGGCTGGCCCATGATGATTAAACAAAGTTGATTGCCTCTTATCCTTGACCATTTCAAGGTGTTGTTTTGTTTGACCAGCAACCAACTTAGCTTTCTTTGTCTTTTCTAGCCAATGTTGCAACTTTATTGTGTCTATTCCACATCTTCAAAAGTCTGATATACAAAATCAAATTGTGTAGTGCAATGTTTTTCAACATAATCATCATATTTAACCCTCCAATCTTGTGTATTATCATTAGTAGACTTCAAATGAACATCAACCATAGATGTTAACATGTCTATCTCATGAAAATGCAAAGCTATAGGACTGCTGTCCTCAAACAAATCAGGTATGATGTCATGCCATTCTAACATGTTTTCATCCATCTCAAGCGTCACGTCCTTCATCAAAGGCTGACCCAATACTAGTCTCTCTATATGCATCACCTTTGTCTTCATGAGACAATTCATGGCCCATAGCAATCATAGATTTGGCTGTTATTTCATGATTGTGTAATATCCCAAATGGATATTGCTTTGAAATTCTGAATGCTATGAAATTCTAACTGAAATTTTTGCCTAGCTGGTCTAAATTTACTAATTTAGATATCTTGAAAAGTACTTAATATTTTCAAAAATCGCTTTCACCCATATGTTTAGAAAGTAGTGTAGATGGAAAGGTTCAAATATAATATTGAAATAACACCTTATGTTGATAGAAAACACAAATGATTAGCTTATTGATGTGTTGGCGTTTCAATTCGCACCTCTGGAATGCGAGTTGGAAACGGATAGCTATGCACAGATAAACTGCTCTTCTATTATGAGGGGAAGTTCCCTTTTTGTTGATGTTCGCTTAAAAGATAAATAAAATAAATTTGCCTATCTTTTTTGTTTCTCAGTTGCGCGCACAAGGTTATAAAACTCTATTCGCTGCAGCAGAGGTTTTTCTTTTTGAAACTTCTAACTACAGCTAGGCCTAAACTAAATGACGCTTTTAATCACCTAAGTAAATTCAGAGCAAAGGGATTAAAAGTTAACAGAGAATGATTTGTTTTAACATAAAAGCTCAAATAACTCCTTCTAGATCACATCAAAAGACTCATTGTACTTTAAGATGAAAACTGAAAGTAAGATTACACAAGCCACACATCTGACGACGAAAACTAGATGATTGTGAGATAGAGAATCAAAGCAAATGGCAGGCATAAGATTTCTATTCAAATATCATAAAGTTCTAACAACTCCAGGACAACAATATTGTAGCAAAAGGTAGGCATACAATATGCGATCAAACACTGGAAAACAGTGTAATGTCCCCTTTTCACAAATCAAAATTTCTCAACCTTGTTCACAAATTTTAACTTGCAAAAAGAGCACATTAGTACACTAAATCCTTGGATATTTGAAATATTCAAAACCATAGAATATTGTAATTATAATTTCTATGATCATCAGTTGTCATTTCATATCTTATTTCATATTCTTATGATCACTATCAATTCACATTCTTTAATACTATCTTATAGTCATTTTCATTATGTATTTCACATGTTCCCTCTTAAGTTCTCTATTCTCATATATTTCACTTTATCTATCATGACAATTCACATGCTCTATTATTTAATCATGATCTCTATCAATATATATTTCATACTTTCTAACTCTTTCTCATGTGTTACTCATTAGCACCATATGGGAGAGATGAGATGAACCTTGCCACTATCCACCATGGGGCTCTAATATCTCCTATCCTTAGACTCAAGTAGTACCCTTGGTACTCTTAGAGTCAAGGCCTCTATGAGATTCCTTGGTACTTATGATGCCTTACACCATGGTAGCCAAGGCCACTGAATCACCTATCCTTTGCACTATGGGTACATTGTACCATCATGTGACAAAGGCCTCTATGTGATTACTATCCTTTGCACTATGGGTACCTTGTACCAAGATGTGATAAAGGCCTCTAAATACCCATGAATGGCATCTTAGGCATTTCATTCTGATGCTTTCCCATATGAAGGTAATGGGGTATAACATACGACTGATTGCATATAAAATCAAGTTCTAAGAATAATAACATGCAAAAGAAATGTTAAATATGCAAAAGGGAATATCACTGTGCAATCATACCTAAATAATACAAGGCTGTATAATGTTGATTCAATCCAATGATATCTTTAAATGTGAAAAGGATTAGTATTCAAATTTGATGATGGCTTATTGATACTTATTGTTTGCAGTGGTTCTCCTCTGTATAATAATGCTTTAAGAGTCTTCTACAACAGATTTGATGTATATTCGCTGGCTAGAAGTATGTATTTAGAAACTTGTAATTATTTAATGCTTTATTCTTGCAGATCGTATCTCTGCATATATATATATATATATATATATATATATATATATATATATATATATATATATATATATATATTCTTGATCGCTGGATGCTACGATTTCCTTCTTTGGCGAGTAGACTTTATATCTGATGATTAACTTTCAAGGTCTTCGCTAATCTTAGAGATAGATCGTTGAATGCCTGAATGAATCTTCCGTGCCTCCAATGCTCACCAATTTATATCTCTGATTGGTTGCATCTTTGTCAATAGTCGCCCTCTATATGAGATGTCATTTCATAAATGATATTCTTGTCTTTTACTAATCTGTGGCTTAATTAATAACAACTTATTTGATATTGGCGTACATAGAGATTGGTCAATGGAGATATCGGCGTTCTAGTGCGAGTCTTCCTTCGATGGCTCCTTTAACCACTTCACTTAATCTCCTTCCTTACGTATCGCTATTATCATAGCATGGATAAGAGTCACATAGTATATAATATTCCTTGTTGAATAGTCATAAGGTAATGATCCTTAATATATTCGTTGTCTTTTTTGGATCGCTGCCAATATGTATTATTTCCTAATCACAACTTTTGTATTATTAAGCATTTGCATCGCTGCATTTAATCGCTACCTTATAGTCGCTAATATAAGGCTTATTTTATATTATTATTTATAATAATAATATTTATATTTATGTTATTATATAATGATAATAGTATTTATATTTATCACTTACAAATATAATAGTATATTTTGTCAACTAAAATGAATATATTATATAATAATATTATTTAAACAATATAAAATGAATAATATTATATACCTCTATCCTTCTAACTAAACATCACATTTCACAAAAGCACTTCATTGTTTTAATCATCATTGTTTAAATCTTTAATTTAAACAATGCCTTAATATCGGGGCATGACAAACAGACAACACAGAATGAACAAACACTTGAAATAACAATTTTTGCAGGCTAGAATAGGCATAGCAAATTTTGCCATCACAATTACCATTACTTACAATGGGCAAGGCTGCCCTTATTTATACTAAATCAAAGGAGTAGGGAACCCTAAAATCTCCTTAATTTAACCTAACTTGCCAACTCGCAAGCTTTATTTCTATTCTAAGCCAAAGATTACTACTAACAAATGTTTTAAAACAATTTGCCTTAAAGCAAAGAAAGCTCCAACTATTACAAAGTGACTTTTTACTATTTTAAGGAAGGATAAACTTTGAATGAAAGCAAATGCTTTAAAACAAAAAGCATTGAGTTAAAGCTACTTTATTTTGAGTCACATCCCCATCTTTATTGTTGCCTTATTGGTCTCTGTTGGCATTTCAATTCGCACCTCTGGAATGCGATTTGGAAACGGACAGCTATGCACAGATAAACTGCTCTCCTATTGGAAGGGGAAGTTCCCTTTTTGTTGATGTTCACTGAAAAGATAAATTAAACCTTCGCCTATCTTCTTTTTGATTCTCAGTTGCGAGCACAAGGTTATAAAACTCTAAACACTGCAGAAGAGGTTTTTTCCTTTTTTAAAACTTCCACTACAACTAAGCATAGACTAATGACGCTTTCAATCTCCTGAGTAAATTCAGAGCAAAGGAAATTGAAAGTGAACAAGGAATGATTGTTAACACAAAAACTTAAGCAATTTTCTTCCAGATTTACACCACAAGACTTATAGTACTTTAATGATGGAAGTTGAAATGAAAGCTGCAAAAGCCACACATCTAACGACGAAAACTTGATGAATCGAGATAGAATATCAGAGTAAAATAGGCATGAGACTTCTATTCAATATCATAAAGTTTGCACAACTCCAGGACAACAATGCTGTAGCAAAAGGCAGGCATACAGCAAGCGATCAAACATCGGAGAATAGATTACACAAAGTGAACAGACACTGGGAATATCAAGATTTGCAGGCTTGAATAGGCACAGCAAACTTGCTATCACAATTACCATTACATACAATGACCAAGGATGCCCTTATTTATACTAAAATCAAAGAAGTAGGGTACCCTAAAATCTCCTTGATTAACCCTAACTTACCAACTCGCAAGCTTTATTACTATTCTAAGACAAAGATACAATAAACAAATGCTTTAAAACGATTTGCTTTAAAGCAAAGAAGATTCCAACTATCACAAAGTGATTTTTTTCTAAATATAGAATGGATGAGCTTAGGATGAAAGCAAATGCTTTAAAACAAAAAGCATCTATTTTAAAGCTGCTTTCTTTTGGAATGCATCCTCATCAACATTCTTGCTTTTTGGTGATGTCATCCGTTGATATTCTTTGCTAATTTCTTCTAAAAAGCAGATTCTGAGCGAAAAAAGCTGGCATATGGGTTTTGTAGATAATTCCGTTTTGAAGCAACCCAGTTTGTTAGATTTTGAAAAAGCTGAGACTTTCCCGAAAAAGCAGCAAGAAAACAAATTCCCGGAAAAAAGCAAAACTCCCAATCTTCAATAGGATGAAATACTGGATGGACCCATTTCGACAAAAACTGAAAAAGCTCCGATCCAATCTCTGAAAAGTGATCCACTTGAAACAAGGACCCTGAAAAAGCAAGCCTCCCTGCTTCCTCAACCCGAAACTATGAAGAACGCTGAAAAAGCACTTCGTTTGGGTCTTCGAATCTTCATTGAAAGAAAAATAAAAATCTTTCCTCTTGATGCAACCTGCAAAAGATAATAAAATAAAGAAGCCAAATGCCTGTCTTTATGGATCTTTAGGGCAAAAAAGCAGCTTTATTTGTGTGAGAATAAAACTTGGACCTCATCCATGAAGAAAGCAACTTTTAAAACATAAATCCAAGTGGATGTCTTCGAATAGGAAGAATCCCTATTTTGTAGCTGCCTATGGCTTCATGTGCAAGATGACGAAAAATATTTTCTTTTGATGATGTCATTGAACATGCGAGTTGAAAGAAGTGCTAGCCAATTTTTCTTTATTTTCGACACTTCAACACTCCTTTTTGACTTAAAGATGGTCTGTCTCTGACTTCAACAAGGTCGCGAAATGTCACCGATGACTGAAAAAACTGACTGATCCTAACATTTTGGAGACTTATCAACTGAGATTCTATTTTCGGCCTCCGACTGACGATTTGGCATTGTTTGACCAAGTTTGACCTCCCGAAAACTGCCAACGGGCAAAGATTGGGAACAAAACTATCGGAAAACAGTGGATATGGAAAATATTCTAACACTGAGCAAGTTGGGCACCCCAAGTCACCTGGGGCGCCTGGTTTCACCAGACTTAGCCATTTTTTCAATTTTTGCAACTTCTTCAATTTCTCGACTTGCGTGCGCGTTCTGGTGGCGGAGGACCCTTGTTTGGTTGTCGATTTCTGTCAACTAGGATGAAACTGAGTCTGATGATCTGGCAAACAGGCAAGCCTGATGAAAACTGAGTTGACTGTACCTTCTGTTTGCCTCGAAAAATGTGCCAAACTAACCAACTCTAAACCAGACCGGGCTGACGGAAGGAGATTCACGTTTTTCGAGAAAAACTTCAAAAATAAACTAACTCTGACGAGTTTGGGCGCCCCAAGTCACCTAGGGCACCTATCATGCCATGCCTTAGAAAATTTTCTGAAAAACTCAATTTTGTACCTTTTCTTGTTTTCCGTGCCCACAGCGCCTATTTGATCTTCGATTTCGGTCGTTCTAATGACTGTCGAGGCGGGATGGAGGGTGATCTAAGCAGTGTGAACATATCTGTGATGAAATCCTGGCTTTGACTGACTTTTGACTGAGTTTGACCAAGTTTGACCAACCGGAAAAACGCTGACTAAAGCATTTTTGACGTTTCTCGAAAAACGTGAAAAAAATCTAACACAAGAAAGGTTGGGCGCTCCAAGTCACCTAGGGTAAAAGATCCCTAATGGATCCCTTTGCTGAAATGAAATATTTGTTTTTGTGATTTTATTTGTTTTATGATTTTTATTAAATTTTTTTTGTGTTCTTTCAGACTAGAGAGGAGATGCAGAAGGGGTTTCAGTTTTCTTGAATTGTGTATTTGCCAAGATAGCAGATAAATATACATGCAACTACAAATCTCATGTAAGGATGAACTAAAAATAACAATTAAATGATAGAAAAGCACCAACTAAGAATTTGAAGCACATACCCATCAGATCTGTATTTTATATTCATTGTAAAGTCTGGTTTGCAACCCCACTTGCATACAAAGATGGTATTGGCCTAGAAGAGGCTATGCATGCAACTGAAAATGAAGGATCTGAGGAAAAATGTTGATTTGGTACTACTGCAAACTTAGATCTGCAATAGAATGCCCTAGAATCTGTCCAATGATACACAAAAGAAGACCCAAAGTAGGCCTCCCACAAGCATGAACTGGGTTGTCGTCCAATTCACCAAAATCCCTGAGAGTTTCCGTTCCCAAGAGACTATATGCTGCTGCCCTCTTCCTCAGAGTTCAGATCTACAATGAAGCTTCAAAATAATATGCAAAAGATAACCAAAAAGTGAATCCAAATTCACTTTATGAGACTCCCAAGTTGGGCGTCCACTTTTAGGGTTCAAAAGGCATCAACAAATAAGAATCTTTGAAAGATTCTTTTATTCATGAAAACTCCTAAGTTGGGCACCCAAGTTGAGGGTCCAACTTCTTCATTAAAAGGCCACCTTTTTAACACAACATTAACACAACATTGTATCATCTAGGTGGGGGTCCTTTTAATATTTTATTAATATAAAGTGACATTTGTTAATCACTTTATTTTATTTTTATTAAATATTAAAGCCACACTTTAATATTCAATAATTATTCCAATTCCATCACCTGGCCATTCTGAACTGAAAACTGTTGTAGCCCATGCCACTGGTGATATCGCCACATGGCAGGCTAACTGACAGTGCCTTCCTAAAAAATAGGGATACCTCCTAAAAAATAGGAATTGTGACCAAAACTCCCAAAATGCTCCTGGAGGTCCCCTGATGCCTCCTAGTCAACTCTCGGTCAAACCCTAAAAAATAGGAACCCTTCCTAAAAAATAGGAAATCGTCGCAAACTGTCTGGAAAGGCCTGTAAAGCTCCCTACCAAGCTCCACTGCCTTTGGATAGGTCCCCTAACCACTCCGCTGACCTACGGGAACTCGGATGATAGGCCAACTCTCATGTCTCT
The DNA here is from genome assembly GCA_027924645.1 of Cunninghamia lanceolata. Taxonomy (NCBI): domain Eukaryota; kingdom Viridiplantae; phylum Streptophyta; class Pinopsida; order Cupressales; family Cupressaceae; genus Cunninghamia; species Cunninghamia lanceolata. The sequence goes on from BSBN01000905.1 coordinate 3,406,387, forward strand.
GCTAGACAGAGCTAAAAAGGGGACATGACATGGGGCGCCTGGTTTTCCAACACTTAGTCAAATTTATGATTTTCCAACCTCTCATTCCACCTTGGATCCATCTTGCATCGTTTTGCGTGCATCATCGAGTCGATGACTATTCGTCAGTTCTGTGTCGTTGGAACAGTGTTGAAAACTTGTTGACGATCTCTGGCAGATGAACTTCCTCTGTTGATGACTTCAGAGCTCATGCTTCGCCTTCTGAAAAAGCAGAAATGACCCAGAAGAGAAAACTTGGTCTTTTGAAGATTCCGTCTGGACCGCGCCAATCGTGAAGCAAAATCGACCAATGAGAATCAAGCGCGACACCTGAGTTGGAGATTCTATTTTTAGAAAGTTTTGCCAGCATCCATATCTCAAGAAACCCAGAAAACCTAATCTAACGTCTATTTTTAGAAATTTTTAAAAATAGAAATTTCTATTTTTATAAATTTTGTTTTTTTGACTTTTTGACGAAAAATTTTCTAGACTTGTTTCAAACTGCCTTAATGAAGCAAAAATTTTGGTTGGGCACAACAGTGTCATCATCCACTAGTATTTTGGGAAATAATATCTTCTAAAAAAGCAGATTTCAAGAGAAAAAGCTAGCACATGGGTTTTGTAGACAATCTCGTTCTGACGCAACCCAGATCATCGGATTTTGAAAAAGCTAAGGATTTCTCGAAAAAGCAGCAAAAAAGCAGATTTCTGAAAAGATAAAAATTTCCAATCTTCAAAAGAATAAAATTCCAAGTGAACCCATTTTGATAAAAACTGAAAAAGCTCCGGCCCTATTTCTGAAAAATGATGCCCTAGAAAAATGGACCTTGAAAAAGCGTGCCTCTATGCTTCCCAATCCCGAAACTACGAAGAACACTAAAAAAGCACTCCGTTTGGGTTCTCAAATATTCATGAGAATAAAAAAATGTTTTCTTCCTCTGGATACAACTTGCAAAAATAATAAATAAAGGAGGCCAAAAGCTTGTCTTTATAGAACTTTAGGGCAAAAAAGCAATTTTCTTTGTGAAAGCACAAAGTTTGAATCTTATCCATGAAGAAAGCATCTTTTAAAGCACAAATCCAAGTTGATATGCTCGAATAGGAAGAATCCCTATTTTATAGCTAGCTACCTATGGCTTCATGTGTGAGATGATAAAAAATTGCTTCTTTGATGATGTCATCAAACACGCAAGGTTGCAAAAGTGTTAGTCAATTTTTCCTTCGTTTTGAAACTTTTGCACTCGCTTTGACTCCAGCGTAGCCTGCCTCTGACTTCAACAAGACGGCAAACTGTCACCATTGACTGAAAAAGCTGATTGATCATGGCATCTTGAAGTTTTATCAATTTTGATTTGACCCCCAGCGTCAAACTAACGTTCTGACGACATTTGACTGCAAATTTGACTTTTGGAAACTGTCGCAAGACGAAGATCAGGAAGCGACTGCAAGAGATGCTACTAGAACATTAAAAAAACTAACTCTAGAGATCCCAAGCGCCCCTAGCCTCCAGGGGCACTTGGAATTTCATGCCTTAGTCATTTTTTTTTATATTCACAACTTTGCTCATTTTCTGGAAAAACACGAAAAATTGGCTAAGTCTATAGATGATGGGCGCCCCTAGCCTCTTGGGGCGCCTAAGATTCCATGCCTTAAAAAAAAATTGGAATTTTCATTTTCTTCTGCAAATCTTGATGGCAAGTGGAATTCCGCCAGATTTTGAAGGTCCCTGCCTGACGTTTATTTCAAAACATATTTAAGTATATGTTTAGATATTGAATTTCCTATACTTTAAATATTTTGAAATATACTTTCAAGATGTTTGAGATAGGTCTCAGATCCATGGGATTTGACATGCAGATTCTAAATTTTTGAGGATCCACTAGATTCCAAAGTTAGCTTTTTAGGGCTTCAGGACATCAAACTTAGTCAATTTCAGGATTTCAGGGACAGGCATCGGGATGAGGGTAGACTGGATAGCATGAGCATATCTGAGATGAATCCCCTGCTTTTACGGGCTTTTTGATTGAGTTCAACTGATTTTGACCACCTAGAAGCGGGCTGACGAGGCATTTTTGATGTTTTCTGAGAAAACACAAAAAAAATCTAACACTAGGTTGCTTGGGCACCCCCAGCCTCCAAGGGCACTTGGATTTCCCAGACTTAGTCAATTTTTTATGATTTCCATCTTTTCCTCGTTTTCCAGATTCATCTTGCTCCGTTCTTCGTTCTTCGTCAGTTGTCTATTGCTCAACAATTCTTCGCCTTCTGAACAACACTGAAAACTTGAAACTGACCACTGGCAGATGAATTTCTTCCATTAATGGCCTCGGAGTTCATGCTTTGCCTTCTCAAAAAGCAGAATTCACCCAGTAGAGAAAGCTCAACCTTTTGCAAATTCTGTCTAGACCAGCTTGATCGTGAAGCAATATCAGCCAATAAGAATTAGGCAGGACTCCTGAATCAGAGATTCTATTTTTAGAAAATTTTGCCAGCATCCGTATCTCAATAAACCCAAAAAACCTAATTTGACGTCTATTTTTAGAAACTTTCTAAAAATAGAAAATTTCTATTTTAGAATTTGACTTTTTGACAAAAAAATTTCTGGACTCTTACAAAATGCCTTAATGAAGCAAAAATTTTGATTTGGCACAACATGATGCAAGAGATATCAACACCAAACACAAGTAAATATAACCGGCAATGATAAGCTTGCTTCCTTATTGATTTAGAATTATGTTTACAACAATGAGGGCTGGAAAATACAATCAGCCAAGTCTGATTTACAAATCAGACCTACAATTATATCCACAAATGCCAAATAACATCTCCAAACCCTAGCCAAGTGAATGGAAGATGAAGCTCTATAAACATGTGATGAAATCTCCAACTCGATATGGCTGATATACAATTAAAATGCTCTTTCCAAGGTCTCATATGACATGCAAAACTGAAACCCTGCTAATATGAGACCATAACTGTTGATATCACCAAAATGTGCCAAAATATCAGTCCAAATGCAACAACTAGGCCCTAGAATGAGGGCAATTAGGGTTTAGAGGCTTCCAATGAGAACAAACCCTCCAAATGATGATGGATATTGCTCAGATCTGTAGAAAACCCTCTGTTGTACCTGTTGTACCTAAAAATCAAAATGATGAATATGGTTGGAAGTGATCAAAAAGTTAAAACCCTCAATAAGCCAAGTGATCCGACCACAAACCCTTCAATGTCAACCTATAATGAAATAAGCTCCATGAACAAGCCAAATCTGCATAATATCTACATGAAAACATCAAATATAAGCTCTATGATGAAATCCAAATGATATCATCCCATGATGGTGGAAAGGGATCATCACCAATCCACAATATGCGAAGGGAACACCACCTTGAGCAAATTGAAAATGCAATTTTCAGCTAAGAGAAACTCTCCAAAACAAAATAACATAAACTCAATCATATCCAAATGATTCCCAACTACTCCTTTTAAAACCTTCTCTAAATAGGTCTGACCTAACTTTATTAAATGAAGGTTTTTCTGCACACAATCACTTGAACTTTATTAAATAAAAGTTTTTCTGTACACAATGTCACTTTATGACATAAAGCGCTTTTGGACCCACTTAAGTAACTTTTATAAAATACTTTTATAAAGTAATTCAAAATTAGAACACTTTATAAAGTTAACTTAAAAATAGAACCACTTAAGTTACTTTTACTCCTTGTTCCTCCTTGATTGGCTAACTCCTTGGCACAATAAAATATTATTATTTTTTAAATGCTCTCTCCTTCCTTGGGCAGCGATCCCATGAATGAAACAATATTTTATTGTTTTTTAAATAATATCTCCTTCCTTGGGCGTTGGCACATGATCCCATAAAATAAAATTTTATTATTTTTTTGTCTTCTTGGTGATGCTAACTTTTGCCAATAAATAATATTTTAACATTATTCATTTTTCTTCCTTTTCCTTGGCATAATAAAATATTATATTTTATTTTTTCTCCTTGGTGTTGGGAAAATGATAAAATAATAAAATAAATAAAAATGCAATTAAAGATTGCATTTTCCATCATTTCGCCTTTTCCATCTTCTAGGCATCCAACATTTATTTTTCCCATCCTTCACTTTTCGCCTTGGCTTGAAAATGATAATATTTTGGCTATATGAAAAATATGATAAAACAATACTAGCCAAAATCTCAATAAAATCACATGTTGAGCCAACATTATAGTTTTCTATCCTTGAAAGCCCAAGCTCAACCCAAACATGTCTAGCTCAAAAAGGGGACATTACAAGTCCTGCCACCCCAAGATTGCTTGCCCCAAGCAATCGCAAGTACCAAATTAGAATCAATGACTACCAGGATCCCAAATCCATCTAGGCTTTCCATATATACTCATACATACCTCCTCAAAGCTGCTGATATAAAAGATCTTGGCACTGCTTCCGCTGTCGTACAATGATGTAAACATATCTATACCAATCCTCAATCTCCAATAGCTGTAGTGACCAATTCATACCATAATGTAGATGCCAATCATGAAGATGTAGATGCCAAACAAGATGCCTACCAAATTGAACGTCCCTCTAGCACTGAATGGTAACATGAACAAATGATGGATGCCAAACATAAATGCAAACACAAGTGTGTGCATCCCCGTTGTCTCGTTGTTATAAATCAGAACAGCGGTATGCAATCTGAAAATATCATCCAAAATGATATAAAAAGTACCATCCAAAGTGCATGAAGATAGAAGACTATCATTACACCAAATTCCCACATGGGTGTAATGATCTCTACCATACCAAATTATCTCAAGCACCACTGTATCAAAACTGAAATCAAACAATTCAATGCTCAACAATGAAAAAGAGTCTCCACCCAATGAAGAATGAAGTATCAAACCATCCATATACACCTGTAAGAAAGCATCATCAAAATGTTGTAAGATGCTACCCAAAATATTTTCAAAATGATGAACTAGGATATGACAGTGTTACCCTCAATTGGATAAAAAACAAATAAATGCCTCACACTTTCTGATCACCAAGTTCCCAAGATAGGCGAGGTGAGAGCATATAGTGATTTTGACTTAGAATGAACAACTTATGCAATAATGAAAATACAGTTCATCCAATACGGCGGGCATCCACAAGATATGGGGAATTCACCACTTTCCAGTGGGTATGAGAAACAAGTATGAAATGAAATACAAAATCATCCACTTATTCAGTGGGTATTCTCCACTTGTTCAGTGGGTAAGAATAAGACGAAGAATCTTTTTCTCCACACTGGCGGTGAACCATCCAGAGGTTATTAATGTGAATTGAATTACAATGAAAGTACAATGATTTCCAATATAATCATGTTCAATACCACAAGAGTTAGAGCTCGACAAATTACCCCCTGAAGATCATCGGTAAGGAATCATACCCTGCATCATGATTGTCAAATAAATCATCCATTAACTGATAAAGGCTGCATATTCTGATATATCTGGCTGATCTCTGTATTTATTAATCTTTTTGCTGACTGTCACATTTTATGGTCTGCCATGGAGACAATGAAAACATATAAAGTCATATGCAACCAAACTTCAACCCAAACTGTCCTCAAACTGATTGAATACCCCAATCATCCATTTCTGAGCACTTGCATATATATAATTTAAAGATATCACCATCAGCAAATTACTATCATGCACAGGGCCGTACTGCCCAGGAAGGTACGGCCACTCACAACTCACTCAATAGTAAACCAACAATCCTCATATTACTCTTAAAATAACTATCTTGGGCAGATAAAGACATTACTAACAATAGGAAATCAAAGGGCATCAGCATTAATTTCTAGCATCCATCAATTCCTCTATGCAGTGTACGGCTCAACAAATATACAGATCTCTTCATGAAAATTGCAAATCTCCATCAAAGACATTGAAATCAATCTTGAAATGGTTGACAAGACTAGACTATCATATTCCAATACAAACTTTGCCACCAAACTTCATAAATAATTCTTAGAGAGTATTAACTCAATTTCAGCATGTACGGCACTAGACATGGTACGAATGCCTTCAGCAAATTCTTAAATGTATTAAAACTCTTGAAATTGGTCTTGAATGAAATGGTTTAAACATACAAAGACATTCCCAAATGCTTATATTAAACAGACATCAACATTTAATACAATCTTCATATTGACTCTTCAGCCGTACGACACTCATAGGAACGGATCTGCTCACAAGACTAAAGACTTTACACCAAGACCACAATAAATTCCATGAAAGAAGGCGTTCAAGGTATACAAAGACATTCCAAAATACTTAACTTCAAATCCCACCAAAAAATATTTAATAAACCAAGTTGATCACTTCCAGCAGTTACGGACATATGAGTATGGACACCTTCAGGGAAATTAAATCTATATTAACAAGTCATTGAATTTATATTGAAATAAAGCATGGGGCCCATACAATCATATTCCAATCATCTTAGCTCTGAATGATCGACCACAAGAATTTCAAGCAAAATTGTATCATTCTGAAAAGTACGGCCTTTCAGGTACGGCTAGACCAAGCACACAACCAAAAGTAATAATGTTTCTCAATATCAACACCAAAAATGCATCTAAATCATATTCCAGTCCAATTTAGCTGAATCACAACCAAAACTTCACACAAAAAAACACGTAACTCCAAATCAGCTCCATGTGGTTTCCTAAATGAAAACCATCATCACCAGCTACGGTGGATATCTCACCACCGAAACTGATCCTCTTCAAGTGGGTTTCCATCTACAGGAAGGAAAAGAAATGGAAGAACACGTAGGTTCAATCCAATAGAGTAACAATACAATTTCCAAGCATGCCTCCAAATGAGCTCTCATTGTCCTTTTTTAACCTTTTGAGAGGAATATAATATTATTTTCCTTTTGTCTCTTCATATTACTTCTCTCAAAAGAACTTTTATTATTTTCCCGCCTTCACTTAATGTATAAGTGACTTTATTAAAGTAAGCTATCATGTCACTTTATAACCTTTTGATATAATTATTTAATATTACCTTTTAAACTTAGCATTTTCAGCCAGGTAACATTAAATAATTAGAATAATAATTATCCTTTTGGCGGAAGGACAATTGGAGACATTACAATCCTCCCTTCCCAAAGATTGCTTGTCCTCAAGCGATCTGCACTGCAATTCACCAACGGTCACAATGCCTAAAGCCAAAAGGGAGAACAACTACACCTGTACACCAACCACCTAGATCCTATATCAACCTGCCCATCCGGCTATAGATATCTATCGTGATCCAATCATCACATATCATCCATCTGTATGAGTAGACCATCAAAAAGATGTGAAACCAACTTCCATATGCACATAGATCATCTTTATAAGCCACCAATTTCCGCTGTTGTAACTCAGGCCAGCAACAAGAATGAAATCATGGTTGTCAACATGCCCATACACACTAAGGAAATCCATCAAATATTCAATGTCCATCAAATAAACATGCCTCCACACACTCCCAAGCAGCTGAATAGCTGGTGTAGACCATGAAAAATCAGAAAGTGCAATGGAATTCCAAGTAGTACAGCTACTTACCAATGACAAATCAAAGAAAATGAAGTCACCATCCAGCAAATAAAAGGCTGCCATATCATAATCAATTGGTGACATAGACAAAGATGAGTTATGGATGCCTTCAACACCCATCAAAGACAACTCTTGAGTGGCTGGTCCACCAAGGGTGTCATCAATTCGATCAACAACACTATCAAGCAAATGACCAACATCAACTGAAAATTCTGAATTATCCTCATCTATCCATTGTTCCATCATGCTTGAGGTCTTCACTAAACCATCCAAGAAATATGTATCATCAATTTCATTACTACCAACATGTGAACAACATGAATTTTCTGATTCATATAAATTCATTTGTTCATTGGGTTTGGCTGTCATAAGAGGCTTGTTAATAACATATTCAGCATCATTCTTGAGAAAAAGAGATATAAGATAAGCCTCCCTTTGTTGTCTTGCTCGATCTAAGTTGTGAACTTGTTCTCTAACTTGTTGAAGATGCTGTCTTGCATGGGCAGCTATAAGCTTAGCCTCCTTGGCCCTTTGTGACAATATTTCACACCAACTTTGTGTCCTTTCCACATCCTCCCAAGTCTAATATACAAAATCAAAATTCTTATGGATTGAATTCACCACACAAATTTCATTTGCAACACCCAATTTTTGAGAGTCATCTAATCACCCTCATGTGAAAAGAGTGTTCTCTCATAATGGAGTAAAAAAATCTGACTACTGTCATAAAAATCAGAATATCTATGAAACTCTTTTGCCATGTCTTCATTCTTCACAAGTGCATCTTCTTTGAAACTTTCATATTCAGCATTTGTACTTTGAATGCCAACACTTGTAGACTCTTCTTCCTTCATTTCTCCATGTGTAAGAGTAGTAATTTCATAAGAATGAGGAAGAATGTCGCTGTCCCAAATCGGAACTTTGGAATCCTCTTCAATGCTTACATTGAATTCATCAAACACTATCAAGTCTTGATTTGTCTTATCTTCTTCCCAAGTGATTAGGGATGGAAGTGGCTCAAGGAAGTCTTCATCACTGGATGTCACAAGCTTGCAAGTTTCCTCATTGTATGATTCCTCAATCCTCTCCTCAACTAGTTCAACTTCTACACCATTTGCCTTGTCATCTTGTACCCTAGGAGCAGCTGCAATAAAGGATTGATTTTCTGAATTATGCAAAGAGTGATTATGCCTACTTGAAAGTAGAGAAAGATCAACAATCTCTCTCTCTTGATCTTTCACAATTTGGATAGGCTTGTCTCTATCTCTAACCATTTGTAAATAGTCTTCTTTTATCAACTCCAAAACCTCTTTGCAAGGGAGCAAATGAGTATGAGAAATACCATGTCCCGTTCCTTTTTGCCTTTCCTCTCTTTGGGCTGTCCAAATGAGGTCTTCTAGGTGTGTGTGAGTGCTATCCATCCTTGACAGTGCTTGAATTATTCTATCTTCCTTCACCACCATTTGATCTTGCAAGACTTCCCAAGCTAAGGGCTTTAGTTCCATCTGTCTTTGGCTGCTATAGTCTGATTTTTCATCATGTGTAGGTGAAGAAGCAATATGATCACCCAAAGAATCCATACCATTACTACCCGCATCATTAACATGTTCTTCAAGACCCTCAGCTGCAACAATCTTAGGTTCACTTAATATTTTTCCTTCTAACATTCCATCAATCATTTTTATTTTTGTTCCAAGAGAATTGGCATCCTCATAGTCATTAAGCTCCTCATCAAATTTAGGACTTGCAAAAGTCCATTCTTTCATCTTTCAGGCCTTCTTTGACTTCATCAAGAAAACTCCAACACACTTCCCCTATACTTGCCATAGGACTTTCAGCTTTATAAACATCTCTTACTCCACATGAAGACTCATCAAGTTGTTCCTGAGTCAAGCAACTATTTTTTCCTCCATTATCAACCATACCTATATTCTGATTTGGAATTAGGACAGCACTAATTCCACTTGAGAAAATATCATCAATGTCCTTATTAGGTGTCATAACTTTAAAGGGCTCCGTTTTACCATTGAACTCATCATCCAACTCAGCTGATTTATTAGATGATGACATGATATCTACTTGCAGAGAATGAGGAACTTGTATACCAAAAGAGATTAACTCTTTTGCAATCAGCTGATCTTTGTTCAACTCCATTAGTTTTGATGTGAAATCATATGCTGCAGAGGATACATGTTGTTCTCTCCTCCAAATGATCAACAAATCTGATTGCAACTGTGAGCAAACATCATCATCACCTTCATCTAGGATCAGAGATATGATGCTGAGCATACTTGTTTTCACACTTTCTTGATGACGTCTCCTGATTCCGGAAATGAAGTAGTCAAACATCTGGAGAATCATATGATTGCACTTGAGATCAATTAGCAAACAACATAACTTAACCTTTGCCATAATCTCCAGAATTTTCACCCTTTGATCAAAGGTAGGATTTTTTACATCATGCAGCCCTTGGAAACTCTCCACCATCACCTGAAAAATTACCTTCATAGTATCATCATAGGGTGCCCTAGGAGCTGAAAACCTTGCAACTTCACTAATGCAGGTGATAGCTGCAAGCCTAATCTCTTCGTCATGATGTCTCATCAATTCTGGCTTGACCAACGAGCACATCAAAGGAGCCAAAGCTTTACGCACTATTTGAGAAGGTGATTAGCTAACCTTACACAGACAACCTTTTGCTTCAATCAAGATGCTATGAACTTCTTTAGCTCGAGGTAATTTTTCAAGCTTCCTACCGATAATCTTCAGCTTCTCATGAAAATCAGAGATGGCTTCCTGATTTTTGCACCATCTTTCAAAGCCTTTTTTGATAGAAAACTGATTTTGCTCCGGAGATTTAAACAAAGTTTTCAACGGCTCACACTCAAAAGCCATGTAGCCCAACTGAAATTCTGATCTGGCCTTGACAAACTGCAACAAGATCAGTTACCCAACAGACTGGCAGGATAACTGAGAGCTCTGATACCACTGTAAGATGCTACCCAAAAAATTTTCAAAATGATGAACTAGAATATGATAGTGTTAGCCTCAATTGCATAAAAAACAACTAAATGCCTCACTTTCTGATCACCAAGTTCCCAAGATAGGCGAGGTGAGAGCATACAGTCATTTTGGCTTACAATGAACAACTTATGCAATAATGAAAGTACAATTCATCTGCTGCAACGAGCATTCGCAAGATGTGGGAATTCACCACTTTCCAATGGCTATGAGAAACAAGTATGAAATGAAATACAAAATCATCCACTTATTCAGTGGGTATTCTCCACTTGTTCAGTGGGTAAGAATAAGAAGAATCATTTTCTCCACACTGGCAGTGAACCATCCAGGGGTTATTAATGTGAATTGAATTACAATGAAAATGCAATCATTTCCAATATAATCATGTTCAATACCACAAGAGTTAAAGCTCGAAAAATTACCCCCTGAAGGTCATTGGTAAGGAATCATACCCTGCATCATGATTGTCAAATAAATCATCCATTAACTGATAAAGGCTGCATATTCTAATATATCTGGCTGATCTTTGTATTTATTAATCTTTTTGCTAACTGTCACATTGTATGGCCTACCATGGAGACAATGAAAACATATAAAGTCATATGCAACCAAACTTAACCCAAACTGTCCTCAAACTGATTGAATACCCCAATCATCCATTTCTGAGCACTCGCAATATATATAATTTAAAGATATCACCATCAGCAAATTACTGTCATGCACAGAGCCGTACTGCCCAGGAAGGTACGACCACTCACAACTCACTCAATACTAAACCAACAATCCTCATATTACTCTTAAAATAACTACCATGGGCAGATAAAGACATTACTAACAATAGGAAATCAAAGGGCATCAGCATTAATTTCTAGCATCCATCAATTCCTCTATGCAGTGTACGGCTCAGCAAATATACGGATCTCTTCATGAAAATCGCAAATCTCCATCAAAGACATTGAAATCAATCTTGAAATGGTTGACAAGACTAGACTATCATATTCCAATACAAACTTTGCCACCAAACTTCATAAATAATTCTTAGAGAGTATTAACTCAATTTCAGCATGTACGACACTATCCATGGTACGGATGCCTTCAGCAAATTCTTAAATGTATTAAAACTCTTGAAATTGGTCTTGAATGAAATGGTTTAAACATACAAAGTCATTCCCAAATGCTTATATTAAACAGACATCAACATTTAATACAATCTTCATATTGACTCTTCAACCGTACGGCACTCATAGGAACGGATCTGCTCACAAGACTAAAGACTTTACACCAAGACCACAATAAATTCCATGAAAGAAGGCGTTCAAGGTATACAAAGACATTCCAAAATACTTAACTTCAAATCCCACCAAAAAATATTTAATAAACCAAGTCGATCACTTCCAACAGGCACAAACATATGAGTACGGACACCTTCAATAAAATTAAATCTATATTAACAAGTCACTGAATATATATTGAAATGAAGCATGGGGTCCATACAATCATATTCCAATCATCTTAGCTCTGAAAGATCGACCACAAGAATTTCAAGCAAAATCGTATCATTTTGAAAAGTACGGCCTTTCAAGTACGGCCAGACCAAGCACACAACCAAAAGTAATAATGCTTCTCAATATCAACACCAAAAATGCATCTAAATCATATTCCAATCCAATTTATCTGAATCACAACCAAAACTTCACACAAAAAAACACATAACTCCAAATCAGCTCCACGTGGTTTCCTGAATGAAAACCATCACTAGCTAGGGTGGATATCTCACCACCACCAAAACCGATCCTCTTTGAGTGGGTTTCTGTCCACAGGAAGGAAAAGAAATGGAAGAACACGCAGGTTCAATCCAATAGAGTAACAATTCAATTTCCAAGCATGCCTCCAAATGAGCTCTCATTGTCCTTTTTTAACCTTTTGAGAGGAATATAATATTATTTTCCTTTTGTCTCTATTAGGCGGAAATTATATTTGTTATGTTGTTGTATCGGTAAAAATGTTGGTTAGTTGGTATCGGCGAGTAGTTACTCCCGACCGGTGTTGGCGGCGGTTGGCAACCGTTAGACAACCTATATATGTATTGTCATTCCAATGTAGAGGCAGCATTGTGACATTGTAGTGTAATACTGATATATTCAATGAATGGAAACAATGCTTTATTCTGTGCAATGCTGTTATAAATTCATGTTCTATGTTATGCACTATACTACATAATTTTGTTTACTCTATGTCTGTATGAATACCACATTGCCAGTAAACATTTGGCACTGTTGCCTAAGCGAATCCGGTTAACATCCAGACGGGAGAATGGCGTCGTGATGGGGCAGCCGATCGAATAGCCAGTACAAGCAAACGAGTGAAGACGCTCTGAGGAAAGACCTCTGCAGTTTGTGGGAAAACTCGTTGAAGGACCACGTACGGAGGGAGGCTCTCAGACGAGAGATCCCTCAGTCGGTCATCTGGGATCAATTGCACGTCAACCAAGTGGTCGACCATCTCCTCATCCGAGTAGCAATTAATGCCCATACAACTCAATAAGGATAAGAACCAAGTACCAAGTGGGCATGAAACACCAGAGGAAAGAACACGAAAATCATTGAGATTAAAGGAACAAGAAGAACGAAGGAAAACACTGAGACAAATTGCCAATGAACATCATCATGCTGACGAAGGAATTTTCAAGACACCGCTGACAAATAAAGAAAAAGGGAATGAAAATGAATTGACAGAAGAAATTGAAAATAGCATACACCGCATCAGAGAGTTATCCATATCGAACGACGAAGGGCCGAGAGTTGGACGATCTAAGCCTAAGACCCCAGGGCAAAGGGAGTACCGAAACGAACCCGACGAGACTTGAGGTGTAGAGGACGCCAACAGAGGACGCGGAGAAGACTCGAACGTGGCCGAGAGTGCAAGTGACGCACCAGGACGTTGCGAGAGAACCAGTCCAGTCAGGTCCAACACACAAGGAGGGCATCGGGGAAGGATGGTGACTCCGCTAGGAGAGAGGCAAAAGCTGCCAAAATTTACGGGGAATGGGTCAGAAGATCCAGTACGAAATTGTAAGACGTGCGAGACGATTTGGATAGCCAATGGGCAAGATAATGTGGACTACTGACTGAAAGCATTTCCAGCAACACTGAGAGATAGTGCCATCGACTGGTACACAGTTGGACCAAGCACACAGGGCATCATGGAGATTACTTAAGAAGGCATTCCAAGACGAATTCAAACTCCTGAGGGATGACAGTGAAATTGTAGCAGAGATCTACAATACGAAGCAAGGGAAGCATGAGAACGTGCGAACCTACAACCGGAGATTGAAAGAATTGTTGGGAAAACTGGAGACTCAGCCGGCCGACGGGCTGAAGAAGCGATGGTTCATCGAAGGGTTGCGCCCATCGTTGAGAAAGAAAATGAAAGTCGTGCCTCCGTCGTCGTACGATGAAGCGTACAATCGAGCGATGGATATAGAGAGTGAAAATAAAACATCCTTCCGAGGGAAAAGGAAGACAGATGACGAGGAGAGTACGGACGACAACAGCGACAGTGAGTCCAAGACCGTGTAAGCACTCAGGAAGGACATGATGAGAATGATGAAAGAACTGAAGGCCGACAAGGAGAGTATGAGGGAAGCCAGAGAACTGTGGTGTACAGATTGCAAGGGGGAAGGTCACACAAAGGCAAATTGTCCGAAAAAATTGTTTTGTGATATCTGCCAAGTGATGGGACATTCCATCAAGGAATGCCCATACAATCTGAAAGCAAGGGGTACGCAAGTACTCTTCACTCAAGGAGAACTGTCAACACCGCCGAACACACCACCAAAGCCCCAGTACAATAGCCATACATCTCCTAGAGGTTACCAAAGCAATAGAAGCCCGAGAAACAAAATACAGTACAACAGCAAGGGGTGACCAATGATACAGTGCCGACAATGCAACGAATGGGGACACTTTGCAAGGGAATGCCCGAACAATAATCAGAACAAAATAAATGCATTATGCAAATGGTGTGGACCTGGGGATCACGAAGAAAAAGATTGCCCGAAGCAAAAAGGGGTGAACCTCATCAGTTTCAAGGGAAATGATGAAGAGATCCTTGCGGTCACCCGAGCACAATGGAAAAAAGCAATGTATCCAGATCCCAGAACCGAGAAGGAGAGACTTCGAGAGGCTAGAAAAGAAATCGAGATGGCAATAGAAATGGAGGGGAAGAACAGAAAAATAACTACTGTACGACCAGAGTCAGACAAGAGTATTGTGAATCATGTGTTACAAACCATTGTATCGGTCAGAATAGCGGATCTTTTACAAAGCATGCCGCAACTAAGGATGGCAATCTTGAAGGCGATGGAAGGGAACCCAAACGGGCAAACAAAGGACGAAGATGTCATAGTGGAGCCACCGCTAAAAGGAGAACAAGTCATCGACCCGAGACTGTTCGCAGTTAACAATGGCAAGAATCCAGCCGTCATACACATGGCAATCGGTGGATGTCACCTGACGAACACAATAATCGACGGTGGATCAGGAGTGAATGTGTTAACAGAAGATACGTGGAAGTGCTTGGGAAAACCTACATTATGGCCACAAAATTTTCAGTTACTGGGAGCACACCAGCACGGAATTAAAGCGCTAGGAGTGCTAATGGCTCAAAAAGTGAAAATTGGCACCCAACTCTTTCGGTTAAACATTGTAGTCATAACAGCACAAAATGCGTCGTACGATGCATTACTCGGCCGAGGGTGGCTGATAGCCGCCAAGGCCAACCACAACTGGAAAAAGAACACATTGTCAATAGAGAACAAAGGTAAGAAGATCGTCATAGATCTAAGAACACAGGCTGTGAGCGAAGAATTAGCCTCAGATTCTAATTTAGACGGAGGGGAGTCAGTTGGCAGAGGACCAATAGAACCTGATGAGGAAGGAGTATTAAAACTGCAAGAATGTTCTGAGGATGAAACTAATTCCTTTAATGGGCTCTTCCACTGGCAGATGGAAGACTATGAGTTCTTCAAACCAGAGTGTAACATGATTTCAATAAGAGAAAGTGGCAAATGCTCTCGGACGACTAGTGAAACACTCGGCAACATTGGGCCCAGTGAAACATTGTTGATGAATGAAGCACTAGATGGATTGACAAACACTCGACCACTTGGCAAGAGAGAACCAGTAATGAGTGACAAAGGGGAAGAAGGTAATAATCAGCTGGAAGTAACAGAGCAAATAGTGGCACAGACAAGTCGACTAGAACAAACAAGTCGACCAAGAGAGGCACAAAGAATATACAGAGGGTGAAGCAAACAAGGTGATCAAGTATGAAGAGCCATTGGCAAGCAAGGTGAATCGGGGTGATGGAACTAACGAGGGGGACCCAGCATTGGAAGCACCAGCTAGAAAGAGACCATACAAAAGGAATAAGGACTATAGAGTAATTCCGTCAACTTGCAATGTTTTGGCAATCGGTGACAATCAACACAGAAAAAATGATGTTGAAAAGTCAAACAATTTATTTTTGTCGAACATAGAACATCACTCCCGGAAGACAATAGTTTCGGTTCCAAGAAAAAAAGCACTGGACCCTACAGACGACCCTGCCGACGATTACAAAATCAATAAAAGTATGTCTCCGAAGGAGGTTAAAATAATTAAATTGGAGGATATGGCTACTTGTCGTACTGGGAAATCACCCCCACAGCAAAATACTAGAAAAGGGAAAAATGTTACGAGACAGATTACGCGACAAGAAAGTTCTATAGTCTGAGTTGCAGATCGAACGTGGACCTCGTCGGAGAAAAATAGAAAAATCCGATTCAGTTTGACATGGATGAAGAATTGGAAAAGACGAAAAAAAAAATTAATAATATAAAATGTCGGAAGAAATTGGGAATTAAAAAAAAAAGAAGCAGAGTTAGGCCGTACAACGTATGACTTGATCGTACGACTCAAGCTGTACGACGTACGACCTGATCGTATGACCTAGACCGTACGACGAAGTCATACGCCCCACCTTTTAAAACTCGATTTCAGAAAATAGTGGAGATTTCAGACGAGGGCAGCCATACGATATTCTACCGTACAGTCGTACAAAACTCCTCATGTCGTTGAGCCGTACAATTCAGACAATGCCGTACCGTGTGAAGGAGGATTGGCAAGGAAGTACAAAGTAGTTGGGAAAGAGTATCCTCTAAGCAAGAACGAATTATCTCCTGAGCCATACAAATTGCCTTCAAGTCCGTATGATTGAGGGTGCAGAAATCAACTTCAATAATTCAGAAAAATGATGTGCGCCATGAAGGTCCGAATGGTTGTGAAGGCACTGCCCCCGGACCCCACGAGGGGCGCTGCCCCTTGACCCCACTGGGGGCGCTGCCTCCAAACCCCCGTTGGGGGTGTTGCCCCCAAACCCCCATCAAATCAATACTATCTTGATTCAATAAGCAATGGGGAGCAACATTCACAGTATTTAGTGTGCTATCAGATTGGGTCCCTTGGTTGGTTGGTCTACTGGCAGGTGTTCCGAATGTGTTGGTTCTACTTTTATACAGCTCCTACTTCAGCATTGTCATCAGTCTAGCAAAGCTTACCTAATGTCACTTGATACTTCATTTTTTCCGTCGTCTGGAAGACGACTTATTTTTTTTTTTGGGGGGGGGGGAATGATGTTAGGCAGAAATTATATTTGTTATGTTGTATCGGTAAAAATGTTGGTTAGATGGTATCGGCGAGTAGTTACTCCCGACCGGTGTTGGCGGCGATTGGCAACCGTTAGACAACCTATATATGTATCGTCATTCCAATGTAGAGGCAGCATTGTGACATTGTAGTGTAATACTGATATATTCAATGAATGGAAACAATGCTTTATTCTGTGCAATGCTGTTATAAATTCATGTTCTATGTTATGCACTATACTACATAATTATGTTTACTCTATGTCTGTATGAATACCACATTGCCAGTAAACAATCTCTTCATATTACTTCTCTCAAAAGAACTTTTATTATTTTCCCGCCTTCACTTAATGTATAAAGTGACTTTATTAAAGTAAGCTATCATGTCACTTTATAACCTTTTGATATAATTATTTAATATTACCTTTTAAACTTAGCATTTTCTGCTAGGTAACATTAAATAAGTAGAATAATAACTATCCTTTGGGCAGAAGGACAATCGGGGACATTACAAATGTTGTGTCACCTCAAGAGTACACTGATCCTCTCCAATGGAAACCAATGTATCATGCAAATCTGAATTACCTTCATCTTCATTGTCACACACATGCATATCATCAATGGCTGGCCCATGATGATCAAACAAAGCTGATTGCCTCTTATCCTTGACCATTTCAAGGTGTTGTTTTGCTTGACCAACAACTAATTTAGCTTTCTTTGCCCTTTCTAGCCAAATGTTACACCTTTTCTGTGTCTTTTCCAAATCATCAAAGGTCTGATATACAAAATCAGATTGTGTAGTGCAATGTTTTTCAACAAAATCACTATATCCAACACCCATATCTTGTGTATTATCATTAGTAGACCTCAAATAACTATCATCCAAAGGTGTTAGCATGTCTATCTCATGAAAATGCAAATCCATAGGACTACTGTCCTCAAACAAATTAGGTATGATGTCATGCTATTCCATAGAATTGTCATCCATCTCACTATCAAATGTCGGTTCAATACAATTCTCTCCAAGTGCATCATATACGTTTTCATGAGACAATTAATGACCCATAACTATCATAGATTTGGCTGTTATTTCATAATTATGGGAGGAAATAGGACTGTTGTTCCAGAAATCAGAATTACTTTCATACCTTTGTGATGTGTCTTCACAATTAACCATCTCAAGATCAACCACCTTCATACCATCTTCATGTTGTGAAGCTACGTAAAGATCATGCTCAAGCAAGGAATCATCATCACAATAGAAAGTAGACTCATCTACAACATGTTTTTCTTCAATGGTTGATCTAGAACCCTGTTCACCTATAGGCTGATCAATGACAACTGATATACCATTCTCCCAATCATTACACCTGTCAAACTCATCATAGAAAAATGAGTTTATATTAGATTGCCTTGATAGGTAGTCTTCCCACCATTGCCAGCTACGAGCTAACTTTTGATGTGTCTGAATTAGTTGGACTTGGTCTTTTCTAACCTTCTATTGGAGCTGCACCAAGTCTTTCATTGTCTTCTCTGAAGCAGGAAGGAAGATACGTAACAATCTACCATCTTTAACTCTAGCCATGGTGTAACCGGTTATAGAACTGAAGCAAACTCTGATTGATGACCCTTAGGCTGGCAAGATCAAGGCTCTGATACCACTGTAATATCCCGAATGGATATTGCTCTGAAATTTTGAATGCTATGAAATTCTAACTGAAATTTTTGCCTAGCTAGTATAAATTTTCTAATTTAGATATCTTGCAAAGTACTTAATATTTTCAAAAACCGCTTTCACCCATATGTTTAGAAAGTAGTGTAGATGGAAAGGTTCAAATATATTATTGAAATAACACCTTATGATGATAGAAAACACAAATGATCAGCTTACTAATGCAAGAGATATCAACACCAAACACAAGTAAATATACCCGGCAATGATAAGCTTCCTTATTGATTTAGAATGATGCTTACAACAATCAGGGCTAGAAAATACAATCAGCCAAGTCTGATTTACAAATCAGACCTACAATTATATCCACAAATGCCAAATAACATCTCCAAACCCTAGCCAAGTGAATGGAAGATGAAGCTCTATGAACATGTGATGAAATCTCCAACTGGATATGGCTGATATACAATTAAAATGCTCTTTCCAAGGTCTGATATGACATGCAAAACTAAAACCCTGCTAATATGAGACCCTGATTGCTGATATCACCAAAATGTGCCAAAATATCAGTCCAAATGCAAGCATTAGGCCCTAGAATGAGGGCGATTAGGGTTTAGAGGCTTCCAATGAGATCAAACCCTCCAAATGATGATGAATATTGCTCAGATCTGTAGAAAACCCTCTGTTGTACCTGTTGTACCTAAAAATCAGAATGATGAATATGGTTGGAAGTGATCAAAAAGTTAAAACGCTCAATAAGCCAAGTGATCCAACCACAAACCCTTCAATGTCAACCTATAATGAAATAAACTCCATGAACAAGCCAAATCTGCATAATATCTCCATGAAAACATCAAATATAAGCTCTATGATGAAATACAAATGATATCATCCCATGATGGTGGAAAGGGATTATCGCCAATCCACAATATGCCAAGGGAACACCTTGAGCAAACTGAAAATGCAATTTCCAGCCAAGAGAAACTCTAGAAAACAAAATAACATAAACTCAACCATATCCAAATGATTCCCAACTACTCCTTTTAAAACCTTCTCCAAATAGGTCTAACCTAACTTTATTAAATGAAGGTTTTTATGTACACAACCACTTGAACTTTATTAAATAAAGGTTTTTCTGTACACAATGTCACTTTATGACATAAAGCGCTTTTGGACCCACTTAAGTAACTTTTATAAAATACTTTTACAAAATAATTCAAAATTAGAACACTTTATAAAGTTAACTTAAAAATATAACCACTTAAGTTACTTTTACTCCTTGTTCCTCCTTGATTGGTGAACTCCTTGGCACAATAAAATATTATTATTTTTAAATGGTCTCTCCTTCCTTGGGTAGCGATCCCAACTTTTGCCAATAAATAATATTTAAACATTATTTTTTTTTTCTTTTCCTTGGCATAATAAAATATTATACCTTTTTTTTCTCCTTGGTGTTGGGAAAAATAATAAAATAATAGAATAAATAAAAATGCAATTAAAGATTGCATTTTCCATCATTTCGCCTTTTCCATCTTCAAGTGATCCAACATTTTTTTTTCCTATCTTTCACTTTTCGCCTTGGCTTGAAAATGATAACATTTTGGCTATATGAAAAATATGATAAAACAATACTAGCCAAAATCTCAATAAAATCACATGTTGGGCCAACATTATAGTTTTCCATCCTTGAAAGCCCAAGCTCAACCCAAACACATGTCTAGCTCAAAAAGGGGACATTACATTATGGGAGGAAATAGGATTGTTGTTCCAAAAATCAGAATTGCTTTCATACCTTTGTGATGTGTCTTCACAATTAACCATCTCAAGATCAACCACCTTCATTCCATCTTCATGTTGTGAAGCTAAGTCAAGATCATGCTCAAGCCAGGAATCATCATCACAATAGAAAGTAGACTCATCTACAACCTGTTTTTCTTCAATGGTTGATCTAGAATCCTATTCACCTATAGGCTGATCAATGACAACTGATGTACCATTCTCCAAATCATTACACTTGTCAAACTCATCATAAAAAAATGAGTTTATATTAGATTGCCTTGATAGGTAGTCTTCGCACTGTTGCCAGCTATGAGCTAGCTTCTGATGTGTCTTACTTAGTTGGACTTGGTCTTTTCTAACCTTCTGTTATAGATGTGCCAAGTCTTTCATTGTCTCCTCTAAAGCAGGTAACAATCTTCCATCTTTAATTTTAGCCATGGTGTAACCTGTTATAGAACTGAAGCAAACTCTGATTGATGACCCTCAGGCTGGCAAGATCAAGGCTCTGATACCACTGAAATATCCCTCTTAGGGATAAATGCTAAAATTCTGATCAAGTACTTGTAATTTGGTTCACAAACTAAAATTTCTATGCATGCTGATGTTAACCAAATTGATTATGGAATTTAAAAGATACTTTGATCACAAACTGAACATCAAACATGATAAAATGGTAAACATTCATATAGTTGTTCCACCAACAGTTGTAGATATAAAGAGAGATTCAAATTAAAGATTTGAATGATCTTTTTAAATGATAATCACAATACATCTAATCGTGGCCTTATGACAACCCAGTTCAAACATGTACTGCTATTGCAAAACAAGGATGATTACAATGTAAAAACATACCAAAAGATGCTCAATGATAATGCAAACCTATGCCGCTCAGATCTGATGTGAAGGTTTATGACAAATGCTGATGCATATCCTATGAACTGACCACTAGTCTCAAGTAACGATATTCGCTGCCTCTAGACTGTTCGCTGATGGTAATGATGTCTTCACTGCTATAGCTACCTCAAATGATGTTTGTTGTTAACAAGTGTGTAGTGTTTATTCCTCAGTGCTGCTTCGCTGCCTCTGTCTATTCACTGACTTTCAATGGTGGATCGCTGTCACAAAGCATACTAATCAATTTCCCAATAGCTGTGATCTCTCTCTCAAGGCTGGTCGTTGATCCTATGTGTCTGATCACTGTCACTTATGGCTGTAATGAAGGCGGACTGTTGCTGATATAGTATCAAATCAATCTTCAAACTAGAGCTGGCCCTCTAATGATGAATCGCTGCCAATGAAAGTGCAAGTTGGATCCCAAAGATATCAATAATAGCGGCTAGGAGGAATGTACTCAGATCTGATTTGAATTGCTGCTATATGTCTTATATATATAAACGACCCAGCAATCCCTCACAATAATGCACAAGTTTGATGAATGACAACCTCCACAAACTTGGCGCTCAATGGATGATGAAATCTTCAATCAAATGCACATGTAGACCTTCAATGAAACCAACAACGTCTCCGACCAAATAACTAATGATGAATCTTTGAATCTCAAACAATCTTCAATGAAACTAAACTCAAACCCTAGCAGCTGTAGCCTGCAAATTATCTCAATTTCCAACTCTAAAATATCAAATTCATGCAATGAAGTGCAAATAAACCTTCGTCATTAAGTCTCCTCAAAGTGAGCTAGGTTTTCGTCCAACCCACTAGGAATTGCAAGGGATCATCTCCTTGAATTCAAGCTGAAACAAGTTGCAGCCAAGTAGGAACATCTCCATATCAAAATAACACAAACTCGAACATATGAAAAATCATTTACAAATGCTCCTTATAAAGCCCTCACTCCAAATAGGTCTGGGCTAACATTATTAAATGAAAGTTTTTGTGTACACAATCACTTAACTTTATTAAATGATGGTTTTTATGTACACAATGTCACTTTATAACATAAAGTGTTTTTGGACCCACTTAAGTAACTTTTATAAAATACTTTTATAAATTAATTCAAAATTAGAATACTTTATAAAATTAATTTAAAATTAGAACCACTTAAGTTACTTAACTCCTTGTTCCAGCCAATTATTCCCTTGGAATATGATAGCCATATCAAATATGACCATCACAAAAATGGGGACATCACACATTCTGAACTGGTTTGGGTTCGGCCTAGGTTCCTAATAAAATAACTTTATCTTAAATATAAATATTTTTATAAAGTAATTCAAAATTAGAATACTTTATAAAAATAATTTAAAATTAGAACCACTTAAGTTACTTAACTCCTTGTTCCAGCCAATTATTCCCTTGGAATATGATAGCCATATCAACTATGACCATCACAAAAATGGGGACATCACACATTCCAAACTGGTTTGGGTTCGGCCTAGGTTCCTAATAAAATAACTTTATCTTAGATGTAATAAAGTTAATAAACCAAGTTATTCAACAAGAAACTGAACTCTATGGAATGGTACTCTTTTGGGGAGAGGAAAGCATTAATACCATTGTCATAAAGAAGAATTACAAAATAACATGTACATCTGAGAATACCGAGCAAAAGATAAATAACATGTACATTTTTTTACAGCATCAACAAAAATTTGTTTCTTCCCATGAAAATAAGATAGAGGTGAGAGGTCTACTTACAATCTGACTTATAAATTCTGAACTGCATGCCTTGAAAAGAGGCACCTTCTCAACCTCTGACATATATAATGATTGGGAGACCTGTATACCAACTAGTGTTATATCATTACAAAGAAATCATAGCAATAAAAAGTTTATAGCTTTTTGAATTTGAAGATATTTGAGTGTTTTCAGGCAATTAGCTGAACAATGATATTTCTTTTGCATAGTTAGCTAGAGACATGTGGGTGTGGGTGTGGGTGTGGGTGCTGATATCCTGATATGGTGACAAGGACGTCATTCAAATCAGAGTGTGCAAATAAATGAATAAGGATATAACCACAAGATGTGGATACAGGGACAGGAACAAGGATGGAGATTCGGGCACAGTCCTTGTCACTATACTGGAGTTTCCCAGGGACAGAGATTTTTATAATCATGATTGAAGTACTCTTTTTAGGTCACTTCATTGTTTTGATTGTTGGTCAGTTTTTCTCTTAGAATTTTCTCTATCCCAAGTCTTTGCAATTATAACTGGGTGTAATTTCAAGTCCAATTGATCTAGTTTGGTCACTAGTGGGCATTTAAATAATTTCTTTCTTTCTTCCAGTCCTGTTCTAAAGGGTGTTCTAAGTCATCTTTCCTCAAACTTTGGTTTAACCAAATCAAAAGCAAACCAATAAATTTTATGTGCTCTACTTTGCCGAACATTCAGAAAAAGGAAAGATTTTATTTCATAAGCATTGCCAATAAAATATCCAGTCATTGAAATTTCATCATAACAGTAATTTTCAGATGTGGAGTATCCCAGATGCCAAAACCTACAATTATAACACAAACTAGCACTTTCATAACTTTCATTTAAATAATTCTAACACAAAAGTGACTCTGAAGAATAGAAATCACAGTGAGAAGTTGATAAAGGCATTCCTCAAAGAAGACAAAAATAATCATTTGGTAAAGAAAAAGTAACAAGCATAACTTGGGGGAATAGATGAAAATAATGATATTGTGACAGCAATATGTAGAGACCTAATTGTAAGAATCCCAACTCAAGCAACTAATGCTTGTGGTTGAAAGTATCAACTGTAATATGCAAGGAATCCATTTCCTGAATGTCTACACATACCTTTGCACGGATAGATATTGGAATATCTTGAAGAACAATAGCTTCACTATAACTACTCTCATACTGCAAACGCATATGGCCCTTAATTTGTGCCCTTATGTCCCTTCCAAGTTTATTTCTATTCATGTATCTGATGAGATCAGTCATTTTATCCCTGAATCTTTCAGTCTTGGATCCCTTAACAATTAGTGCTGTCATGTTACCAATCAAATAGGCGCCAAGAATCATGTCAAATGAAACAAATATCATGACAAATATCATTTCCCTTGTGTTCACAGCATGTATGTCACCATAACCTGTAAGATTATCAGAAGATGGATTCAGGTGAGATTCAAAGTTTTTATTTGATCAGCCAATAAAATTTCCAGATTAATTTGAAATTAGAACAAAAACTACTTCAGTACTAAAACTGCTTTCTCTTCTCACTATGGCATCAACACAGAAAAAATTGTAACCAACCCATTGTTTTCACATTATATAATGCTATGTTAAAAAGATGTAACTCAATGCAATGTGTTTTGACTTCGTGAAACTAGGGCTGCATGACAGCTGAAGTTCCTACATTTTTGTTTTAATTGATTTTATTTAATGATTTTATTTCCTTATTTTTCATTTTTTATTTTCTTTTACACATTCTTTGTGGTGGTTCCAAGCAAGAGATTAGTCATTTCAAGTCAATGTAGCTATATCCATCAAAATATGTACCAGAGGAAAATTAAGTGGTATACATTTGTATACTGCAATGCTTGTGATATATGGCACATAACTTGGGAAAAACAGTCACCAAAAAAAACACGTTTAAAACAGACAAGGCAAGATCAATGCTTTAAAGACAAGAATTAATGGATCAAAAGCAAAATCAAGCATAAAGAGGGAAATCGTCCTATTCTACCACTTGAGGGGAAAAACATGCTTGTTCA
This sequence comes from Cunninghamia lanceolata, assembly GCA_027924645.1. NCBI lineage: Eukaryota > Viridiplantae > Streptophyta > Pinopsida > Cupressales > Cupressaceae > Cunninghamia > Cunninghamia lanceolata. Next base: position 3,431,847 of record BSBN01000905.1, read on the forward strand.
CAAATGCAAACAAGAAATTAAAATGTTTCATTTATGTTCCATTGTTGCAAATGGAGAAAAATATGCATAAGCTAGTGCAAAGAGCACTCTTACATATAGAAAACAAGGAAGAATAGCTATGCATAACTAGAGAGCATATTCAATTATGCATATTCACAAAAAGCAAGTACAATGCACCATGGAGGAAAACTAAGAGGAATAAGATAACAAACCAACTAAAGTGCAAACAATGTTTATTTTCTCACAAAAAACTATTAAAAACCATTGTTAAATAGTTTATCGTGTAGGTATTTCTACATATCTATGTCTCTATGTAATGTCCCAACCAGAACTGTTAGCCAAATTCACCAGAAAATTTCTGAAACTTTGCAATCAACACCAATCCAAGCCTTCTAATCACCAAGTTCCCGATGTGGGCAAGGTGAGAGCATTCAACTGGATGATGGATAGAGAATACTAAATAACTTATTGGTACCAGTGACCAGTATAGAAATCAACACCAAACTGGTGGATAGAGAGAACATTTGAGCAAAGACCAATTACATTCAACGCCCAACAAGCGGATATAATAAATATGGTCAACTGCAGAATCAGGTCAAAGCCAAACTGGCAGACTACAAGCTGATCTGGATCAACTTCAACAATGGCGGATAATGAAATGCATATGATTGGTGGCTACGCCATCCAAACATCAATTACAATGCAAGTACAGCGAAAATAAATTATTCTGGTGGATGACCTTCCAGAATATTACAATGCTTTAAAATCATATATGGTGGTGAACCTTCCAGATATTTACAATTTTAGCTCAACTGATACATACTTCAAATCAGCCTTCACAGTTCATTACATATGTACATCATTTTTGTAAGCACAATAGCATATTTTAATAAATGTTACCATCTATAATTAATAGCTCAAAATCTGCAACTTAAATAATAATTTCAGACCCAACTTTTCTGCTGTAGAAGTGAGAAACAATAATCATAAATCATAAATAAGCTGCAAACACAACTTACTCTCAATAAAATGCAGGCCTCAAAGTGTACGGCCCCTTCTTAACATGGTATAGAACCAAAGGAAACTCTTTCAAAGACATAAACTTCTTCATAGACTCCCACACATCCTTTCTTTTCTTTAATTTCTACCTTAGACTTGGGTGGCCACTCTTTCTTGAGTGGTACGGCCCACCAAGCACTTATAAATTCAACAATAATTTGGTATGGTTAGGCTAGAATATGTATGGCCAGCTTTGGGGGTAATCCTCCTTCACAAATATCACTTAGAATATTATCAATATAATATCATTCAAATTCACAATAAATCTGCAACTACACACACAAAAATTTAAATCACACAAATCTGGAAATTGCACACAAATATTTTTTGTATTTTGTAGATATATCAACACACCACACCAATTGAAATCTCCACACTAACAATAAACTAGATGAACAATATTGATTCAACTCACTGGGAATTCCTGCAATGAAATTCCTCAACAAAAATGGAGGGTTTTCCTCTTCAATCCCATATGCCTTCAGAGTTTTCATCATTCGAGCAGCCTTTAAGGTTTCATCCTCAGGCAAGAAGTTGGGCACAAAGCTCAAATTTAGATAGTAAGTTTGCAAAGAAATGGAATCCCTTCAAATGAGCTCTCATCCTCGTTTTATAGGCTCAAGAGGGAAATAAAATAATACTTTTTACTTTTTGCCTGAAAAACTTAATTTTAAATTACCTTTTGTATTTTCTCAACCATCTAAAAAAGAAATAACTTAACATTACCAAAGGCTTTATTCGCCCCATTTAGGAAACCTGAAAAACAATAATAATAAAGTGGTATTCTTACAAAGTTAAGACAAATAATATAAAGACAGACTTTAATTATTATTTTAATTTATTTCCCACTCCTGCACTAAACTACAGAAAATACCAGAATAATCTATTAAAATTATTTCAATGAAAATTACTAGCTAAAATAAAGCAAGAAATACGAAATCTCTAAAAATGAAGCTTTCCGAGGTTTGTAGACTCCTCCAAGAATCTTGGAACACTCCAAACATGCTAGAAACGACTCGAACGGAAAGGGGACATGACACACTGCAACATACTAGCAATCACATAACAAAAACCATACCAAAGGCACACAACATGATGAGTTTAATGAAACATTATACTAGCCAAGGAATCTTTCTATTTTTTCTCTTGCTAGCTAAACAATTTGGCAATGTGATCAAAACGACCATACCAACAAATTCTATTCCCCTTCTTTTAGGCCTCACAAATAAACCAAAAACAGCACATGAGAGTATAGAAGAAAGGAGGTGAGAGATGCTCACACAATTTTGAACATGGACTAATAGCTAATATAGCCAAAAGCTATTTTACATATATGCATTTCCAAATAAGGAGCAAAGGATGTTAGAAGAATGAATGCACAGAGTTTGAGAGAATTGTATGGCACATACGTCAATGAGTGTGGCTTCTATTTATTATCGAATGGGTGTAATGTCCCCATTTCCGGAGTGATCACCTAGCAAGGAATGAGTTAGCCTATTCACCATTCCTATAGGCTAATTCCTATGATAAGGGAATGTCTTGGTTGAGCTTGGTCATATGGAGGCTTGGAAAAGAGAATATTGATATACCCTTGGAATTTGAAAAGTTGCTTTTCTAGTGGCTCAACTATTTTTTATTGATGAAACAAAGTTGGCAAATGGCTTTTAGTATTTTTGTGATAATTATAAAAAAGTCAAAAATATTAAAATATTTAGCCAAGGAATGGAGCGACCCAATTGGAAAATTGGAAATTTGAAAAATAGATGAAAAATGGGAAAATAAAGGAATATAGAAATATATAATATTTTATTATTTAAAATATTCTATTTTATTCCCATAAATTTCCGTCCAAGAGGAAAAGTGGAAAAAATAAAATAATAATATTTATTATTATTTTCTCTCTTATTTTGGCCACCCAAAATTATGGAAAATAAAAAGAAAATAAAATAAGATCATTTTATTATGGCGGGGGACTCCAAAGGACATAAAATTATGTTTTATTTGGGCGCCCAAGAGTGGGAAAATATAAGGAGGTGAATTGAGGTCATTTTCATCATTGAATCATTTGGCATTTTTACATCTTGGAGAGTTTCTCTTGGCTGCAACTTTGTTTCAGCGTGATCTAATGTAAGATACCCCACTAGACTTAACCAAATTTTTTGCTTATTCAAACTTGCAACTTCAATCAAACATCAACATACAATATGAACTATCAATCAAGGAAGCTGAGATATCTTATTCCAATTGTCAACTCAAATGTCTTATTACATAGAATCGATGCTTAATAGCATCATCAAGTTCAATTTATTACAATGAATACATCAAATAGGCCTGGGCGCCTAGATTGAACAATACGCCTATTCAACTACTTATATCTCCAATTCTCAAATGTCTTCAAAGAACACTTGTAACCTCAAATCTAAAGAGTCTGCAATGCAAGTAGCCTTGTGTTGTGGAATGTCTTCAATCCTGCATAATGATGATAACTGAATGTTAACACCTCTCAATGGATAAGGGAGCATCACCTTATCAAAGTTGAGGGAGCATCACCCCAACAAGCATGAAACACGCAGATTCCATGAAAGAGCATAAAGCTTACCAGAGAGAAATCACAATAGCCAAAAGATGTGCAAATGAGATCGCTATCCTCCTTTTATAGTGCCCTTTAAGAGGTAAGAGGCAATGAAGGCACGTTTTCCAATGCAAAGAGAGAACCAAGGCACGTTTTCCAAGAACATATTCTACAGGAATATGCCATTTGATGACTCACTCTGAGTTGGCGCCTTTGTTAAATGAGCCGAAACAGATCCCAATGCCATAATTTGAGCAAATGGAAGATCAGGTACTTGCACGGTGCTCAATGAAGATGGAGCGCACTTAGGAGAATGCAATAATCACAATTGGCACTACTTCTATGTTAGGCGCATGTTTAGTGCTCTGGAGACAAGAGATGGCGCCTAACCTCCTTGGTGTTATTCAAGTCTTTAAAATACTTCTAAATCTTCTCTTGAAACAAATATTCATCATTACCATGATAGATACTCCACATTCCATTCTAAGGCGCACATTTGGCTCCTTGGAGAAGGCGCATGTTTGAGGTTGGAGAAGAAGGAAAATGCGCTTTACTCTAGCAATGCTTCCTTTGTCTAACATCAAACCAAAGATGATTGTTTGAACATGTTTAATCCTTTGAAGGTCATTTCAACTTAGAACATGTTTTAGACCTAGGCACACACTGGAGGTTATTCAAGGTGAGAAGTGCGCCTAACACTTAGATGGAACCTTTTTACCCTCAAATGTCATTTCTTACCAAGGCGCTCATCCAAGAGAGAATAAGCAAGATTAGCGCCTCACATTTTGAGTGCTCATTTGACGTCTTTGAAGCATAAATCATCTTAGGCGCATTTGCAAGGTTGGATAGGCAAGATCTAGCGCCTTGCTAACATCATGCATATATTGTCTTCTTTGGTGATCCCTCAGGGAGTTGGATGTCTACTTGACTCATTCTACCCTCCAAAGATGCATTGAGGTCTTCAACTAGCCTTTCTCAACAAGGTGCATTTTCAAGAGGTTTATGCTTCATCTAGCGCCCAACTCCTTAGGCGCACATCAAGTATCTTGGCAACATAAACTAGCGCCTTAAGTAGAGAAGGCGCTCAACCTAGATCAATTGCTTCATGATGGGTGCCTTGAATCAATCCTTCATCAAATCTATCTTCCAACTTCACCTCCTTGTCAAGGCGCACTTCAAGGTTGAGTTTGAATGAGATTGGCGCCTAACTCCTTCTAGGCGCACTTTGTGGTTTGACAAGACAAGGATTGGCGCCTTGCCTTGTAGCATCATAATGGTGCCTTCATACTTGACAAGTCTTCCTTGGGCGCACTTTCTAGAACCGGAGACATTAATTGGCACCTAGAAACCCTTAGCAAGTTTCTTAATCCATTCAACACTTAGGCGCTCAATTCACTTGTATTTGAAGTTCTCCAATGCTAGATTGAACATCAAAGAACCAATGTATCATTACATGAAGGTTTTGACCTGCAAAACAAAACAATAGTTAGCCAAAACCAATTCCACTCCCTTATTTTACGTATTAGCCCACTGGGAATGATGAATAGGCTAATCCGGGTTTCCGGGTTCATGATTGACTCATGCCGGAAACGGAGACATGACATCTAAAGACGAAAACCCATCCCACTTTGAGAGATGGATTCACCTAGGATCCATTATTGAGCTTATTTGCAGGTTTTGCATGGAATAAGAGCTTCAATCAGCTAGGGTTTCAAAGAGGAATTGATATTCAGCTAGGGTTTGAAGATATGTTGCAGGTTGAAGGCAATACTATTCAGATTTGAAGGTCATTGTGGCACATTTTCATCAATAAGTGTTTGGCAAGGGTTTATAGGTGGAGCGCTTGGCTTATGAAGTTATTTTTTATGATTGGCATCACTTATTGATATTTTGATTTTTATATCAGACCTCTGAAATTTGATGTCAGGTGCACATTTGAAGGTTTCATGTCAAAATATTGAGGTTCCATTGACATATGTTCATCCTGAACCCTACTCGCCTCATTTCTATGCATAGCCGCTTGAGTTTGGAGGAGTTTTGGGCGTGAATGCACTAGGGTTTGTGATCAGACTTCCCAGTAGCAGCTACAGGTTTGGATATCAATCATAAAACATTGGCTTTGTCTTCAATTCTTCATTAGTATTCATCACAAACAAGGCGGCCATCATTGGAGGACATCATTTCATCATTGGAAGAGGGTTTGATCATCATTTGGATCATTTTTGTACACCTTTGAAGGTCTGATTTTGAAATCAGATGTGACTGTCATGTAATCAGCACCTTTCTATGCATGTAATTGATATCATTCCTTCATTCGGGTATGTCCAATTGTGTTACCTATTTCATATCTTTAATTTGAAATAGTTGGCTTGCTCATCCAAACAATTTCAGTCATCTATTTGGTGTTATTTGAATGCTATTTTGTTATCTTTTCATTATCATATCATTGCAAAAACCTATGTGGCATTGAAACATCAGAACACAAAGCAAAACATTCATAAATGCAATCGTAAAATTCAGGACAGCAGAGGAAAAAAATCAGATCAGAACTTCTAGGCGTTCTTACAATGGGTAAGTTACAAGGTGGTTGTAACTTAATTATAAGTTGCTTGTTAGACATAACTAATGCGGCATTATTACAACAACATAAGCAATAAATGTCTGTGTACAAAGTGTATTCTAACATTATGTCTAACATTATATTATATCTAATACCCCCTTAATGACTAAACCCAAGACAACTCCAATTTTGTCACAAAATTTGACAAAGAGAATGGCACCAAGAGTTTTAGTCATTAGATCAGTAGACTATTCTTGAGAAATATAGTGATAGAGACATATATCATCAATGTCAACCAATTGCCGGATGTAGTGATGATGAACCTCGATATACTTGGTTTGAGTATGATAAATTGCATTCTTCACTAACTTCGAGACTCTTTGATTATCACACAAAAGTGAAGTTAGTGTTGTCTATGGAAGTTGAAGATCACTCAAAACTCAGCTTAACCATACTACATCACAACTAGCATTGACAATTGCTTTGTATTATGCTTTAGTGGAAGATCAAGCTACAATGTGCAAAAGCACTCTGCTATGAACAACTCTTGAGCCCAAAGAAAATATATAGCCAATAATTAATCTTCGAGTATCAATTTAACCAGCACAATTGGAGTCTGTATACATTGTCAACTTGAAATTTTTTGTCCTCTAATAAAGAATGCCAAAGTCAAAAGTACCTTTGACATATTGCAACACACATTTTGTTGTCTGCCAATGAACAAGCTTTGGTTGGGTTAAAAATCATGAGAGAACTTATAACAAAACAAAAATACAATCATGTGGAAATAAGATATATCAAACTAACCACCAATTGTTTGTAAAGTGACTCAACAACTAAGTGATAACTCATCATAACAACTTCAGCCCAACCTCCATAGGTGTACTGGAAGGATTACAATCAACCATACAAATCCTTCCAAAAGAGTCGTAGCATACTTAACTTGAGCCATAAAAATAAAATGATCATGTTGCCAGAATTCTACAGCTAAGCAATACTATAGGAGGCCTAGATCCAACATGTCAAAAGTAGAACATAAATCAGATTTCACACACTGTAATGCAATGGCCCCACTACCTATGATGGCAAGATCATCAACATAGGCAACAAGAATCATAATGTGATGTAGGAGTATCCTTGGGTCAACACAATCTTGCATCCCCCCAAAAACTTTGTTTGTAGTCCTCCCACATGTGAACTTATCTTGTGTACACCTCATGCTTTGGTAGTTTGTTTGCACGCCAACTTAACCTGCATGCTCGTACTGTTCTAGTGGCATTCTGGCAATGTTCCATGCACTCTATTGTCTATTGGTGCATTCCTGCATATCTCTACTAAACGCAAGTTCTTTTCACATCGAAAAACTCTATAGCTGCTTGTCGTGTAGCCGTACCATGCATTATCTTTCCTCACTACACAACCTATTATTCGTGCGCACCTTGGTGAAATCAATTGACATCAAATGTTAAAGAGATGGTCATTTCACCAAAATACTTTTGTCAAATAGCAACAATTAGATCTTCTGATGGCATGTTAGTTCTGGAAGGACAAAGGATGTCAAGTTTGAATCTATTAAGCAATTGTTGAATGTTCTTGTGTCAAACATCACCTTGTGGTGAAAATTTCCTCATGTGCATAAATTTATCTCAGCAACCTGCCTCTATCCTACATGACAGCGCAGCTATCTACTATTGTATGATGAGGAGTTCTTGGTTGTTCAAGGGGTTCGAAGCTAACTTGACTAGTCAATTGATGGTTGGTGGTTCAACTTTGATGAGATTATTGGATTTTGGGTAGAGTTTCAAGCTGAATCAATTGTACATGCATAATCTCTAAATATCTCTAAGGGTTGGGTAACATAGCGCATTTGGTTTTGACATATTGGTGGCCCTTTGTAATTCTTTCCATTTCCATTTTTTGTATTTTCATTTGATTTCCTTGTTTAATCTCCATTATTCTTCGTTGTTCAACTTTTGTTGTGTGCTCTACGTGCCTATTCTACAGTTGTTCATTCGACCCACATATCGTGTTACACAACAATGGCATCACTATCACTTTCGACACAGAGATTCAAATCAAAAGGGCTTCATCTAAATCTATAATTTCGAATATGTTGATCAATTCTTATGTACGAGGCTTGTGGAGCTTACCAAACCCCATAAAGAGACTTAAGAAGCCAACAAACCATATGACCATTACCAAGGACCTGAAATCCTTCAAGCCGCACCATGTAGAGCTCGTAGTCCAAATCCCTATTCAATAAGGCACTCTTCACATCCATCTAATACAAGTTCTATCCAAATTGGGCTGCTAGAGAATCAACCAAAATATGACTATCTTTGCCAATGAAGCAAAAGTCTCCTAATATTCTATCCCCTTCTATTGTGAATATCCTTTTGGAATAAGATGAACCTTGTACTTATCCAAATGACCATTGGCTTTATAGTTGATCTTGTATACCCATTTACAACCAATGGGATTTTTTTCCTAGAGACAATTCAATCAACTCCCAAGTATGATATTTCAACAAAGCATTATATTCAACCTGCATGGAAACCTCCCATTCAAGTTTTACCTTCCACTTCCACATACCGTTGTGGTTCAAAGAATTTGAAAAGATCAAAACAGAGAGAAAAACGAACATGATCATTTGAACCAACAATTTGTTTCCCTGCTCATCAAGGTCAAGTAGGAAGATCAACTTCCCGCACATCTTAAATGGTGGAATACTACCACTTTGGGGTCTCTATTGTTTTGTGACACCTAACCCCTGTGGTGAAGCAACCACATCTAAATTGAGGTCAACATAGGTTTGTGTCTTTGATATACCAATGGTGCAAGAGAAATATTAGCCAAAGGTTAACACACTAGTAGCTATGATGGGTTACAAGAAGAAACAAAGCCTCAACTTTCAAAGGAACCACAACAATAGTTCCATATTGATCACTAACAACCCACTGGTTAGGTTTATAATCAAAGAAAGGGTCTATTTCTTTTACACAAAGAACTATGACTTTGTTAGTGGAAATATCAATAAATCTACATACCTTAGATGGCTCACTATACCTACTAAATAAATATCTGAAGCTCTGAAATAACCCACCCCCTTATATATTTTAATGTTTGCTGATCTGGGTTATTTTCCAATCACCAATTGAAGAGTTTTATGTGGTTAAGTTGATCCCTGCTTGCGTTTTGGTGTTGAGTCCATAACACAACATAGCATGCATACAGATATTTTGCAAATACAAAGAAATAGGAATACCCACAAGTTCTATTTTATCTATAATGCATTATAAAGCATATCTAAACAATACCCATAACAAGGAATGCCAATATATGTAAGTTCTTCACATACCCAATTTGTTGTCTTTGTATTACAGTGCCAGAATGGTGGTACAGCAGTGAGTAAATACACCAAACCTCTTAGAACAATGCTTGGAAGTGAAATGTTAGATTCAATGTACAAGAATAGCAGTCCCAACCCACCAACACTTTACAAAATGAAAGGAACAACCAAGATACAAGTGCAAAGGTCCTCCAAACAGTCCCACGTCCCAACAGAGGTTGTACGGCCCTAGCTGAGTGCAACAACAGCAAACAATGGTTCCAAACCCCTTCCAAAAACCTCAGAAATTTCTGCACAATCTGTATCAAACTGGTCACCAAGGAAGGACAGAGAAGATTGGCCTAAAACCCTTCCAAAAAGCAGATTTTACCTCCTCAAAAGAGTACGGCCTAGTACAACAAGGTACGGCCAGCATAGGGCCTCCAATGCACATTAAATATGCCCAAAACTCTCAGCTAAAGATTGTAATCTGATCTCCATTATGTAACAATAATTACAGAGGCAAATACTGGATGTTATCTCGAAGTTTACTCCTCCGTGACAAAGCAACAAACCCTCAAAACTCAACAATGTGAAGTGCAAATGTAACCACAGATGTATGGCTATCTCCAAGCTCCCTTGGGTGATCTTCCACACCTACAAAGAGCTACTACAGATGATGGTTTCCGTAACCAAATGCCAAAGGCTTCTTCAAACCCTCAAACTTGCAGAGCAAATGCAAAAGAGATAATATCTCATGAATGAATGAAATAAGCTTTCATTTTGCCTTTTATATTTTCTCATGAAATCGACCTTAGGATAAAAAGAATATATTTCATTTCATAAACTTCTATTCCTCTTCCCTTATGTGCCCAAGTCCAAGTGACTTTATTTTACATTTATTTCATTTTTCCAAAGTCACCACTAAATATAATAAAGTCCAATTATTTAATATTAAATAAAACTTACGAACTTTAATATGAGAGCCCAAACGGTCTCGGAATCTAATGAATTATAGACCGTTGGAAAGGTCTTGACAAAACGCTCTGCCTCCAACCATGAACTACCTCATCCGGGTGAAACCCTAACTTACTAAAAATAGTAAGTTTCCGCACAAGAGCCCAAAATCCACCAAACAACTGCCAAAGTTCCCTAACCACCATGGTTAGCCTGCGGGAACCAAGTATAGGCTAACACCCTCTCAGAAAGGGGACATTAAAATCTACCCTCCCCAAGATTGCTTGCCTCAAGCAATCTCAGATCTAGATGCATCAAGATTTGTTCGTTCTCCCATGTAGCATCCTCTACCGGCAGGTTCTTCCATTTCACCAAGTATTCCCTAATGACCCTCTTCCTCAAAGTCCTCTCCCTGGTATCAATGATGGCCTCAGGTACTAAAATCAGCTTCCCCTCTTCATCAAGAGTAGGCAACTCTGTGGAAAGTACTACATTGTGCCCCAATGCCTCTTTGAGGCAAGACACATGAAAGACATTATGTACCTTACTCTCTACCGACAACTCCAGGTCATAAGCCACCTCTCCAATTATCCCGGTGATCCTGAATAGTCCATAATATCGTGTCTTAAGTTTTTCTGCACCACTCTTCTTAAGAGTGGACTGTCTGTAAGGCTACAACATAAGATACACCATATCTCCTACCTCAAAAGAGCGCTCAATCCTGTGTTGATCTGTATATTGCTTCTGTTGATTTTGTGCCTTCTGAATGTTCTCTTTCAAAGACCTCATGATGTCCTGGCTCTCCTACAAGAGGTCTTTAGCCTTAGGTACTCTGTTGTCTCCAAATAACAAATCCAAGAAGCTCGGAGCCTCGTACCCATAGAGTGCCATAAATGGTGTCATCTGAATTGACATATGGTAAGTGGTGTTATAGAAATATTCCCCTAAGTGAAGCCACTTGACCCATGCCTTCTGCTGCCCTGCTATATAGTTTCTGAGGTATCCCTCCACCCACTTATTAACTATCTCGGTCTATTCGTTTGTCTGGGGGTGGTAGCTCGTGCTAGGGGTGAGCTCTGTCCCTATCAACCTGAAGAGCTCTTGCCAAAAATTGCTACGGAACCTATTGTCCCTGTCGCTCACAATACTCCTGGGCAACCCGTGAAGTCGGAATACCTCTCTGAAGAATAAATCAGCAACCTGAGCTACTATATAAGTGGCTGAAATGGCAAAGAAATGGGCAAACTTTGTCAACCTATCAACCACTACAAAGATGCAGTCCCTGCCTTGGGCTTTCGGCAAGCCTGTAATGAAGTCCATCGATATACAATCCCACTTCCTCTCGGGAATGGGTAGGGGCTGCAACAATCGACCTGGGAAGGAGTGCTCATGTTTGTTCTATTGGCATACTGGACACTCCCTCACATACTTCTGTACTTCTATCTTGAGGCCTTTCCAAGTAAACCTCTCTCTAACCTGTTTGTATGTCTTGTAGAATCTTGGATGCCCCGCCATAGGCAAGTCATGGAAAGCTCTCAAGATCTTCTGCTTCATAGCAGAAGCTGGCACTGGAAAGATCCTCCCCTTGTAAATGATCAAGTCATTTACAATAGTATACCTGTCATCACGGATGGTGCCATCAATAATCCCAAAAGCCCACTGATCCTTTGCATATTCTGCAGAAATCATATCCCTCCAGTCCTCTGCAATCTCCCCTATAGCACACAAGTGTGGTCTCCTGGATAAAGTGTCAGCAACAATGTTTTTCTTTCCTTTGACAAAGACAATGTCAAAGTCATACGCCTGCAGCTTGCTGACCCACTTCTGTCGCCGATCGTTCAGGTCCTTTTGACTAAGAAAATGCTTCAGGCTATTGTAATCACATTTGACAACAAACATTCCCCCAACCAAATATTGCCTGAACTTAGCTAGTCCATGCATAATAGCTAACATTTCCTTGTCGTAGATGCTATAACTCCTCTCAGGACCTCTCAACTTTCGGCTCTCAAAAGCAATGGGGTGCTTGTCCTGCATTAGCGTCGCCCCTATGCCTTCCCCCGAGGCATCACAATGAAGCTCAAATGGCTTCAAGAAGTCTAGTATGGCCAAAACTGGACAACTGCTCATCACCTCCTTAAACCTATCGAAGCACTACTGAGCACTATCTGACCATTCGAAAGCTCCCTTCCGTATTAAATCTGTAAAGGGGGCAGCTTTCTGAGAAAATCCCTTCACAAATCTGTGGTAGAATCCACAGAGGCCAAAGAATCCCTTGAGCTAAGAGAGATTCTTGGGTGGTGGCCAATCTACTACAGCTCAGATCTTCTCTGGATCGACTTGAACACCCTTTATGCTAATAATATGTCCCAAATACAACAACTCTGTCATGCCAAACTCGCATTTTGACATTTTGGCATATAGGGACTCCTGCTCAAGTATGCCCAACACAATGTCAAGATGTCTCAGATGATCCTCCCATGTCTTGTTGAATATAAGAATGTCATCAAAGCAAATAAGTACAAACTTTCTCAGTTGTTCTCTGAATACCTTATTCATGCAAGACCAAAACGTGGCAGGTGCATTGGTTAAGCCGAAAGGCATAACCAGAAACTCGAAGTGCCCATAGTGGCACCTAAACGTTGTCTTCTCCACATCCTCCTCACGAACTCGAATCTGATGGTACCCTGACCTCAAGTCTATTTTGGAAAAATAGCATGCACCATGCAGCTCGTCAATGAGCTCATCAATCCTAGGAATGGGGTCCCTGTTTTTTATGGTCCTCTTGTTTAGTTCTCTGTAATCAATGCACATTCTAAGTGTGCCATCTTTCCTCTTAACCAATACAACAGATGAAGCAAAAGGACTCTTACTAGCCCTAATGTGACCCATCTTGAGAAGTTCCTGAATGGCCTTCTCTATCTCATCCTTATATCTCCTAGGATGTCTATAGGGAACGGTGATAACTGGCTTGGCCCCCTGCTCTAGCTCGATGACATGCTCAAAACCTCGGTCTAGACGTCTACCTGGAGGTATGTAACTAAACACTTTGGAGTGTTTAGTTAGTATAGATTGAATCTCTACTAGATACTCCTATTTCAATTGCTTGTGTAATGTCCCCTTCTAGCAAGCCAAAATTTTCGCAACCTTGCAAACAATTTCAACTTGTAAAAGAGCACATTAGTATACAAATCATTTAATCATGTTCACATAAAGTGCTTAACAATAATAAACTCTATCTATTTCATATCCTTTCTAGTCATATATCCATGTTCATCATCTATCTTATATCATTAATCACACATGAGTCATGGACATACCTCGGGGAGGACGTTCGTAATCCTACCCATTAATCAGACCACTCACCTAATATGAGAGGGTGTGTTAAGGTTTCCAAGACCCACGGCCGTAGGCCCAAGGTTTCGCCTCAATATCCAGAGATACTTCACACTTGGCTCGGAGGGGCTTAAAGCCAACTCGAGGTTCACCTACTGTTAGGCCATTAACACTATCTAGGTCCTTCGCAACCATAGGGTCAAGAACTTCATGCTACACCCAGCAATACTTCGTTCTTACCCTAGGTCTAAGAGCTTCATGCTACACCCGGTAATACTTCGCTCTTAGCTCGGATGGGCAATGACTTGCCACCTTGAGTGCTAGACACTAGATTCCCTCTAACCACCAGTCTCATACTTATAAGGTGTGTAGGTGGATTAAGAGGAAGGCTACTAATCCTAGCCCGGTACTCCATGGTCATGTGGATTACTTATTAAAGGTGATCTCATAATCAATCCCTTTGTAGAGATATACTTATTATTCTAATTGCTCACATGATTCAACAAGTAATATGTCTTATTTCATATAATAACTAACATTTCATTATGAGAATTTCATAAACACATATATTACATCCTACCTAATAACCTTATCATTTATATCTTAAAATTATAAATAGAACAAAATAAATTCTTACAAATAATAAGTAAATATAAATACTTACTTACTTGTTGTAGCTTTACCTGGGATTCCTTACCTATTGCTTCCGCCTTCTTTCTATTTTCCAATGTTTTCCTAGCTGGATGGAATGACTAATATAATTTTTATTGTATTGCTGCTGCTGTTTATATATTTTATAATATATACTTTCACCCTTTTCCCATCATACCCCTTATGCCCTTTTATATATTTCCAAGGGTCTTTTTACCAAAGATTGTGGCTTTTAGTGATTTTGCTGCATATTAATAAACTTGTCTTATAATAGTTGTAATTATAATCGCCGCATACATATTTTATTTATTTTTGATTGCCGATCACTGACTTTATCTTATAGGAACTACTTCTCTCACTTTGTATTAGTTTATATAATTATCATATAGGAAAATAATAATATTATTTATATTTATATTAACAATATTGATATTTATATCAATATTTATGTTATTTATATTTATTCCCATATATAATATAATAATATTATATGTTATTAATATTATTTATATTATATATATAAATTATTAATATTTATATTTATCATTGTCATTTATGACTCTTGTCAATTAAAATAGATATATTATATTTTAATTATAGAAAGAATATTAATATAGTAATATTATTTATTAGATAATAAGTATTAATAATAATATATATTTAGGTAATTATCTCTATCGTTTAAATTGACTAAATACCATATATTTTACCAAAGCAATTTCACCGACTTTTATCATGTTTAAATCTTTAATTTAAACAATGTCTTAATATCGGGACATGGTAGACTTTATAATATTTATAATAAATAACTTATAATATTGTATTTATGCTTATCCTTATATAATATAATAATATTTATTAATATTTATATTTATAAACATGTATTGTTATATTATAATCATAATAATAATTAATATTACTATTTTATATTTATTATCATTATGGGGACATGACAACCCTCCCCACTGAAGATTGCTTGTCCTCAAGCAACTATAATTAGGTGTCCTAAAGTAATATTTTATAACATTATATTTTATTAAGTTTCCTTTTATATAAAATAACATTACACTCACCAATAATATAAAATATCCTCTATAAAATGTAGCAAATAATTTTTATAAATTAGGGTTTTACCTTTTAAGATTTTTCAGCACTATATTATATATATTTTGATTAATGCAAAATTTACAAACCTTGGTGAAGATAGAAAATATTATTTTATAAATAATTTATTCTATTACTATGTTTTATTAAGGTGGTGCACTTAGGTTACCCATAGATGAAAATAACTTTGTCAAATATTTTACTTTATAAGAACTAAATAGAATTATAATTTAATTATTTTATTTTACTATTTCATTTAGTTACTTATTGTAATTTTATTGTTATTAAGAGTTGTTTATTCTTATTTATTTTTTTACCTTATTTACTCATTACATATTACATATTTGTAAGTAAATCTTAATTTTTTTAATGTTGCATCATAACATATTGAGTAAATTTTAATTTTTTAATGTTACAAATATATATATATATATATTTTTAAAATATTTTAGCAATGTATTAAACACCATTATTCTAGCAATTCACGAAATTCATACCTGCGATTTTCATTGATTTTTATTTTTTTTTACTATTATTCACAGGATGGCAGGATGACTGCTCTAATACCACTGTAATGTCCCCTTCTAGCAAGCCAAAATTTTCGCAACCTTGCAAACAATTTCAACTTGTAAAAGAGCACATTAGTATACAAATCATCTCATCATGTTCACATTAAGTGCTTAACAATAATAAACTCTATCTATTTCATATCCTGTCTAGTCATATATCCATGTTCATCATCTATCTTATATCATTAATCACACATGAGTCATGGACATACCTCGGGGAGGACGTTCGTAATCCTACCCATTAATCAGACCACTCACCTAATATGAGAGGGTGTGTTAAGGTTTCCAAGACCCACGGCCGTAGGCCCAAGGTTTTGCCTCAATATCTGTAGGTACTTCACACTTGGCTCGGAGGGGCTTAAAGCCAACTCGAGGTTCACCTACTGTTAGGCCATTAACACTATCTAGGTCCTTCGCAACCATAGGGTCAAGAACTTCATGCTACACCTAGCAATACTTCGTTCTTACCCTAGGTCTAAGAGCTTCATGGTACACCCGGCAATACTTTGCTCTTAGCTCGGAGGGGCAATGACTTGCCAGCTTGAGTGCTAGACACTAGATTCCCTCTAACCACCAGTCTCATACTTATAAGGTGTGTAGGTGGATTAAGAGGAAGGCTACTAATCCTAGCCCAGTAATCCATGGTCATGTTGATTACTTATTAAAGGTGATCTCGTAATCAATCCCTTTGTAGAGATATACTTATTATTCTAATTGCTCACATGATTCAACAAGTAATATGTCTTATTTCATGTAATAACTAACATTTCATTATGAGAATTTCATAAACACATATATTACATCCTACCTAATAACCTTATCATTTATATCTTACAAACTATAAATTGAACAAAATAAACTCTTACAAATAATAAGTAAATATAAATACTTACTTACCTGCTGTAGCTTTACCTGGGATTCCTTACCTATTGCTGCCGCCTTCTTTCTATTTTCCAATGTTTTCCTGGCTGGATGGAATGACTAATATAATTTTTATTGTATTGCTGCTGCTGTTTATATATTTTATACTATATACTTTCACCCTTTTCCCATCATACCCCTTATGCCCTTTTATATATTTCCAAGGGTTTTTTACCAAAGATCGTGGCTTTTAGTGATTTTGCTGCATATTAATAAACTCGTCTTATAATGGTTGTAATTATAATCGCCGCATACATATTTTATTTATATTTGATTGCCAATCACTGACTTTATCTTATGGGAACTACATCTCTCGCTTTGTATTAGTTTACATAATTATCGTATAGGATAATAATAATATTATTTATATTTATATTAACAATATTGATATTTATATCAATATTTATGTTATTTATATTTATTCCCATATATAATATAATAATATTATATGTTATTAATATTATTTATATTATATATATATAATTTTAATAATATATAAATTATTAATATTTATATTTATCATTGTCATTTATGACTTGTCAATTAAAATAGATATATTATATTTTAATTATAGAAAGAATATTAATATAGTAATATTATTTATTAGATAATAAGTATTAATAATAATATATATTTAGGTAATTATCTCTATCGTTTAAATTGACTAAATACCATATATTTTACCAAAGCAATTTCACCGACTTTTATCATGTTGTTTAAATCTTTAATTTAAACAATGTCTTAATATCGGGACATGATAGACTTTATAATATTTATAATAATTAACTTATAATATTGTATTTATGTTTATCCTTATATAATTTAATAATATATATATTATAATAATATTTATTAATATTTATATTTATAAACATGTATTGTTATATTATAATCATAATAATAATTAATATTACTATTTATATTTATTATCATTATGGGGACAAGATAGCTTGGTCACCTATGGCATCACAAGAATCTTGGCTGCCCACTGCACCTGAACATGCCGAAGTATCCTCTCCGTCCTCTTAATGGACACTGTCCTCAACCCTCCATCTGACATTCCCCTCAAAACGTGTTTCTAACCATCTACTTCAAACTTCATCTCCATGGTCCTCAAATTGAGGGAGAATTCACCTATCATATGTAGCCACTTCATCCCAAGGACTACATCCATGTCAGCCATGCTGACCACATAGTATTCGGTCTGAAACTCATAATTATTCAACCCGATGGTTAGATTGGGGATCCTTCGTTTGCAAGTGCTAACAAACCTATCTGCCACTCTGACCTTGAACCCCTCAAATTCCTCAGTTTTGAGTCCCCTCCGTGCAACTAGGCCCTCATCAATAAAATTATCTGTGGCCCCTGTATCTAACAAGGTGACTACTCTCTATCCCTCCAATACTCCCTGTATCCTGAAGGAACCCTCTCTCTGAATAGCAGAGATATGTGCTATCAGAAAATCATCATCTTATGCATTATGTGCATCTTGCACCTCCTCCACTATAGTCTCCCCATCGCTGTCCTCTCTATAACTCTACTGCTTTGAATGCTCTGAAGCTGTCTCCTCAGCAGAATAATACTCCAACTGCTTGCCTGCCCCTTCATTGGGCATTTATGATTAGGATCCCATGGACCCTTGCATTTGAAACATAGCTTCTTCCTCCTGTATCCATTCAGTGCATCATCATCTAAGCGAGGTGCTGGTTTCTTCTGTGGGAAGGTCTCTCGGTGATGTGATAGCATCATATCCTTTCGTGGAGGAAAGGGTTTGGAGATGAATTGTTTCCTAGGCACTACAAACTCCATACTCCGTGCCTTATTAATGGTCTCCTGAAGTGAAGCTGGGTCGAAAGCCTTAACCCATCCCCTGAGTGGTTCCATAAGCCCTTCTGTAAATAGGACTATCAATCTCCTCTCTAAAATGCTAGCAACCATGACACTGAACCTCTATGTAATGTCCCCTTCTAGTAAGCTCAAATTGTTCTCAACCTTGCACAATTTCAACTTACAAAAAGGAAGCATTAGTACTCCAAATTTTTTCTTTTCATATCATAATTAATATAGATTTATATTCTTTCCACATTTATCCTTGAACTTATAATCCCATAATCACATAATTCATATTCATAGTCATATCCATACTCAATTCATATTCATGTTCATATTCATATTCATAGGCCTTATGTTCTATCCTCGAGAGGATCATGTGACGCCCTATTATTAATCCATCTCTAACTCCATAGGCATGGTTCGTTAAGGAGACACTAACCATCCCATACGGAGGCCCGATGGCTTCCCACCTTACCAATTGACTCCAAAGACTTCATGTTACACCCGAGCATACTTCATCTATTGGAGAGTCAGCACAAATCACATTGATGAGCTCATCATACCATAGGCCCAAGGCTTCACCTCACACCCGGAGGTACTTCGACACTTGGCCCAAGAGACTTCGCCTCACACCCGGAGGTACTTCATCTTCTTGGGGTTACCTAGGTCCAATAACATTCTCCTAACTTACCCATACACCTAGGATGGTGAGATGATTAATGATGAGGCTAATCCTCCTTTCGGATATGGCACAATCCTATGATTTCCAAGTCCTTATTAACATTTTGCACATGATGCCTTATAATTAGGACATCTTGGCCTTATATCATAATTGGCCAATCATATATCCACATGATCATATTCCATTATCATCATCATTGATTCCTTATGCATAACCATATTCATTTATCATATCAATCTATTCTTTCTATGCATATTCATGATCACATATCTAAGATCAATCTATTATTCTATGTACATTCTTTCATGGTTAACATCAATCATTAATCATAAACACAATCATTTATCTTTGTAAGTCTATCTATGTTTATGGAAATGTGAACATTACTTCTAATGCATATATGAATTGATAATACAGTCAGCAAGATATATTTCCTTATCTTTATTATTATCAGTACTTAGCATATGTTATTCATAAAGACAAAGCATAACATATATATCAGGATTGGAATTAGCATACGTTATTCATAGAAGACAAAGCATAACATATATATCAGATTTTGGCATTATATGGGGTAAGAGCAGTATTGCATACCTTTAAACGGCTGTCACAATTCGATGTAATCAATCTGTTGTGATAACTTCAATTCGCTGGATAAGATGAATATAATTCTGAGTGATATCAATGCTCAATCTGGTATAGATGTTGTTCTTGCGTTAGATAGATGACTGTTGCTCTTGTATTGGTTGAGTTGATAATACTTCGCTGCCTTCACAAATGAAATATTGAATGATATAGATGGTTCGATTTGCAAAGATTGGAATTCGCTGCTGCCTATCGAATGGTAGATATGATTTGAATTGCTAGGATGATTCCAATGGGTAAGATCAAATTCGATTGATGAAGGATTCCATGATGGTCCAACCAAATCCCTTCTTCCTTCATACAATGCTATGACCTTATATCTTTCGATCTCTTGCTTCTTATGATAAGTTGCGTCCTTTATGAATGTATATGTCTATTGACAACTTGCAGTCCTTCATTAACAATTGTTTCTCTTAAAATAAATCACAGCGCTTTCAATATCTTAATAGTCGTTGTTCCTTTTCATACCATTCGCATCCTTTTGATCGCTCCTCTTAATGGTTCTTTATCTCTTACAAATTTAACAAGATATTTTGTCTTATAAACAGAGGTGCTGTATTATAAGGAAGTCGGCCTAATCATGAAGGCTTAATTTTAAATTGTTTTTACTTCCCTTTTGTGCTTAGCGCACCTCTTAGAAGAGGTTGGTTGTCATAAAAATATTCTTCTAACTTTGATCATGCCTTTTGTTATATAAATTACTATCCCTTATAATATCAATCGCTGCTTCATAAGGACTTCTTTATGTATTGCTGGCTGCTCACATATGGTATGCTCAGCTATATGTAATTTATAATAATATTCAGATTATTAATATATTGATGTCTATATTATCATTTATGTTTATCGTATATATATTTAATATTGTATATATTAATAATAATTAATATATATTATTATTTTCATATATATATTATTTTATCGATTCATTCAAATCTTTAATTTGAATGAATGATTAAACTCATGAAATAATCAGACAAATTAGGGGACATGACACTCTAGAACTCAGAAATGTAACTCTCAAGTGATCCATACTGCTTCAATTGCGCCAACTCTCTGAACTGCAACTCTGAGTCCTTGGTATCAAACCTCTCGATGAGTCAATTAGTGAACTCATCGTATGTGGTCATAAGGCCATGGCCAAGTGTTACCTGTTGTTATATGGAGCCTAATCAAACTCGGAGGTTAAATTTACCCTACTTTTATCGGCGCAATTTCCCCCCAAATTATTTAACGGGGTCAAGGGGCAGCGCCGCTTGCGGGGGTTTGGGGGCAGCGCCCCTGGCGCGCTCCCTGTCGCGATACAATGTAGGGTCGAGGGACAGCGCCCCCAAAACCTCAAACGAATTTTATTATTTTATAAAGGCGTTAGAGAGCTATTTTTCTATTGGCCGACATAAAAAATCCTATTTTGTAACCGACATCTTGATAAAAGCGGCTAAGGGTTAGGGTTTCCATTGATGTATTGTAGCATTTTGCAGCGGTATTGAGTTGCAAGGATTGCCGGTTGTAATTAGTTTGATTTACTAGATAATAATATTGGACTCTCTGTTGGTGGATGTAGCCCAAGTTTGGGTGAACCACGTTAAAACTTGTCTCTCGCTGTGATTATTTATGTGTATTTTCATTCCTCTGTGTAATCTTTATTTGCATTTAATTGATATCTTCTTCATGCAATCCCTAACATGACCAACCCGCGGTACCACCACTCGTGCTATCCCATCCAAATGTATAGTGGCAAAGTTAAGAGCCTCGTCCTCCGGCATTGGCTTAAGTGTCAAGTAGTTATCTAATTTCTACACCCAAGTTCTGGCTGAGATCTTGCCACTCCCATCAAACCGATCCATAGGGAGCTCAATGCATGCTGGTAGTCTCGATTAGCTCTGTGAGCTCTATAATCTCCTCGGCCCATCATAGCTCCCCTTTGTCTCTTCTGATTCATGTACTAGTCGAATGTCAGAACCTCTCTAGTATCCGGAGCCAATGTCATGTACTCTGCATGCTGTATCCGAACATCATCTGCCATGGGAAGCGGAACCTCTGGTTCCTACTGAACCAATGTCTCCTCTCTACGCAAAAAAGTCGGCTGTAGTGGTCTAGTAACCGATCCTGGGGTAGTCCTGGTGTTGTGCACACCACTCTGTCCTGCATGTCTACTGCCTTGTCCTGGATGTCCACTACCCTGTCCTGCATGTCCACTACCCTGTCCTGCATGTCTGCGATGGTGGTCATAGTTTGACCCACTGAACTCACCCTCGAGTGTTGCATTGTTGTAAACTATTGGGGTTCCCTAGTTAAACTTTCCAAGAAGTTGGGACATCATATCCAGCATAATATCAAATCTCCTGTCTGTTCTTGTGTTAGGGCTCTCAGGCTAATCAAATCCTCTATCCCCCATACTACCTGTTATGCTATAACTGCCACTGGAAGAGTTTCTATGCATGCCCAATATACCAGAAATTGTTTCACCTTTTGAGACCTCAGGTGGATGCCAATGTGGTGTAGGTCTAGTGTAAACCCTTCTTCCGTCACTCATATAAATTGATCAACGAAAGCTTGTAATCTGATCTCCATTATGTAACAATAATTACAGAGGCAAATACTGGATGTTATCTCGAAGTTTACTCCTCCGTGACAAAACAACAAACCCTCAAAACTAAACAATGTGAAGTGCAAATGTAACCACAAATGTATGGCTACCTCCAAGCTCCCTCGGGTGATCTTCCACACCTACAAAGAGCTGTTACAGATGGTGGTTTCCGTCACCAAATACCAAAGGCTTCTTCAAACCCTCAAACTTGCAGAGCAAATGCAAAAGAGATAATATGTCGTGAATGAATGAAATAAGCTTTCATTTTGCCTTTTATATTTCCTCATGAAATTGACCATAGGATAAAAAGAAAATATTTCATTTCATAAACTTTTATTCCTCTTCCCTTATGCGCCCAAGTCCAAGTGACTTTATTTTACATTTATTTCATTTTTCCAAAGTCACCACTAAATATAATAAAGTCTAATTATTTAATATTAAATTAAACTTACGGACTTTAATATGAGAGCCCAAACGGTCTCGGAATCTAATGAATTATAGACCGTTGGAAAGGTCTTGACAAAATGCTCTGCCTCCAACCATGAACTGCCTCATCTGGGTGAAACCCTAACTTACAAAAAATAGTAAGTTTCCGCACAAGAGCCTGAAATCCACCAAACAACTGCCAAAGTTCCCTAACCACCATGGTTAGCCTACGGGAACCAAGTATAGGCTAACACCCTCTCGGAAAGGGGACATTACAAGCTCTTAGAATCCAGTTTGCTCCTTTTGTTATGAGGAACCAAACATATGCAATTGAACCAAAACCACAAAAATGTTGCACGTGGGAGGGCTACAAATAGATTTTTAGAAGATACATCATCATGTTCACTACTCCCTAGTAACTATTTAGGGGGTTTCAATATTTTTCCTTAAAAAGTTGTCTTCTTACTTTTATGCATCAAATAGTGTAGGTTGTTTGGTCCTAAAAAGGGGTGTCCCTACCAAGTCCCCATATTATCGAAGATGTCATCCGAACCCTCAACGATGCATCCCCATGGAACACTATCCATCTTTAACACTCCTTGATATTATCAAGGCATAAATTTGTGACCTATTAGTGTATGCAAGAAATTCAAGTTGATTGAACTTGAAGTACTTAAAAACTTTAAAGTCAACGACAACAATGATTGAGGTGTACCCTAATATTTTGGAGACAACAATCCTTTAAAAACCCTAATATGTAGATTGCTTTATTGACTTGTGCTTTAAAGAAGTTTGGTTCTAGATTGAAAATATGTCAAAATGATGGGAAAATGAAAAAACCAGCATAAATAAGGAGGAGCAACTTTTTGAAAAACTGGGAAAAACATGTGGATTATTGAATAGCCTACAAGTTTTTCTTCATTTTTTTAAAAATTGTGGGGTCTTTAATGACATAATCCATTTTTCATAAAAGGTAAGGTAGATGATTCAAACGGGCATAGTCTCCAAGGCAAGCTACAAATAACTGCACAGTTTTTTCAGATGATGCTTGGAGCAACGAAAAGATAAAAGTCTTGCCTTTTCTTTGCCTCCCTAATGAAACATTCATGGTATATGAAGATGAAGAAATGGCAGCCCTATGATTGCAATATGTGTCAAAGGTGCAAGTGGTGATCAGTGGGACTTCAAATCTTGACCTCAACCATGAGTTAGTGCATCTGTAATGTCCCTAATTGGACTGCTAGCTCAATTTCACCAAATTTTCAAGATCAACACAAACCCAAGCTCTTTTTGATCACCAAGGTCCCAATGTGGGCAAAGTGAGAGCATACAGAAACTGGGATGTGGACAAAAAACAACTAATTTTTAACTCACTCGCAACAAGGTACACGATTTGCAAACAATGCCAAATTGGCAAATAAGTATGGAGATATGATCAATGCCACTAACAGATAACAAGCAGATCTAATCAATGCCAAACTAGCAGTTAACAAGCAGATCTGATCAATGACAAACTAGCAGATAACAAGCAGTTCTGATCAATGCAAAATGAGCTGATTACAAAGCAGGTTTGATCATGTAATGTCCCCATTCGGAAACATGCAATATTTTGTTATGTTTTTTCTAATTTTATGAAACAAAATCAATCCAAACTGCAAGTACACAAACTGATTACAATTTTCAAACCTTTATTTTGCTAATGGCATCAAACCATAAACCCTAGGTGGATAAAATGCTTAAATCCAGCAATATAAAACCCTCAAAATTTTATTCTATTTTATTGTAAATGTTGACAAAAAGTACAGAGATGATAAATATCAACAAAATGATTTTTATTGATTTTTTTATCACTCAGCTATTGTATGACCTGGGATAGAGCCACGGACTACTGCAAAAATGTCAAAAAATGCTAGAAACCCTTGTTTGCTGCTAGAAACTTCCACAAATAATATTTTATGAATTTTCTTGAAACCCTAAATGGTACAACAGCTAGCTGAATATGTACAGCTGGTTGGTGAAGCCTGATCCACCCTTGAAACCCTTGCAAAATAGTCAAAATATGCTGGTAAAAATCAGATTTATCTTGGAAACATTGGCAACATGTCAAAATATGATTTTATTCTCCATTTTGCTAATGAATGATAACTAAAATAATGTGAAAAGCAGTTGGTATGACTGACTAATATCCAAGTAGTTCTTCTCTAATTTATGAGTTTTAGTGGTTTGACATTTCATCAAACACTTGTCATGTAAATAGACCGAGCTCTGATTTCTGAATTTGTATTTGGTTTTGATGATAGTTTTAGATGATTTTCAATGGAAATACATTTGCCAAAACATAGGAAACATAACCAAATACTTTACATGCATAAACAACACAATGATGACACCAATTAAGCTTTATTTCTCCTTTATATCAAGTTTGATTACAAACATATCAAGTCTGATTCAAACTAGAACTGTGTTTACAAATGCCAATTCAAATTAAAAATTTGAATATCAACGCACTTATAACATACCCGGATGATAATATCAAATTTCAATGATATGGTGCATAGGAATGTCAAATCATGCCAAACCAACAATGAACAAGTGCTGATTACAACTCTGATTTTTGGGACAGATCTGATACAACTATCTGATATAACAAATGCTTGAAATCTGCTCCTTGAAATGCCACAAAAACCCTTCCAAAGGTTAGCGCTAGATCCTATAGGTAGCTTCTCAAACCCTAGGTGCTAAATGATGGATATTAGTTGTCAATGGAATGTTGAATATGACCTCCAACTCTGAGCTTTCAAATCTAATTGGTCTGATATAAATTTCTGATGCAAACATTGACTGAAATCTTCATACAAGTGCCAAGATTCTTCCTCTATGATAAGCGCTAGCCTCCAATGAGTGTTAGAAACCCTAGGTGATGAGTCTAGGGGTATTTCTTCCTCAAACAAGTTTGCAAACTGCCTCTACAACCACCCAGATCTGCAAATTACTTTCAATGATAACAATGGCTCTAGAAACCCTAGCGGCCAGCAAAGGTATGATTCAAATTTGCCTTCAAAACCCTATAAATTCCACCATGAAATCATGAAATTCCAATGTCAAAACCTTCCTCAAGATAGCCATACCATTCTTTCTTTCATACACAAGCCCTAGCAGATGTAACCTGCAAATATGTCATAGAAAGTCCTTCAAATCTGCATAAAACTTCAAAACCCTAGTGTCAATATGAAGCCCTAGCCGATATGATCAATTTCCCTTCAAACCCTAGCTTCAATCCACACCAAAAACCTACAATTAAATCCAATGAACCTTGGATGGATCCACCTCACAAAGTGGAGTGGGTTTTCGTCCAAACCACCAAATTCTAAGGGTTTTCGTCCCTAGAAACCTACTGAAACAAAGTTACAGCCAAAAAGAAAATCTCCAAGTATCAAATGACAAATTCACAATATAATCCAAATGACTCCCAAACACCCATTTTATAAGCCACAAGTTGGGCGCCCAAATTCACTTTATTTTATTTTGCTTTCAAGTCCACCTCCATAATAAAATTTTATTTTATTTTATTTTTCTTTTTTCTTCCTCAACTTGGGCGGCCAAAATAAAATAATAAAATATTAATATTTTATTATTTTTCCCATAGCACACTTGAGCGGTCACCTTTGGAAAAATATAATATTTTAATAAATAAAATATTATATTTATTGTCATTTTAATTTATTTTATTCTCTTTATTTTACCCAAGTGGAGCGTCCAATATATATTAAAATATTAATAATAAAATATTAATATTTTATTTATTTTTCCTTCCTTCACTTTAATAAATAAAATATTATTTTATTTTGTCATATTTTCCTTTTTCCTTTGAAAGTGACTTTCCATTCTCCAATCTTTAAGTTATTTTCCAATTTTTCAAATATCTAAGTCACTTTAGTCATTGTAACCAACTTTCCAAATGTCAAGGTCACTTTGCAATAATGGCTCAAAAAGGGGACATTACAACTTCTCCCTCCTAATGTGCCGCTCAGCTATGATTGACTAAAACAACTCAGATCCAACTCTATATGATGCTCAAAAATTCACAAAAAATCTAATGATCAATATATAAATCCCTAAATATGCTTGGGCAATGAAATGATGATATTTGCTTGCAAAAAACATTGTAGCAGCATTGTAGCAAACTGAAAATATCTCCAAATCCTCCACAAATCAACACAATTGTGATTCCCGAATGGAATCACTCGAGATTGGAAATAAGAGTTTCTGTCCTTGATCCCCAAATATGGAATTCAAGAGGGTTTTCGATCTGATGATCAATATATAAATCCTCAAATATGCTTGGGCAATGAAATGATGATATTTGCTTGCAAAAAACATTGTAGCGGCACTATAGCAAACTGAAAATATCTCCAAATCCTCCAGAAATCAACACAATTGTGATTCTCAGATGGAATCACCCAAGATTGGAAACAAGAGTTTTCGTCCTTGATTCCCAAATGTGGAATTCAAGAGGGTTTTTGTCCTCTCAAACCCTGAACAAACCAAAGGTTTCATCCTTGGATGCCCTAGATTAAACAAACTACTCAAATCTGAAAATTGAATGCAAAAAGGATAACTTGAATGATGATCAAATTAGAAGCCAAACGCCCCATTTTAAACATTTCCAAATTGGGCACATGATTAAATTCCCTCCAAAATAGTATTTTAAAATACTTTTTTTTTTTTAGTATTTAAAAATACTTTTATTTAATACTAGTGTCTAAAAACACTTTTTAGAAAGGAATGCAACTCACTCTCAAGATGATCCCCTCTGATTTGATGTTGCATTGATGCAGTCAAGGTAGGAGGGTCCAATGAAGGACTGTCCAACCTTGCAACCTTAGACAACTAACTGCAAGATCTTAACAGAGATGTAACAACAACATACAGATAACCAAAGAATGATAAGAAATGCTCATAAACTCATGACACAAGATTTATCTTGGGAAAACCCTAAAAGAGAAAAACCCAACCTTCAAAGATCACTTCTCATTATATTAGAATTCCAAATCACATTACATATGCCTCTAGGGCTTTTCATGTGCTAGACCGCAACCCAGGTTTACAAAAGATTCATACAACACATCACCATTCTTCTATGTCTTCTTTCTTCTCCTTCACGATCCTCTACTCTGTATCTTCTTCTGCTCTCTACTCTGTCTTCTGCTTCTGCTCTGTTATCTTCTCTGGATCAAAACAATTCATCTTCTTGCTTCATATCTTCACACACTCTTTATCCTTCATTTATATCCTCTGCAAGCCTTCAAATCATTATCAAGTCAGCCTAATTGTAACGGTTAGTATGAAACATGTAGAAACAAATAGGTCAGACCTAAACACTCAGCACTGCTCCACAAATGATAGGAACTTGGTGCGGTTCTCCATGAAGGTTAGCTAGGTCCTAAACTACCTTGAATGATGTTCTATTGGGCTCCGCGAGTCACGGAATTGCTCCGCAAACCCATTAGGCTTCAACTGAACACGGACTGCTCTGCCCTGTGAAAATAGGTAATCTTCTGATAGCAATATCTCTTAGGAAACAAGTCCAAATGACCTGAATTTTGGATATGATGTAGATGTCAAGTGATAGAAACTAAATCCAGCTCCGCAAGCTCTGATGTGCAAATGCGGTAATCTCCAATGTATCTTCTTGGCACTCTGCAACTCAACATTAACTGTTTCAATATGCTTGAATGACTTCCAGATGCTCCTGCATCAAACTCTCAGAGTTAATTGAAAAGTGAGCCTCTTCACTTTGATTTATATTCTGTCATAATCAATGCTCTCTTAGGATATGTGCGGCAGTCTGTTCACAAGTACTTGCAACTGCCTCAAGGTCGGCGATCTGTTCAAGCCATCCATGCAAACTACCTCAAATTCTCACTTCCGATGATCTAAATTAGGCGCTCTGCTTGCAAACCTTGCACTGCCTCAATGATCAGTGATCTGAGCAATTCTTCTCTGCAAGCTGCCTCAAATTCTTCATTTTATGGTGGTCTAGGTTCGGCGGTCTGGCTACAATGTTGCAACTGCCTCTCAGTTCGGCATTCTATTGTCAAACACTTGTAGGCTGCCTCAGGATCAATATCAACATCAATCAATTAAAAGTCAATTAATACATGCATGCATCCTCCGGAACAATCACGTTACCTCCTCGATACAGTCAATATATTATTGAATTTCTTCTGCAACACTTCCTAATCCCTGGTTCTGATTGCAACTCCTTCCACACACATCAAAATCTTCTTGTTTCTATTTTACATACACTTTTATACTTTTCTCTGTTTCTTTATCTTTATTTCCTTTACTCCGGTACACAAACTTTCTCTTCCGGTAGAATATCTTGTCATTCCCTCTTTCTCTACAATATGAACTTCCCTCGCTTGTTATGCTTCACACTTGTTCACACAAACTTTCTCTTGCACTAGTTCCACAGATGATTAGTCTACAACAAAATTCTCCTTAAGATCAATGTCTCACCCTCTTCCGGTTTCTCTGTTGAACTTGATGACTCAACAGTTCCTTCTTCTTCTGCATAAACTGCCTTCGCATTATTTATTGCTTCCCCATCATTAGCTTCTCCAGTAATAGGTTCTTAGTGACATTCATCACTCGATGCTTTTTGCCTCCAAACTTGAAAATAGGTTCTTCTCCTATCATATCCTCTTTCATTCCTCCGGTATCCTTCATTGTGATAATAATTATGACTCCTATCATTTCTACCTCTGTGGTATGAATTATTGTCCTTGTTTTGCTCCGCATAAGGTCTTCTCTCTGCATCTTGATCCATATCCTTCTTTTCCTTGAACACATGAATACTTCAGCCTATACATCCTTTTAAACATACAAGTAACAAATTTCCATTCTGGTCCATCAATCCATCCATAATCCATCTGCATACAACCTGTCATAGACTTTCACCTCCGCATTTTATTCCAACACATCTTTTCAAAGTGATTCCTTAATCCACAAAACTTACAAGGGTATAGATCCCAACACAATTCCTTTTCATGTCCATGTCTATTACAATAAGAACAATGCATGTCTTTCCTTCCTTGAATTGACTTGTTTGAACTTGTGACATCCTTACCTCTCATATATCCAAGGCCTTCATTTCTTGATCTCATTACCGGCTCAATAGGCTCTGTAATTCCTTGCTGACACTTTCCCAATCCTTTTCCTTCATATCCCATTCTTTGCATGATTTTGAAACCAATACCATCACCAACAATTGCAAGTTCAATTACATTGTTATCTCCAATTTCACTTTCTAAAGAAGCTTCTACAACATCACACAAATCATTAGTATCACAAGAAACATCACAAAATTTAGGCTTAGATCTTAGACTTTCATTCTCTTCTCTGCATGCTACAAGTGACTGCTCTAACTGATTAACTTGTTCTTTCAATCCTGATATTTCACTCTTTTGCAGACTATTTTTCTTTTTCAATTCTTCCAAATTTTCCTCCAGATCTCTGTTCCTCTTTTCAACCTTCCCAAACAATTTGAATCCTTCTTCCAATTCTTCAAAACTTTTTTTGACATACTCAAACAACTTTAATTCTTCTTCTAATTCTTCATTCCTCCTTTCATTTTCTAATTCTTCTTCAAGAGTATCCTTCTTGCGTATTAGGTTTTCATTTTCTTTCTTCATTCTCTTTCCAATCTTCCCCATTGAAACAAATCTTACAAACAACTTAATATGTAAAGCTTACCCGGATCTTTCTTGCCTTGATCTTTCTTCTGCGGTGACACTTGTTACACTCTAGGGTTTCGCACTTTCTCCCAACACTTTCTATCTTCTCAACAGATCCACGACTTTTCCAACAGATTCGCAACCAGCTCTGATACCACTTGATGCAATCAAGGTAGGAGAGTCCAATGAAGGACTGTCCAACCTTGCAACCTTAGACAACTAACCGCAAGATCTTAACAGAGATGTAACAGAAACATACAGATAACCAAAGAATAATAAGAAATGCTCATAAACTCATGACACAAGATTTATCCTGGGAAAACCCTAAAAGGGAAAAACCCAGCCTTCAAAGATCACTTCTCATTATATTAGAATTCCAAATCACATTACATATGCCTCTAGGGCTTTTCATGTGCTAGGCTGCAGCCCAGGTTTACAAAAGATTCATACAACACATCACCATTCTTCTATGTCTTCTTTCTTCTCCTTCACAATCCTCTACTCTGTATCTTCTTCTACTCTCTACTTTGTCTTCTGCTTCTGCTCTGTTATCTTCTCCGGATCAAAACAATTCATCTTCTTGCTTCATATCTTCACACACTTCATCATTGCCTTGAAACAATCCTTCATCCTTCATTTATATCCTCTACTAGCCTTCAAATCATTATCAAGTCGGCCTAATTGTAACAGCTAGTATGTAACGTGTAGAAACAAATAGGTTGGACCTAAATACTCACCACTGCTCTGCAAATCATAGGAACTTGGTGCGGTTCTCCATTAAGGTTAGCTAGGTCCTAAACTACCTTGAATGATGTTCCATTATGCTCCGCAAGTCACGGAATTGTTCCGCAAACCCATTAGGCTTCAACTGAACACGAACTGCTTTGCTCTACTCTGTGAAAACAGGTAATCTTCTGATAGCGATATCTCTTAGGAAATGAGTCCAAATGACCTGAATTTTGGATATGATGTAGATGTCAAGTCATAGAAACTAAATCCAGCTCTGCAAGCTCTGATGTGCAAATGCGGTGAAATGCAGTAATCTCCAATGTCTCTTCCTGGCACTCTGCAACTCAACATTAACTGTTTCAATATGTTTGAATGACTTCCGGATGCCCCTGCATCATGCATGAAAATATCCATAAACTCCCACAAGACCAAAGGATGCCACATGTACTCACCATCATGTTTTTCTTGCACCACTTGGCTCCTCCTATGTGGTGAACATTTCGAAACACGTATTAGAGCTTCCTAATCAAAACCTTCAGTTCCAATGGACCCTTCAATGCTATTGCAAGCTATACCTTTCAAAATATGGCGCAAATCAAAATGGGTCTGGGCTGGAAACAAGTTACAACAACCACAAACCACCTAGAATCTCACCCAAATCAGAACTATGGTGGCTAAAATGATTGTTCCCTTCATCTGAAACCTTCTAACATCATCCAACAATGAAACTCCCTTAAAATGTGCAAACTTGCAGCTGTTCATGACTGATAACAGGAGTTCCAGGCCTGATATTTTCAAGGCCAACAACATGACAATGGTGCAACAGCTGCAAGACTGAAACTTCCTTACAAAAATCAAAAATGTGAGCAATGTTGAGGCTGTGAACATCCCTGTAAGGACTGAAAATACTTCATTAGCTGTCACAAACTGGAAACTATTTCTTCCAGTGACTTGAAACACCTACAAATTTACTTGTATGAATGCAAATGGAGTAATGTGGTGGCTGATAATGGTGATGACAGAAACATTAATGCTAGAAATTAGATTCATAGCTGCCCTAGGTATGTTTCCTCTGTCACTTGATGGTAGTATCCTATCACCACTCATTCCCCCCATGCCTTTTTGGTGATCCTTTGCACAAATATCCAAATTTGTAAGTTACCCCACCATGCTTATGTTGCGCTGCTCTAATATGTAATGGAGAATCTGGGACCTTTGCAGATGCATTTGTATGAATAGTTGGGTTAGACAACAAAGATATTCTTTCACCAGAATCATGCGTTGCATGATGAAGAGATTGTTGATGTTGAGTTGCGGATCTTGATAGCATGGAATTGCTCTCCCTTCTAATGTTTCTCCTTGACAGCACTGCCAATTGTTGGTTCAAGCCAACTTTCATAACTATTTCATCAAAGTTTTTTTTCTTCTGCTCAAATGAAAATTGCTTTTCCTGGAGTAATGTGTCATACTTGTTTTTGAGTTCTTGCAACCTTTCATTTTCTTTCTTTAGCCTAGGCATCTCATGTACAAGAGGATTGGTGGAGTTTAACTGTAATAATCTTGAGGATGCTGATGTCCCAAACTGCATGGAGTAGTAAGAAAATGGAGCAAAGGGTGGAAGTATTGAGGCTAAGCCTATTGTAGATGGTTTAGTTGAAACTGCCACAATTGACCCTACTTCCATCTTGATACTCAAAATTTGCTCTGATGGTGTGATAGGCATGGCTACCTATCTGACATTGGAAGTATGATGCACATGATGTGATTGGCTTTGTGCCTCCGATATCTTCATGTAATTGCATTGTAGATCTTGGGTTGAGTGGAAATTATTAGTGAAGCTTGGAAACTCAGGTGATTGGAGACTTCATTCCCTAAGTTCCATTGAAGGGATTGACAGACACTATTGGATGGAACTCAAGTGTTGAGGCTGCCATCCTTTCCGGAAACTATGCTCACATCCTAGTGAGCATTTATCTATATGCAATTCTAAAGGGATTTGGTGTGGACCATCAAACATGCACATACATACAGTATAAATGTGTCCTTTATAGCAGTCAATATTTACATTCAACTTGGAAATCTGTCATATCCCTTAATAGTTCGAGGATTTCCAATTAAAGATTGGAAAAGAAAATTATTTGCTATCTCCTCTCCTCTAGATTATTTTTATAACTTAGTCAAATTTCATGCTTGTAGAATAAGACAAAATTGGGAAAAAGACAAAATTAGAATAAGACAAATTGTTATGACTTGGCACTAGAAGCAAATAATATTAATAAAAGGAATTAAGGCAAACTCCATGAGGGTTCGAATGACTCTTGCCACCGATCACCTTAAATAAATATCATTAATTATAATTGGATTCTATGAAGAGACATCAAGTTTCATTCGCTGCTTTTCATTTGCCAAATCTTTGTATAAAGGAACCCAAGAAGCATTCGAAGTGGGGCAGAAAAAACATACAGGAAATCGTACCAAGGACAGTACGAACAGCAGAATTATTAAGTTTATACTTCAGTGATAGCAGATTCAAAGGAGTCCATTATCAATATTTACAAAAGTTTATACCAAGACTGCAAACTGGATTTGCACAGCAAGTAAGTCTCTTATCATTTTCTAATTATTGCTGATCTCTCATCACCGCCATACAGGTACGGACAACATAATGCCCTTTGTTTCTGTCATTATCATATATAAACTTCTATGATAGTAATCAGACTTGCAAGAAACTCTCATTTACATATGCATCTATGTTATTAATCAGATTTGTATGCCATTTTCATTCACATAGGATATGTAGACTGTTATGTAAAATAATCATGCATCCAATATGCAATATTTCATGAAGTATCTCTGTAATCAATGGTGCATAATAATATGTAATTTACCAACCTCATATGAGAGATAGGAGGATAAATACAAAGAGGCCACATGGGTAAAATTATGGCTTTGTCACATGAGGTATAAGGTACCCATGATGCAAAGGTTAATCATCACATAGAGGCCTTGTCACATGAGGTATAAGGTCCCCATGGTGCAAGGATAGTGATGCATAGGCCTTGGTTGCTTGATGTAAAGCATCATAAGAATGCCAAGGAGTCTCAAGAGGCCTTGACTCTAAGGTATTAAGGATACCATAATGAGTCTAAGGATAGAGACAATGGAGCCCCATAGTGGATAACGGTACTCATCTCCGATCTCCCATAGGATGTTAGTAAATGACATTTAAATTAGTAGATTTGCAAATTTGTATTGATGAAGATCATACATCATATGAAATGTCATGATAAGATATGCAAGGCATATTGCAGTTGATCATGAAAATAAACATATGAAATTGTTAATGATATGCAAGGCATATTGAAGTTGGTCATAAAAGTAACATATGAAATGTTAATGATATGCAAGGCATATGAATAAGATTAACTTGTGAAATGAGAATGAAAGATTTTGTGCATTAAAAGCAATCATAAAGATTAGCAATGATGATATGCATTGAAAGTAGCTATGAATTCATAATAGTGATATGCATAGAAATTGATCATAGATGAATAATAGTAATTGGCATAGTAATGTATATTGATAGAAATCAATGAGGAACTGTCAAATTAATCATAGAAATGATAAAGCAATGTTCTATGTATGAATTATATATGTTGATTTTAAATGAAAATAGACTAATGTTCCTTTGTTGCAAGTTGAAATTTGTGAACAAAGTAAGAGGAATCTTGACTTGTAAGAAGGGGACATTACAAAATCCTTAATCAAATTGTATTATTTGTTGAAGGTTCAAATTGTGCTGCCCAAAATTCAAGAAATACATCACGTCAGACTCTAGTCAACAGACCCATTAATGTTGGCATGACAATCATTGTGTTTGCTTCATTGTCATACATGGCATCGATTTGTTGAACCACTTTACTTCTAGACTGAGTGTTAACACCTTCAACCATCAAAGCATGTGAATTTGTTGCTACTTTGCCAGCTACCTTGCCCATTGACATACCTGCATTTATAGTGATTTTACCATTTTGCTGATGTGTCTGAAAGACATCCACAAATGATCCAGAATTTACTTCTGGTGAACCATCGGCCTCTTCATCATATCCTTTGAGCATTTCTTTACACTAATCTTGATATTCCTTACCCAATTGATTCATTGTTGTCATTTTCTGTCGACGCGTATTGTTGGAGAGTTCACATCTGGCTTGCACCCAAGATTTTGTATGGTAATTACGAATTGCTTCTGAGCAAGATTACTTTGTTAAGGAGTTGATGCAAATTCAACATCCATTTCCACAAGACATTTAATCCTTTTATAACAATGTCATGGAATTAGACCATCCTCAGTCTGTCCCGCACTTGGGCTCCATAAAGTGAAGTCGAATCCATCGTGTGTCAAGGAGTAATCATCCTGGACGCCATATAAAAACACTACCATGATTCTTCATTATAAGATTCTTCACGGATGCGTCAATACTTTCTTGGGTAGACTTATCCTCCACGAGCCAAACTCCATTGATTTCCTTGATATTTTGGCGATCATGTTCGGGGAGATATTGTTGATTCGCGAATCTATCAAACTAAATATTTAACATGTTTTCATCGGCTAATGTTGTCACCTCAATATGAGAAGGTATTGCCATTTGTAACCAATTCAAACCATCAACGTGTTTCCTGGATGCCAAACTCAATGAGTGTCAATGTAAATCTTCCTACAGACACTTAATGCAATCATCTTGAACCTATTCAAGTCGAGGCTCCTCAAACATTACTTTCGTGAAATGGGCCTTCCCCTATTTTCCTTAGTGGGCTCTTTTAAGTCGAACAAAACTCGACTTGGAACTGTATATTTTTTAGTGACGGAGGCAGCTACTTGCTTTGGCAAAGTTTTGGAAACTATGGCTTTGTGTTTGGATCATGAAAATGGATGCTCCCCACTCCCATTTGTATAAGGCTTTGCATCTTTATTACATAATTTCCATCATATGTTTGAAATTCGATCACCTACCTTAATCATTTTTGTCACTTGTTGCTTAGAGAACAACCTCTTGTGATGAGCAAGCTGAGTTTCTATCTCATCTATATGCCTAGCCATCTGAAAAATTTGTCTTTCCATACATAATCCATGCATTTCAACTTTTCTTGTCTACATTAGAAACCATTTGTACCACGTCAAGCATGCATTTGCCAGAGCTTAATTCATGTTGTTGCTTCTCTCTTCAACAGTTTAGTTTGTGCCCACATCTGAAATGTCTATAGTTGTATTAACAACCATGACATTTTGTATGAACTCGGCTCGTTGAAAAAACTTCAGTGTACTCAATGTTTCCACTGTAGAACAACCAGATGGGCTAATATTTTAAATTACTATAGTTCTTGAGTTTCCACGAAACGAATCCTGCAATAGAAAAGTAAGTTTTGAATCGTGGCATGGCACATGGCACTGCTTTCCATTAGCACTATCAACTAGGTTTATGATCACGAGTCCCAAAGTGGACAAAGACTTGTTGATATTCGTGGCTTCTTTTAAGCATCCACCTTCAATACCCGAAAGCTTTTGCCCTTCTGAACCTACCAAATCACCCAAATGGAGAAACCCATTTAGTTTCTTGTTCAAAGATCCATTAATTTGCAGAAAGATTGCCCTCAAATGTTGTTTTTCATATCCTAGATTCTGAGCTCCTCCATTTCGTGGGTGATGTCCTTGTGTTTGACTCATGACCTGCAACCCATGGGCCCTTAGAATATCACCTAGATCCCATTCCATTTTGCATAGACTATTTTGGATTTGAGTAAAAATGTCTATGCGCCCTTTACTGCAAGTTATGTCCTTCACCCTTTCACCCTCCTTAGACTATTTCCCATGATGGCAAAACTAAAATAGATCTGTCCTATCATTCCCATCTATTGAGCTGAAATTATGAGGGTAGTTAGAGTGCTTACCTTCTTTGGTTGAATTAGGAATCATTGAGGGATCCTCTTCAACACAAACATCCTTGTGATTTAGAACTTTTAACATTTTCTTCAACCACATACGACAACAACTCACTCTTAGGAGCTTCTTGGATGGAATCATGTTTTTCAACTTTGTGTTCAACAAGTAAACTCCATTCCTCCTTGACTACCTTGTAAGAACCCTATCTTATCTAACTGAATTTTTTTCCTTGCTGATCTGAATTTTCTGAATTGAATTGCTTGCAAAATACTTAGGGTTTTAACTTTTACTTTCGCCAATGTGTTTAAAATTTCATAGAGATGGAAAGGTTGCAAATTTACATCCAAACAACATGAAAAGACGATAAAACTACACCAAATAACTCACATAAAACAAAGATGAACATACCCGGAAAGCAAGCTTATCTTCTTTATTGAATGTAGAGATGATTACACTTGAAGATGGCTGGGTATTACAATCAGCTGAGTCTGATATAGATTTCAATCTTCAAAATACATCCAACTACACCAAAATATGAAACCAAACCCTAGTACAAAGTGTAGATCATGAAGTACAATGTCAATCCTTGAAGTCCAATTGGTGCAGGAGCACCTAATCCACAGTGGCCTCCATGAGGCATTAGCTATTTAATGTTTATTTTGATGTTTTCAATAAGGTCCTAAGTCGACCATTCAATGTAATAAGGTCTGTGTCATGTCCCCGTTTCTGGCTTGAACATCAAGTGTAACATAGATTAGCCTACTCCTCATTCCCGGAGGCTAATTCTAAGTAATGAGGGAATGAATTGGTTTTTGACTAACTTAATTTGTTGTTTTGCAGGAA
Source organism: Cunninghamia lanceolata (assembly GCA_027924645.1). Lineage (NCBI taxonomy): Eukaryota > Viridiplantae > Streptophyta > Pinopsida > Cupressales > Cupressaceae > Cunninghamia > Cunninghamia lanceolata. The sequence continues at coordinate 3,470,326 of BSBN01000905.1, forward strand.
TAAGTCAAAAACTTGAAATTTGACTAAGTCTGGGAGTGGTTTCATCAACTCCAGTGATCATATTTTCCAGGCGCCTTCCTTGACAAGTCAGGCTCATTTTGGCGCCCAACTTCCAAAGTCTATTCTGGCACTCAGTTAAGCATCCAATTGAGGCGCTCCTTGTGATTTAACCTTCTCCAACCTGGCGCCCAGTTCTGAGCTAAGCTAAGCAGGTTTGGAATGAAGTTTCATGCTTAGGCGCCAATAGCAGGTTGAACTCACCTAAATGAGCGCCCTGGGTTTTGAAGCACCAAAAGGGCACCAAGCATCAAGTAGCATGTTAGGGAGCACATCCAACAGGGTGCCTTGAAAAATGAAGTCTTCTAAGCGAATTAGATGATGAAGAGGGCCTATTCACTCTAGGCGCTAGTTTCTTGTAGCATCATCCAGAATAAGCGCCTAGAACTACATGGCGCCAATACTTGTTTCCAGGGATCCTCCATTTGAGCGCCTAGCTTAGATGGATATAGATTGAAAGTTTGAAGTAGAAGATGTCTCTTGGGGGAACTCCTAGTCTAGGCGCATGTGTTGGTTGAAACCCCTTATCTCTGGCGCCTAGGATTGAAAGAATTGTTAAAGTTGTTTTGGCGCACTTAACTACCTATCTCATCCTCAAATTTGCGCCTAGGGCGCTAGATCATATCTGGATAACCCTTGGATAGCGCCTTAGCTAGTTTGTGAGTTAAAAAGGGCAAATATACCATAAAAGGGTCACGTTGATCATCATTCCAGTGAAAGTCATCATCTTTGTCTAAACATGGTGTTGAGAAGTTGAGGCGCATCCTTCCTCATTCCCAACCTTACCTTTGCGCCTTCCTTTGATAAGTCATATGGCGCTTAGAAGAATGATTTTTGATGTTATGATAACAAAGTTGTACTTGGAAAAGACTCAGAAACTCTTGGAAAGCTAGAATTTGCTTCAAGGAGATAAGGCGCCAATCTAGACCTTTCTCCATCAATAAGTGCGCCTAAGTATAATTGAAGATTCAAACAAGATGTGAGAACTCCAGATGAGGGCGCTGGGTTAAAGGATCATCAAAAGGGTTTTGATTGCAAGTGTTTGAAAGAGTGCGTTGTATAGAACATCTTCCTTGAGATACTAGGCGCTGATTCTAGTTGAAACTACACCAAATGTGCACCTAAGATAGTTGCAAGCCTTCCAGACCAGTTATGGAACAAGGCGCTCCATCGGGGGGAAAGATGATGATCATTTGTAGTCAAGTTGCTTTCAAGGTTCTTTGAAAAGATGATAAGTTATAACCAAGGCGCCAGAATCCCTGTGAATCCTCCAAAGCTGGCGCCCAGTCAGAAGGACACCAATTCTGCGCCTAAGCAAGCTAAGTGTCAATCCTCTTCTTTCCAATTCTCAGATAGCGCCTAGGATCCAAAAGATCTTTGCTAAAGTTCCAAGTTTGCATGGAGTCATCAAATTCTTCAAGGCGCATATTCAGGCCTTTGCTACCTCAGTTGGGCGCCTAGGTCACATTGGGCGCCATCCATGATCATACTACTCCAAATGGGCGCCTAGTCAGAAGATAAGGTAGTTGCATCTACCTGAGCTTTCATTGGTCGACAGGATGTCCTCGGGATCCGTGTCCAGGTCTTTGGATAAGTTTGCCAACTCAGAATGAGTCATCAGATGGAATATTCCCTTGGATATGCTTCTTGGGAAACGTGCCTTGGTTCCTCTTTGTGCATTGAAAACCGTGCCTTCATTGCCTTTGGAAGGCCTATAAAAGGAGGAGCTCTCTCATTCATTTGGTATCTGTTCATTTGACAAAAATTCTCTCTGCAAAGCTATTGAGCTTGTAATCTTGAGGCCTGCGAGTTTCAAGTGTTGGGGTGATGCTCCCTCAACAAGCAAGGTGATGCTCCCTTGTGATATTGTGAGGTGTTGACATTCAGTTGACATCATTGAGTTTGATTGAGTTGATCAAGTGTAGACGCCATTGTAAACATCAAGGCTTCAAGGCCTTTCTTTTGTATTTCCATTGAATAAGTTGTAATTCATGCTATTGAAAGCATTATCCATGTAATAAGACATTGCAAGTTGATTGAATCAAGTAACTAGACAAGTACCCAACTCTAATGTTGATTCATTCTAGTAGTTATCTTTGATGTATATCTTTGTGTTGTTGAAGTAGTTGATGAATTGATAGCAAGTAAAATTGTTTAAATAAGGAAAAATTTTCGTAGAACTAGTTGGGTATCTTACAGTCTGTTTGACCAATGCATGTCATTGTAGTTGTATCTAGGTTTATGTTGTAAGTCCCACGGGACACTTGGCAAATTGGTATTCACGAAGGTTGTTAGACAGTTAGGAAGTTGTTAGTCAGTTGTGATCTCCCAGCCACTTGGAGGTTGTCTCCTAGCCGCTTGGAGTCGGGTGGTACTACTCAGGCGAGTAGATAAATAGAGGAGATGATCGAATGTGATCAGTAGAGTAGTAGAGTTGTAATCAGTTGAGTCCTGTTCAGTTGAGTTGTGCAATTGTAAACAGAGCATCTGTGGGTTTTCGCACTTCTGGAAAGCATAATAAACGAATCCTATTCGTGCATCTGTGTCATTCGAATTCATCTGGTTTTCTCTGTGCAAATCGATTTTCTGTTCTGAGACCGAGATGGGTTCTTAGCCCATTCCACCGGTTAGATTTCTTCGAAATCGGTGGAATGGCTGTACATATCGATTTGTGTTTTCGTTTCGTGTTTTCTGTTTTGTCCATTTCATGCTTGCAGGATCGCGTACGGATGCATTGATAGATCCTAGCATTGTCATATGCTAGGTTGGCAGAGTGAAAGATCTGTGTGATTAGATCTATGTAGTCGAAGAAACAGATCCGTGAAGTTACCGAATTTACAGTGGATCAAATCGGTGAAGTTTCGAGTTGTTTCACCAGACATACAATTTGTGTGTATATCACAATTGTATGTCAGATATACATCCTGTGTATATATCACAGTTGTCTGTTCGTGAGTATCTCGCAAATGTCTATCGTGGTTGTATGTGGCGGATGTACATTGTAAATGTGCAAGTGTATCCACATACAAAGGAGAGAGAAAGCTAAAGCTTATGATCGGCATACAAGGAAGTCAACGGTCAAATGTATATTCAGCAAAGCATATTCTAAATGCATGTTTTGATTGCATCTTTCGAATGCATAATCAGGTTGCATGTTTCGAATGTATGCTGCGCATATGCATTGCGTAGATACATTGCATCGGGTGCAAGAGGTGACCGGTAGCAGCGGTAAGGGAAACCGGCAGCAGCAAGTCAAGACAGTTACAAATCGGCCGATGGAAGTGGGTCACAGCGAAGAGAGAGCTGTCGGAGTAAGGGGTGTGATCGGAGTAAAGGCATTTTGTTCGGCCGATAGTATAATGTCTAGCCGATAGGCAAGTAAAACATAGACATACGAAGGCAAATGTATGTTAAGGGTTAGGGTAATGCAGGTCACGGTGTTTGGCTCTGCATCACCAATGATCATATATCAATCTGGAAATGAATATATGTTGATGTTATGTAATGTCCCCTTTTTGAGCTAGACTTGTGTTTGGGTTGAGCTTGGGCTTTGAAGGATGGAAAACTATAATGTTGGCTCAATACTTGATTTTATTTGGATTTTGGCTAGTATTATTTTATGATATTTTTCATAAAGCCAAAATATTATCATTTTCAAGCCAAGGGTGAAAAAGTGAAGGATGGGAAAAATAAACGTTGGACAACTTGACGATTGAAAAAGGTAAAAAGGTGGAAAAAAGGAAAATAAAATGCAATTTTTAATTGTATTTTATTTATTCTTTTATTTTATTATTTTTCCCAATGCCAAGGAGAAAAATAAAATATAATATTTTATTATGCCAAGGAAAAGAAAGGAAAATAAATAATATTATTTATTGGCAAAAGTTAACGCCAACCTAGAGAGGAGAAAAATAATTAAAAATTATTATTTTTATGCCCATAAAATCGCCGCCCAAGGAATAAGGAAAATAAATAAATAAAAAATATTATTTTTATTTGGTGAAAATTGGCGCTTGGAAAAGGAGAAGGAAAATGAATAAACTAATATTATTTTTCTAATATGGGCGACTTGAGGAGAGATAAGGAAAATAATAAAATATTATTATTTTATGGGTTTTTTAAATGATGGTGGTTGAAAGGTGAAATTCATTTAAAATCATCAAGTTGAAGGATTGAGCTCATTGGTGGAATTGAAATTGTATAGAATTTGTCAAATTGAAAAGAAGAGGATAAATAGAGAGCTTTGGATTCATTTTGTAACTATTGAATCTTTGGCAAATTTTGTGTTTGAGAGTTTTCTCTTGGCTGGAATTGAATTTCAGTTTGCTCAAGGTGGTGTTCCTTTGGCATTTGTGGTTTGGTGATGCTCCCATTCCACTATGACGAGATGAATTCACATGGAGTTCATCATGGAGCTTAATTGGCATGTTTCAATGGACTTAGGGCTTTGAAAGCTAGGGTTTGAGAACTTATTTTTACAGGTTCAAGGAAGAATAAGGCAGATTTGATTGCATTTTGATGATATTTGGCTTCTAGGAACAAATCACTTCATTTTGGCATATTGGCGCTTCAATTTTGAGGAGTTTGGCACTATGGGTTGGCCGGAATTTCATCACAGGTTGTTGGTAATTGAGTTTCAGACTTGTTGTCAGTCATATCTCATCATATTTTAGTCATTGCAGGCAAGCTGGGCCAAATCGCCACCTTTCTTAACTAGGTGATTTCATAATTTGGGTTGTTTTTGCAATATTTAGTGAGTTTCAGCATTTCTGGGCAATTTTCAATCAGGTACAAGTGCATATCAGACTAGATCAGACCTATATCAGTCATACATTCAAGGGTTTGATCATCTCACATCATTTCCGGGCATAATCGGCTCAATATCCAGCTATATTAATCCAAATTAGAGAAGATTTTGCATTGTTTTGTACTAGGGTTTGTGGGCAAATTGCATATCACCTATATCAGAATTATTATCTGTCATATCAGACCTGAAACAGTGCTGCTACAGTCATATTTCAGTCAAGGATTGAAGGGCATTTGATCAAGGCTTCCTAGGGTTTCATTCATAATTATTTGGCTAGGGTTTGATACATATTTTGGGCAATTTTCATGTTGTATGTGATCCGATTGGAAGCTACAGCCAACTATCTATTTGTAATCAGCTTGTTCATTCAATAAGAAGCCATCAGCATTTCCGGGTATGTCATTCTCATGTATTGATTGATATAATTTGAGCATAACTTCATCATTTGGTATTTGTTTCATATTATATTTGAACCTTTCCATCTACATGGCATAATAGACTCATAGAACAAATACCCACATCAAAACAATAAGCCAAACAAAATACAATAAAATCAGAAAATTGTAGAAAGCAAAGGGAAAAAATTTAGTTGAGATCAGCTAGGCTTCTTACATGTTACAACCCTATATGCTGCTGTCATAAACCTGTAGCCTGTTGTCAATAACCCTAGTGATTGAAAATCACAATTGCATGCCTCAAAACTCCTCAAAATGTGAAGCAATCGGCCCTAAAGTGAAGCGCTTAGGGCTGGGATGCCAAATAATGATAAATACTCAACAAATATCATAAAACCTACTCAGATCTAAAACTGAAATGAAATTGCAGACTGCTGTTACAAAAATCAGACCTTGTATGAATGAAGAAAATTATCAAAAACAATCTCCTTTGCTAAGCGATCCATGTCTAAACCCTCTCCAAGCCTTCATTCATGAAAATGCATCAAAATCAAACCCAAACCTGAATATAGAACTCCATAGCTAGCTGAAAATCAAGATCCCTGTCAAACCCTAGCTTTAATGAAGCAAAATCACCATCACAATGTAATGTCCCCTTTTTAGCCCAGTTAGGCAGTTGAAGAGTTAGTCTATTATTTGTTCCCGTAGACTGACTATTGTGGTTCGGGAAGCATGGTTGGCAGAGTTTTGGATGCGTTATTCAGTTGTGGGTTGTTGGTTTGGGTTCAGTGGATCCAATTGGCACTCTCACAATTGGCTTTGTTTGGTATGGCCCATACTTGCTATTTTTAGTAAGTCCGAGATTGGTGCCATTTCGGGAATTTCAGAGATGGAATAGATTCAACTCGTCAAGACCTTTCCGACGAGCTATAGATTAGTGGTTTTCGACATCAACTTGATATTTATTTTAAGTCCGAAGTTATATCTTAATTAATTGACGGGACTTTATAAATATTAAGTTAAGTGACTTATAAAAAAGAAAATATTTAAAAGTCACTAAAGGTGAGCTTGGGCGCCCATCCATAGGGAGAAAATATATTAATTTTAAAACATAAAGTACCCCCCCCCACCCCCACCCCAAAAGCCAACACCCTCATGGAGAGAAATAAAAAGTGAAATGAGCTCTCATTTGCATATGCTTGGAATTATTATTTTCTTCTCTTGTTTCTTGGAGCTTGAAGAGCTTTGAGGGTTTGGACTGAACTTGCTAAGACGAAAACCTCTGCAAGATAGTGTTGATTCTTGGTTTCTGGAGACGAAAACCTCCATTAGCAAATACTATGTTGGCGGATGCATCCTGTATTCGCAGTTGAGCTTCAATGGATTTGTTATGGTGAAGTTTTGGGCACACCTTGGAGAACTTTGATGCAGATTTGTGAGGATATTTGAAGGCAGAAAATACAGTTCAGATTTGTGGAGTTTAGAGTCTGGTTTTCACCTCATTTGCATGGGCCGTACTTTTCCATGGCTGGCCATACTATGCATAGAGCTGGCCGTACTGTTTAGAGTAGGAATTGTTGAGAATTTTGAGACTGTTTTGACCTCAGACTTTGGCGTTGAGGGTTAGAAGAGATCAGCAGGAGTTTTTGAGCAGATTTCAAGGTTACTACTCCATCTATTTGCTGAGTATATTTGCAGCCAGGGCGTACAATACAAAGAGGGGTGTGGGATCACTTGGAGCTGTTATAAAATCAATTTCTAGACTTCTATCTTCTTTGGCTGAGGCGTCTTGGGTCTCATTACTGCCTGATATGGTCTATTTGTAAGGAAACTTCTGTTGCTAGGTGTTGGCAGCGATTGTCTGTGGTGCATGTAGCTGGTTCATACACAGCCATATTATCAAGTTTCAAAAATGCAAATAGGTATTCAACTATAATTCATTTGGAGGTATTTCTTGATCTAGGTTGTTGTCATTTTACTCAAATTCATTGTACTTTTTTGGGGTTTGAAATATATGTTCTATATTGAGTCGTTCTAGCAATACACATCGCAAGAAAACTGAAACCCCTTCTGCATCTTCTCTCTAGTCTGAAAGAACACTTTAAAAAAGTAAAAATAACACTTAAAAGATTTTAAAAGGAACCAACAGGTGTAGCACATTACAGTGGTATCAGAGCACAGCTCTTCCTACCATCCTGTGAGGTCAGATTCAGACATGCAAATGAAAAAATGAGACATGCAGCCTGTTTGGGTTGCTACCCTTTTCTTGCAAATCTTCAAGTGTTGGACAGATTCTTAGCTTTGCATGTGGGTGATCAGCACTTGCATGCGTGTTCAGAGTTGGGCAGCTGAAAGGTTTTGATTAGTGAATGTAAGGTCATGGCATCTCTCATGAAGGATGATCTTTGTGAAAGACTTTTTGATGTAGGATTGAAACTGAAATTTTTGCCATGGTCAGATGAGAGACTTCTCAGCACTTCGGAAGAAGTTGAGAAATATTTATCTAAAATCCCTCAGACACTTTCTGAGTCAATGCAGGTGGCTTTGGATCCTTCGAAGACTTCGTTGCGTAAGCCTGAGTTGTTGAGGCATCCAGACAAGAAGGTAAGATTGGCGGTTATCACATGCATCAGTGAAGTCATGAGAATTTCAGCTCCTAAAGTGTAAGATCCCTTCTAGTTCTGATTCACTTGTTCAATGCTTTACCCTTTTAAATTTTTTTCCAAACATGAAAGTGCCAATTCTGATTCTATTTCCTGAGTTTTATTTAATGATTTTTATGCATTGTTTCATGACATAATACATAGGGAAGCATAGGGAATGAAGGAATTCTTTAACATAAAGAAAAGCAATGACTTAACACCAGAGGACAACTTTATTTCCACCTTGTGCAGTTCTGATTACATTCATATCTGATTGATAAACAATTATATCAGACCTTACAAAATGATTTAGATCCCTAAATAAAGACTTGGAATCACATATGAAGCATACCCGATTACTTGTCCTTGGTTAGAGGAAGAGATGAGAAGTGATTGATGGTATTGATGACGAAATATACACTTCCAGGTCTGCAACACCAAGGTCTGATCAGCAACTTGTCTTCTTGTAATGTCAACCTCTAACAATTTCAATAATGCTCTAATGCTTCTCCAAATAGAGGAGATTTGATCCTCAACCCAAGCTGCCTAAGATGAATGCCAAATGATAATGAGTTGGACTGCTGTGTGACGGACTGCAGGTCTGGTGCAAACTTCCTTCGACTGGTATAAACTTGCAAATGTCAATATTACCTTCACCAAGAATTGTTCCTTGCACAATATGAAATCTGCTCTTCAAACCCTAGTGAAATTCTAAAGATAAGCACTTAATATCTGCATTGGTACTGTAGCGATCACTGTTCACGAGCACTGTAGCGCACTATTCACGCACTGTTCACGGATACTGTAGCGCGTCACTATTCACGGGTACTGTTCACATGCACTATTCACACGCACTGTAGCAAAATACTATTCACAGCTGCAACTTATCTCACCCTTATTTTTTGTGAATTCGATGGACACTGAAATAAAAATTGTTGAAGCACAACCAAAACCTCTGTATGAGATTCTCTCTGAATTATCAAATTCACCAGGTATTTCACTGGCTCAAATGATGAACACATAGAAGAACTACGTTCTCCAATGGCAAAACTGTAAACCCTTCTCAGAGTTCAAAATCACAATGATCAAATATATATTTCCTGAGCATACCAGAATGAGCTCTTAAGTCTCCTTTTATTCTTTTTTTGTGAGAGCTCAACACTTTTTTGGCCGATGTGGGATAAAAGACATTCCCACTTTTAATATTTTTTTAAAAGAAAATTTTATAGATGGTGCACAAATAATTTCTTTAAAATTAATTGTTCACTTGGCCCCATCTATGACAATTTGACCCTTCACTTAAGTGACTTAAGTTATAATATAAAATTATATTATAACTTTACAATATAATCTCAAAACTATTAATATTCATTTTAGCCAAATAAATATTAATATCGCCATTATTACTCATCTATTCTGCACACCGTCTGAACTGTAAACTGGCATGAAGATTCTGCATATGACCAACCCTTATTTTTAAAAATAGCAGGGGTCCATCTCGATCACCCATTGTCTTACTATAAATAGTAAGTTCTGCATGCGAGGTCCAAAAGACTTCAAACGAACACCAATCTTGCGTAGCTCTGACCACTGAAGGAGAAACTCCCCTCAAATGACCCTCTATCCAACCTCATCAGCCTACGAGGGTCTATTATAGGCCAATCTACTTAATTGACATAATGTCAACTAGAAGGGGACATGACAGTCCGCCCTTCCTGAAGTTGCTTGTCCTCAAGCAATCTCAACTGCTAAGAAACACCATTCCACCGGAGGTCCAAAAGAAAACTGTGAAATGTCCCTCGTGGAAACACAACTGCTGCAGCACCAGCATAAATTCAACCGCACAAACATAGACAACAGACCAACTGTCCAAACCATGCGCACTAAAACAATGACCTCCGGCTGGAACCCTGATGCACACGAAGGATCCCAAACTCTGCGGTCACTACTCAGTTGAATGCCGGGATCCCAAATCACTCTGCAGAATGCCCAACTACGTGTCCACTGCACCCACTGGATAAAGACTGAACCATGCTCAGTATTGTGGTGAACAACTACCACCACGTAGAGCAATCTACTAAACAGAAGGATTCCTAGATCCCACAACCAGATTGGAAGTCCGCTATACGAATCAACTTTTGACTTCCACTGTTCTAATCTGATCCCAACCTCACCATGCTGAAAAAAGTGAAGTAAACCATCGGGCCCCATCCAAACCGCAGTGCCAACTCCGTCACCACCTGGATCCCAATGCAACTGAACCTCACATCCATCCGCCATGAAAAGACAAAAATATTTGGAAGCCTCTGCAACACAATATCTCTCTACAACCTCTGCGAAACTCCCGTGGATGTGATAACTAACCAAGCCATCATGCCCATTGCCACTACAACCTCCCTGAAGCCCTGTCTCCAAAAGAAACCCAAAAGTGGCAAAATCTGTCAGGTACTCATCTGCATGATGGTAATCCAACCTCTGATCATGCAAGTAATCTCCCATAAACAGTTGAGTCGAGTACTTGCAGCCACTAACTCTATCTACTGAAGATGGTAACTTTCCATCCCACAATGGATGGTATAATCTCGCAACCAATCCACACCGATGCATCATCAAGCCCTCCACGTGTGGATCAAAAGAAAAATGATGAGCACTCCTCACTGTGTAGTTGCGATAAAACGCTCCAACCTCGGTCAATGGCTCATCACATGCAACACTGGAATCAAGAGACGGCTCCAATCTCTGATCCCGAATCACTGATTGGGTAGGGCCTCTAGCAACCTGCTCTGCAAACCCAACCACAAAATCTCTATGAGGAAACATTGTAGTCAAAGTACCTACAATGACTCCCACGAAACGTCTGATAGCGCATGAACCATGAATGAGAGTATCCCTCGAGACCCCAAACGGGCCCTCCTGAAACTCCGGACTCTCAAGCAAGTACTCAGCCAATGTATCGGCGCGGTAAAAATGAAATAAGGTTGAGTCAACCTTATCCTCTGAAACCTGCAGCTAATCACTCTGACCCTGAGACGCAACAAATTGTCCACCCCCATCAGCTGCATGGGATGACATGGTACTGATCTCAAGAGAACTTGATGCAACACGTGGTTCTCTGCTGCTCCCCAAAGAACTCATCCCATCTAAATCAACTGCACCTATATCTGTGATGGATGTAACCACATCCTCAATACATCCATCACCACAACCCGTGGGTATAAGATCATCACCAGCTGCTGCTGTAGGTAATTGAACTATATCTGTAGCTGGTGAAGACTGTGCCAAACTCAACTCCACAGTAAGCTCCTCGACTCGTGACTGTGACTCCTGAAGAGCTATTTGGGTGCTCGCCAACGGGTCCATAGTCACCTCAAGCTCATGGGTGAGCTCATCAACCTCATTTTCTTTCTCCCTAAGAACTCCCAAGTAAATCTTACCCAACTGAAGGAGATGATCCCTATCTGAAAGTAACTGCAGGTAATTGGATTTCATTGCCACCAAAGCTTCTTTAAGCACCTGCAAATCTGCAAGAGATGATTCTCCCTCAATTCTTTGATGTCTCTTTTCAAGCTGATCCTTCCATATCTATTTTTTAATCAGCTTGTGGGTATCATCAAGGTGAGACAAGGCTGCCACAATCTGATCTTCACCAACTTTGAGTTGGTTCTCCAAACTATGTGAGCATTCTGGCTTATCAATCTCACATGATGAATCATCATTATGAACTTGAACAACTTCACTCACACATGAGTCATCCCCTGTGATAGATGCTAAACTATCATCCTGGTTTGGAACTAGGGCAGCGGTAGACCTAAACTAAAAATCATTATCTGATAGTAGCTGGTCAAAAGAGAGCTCATCATGTTTTTTGTCCCCATCCTACAAACCAACCAAATCAATAGATTGTGCATTCAATTCCTCATTCTGGTTTGGAACTAGAGCAGCAGTAGTTCCCAACCCAAACTCCTCATCATCACTCCAAGAAGTAGTCTCAATGGATGATGAATTGTTAACCTCATGCAGAGAGGTAAGATCACTCCTAGGACTATCAAAAGAGTCCCCAATCATAACCTCCATGTCACCAAGAGACTCATGCAACCTTGTCCTGTAGGATCCACTGTTTCTTCCTCTCTACCTTCTGTAACATCAACTGGGTGAAGATCAACTGCAACAGACCCGGTCTCAATACTGCTGGTCAACACTTCACCTGTTACCTTTCCCTCTGGATTTTCGTGAGTGCATTTAACATCAGCCCCAAAGGAATCATTAAGGGACTCATCATCTTTGTCCATTCTATTCTACATAGGATCAACTGTATGCTGGTCACTAACTGCTGAAAATTCATTGTAGAGGTTTCTAGATTCTTCACCTATAGAGACCTCTTGTTCCTCTTTCTTTTTGTTTTGTGATGTAGACCCCTTAAAAAAAAATGCCATATACCGTGTTGCTTTGTCTATGTTTGCAGGGTGTGGAATCAATTCATTCATCCTTTTCTGGTTTTCATCCAACTTATTCAAACTTTGTTTAAGCTTCTCCATATTCTTGTCCCACTGCTTCTGGGTACTTGAAGTAACCATGATTATCTAGCTGATTCAATGTCCAATCTACCCAACAGGGTGGCAGGACAAAAGCTCTGATACCACTGTAAGATCCCTTCTAGTTCTGATTCACTTGTTCAATGCTTTACCCTTTTAAATTTTTTTCCAAACATGAAAGTGCCAATTCTGATTCTGTTTCCTGAGTTTTATTTAATGATTTTTATGCATTGTTTCATGACATAATACATAGGGAAGCATAGGGAATGAAGGAATTCTTTAACATAAAGAAAAGCAATGACTTAACACCAGAGGACAACTTTATTTCCACCTTGTGCAGTTCTGATTACATTCATATTTGACTGATAAACAATTATATCAGACCTTAAAAATGATTTAGATCCCTAAATAAAGACTTGGAATCACATAGGAAGCATACCCGATTACTTGTCCTTGGTTAGAGGAAGAGATGAGAAGTGATTGATGGTATTGATGACGAAATATACACTTCCAGGTTTGTAACACCAGGTTTGTAACACCAAGGTCTGATCAGCAACTTGTCTTCTTGTAATGTCAACCTCTTAACACTTTCAATAATGCTCTATTGCTTCTCCAAATAGAGGAGATTTGATCCTCAACCCAAGCTGCCTAAGATGAATGCCAAATGATAATGAGTTGGACTGCTGTGTGATGGACTGCAGGTCTGGTGCAGACTTCCTTCAACTAGTATAAACTTGCAAATGTCAATATTACCTTCACCAAGAATTGTTCCTTGCACAATACGAAATCTGCTCTTCAAACCCTAGTGAAATTCTAAAGATAAGCACTTAATATCTGCATTGGTACTGTAGCGATCACTGTTCACGAGCACTGTAGCGCACTATTCACGCACTATTCACAGGTACTGTAGCGCGTCACTATTCACGAGTACTGTTTACATGCACTATTCACACGCACTGTAGCAAATTACTATTCACAACTGCAACTTATCTCACCCTTATTTTTTGTGAATTCGATGGACACTGAAATAAAAATTGTTGAAGCACAACCAGAACCTTTGTATGAGATTCTCTCTAAATTATCAAATTCACCAGGTATTTCACTGGCTCAAATGATGAACACATAGAAGAACTACGTTCTCCAATGGCAAAGTTGTAAACCCTTCTCAGAGTTCAAAATCACAATGATCAAATATATATTTCCTGAGCATACCAGAATGAGCTCTTAAGTCTCCTTTTATTCTTTTCTTGTGAGAGCTCAACACTTTCCTGGCCAATGTGGGATAAAAGACATATTCCCACTTTTAATATTTTTTTAAAAGAAACTTTTATAGATGGTGCACAAATAATTTCTTTAAAATTAATTGTTCACTTGGCCCCATCTATGACAATTTGACCCTTCACTTAAGTGACTTAAGTTATAATATAAAATTATATTATAACTTTACAATATAAGCTCAAAACTATTAATATTCATTTTAGCCAAATAAATATTAATATCGCCATTATTACTCATCTATTCTGCACACCGTCTGAACTGTAAACTGGCATGAAGATTCTGCATATGACCAACCCTTATTTCTAAAAATAGCAGGGGTCCATCTCGATCACCCATTGTCTTACTATAAATAGAAAGTTCTGCATGCGGGGTCCAAAAGACTTCAAACGAACACCAATCCTGCGTAGCTCTAACCACTGAAGGAGAAACTCCCCTCAAATGACCCTCTATCCAACCTCATCAGCCTACGAGGGTCTATTATAGGCCAATCTACTTAATTGACATAATGTCAACTAGAAGGGGACATGACATAAAGCATGTCATATCCCTCGATGACCCTATTCTAATTAAAGATTGGAATAGTCATGCTAACCAAAAGAATCAAATCGATGATGAAGATTGATTGCAGCCTGGTGACATCAATAGATATTTTGAAGCAAGTATACGTGGCAAGCAAGATATTTAATCACTTACTAAACAGACCACGAAGAGCAAACAACGGATTAATATTGTGATCAGTTATCATCATGAATTAAACTAAAAGCAAAGGGCACCGATAATTTAAAGGTGAGTTAATGATAACTAAAAGGAAACGACATGAGGCATCCCTTGGTGAACGGACACCAATCACATATATAGTGCGATCGGGTCAATAAGGAAAGGCATCGAAAAAAAACCAAGAATCTCTTTATACAAATCGAATTCCAAGCGCTCCACAAGCAACATAAATTCTGATCTGCATATTGAATATTAAACAAGATCTTCATCACATCAAGAACATATCATACATTCAAATCGAATCTTGTCTCCACGTCATATAATATTACATCTTCATCTCAGCGAACAGCAGTGAATAAAGAAGACCAAGAGTCCAATACATATATCTGAAGCAGACCTGCATCGATAGTAATTCATACTTGCAGATCGAACTAATTATAAGGTGTCATATCATCAGCACAAAGGTATGATTTTATATCTCCATCGAATACTATCATGTATCAATTTCAAGATGCATAAGGGAATATTTAAGTATAATTGATTATGATAATGAAGGTTATGAATACTTCTAATCAGAATTCTAATATTGATTTGGCAAATGAAAGTGCTAATTGTTGAGTAGGAATTATATTCCATTATGGCTAGGAAGTTTTAGGAAGAATATCATTAGAGGATACGAATAGATTATATCACAAAATGAGAAATATGAATAGTAGTATGAATTATTACATGATGTATGATTATTATGAAGAATATATATATATTTGATGCATGATTATCTTGAAGAAATGTGAAATGCTAACATGTAATAGGAAATGTAATTCATAACTATGATAGGCCGGAATGAGAAATGGACATCATTGTTAATCCATCACACCAAGTAAGTGAGACCCAGGGTTAGGCAATTGGCCAAGGTATTTAAGGCTCGAGTTGATAAGGCTCTAACCTTACAAGGCAAGTGTAGATTGCTTGTCCTAAAAGGGAAGAGTACTCAACCGAGAAAGGCCCTTATCTCATTTGGTGTAGATTGCCAATATGAGGTAAGTGGAAAAAGGCCCTTATCTCATTCGGTGTAGATTGCCAATATGAGGTAAGTGGAAAAATGCCCTTATCTCGATTAGTGTAGATTGCTAATCCGGGGTAATTGGAGATAGGCCCTTGACTCAATTAGTGTAGATTGCTAACTTGAGGCAAGAGGAGTAAGGCCCTTGTTTCAATTAGTGTAGATTGCTAACTTGAAGCAAGTGGAGAAAGGCCCTTGTTCCAATTAGTGAAGATTGCTAATATGGACAAGTGGAAATGGCCCTTGTTTCCAACTAGTGAAGATTGCCAATATGGGACAAGTGGATAAGCCTTTGACTCTAGTTGGTGAAGATTGCCATTCTAGATCAAAGGAAAGGACAATGGACCTATGGCAAGATTGTGCCCAAGGAACCCTCTCTTGTTGGGTGAATGATTGGATTAACATGATTGGCCCAAGAAATAGACTCTTCTGGAGGGAATTATGATATTGTTAAGTGAAATAGAGAAAGGCATATTGCATATAAGTTATGATTATAAGGTTTGATTTTATATAATTGTGATTTATATTATGAGACAAGAAGGATTGAACTATAATGTTCTCTTTTGGTGAGTTGAAATTGTGTGCAAGGTTGTGAAGATTTTGACTTGCTAGAAGGGGACATTACAAAGCACCCTACAAGGATGACTTAATAAGGGAGATGTTACAGTTGATTATTGAGAGCTTTCATGGGCTGGGTGATACCAAAAGCTTATCTTTTAAAAAAATTGCTAGGATGTTAGAAATTATGGCTAAGGTTAGATCATATGTCTTTTTACTTGATCTTAAGCGTAACGATTTAATTCTCAACATGTTTCATTGTTTCTTTGACAAAATCATAAAGTATCATGCGGATAGTGTTAAAACAGCAATGCAAACTATCTTGTCTCTGATTATAGATGAAGATGATGACATCTCCAAGTTGTTATTATCTGACTTGCTAAGCATTTGGAGAAAGGAACAACATGTGTCACCCGCAGCACATGAGTTGTCAAAGACATTGGTTGAGCAGAAAATTGAGAAAGTTAAAAATCATTTGACAGAAGAGGAATCTATTGCTTGTGGTTTACAGGTTACAAGGATTCCTATAATAAGCAAGAACCAAATGAGAAGACAAGGTCTATGCTTCTCTTGCAAAGAATTTCGGGAGCCTAACCACCAATGCACGGATAAAAAGGACTCCCCGTGGAGGATAGCTTCTAACCTTTGTCAATGTATGATCCTTTGTTCCACATGGAGCCTCCAAGCACCAAAAGATTTGAATCATTAGCTTGTCATTCTTTATCCATGGATGATCTATAAACATGGTGTAATGGACCCCTTTCTTAGCCCAGACCAGTAGGTGGAGTAGTTAGCTTATTCCAGGGTTCCCGTAGGCTAATGGAGGTGGTTAGGGAACCACTTTGGCCACCTTTTTCTAGGACTTACTATTTATAGTAAGTTAGGCAGGAGGTCACTGGTGAGGTCCGATCGACATTTTCATGTTTAGCACTGTCGGTTGGAGTACCTAGCACATTGCACTTGGGTTTCGAGACGGCAAAGGAATTAATTGTCGAAGAATAAGTTAAATTAAATATTTAACTTATACTAGCAAAGTGCCTAAGTCACTTTATGTTATAAAGGTGACTTATAATATTGGTTGAAATAAGTTGTTCTTAAAAAGGACATTGTGCTAGGAGTTGGGTGCCCACTTCATGGGGTCTTGAGGAGACATTAAATATTAAAATATTAAAATATTCCTCATGGGTGTTGGAAGCCAAGGAACAAAAAAAGAAATGAGAGTTCATTTGGATATTCATTTACTTTGGAAAATATTGTCATGAAAGCTTGAGCTTTGGCTTTGTGGCTGTACTAGGGTTTTGCAAAGACGAAAACCTCTGTGGAATCACTCTCTTCGTGTTTGCAAGACAACATCACGAGGGTTGTTGGGAGTCTCAATCAGGGGCTTCGCATTGTGCTTACATTGATGCATTTTGATGAGGTTTTGAGGAGATATTGCACACATTCTTATGCAGATTTTATGAACAGCTGAAAACAACATTGTAGTTTCAGATTTGAGTAGATTTGAAGTGGTTTTTGGGACTATATGTTCTCCCTTGCTGGTCGTACCCTACCTTGACAGGCCATACAATATCTAGGGGCAGTTCTGGGTGTCTAAAGTCTGATTTTTGTCTTCCATTCTAGGCGTGGGCATATCACAACACGGTTGCAGAGTTATTAGAATAAATTGCAGAGCTTATTGTGTGTTATTGCTGTTGTTATCATCTTCAGCCAAGTCGTACCATCAGCACAGGGTCGAAGGTCTCCAAGGAAGTGAAACACCTATCATTTAGGCTCTTTATCTGATGTAAAATGGCCGCCTAGGGTCTTGAATCTTAATGCTATTCATTAATTGAAGGAGAACACTCTATCATTGGAGTTTGGAAGCCATTTTTGACATCTATAGTGTTGGTTCATGTACAACAGAAATACCAAGTTGAAGAAAATAAAATGGGTATGTCACTATAATTTATTTTGAGTCATTTTATGATCTGGGTCTTTGTTACTTTATGCATATCTATTGTATTATTTATGGGTTTTGTTGCATGCATTATATTTCATTGTCAAACTGCAAACATCATATGCAAAAACTATAAACAAACCCTAAGCACATTTAGCAGAGAAACCAGAAACAGAAAATACAAAAAAATATTGGCATAAAACCCCTACAGGACAGTGTATATTACACACAGTGAGTAGACAACCTAGGCCATGACCTAATAACTTGAGAATGACCACAAGACTAATACTGACTATCCTAACAAGGATACTAACTATAAATCTGTCATGAAATGCAAAGTTTTGTGTAGGTACCAATTTTGGTACTAACAATGGTTCTTTCTAGGGACCATGGGACATACTTGGGCCATAGAAGAACTTCAAAATCTCTAGGTAAAATCTGACTAGTGTCTTATCTGTTGGGCAATATAGTCAAGCCTAACAACTGACATCTAGGCTAGAATGAAGCAATAAGCAAACACATAATGAGAAAAGGGAAAAACATTATGACATCATGAATAATGGAAAAGACAACTACTTACCTACCTACAGACAGAAGAAAACACAATGACTAGACAAAGTCGTTAACAAGCTGGAAAAAGTAACTACCCCTCCATTTGAGTTGAGGTTCTAACCACAACAGCTCATATCCTGAAAACCTTTGTAGAATTTTCATGGAAAGCCAAGATTCAAATGGATAGGAATAATCATACAACAAAAATTCAGCACAAATTGGTTGATGTGCATGATGATCTTATTCCAAAAGAAAAAACCTCTCTAATAGGTAGAGAGATATTTGCTTCTTGTTCAATATATCTTGCAAGATTCTGCAAATGTAACACATATGTATGGACAATGATCTTTACATATCTAATTTTATCTTCTTCACCCATCACTATGGGATATTCAACCTTGAATTCAATTCAAACATCATATTTTCAAAAAGGTTGAATAAGTTGAAGAAAAATTTCAATCACATGCTCTTGACTTTGTGGATCCACAATTGGCCTAGGAAATGTGCTTTGCGCTTGCCACTCTTCTTCACCATCAATATTGGTGAAATCAACCCTTGAATTTAAATCTAAAAAGCCATTCACCTAAGTCTTCCAATAATAGATCATTATGAAAATATAGACATTGGGAAGACACATCATCCTCAATTAACATGCTTTGCTATCCATCTTTTCCTAGCTCAAAAATAGGGAAATGTGATTTGTGCTCGCCACTCTTCTTCACCATCTATATTTGTGAAATCAACCACTAAATTCAAATCTAAAAAACCATTCATCTATATCTTCCAAGAATAGATCATTATCAAAATATATACATTAGGAAGACACATCATCCTCAATTAACATGTTTTTCTATCCATCTTTTCATAGCTCCAAAGTAGGAACATAGCCATCCCATGTGTACATATCTTCTTCTAATATTGGGTTATCTCCACATAGTGGTGGGTTCTGGGTTAACAAGATCTCTTTTGGTTCAATCATTTCTTCATCTTCAACCAACAATCTCTCCTCTTTTGATATATTTATCTCTATTTCTAGCCTACCAACAAGCATTGAATGCTCAACCTCAAATTCCTTGTTGATGTTCTTGTTGGGTTCTGAAGATGAGGTGTGTAATGTCCCCTTTTTCTAGTGAGTTAGTCTATACTTGGTTCTCGTAGACTAACCAAAGTGGTTAGGGAACTCTGGGAGTTCGTTTGGTCAGTTTCTAACATTCTGGCTAGGACTTACTATTTTTGACGAAGTTGGCTATTTTGGGAAACTCTTTATTGGAGATGGAGCGTTACACCGAGATCTTTCCAACGGTCTATAACTCATGGGATTCTGTGACCGTTTGGGCTTTCATATTAAAGTCCGTAAGTTATATTTTATTATTATATTTGGACTTTAATTAATTAATGTTGGTGACTTTAGAGAAATAAGGAAAAATGCAAAAATAAATCACTAAGGGATTTGGGTGCCCCTTTGAGGAATAAAAAGCAAATTTAAAAATAACATTTCCCTCTCATATGGGTCGACCCACTTGTGGAGTTATAAAAAGGCACAGAGTGGGAAAAGTTATTCATTCTTGATATTACATTTTATACTTCTATTTGCTCTGCAAATGAGGGTTTGGGGGATTTCTTCCAGCCAGGGCTTTTGGTGACGGAAACCACCATTGGTAGCAATCTTCCGTAGGTGTGAAAGATCACCCAAGGGGATTTTGGAGCAGCCATACTCAGTGGCTGTATTTGAGCTTCATTTTGATACCACCATTGACGGAGATGGAGATAATAAGATATATCTTATTGCAGTTTTGTTGCAGCTGAGGAAGAGTATTAGTGACGGATTGTATTGCAAATTTGAGAAGGGTTGGGACTGCCATTTCTTCATTGCTGGTCGTACCTCTTCATGTGTAGGCCGTACCACTTCATATACTGGCCGTACTTCTTGGAGCAGCTGTTTGGAGTTTATTGGGGCTGTTCTTCCTTGCTTAGTGGTCGTTTTTGACCTAAGGGTCTATGCTGATAGTTGTAGATTGTTTCCTTGCATTTGCTGATACTTTCAATGCAAAACTCCATTGTCATGTTGCTGGTCCGTCAACAGCAGAAATATGAAGATGCTTATTTTGACATGGTTATGTGATGGTTATTCATTTTATGCCATTCTATGAACTGGGTCTTTATTATTTAGTTCATATCTGTTATAGTTTTTCTGGGTTTTCAGTTGTATGCTATATTCCTTATATTCTGACATACACACTTCAAGAAAACGAAAACCCCCTTCTGCATCTTCTATCTAGTTCTGAAAGATCACAGAAAAAACTAAAAAATATATCATTAAAAAGATAAATCAAAAGAACAACAGGTGCAGGTTATTACAGTGGTATCAGAGCTGGTGCATCTTGCCAGCCTGTGTTGATCAGTTTATATGAGTGACGAAAGAAGAGTCTACACTAGACCCACTCCACATTGGCATCCACCAGAGGTTCCGGAAGGTGAAACAGCTTCAGGTATATTGGGTATGCACAGGAACTCTTCCAGCGGGAGTGATAGCATAACAGGTAGTATGAGGGACAGAGGAGTTGACCAGCCTGAGAGTCCTGGTGCCAAAGCAGAGAGGAGGTTCGATATTATGCTCGATATGATGTCCCAGCTCCTTGGGAAGTTTAGCCAAGGGATTCCAGTAGTTCACACCAATACCACACCCGGAGGTGAGATTAGTGGCTCCAATGAGGGTCACCACAGACATGCAGGACAGGGCAGTGGATATGCAGGACAAGGTGGTGGACATGCGGGTCAGGGTAGTGGACACGCAGGTCAAAGTGGTATTAATAACACCAGGGTTACCCTAGGATCGGTTACTAGACCCTTACAACCGACTTTTCCACGTAGAGAGGAGGTAGTGGTTCGGCAGGAACCAGAGTTTCAGCTTCCCATGATGTATGATGTTCAGATACAGCATGCAAAGTACATGACATTGGCTCCTAACATCAGAGAGATGTTGACATTCGACCAATATATGAATCAGAAGAGACAAAGGGGATTTATGATGGGTCGAGGAGATCACAGAGCTAACAGAGCTAATCGGGACTACCAGCATGCATTCAACAAAGTCCCTATGGACCAGTTTGACGGAAGTGGCAAGATTTCAGCCAGAGCTTAGGTGAAGAAGTTGGATAACTACCTGACACTTAAGCCGATGTCGGAGGATGAGGCACTTAACTTTGCCACTATTCATTTAGATGGGTTAGCACATGAGTGGTGGTACCATGGGTTGGTCATCTTGGGCCACAGCCTTATCACCACATACGATGAGTTCACTAACAGACTCATCGAGAGGTTCGATACCAAGGACCTAGAGTTGCAATTCAGAGAGCTGGCGTAGTTGAAGCAGTATGGGTCACTTGAGGGATATATTTAAGATTTCCAAAGAATCAGTGTGATGGTTCCCAGCATATCGGAGAGGAGACCTGTAGTCCTGTTCATGGAAGGACTAATGGAACCACTTAAGGGTTGGGTTAAGGCATTTGATCCACCTTCACTTCAAGAGACTATCAAGAAGGCACGTAGTATGGAGTTTGCTGTGCCTAGGAAACAATTTGTCTCCAAACCCTTTCCTCCACAAAGAGACAAAATGCCGGTTCAACAACGAGACACCTTCCCATAGAGGAAACCAGGGCCTCGATTAGATGATGATGCATTGAATGAATACAGGAGGAGAGACTATGCTTCAAATGCAAAGAACCATGGGACCCTAACCACAGGTGCCCAATGACGGGGCAAGCAAAACAATTGGAGTATTATTCTACTGAGGAGACAGCTTCAAAGCAATCAGGGCAGCAGAGTGATAGGGAGGACAGTGATGTAGAGAATATGGTGCAGATTGTACAGGACGTGCATGATGAGGACATTCCGACAGCACATATCTCTGCTATTCAGAAAGAGGGTTCCTTCAGAATACGAGGAGTATTGGAGGGACAGAGAGTGACCACTTTGCTAGATACAGGTGCCACCCACAACTTCATTGATGAGG
This sequence comes from Cunninghamia lanceolata, assembly GCA_027924645.1. Classification (NCBI taxonomy): domain Eukaryota; kingdom Viridiplantae; phylum Streptophyta; class Pinopsida; order Cupressales; family Cupressaceae; genus Cunninghamia; species Cunninghamia lanceolata. The sequence continues at coordinate 3,492,878 of BSBN01000905.1, forward strand.
GGCTTGTGGCACGAAGGGGACTCAAAACAGAAGAGTTTGAGGGATTCAAAGTTAGAGTTGTAGACGGGTTTGTCATTACTTGCAAACGAAGGATCCCTAATTTAACCATCAGGTTAAATAACTATGAGCTCCAAGCCGAATACTATGTGGTCGGTATGGGTGACATGGATGTAGTCCTAGGAATGAAGTGGCTGCACATGATAGGTGAATTTTCCCTCAACCTGAGGACCATGGAGATGAAGTTCGAAGTAGATGGTCAGAAACATATTTTGAGGGGAATGTCCGATGGGGGTTTAAGAGCAGTGTCTATTCGGAGGATGGAGAGGATACTGCAGCATGACCAAGTGCAGTTGGCAGTTGAGATTCTTGTGATGCCAGAGGCACCAAAACAGCAAAAACAGGATTATCCAATGGAGATTCAGTACTAACTAAGCACTCCAAAGTGTTTAGTGATATACCTCCAGGTAGACCTCTAGACAGGGGTTTTGAGCATGTTATAGAGATGGAGCAGGGGGCCAAACCAGTTATCACCGTTCCCTACAGACAACCTAAGAGATACAAGGATGAGATTGAGAAGGCTATTCAAAAGCTTCTCAAGATGGGTCACATCAGGCCTAGTAAGAGTCCTTTTGCTTCTTCTGTTGTTCTGGTCAAGAAGAAGGATGGCACACTCAGGATGTGTATTGATTACAGGGAACTGAACAAAAAGACTATTAAGAACAGGTACCCCATCTCCAGGATTGATGAGCTTATTGATGAGCTGCATGGTGCATGTTTCTTCTCCAAGATAGACTTGAGGTCAGGGTACCATCAAATTCGGGTACGTGAGGAGGATGTGGAGAAGACGGCGTTTAGGTGTCACTATGGGCACTTTGAGTTTCTGGTTATGCCTTTCGGCTTAACCAATGCACCTGCCACTTTCCAGTCTTGTATGAATAAGGTCTTCAGAGAACAGTTGCAGAAGTTTGTACTCATATTTTTCGATGACACTCATATTCAGCAGGACTTGGGAGGATCATTTGAGACATCTGGATATTGTGTTGGGTATACTTGAGCAGGAGTCCCTATATGCAAAAATGTCTAAATGCGAGTTTGGCATGACGGAGTTGCTGTATTTGGGACACATCATCAGTGCAAAGGGTGTCCGTGTGGATCCGGAGAAGATCCGAGCTATAGTTGACTGGCCACCACCCAAGAATCTCTCTCAGCTCAAGGGGTTCTTTGGCCTTTGTGGATTCTACCGCAGGTTCGTAAAGGGATTTTCTCAGAAAGCAGCCCCACTCACATATTTGACACGGAAGGGAGCTTTCGTTTGGTCAGATGGTGCTCAGCAGTGTTTCGACAAGTTTAAGAAGGTGATGAGCACTTGTCCAGTTTGGCCATTCCTGATTTTTCAAAGTCGTTTGAGCTTCAGTGTGATGCCTCTGGGGAAGGCATAGGTGCGGTGTTGATGCAGGACAAACACCCTATTGCTTTTGAGAGCCGAAAGTTGAGGGTCCCTAAGAGGAGCTATAGTATCTACGATAAGGAGATGTTAGCCATCATGCATGCATTGGCTAAATTCAGGCAGTATCTGGTTGGAGGGAAATTCATTGTTAAATCTGATCACAATAGCTTGAAACATTTCCTTAGTCAGAAGGACCTAAATGATCGGCAGCAAAAGTGGGTCAGCACCCTGCAAGCATATGACTTCGACATTGTTTTTGTCAAAGGGAAGAAGAATATAGTTGCTGACGCTTTATCCAAGAGACCACACTTGTGTGCCTTAGGAGAGATTGCAGAGGACTGGAGAGATATGATCACTACAGAATATGCAAAGGATAAGTGGGCCTCTGGGATTATGGATGGCACTAACCGTGATGACATGTAAACTATTGTAAATGACTTGATCATTTACAAGGGGAGGATATTTTTGGTGCCAGCTTTTGCTATGAAGTAGAAGATCTTGAGAGCTTTCCATGACTTGCCTATGGCTGGGCATCCAGGGTTCTACAAGACCTACAGGCAGGTTAGAGAGAGGTTTACTTGGAAAGGCCTCAAATTAGAACTACAGAAGTATGTGCGGGAGTGTCCAGTATGCCAACAGAACAAACATGAGCACTCCTACCCAGGAGGATTATTGCAACCCTTACCCATTCCCGAGAGGAAGTGGGATTGTATATCGATGGACTTCATTACTGGCTTGGCGAAAGCCCAAGGCAGGGACTGCATCTTTGTGGTGATTGACAGGTTGACAAAGTTTGCCCATTTCTTTGCCATTTCAGCCACAGCTCAGGTTGCTGATTTATTCTTCAGAGAGGTGTTCCAACTTCACGGATTGCCTAGGAGTATTGTGAGCGACAGAGACAGTAGGTTCCTTAGCAATTTTTGGCAAGAGCTTTTCAGGTTGACAGGGACCGAGCTCACCCCCAGCACGAGTTACCACCCCCAAACTGATGGACAGACGGAGATAGTTAATAAGTGGGCGGAGGGATACCTCAGGAATTACATAGCCGGGCAGCAGAAGGCGTGGGTCAAGTGGCTTCACTTGGGAGAGTATTGTTATAATACCACTTACCACATGTCTATCCAGATGACACCATTTATGACACTTTATAGGTACGAGGCTCCCAGTTTCTTGGATCTATTGTTTGGAGATAGCAGAGTACCAAAGGCTAAAGACCTCTTGCAGGAGAGTCGAGACATCGTGAGGTCTTTGAAAGAGAACATTCAGAAGGCGCAGAATCAGCAGAAGCAGTATGCAGACCAACACAGGGTTGAGCGTTCTTTTGAGGTGGGTGATATGGTATACCTTATGCTACAGCCATACAGACAATCTACTCTTAAGAGTAGTGCTAAGAAGTTAAAGCCACGGTATTATGGTCCATTCAGGATCTCCAGGAGGGTTGGAGAGGTGGCTTATGAGTTAGAATTGCCGGCAGAGAGCAGAGTTCATAATGTCTTCCATGTGTCACGCCTCAAAAAGGCACTAGGGCACAATGTGATACCTTCTACAGAGTTGCCTCCTCTTGATGAAGAGGAGAAGTTGGTTTTGATACCTGAGGCCATCATTGACACCAGGGAATGTACATTGAGGAAAAGAGTCATCAGGGAATATTTGGTGAAGTGGAAGAACCTGCCGGTAGAGGATGGTACATGGGAGAGTGAGCAAATCTTGTTGCATCCAGATCTGAGATTGCTTGAGACAAGCAATCTTGGGGAGGGCGAACTGTAATGTCCCCTTTTTCTAGTGAGTTAGTCTATACTTGGTTCCGTAGACTAACCAAAGTGGTTAGGGAACTCTGGGAGTTCGTTTGATCGGTTTCTGACATTCTGGCTGGGACTTACTATTTTTAGTAAGTCGCGAAGTTGGCTATTTTGGGAAACTCTTTATTGGAGATGGAGTGTTTCGCCGAGATCTTTCCAATGGTCTATAACTCATGGGATTCTATGGCCATTTGGGCTTTCATATTAAAGTCCGTAAATTATACTTTATTATTATATTTGGACTTTAATTAATTAATGTCAGTGACTTTGGAGAAATAAGGAAAAATGCAAAAATAAGTCACTAAGGGATTTGGGTGCCCCTTTGAGGAATAAAAAGAAAATTTAAAAATAACATTTCCCTCTCATATGGGTCGACCCACTTGTGGAGTTATAAAAAGGCACAAAGTGGGAAAAGTTATTCATTCTTGATATTACATTTTATGCTTCTATTTGCTCTGCAAATGAAGGTTTGGGGGATTTCTTCCAGCCAAGGCTTTTGGTGACGGAAACCACCATTGGTAGCAATCTTCCGCAGGTGTGAAAGATCACCCAAGGGGATTTTGGAGCAGCCATACTTAGTGGCTGTATTTGAGCTTCATTTTGATACCACCATTGACAGAGATGGAGATAACAAGATATATCTTATTGTCGTTTTATTGCAGCTGAGGAAGAGTATTAGTGACTGATTGTATTGCAGATTTGAGAAAGGTTGGGACTGCCATTTCTTCATTGCTGGCCGTACTTCATTTGCTTGTCATACCTCTTCATGTGTAGGCCGTACCACTTCATATGCTGGGCGTACTTCTTGGAGCAGTTGTTTGGAGTTTATTGGGGCTGTTCTTCCTTGCTTAGTGGTCATTTTTGACCTAAGGGTCTATGCTGATAGTTGTAGATTGTTTCCTTGCATTTGCTGATACTTTCAATGCAAAACTCCATTGTCCTGTTGCTGGTCTGTCAACAGCAGAAATATGAAGATGCTTATTTTGACATGGGTATGTGATGGTTATTCATTTTATGCCATTCTATGAACTGGATCTTTATTATTTAGTTCATATCTGTTATAGTTTTTTTGGGTTTCCAATTGTATGCTATATTCCTTGTATTCTGACATACACACTTCAAGAAAACGAAAACCCCCTTCTGCATCTTCTATCTAGTTCTGAAAGATCACAGAAAAAACTAAAAAATATATCATTAAAAAGATAAATCAAAAGAACAACAGGTGCAGGTTATTACAAGGTGAGTCAAAACTCAGGAGAAAATTCACATCTTCAATGGATGACCCACTCTCAAGATATTGCAAGAAAATATCTAGGTCCAGCAGTGAGTCTTCCATACATGCCTTAGTCATAATATAGGCTTCTAGAGATGCATCGTCTTCAAACTGAAGATCTTGTTTTCCATCCCACCATGTTATTTCTTCTACTTTGTCCAATGTAGGTCCATTGAAGAGTCCCTCAAGTGTGGAGAAAAATTCATTTGATGTGTCTTTGTTCATCATGCAATTTGTACCTTTCACCTCAGTATGAATAATTAGATCATTATTTGTTTTAGCAAATGCCTCTAAGACTTTATCTTCATTAGCAAACAAGTGATATGCAATTACTTCTTGCCCTGATATGAAAGTTGTTTCTCCTTTATTATGGAAGTTGACCAATGCCTATGAGGTAGATGGCAAATTCAACTCTTCATCATCAATGCTTATCAATGATGGGGCAAAAATAGATTTTTGAAAACATGCCACCATTGGAGTCTTCTTCCACAAACCTTCCTCAAACACTTTCCTTCTTGTATCCTCTTGAATCCATGAACACCTATATTCATTGAGAGTATTCACTTTTTTCAGTACAAATAGGTTCAGTTTGAAAACACCGCATCATAGAGTTGCCACTAGTTAATCATGAAGATGTCGTAGGTTACTCAAGAACCTTTGATTGTTTGGTTTAGAGGAAGCTGTGAGTTGCATCATGCAAAGCATTTTTGGACAATTTATAGCATCATGATCTTTTGCTACATGGAAGAAACAAAAGGTGTTTAAATTGATTTTAGGAGTTGCTTCCAAAGCAAGACTATCAAGTGGAGGAGGGAATCTGAAATGATTGTTTTTGTTACTCCTTTGATACTACCCTTGATACTATTGAGTTGAACCATTCTATTGAAGTTGTCTTTCCATGTTGGTCACATCAATCATTACCTATTATAGGAGAGGTTCTACAGTATTTGGGACCATTTGCCTGATTGAGCCTTTCTTGATTTTGCCAGTGATTAACATGTCATCTTCCAACTTAAATGCCCTTTCTTGAGCTTCTTCAAGTTCATCAATTCCAATAGATTTGATCAAGAAAGCAATCTTTAGTGTAAGCACATTTACAAAACAGCTTAGGAGGATTAATGAGCAAGGCTTCAGAGTTGAGTTGATCCTTCTGGGGAGGTGATTGAATCATGCTACAAACTCCCTCATTGGTTCATTGCTATCCTTCCTTGCGTTTAAGAGTTGAGCAAATAGAATGATTGTCCTCAACTAATTTGAAATGTGCAAGGAATTTCATGTGCATAGTCTCCCAATTAGTGATGCAACTTGCACCGAGATTGTGGAACCATCCTACTATTGCACCAACTAGGATTTCAACAAAAAGTTTGACCACAACATCTTCGTGTACTACTCCATGAATGCCACGAGTTGTGTTGAAAGTTGAGATATGCTCATCTAGATGTTGTGCTATTACCGTAAAATTTTGGAAAAATATTCTTTGAACCTAGTGGGAAATCATGACAAACAACATAATGCCAAAGGACTGATGGTAGCTCCCCTGTCATGTCCCCATTTCCGGAGTGATCACCTATGGAGGAGATGGTTAGCCTATTCACCATTCCCGTAGGCTAACTCTAGTGGTAAGGGAATGATTTGTGGTTGAGCTTGGACATTGAAGGCTTGGAAACTAGAAAGTTGGCTCAACACTATTTTATTTGTATTTTTGGCTAGCAATATTTTATAAAACCAAAAATAATGATATTTTATCCAAGGCAAAAATCAAGGGCAAGTGGAAAATAAAAAGTGGGAAATAAATAAAATGTAAATTTTATTATATTTTTATTTATTTATTTTTCCCAATGGAAATTGATGCCAAGGAAAAAGAGAAAAATTAAATAAAATAATATTAAAATATTATTTTATTGGGCAAAATCGGCGCTCAAGGAGAGAATAAAAAATAAAAAACATTATTTTTGCCAAGAAAATCGGTGCCTAGGGAGAAAAGGCAAAAAAAATAATAAAATAATATTATTTTATGGATTGGCATCCAAGGTGGATGAGAAAATATTTAATAAAATATTAAATTAAAGATTTGATATTGACGGTGGACTTGAAAATTGTTTATATTTTGTCTAATTGGGTCGCCCAAAGAAAAAAGTGTAAAAGGAGGTCTTTGGCATCATTTTTGACATCTTGATCATTTGGTAACTTTGCATTTTGAGTATTCGCTCTTGGCTGAAAGTGATTTTCAGTTTGTTCAAGGTGGGTATTCCCTTGAATTATTCTGGTTTGGACATGATCCCAATCCACCATGAGAGGTGAATTCATATGAAGTTCATCATTGTGCTCAACCAGTGAATTTTGATGGTGTTATTTGTAATGTCCCTTTTTTAGCCAGTGTCAGAGTTTGGTGGGTTAGCCTATTATCATGGGTTCCCCTTAGGCTAATGTGATGATTAGGGGGCCTTTGAGGGTGATTCAAGGTTTTCAGCTGACCCTTTGGGTGTATATTTCAATACTCTCCTTCTCAATGCATCAATTTATTTGTGGTTTGCCTTCTAGAGGTCTTTCAGGCTCATTTTATACACACTTACTATTTTTAGTAAGTCACTTGGACGTTTGGGTCCATACTATTTATGGAAAGTCATCTAGATGGTCAAAAGGCACCACGGTTATATCCGGGAAGTTGGCAGGATCAATTGTTGGTTTGATATTTGGCATTTAATGGAGTTACATGATTTAATTTAATTAATTAAGTCTAATCTAGCATTGACTTTGATATAATTAATTAAATTTAATATTTTTATGATTAAAGGGGATATAAGGGGTCAAGTGTGCATTTAATATATTAATGCCATAAAGTATTTAATTATTATGCCAAATGGGGTGCCAACATATGGAGGTATAAGGATATTAAGTGACTTTATAATGATGTCAATGACAAATTATAAAGTAAGGTCACTTTTGAAGGCAAAAGTAAATTAAAAAGGGAATAAAATAAAGTATTACTTTTGAAAGGGAAAAAGAAATATAAAAGGAGGAAAAAGTGCAATGAGGATTCATTCTTGATATGTTATTTTCAAAGAAACTTTTCCTTGAGAGCTTGAGAGCTTTGGCTTGCAGGTCCAGTAAACCCTAGGACAAAAACCCTAGAGGTTTTGGCTATTTGGACGAAAACCCAGATCATCCCACTTGGTGAATTCATCTTAGGATTCATAGTTGCATTAAATTGTTTAGTATTTGTGTTGCCACATTGGAAGGGTTTGATATTGTTGATTTCTACATATGATGGCGGCTAGGGTTAATGGGTATTGAAAATTATTGCATATTCTTTCATGGCAGCCCATTAGCAACATTTTGGTATCATGTTTGTGGCATTTTGACAAAATTTGTGGAGATTTTTGGTTTGCATGTTGGTATTTTGATGTACATGTTTGAGGAGTGATAGATTTTGAGGTTATGTTTCAAATAATCCATCTGGGTATTGGAGATTTAGCTTGCATGTTGGTATTTTGGTGTGCATGTTTGAGGAGTGATGGATTTTGATGTTGTGTTGCAAATAATTCATCTGGGTATTTCAGTTTTGTAGATTTGAACTATTGGGTGTTGCTGCAATTTCTAGTTCCAGCTAGGGTTTGACATTGGTGCTCACAAAAATCAGTTTTGGCATATGGGTATTGATGCAAAATGGCTGCCATGAGGTTTGACTAATGTATGCACTTCTGGGTATTCTTCATTTCGTTGTAAGATTCTAGAAATTATTAATCTTCCTCTCTTGTCAACTCAAAATTTGTAGCAGCGAACTCGGAAATGGAAAAAGATGCAAAATATGTATTTGGGTATGTGTTTCCAAGTTTGCAATGTATTCATTTTTATTCCTAGTTGATTGTTCATCAATTATTTCATGTTTTTATGACAAGATCTTTCTCAAAAACACACATGCAATTCCAAACTGAAACCCCTTCTGCATCTTCTGTCTAGTCTGAAAGACCACATTAATAAAAAATACAAAAACACACTAAAAATACAAAAAAAATTACAGTAGAACAGGGCAACATATTACATTATTGCTTCAAACAGCTAGCGTTTTATAAGGATTTCATTTCCAGCTGGGTTTGAAAGTTTCATTGGCATATTGAAGACTTGGATTGCATATTTGAGGCAGAATTTTGTAGTGATTTCATTCATTCATCAAACGGCCAGCATTGGAAGACAAGCAATTGGCATTAGAGGGAGATTTTGTACTTGGCATCAAAGATTTACAATCAGATTTTGCAGATCCGACCTCTGAAAATTCATATTAGATTCAGATCGGTGGATGTTTGGGCATAATTTGGTCATATTTGGCACCTAAGGTCTCATCACACCACTTGGGCATATTGGCGCTTCATTTTGGAAGCATAATTTGGATTGTTTATCATCATACAGCTTGCTGGGATTGTATATCAGACCTCTGATCAGCTGCTATAGGTTGCTTTTCAGTCATACTTTGCTAGGTATTTCATCAATACTTCATAGAGCTTCATCTTCAACTCATACGGCTAGGGTTTGGACCTATATTTTGGCACTTTTGGATATATTTGAAGGTCTGAAATTCAAATCAGACTTGACTGAGTGTAATTCCCAGCAATCATCAAATTTGTAATCAGCTCTATATTCAATAAAGAAGATAAGCTTTCAATGCCGGGTATGTCCATCTATGTTTATGTGAGTTGTTTGATTGCATAACATCAATATTTCATGTTCATTTCATGTTAGTTGGATGTATGTTTGCAATTTTTCAATCTTCATGATATTACAAACCCATTGTTGAAAACAAAAATCAAAAAACCTAAGTACATTGCAAGCAAATCAAATCAGAAATTTTCAGACCAGCAAAGAAAATTTTCAGTTTAGATAAGACAGGTATCTTACATCCCCATAGCAATGGAAGTGGAGGCACATCATGATTATGAGTGTTATTGCCCATTGCTGGAAATGGTTCTTTATTTGGATCTTGATTTCCTAAAAATATGCGAATAAGTGAAAGATCCCTGATGGATCCCTTTGCTGAAATGAAGTGCTGTTTTTTGTGATTTAATTTGCTTTATGATTTTTATTATTTTTTTTTTTGTTTTCTTTCAGACTAGAGAGGAGATGCAGAAGGGGTTTCAGTTTTCTTGAGTTGTGTATTTGCCAAGATGGCAAATAGAAATACATACAGCTGCAATCTCAAATAAAAATGGACTAAAAATAAATATTCACTGATAGAAAGATAACACATGAGAAATTGAGGCACATACCCATCAGATCTGTATTTTATATTCAATGGAAGCCTGGTTTGCAACCCTACTTGCATACAAAGGCAATATTGGCCTAGAAGAGGCTATACATGCAACTGAGAATGAAGGATCTGAAGAATAAAGCTGATTTGGCACTGCTGCAAGCTTAGATCTGCAATAACATGCCCTGGAATCTGCCCAATGATGCACAAATGAAGACCCAGAGTAGGCCTCCCACAAACAAGAACTGGGTTGTCGTCCAATTCACCAAAATCCTTGAGAGTTTTCGTTCCCAAGAGTCTGAATGCTGCTGCCCCCTTCCACAGAGTTCAGAGCTGCCATGAAGCTTCAAAAGATATGCAAAAAGATACTCCAAAAAGCACTTCAAAGTCACTTTATGCATTTCCCAAAGTGGGCGTCCACTTTAGGGTTCCAAAAGGGATCAAAAATAAGAATCTTTAAAAGATTCTTTTATTAATGAAGTCTTCACAAGTTGGTCGCCCAAGTTGAGGGCCCAACTTCATTATTAAAAGACCACTTTTTAAACACAACGTTGTGTCAACTAGGTGGGGGTCTTTTAATAACTTATTAACATAAAGTGACATGTTATTCACTTTATTTTATTTATTTTTATTAAATATTAAAGCCACACTTTAATATTCAATAATTATTCCAATTCCATCACCTGGCCATCCTGAACTGAGAACTGCTGTAGCCCACGCCACTGGTGATGTCGCCACGTGTCATGCCAACTGACAGTGCCTCCCTAAAATGTAGGGATACCTCCTAAAAAATAGGAATTTGACCAAAACTCCAAAAATGCTCCTGGAGGTCCCCTGATGCCTCCTGGTCAACTCTCGGTCAAACCCTAAAAAATAGGAACCCTTCCTAAAAAATAGGAAACTGTCACAAACTGACTGGAAAGGCCTGTAAAGCTCTGTGCCAAGCTACACTGCCTCTGGATAGGTCCCCTAACCTCTCTGCTGACTTACGGGAACCCGGATAATAGGTCAACTCTCATGTCTCTGCTAGACAGCGCTAAAAAGGGGACATGACAGTCCTCCCCTCTTGAAGATGCTTGCCCACAAGCAACTGCAAGGACGGATGCTGTAAAATGGACTCTCCCTCCCAGGTGGCGTCCTCTATAGGGAGTCCCCTCCAACGAATCAACTACTCCCGAATCACCCTACTTCTCAGCCGTCGTTCCCTCTCCTCCAAGATCTCCTCAGGAACCAGAGTCAGCTTACCTTCCTCATCCAAGGGAGGTAAATCGGGTGATGCTACAATATGTTGCCCCAATGCCTTTTTCAGGCAAGATACATGGAACACATTATGAATCCGACTGTCAGGTGGTAACTCAATCTCATAAGCAACCTCTCCCACACGCCTGAGAATCCGATATGGTCCGTAGAAGCGAGGCTTGAGCTTCTCAGCTCCACCCCCTTTAAGGGTGCTCTGTCGGTAAGGCTGCAACCGCAGGAAAACCATGTCATCCACCTCAAATACTCTCTCAGTCCTATGCCGATCAGCGTAGACCTTCTGCTGATTCTGTGCCTGCTGAAGATTCTCCCTGAGAGATCTCATGATGTCCTGGTTCTCCTGTAACCAATCCTGTGCCAAGGGCACTCTGCTGTCACTTACAGCCAAATCAACAAAAGATAATGCCTCGTAACCATAGAGGGCTCTAAAAGGTGTCATAGCAATAGACATATGGTGTGTAGTATTATAGCAATACTCTCCTAGATATAGCCAACGCACCCATGCCTTCTGCTGTCCTGACACATAGCTGCGCAAATACCCCTCAACCCACTTATTAACAATCTCGGTCTGCCCATCTGTCTGTGGGTGGTAGCTGGTACTAGGTGTCAACTCCGTACCTGTGAGCCTGAAAAGTTCTTGCCAGAAAGAGCTCATGAACCTACTATCCCTGTCACTCACTATGGTCTTGGGAAGACCGTGGAGCCTGAATATCTCTCTGAAAAATAACTCCGCCACCTGAGATGCTGTGAAATCAGCTGCAATAGGAAAGAAGTGGGCGTATTTAGTCAACCTGTCTACTACAACATAGATACAGTCTTTCCCCTGCACCCGAGGAAGACCTGTAATGAAATCCATGGAGATCCCTGACCACTTCTGCTCCGGTATAGGTAACGGCTGTAATAAACCAGCAGGGAAAGTATGCTCAGACTTATTCTGCTGGCACGTCAAACACTCACGAACATGACGTAAGATATCAGCTTTGAGACCCTTCCAAGAGAATCTCTCTCGAACCGCCCTGTAGGTCTTACCATAACCTGGGTGCCCTGCTGTCGGAGTATCATGATAAGCATGCATAATTTGTTCCTTCAACTGAGAACCAGGAACCAGATACACCCTGCCCTTGTAGTAGATGACTTCATCTACCACAGTGTACCTATCATCCAACACCAAACCATCCATGACCTCACAAGCATGCTGATTTTTGGAGTACTCAACTAAAAGTTGAGCCTTCCAATCTGCTGAAATCTCGCTTAGTGAACATAGGGCAGCAAGTGATGGTTTTCTAGAAAGTGCATCAGCCACAGTATTATTCTTCCCCTTTATGAATTCGATGTCAAAATCATAAGCCTGAATCTTGCTCACCCATTTTTGCTGACGATCATTGAGCTCTGTCTGATCAAGGAAATATTTCAGACTGTTGTGGTCCGTTCTTACCACGAATTTGCTGCCAACAAGATACTGTCTGAACTTGGCTAATGCATGCATAATCGCCAACATTTCCTTATCATATGTAGAATACAACCTCTCATTATCCCGCAGCTTCCGACTCTCAAAAGCAATGGGGTGTCGGTTCTGCATCAAAACCGCTCCTATGCCCAGACCGGAAGCATCACACTCAAGTACAAAGGGCTGCGAGAAGTCGGGAAGTGCTAAAACTGGGCAAGTACTCATAACCTCCTTGAGCCTGTCAAAGACTCCCTGTGCCTGCTCTGTCCATCTAAAAGCCCCTTTCTTTGTGAGGTCTGTCAAGGGAGCTGCCAACTGAGAGAAACCCCTCACAAATCGCCTGTAATAAGCACATAGACCAAGGAACCCCCGTAACTCAGTAATGTTCTGAGGGTGTGGCCAATCTCTAATTGCCTGAATCTTCTCCTCGTGCACCTTCACCCCATCAGCACTAATCACATGACCCAGATATAGGACCTCTCTAAGTCCAAACTCACATTTGGACAACTTAGCAAATAGAGACTGACTCTCCATGATGCTAATTACCTCCTCAACATGTCTGAGATGGTCCTCCCAAGTACGACTGTAGATCAGAATATCGTCAAAGAACACTAGAACTGATTTCCTCAACTGCTTGTTGAAGAGATGGTTCATACAGGACTGGAAGGTGGCTGGAGCATTGGTAAGGCCAAAGGGCATCACCAGGAATTCATAATGCCCATAGTGACAACGGAAGGCGGTCTTGTGTACATCCTCTGCTCGTACACGAATCTGACGATAGCCTGAACGAAGATCAATCTTAGAGAAGTAGCTGGCTCCATGAAGCTCGTCCAACAACTCATCAATGCGCGGAATAGGGTACCTGTTCTTGATTGTCTTCTTGTTCAAGGCCCTGTAATCTATACACATCCGTAGAGTCCCATCCTTCTTCTTAACCAGAACTACAGAAGAAGCAAAGGGGCTAGAACTGGGGCGAATGAAACCCATATCTAATAGCTCATGAATAGTCTTCTCAATCTCATCTTTGTATGCTCTAGGATGACGATACGGGGTGGTGATCACTGGCTTAGCTCCATCCTCCATCTCTATCCCATGCTCAAACCCTCTATCCGGGGGTACACCAGGAGGTATGTCACCAAATACTCAGCCATGCCGATCCATCACTGTCTGTATGTCGACATGAAATGCTCTACCATCCTGAGGAGTGGGTGTCTTGGATTTCACAAAACAACGTGTGGCCCAGATCACATCATCATGTCTGATAATAGACTCCATCCTGCGAGAAGATACCTCCTTGGGTCCACCGTCGGAGGCTGCCCTCAAGATCACCTTCTTTCCACCAGATAGGAACTCTAACTGCATGCGGTGGTGATCAATAATATATCTCCCAATACCCTGTAACCACTGCATACCCAGAATCACATCATAATCCTCTAAGGGTAGGATATAAAAGTCATCCGTCAAGGTAAAATCACCCATCTGAATGCTGAGCTGTGAGATCCTCCGAGTACAACCCAACACTGCACCATCTGCAACCTTAACTCCAAAACCCTCGAACACCTCAGACTGTAATCCACGCCTCTCCACCAATTTCTGATCAATAAAATTGTGCGTGGCTCCTGTGTCAACCAAACTCATGACCCGCTGTCCCTGTAAGGTTCCTTTCAACCGAAAGGCATGGAACCTGGGATAACTGGATAGGGTAGCCATAGTCACTTTGGCTGCCGCCGATGAATCAGGGATGTCTATCTCTAGCTGGGGTCGCTCCTGAATAACCTCCTCAGGGCTGTCCTCAATGTCGGTGTCTGGTATTTCCTCATCCCCAAGCTCAGATGTAACCTCAACCAAGTGAACTCTGCCCTTACCCATACAGCGGTGTCCGGGCTCCCAAGGCTCCTTGCAGGAGAAGCATAATTTCTTCCTCCTCAAATCATTCCGTGACTCCTGATCCATCCTAGGAGGTCTAGCTGACTGTCCATCTCTGAACTGTGGAGTATTGGCCTTCTGAAAAGGCCGTGATTCCCTGAATGGCCTCTTATCCGACTGATAAGTGGGAGTGGTGTCCAATCTCAAGGTCACATCAATGGCATCCTTAAGAGTGGCCGGCTGGAAGGCACGTACCAATCCCTTAAGCCTATCCTGTAACCCCTCAATGAATAACATCACGCTACGCCTCTGGGGCATATCAGGTACCATAACTGCAATACGCTGGAACTCATTAACATAAGCTTCAGCATGTCCTGTTTGTCTAAGATGTGCCAACTCCCTATAGTAGAGTTCTGTGTCCTTACGGTCAAACCGGGTAATGAGTCGTTCAGTGAACTCTGCATAGGAATGAATCAAGGCATGATCCTGGGTGACCAGTCCATGATGCCACCAATCATAGGCAACCCCATCTAAATGTAAGACAGCAAACTGGATAGCCTCACGCTCAGGCATGGGTCTCAAGGATAAATATATGTCCAGCTTGTGCACCCAAGCACGTGCACTCGTACTACCCGTACCATCATATGTAGCCAACGTGATCTTCCCAGTAGCTCTACTGAGGTCATAGTTCTGCTGCTGTGGTCTAGTGCCTCGGTCTCCTCTAAACCTGGTAGAATCTCTGCGCTGTGCACAATACTGTGGAAAAGGAAAGACATCCCGGACCTCAGGGTGTAAGGCTCTCCACTCAGCTGTAGCCGCCATGACTGAGTCCTGAAATTCCACCTCTGGTGGCTCTACCTGTGCTGGCCGTTCACCCGGTGCAAACTGAGGAAGTAAGGGTCTATCCCTGGCCTGTCCACGCCTAGGGGAATGATGGGAACTCCTAGCTGATGCGTGTGACCTGTGACTATGCTGGCTTCCCGCCACTGATACTGATCTGCTCCGTCTGCCTCTATCTAACTCCAATCGTTCCAAGGCATCCTGTATCCTGTCAAGGGTCTGAGCAATCCTAGGCTGAGTGTTGATGAGAGTTATCATCATCTCTCTCTCTTCCTCATCCTGATCTCTCCTGGCATTTCTCTGTTCTTCAGCCATTACTGGTTCCTCTGCTGTACCAATCCCAAGCTCGTTTTGGGCTGTCCTGCGTGTGTAATACCTGTCTGTATGCATAGAATGCAAATCTCTAAACCCCACAGGCTGGCAGGTCAAAGGCTCTGATACCACTGAAAGATCCCTGATGGATCCCTTTGCTGAAATGAAGTGCTGTTGCTGAAATGAAGTGCTGTTTTTTGTGATTTAATTTGCTTTATGATTTTTATTATTTTTTTTTTGTTTTCTTTCAGACTAGAGAGGAGATGCAGAAGGGGTTTAAGTTTTCTTGAGTTGTGTATTTGCCAAGATGGCAAATAGAAATACATACAGCTGCAATCTCAAATAAAAATGGACTAAAAATAAATATTCACTGATAGAAAGATAACACATGAGAAATTGAGGCACATACCCATCAGATCTGTATTTTATATTCAATGGAAGCCTGGTTTGCAACCCTACTTGCATACAAAGGCAATATTGGCCTAGAAGAGGCTATACATGCAACTGAGAATGAAGGATCTGAAGAATAAAGCTGATTTGGCACTGCTGCAAGCTTAGATCTGCAATAACATGCCCTGGAATCTGCCCAATGATGCACAAATGAAGACCCAGAGTAGGCCTCCCACAAACAAGAACTGGGTTGTCGTCCAATTCACCAAAATCCTTGAGAGTTTTCGTTCCCAAGAGTCTGAATGCTGCTGCCCCCTTCCACAGAGTTCAGAGCTGCCATGAAGCTTCAAAAGATATGCAAAAAGATACTCCAAAAAGCACTTCAAAGTCACTTTATGCATTTCCCAAAGTGGGCGTCCACTTTAGGGTTCCAAAAGGGATCAAAAATAAGAATCTTTAAAAGATTCTTTTATTAATGAAGTCTTCACAAGTTGGGCGCCCAAGTTGAGGGCCCAACTTCATTATTAAAAGACCACTTTTTAAACACAACGTTGTGTCAACTAGGTGGGGGTCTTTTAATAACTTATTAATATAAAGTGACATGTTATTCACTTTATTTTATTTATTTTTATTAAATATTAAAGCCACACTTTAATATTCAATAATTATTCCAATTCCATCACCTGGCCATCCTGAACTGAGAACTGCTGTAGCCCACGCCACTGGTGATGTCGCCACGTGTCATGCCAACTGACAGTGCCTCCCTAAAATGTAGGGATACCTCCTAAAAAATAGGAATTTGACCAAAACTCCAAAAATGCTCCTGGAGGTCCCCTGATGCCTCCTGGTCAACTCTCGGTCAAACCCTAAAAAATAGGAACCCTTCCTAAAAAATAGGAAACTGCCACAAACTGACTGGAAAGGCCTGTAAAGCTCTGTGCCAAGCTACACTGCCTCTGGATAGGTCCCCTAACCTCTCTGCTGACCTACGGGAACCCGGATAATAGGTCAACTCTCATGTCTCTGCTAGACAGCGCTAAAAAGGGGACATGACAATAAGTTCACAACTCGTTGGCAAAGATGAACCTTCGTTAGAATGTGCTCAAGTAGGTGTCTAGAAAACAAGATCAAGAAGCCTTGCCTGCCTCCATGATCGAGTGTATATCTTTTTTGCTAGAATGAAATACCTTCAGTCAAAGGTGATACAATTTTCTTCTTGCAAGCTCATCTTGTTGTATCTTGTTCCCCAACAGAGTCGGCAAAAACTATTAGCGTTTTAATTTGTCACTTTCATGAAAACACAAAACAAAATAATGTGTATGGTAGAACCCTTCTTTAAATCATAAGGGGAAGCTCCCTGAGACCTAACTAAACCTAAAACTGACAAAATTTACAAATATGCACACTTTACAAACTATTCTTTGAGGTTTTACATCAAATGTAAGTTATCTATTTCCACTATGTTTTTACCCCAAATGCAGTACCAAACTATCAACAGTCAAGACAACAACAAGATTTTCATATTTAGGGAAGACTAATCACCCAAGCACAAACAAAAACAACTTCCTACTGGTTGAATCAAAGGCTGATATTTAGTGTCAAACAAAGTTTATTGAATAACATCGACAAATGCCAACTACTAGCCAAATTAGACCAATGAATTAGCATCAACAAAGGAAATGATTAAATGAACAAACACCAAATGATTCCATGAGATAAATTGCTAAAGCAATACCAAGAAGTTATTACCTTAATGAACAATGGGCATCAACACAAAGTTTGACGAAATTAAATTTATTTGACAAAATTACGAGCACAACATGAATCATCTCAATATAAGCTTTTGTAGCATAGACTTTACATCAACTTACATACATTCATTCACTACACAAAACATAAACAATTGACTTCCACTTTCAAATGACAATTTTTGCATTATAAGTCTACTCTCCAACTCCCTTTACAATGTATTTTTTGACACATTTATAATTTTCTAGCTGTAGCTTCTAGACCAAAATAAATTAAAATAATTGCTTTAAAGAAATTCAAACTCATCCGCTTACAAAGAGGAAACAGAACCTTTAAAATTGCCTAAAATAAACCCCTTTTCTACTGTAAATCTGCATTCTCCTTTTCTTAGGTCAAAGGAATAAGATGGTGCCACCTTTTTCCTGTTTTTTGCTTTATTTCACTTAAAATGAGTACTGAATTTGCTTTAGTTGAGTTAACCTGCTATCGTGCTTTTTAGCCAGCGCTGCTATCTTGGTCGCCTTTTTTAGCTAGCATTTTTTATGCCATTAAAACGTGCAACTTAAGTTTATGTTTTAACTTGAATTTTTGTTAGCGTGACTCTAAGAGTTCATTGCCACTTTTCATTGGTATTGCCATGAGGAAAGTGCAAAAATAAGTTATGATTTAAAGTTGTTTTCATCTTGTCGTGTTTTTCTGCCACCACCACCAGCACTTTCGCCCTCTTAGTGTGGCATTGCCACTGAGAAAGCACTTGACTTGAATGTTTTAATTGTCACACTTTCTAACCATCATTGCCAACTGAATCACACCTTTTGAGTGGCATGCCAAAAGTGGGATTTCTTCATTAAACTTTAACTTAAGTTGCTAATCACACATTTTCAGACATTCAACCACTCTAGTCTCCCTTTCTCATTAGCATTGCTAGCATATAGGTGCGATTTGGACATAGATGTTCTTCCTCTTTTCCTTTGTCGCACTTTTCTTCTGTCATTGCCATTTGAGTCACCCTTTTGCACTAGTTAAGCCACTGGAAAGGTGTGACAACTTAACCATTGCCATTAGAATTCTTTCCTTTGTAGTGTCGTTGCTCACATTTGCTTCTTTAGACAAAGTGCTGAAAAGACTTTGAAAATTTATTCAATCCCAATGTTCTTGCCTTCCGACACTTGTCAATGTATCATCCTCTATTCCACCCTAGAGCCTCCAAGCACCAAAAGCTTTGAATCGTCATAACTTGTCATTCTTTACCTTGAACGTAATATCCCCACTAGAATATTATATGATATTTACTCCAAATTTAATTTGCTTCAATAAATTTTTTGATTTGTTCAAGAATTGAATTAAATTGATTTTTTTTAAATGTATCAATGAAAATCACATGCAACAATTATGATCAATTAATCATTTATGAACGAACCAAACATCTAATTCCCAAATATCGTCTATAAATATATTCCACGGGATATTGACTGAAAAGAGAGAATTGATTTAACAAATTACTAACTAAATATACAGATGTTGCACACAAATCTTAGAAATAAATGTACTACCTGTCCCTGCTTGGTATAGCACCCTCAAAATCCTTAAATCTAGCCGCAACTCTTCTCTAAAACAGGTCACAACATCCCAAAATTCCTACAGCTGAATGCAAATATTCCATTTGCTGCCTTTGGTGATGGGACAGTTGGTTTTTCAACTTCTCGTTACATTTACTCAAGATAGAAATAGTACGGCACTTCAATAGTAATTAAATGGTATGGCAAGGTCCTTCTTTATTACAATTTGTCTCTCGACAATATTATGAATCTAATAAATAATGAACTCTTGCAATAGCTAAATCTTCAATTGGAACACAATATGATTCCTCAATAAAATCGCCTTTACTGAATCGAAGGGATTTTGTCCTCCAATTCTCTAGAAACCATGAGGGTTCTTGTCCTCTGGTTAAAGATGAACATAAACATCCAAGCTCTAGAAAAAGGGGGTTTTAAATAATAAAAATAACATGCAAAACTATGAGGAATTTCTTTCCTTTATAGATCTTATTTTTCTACATTTCCTTTTCCCAACAAAAGTTTCCCTCTTACAAGATCTTTTATTATCTCATTAAAAGATCTTTTAATATCTCATTACTATGATATTTTAATTAAAATAATAATAATAGTTAAGTTATCCCTCTATAATATTTTAAAATAAAATATAAGGATAAACTTAAAACATTATTATTAAAAAAAAATTCCACTATATGGTATGTATTGCAGTATATAACTTCACTCCAACATATGATATGTATTGTAGTGTATGAATTCACTCCAACATATGATATGTATTGCAAATTTATGAATTCGCTCAAATATATGATATGTACTGCAAAATAAAACTAAATACCCTTAGCTTGAAAAAGGGAACATGACAGTCTGCCCTTCCCAAAGATTGTTTGTCCTCAAGCAATGCTTGTTCATCTTATGACTCCAAATACTAGGGTCCCAAATCGATATTGGGAATTTGCAATTCCCAATCCTCAATCCTTCTTGTGATGTAGTTGTCTTATGCCGCACCGCTCTAATATTATCACAAGCTGAAGAACTTGAACCAAAAGATAACTCTGCATCCATCTCAAAAAGTGGGTTATCTGAAAAAGATCGAAAATTATTCATATTTTCTTCTTTGAACCAATCTTCATGCTGACCAAACTCTGTGTAGTTGTCTTCTAAAGCCATCATTTTTTATTCCCAACTAATTGTGAGTTCCTCAAGTGGCCTTGTTTGCCGATCCACAATTCCCTGCAAAACTTTCTTAGTTGTGCCCAAGTCTATATCTGCAACTGCTAAGTCATTTTTCTCATGTGTATACCTTTCAAAAAAATCAATTTGGATCTCCACCTCTCATGCCTCTTGATTCAAGACATTCTTTTCATCTTCACAGGAATGCTTTGAGTGTCTCTCTTCTTTTGTGGATGTTACTAAATCAACAACCTCCTTCTGATGACTTAAAAGATTTTTCTCACTTCCACTCTTACAATTATCCTGTAAATCATCCTTATATAGCATGGACTCAAATATTGGAGGATTGATGGAAGCTAACTGAATAGAAACAACTTTCTCACTTGTGCATTCAACAAGTGACGCTTTCTCCTTGACTTCATTAAGATGAATCTCTTGCTGATCTACAAACTCATAGGTCAATAAAATAATTTTTTTCTACATTAAATTCCATACCTTCCATTTGCATGGGGAATTCTTTCAAGGTCTGTTTCGTTTCACTTTCTTGCAAATTTGAAATTTCTTCTTCCTCGTGCTCTACTATAACAATTTTTGGTGTTTTTGATTCTGCTTTCTCTACTTTCTTCTTTAGCCTTCTATTTCTATTTTCTTGGAAAATTTCCAAGTGTTCTTCAAAGGTGGTGACAGATTTGTCGATGTCAGACTTTTTATCATAATCATCAAAAGCAAGAAGCTTACAGTCATCTTTGTCACACTGCTCTTCTAACTATCTTCTTTGAATAGAATCTTTTTGTTGTTTGTCTCTAAATGAATTTAGAGCTTTGAAACTAATAGTAAATTGTTCCAATAATTGATCCTTGGAAATTAGGCTCTTTATATATACTTCTGCTATTCTGTCCTTCTGTTTAACCAAACACGTAAAGCTCTTCAACTTCATATCCTACAAAGTCTAACATTTCTGACAAAGATTCTTGAAATATCTTCATTTTCCTATTTCCCAAACCGGCATGCATCATATTATCTATCAAACCCTCAAGCTGGCAAGATGACAGATCTGATACCACTATAGTATCCCCACTGGAGTATTATATGATATTTACTCCAAATTTAATTTGCTTCAATAAATTTTCTGATTTGATCAAGAACTGAATTAAATTGATTATTTTTAAATGTATCAATGAAATTCACATGCAACAATTATGATCAATTAATCATTTATGATCCAAACATCTGATTCCCAAATATCATCTATAAATATATTCCATAGGATATTGACTGAAAAGAGAGAATTGATTTAACAAATTACTAACCAAATATACCGTTGCTGCACACAAATCTTAGAAACAAATGTATTTACTCCAAATTTAATTTGCTTCAATAAATTTTCTGATTTGTTCAAGAACTGAATTAAATTGATTATTTTTAAATGTATCAATGAAATTCACATGCACCAATTATGATCAATTAATCATTTATGATCCAAACATCTGATTCCCAAATATCATCTATAAATATATTCCATAGGATATTGACTGAAAAGAGAGAATTGATTTAACAAATTACTAACCAAATATACTGTTGCTGCACACAAATCTTAGAAACAAATGTACTGCTTGGTACGACGCCCTCAAAATCCTTAAATCTGGCCGCAACTCTTCTCTAAAACAAGTCACAACTTCCCACAATTCCTACAGCTGAATACAAATATTCCATTCATTGCCTTTGATGATGGTACAACAGGTTTTTCAATAGATTCTCATTACATTTATTCAAAACATAAATAGCATGGTGTGATGTCCCCTTCTAGTAAGCTCAAACTGTTCACAACCTTGCACAATTTCAACTTACAAAAAGGAAACATTAGTACTCCAAATTTTTCTCTTTTCATATCATAATTAATATAGATCCATATTCTTTCCACATTTATCCTAAAACTTATAATTCCATAATATTCATAGTCATATTCATATTCATATTCATTTTCATAGGCCTCAAGTGCTATCCTTGGGAGGATCATATGTCGCCCTATCATTAACCCATCTCTAACTCCATAGGCATGGTTCGTTAAGGAGACAACTATCCCATACGGAGGCCCGATGGCTTCCCACCTTACCAATCGGCTCCAAAGACTTCCCACCTCATCTATTGGAGAGTCACCTACCGTAGGGCACAAATTACATTGATGAGCTCATCATACCATAGGCCCAAGGCTTCACCTCACACCCGGAGGTACTTCGACACTTGGCCCAAGAGACTTCACCACACACCCGGAGGTACTTCATCTTCTTGGGGTTACCTAGGTCCAATAACATTCTCCTAACTTACCCATACACCTAGGATGGCGAGATGATTAAGGATGAGGCTAATCCTCTTTTTGGATATGGCACAATCCTATGATTTTAAGTCCTTATTAACATTTCACACATGATGCCTTATAAATAGGGCATCTTGGCCTTATATCATAATTGGCCAATCATATATCACATGATCATAATCCATTATCATCATCATTGATTCCTTATGCATTCATTTATCATATTAATCTATTTTTTTCTAAGCATAATCATGATCATATCTAAGATCAATTTATTATTCTATGTTCATTCAATCATTAATCATTGATCATAAGCACAATTATTTAACTTTATGAGTCTATCTATGAAGAATCAGAAATGTGAACTTAACTTCTAATGCATATAGGAATGGATAATACAGTCAGCAAGATACATTTATTTATCCTTATTATTATTAGAATTCAGCATAAGTTATTCCTAAAGACAAAGCACAGTATGTATATCAGATTGTATGAAGAAAAAGCATTACTACATACCTTTAATGGCTGTCACAATTCAGTGGATCGATTTGCTGTAGGAATTATCTTATTTGCTGACACTGGAAATACCTTTCAAGAGATTCGATGAATTCTTTTGTGATGCCTGATGTAAGATGATGTTCGATGCTGAGGAGAATGCTAAGATATTCCCGTATGTGAATGATGCCTCGCAATCTCCTTTAATACCTTTGAACAGTCACATCTTCAAGACCCGTCACATCTTTGCACAAGCGATCATACCCCAAAAGGTAACTTGAGATTGTTTATTGTTCATCATGGGATAGTTTGTTTAATATATTAAGCTTGTTATCTTCTATTATAAATTACTGTATACTAATGGTGGCTTTAATTATTAACACATCCCTTTGTCTTTATATAATCGTGGTCTCCCTTTATTTAATTCATTGCATAGTATGATTTAGGGGTTTCCTTTAACATAGCGATTGCTATGAGTAAAGCTATTCTTAATGGTATATTTAATAATTACTTTATAATAATTTATATTTATTACTTATAATTATATATATCATAATTATTAATATTTATATTTAGAATAATAATTATATTTGTTATTTATATTATATATTATATATTATATATTATATTATTATATCTAAATTAATAATATTTACATCAATATATTATTATTGATAATACTCATAATAGTTATAATCATATCTAATTTATATTTATATTAATAATATTTATATTTGTAATTATATTTATTTAATATAATAATAATATAATAATATTTACTCTTTATTCATATATATAAATATATTATATTAAATATTCATATAATATTATTTATTAATTAATATATATTAATAATCATGCGTAATTATCTCTTAACATTTAATTTGACTAACTACCGCAAATAAATTCACCATCTTTTATTTGATGTTTAAATCTCTAATTTAAACAATGTCTTAATCATGGGGGACATAACATATGGCACTTCAATAATAATTAAATGATACGGGAAGGTCCTTCTTCATTACAATTTGTCTCTTGACAATATAATGAATCTAATAAATAATGGAGAACTCTTGCAATAACTAAATCTTCAGTTGAAGCACAATATGATTCCTGAATAGAATCACCTTTACTGAATCAAAGGGATTTCGTCCTTCAATTCTCTGAAAACCATGAGGGTTTTCGTCCTCTGGTTAAAGATGAACATAAACATCCAAGCTAGAGAAAAAGGGAGTTTTTGATAATAAAAATAACATGCAAAACTATGAGGAATCTCTTTCCTTTATAGATCTTATTTTTCTATTCCTTTTCCCAACAAAAGTTTCCCACTTACAAGATCTTTTATTATCTCATTAAAGATCTTTTAATATCTCATTAATATGATCCTTTAATTAAAATAATAATAATAATTAAATTATCCCTTTTTAATATTTTAGAATAAAATATAAGGATAAACTTAAAACATTATTATTAAAATTATTTTCCACTATATGGTATGTAATGCAGTATATAACTTCACTCCAACATATAATATGTATTGCAGTATATGAACTCACTCAAATATATGATATGTACTGCAGCATAAAAATTAATAGCCTTAGATTGAAAAAGAGGCAAACATAGTGAGTAGACAATCTAAGCCATGACCTAATAACTTGAGAATGACTACATAACTAATATTGACTATCCTGACAAGGACACTAACTATAAATGTGTCGTGAAATGCAAAGTTTTGTAGGGGTACCAATTTTGGTGCTAACAAGTCTTTTGCATACTAAGTATGTTTCCAATGCTATAATTGGATGCAATAGATCTATTTTAAAACAAGGCGACTGTTGACTATACCATGTACACAAATTTTAGTTCTAAGTTAAAAAAAAAATGAGTTCAAATGAAATCATTACAAAATGTTTATGACTCAAGCAATTGGAAAATAGTCTTACATAATCCTTGCATGCTTCAGGGACAGATAGGGATCAGCGAACGGAGGTTAGAAAAGCAAGGAAAGGTGGAGGCGTGCAACAGGGAGGCAGCTAGGCGAGACAAGACAAGAAAACATTTTCTCAAACCGTGGGGCATATAAGACTTGAGAAACTAGCAAGACAAAATGTTTATGACTCAAGCAATTGGAAAATAGTCTTACATAATCCTTGCATGCTTCAGGGACAGATAGGGATCAGCGAACGGAGGTTAGAAAAGCAAGGAAAGGTGGAGGCGTGCAACAGGGAGGCAGCTAGGCGAGAGAAGACAAGAAAACATTTTCTCAAACCGCGGGGCATATAAGACTTGAGAAACTAGCAAGGCGCAGTCCTGGGGTTTTCACACTAGAATCTAGGCACGGTGTAGCTTGACATAGTGCAAGCTGGAAGGTATGGAGAGTAGAATGTTATTGCAAGAAAGGGATTCACCGACAAGGCAGATATTTGAGATTTCAGTAGGGAAATTGGGGGGCAAATGTGGGCCAGAGCCCATAGAGGAGCCCAAAAAGACACCGCAGGCAGATTTGATAGTGCCATTTTCAGGCATCACATATACCGTAAGTGAGCAAGGCACTCCATCCTTCATAACTGCGGGGGTTTTGGAGTCATTCCTGCACCCTAAAAATCAGGGATATACTCAAGTCAAGAACATAGGCACGGGGGAAACCCTTGCATTTGTTAATGCCAAGCAATATAGGAGGATTTTACAACGCAGGCAAGTTAAAATAACAAGGCTAAAACAATTGGAAAGCAATAAATTCATCACAATCCTTCCAAAGTTGTCAAACCTCATTTGGGCAACAGATGAATCTGAGGCAATGCAAGAGCAGGAAGAGCCACCCGTAGCACGGCGTGATAGCAGAGAAAACCTTGAAACTCAAACAAAATCAGTGACACAGCTGGACAACAAGCTTAGCCCAAGGAGAGGTACCGAAGGTGGACGATCGGAGAACCTTCACAACAAGGACATTGAGAATGTGAAGCAGCAGGATGTAGAGGCTGAACTAGAGGCTGAAAGTGAGGACAAGCGTGATCAATACAACCCTGACTCTACTCCGCTAATATGGTCATCAGACTTGTATGTTAGGGAGCTAATGGGCCTAAAGAGGAGGCTTGAAATCATAGAGGTGCTGGGGCTGATGAAAGATAACAAACTTCAAGAGATCACGGCAGCAAACCAACAAATCACTTTCGAAAACAAACTGCTTAAGGATCAAATTATCCAATTGCAAACAATCATGAAAACAGGCCAGCAAGAAATTAAGCAAATCAGCGTCAGAAACACTCCCAATGTAACAGAGGAGAAAGACATTACGTCGTTAAAAGAGTTTCAAGCAGCCATGGCAAGTATGGAAATCAAAGAAGCTAAGCTAAAGGAGCAGCTGGAAGAAGCTAAGTCATGGGCACAAGTAGCAAGAGGGCCAGCAGTGAACCAAAAAGAGCTCATAGAGAAGCATGTCAAGCTAAAAATGTGGGAAGAAAAAAACAGACATGACAAAGCAGCAAACATAATTATAAAAGGTTTGAAAGACCATGGAGAGGGGGAACACACATGCAAGTTAATAAAGGACTTTCTCGCAGACAAGTTGGAGTGGTCAAGGAACATTCATCAAGCAAACAGAATTGGAAGAATGGCAAAAGAGGGCAGAAATAGGAATGTAAGAGTAACCTTGAAAAATGCGGAGAACAAAAACATAATTTTGAGAAATAAAAGGTTCCTTAAAGGCACACAATACTATATAGACGAGGATTTAACCCCATCACAATTAGAAGAAAGAAGGAAGGAGTGGGAGAAAGTGGTAGCAGCAAGAAAGGCAGGAAATGATGCTTCGTTGTATAGGGGGAAAGCCCAATTTAGCAACAAAACAACACATGCTAAATAGGAAGGCGGGGCCCCCCAGGAACACCTCTCAATGGTAAGCTGGAACTGTCGGGGTTACCCTTGGAGGAGAGGTCCTGGGTTAGGGCCCATAGCAGAGGGAAATGACTTCATTGTCATCACTGAGACACATGAACATCAGGGCTGTAAGGTCCCAGAGTTTGGAGGTTATAGGAAGTTTTCAGTGTGGAATGAACTAACCGAAAGTGGCAAGGGGCATGGTGGTGTGATAGTGTTGGTGAGAGAGTCTTGGGAGAGAGTCATACATGTTGAAAAAGAAGATCCAAACAAACAATACATATGGACAAAAGTGAAAGAAAAGGAATCTACAATATATCTTGCTGCATGTTACTTTGCTCCTCGTGGATCAAAATGTTATAAGAGGAGGAACCTAGACAAAGAGGATCCATATGCAGCCCTGAAAAAGGACATACATAGCTATAGTGCGGTAGGTGACATCATTCTTATGGGAGATTTCAATGCAAGGACAGCAAATAGCCAGGCTCTATACCTTAAGAACCAAGAAGGGATAAAAGACAATCCATTATGGTTAGAAGAGGAAGAGAATCAAAAGTGGGAAAGAGACTCTCAAGACAAAAAAGTTGGTATCTCACAGTATGGGGCAGAATTGCTAGGGTTATGCAGCTTGTACGATCTAATCATTTGCAATGGCCTCAAAATGTGGCCAAGTTCAGGGAATATTACGTGTCAAACATACAATGGGCAAAGCGTGGTAGATTATGTTATTTGTTCTCAGAACCTAGTGGCAAGGCTAACTGAAATGGAAGTGAGAGAGTGTCCTATAGAAATGAATTCAGACCACAATCCCATTCATGTAAAGATCAAAATGCAAAAAGACACTCAACATCAGCATCAAAATAGACCGCAACATAGCCAAGAGAAAATGGTACCCCACGGCACAATCCTCCTAACACAAGAAAATCAGGAAATATTTAGAACATCAGTTGAAAAACAGATGCAAGGAATAAAAGATACTAGGACAGCCAATATAGGTAGGAGAACAATATGCAGCGATAAGTTGACATTGATAATTCATAATGCTCTCAACAAGTGCAAGAGATCTAGACCTAAAAGAAGCTTTAAAAACAGCTTTCCGGCTAACCCATGGTATGACGAAGATTGCAAGACAGCAAAGAGAAAGTTGAAAACCCATGGAAATAAAAAGGAATATGTAAAGTTGGTTAGAACGAAAAAAGAGGCCTACATGCAAGCAAGAAGAAAAGAGTTGATCTCTCTTGGGAAGAGCAACCCGAAAGGCTTCTGGAAAGAATTGCAACAAAAGAACACAACTGCTGAAAATGACATTACAGATTCCCAATGGTTAGAATATGCAAAACAACTGTATGAGCATGATCAAAGTAAAGACGTTCCCCCAGCTATCAACTCAATGGTCAAGCTCTTTACTACAGAAGACATTAAAGAGGGAATTAAAAAGCTAGCGGTGGGTAAAGTGCGTGACATAGACGGTTTACAAGCAGAATACATAAAATGGGCCCTGGAAGTTCTTACACCACACATCAAAAGGATTTTTAATAGGGTCATCAGGAATGGTTTCCCTACAAATTGGACAACCAGTGTCGTCATTCCTCTGTTCAAAAGTGGAGATGTCAATAACCCTTTGAACTACCGCACTATAATGATCAACCCTCTTTTTGGCAAACTCTTTGGGAGTATGGTTGAACGCCGTATCAGTTTGTGGGCAGAAAAAGAAGGAAAGAGAGCGAAAGGACAAGCAGGTTTTAGGCCAAAACACTCCACAATCGACCATTGTATTACCCTTAGGCACTTGATTGAAAAGGTTTGGGATAAGCAAGGGGAAGAGGTCTTCTGTTGTTTTTTCGACTTCAAGAAGGCGTTCGACACGGTTCCTAGAAGCAAATTATGGTGCAGAATGGAAGAGCTGGGAATTCCAAAAAAATACAGAGCTGCTGTTCATAGATTGTATGATCAAGTACGTGCTAAAATTAGAACCAAACAGGGATTATTAGAATGTTTCGGGAGTGACATTGGGGTAAAATAGGGATGTCCGCTATCTCCCACTCTGTTTGGTTTGTACATTGACAAATTAGAGGAGTGGATTGACAAGTTTGGTAGGGGGGTGTTTGCTTGGCCAGCTATGTTATAAAGCTGCTTTTATATGCAAATGATCTTATTTTAATGGCAAAAACAGCGCACGACTTGAAGGAACACTTGAAAGCTCTAGAATCGTTTTGCCAAGAGGTTGGGATGCAAGTGAACACTAGTAAAACTAAGATCGTGATCTTTACCTTGAAAAGAAAGAAGGTTTTGATGGAGTGTCTTTGATGGCAGCCTCCTACAGGTTGTCAATGAATACAAGTATCTTGGCCTAGATTTCAATAATAAACTCAGCTGGGAGACATGTAGAGCTAAAAGGATACAAGGGGGCTGGAAAGCTCTATTCTCCTTGCAAAACCAGTGCAGAAGGGCCGAATTGTGGGATTGGAAAACTAAGATAACTCTTTTTGGGTTGCTTGTGGTGCCAGTGGTGCTCTATGGCTGCGAGGTTTGGGGTGGTAATACTTCGGAGTTGAAGTGGAGACAAATAGAGAGGCTACAAAAGCATCTAATCACAAGTAGCATCAGAATTAAAGCATCGGTCCCTTATGAGATTGCTCTAGCTGAGGCCGGGGCCTTTCCAATGGAGGCATCAACGCTGACCCGAGTGTTAAGTTATTTAAAGAGGCTTGAGAACATGAAGGCATCCCGACGGCCCAAATTGGCAGTGGAGGAAAAGTTAGAAAGAAGGAGTACATGGATGAAACAGAATGACAGGTGGATGAATAAGTGGGGTATTAGCATAAAAGAATGTCCAAATACAAAAGGGGATATCAAAAATTATGTGCAAGAAAAAGTCAAAGTAAGCATGTGAACAAAGCAAGTACGAAGGAAAAAACAATATTACATAACACATCTCAATCCCTCATGGGACCACACACAAAAAAGCTACTTAGGAGCGGACATAAAATGGAAAGCGAAAATGTTAATGGCACAACTAAGAACTAGTTCGCACCAACTTAGATGTGAAACCGGAAGGTGGTCGAGGCCTAAAGAAGAAAGGGAGGAAAGACTCTGCTGTTTATGCAATCTGGATTTAGTGGAGACAGAATGGCACTACATCATGGAGTGCTTAGCCTACGAGGATATTAGGATCAATTACAGGGATACTTTGAATGTTGACTCCTTGACCAGCTTGTTTGAAGAAGAAACGTTAGCTAAACTCGCGGTGTATTTGATCAAGATACATAGTAGAAGATATAAGATCCTAAAAGCAAAAGAGTTCAGTGGGGAACTGTGTGTGTGATCTTCCTTTTGTGGATCGTGGCCCCCCTGCGTGTTTTGGGCTCTCTTTGCAGCGTGTTTTGGCCCTCTTTTGCAGCGTGTTTTGGTTTCTATGGTCCCATAGGCTGTCTGGCCTCGTGGGCGTTATTAAAAGCCTTCATTCATTCATTCTAAAAATCAAACTTTGTTCTTAGCTTCGCCCTTAATAAGTTCAATGAATATTTTATTAATGTTACCAACTTTTTCATTATTATTTCACGCATTTGTTGACAGCTTGTTGTGCTTGTGTCTGCAGAAAATTGGATTATGTATTACAACTATAAGACATCAACAAAGAACTTGTAAGCCAACCGGCCCAAAAACAACAAAAGGTGTATATAAGAAAAATATTTTATAGCAGTTATAGTTAGGACCTCTAAATTTATAAAGGTTTTAAGAAATAGAAAAATACCAACAGTAGCCATGGTAACAATGGCGAAATAAAGTGATGTTATGTACCGCCTCTCAACACTGATCTCTCTGAAATTTTTATAGTAGTAATCACCCAAAGTTAAGCTCCCAATCCATGTAAATCCTTCTTTTGATTCCGGAAGGGTTGTTGCAAGATAATAAAAAATGCAAGCAGCAGTATGTGTGCAATAGAGCTCTACAGCTATAAGTTTCACTATCCTTGTGAATAGATAGTTTATACGGATATCCTTTTCCAGTTCCTGGAAAAACTCTGTAAGCTTCCGCACTCGATACAACCGAATCCACAACAGGTATCTTAATCCTTCCTCTCTCCCTGCAGCCTGATCAACTTAAAAAGCTCAGAAAGAATATAACTAAATCTAATTTCAGAATGTGCAACAGTGTCAGTATGTTAATCTTCATACATTGACTTCAACTCAGAACAACATAATTCCTAAATATTTAAAACATCGGATAGAAAAATTGATCTAAGAATATCCACCGTGATATCACTCGGTGGATGTTAATATCTACTACCAAACCACCTATCACAACTAGTAAGGTTTGGCTCAGGGAGTTTGCATGCGATGAACAACACCATGCATATAATGCACCCAGTAAAATTCAAACTATTAGAAAAAAAAATAGGTGTGGCTTTTAATTGCTATCCAGCAAGAATAATCTATAATCCTGATGGAAGATTCAGATAATCTAATACATTCCTGAGGATCCACAAGCTCTGCTGACAAAGAAAGGCAATACTTAAACTACAAATTTTCCCAAAAAAAAAACATTGGTATATATTGCAATGAGGAGATGCCAATGTCATAGACCAACTTCGGCTACATCTAAAGCCAAGATTTTGGGGTTTATCACTGAAATGTTTTGTGATATTAGTGGCTGAAATGTTTTTTTAGTCAGTGATTGTTTCTATCCGTGACATTCTTACTATGTGAGTCTGTCTGCTGTTCTCTTCAACAGATGTTTATAATTGGATAATCAATGCAAATTAAGCATTAGTCAATAGCATTGCCAGGCTACTCCTCTCTCTTTGACTTTGCCAGTGCTATCTTCTGGTGACTTAAACTCTGTTTGTGTTTTGAACAATAATCAAGTATATTAGATTGCAAAATATTGTACGATGCCTCACTATTTAAGATCGTTTGGAGTTATGAAAACTCCAGGCTCAAAAGGTTCTGTCAATTATCACAAGTTTATTACCACATCTGACTCTTTTTGCGTCAGATTTGAATTGTTGGAATCTACAAGTATATATATTTAGCTTATACCTTGTTGCTTTTGTTAAGTCTCCGGATTTTTCATTTATTGAACTGAATGCAGGACATCAGTTGCACTCAAATCATTCACAGTTTATACCGTAAGAAATTCATATTTGACATCGTAGCGTGCATTCTATGATATACATTTTATATTATAGTGCATGTAATCAATATGCGTGGGCTGATTGAATAAGCAAAAGACTGAAAACCACTCATAGATGAAGGTTTGACTAAAATATTAACAAAATACTAAAAGAGAATCATAATCATACAGCTTATTCTTGAAATACCACTAGCTTTGAAATCTCCCATATATTTCTATTATATAGTACATTTGGACAAAATTTGATATTCTAGTTTGCCTAGATTAGAATTGTAGTTTTGAAAAACATGAAATTAGAAGCACAGGACTTTTGCATTGTTCTGTAACATTCCCTTGCTGCAGAACGATTTGAAATTCTATGTGCAATAGCATCTCTGCAATTTGTAAGGTATGTGATCAACTTTAATGTTATATCTAATACACTTAGGATATAAGATTGTTTGAGTTACAACTGTAAGACACTAAGTTACAACTGTGGCATACCTCCTGTAAGTTACAGTTTTGTTCCAACGTTTAGGTGATAATACTTGCACATGGAATTGAATAACATAGGTTGATCTTGGTCAATATATCTGGAACAAACAGTTGCTGAGATTAGAATTGTATTTGTGAAAGAAAAATATGAAATTAGAAGCATAGAACTTTTGCATTATCCTGTAGCATTCCCTTGCTGCAGAGTGATTTGAAATTCTATGTGCACTAGCATCTCTGCAACTTGAAAGGAATGTGATCAATTTTGACATTGTATCTAATACACTTAGGATATAAGATTGTGTAATAACCACCCTGGTTACTACCAATTTTTTTTTCTTTTTATTTACACATCAAGGACTAACATAAACGATCAGGATCCAATTTAGAAGTGCCAACTACATAGCCTTACCAACCACAGCCATGGCAACAGCTTTGTGCCACAACTCATATACTCACACTAAATATGGTAAGCTCCCAATGTCAGGGCGATCCCTAGACCCAGACTTAAACCTCGAGGGTTCATTCCTAATGGCCCTGTCTATGTATCCCTTCCTGGGGATCAAAGGCTCCGTATTTCATACACCAATAATAGAGAGGGTTCATCCTCTCCTTTGATATGAGATCTTTGACCTCACTTTTAAATCACAGCCATTAATTCGTCTTATGCTTCCAATTCAATCAAGTCACAAGGATATGATAGCAAATGCATTCTAGTCAAATGTTAATTCAAAGCCAACATTAGCGTATGAACACATACTAATATGTATAATGACCAGCTCATATGTACATCACATTAGTGATTAGCTCATGTACACAATGTGACTAAATCATGGATGTGTCACCTATAGAGGCAAGTTAGTAGGTTTCCTTAACTCATTCATAGCCATGCCATGGCCAAGTTTATCGTGCCCTTATTTCATGGAAAAATAGACCTCATTTGTGTCTTGAGACTAACCTATACCTTCCTACACTTATAACTGAGCCAAGACAAAAAGTTGTAGTGTTCAGCGCACAACTCTGATTATTTTAGTTCCAACAAATCTAGAGGCATTCTCATCAGAGACAAACCATGAAGACAGTGACTCTAAGAGTTCATCCAAGATTGGAGTAGATTGTGGAAGCTAAATACCACAAACCTCAAAGTAGATAAGCTTGATGATGATGGAGTGCTCTTTATTGGCTTAGTTCTATATAGTGAGGACATATTAATGGAAGGTGAGTTCAAATCCATTTGATGCAAATTTAAGCCTCAAGCTGAAACATACTGAAGAGGGAAGGTTGATCAAGTTTAGGAACACCTCAAACTTTGGAGCAATTCCTTAAACCCCTCCCCTACAGACTTGGATCACATGTGCATCCTTCACCCAAGAACTACATACATACCCACTTCCAAACAGGATCACAGTCCCATGTAGTTCTCACCTCATTATTATTCATGATTCAACATGAACCTCCCAGAATCCTTCAAAGGATCATCTCATTAACACATAGGCTAGGTTGATTACTTATCTGATGAGCACACAGTGATACTGAGAGGGGGGGTGAATCAGTATCAAACAATCTTTTACTTTTCAAAACTTAATCAATCACAACAATAACATACATGCAAGATCTAGCAATTAAGAACACAGGAAGAACACACGATTTATGTGGAAACCTTTGCGGGAGAAAACCACAGCAAAATATTGCTTATATATATATATATATATATATATATATATATATATATATATATATATATATATATATATATATATATATATATATATATATATACATATTCTTCTTCTGTAGGCACCAACCTACTTCTCTTACAATTCTTCTTTTGTGAGCACCAACCCACTAGAGACACCAATCCTCGCTTGTAGAATCTGTAGGCACCAACCCTCATAACTGAGCACCAACTCAGTAAGAGACACCAATCTCTAGGCACCAACCTACAAATTCTTCAATGGATGATATCGTTCTCCTTTACTCACAATCTAATTACTTCTAATTCTAAATGATGTAAGTCTTATCATTGCAAATCAGATTTACTCACATACATTGTTCTTCCTTCACAAAAAAATATACACTTTTCTTCCACCAATCCGATGTAATATCCCTCACCACTTTTGACCCCAATATGCTGATATAAAGCTCAAGGAATATTGTCAAACACTTGCCATACAAAGCCTGAACCTGCTGTTATGAATTTTCTGATTGTCTTCTTTGAGTTCATAGGCTGCTAATGATGTTATTGAATGCTTCTAACAATGCAAGGTTGTTATAGAAATGATATACTAGCTGTTTCAAACCTTTGGCATACCTATAAGTGACTGAAATTAACTACTACAGCTGGTTGACATATTGTCAAACACTTTCAAGGCATCCTAGGATAGCTGATATACATCTACATCAACAAGACATTAATACAAACGCTTGACATGCATCTATTCCATTTCCAAATGAAAGGCACATATAAATCTCTATGCAAATGAACACTTACAACCAATAGGCATTTCGTCAGACATATGACATGCAAACTAAAATGAGGATTGAAATCACTACAACAAGTATGTAACTTATCACTCCTTTATTGATTGCAATCTCAAGTACAATTCTGATATAGAAAGCATATCCAAGACTCTTGGCTTACAATGAAATCCCAATACAATAACAATCTGATATTAAATGAACATCTTCAACAGCAACTACAATATTCTAATTGCTCACGCAAATATCATAAGAAGAACCTGATTGTGAAGCTAGGAATGATCTGCAAATTGAATGGCGATGCTTCTTTAATTTAATCAGAATTTTTGAAGCCTCCTTATGTGAAATCGTCCCTCCTTGAGTAGGTCGCCCTTGCCCTTGCCTAGTGATATTCTATATAAATTAATGCAGCAATAAAACTCCACTTCTTGGCACCTGAAATGATCGGTAGGACCAAAAGATCAAAATGCAACAATGCCCAGAACCATAGGATGCTTCAATGATGAGATATGAACAAAAATGTCTTGCCAATGGTACCCTTGCTGTAGTATATCAGTCCTCAAAATTAATTAATTGCAGCCTTGAACCTCCTCCAATTTACCCTTGAAATGATTGACTCGGCAAAAGGAATTGATTGCTCAAATACCCAGAATGATTTGATGTTTCAACAGTGAACAATGAGCAAATATCCATGACTCACATAGGCTGTTCAAACCCCATAACAGCGAATTGATGTAAAATTGCAGACCTCAGAAAACCCTTCAAATGACTGAAAATAAACTCTAAATAAAAATATGTAAATCCTCCACTGTAGCACAGATTGGACCCCTGAAGTGAAGCCCACAATGAAGCAATAATTCAACTGATATTTCACAACCTCAAAATTGCATAGCCAATGAGAGTTTTCGTTCCCAATGGCTCAATGACAAAAACCCTAACTGGCTCCTTCACCAAACAATCACATCAAAGCAAATATCAATTCCTGGATGATATGAAGCTTGGCTTGAGCTTCTTTTATACTTTTTTTTCAATCCATCTCCAAGAAGCTTCTAGTAAGATAATAATATTATTTTATTTTAGTGACTTTATGTTATAATGTTTTATTTAAGTCACTTTATTAAATTAATTAAATATAAGGTCACTTTATAATATTTATTTATTTAATAACCTTACAAATAATTAATTTAATTATTATCTCCCTTAATTTTTCAATCCAATTGAATCCAGGAAACCAACCACCAGTCAGGTATCTGCCTCAAGAAGACCCCCTAACCATGCACATTAGCCTACGAGGGTCAGGAATAGGCTAAACCATCCACAAACAACATCAGGCTAAAAAGGGGACATTACATCCGATCCAACTTATGCACCAATTCCTTTCACAAAACTAATTATAATCGAGTCAACATCTTCATATAAATTTCTGCTCATATCATCATACTATCACATACTCACTTCCTCTCAAAACAAATCAGATTTGCTCTTCATAATTCTGCCCCTTTCTCTTCTTTAAATCTGCTCTATACTCAGAAATAATTCATTGATTTCTTACATTCTAATCATACCTTCTTTCTCTCTCTATAACTTCTCAAACAAGGTGCCCTCTTATGAATGGATATGTCTATTCCTTAGGGCGCATCCTTTCACTTGATCGTAGCTTTTCATAAAGCGCATCTTCTTCTCATAAAATAAATCGCAACCCTTCGTAAAATAAATCACTGCTCTTCTTCAAACAAATTGCATCACATTTATTTTGAATCACACTGTTTTTTTCTTGAATCACACCTTTTACACATGTTAATATATTCCTTAGTGCACCACTTAATATATCATTTATAAAGATGGTGCTTAAAAAAGAAGTTGGCCACAATGTTTAGGAGGTCGGCTTGGATCTTGGTGCCACTTTAAACTTGAATTTTTGGCACTTACATTTAAATCGGCCATAGCTTGATTTTGATAATTCACTTCGGGTCGTCAGCCTCCATCTTGTATATTATGTTTAAATCTTTAATTTATACATATTCTAATCAATTCATGAGGGAGTCAACTATGACTAATCAATGTTTAAACCTTTAATTTAAACATTATCTTCTCTATCATCCTCTGCTTCAACGAATGATCCAATTCGCCTTAGACATTTCCACTGAATGATGATGACAACATTTACACCTTGCATACAATGATATTGCTACTTTGACATTCTCGTCCATACATCTTGGACAACTAATCCAACAATCTCCATGACAAAACCTTTGACATCAATGAGAACAATCTTGTTCATGCACCTTTGACATAAATGACAACATTTCCAACATTATCAACAAGAAACAACCCTATTGTGACCATTTCATAAAACTCATAATGCTTACAAAACTGAAGTAATCACTAGTTCAAGTCTAACCACAAACCCATTAGGATAAATAGAGAGTTGGACTAGATCTCTATAACCCAGTGTAACGAAACTCGCCAAAACTCGGCGAGTCCGAGGCGAGGCACCTTGGCCGAGTCTGGGGGACTCGGACCCAGATTCGGCAGATTTTTTGAAAAAACTCAGCAGACTCGCCGGACTCGGCGAGTCCCGGTGGGAAAACTCGGCTGAAACTATTGAAAAAATCAGGAACAGGGTGACAGTATATTTCAAAATATATTTAAGTATAAGAAATGAATTTCTTATACTTTAAATATTTTGAAATATACTGTCAGGATGTTTGAGATAGGTTCCGGATCTATGGGATTTAATTGCAGAGTCTAGATTTTGGAGGATCCATCAGATTTCAGACTTAACCAATTTTTCAGGGTTTCAGGGTTTCAGACTTAATCAAATTCAAGGTTTCGATTTTGCACAAAAAGAGTAGAGGACAAATCATTGGATCCTATTGATTTGGATGAGATAGATCCTATTGATTTGTCGAGTTTTTGCCAAGATTTCTCCAAGTTTTTGTTCACTCGTCAATTTTGGCATCACTTAAGACCTACCATTTACGCCTTTGTAGGAAGGCAAAGGATGCAGGCTCCTCTGAGCCATAGACTTCTAGACTCTAGTTATTGTTTTGATATTTCATATTTGTTTGGAACATTTGATGTCATGGATTCCATATTCCATGAGTTTTGTATACATTTGACTATATTTATATATCTAAGTGTGCTATTTCCTTCAGTAGCCCAGCTACAATTTGCATTTATACTTATGTGATCGATGTAGACTTGTGTATGTGATCAAATTAGCTTCTATTTGATGATGTTATTGTGTCTTTAAGGTTTATTTATTAAAGGGTGCATGAAACAAGTTTTAAATCCTTAAAATCTCTGAATTTCTTGGGTTTTTCAATTTGCCGAGTCTAGGCGCCGAGTCCGAGTCCGAGTCCAAAATCAGCTTGCCGAGTCCGAGCCGAGTCCGAGTCTGGTAAGTATGCTATAACCCCTTTCAAATTTTTCACTATGTATGGAATGTTGCATTTATTAATGCCAACATATATGATAATTATCTTATCATCCCCATGCTAAGATATAGGGTTGTAGACATATATATAGCTCCACTTTAAATCAATGTCTTATCAAATAAAAGTCACGTTTTGTTGTCACACCCAATTTCACACCAGCAATTACTACACTTGCGAAAATCCAATCCATACACAGAAATTATGCATAATAGCATAATCTATAAGGTAAGCCCAGTCATATCAGAGCATAGGGCAACAAGAAATAGTCAAAATATCATCACTATGCAACAATTATGCAAAAGGCCAGATATAGCTCCACGTGAGGTCCTATTATAATATGATTCGATGATATCAAGTATTATAATCATCTTATATTATGACATCTTTCTTGATGAAACACAACATGCATCAACAAAGTCACATAAAAATTATCTAAAACTTTGAAGACTTACAACAACACATATAGACTTGCTTTAAGCATGATCAATACCTGAGTCATACTCAAGACAATTGGCAACACTATATCCATTAGATCATTATATGAAGATGTACACTCAATAATATTAATAATAATAATATTCTTAACCTTTTGATTTCAATTACCATATGGTGCAACCCAATATTCTTATGATAGTCCAGACCATGGTCTAGATAGTATTCACACTTGCCATTTATATTAAATATGACCTTAATGGTCAGCAGTAAGTGATTCCATTTAGCAGTATACTCAGATTTCAGTGGTCATAAGATGCAAAAACATCGCAAACTCACATCACATCTTTCAAAATTTAACATCATGTGACTAGCAAGCAATCCAACACAACAACAATATAGATGAAAGGTCTTAAACTCGATTCCTCACAATTTAGTACCCAATAATGGTATGAACATATTAGTTCAAGTATTTTAGGAGGATAGAGATCATAGGGGCATCAAGCCTCAAATCAATCAATAATTCACACTAAGTTAAATCCATCACAAGGGTTCCTAAATTCCAACAGCTACAAGCTACCCTATTAGCCTCTGTCTATCATAGCTTAGCACTTAAAGAACCCTACACCTTTGTCAAGCCAAGCAATGGCTAATAATGATTTAATCATCTCTTTCCAACTATAATGATATTAAACAAGATCAAACTTGACAAAGACCTCATAGAGAATCAACAAGTATTAATTTGGTCACAATCTTTTCAGATAAAATCAACTATCATAGTCCTGACCCTGATTGCATCAATAATCCTTTAGTGTATTGATCATATCATTGATGTAATTAGAAGCAGGATCATTTACCACTATTGCACAAGATAAGGATAGTCAACAAGTTTATTAATAACCCAAATTCATAAACATTAATACATAAAATTTAGTGATGGAACAATTTTTCCTTTCTACACATCATTATTGCAAGGATCATGTCTAAGTGATATTAGACTAACTCATTTTAGTTTGCAAGGGCAGCCCATGTGGAAGGTACTTAACTTCAAACCCTTTATATCGTGGTTATTGAAGCCTTACCACAGTCTATTAGATTCCACCTTAAATACTTAAAGGTCTACACAAAATTCCAAAGTTGAAACTCAAGTTTACCCTGGGCATCACTGTCTAGTATACATTGGTATCCTAAATACCACATTATACTAAACAGTAATATGTAATATCCCCAATGGGATCTGCCCTAAAATTCTGAAATTAATTTTCTGAATTCTGCCCTAAATTCTGCACTTTAGTTTCTGCTCAAAACCCTAATTTATGAGTTTATTTTCTGATTACAAACATGCGATTACAGCAAACATATATATATCCAAATATGACAAATAATCATGGCAAAAAGATGCTACAAGTTGGCATTCATAACAAGCATGAATTACACCATGAAATACACAATGTAGGGCATCCAAATCCAACAACCAAGTCTGATTTTCTGAATAAAACCCTGCTGCTACAAACTTACAGTTCTGATCTGATTTTTACAATAGAATCTAGGGCACAAACATGACAAACAATGCCCAGAAATTCTGCACTACAAATCAGATCAATAAAGTATGATTGTACATACCAATTACAAGCTAAATCTCCATGAGGTGCGCCTAAGGTTTGCTGCTCCAAAATATGTCAAATTCGCCCCTCAAGAGTGGGCACTCAGATCTGCTCCAAAAGTGGCGCTAGAAATTAGGGCGAACCCTAATGCAAATGCACACAAAATGCCACCAAGGTGCTGTTCCAAAACTTATCTCCAAATCTGATCTTGCAATGATGTTCTTCTTCTCCAAATGTTGCCAATGAAGCACAATTAGGACTCTGTGATGAATCCTCCACAAGGATGAGTTAGGGTTTCGTCCAACTCACCACATTCCTAAGGGTTTTCATCCTTGGAATGAAGGCTGGCAATATTGCAGCCAAAGAGTATAAACTCAATGAGAAAATGTAATGTGAAATGAATGATGATGAAATGACCTCAAAACATCTTATATTTATACATAATTCCCTTTCCTTCTCAAGCTGGCCGACCACCTTAGATATTTCCTTTTATTTTCTTTTTTCTCCTCTCCCATGAGGCCGACCTCATGCTAGGCGCCCAAGTGCTCAATAAATTTTTTTGTTTTGTTTTCTCTCCTCTACCTTGGCCAACCTAGGCAAGGTATTTTATTTTTCTTATTTATTTTGTCCAATCTCCAAGTGAGGCGACCCACTTAGGCATCTCCTCCATCATGTTTTTGACCTTCAATTAGGTCATTCATCTCCAAGGAAAATTACTTTAATTTATTCTTATTTTTCCTCAAACTCCCAAAGTCATTTCCATCATTTTTCTTTCTTCTTTTCATTTTTCTTTTCTCTCCCTTGGTCACTCATCTTTAGGGGAAATTATTTTAATTACTTTCACTTCTCCAATAAATCCACAAAAAATACACCAAGTCATCCCTCATGATCAATTTGCCCAAATAAAATTGACTAAGTATGAAATCTAGCCAATTAGGTTATCCCCTTTGCCCTCCGGCTTAGCCTACGGAAATGGAATAGGCTAGCCAACTCCACTAGGTGATCACTCGGAAAATGGGGACATTATATAATAACCCATTTCAACACAATCCAAGGAACATCTATCAACGGAAACAATGTTGCAAAATCAGTGACAATGCTGTGTTGGACATGTTGTCATTGATGTCAAGAAGGTATTCATGATTGTTATCATTAATGAACAAGCGAGAGTATAGGAAATGGTTGTCATTGATGTCAACATAGCACTATCATTGAAAGAGATTGTTGGAATATAGTGTCATTGATGTCAAAGGCATATGAAATAATGGTTGACAAAAAAAGTATCCAATGTGGAGACGTTCTGTGCTTGGAGAGAGTGTTTTGAAGCAAGAGCACATTTATGAAGAACGGGTTGGCAAGAGCATTGTCGTTGATGTCAAAGAGATTGATAGAGAAGATAATGTTTAAATTAAAGATTTAAACATTGGCCGACTATATGGGCAATCAATGTTGAAGAAAAGATCAAGTATCATCCATGTTCGAAATCATAAACTAAATGTATGTTCAACTATATGAGGCCAACTTATTCTAATTGGCATTCTTGGAGATTGTTATGTGGCCGACTTCATTGAAATTTAAAGTTTGAATAAACAAGTTTATTTAATTTAAACATTGGCCGACTATATGGGCAATCAATGTTGAAGAAAAGATCAAGTATCATCCATGTTCGAAATCATAAACTAAATGTATGTTCAACTATATGAGACCAACTTATTCTAATTGGCATTCTTGGAGATTGTTATGTGGCCGACTTCATTGAAATTTAAAGTTTGAATAAACAAGTTTATTTAATGGGGCCGACCCCATGTATGAAGTGCCTACATAATAAGACAAAGTCTTAAGAAGAAGTTCAACGAATATTATGGCAGTGATTAACATATAAATGGCAGCGAATACAATTGAAAGTGTGGCAGCGAATATAATGTATGAATGAAAGCAATCAAGACAAATAAAGAAGGCCGACTTACATATATGAAGTGCTCCCTATATACTAAGTGATTTGTCTCATTCATTTAATGAAGATGTGCGATTAAAAGAATAATGAACAAGGAGCAATTTAAAAAGAGGAACGATAGCATTAAGAAGTGGTGCAATTCATAATAAACAAGAGATGTGATTTAGAGATGAATGATTTATGAAGAGGTGTGATCTGCTATGTAAAGGGCAGCGATTTGCATTAAGATAAAAGCAACAGTTTTATTTTATGAAGTGCAGCGACTCTTTGTGAAGGGGCAGCGATTAGAGTTGTGGAGTTGTCTCTTTTGAAAAGGTTGTGTCTATTGGTTCAATCTTGGAAGATATATATACTAGTTTGCAATTGAAAGGAAGATGAGTGTGAGGAATAAAAGTAATATCAAAAAAACACATTCAGATCTGCATATGAGAATATAAAAAAGATCATTGTAAGAAGCATAAGAGCAGATTTGAGAGAAAAGTTTATAGCAGTTTTGTGTGACAAATTCATGCAGATATAAAGAAGAAGTTTATGCAGAAATAGAAGAGAGCTTTATGGAAGATCTATAGAGAAGAGTTTGAGCAGATTTGAAGAGAAGAACTTGCTGATTTGAATGAGATTGTTCATCATCCATTGAAGAGAAAAGTAATAAGAAGATAGTGATCCAGATCCGTAGAAGGTTGGTGCCTTAACAAGAGATTGGTGTCTCTTACTAGGTTGGTGCTTAGTTGCGGATTGGCACTCACAACATCTACAAGCGGGGATTGGAGTCTCCAATGGGTTGGTTGTAATGTCCCCATTTTCGAGTCCTATTGCAGCACAGTTGGAGCTGACTTTCTGGGTTGGTGACAACCTAATCAGAGGAGTATTTTGATGTCACCAATGTGTTCGGGTGATCCAATGGAGCTTTATGACACTTTCTGGAGGGATTTCAAACAACTTGTCCATACTTACTATTTTTAGTAAGTGCTTGCATGGCGACAATCTTTCTAGGTTTTTCTACGTTTGTTCTCTTTGGTCCTCGGAGAACACTGCTATTTTTTAGTAAGTGTCAGATTGGCGCTATTTTGGTGACTTGGCAGTCAATTGATGGCTATCCCAGATGTTGCATTGAGCTCAATGATATCAGATGGTTTGTGGATCCAATTGGCACCCTCTATGTTGGCTCAGTTTGCTTATGGCCGTTACTATTTTTAGTAAGTTCAAGTTCGGTGTCGGATCGGGGTTTTTAGAGTGGGGTTGGATTCGTCTCATCGAGACCATTCCAACGAGTTATAGATCTTTGCGTTCTGACATCATCTCGATATTTATAAAGATTAACGACAAAGTGACTTTATGAAGTGAAATATTTAAAAAGGTCACTATATGTCTTGGGCGCCCATCTCAAGGAAATAATAAAGTGTTTTAAAATTATATTTTTCCCTCTTAAAAGTGAACGCCCCCCTTGAAGTGTTATAAAAGTGCAAAAGAGCTCTCATTTGGGATATGCTTGGATAATTGATTTTTTCTCTCTTATTGAGATATTCCCTATGTGGGTTTGGAGCTTGGCTCCAGGGTTTGGTATTGTCTTGCTGAGATGAAAACCTCTGCAAGATAGTGTTGTTCTTGGCTTCTGAGGACGAAAACCTCCATTAGCAAATACTATATTGGCGGATGCATCCAATATTTGCATTTGGTGCTTCATCGAGATTCATTGATTGAGGTTTTTGAAGGAGTTAATCGAAGATACATTTAGAAGTTTATGTGCAGCTGAAGATATGGGATTGAAGGCAGATTTGTTGTGATTAAAGTGTGCTTTACTGCTATGTTTACTCATCTTGCTGGCCGTACCTTCTTGCAGCCAGGCCGTACCAATTTGGAGGGTTGTTTGGTGCCGTTTCATGCACATTTCACAGTCTACCTTGGTCGCCCAGCCCCATTCTGTTGTGCAAATCAGAATCAGA
Source organism: Cunninghamia lanceolata (assembly GCA_027924645.1). Taxonomy (NCBI): domain Eukaryota; kingdom Viridiplantae; phylum Streptophyta; class Pinopsida; order Cupressales; family Cupressaceae; genus Cunninghamia; species Cunninghamia lanceolata. The sequence goes on from BSBN01000905.1 coordinate 3,537,369, forward strand.
CTTGAATGCAGAGGTTTTATTGATGTTTGCTGCTAATACATCTTTCCTTGAGGCCATACATCCTTGCCTGGGGGACATGAGGCTCATAGTGGTTCATTCTCTTGGGTTTGTAGCAGTTGTATCCCTTATTTTGAAAGCGTCTGGGGTCTTTGGACCTGAACATTGTATTGTATATTCATTTGCCAACATTTGTAATGCATTTGGAGTGATTCTGGCTATACCCATTGCTAGTCTGGCAACATCATAAAAACGAAGTTGCATTTCTAAACATGGGTATGTGATAGTAATTAGTTTTTGGCCATTTTACCATTTGGGTATCTGTTATTTTCTCCATACCTGTTGTATATTTTATGGGTTTGCATTACATGCTATATTCTGTATGCTCCGGCAACACACATCTGCAGGAAAACTAAAACCCCTTCTGCATCTTCTCTCTAGTCTGAAAGAACACCTAAAAATAATAAAATAACACATAAAAGATTTTTAAAAAATTACAAACAGGTGCGGCACATTACATTGGTGCTCACATATTGCATAAGAGGGGATTAGTGTCTCATGTAGGTTGGAGCCTACAAAGATTGTAAAAGAGATTTATATATATAAGCAATATTTTTCCATGGTTTTCTCCCGTAAGGGTTTGCACATAAATCTTGTGTTCTTTTTGTGGTGCATCATTGATAGATCTTGTGTGATTGATATTGTTGTGGTTGTTAAGATTTGAAAAGTAAAAATTTGTATTATACTGATTCACGCCCCCCCCCACCTCTCAGTATAATTGTGTGTTCTTCATGTTGTCCCAATCAAACCATTTTAACTTTAAGCCTTAAGGTATATTAATCGAAGTCACTAACAGATCCAAAATGTAATGGACAAGCTATGCCATTATACAAGGCCCAATACTAGGTCCTCTATAAAATACCCTACTTAATTTTTTTCAAATATCTTTCAAACTAGTAGCCAAGTCATCAATTGAAAACACAGTAATATCAATGAACAATGAGAAAGTGAATGTCAGAACCTTCAATACTTATTATTGATTGTCAATCAAAGTTCATTACAAATTGTTATTGGCTGTTCCTTATATCAAAATGGGACTGATTTATATCAGACTTCAGTACAAATAGAAAATGAGCAACAATGTACTTCAAAATCCTAACCAAGCAATGCCAAGACTATAAGGAATGATCAAAATGATAAAATAGCACTATTATGACACTGTATGAGCTCAAAAAAATGTCTAATCTGACTGAGAACACTGCTGATATGTCTGCTGTAGGTCATTAGATTGCCCAGAAATGTGTATGAAGCCCAAACCATACCAAAAAGCACCTCCAATGACAAGTGATGGACTCTAGAAGTGGAGCGGCTAGGCTATATGTATCAACAAATGCTCCAACTCCTTGCAATCTTCAAATTGATGATGTGTTCTAATCTATATCAGACCTGTATCACTGATATGCATGCCCAGATTTCACTAGAAGACCAATAAATGTGCCAAAGAATGCCTCCAAAAGCTAGCGATGGCTTCCCAAGGGCCACGATTTGGTTTAATGATGTTCCAATTCTTACAAACCTTCAATATCTTCAATGAAATGATGTTTAAAAACCTTGAAATGAAGTTTCCAGTTCGCTGTTACAAAATCAGACTTTCATATGATATCAAAATTCACACAAAATAGCTCTCCTAGGCAAATTGACTACCTTGGTAGTCATCAATGATAAACAAGAGCTTCAAATGCAATGCAATTATCCTTCAAACTCTTCAATGTGAACTTGCAATTCCATAACCATGATGAAATCTTTATGATATCACCTCACAATAAGTTATGGGATCATCTCCATATCAAAATCAAGAGATCATCTCCTTGACAAAATACTGAAAAATGCAATTTCCAGCCAAACACAGAATATGAAAACTTACCAAGGGATCAAAAGTTGCAAATTGATGGCAAATGGTGCTATTTATCCTCCTCTTGGTCTAGGCGTCCCAATTAGCTCCAATTTTGCAATTGTTTGAAGCCCACCAATGAAAGTGCAATTGTCCAATGACAATTTTAAATGCAATACAAACTCCAACCACCATTATTAAAAAAACTATATCTTCTTCACATAGGCGTCCAACTTGTCTTGGAGAATAAAATACAATTTTAAATGAATTACCTCACCTTGAGCGGCGGCCAGCAAAACATCATTTAAAAATATTGTCTTCCTCCTTGTACGACACCCATAGCAATAAAAATAATATTTTATTCTTCTTTTCCTTGGCGTGGGCTCATGATCCAATACAAACACATTATTTTATTAATATTTGAAACTCCTAGTCGTTTGGGCGCATGATCCAATGAAGTCACTATTTTATTGTTATTTTGAAATCCAACTCCTAGACGTTGAGCACTTGATCCAATGACAACAAATTGAAATCATCTTTTCCTTTGAGCATTGGCACAAAACTCCATAAAAATCACCTTCTCCTTAGGCGTTGGCACAAAGACCCATAAACCAATCCTTCATATGAGCATTGGACTTATAGAAATAATAGATATTTTGAAAATGCCATTAAAGATTGACATTTTCCTTTGGCGTCCACTTGGCATCAATTTGAACTATCAACGAAATAATGAAAATACAATTTAAATATTGCATTTCCCATTTTCCCATTCTCTATCCTCTAGAAGAACTTGATATTTTGGCTAGATAAACAATACCACTTAGCCAAAATCCAATAAAAATCACTAGTTGAGCCAACATTATAGATTTCCATCCTCTAATAATCAAGCTCAAACCAAAATCATTCCCTTACCAAATGTATTAGCCTACGGGAATGGTGAATAAGCTAATCATCCAATCCACATGTGATCACTCCAGAAATGGAGACATGACAGTCCTCCCTTCCCGGGATTGCTTGTCCTCAAGCAATCGAAGATTAGGGTGCTCCAAAATTTGCTCTCCTTCCCAAGTAGCATTCTCCAATGGCAAATCTCTCCATTGCACCACATACTCTCTAATGACTCAGCTACGCAACTTGCGCTCCCTCATATCAACAATGCTATCAGGCTCCAATATCAACATGCCCTCTTCATTAAGAGGTGGAAGATCTGGAGAAGAATGTTGTCCCAATGCCTTTTTGAGGCATGACACATGAAACACATTATGTATCCGGCTCCTTGCTAGCAAATCAAGCTCATATGCAACCTCGCCAACTCTCCTCACTATCCTGTAGGGACCATAAAATCTTGGCTTGAATTTTTCTGCACCATTCTTCTTCAAAGTACTCTGTCTATATGGTTGTAGGCACAAAAATACCAAGTCATCCACATCAAATGTCCTCTCAATGCGATGCCTATTCACATATATCATCTGCTGATTCTATGCCTGTTGAATATTATCCCTAAGTATCCTAAGGATGTCCTGCGTATCCTGCATCAACTCCTTAGCTCGAAGAGCTCTACTATCATTAAATGCCAAGTCCACAAAAGAAAGTGCATCATATCCATACAAAGCCCTGAATGGAGACATACCAATCGACATGTGATAGGTGGTATTATAGCAATACTCACCAAGATACAACCATCTGATCCAAGCACGTTGATGCCCCACAACATAATTGCAAAAATATCCCTCAATCCACTTATTCACTATCTCCGTCTGTCCATCCGTCTGAGGGTGATAACTAGTGCTCGGTGTCAACTCTGTACCTACAAGTAGGAATAGCTCATGCCAAAACACGCTGATGAATCTACTATCCCGATCACTGACAATGGTCTTTGAAAGGCCATGCAAGCGAAACACCTCTCGAAATAACAACTCTGCAACCTGAAATGCTGAATAGTCCACATGTACCTTCGGAAGGCCTGTGATGAAATCCATCAAGATACTCTCCCACTTCTGCTCAGGAATAGGCAATGGCTGAAGTAGACAAGCAGGAAAAGTATGCTCAGACTTGTTCTGCTGACAAGTCAAACACTCTCTAACATGCTGCAACACATCATCCTTGAGACCCTTCCATGAGAATCTCTCTCAAACCTGCCTATAGGTTTTGAAGAAACCTGGATGCCCTGCTAGAGGTGTGTCATGAATGGCTCTCAATATCTGCTGCTTAAGCTTTGACTCAGGTACCAAGAAAATCCTGTCCTTATAATATATTACATCACTAACAACCTTATACCTATCATCCTGAATCAATCCATCCATGATCTCGCATGCAAAAGTACATTTGGAATACTCAACGAAAAGTTGAGATTTCCAATCAGCTGAAATCTCACTCAAAGAGCAAATGGTAGGCCTCCTAAAAAGTGCATCCGCTACAACATTCTTCTTACCCTTCACAAATTGGATGTCAAAATCATATGCCTATATCTTAGAGACCCATTTTTGTTGCCTCTCATTCAAATCCTTTTGCTCCAAGAAGTATTTCAAGCTATTATGGTCAGTCCTAACCACAAACTTCGCACCTACCAAGTACTAACGAAACTTTGCCAAAGCATGCATAATAGCAAGCATCTCCTTGTCATAGGTGGAATATAAGCGCTCCACATCCCTCAATTTCCTGCTCTCAAATGCAATAGGATGCCTATTCTGCATCAAAACAGCCCCAATACCTTCACCTAATGCATCACACTCAAGTACAAAAGACTGTGCAAAATCTGGTAATGCTAACACTGAAGTAGTACTCATCACCTCCTTAAGCCGATCAAAAGTTGTCTGTGCCTCAATAGACCAAAGAAATGCCCCCTTCTTTGTGAGATTTGTCAATGGTGCTGCCAACTGTGAAAAGCCTCTAACAAACCTCCTGTAATTGCCGCAAAGACCCAAGAAACCTCGCAACTCTGAAATGTTTCTTGGAGTAGGCCAATCCTGTATTGCTTTGATCTTCTCCTCATGTACTCTAACTCCATTGGCACTAATCACATGCCCCAAATAGAGAATCTCCTCTAATCCAAACTCACACTTAGAAGCCTTGGCATACAATGATTGTGCCTCCATAACACCAAGTACCTCATCGAGATGTCGAAGATGCTCCTCCCATGTCTTACTGTATATCAAAATATCATCAAAGAATACCAACAAAAATTTATGCAATTGCTTATTGAACACATGGTTCATGCAAGACTGAAATGTAGCAGACACATTAGTAAGACCAAAGGGCATGACAAGAAACTCATAGTGTCCATAGTGGCATCTAAATGTTGTTTTCGGAATATCCTCCTAACGGACACGAATCTGATGATAGCCTGAACGAAGATCAATCTTAGAGAAATACACGGCCCCATGTAGCTCATCGATCCTATGTATAGGGTACCTGTTTTTTATTGTCTTCTTGTTCAGTGCTCTATAGTCAATACACATCCGCATAGTACCATCCTTCTTCACCAACACCACCAAAGAAGCAAATGGACTAGATGAATGTCGAATGTGTCCCATATCAATCAACTCCTTGATTGTATTCTCAATCTCAATCTTTAAGTGTCGAGGATGACGATATGGTGGAATGTTATGGGCTTGGTCCCATCCTCTAGCTCAATCACATGCTCAAAACCACGATTTGGTGGTCTACCTGGAGGAATGTCACCGAACACCTTACCATGCTTATCCAATACAGATTGGATGTCTACATGATACTCACCATTGGAAGAAGATTTGGAAGAAATAGAAACTTGGCCTGCCCATGCAATGTCGTCATGACGAAACAAAGTCTCCATACGCCTAGCTAAAACAACTCTAGGCCCTCCATCTAAAAGTGCCCTCAAAACAACCTTCCTCCCATCATGAATAAACTCAAGCTCCATCTTTTGAAAGTCCTAGTTGTAGCGGCCAAGAGACTGAAGCCACTGGACTCCCAAAACAATGTCAATCTATCCAAGTCCAACCATGTAGAAATCATCTGTCAATGTGTGGTCGCCCATCTAAATACAAAGCTGCGATACCTTCTTCTGACAACTCATGGTAAAACCATCTGCAACTGCAACTGTGAAACCTACAAAATCCTCAGCCTATAAACCACATCTCATGACTAAACCCTCATCAATGAAATTATGTGTGGCTCCACTATCCACCAAGCATGTAACTCGTTGTCCCTTAATGACTCCTTTCACACGAAAGGCATGATACCTAGGAACACCGGAAAGGGAAGCAATAGTCACTGAATTTGTACCACCTGTATCAAGCTCCAATGTAGGCTGCTTCGTATGATCATCATCATGTTCTGAACCTGTATCAATATGTGTACCACTCTCATCATCTGAAATCACCTCTATAAGATGTGCCTTGCCTTTCCCAAGGCATCGATGTTCTAGTTCCCATGGTTGCTTGCAAGAAAAGCATAGCTTCTTCCTTCTCAATTCATCTCTCTCCATGGAAGAAGGATTTGACTTAGGCTGCTGAAATAGTTTTTTCTGATTTGAACTTGAGCCCTTAAAGAAACTTTTCTTTTGAGTGAATGTAGTAGTATCCAAGTCAAGTGCTAGCTCAATGGCCTCCTCAAGTGTAGTCGGTTTGTGAACTTTGACCAAATCCTTGATCCTATCATTCAATCCCTCAACAAACAACATAGTAATCCTCTTGTCAGTCATATTAAGAACCATTACGGCAATCTTCTGAAATTTATTGACATATGCATCCACTCTACCACTCTGTTTCAACTGTGCAAGCTCACGGTAGTAGACCCCAACATCTTTGCGGTCAAACCTGATAATGAGTTTATTGACAAACTCATCATATGAAGTGATCCTGTTATGATGCTATGAAACAAGTCCATGGTGCCACCAATCATAAGCCAATCCTTCCAAATGCATAGTAGCAAAATGTATAGCCTTTTCCTCACTCATAGGCTTGAGTGTAAGAAAAGTATCCAACTTATTCACCCATGCTCTAGCACTTAGCTTATCGCTGCCATCAAAACTAGGGAGAGGAATCCTATTCAATGCATCCTTGTACTCCTTCGGTTGTGTAAGTTGTGCTCTTCTTTGGCTTGGACATTCAACTCTACCTTTTTTGCAATTCCCACTTTTGACTCATGTAGTTGTTGAAGCTGATCCGATTTCTTACATGCTCAGGAAGTGAATCATACTCATCAACCAAAGATATCAAATCTTCACCAAATGGGATCTCCTCTTCCTCAACCTGTGGCTCCTCAACTATTTCTTCTTCTCTAGGAAGAAAAGTAGGCTACATAGGTCTATCAACTGTAGGTGTGCATGTCCTCCTTGCACGAGGTGATCATGCTACACTACCAACACCTGTATTATCCTGATTATTCTAATTAGCATGATTGTTGTTGTTCCTATTATTATTCATCATAAACTGAAACATCCTTTGAACATTCTCATTTGTCTCACATTGTTGTTTTGCCATCCGACGTTGATTATCAACCATTTCCCTTAACATGTGATGAATATCCTGCTGCGGATTACCTTGCCTCCTGTCTCCCATCCTACATGTTCTTCTTAGATAATGATGTGGCAATGGATCAATGTAGTAGCTCATAACCCATAGGCTGGCAGGATCCAAGCTCTGATACCACTGTAAAATACCCTACTTAATTTTTTTCAAATATCTTTCAAAATAGTAGCCAAGTCATCAATTGAAAACACATAGTGATATCAATGAACAATGAGAAAGTGAATGTTGGAACCTTCAATACTTATTATTGATTGTCAATCAAAGCTCATTACAAATTGTTATTGGTTGTTCCTTATATCAAAATGGGACTGATTTATATCATATCAGACTTCAATACAAATAGAAAATGAGCAACAATGTACTTCAAAATCCTAGCCAAGCAATGCCAAGACTATAAGGAATTTATAAAAATGATAAAATAGCACTATTATGACATTGTATGAGCTCAAATAAATGTCTGATCTGACTGAGAACACTTGTAATGTCCCCATTTTCGCAAGCATCATAGTTTGGAGGGATTAGCCTATCATTTGACCCTCGTAGGCTAAGGCAATGGTTAGAGGGTCCCTTTTGGCAGAGATCAGTGTGTTATTTATCTCAGAGCTCAGTTTATGTTCAAGTTTGACCTTCGTTGGATTCTGTTTGGCTAACTTACTATTTATAGTGAGTTACTATTTCAGGAAGTCAGTGTTTCTATATATAGTAGGGCACCTGGACAGGGCTTGATTGTAGTGTCGATCCCTTACTCAATTGGTTTGACCGGATAATGAGGGATTTACTATTTATAGTGAATCAGTAGTATCAGAGCGGTTTCCTGCCATCCTAATGGGAAATCAGAAATTTGAACAGTTGCATGTCAGTTTTTGCAGTTGCATGTTAGTACCCAGTACTTGCATGTCCGTTTGGAGGGCACACATATGCTTGCATGTCAATTTGGAGAGCACCCATATGCTTGCATGTTAGTTTTAATGGTTGCATGTGTGGTTTTTTTTTTAAATGAATATTCGAACTGCTATGAAAATCTAGAATTTTCAGCCATGAATGCCTTATATGAAGTTCAGTTTTGAGTTATATAAGGCATTCATGGCTGAAAATTCCAGATTTTCATAGCAATTTGAATATTCATTTTTTTGAAAAACCACACATGCAACCATTAAAACTAACATGCAAGCATATGGGTGCTCTCCAAACTGACATGCAAGCATATGGGTGCTCTCCAAACGGACATGCAAGTACTGGGTACTAACATGCAACTGCAAAAACTGACATGCAACTGTTCAAATTTCTGATTTCCCATCAGGATGGCAGGAAACCGCTCTAATGCCATTGATTCACTATAAATAGTAAATCCCTCATTATCTGGTCAAACCAATTGAGTAAGGGATCGACACTGCAATCAAGACCTGTCCAGGTGCCCTGCTATATATAGAAACCCTGACTTCCTGAAATAGTAACTCACTATAAATAGTAAGTTAGCCAAACAGAATCCAACGAAGGCCAAACCTGAACATAAACTAAGCTCTGAGAGAAATAACACACTGATCTCTACCAAAAGGGACCCTCTAACCACTGCCTTAGCCTACGAGGGTTAAATGATAGGCTAATCCCTCCAAACTCTGATGCTTGCGAAAATGGGGACATTACAGTCCACCCTCCCTGAGATTGCTTGTCCCCAAGCAATCACGACTGCAAAGAAACACTACACTGGAAGTCCAAAGGAAGACTGCGAAATGTCCCACACTGAAGCACAACTGCCGCAACATCAGCAGAACCACAACTACGCAAAGATGAACACCAAAACAACTGTCCAATCCCTGCGCACTGAAATTGTGCATCTCAAACGAATCATGTACAAGTAAATCGAAAATGTAACTGTAGGCTCTCTGCACACTGTACATGTTGTGTAAGTCACCAATAAGCTCTGTCTGGAATCCTAATGCACCAGAAGGATCCCAAACTCTACGAACAGCGCTCAATAGAATGCCAAGATCCCAGATCATCCTATAGAAAGCCCCATCCAAATCCTATGGCGTCAACATAATACCACTGTATCCTATAACTAGGTCAACCCTGATAGAAGAAAGAAGCAATCCACCAAACAAGAAAATCCCTGGATCCCATAGCCAGAACGGAAGTTTGCTAAGCATATCACCCGCTGACCTCCACTGCACTACTCTGATAAAAACCCCACCATGCTGAGAATGGTGAAGCAACTCACTGGAATCCACCCAATACACCGTGCCAAATCTGTTGCCACCTGGATCCCAAAACAACCAAACCTCACATCCATCCACCATAAAAAGACATGAATATATGGAAGCATCCACAACGCAATATCTCTCTACAACCTCTGCGAAAGTCCCATGGATGTGATAACAAACTAAGCCATCATGCCCACTACCACTATGACCTCCCTAAAGCCTTGTCTCCAAAAGAAACCCAAAAGTGGCAAACTCTGTCAAGTACTCATCTGCATGATGGTAATCCAACCTCTGATCCTACAAGTAATCTCCCATAAATAGCTGAGTCGGGTACTTGCAGCCACTAACTCCTACTGAAGATGGTAAATATCCATCCCACAAAGGATGGTATAACCCTGGAGCCAATCCACACCGATGCATCATCAAATCCTCCGTGTGTGGATCAAAAGAAAAATGGTGAGCAATCACTGTGTAGTTGCGATAAAACGCTCCAACATCGATCAATGGCTCATCATATGCAGCACTGGAATCAAGAGATGGCTCTAATCTCTGATCCTGAATCATTGATTGGGTAGAGCCTCTGGCAACCTACTCTGCAAACCCAACCACAAAATCTCTCTGAGGAAACATTGTAGTCAAAGTACCTACAATGACTCCCACGAAACGTTTGATAGTGCGTGAACCATGAATGAGAGTATCCCTAGTGACCCCATACGGACCCTCCTGAAACTCTGGACTCTCAAGAAGGTACTCAGCAAATGTATCGGCGCGGTAAAAACGAAATAAGGTTGAGTCAACCTTATCCTCTGAAACCTGCAGCTGATCACTCTGACTCTGAGACACAACAAGTTGGCGTCCAAAATCAGCTGCATGGGATGAAGTAACAAATTTGCTTCCAGGAGAGGGAAACAAATCAGCATGAGAGCCATACTCCCAACCAGATGACACTCTGCGAGTCCCCTGTGAAGATGATGGAGTAGCATCGTGTACTAACACAATTCTTTGGAGAATCCACCACAGCCACACAAGAGCTATCTGTCATAGTATTGACCTCGGGAGAACCTGATGCAACAAGTGGTTCTCTCCTGCTCTCACCCAAAGTACTCATCCCAACTGAGACTACTGCACCTGAATCCGTGATAGATGTAACCACATCCTCACTACAACCCGTGGATATCAAATCATCACCAACTGCCACTGTATATAACTGTATTGTATTTGCAGCTGGTGGCCAAACTCAACTCCACGGTAAGCTCCTCGACTCATGACTATGACTCATGAAGAGCTATCTGGGTGCTCGCCAACGAGTCCATAGTCACCTCAAGCTCATGGGTGAGCTCATCAACCTCATTTTCTTTCTCCCTAAGAGCTCCCAAGTAAATCTTACCCAACTGAAGGAGATGATCCCTATCTGAAAGTAACTGCAGGTAATTGGATTTCATTGCCACCAAAGCTTCTTTGAGCACCTGCAAATCTGCAAGAGATGATTCTCCCTCAATTCTTTGATGTCGCTTTTCAAGCTGATCCTTCCATATCTGTTTTTCAATCAGCTTGTGGCTATCATCAAGGTGAGACAAGGCTGCCACAATCTGATCTTCACCAACTTTGAGTTGGTTCTCCAAAGTATGTGAGCATTCTGGCTTATCAATCTCACATGATGAATCATCATTATGAACTTGAACAACTTCACTCACACATGAGTCATCCCCTGTGATAGATGCTAAACTATCATCCTGGTTTGGAACTGGGGCAGCGGTAGACCCAAACTGAGAATCATTATCTGATAGTAGCTGGTCACAAGAGAGCTCATCATGTTTTTTATCCCCATCCTCCAATCCAACCAAATCAATAGATGGTACATTCAATTCCTCATGAAGAGCAACTGGGACAGCATTAGAATTACACATAGAACCATCAAAAGAATCCATCTTTTCATAAGATCCATCGATCATGACCTCCAAATTACCTACCAAGAGATTTGTGTAACCCTTACGTATAACATCATGTGTAATTAGAACACTAGTGGCTGCTCCACTAAGTAAAGGACCAACTTTCACATCCACCTTAATATCTTGGGCCCTCAATGGCATTTCATATGTATGAATAACATTCATCGAACCACAATCTGATTCTTTTCCATGATAAGATGAAGTAATGCTAGACTCATCTAATAAAGCATCACACGAAACCTTATCTTCATGTAGCTGCTTTAATGTAACTGGTTTGTCTTCACCCATCACTTGCTCTACTTCACTTTTGAAGTCATCATGAAGTGTCTTGTGCCCAACATCTTTCTCTAGGTAAGTCTGATTTTTGCTCTCCATAGGATCAACTATATGCTGGTCACTAACGGCTGAAAATTCATCGTAGAGACTCTTAGATGTTTCATTTGTAGATACATCATATTGCTCCTTTTTGTCTTGTGATGTAGACCCCTTAAAAATGGATGCCATATACCGTGCTGCTTTGTCTATGTTTGCAGGGTATGAAGTCAATTCATTCATCCTTTTCTGGTTTTCATCCAACTTATTCAAACTTTGTTTAAGCTTCCTACCCAACAGGCTAGCAGGACAAAAGCTCTGATACCACTGTAGTGTCCCACCCCAGGTGGACACTTGCTAGCAATATAATGCCAAAAGAAAATATTGCAATAATAATTTTTAACTCAAAACTGAACTTCATATAAGGCATTCATGGCTGAAAATTCTAGATTTTCATAGCAGTTTGAATATTCAATTTTTTTTAAAACCACACATGCAACCATTAAAACTGAGACATGCAAGCATATGGGTGCTCTCCAAACTAACATGGAAGCATATGGGTGCTCTCCAAATAGAAATGCAAGTACTGGGTACTAACATACAACTGCAAAAACTGACATGCAACTGTTCAAATTTCTGATTTCCCATAAGGATGGCAACAAACCGCTCTGATACCACTGATTCACTATAAATAGTAAATCCCTCATTATCTAGTCAAACCAATTGAGTAAGGGATCGACACTGTAATCAAGACTTGTCCAGGTGCCCTGCTATATATAGAAACCCTGACTTCCTGAAATAGTAACTTACTATTTAGCCAAACAAAATCCAACGAAGGCCAAACCTGAACATAAACTGAGCTCTGCCAAAAGGGACCCTCTAACCCCTACCTTAGCCTCTGAGGGTCAAACGATAGGCTAATCCCTCCAAACTCTGATGCTTGCAAAAATGGGGACATTACAACACTACTAATATGTCTGTTGTAGGTGATCAGATTGCCCAAAAATGTGTATGAAGTCAAAACCATACCAAAAAGCACCTCCAATGACAAGCGATGGACTCTAGAAGTAGAGCGACTAGGCTATATGTATCAACAAATGCTCCAAATCCTTGCAATCTTCAAATTGATGATGTTTTTTTATCTATATCATACCTATATCACTAATATGTATGCCCAGATTTCACTAGAAGACCAAAAAATGTGCCAAAAAATGCCTCCAAAAGCTAACGATGGGTTCCCAAGGGCCACACTTTGGTTTAATGATGTTCCAATTGCTACAAACCTTCAATATCTTCAATGAAATGATGTCTAAAACCCCTGAAATGAAGTTTTCAGTTCGCTGTTACAAAATCAGACTTTCATATGATATTAAAATTCACACAAAATAGCTCTCCTAGGCAAATTGACTAACTTGGTAGTCTTCAATGATGAACAAGAGCTTCAAATGCAATGCAATTATCCTTCAAACTCTTCAATGTAAACCTACAATTCCATAACCATGATGAAATATTTATGATATCACCTCACAATTAGATATGGGATCATCTCCATATCAAAAGCAAGGGATCATCTCCTTGACAAAATACTGAAAAATGCAATTTCCAGCCAAACACAAAGAATATGAAAACTTACCAAGGGATCAAAAGTTGCAAATTGATGGCAAATGGTGCTATTTATCCTCCTCTTGGTCTAGGCGTCCCAATTAGCTCCAATTTTGCAATAGTTTGAAGTCCACCAATGAGAGTGCAAATGTCCAATGACAATTTTAAATGCAATACAAACTCCAACCGCCATTATTAAAAAAATATATCTTCTTCACATAGGCGTCCAACTTGTCTTGGAGAATAAAATACAATTTTAAATGAATTACCTCACCTTGAGCGGTGGCCAACAAAACATCATTTAAACCGCCATTATTAAAAAAAAATATATCTTCTTCACATAGGCATCCAACTTGTCTTGGAGAATAAAATACAATTTTAAATGAATTACCTCACCTTGAGCGGCAGCCAGCAAAACATCATTTAAAAATATTATGTCTTCCTCCTTGTACAGCGCCCATAGCAATAAAAATAATATTTTATTCCTCTTTCCCTTGGCGTGGGCTCATGATCCAATACAAACACATTATTTTATTAATATTTGAAACTCCTCCTAGTTGTTTGGGCGCATGATCCAATGAAGTCACTATTTTATTGTTATTTTGAAATCCAACTCCTAGACGTTGGGCACTTGATCCAATGACAACAAATTGAAATCATCTTTTCCTTTGAGCATTGTCACAAAACTCCATAAAAATCGCCTTCTCCTTGAGCGTTGGCACAAAGACCCATAAACCAATCCTTCATATGAGCGTTGGACTTATAGAAATTATAGATATTTTGAAAATGCAATTAAAGATTGACATTTTCCTTTAGCGTCCACTTGGCATCAATTTGAACTATCAATGAAATAATGAAAATACAATTTAAATATTGCATTTCCTATTTTCCCATTCTCTATCCTCTAGAAGAACTTGATATTTTGGCTAGATAAACAATACCACTTAGCAACACTTAGCCAATATCCAATAAAAATCACTAGTTGAGCCAACATTATAGATTTTCATCCTCTAATAATCAAGCTCAAACCAAAATCATTCCCTTACTATGGGAATGGTGAATAGGCTAATCATCCACTCCACATGTGATCACTCCGGACATGGGGACATGACATCCTCGGTTTCGGTTATAATAGATATCATATACATGTTGTACTCTAGTTACCCTTGCTTTCAAGTGCTTCAAAACCCATTCAATCATTAATAGTAATCAACATTCTTGCAAATGGATTTTTATCGACACTACGATTGTATAAACTTGGGTATATGAATTTCATCAACATAAATGACCATATACAGCTATGAACATGAATTTTTATCAATGATGGATGAACATAAAACTGAATGGATCTCAGTAAGTTAGTAGAGTCCCACTTTCACTCCTATGTGAGCCATTAGGAAACTATAAGAAACTTCAACCTATTCGCACACTATAAGCTACAAAGAGAATCAATAACAATTTGAAATCATTCAAGAGAGAGAGAGAGTTTGTGCTTAAATTCTTCTTTATTGAATTCTATGCATAAGTTTTGTGAAGGCCACAATGCTACGCAATGGCCTAGCCAATACAACAACTGACAAAAATCCCTATAAATTTGCTTCGATGGGCATTCTTGCCCTTTTCGCAAGTTCCAATTTGGGGGTGGGCAGCAGGGTGCTGGTTTGCATTTTATTAAAAGTTTCTAAGCCTTTTCAACAAACCCCTTTTGAACATACCCTATCACCATGGCATTCCCAGAGGCCACATTTCTTGGAGGCATTTTGCCAAACAACTCACATGCCTTGTCTAGGCTTCCATATTTTGCATTCTTGTTTACTATATGTACATGTGGGGAGGGGGAGAGAGACTGTTACTTTATTAAGTTGAGCTACCAATAGATATTATTCCTGCTTGCAATTTTGGTTCAACCTTTACCTACAGACCGCACACCCAGCTTTGTAATGGCAACTAATCAATTTATTAAGTACTAGGGATAGCCAATGTGATTCATCCAAGAATGACAATGCATAATATTAGTCACAACAGTGATGGTTACCAGCCCGGGTAGCTTGTCTGGTTGCTCTTTTGTAATGTGTTGCACCTATTGGTTCTTTTTAAGATCTTTTTAGTGTTATTTTTATTTTTTAGGTGTGTTCTTTCAGACTAGAGAGAAGATGCAGAAGGGATTTCAGTTTTCCTGCAAATATGTGTTGTCGGAACATACAATAAATAGCATATAATGCAAACCCAAAAAATATACACAGATATGAGGAAAATAAGAAAGACCCAGATGGTAAAATGGCCAAATATTAATTACTGTCACATACCCATTATTTGTTTTGCAACTTGGTACATATGTTGAGATCAGACCAACAACTGGGTTTGGCTGAAATCACTCCAATCTCCCAAGAAATACAAGGAATAGTAATACAACTGTTTTCAACAATGGAAATGACCCTAGATGCCCCAAAATGAGGGATACAATAGTTGCAAATCCAAGAGATTGAGTCTCTATGAACGCCACGTCCTCCAAGCAGGGTGTACGGCCAAGCTGGGGAGAGAAATCTGCAACAAACACCTCTGAAATCTCTTCGAAAATGCTGGATATGAACTGCACTAAGTCGTCAATGCTGGACGGCCAAGGAGTAATGAAGATGAAGTAGGGAATACACCAAATAGCCTCTCTATTATGGTACAGCCTGGCTGCAAGAGGGTACGGCTAGCAAGAGGAGTTAACACAACAGCAAAAACTCACTTCACTCACACCAAAATCTGCCTCCAATCCCTCTAAAATAAGAATACTAAATCAGTGGCGAAAGATATAACAATTAACTCACGAACAACCTCAAAGAACTCCATTGAAAGCACATATGTGAACACTGGATGTATCCACCACTATTGGCACCTTTGGATGGTATTGCACATTTGTAGAATGCCATTACTCAGGGAGGTTTTGGTCTCCAAGAGCCTCTAGTTTGAATCCTCAAATCCTCACAATCCAAAACCCTAGCAGAACCAAGTCTAAGAGAATATCATAAACATAGCATATCAAATGAGCTCTACTTTTCACCTTTTATTTCCTCAAGTTGGGCGTTGGCTTTCTTGGAGGGATTTTCATGTTTTTAAATTACTTTTAATCCCCCTTGGGATGGGCGCCCATGTCTCCTTAAGTGACCCCTTTTAATATTTATTTTTATTAGTCACTTTACTTAGCATTTATAAAGTCCTATTAAATAAACATAATATAACTTCGGACTATAAATAAATGCCAAGACGATGTCGGAAAGCCATGATCTTTAGCTCGCCAGAAAGATGTCATAGATCGGTAATTTCCAATTAAAGATTGGAAATCATTAATTCCACAAAGCGGTGAAGATTAAACAAAATCCAGTTCTTAAGACAAACCGGCATAAAATAACAAGGATATTATGATTTCCTTAGAAGCATTTGTAATTATTTGACGGCCTGATTGAGATATAATAATCCACGTAAGAAAGCAAGAAGCGGCGCTGAAGTGATTAAAAGAAATAAACAATGATAACTATGTAAAGTCTATTGATTGTGAAGGGAACGGAGGTCATCAACCAAAGCATCCTTCAAATTCGCGTCTCTTTGAGGCTATATGAGGGGCCGAACAATCATCCATTGGGGATCATATCTTACCACCTATCGAAGAAGAAGGACACAACGAGTAAGCATCGATCGGTAGAAGCAACACCCGATCTCCAATATAGATCCGCAAGATTACTTCATATCGTAGAACAGCAATAGACTAATCCATAGTAATTACACTGCTGATCGGCTATCATACAGAAGTAAATTCCAAATACACGATTGCAGATTGGTGGAAATTTTATAAGCATTCATGTATGCACTCTTATTTCTATCGATGATACTTAGTATCTTATATGAACGTTTGAATGAAATAATAAGAGCTGTTGTAAATTCAGAACTCAATATTATAAAGGATATTGCAATGGACAACCATGAACATTTAGTAAAAATTATATGGTACTAACCGTATGGATAACAGTAGTTACAACAGTAAGAATAAAAGAATAGAAAATTCGAATATGAATAAAATAGAACAAGAACATAGTAGATAAGTCTCATAAATTGAATAGAGTGATACTAATAGAGATAGAATATTTTGAAGATCAAGGATAGAATATAGTAATTAAATAAGGTCTTTCATTTGATTATGTAATAAATCGTTATCTTGATTTAAAGTGAAATCACTAACTTACAAGAAAATATGAAAATAGAATGAGAAACAAGACATCATGATTAATCCATCACACCAAGAAGTAGAGCCCAAGGGTTTTGACAATTGACCAAGGTATTGAAGGCTTGAACTGATAAGGCCCTTATCCTCCAAGGCAAGTGAAGAGTGCTTGTTCTTAAGAGGTAAAAAGTACTCAGCCGAGAAAGCCCTTATCTCTATTAGTGAAGAGTGCTAATATGAGGTAAGTAGAGATAGGCCCTTGACTCAATTAGTGTAGAGTGCTAATTTGAGGCAAGTGGATGAAGGCACTTGTTCCAATTAGTGTAGAGTGCTAATATGGACAAGTGAATGAAGGCCCTTGTTCCAATTAGTGTAGAGTGCCAATATGGACAAGAGAAAATGGCCCTTGTTTCCATTGGTGTAGAGTGCCAAGTATGGAGCAAGTGGATAGGCCTTTGACTCTAGTCGGTGAAGAGTGCCATTCTAGATCAAAGGAAAGATATTGAACCTATGGCAAGATTGTGCCCAAGGAACCTTCTCTTGTTGGGTGTATGATTGGATTAACATGATGGGTCTAAATGAAATCTCTCTTGAAAAGAAACTATGATTTTGTATAGTGAGCTAAGGAAAGAAAACTATGATCTTTAATCATGAAATAGAGAAAAGGTTAATCTATATGAATTATGATTTAAGAATTGACTTATAATTATGATTTATATGATGAATTATGAAGAACTGAATGCTAATGTTCTCTTTTGGCAAGTTGAATTTGTGTGCAAGGTTAGAAAATTTTGGGCTTGCGAGAAGGGGACATTACAAAAGGTCTCGACAAGATGAATCTATTCCAACTCTGAAACTCCCAATCCGGCACCAATCCCGAGCTTACTAAAAATAGTAAGTATGCCACAAGGCACCCAAACTGCCACTGACAACTACCAACTGGATCCAAACCACATCTACTCCTCTGAATTGCCCATCCAAGGCCAAACCACCATGGTTCCCTAACCAAACTATCAGTCTACGGGAACCCAATGATAAACTAACACTGTAGCTAGAAAGGGGACATTACAGTCCGCCCTCCCTAAGATTGCTTGCCTCAAGCAATCTCAAATCAGGATGCTCCAATATCTACTCATTTTCCCAAGTAGCATCCTCCACCGGCAGGTTTTTCCATTTCACCAGGTATTCTCTGATAGTTCTCCTCAAAGTCGTTCCCTAGTATGAATTATAGCCTCGGGTACCAAAATCAATTTCCCCTCTTCATCAAGAGGAGGTAACTCTACTGATGGTGTCACATTACGCCCCAACGCCTTCTTGAGGCGAGATACATGAAACACATTGTGTACCCTGCTAGCTGCTGGCAACTCTAGCTTATAAGCCACTTCTCCAATTTTCTTGGAGATCCTGAAAGGTCCATAATACTGTGGCTTAAGCTTCTCTGCTCCACTCTTCTTGAGAGTGGACTGCCTATAAGGCTGCAGCATCACGTATACCATGTCACCTATCTCAAATGAATGCTCAGTTCTCTACTGGTCGGCATACTGCTTCTATTGATTTTGAGTCTTTTGTATATTCTCTTTCAAAGACCTCATGATATCCTGACTCTCCTAAAGAAAGTCTTTGGCCTTAGGCACTCTACTATCACCAAACAGTAAATCAACAAAGCTCGGTGCCTCATACCCATATAACGCCATGAAAGGTGACATCTGGATAGACATGTGATAAGTGGAATTATAGCAATACTCGTCCATGTGAAGCCACTTAATCCACGTCTTTTGCTGCCATGCTACATAATTTCTGAGGTATCCTTCCACCCATTTATTGACAATCTCTGTTTGGCCATCTGTCTGTGGGTGGTAACTCGTCCTGGGGGTGAGCTCTGTCCCTGTCAACCTAAAAAGCTCCTGCCAAAAATTACTAAGGAACTTGCTGTCCCTATCACTCACGATACTCCATGGCAACCCATGTAGACGGAATACCTCTCTGAAAAATAATTCTGCAACCTGAGCTGTAGTGTAAGTGGTAGGAATGGCAAAGTGAGCATACGTCGTTAATCTGTCCACTACCACATAAATGCAATCCCGACCCTGGACTTTAGGTAAGGTCCTGTGATAAAGTGCATAGAAATACTATCCCATTTCCTCTTAGGAATGGGCAAGGGCTACAGTAATCCACCTAGGAAAGAGTGCTCCTGCTTGTTCTGCTGGCATGTCAGGCACTCCCTCACATATCTCAACACTTCTGTTTCGAGGCCTTTCCAAGTGAAACGCTCTCTAACCTGCCTGTATGTTTTGAAGTAACCAGGATGTCCAGCCATAGGCAAGTCATGGAATGCTCTCAAAACCTTCTGCTTCATCTTCGAACCTGGCACTAAGAAGATCCTGTCCTTGTAAATGTGTATCTGTCGTCCTTGGTAGTGCCATCTATGATCCCAGTAGCCCATTTGTCCTTAGCATATTCTGTAGATATCAACTCTCTCCAATCATCTGAAATAGCACCTAGTGCACACAAATGGGGTCTCCTAGACAAAGCGTCAGCAACTATGTTTTTCTTGCCTTTGACATAAACTATTAAGATAATATCTTAGATAATGGTCAATCTTAGTTGTAGATAGCTTTTATTTTATCCTTATCTCTTTGCTTTCTGCTTTTTAGCTTTGTGCTAGCTGTTCGTCTATTCTTAGACTCAGTAAACTCTTTATATTGAGCTTTGCTCTTCTTTGTAATATATCACATTACATAATACATTCTTTAGTTTTCTAAATCATGTAACATGGCATCAGAGCGGGAAATTTTTCCTGGGCTCTTCGCATTCCGTAAGGATCTGGAGGTTTCAAAATCGTGATTTTCGTTTTTTGTCTGTATATGTTCGCAACCTGCATTCTTGCAGTGTTTTTCTGGCGATTTTATTGGGAGGCTTCAGTCATTTCTCGATTGTTTGCTAAAGGGTGTCAGCCTTTCTATGTGAAATGATTGCGTTTTGATTGGAATCTGGTTTGAAGGATCGGCTTTTTTTTTCAGAAGCCGCGTGTTTCTGCTGTCGTGTGTTTGGTTTTTGAAATCGCGTCTTGTTCTTTTTACCTCTATGAGGTCACGCATTTTTCAAAAACTGTTTCGTTTGATCTCTTTTCAAGGCTCTATGTCATTTTCGACAGATTCTCTTTATTCCTGGGTCGTGGGTCATTTTATGGCGGAGGTTGCTTCTGTTTCTGTGCATGAAAGTCATCGCCCCTACTCGCAATTTGGTTCCAAAACTTAGTTTGCGATTTTTTAAAGGCATTTTTTAGGCATTTTATTCCTAAAAACTGTGGCGAAAACCTAGGTTTTCTGCTAGCGAAGGTTTGGTCACCATTTTTTGTGATGATCGTTGTTTCTGTTCCTTGAAAAATCGTGGCTTTTTCTCTGATCGCGACAGTCATTCTTTTGAAGGGTGATCTATTTACTGAAGTTTTGTTTGGCGCCATTTATTTGCAATCTTCGTTGCAGCTTTGCCGGAATCTTTTCTGTGGGCCCCTCTCTTCATGAACGCCCAGTGGATATGAAGATAGTACTTTCACTTTCGGTGGTTTTTGCTGTGTCTTCCCTTTAGTCGAGTCGTGATTCTTGAACGTCGTTTTGGCCTCTGCTATGGTTTACAAGCGGCCCCTCATTCTTTGGTTCGATGTTTTTGGTCTTCATCTATCCGATGGATTTTATCTCTGATAATCGCAATTATGGAGATCACGTTTTAACCTGTAACCTTCTGCTGTGACAGCATTGGCATTTGGTGTTTTGTTTATAGGCATCGATGTAAGGCCTCTGGGTAGCTGTCTAAATATTTGTTTGTGGTTTCTGTGATGATATTGAGGAGGCTATCTTTGTTCTGGTTGCTATCCTTGGAATTTGTATTGTGATGTGCCTCGGGATTTGCACCCAGCAAACATGCAGACACATGTTCTGTTTTGTCTCGAAATCCGTGTTCGAATTTTTTGAGCTCATGTTTTTTCCGTACTCTCAAGATCTGGGTTTTGAACCGTGTTCGGATTTATTTCGAGATCTGTGCTTCGATCTTTGTGTTTCAGATTTATTCCGTGTTTTCGAAATCTGTGCTTCGTAACCCGTACAAGGGTTATGTTCATCTTCGGTGCCGTCTATCTGCTTCGATATTCATGCCAGACACTTATAATCCATCTTTTCGTGCCTCGAAAAACGTGAAGTATGGCATCTTCTCGGACAGCAGTCAAAAGTTCAACGGCAGCAAATTTTTTAATCATCAGTGTTCTGTGCAGGATCTCCTCGGAGTTTGGGTTCCTATTCTGTAGCCCTGTGAATGGGGTTCTGTTTTCGGCGGCTTCCTTGTTTGGCACATGTTTTTGCCTAGTCATTGTTTCTGGAGTATATTCTGCCTTTTCGCCATGGTTCACAGCTTTGAGGGCTTTCTTGATTTGCACTTACTGTGCTTAGCCCCTTCTTGTCACCAGCTGGATCTGTGGTCATCATTTGTGTTCTGCTTCTTCGGATTCCTCGGGATTTGTGTTTCGACACCCGTGCTCTGGTTTTGTTCTCTGTTTATGCCTTCATCTGTCTCGGAAGGCAGTCTGTTTTATGGGGCATCTTGGTTTAGTTAGTGGATTGACCATTAAGGGGGGGTATTAAGATAATATCTTAGATAATGGTCAATCTTAGTTGTAGATAGCTTTTAGTTTATCCTTATCTCTTTGCTTTCTGCTTTTTAGCTTTGTGCTAGCTGTTCGTCTATTCTTAGACTCGGTAAACTCTTTATATTGAGCTTTGCTCTTCTTTGTAATATATCACATTACATAATACATTATTCAGTTTTCTAAATCATGTAACATAAACAATGTCAAAGTCATAGGCCTGAAGTTTGCTGACCCACTTCTATTGCCTCTCATTCAGGTCCTTCTGCCCAAGGAAATGTTTCAGACTATTGTGATCCGTCTTCACCACAAACTTGCTCC
The DNA here is from genome assembly GCA_027924645.1 of Cunninghamia lanceolata. Classification (NCBI taxonomy): domain Eukaryota; kingdom Viridiplantae; phylum Streptophyta; class Pinopsida; order Cupressales; family Cupressaceae; genus Cunninghamia; species Cunninghamia lanceolata. The sequence continues at coordinate 3,559,992 of BSBN01000905.1, forward strand.
CAACTAGATACTGTATGAATTTAGCCAACGCATGCATGATGGCTAACCTAAGTTACCGGTTCTAGTACGGGTTTGGGTTCGGGTTCACAGGTTCGGTCAAAAAAAATTTGGTGTGGGTTCGTTTTGGGTTCGTCCATACAAACATATAAAAATCAGAAATATATTCATATTTGTAGCAATAATTAAGTTCAGAATACCATAGCATCATGAATATGATCATATAATAAACAAAACCACACTAGTGTTAGAAATTAAAAACACTACAATGTCAATTAGTCAAACACGAATGTCGAATGTCATGATATATATAGTTATTACAATTCAAAAATCAAAATTATAATGCCAAATGTCAACTATCAGCCAATGCCATCACTAATTAGGCATCACTGTCATATGGGTCATCAAAAATATCATCACCACAAGCCATATGAGCATCATCAGATACTGGTATATTAGTAGAACCACAAAAAGTGGCACTGGCACTGGCACTGGCACTCTCACTCTCATGCCCACTAGGTCCACTTCCAATCTCAACATCAACATCAACTTCAAGTGCGGCAAGGTGGGAAATGGTAGCATCCAGGTTAGTATGCTCTGGCTCGATATCCCACTTCCTTGAGTCCCCTTCCTTGTAGTCCTTGTTTTTGTGTAAGGAGGCGCAAGTTGGAATGCACATACACTAAGTCCTCCGCCCTTTTTGAGTGCACCCTGTTACGCTTTACTGAGTGGATGAAGGAGTATGTGCTCCAATTCCTCTCAGAAGCTGATGAACTAGCAACCTATTAATACAAGACAACATTAGACAATTAGAGTTATAAATTAGAAATTTCGAATTTAGAAATTAAACTTAAAAATCTAAAAGATAATAAAACTTACTTGCGCTAAAATTTTTATTGCAAGAGGTTGTAGGTGTATGAATGATTGGCCATGGAAGTACCACCACATATGAGCATCAACCTTATATTTGTCAACAAGAGCATCAACACCCATGTCCGTGGAGCTCACAAAATGCATGAACTCGGCTCTAACTGCTTCTCGTATGTCAGGATCAACAAAGAGTCTGCGAAATGCTGCCTTGTACCCCCGGCTGACTTCAGCATCTCTATATGGGGCAACCCTTGTCCCCACAGAAAGGAGTTGAGCACTATAATATTTGGGACTCAGTGCAAAGGCAAGAAGATGCAATGGAGTGGTCATTTTGTCCCATCTCTCTTCAATAATTTGGTGTATTTAATTGAAGAAAGTTTCGTTAGGATCTCGCTCATGTTCATTTATGATGGCTTTCATCTTCTCAATCATTGAGTCGATGCCATCATATACCTCTCCCAAACAAGGCCTATCCATGTCGGTATAACGGATCATACTCAATATGGGCTCGATAAAACTGAGGAGATACTCAACACGATCTCACCAATGGTCATCTAGGATCAGTTGCTTAATTTTTGTTGCCCTTTCAGTGCTAGATTGCCTCCATATGGATCAATTTTGGCTGGTGACCATGCTAGAGAGTGCCTCTTTAACCTTCACAAGCCATCTTAAGACAATTGTGTTGGAGGCAAAACAGGTCTCAGCAACCTATAAAAATCAAAATTAAAAAAATTAAAAAATAAGGCTTCTTAAAAAATAATTTAAATAAATTTACAAAACTCAAAAAACATAAACTTAAGAAAAAATAAAAATTGCTTGAAGCTTCACTTACCTTTAGCAGCTCCAATCTTGAGAATGATCTGAAAATGCCTTGTGACATATGCTGGTTGGTGATGAACATCTGGATGTCTTCTGCCTCACTATACACCTATTTGATCCAATCAATTTTTTTGCCAATTTTTTGTAGCATAAGGTTGAGGGAGTGGACCGCACAAGGTGTCCAAAAAATGTGTAACACTCCTCAACCAATAAACCAGCTGCTCTACAATTTTTTGCATTGTCTGTTACCACTTGAACCACGTTTCGAGGCCCCACTTCCTCAATGGCTTGACAAAGACTATTAGCAATAAATGGACCATCCTTCACCTCCCCTTCACAATCGACTGCCTTCAAAAACATAGCCCCTTTAGGGCACACTGCAATAACATTGATCAATGGCCAATTTTTTGAATCTTTCCATCCGTCAGAAACGATGGATAAACCTGTCTCAGCCCAAGATTCCCTTATGGGCTTCAATTTATCCTCTACAAACTTCACTTCCTTTTCCAATAAGGTGGTGCGCACATTCTCAAAACCTAGGCCCTTAAAACCTTTTGGAGCATCATTAATTGCTTTCACCATTTCTTTCCAATACGGTGAGCGAACAACATTGAAAGCTAAGCCATTTGCATAGAGACATCTTGCAATTTGTTGATTAGCAAACTCACGAGACTCATTGTGAAATGCCGTTTCCAATGGTCCCTTTGATCTCTTGCGTGCTACAGGTTCAACTGTGGGCAAAAATGGGTGGCTCTCTACATGTTCCTGTTCAATTCTGATGGTGATGCTGATTGAGGGGGCTTCATTCCTCGAGAACCTCTCTGTCTTTAGCAAAGGGTGACTTAGTTTATGCCTTGATGCTTCCTCTACTTTTTCTTGCTCTTGGATATATGCAAGGACTTGAGCTTGTGGGATGGGTACACCATTTTTTCCAGGGCAAGCTTTGATGCCCAACCCAGGTATGTTACACAAATGGGCTTTCACCCAACTATAAGAGCTTCTATACTGAACCCCACAACCATTGCACATCCATATATAACCTCCACCGCCTGAAAGTGGGGTTCTAACATTTTAACATATTTCCAAAGGGGAGAATTTGGATCTGTTTTGAACTTGGATTTCTTCGACGAGGTTGAACCACTTGCCATTGTAATCCCTATGCGAAAAATTTAAAAAATCAATAAACAACACATTCCATGAATTCAAAGTTTCAAACAAATGAAATTTCAAATTGAAAACAAAAAAAATAAATTAAAACCTAGTTGAGTTTAAAAGATTTACAAATGTGCCATTGATTTATAGTAGATAGAAGAATTTAGAAAAAGGAACAAAAAAGATTCAAAACAAAAGAAAAATGTAGAAAAAAAACACCAAAAAAAGCAACCTTTTTTGCAAAATCTGCCTCTAAAATCCCCTTTGTAGCAAACGAGCTATTGCACACCCGTAGGAATAGCAAAACAATCGCTTTAGATCCTTCACCAATCGATCTTCAACTCTATCGATTTGATGGCAAGACAAAAAAATAGCTCAACTCAATATGGAAGAGTTTTGTTTTTTCATTTGGAATGAGCAAAATAGACTGTTTTTGGTCTTTAAGTTGTTTCCATATTATGCTTTTAGGGTTGGAGGAGTGTCAACTCAAAAAAAAACAATTAAAAAATGTCAAAATTTATTAAAAAATTAAAAAAAAACGTCACTTTTTCATGTCCTATTGTGGGTTCGTCGCGGGTTCTGCAGAATTCTCTGTGGGTTTGTTGTGGGTTCGCCCGGGTTCTTCCCGGACGAACCCACAGTCAAAAAGGAGAACCTTGGGCGTATCCCCGGACGGACTGAACCCGAACCAAGACCCGGGCCGAACCGAACCAAGACCCAAGGATTTCGGAGGAAGAACCGGTAACACAGTGGTTAACATGTCCTTGTCATATATACTGCAACTCCGCTCTGCACCCCTCAATTTTCTGCTCTCATATGCTATGGGGTGTTTATCTTGCATAATTACCGCACCAATGCCTTCCTCTGAAGCATCACACTGTAACTCAAAAGGTTTGTTGAAATCTGGAATAGCCAACACATGACATGTACTCAATCTCCTTGAACCTGTCAAAGCACTCCTGTGCACTACCTGACCAACTAAAAGCATCCTTTTGAGTCAAATCTGTGAGGGAGGCAGCTGACTGTGAAAACCCCTTCATGAAACGGCGGTAATACCCACAAAGACCAAGGAATCCCTTAAGATGAGAGAGATTCTTTGGCGGTGGCCAGTCAACGATTGCCCGAATCTTCTCCGGATCTACCTTCACACTACCAGCACTGATGATATGGCCCAAGTATAACAACTCGGACATCCCAAACTCACACTGACATTTTTGCATATAATGACTCCCGTTCTAAAATGCTCAAAACAATGTCAATGTGTTTCAGATGCTCCTCCCAAGTCCTGCTGTAAATCAATATGTCATCAAAAAATATCAGCACGAATCTCCTCAGCTGCTCTTTGAACACCCTATTCATATAGGATTGGAAGGTGGCTCGTGCATTGGTCAAACCAAACGGCATGACCAAGAACTCAAAGTGCCCATAATGACACCTGAAAGTTGTCTTCTCCACATCTTCATCCCTGACCCGTATCTGGTGGTAACCGGATCTCAAATCTATTTTGGAGAAGTAACAGGCCCCATGCAACTCATCAATCAGCTCGTCAATGCAGGGTATAGGTTACTTGTTTTTAATGGTCTTCTTATTGAGCTCCCTGTAGTCAATGCACATTCTAAGAGTCCCATCCTTTTTCTTCACTAAGACCATTGATGATGCGAATGGGCTTTTACTTGGCCTAATATGCCCCATCTCGAGAAGCTCTTTGATAGCCTTCTCAATCTCATCCTTATATCTCTTCGGGTGCTTGTAAGGTGTAGTGATCACTGGCTTGGCAACCTCCTCCAGCTCAATCACATGCTCAATACCCCTATCAAGGGGTTTACCTAGTGGTATATCACTAAACACTTTGGTGTGTTTAGTCAAGAGAACCTGTATATCAGGTGGATACTCATGCTTCTGTTGTTCTGACACTGCAGGCATCGCCATCATCTCTGCTGCCCACTACACCTAATCATGTCGAATCAACCTCTCCATCCTCTTGAGTGAAACCACTCTCAACCCACCACCTGAAATACCCCTTAGCACATGTCGAACCCCGTTCACCTCAAACTTCATCTCCATAGTCCTCAAGTTGAGTGTGAACTCTCCAATGTCATGCAACCATCACATGCCTAACACCAAATCCATCTCACCCATGCTAACAACATAGAAATCTAACTGGCATGTGTAATTGTTCAATAATATGGTGAGATTAAGTATCCTCCTAGTGCAAGTGAGTACAAATCCATCAGCTACCCTCACCTTAAATCCTTCAAACTCTTCAGTTTTCAGCCCTCTCTTCGCAACCAAGCCCTCATCTATGAAATTATGAGTGGCACCTGTGTCAAGTAATGTGATCACTCTCTGTCCACCCAGTACTCCTCTCATCCAGAATGATCCTTCTCTCTGAATGCTCGAGAGATTTGTAGGCAGGGTTGTCTCCTCCTTATCTGATGCTTCAGATGCAACATCAGTCACCGAGTCATTATCCTCTGATTGATACTTTGAATGTGACTCTGATTCAACGAACTCATCTGCTGAAACATATTCTAATTGTTTTGTTTTTCCTTGGGCAGCACACTTGTGCTTAGGATCCCAAGGCTCTCGGCAATGAAAACAAAGCTTCTTCCTCCTGAGGTCATTCAACTAATCATTATCCAACCTGGAAGAACTCTTGTGTTGCTGTCCTACATCTCTCTGAAAGTGTCTTCTGTCCTTCTCCTTATCTCGCCTATGCTGAAAACCCTTGGACTAAAACTTATTTCTCCAAACAGAAGACTCGATATCATTGGCCTTCTTCATGGCCTCCTGTAATGATGCAGGGTCTAAACCCTTAATCCAACCTCGAAGAGGATCTACCAATCCGTCAATGAAGAGCATGATCAATCTACGCTCAGAAATGTCTGAAACCATCACTGAAAGGTCCTGGAACTCCAATATGTAAGAATCTACAGAGCCCATCTGTTTCAATTGAGCCAACTCCTTGAATTGCATTTCAAGATCCTTCTTATCGAATCTGTCTATGAGTCTGGCTGTGAACTCCACATAGGACGTAATCTGTTCATGTCCCAGAGTGACCTTGTCGTTGCTCCACCACTTATGCGCAGTACCCTCCAAATGTAAAGCGGCATAAGTTATAGCATCTTCTTCTGGCATAAGGCTAATCTGCAAGTAACTATCCAATTTCTGGACCCATGCTCTCGCGGTGGTTTTACCAGAACCATCAAAATATGGGAGAGTCGTCTTGCTAACCTTTTTCTGAAGTTCCTGGTTTTGTGGTCTGTTTCCCCTGCGGGGTCTATTTCTCATCCTAATGTCAGAGTATTCGCCAAATGTCATCTCAACCCTAAACTTCGCACTGGATGCTCTCCAATCTCTCAGGATCTCATCCTCGAACTCAAGCTGTGTGGCGTCCTATTTAGGAGCATTGTTCCTGGGTGCAAATGTAGGAATACCAAGTCTATCACCAATTGTCTGTTGGGTAGCTCTCCTATTCGTGACTGAGGCTTCACCTTCCTCATCTCTATCTCTATGTCAATCTGCATTGTGCATGTCACCATTCTGCCTGTCTCCATTGTTCCCGTCATCCATACGCCTATCACCACCATTATTTGCTCTGTTCTTGTCCCCAAAATTGTTCCTGTTTCCTCCATTATTGTTGTTGTTCCTGTTGTTTCTGTTTTCAAGAGGTACCAACTGACCAAGGGTATGGTTCAGTTCTGCCTGTGACTCTAAAAGTCTCATCTATCCGCAAGAGTCCTCTCTCTATATTCTGCTGTCCCCTAGCCAATGAATTTAAAATATCTCACAAGCTAGGTTCCTCATTATCTCGATCGCCCATCTCTTCAACCTGTGCTGGAACCACACCTGAAAAGGGATCTGTCCTCGGTACTTCGATATCTTCCTCGCTATAAATTACCACTAGTTATTCCTCTGCAGCTACTACCTCTGTATCTGTATCAAAGGGATATGTCTGTGGAACCTGTAAATAGGGCCTTGACCTGTTCCTTCGTAGATAATACCTACTAGTACCCGGCTGCATGTCTCATGTTTTCATCTGCATGTCTAAATCTGACCTCACAGGATGGCAGGGAGAGCTGCGCTCTGTTACCACTGTAATGTGTTGCATCTATTGGTTCTTTTTAAGATCTTTTTAGTGTTATTTTTATTTTTTAGGTGTGTTCTTTTAGACTAGAGAGAAGATGCAAAAGGGATGTCAGTTTTTCTGCAGATGTGTGTTGTTGGAACATACAATAGATAGCATATAATGCAAACCCAAAAAATATACAATAGATATGAGGAAAATAAAAAAGACCCGGAAGGTAAAATGGCCAAATATTAATTACTATCACATACCCATCATTTGTTTTGCAACTTGGTACATATGTTGAGACTGGACCAGCAACTGGGTATGGCTGAAATCACTCCAATCTCCCAAGAAATACAAGGAATAGTAATACAACTGTTTTTAGAAATGGAAATGACCCTAGATGCCCCAAAATGAGGGATACAGTAGCTGCAAATCCAAGAGATTGAGTCTTTATGAACCCCACGTCCTCCAAGCAAGGTGTACGGCCAAGCTGGGGAGAGAAATCTGCAACAAACACCTCTGAAATCTCTTCGAAAATGCTGGATATGAACTGCACTAAGTCTTCAATGCTGGACGGCCAAGGAGTAATGAAGATGAAGCAGGGAATACACCAAACAGCCTCTCTATTATGGTACAGCCTGGCTGCAAGAGGGTACGGCCAGCAAGAGGAGTTAACACAACAGCAAGAACTCACTTCACTCACACCAGAATCTACTTCCAATCCCTTTGAAATCAGAATACTAAATCAATGGCGAAAGATGTAACAATCAGCTCACGAACAACCTCAAAGAACTCCATTGAAAGCACATATGTGAACACTGGATGTATCCACCACTATTGGCACCTTTGGATGGTATTGCACATCTGTAGAATGCCATTACTCAGGGAGGTTTTGGTCTCCAAGAGCCTCTGGTTCGAATCCTCAAACCCTCACAATCCAAAACCCTAGCATAGCCAAGTATAAGAGAATATCATAAACATAGCATATCAAATGAGCTCTACTTTTCACCTTTTATTTCCTCAAGTTGGGCGTTGGCTTTCTTGGAGGGATTTTAATGTTTTTAAATTACTTTTAATTCCCCCTTGGGATGGGCGCCCATGTCTCCTTAAGTGACCCCTTTTAATATTTTTTTTTTATTAGTCACATTACTTAGCATTTATAAAGACCTATTAAATAAACATAATATAACTTCGGACTCTAAAATAAATGCCAAGATGATGTCGGAAAGCCATGATCTTTAGCTCGCCGGAAAGGTCTCGACGAGACGAATCTATTCCAACTCTGAAACTCCCAATCCGGCACCAATCCCGAACTTACTAAAAATAGTAAGTATGCCACAAGGCACCCAAACTGCCACTGACAACTGCCAACTAGATCCAAACCACATCTACTCCTCTAAATTGCCCATCCAAGGCCAAACCACCATGGTTCCTTAACCAAACTATCAATCTACGAGAACCCAATGATAGACTAACACTATAGCTAGAAAGGGGACATTACATCTTTTCTACTCTTCAACTCCTCTGAAGCTGCTATTCCCACGCCTTTGTTCCTCCTCTTGTTTTTCCCGAGCTGTGTCCCTTCAGCTTTTTGCTAAAAATCGCCCCTCTCAATGTCACAAAAACTGCCTTAAATTATTTCTTCCTCTCGCCAAACTTCTGTCCTTTCCATTTAAATGGAAGCAATGGATGCTGTCCCTCTTTAATTGTGTTGCAGTCCATTTTTCCTCTTTTGCCCAATAGCCTTCCTTCGTCCTTTGATGCCCATGCCTTCGAAAATAATTGTCTTCCTCTTTTGACCAGTCTATTTGGTTTTAAAAATCTCTTTTCATTTATTTATTATTTGCATTATAATATAAAATTTAAGATTTTATATTTATAATGTGCCTAATGCGAGGGATGTGACAGATTCGTCAAGTTACAACTGTAAGATAGTGCAAGTTACAACTGTGGCATACCTCCAGTAATTATAGTTTTGTTCGAACATTTTGGTGATAATACTTAAACAGTGGAACTGAATAACATAGGTCGATCTTGGTCAATATGTCTGGAACAAACACTTACACATAATGACAGGAAAAGGTAGCAATCATAAAACGAAAGACATTAATAGAAAACTAAAAGCATCCCATTCTCTACATGTGCACAATAAAACATTTACAGAAGACCATAAACAGATTAGGCATAAGGCAGTATCAAAGAAATATACTATTTCCATTTCCTATCACTCTAATGAGCATTGGCTCCAACATAGTTGAGAATGGTTCACATAAAGGTGATCAATATAACTTCAACAGAGAACTCAGTGTATCAACCCATCAAGAACATATAGAAAGGGAACATGGTATGTACATGGGTTGATTGCTATTGTTCACATGTAACCTTGCCATAACCAACACTAACTCCCAAAACATAACTGGTGGCAATTTGGCAAAAGTACACCACACATTCCTTTACTAATTCATGTTTATACATGATTAAGAATATGTACAATGATAATACATGATGCAAAGAACTCTGTATGGGGTTTTAAGCCACTTGCACCCACTGTCATAGCTCACCCAGTACCACAAGAAGCTAACTGTATTTGAGCAAATAAATTCAAAAACTAAGTTTATAGAACAGATCCAAAACATACAGCACCAAATTCATGAAATATTGGAGTAAACCACCACCAAGTGTACATAGCACTGCAATCAGCATCAGATCCCTCATCAGTTTCACATTGAAGATAAAGTTTTCCTTCATATTCAAGAGTGATTCTTAGGTCCTTGTCTCAAAATCAGACTCTAAATTAAGGCCCTACACCACTAACATAGCGCTCCATGGGGATGCATCTCCTGCCGTTGTAGGACAATCCCAATCATTTTGCGGACATAGAGGAGTTGTGCCCCTTGTGTCCCTTTTTCCTATATTTTTTTCTCACATCCCCAACTGCTTTTGAAATTCTTTTGGTGTTTCAGGTACTTGTGGACATCCCAATGTCCACAAGACATCAAGGGGTGTGTCCAATCTGCTGCGGATGTCCCAAAGATGTCCTAACATCATTACTTGTTAAAAAAAGCAAAACAACAAATATTTGTAAAAGTTTAAAAAAAGAGGGGGGGGAGGGGGAAATTTCCAAACAGCTATTTTCATGACCATTGATGATATAACTATCAGATATTCATATTTACAATTTTGATCCTTCAGAGTTCCACTCAATTTTCGATTTCAATTTTCAATGGTCTATGTTGAATATTCATTGTTCAATGTTCAATAACATATAGGGTATTGTTATTTGAATTTCAGCTCTTCAGAATGTTTAATACTGTTTAATATTATAATTATAAATTGAAAAGTTATAAAATGTGTTTTTATAGTTCTTTTGTACTTTAATTAGCTGATAGGCTTTTTATCTTTTTATTGTGGACACGCAAGTCCAAATATTTGCTTGAAATGTTGTCTCACGCCGCCAGACAAAATTCCATGCCGGAACAATAAATGTGGGCATCATCTCATTTCATTCCCATTAAAAACAACCATCATTTGACACATAAAAATAAGTATGACAACATTTACAGATTCGTAATTTTGATGCAAACATCATATTTCTACCATTGTCGTATATCTCCGTCAGTTAACACATTTGAGCATCGCATGCTGAGTAAGAGGAATATATCATCTGAATATTATTATTACTCAAGAAACCGCCATTTGTTTTCAATTCAATTAATGGTATTTGTAAAAAAAAATGTTAAGACGCATTTAATTTTGTTAAGTGTAACTGCTGTTAATGCTTTCCCTGAAATAAATCATTATTCCTGTCCAGACCGTCTTTGCCCACACATTTGGCAATTCCTGCAAAAGCACAAAATTCTGAAAACTAATTTTCACAGGCCTTTTGTTGGATTTTTTAAATCTGAATGGAATACATCAAGCAACGTTTTCACAGATCTCTGTTTGATGTTTTATTTTATTCTGTTTAGTTTTGTGTAATTTTAATTTATGCCCCTTTGGATAAACTGTTAAAACCCTGCTTTCTTTGATAAGGGTTTTAAAATATTGTTCATTGGTCTGCACTATAGGTTTTGGTGAATTAGGGATCTGATTGGAGTGCTGATGAATTAGATGATCACACAAGGTTTTGGGTTTTATTTTTATTTATTTAGATTGAAAATATGTTTGTGGCATTTTACATTAAATGAGATAGAAGTGAATGCTATTTTAGGGCCAATTTTCTGTCACATTTAAATGTAGAGAAGATCATAATTGGGTTTATGCAGAATACTGTCAGTCTGCAATGAATTGCGTAAGGTTTTTGATGAACATAAGTTTGTGTGGAATGTCATAAATTTGATTAAATTGTGAGGTACTCTGGACACTACTTTTGATGAGATGGAGATATTTCACTATAGCTAATCTATGTTAATGCTGGAAGCTCTCCTGGTTTATCTATGCAAATTTTGAAAACCACCCTTTTTTGGTCGGTAAACTCTTCTCAGGATTTCCTTTCAATTAGATACAAATTTGAATTCTTAAATTGTGGAGGAAGTGAATTAGGTTTTTATTTGGTCAGATAGTTATTGGAATTAGTACTGGTTTGTGATTTTTAGTGCTGCTGGGGAGTTTTGGTATGCTGTATAAAGTTGATTCCCTCATATCACTACTTCCGAGGTGAATGAGAATTAATGATTGATGATGCAGATGCAAATGGGTTCTGAGCACATTCACAAATCATCCAAAATTAGCAGCTCAATTGGAGACCAGTAGTGGAGGCAAAGCTCTCTTCAAAAACTTCAGTCATATTCTTGAGCAGACAAAAGAGACAGTATCATAGTATAACTAAGATAAGATCGACCAAGGATTCTACATTGAAAGCTGCAATCTGTTGTAATAAAAAGAAAATGGTATTGAATAGTTGATCATGGCAATCATAGAGTGACATGCTTTGAACCAAAAGATCCACACCCTTGTTTTGGAGCTAGAATCATCATCTTCTTTGTTAATTTAGCAACATTGAGTTTTCTTACATTCTCCATCTATTACAAATTTGAGGTTCTCTACTGTTTCCTTGGGTCTAATATTGTTTATATCCTTGTCTTGAGGGTGAGACAAGAGTTTCCTGACATGGTTATAGGAAACGTTTGGGCTCGCACAGACACCTTATCAGCACAATTTTAGCAAGGTGGCTTTTTGGCAATAAGCTATTTGACAACACAGTTTGGCAAACAGGACAAACTGTCCTGTGTTGAGGGTTGCTGGTTGCAATTGAAACAAACAATATTTTTCATAATCTGAAAATAGTTCACAGTTATTGACCAGTTCACAGGTTTCCTTCAAACCATCATTGATTGTATACATATCCAATATTGTCTTATACATGTATAAAGTTAATGGACTCAATGTAACAAGAACTATTAGATAAATAAACAATATTGACAAGAATATATGAAATTATAGGCTGAAAGCTATAACTATAGATGACTCGGTCTGATTTGCATTGAGAAGGATGAACGATCATGTTATGTTCTAAAGTGGTCAAACCAGATCCTAGATTGGCTCTTGGCTACAATTTGTGAATTGCTTTAATAGCACATCAAGTTTTGGTCTGTGATACGTACCTCTCCCTGAACGATTAGGTGATATATAAACAGGGCTCTTACTAATTCCTTCTTGTAGGATGAGTTTCTTTTTGCATTTAAATCTAGGAACGGCTGACCTCTTAGGGTGGCAAAGAGAGAGATGCAGCAAGCAATCTGTAATGATATGCCAATAAACCGAGTCCCTGCTAATCTACAGTATCCCTATGGTTTCTAAATGGATTATTCTGGGGTTCTAATCCTTGCTGGGCCCTATATAGATATCAAGAATTATGCAAGACAACTTAAGAATTGTCTCAATTAAACATACTTACCTTACATGCCAAGTCCTCATTTGTTTTGATAACTTTCATCTTCTGTTTCTCAACATCTTTGGCCTAGTGCCATCTCAAGTTTCAACTTCACCTCATTATGAAAAGATTCCACAATTCTCTATTTTCCAAACTGTCGTTAGTGGCAGAGACCCTTAATTATAATCAATAGTAGAACTCTGTAGTTTCATAATTTTTCATAATGACTTAGGTGAAACATAAGTTGCACTGGGTGGTAGATATGCCGGTGCCAGAAAAAACTGAACCAGTCCGCTTACTTTAAGGTTTGGAAGGGAACATTCCCTAGAAATCTACTCTAGGAAGCCATGCTATCCATGGCCAACAGTGTTCCCATCACTATGTCATAGAAATAATGAAATATCATTCACATTACAAACTTCAGATAGCAAATGAAATGAACGGAAGATTAAGGAGAAAGAAATAACAGGCAGTAAATAATATTCCCAAATGAGGAGAAATGGTACTCATCTTTATTGCTTTATGATGCATTCCTGCAGTAAGTCGTGGGGATTGCATAAAAATTTCATTAAAATGGGAATGGCAGTTGGATAATTGTTTTATTTAGTGCCAGTTAGACTGACAGATATAATCATTTAAACTAGACAAACTATGTCTGTCACAATATATTTTTATTTAAGACATAAGTATTCAGTCTTGGTCTTCTTACTATTATAATGGCTATAGTTCTCTTAATATTGGCCAGAACTAGCATGCTGAGCATAAAGGCTGAGCATAAAGGCCACTCAGCACTTGAAGCTAGAGGTATAAAATTTTCTCCCAGTTATCCGCATTACCATAAAATCATGAACAAAAGCTGCAGTTTTTATCTTTTTCTTTTCTTTATTTCTTTGTTTTTATTCCCTTAAAAAGACTTTTTTCTCTTCCCTTAAAAAGTTTTTTTTTTCTCAGAGATTCCACGTGTAATAATTTGAAGTAAATATCTATAGGGCAATTGATTGAAAAATATAGATCTACGAAAACCAGCCTGCAACTTAAAAGACTATCTATTTGAAATTAATTCGGCAGCTAAAAATGATTCTTAAATGTGTATTCAGCTAGCAATCCTATAAGTATTTAGTTGCTAAGTAGTGCGTATCAATGGAGGCTAGCTCACTATTTCGATTCAACCCCTCGTTTGAGTAAGGCTTCTTCCGCAAAAACTACACCACATCCTGTACTTATTTTGAACACACAAGTGCAACTCATTTATTAATGTCACCCTCGCGACAAACTTTCAGGGTTTTTACTGTTTTCGATAAGAAAATCGAACCCTCGAAATACTTTTCTTTTACAATCCGGTAGCCCGTGGAGAAAAGAAATCCATCCCAGCTGATGGATACTTCCAAAGTTTTCATGTCAAATTTGAAATTCGACAGGGCAACATAGCAGAGCTCGTTATTACTAATTTACCGCCTTAATTTAAACAGAATCCTCCAAAGAAGCTCAGATAATTGCTGTACGGGAGAATGCCAGTGCACTCCCAGCACTCGAATAAATCTACACCTTACGGTGTTTGGTCATTTGAGCCCCAGTGAATTTTAATTTAAACAAGTTATTGAAATTAACCCAACACGCGTATTCACACAATGATGTTTTATTAAAATGAAGTCAAAAGTAAGGCAAGAAAAGACGGCCTAAGTGTCAATTGCCAGATAATTTACTTTAACGTAACGTAACGTCACGTCACTGATGAAATTCAACGGTTTTGATAAAAATTGCATGCGAACTTTCAAATGAATCATTTTTTTAATTTGATAATGAATCATGAAATGTGATTTCAAACGTTGACAGAACTCCAACATTGAAATCTATTTACATGAGCTAACTGTATAAAAATTATGAAAAGGTAAAATGAAATACCTTGTAAACAAGGTCCCACGGAAAGCAACCAAGGAAATCCAGAACGAAACTCGTTTTAGCGTAACTGATCAAGCCGATTCGTTTAATATTAGGGTTAAATCTCAGTGGTTCAAAGCTGGAAAAACAAGAAAGAACTGGATAAAAGTATTTTATATTTCACCGCAAAGCAATGCTACGGCGGTCGTTCACCATCTTGTACGAGTGCGAATCTCTGTACGCAAGAAAAAACTGCACAATCAAGTCCGCGAAGAAAATGATCTGTGCCGTGACATCCAGAGGCCACAGATGTTTAGGCAAGCCGCGGAAAAATCCGAACTCGAAGGGAGTAAAGAATGAGGAGTAAACTGCCCACACGAGAATAAACCTCGTCCACCATCGATAAAATCTGCAAATGCACACGTAAACAACTCCTGGTTTTCTTAAATTGAAGAGTGTGTTCGCATGCAATGAAAATTTTGAAAGATTCTTGAGAAATTACATGCCGTCTGGATTTATGACGAAGTTTGCAGAACATCCATTCGAGAAGCTTGCAGACCATCTGGTACGGAATGTGATGCCATTTTCTTGGCTCCGACCGTGGCGGCTTCGATCAAACCCTAATTCTCTGGCAAAAAGCGAGAGCCGGCTTCCCACAGATGATGTAATTGACTCGGGATATTCAATTAGCTCGTATTCCTCCGGCAGGTCACGTCTGTGGTTACCGGAAGCCATTTCCTAGCAAAGAAAGAAAGTCCGTATCGTCAATCTATGCATAAAATCGCCGCCTACTGCTTCTGACTTGAAACCAAAAAGACAGGATTTTTTGCAATTTAAGGTTATGCAGGTAGTTGTAATTTGAGGGTGACGAGTCAAGATCAAATCCGCGCACTCCGTCATTTCGATGGGATTAACCAAAAATGGCTTACTTTATTCTCAGTTGTTCCTGACGAGATACGCATTCCAAACAGTTAGATCTTATTTATAAAACTCCACTGAGACACGCATACGTGGCAGCCTAAATTTAATGACCGTATGACCGTATTACCCGTAAAATACAATTAAAATTTTAAAAGGATTGTATCACTTGCAAGATAAGCCGTCAAATTTAGGCCCCGTTAAATAAATGACACTGGCAAACTACTTTTAAACGCCAATTTGCCTCCTCTCTGTGTTGTTTTGATTCAGTGGCAAATGTCTTTCCCACGCCATAGGCCTCCTTTCTGTTTCGTCTGCTCCTTCCCGTGTCTCGGCTTTGACGTGTCCGCATGTGATTGTTCTTTTTCCCTGCTTCCTTTTTCTGATAGGAGAACGACAGATATTTTTATAAAAAAACACAGGTCCCGCCAGAAGAATATGCCGTACTATTGCACGTCCCACATGGAAGAGATGAGACAGCTTATGTGTAAAATGTCAAGGCCGTCCGCCGCCTTGTAAATCTAATTAAGTCGAGAATAGCACAGAAATAAGGGCCAGCTAGTCCTAGGTGACACGTGTGTAGTTCAATTTAATATCTATTTTCACTGAAGTGGAGGCTTAACATGTGCGTAATTTACTCCCTAGGTGACACGTGTGTAGTTCAATTTTATATCTATTTTCACTCAAGTGGAGGGTTAACATGTCCGTAATTTACGAATTTTGAATTTTAATTAATTATTATTTAGGACCGTGCATCTAGTTTGCTGGATAGGCATGACCCCATGTGGTGCTCTCATTTGACATCACCAATATTTTTCAAAAATGGTTAAAATCACTAAATTAATCTATATCATGATCAAGGAATGAAAGAATGAAGGTTTTTAATAATGTTTGCGAGCCAAAACAACTTATGGGATCCCCAGATACCCAACCACACTGCTAAGCACAAAAGACTCAAACAGGGAAGTCGCCCACACAGTGGCTAATTGACCTCATTTTCCTTTTGGATCCTAGATCTTCTGTTGTGAATCTTGATCAAATAATCTGCAATTTTTGTTATCCTTTCTTCTTCAAATAGGTTAGCTAAGGAGCCCACATTCAAAGATATCACTATAATTGGCCCGAGTATCCTTGTAAGTCGAACACTCCATGATGTAGTGTCATTCCGTCTCCGCTAGCCCCAAAGTACAAAAACAACATATTTTATCTGCCCAGTGTTCTTTTTGCCTTGTCCATCTTCTGGTTTCACACCTAAGCTGGTGCAAACTAGTTCTTAGTTAGGCCATTAACATTTTCGCTTTCCATTTTATTTATGATCCTATATAGTTCTTTTCTGCGTAGTCATAT
The DNA here is from genome assembly GCA_027924645.1 of Cunninghamia lanceolata. Classification (NCBI taxonomy): domain Eukaryota; kingdom Viridiplantae; phylum Streptophyta; class Pinopsida; order Cupressales; family Cupressaceae; genus Cunninghamia; species Cunninghamia lanceolata. The sequence continues at coordinate 3,576,917 of BSBN01000905.1, forward strand.
GAAGGATTGAAGTGCTTGATATAGTATTCTCTTTTCCTCCCAAGTTCCCTTGTCCACATGCTTACTTTGACTTTTTCTTGCACGTACTTTTGTATTGCCCCATTAATTTTGGGGGGCTTTCTTTCATGTTAATATCTCACTTATTCATCCACTTGTCATTTTGTTTCATCCACGTGCTCTTCCTTCTATCTAATTTTTTCTATGTTGCCATTTTGGGCCAGCAGAGCAACTCCATGTTCTCTAGTAGATCTTTAAATAACTTTGCAGTCGAATCAGGGTCGATGCATCCAAAGGAAAGACGCCGACTTCAGCTAAGGTAATCTCATAAGGAACTAATGTTTTTGTTTTGAAACTGCTTGTGATTAGGTGCTTTTGTAACCTCTCTATCTGTCTCCATTTCATCGTTGATGTGTTGCTACCCCAAACTTCACACCCATATAACACCACCGACACCACTAACAACTCGAAAAGAGTTTTCTTAGTTTTCCAATCCCACAATTCATCCCTTCTACATCTATTTTACAATGAGTATAATGATTTCCATCCTCCTTGTATCCTCTTTGCTCTACACGTCTCCCAGCTGAGTTTATTGTGGAAATCGAGGCCAAAATATTTATATTCATTACCACTTGCAAGGGGTTGCCTTCAAAAACAAATTATATATGGGTCTTCTTTCTCTTCAACGTAAAGATCATGACCTTAGTTTTGCTAGTGTTCACTTGCATCCTAACCTCCTAACAAAACAATTCTAAAGTTTTCAAGTGTTCCCTCAAATCATGTGTTATTTTTGCCATTAAAATAAGATTATTGCATACAAAAGCAACTTTATTGCATAACTAGCCAAGTGGACACCCCCACCACCAAACTTGTTTATCCATTCCTCCAATTTGTCAATGTATAGTCCAAACAATGTAGGAGATAACGGACATCCCTGTTTGACCTCAATGTCACTCTCGAAACATTCTGATAATCCCTACTTGGTTCTAATTTTGGCTTGAACTTGATCATACAAGCTATAGACAACAACCCTATATATTTCTGAAATTCCCAACTCTTCCATTCTACTCCATAATTTGCTTCTAGGAATAGCGTCAAACACCTTCTTGAAGTCAACAAAGCAACAAAAGACCTCTTCTCCTTGTTTATCCCAAACTTTCTCAATCAAGTGTCTGAGGGTAATGCAGTAATCAATTGTAGAGTGTTTTGGCCTAAAACTTGCTTGTCCTTTCACCCTATTTCCTTGATTTTCTGCCCAAATATTGATTCGACGCTCTATCATACTCCAGAAGAGTTTCCCGAAAAGAGAATTGATCATTATAGTGTGTTAGTTTGAAAGGTTGTTGACATCTCCACTTTTGAGTAAAGGAATGACAACACTGGTTGTCCAATTTGCTGGAAAACCATTCTAAATGACCTCATTAAATATTCTTTTGATGTGCAATGTGAGGGCTTCCATGCCCCATTTTATGTATTTAATCCATCTATGTCCCACACTTTACCCACTACAAGTATTTTAATTCCTTACTTGATGTCTTTCGTAGAGAAGAGTTTAGCTGTTGAATTGATTGCTGGGGGGACATCTTTATTTTGTTCTCTCTCATATAGTAGCTTTGGATATTCCAGTGATTGGAAGTCCGTGATATTGTTCTCTGTAGTTGTGTTTTTTTGTTGCAATTCTTTCCAGTAGCCTCTCGAGTTGTGTTTCCCAAGAAGAATCAGTTCTTTCCGTCTTCATTGCATGTACCCTCTTTTTTCGATCTCACTAGCTTTACATATCCCTTTTATTTCCTTGGATTTTCAACATTCTCTTTGCTACCTTGCAATCTTCATCATACCACAAATTAGCTGGAAAGTTGTTTTTGTTGCACAAACTAGGAGCTTTGTGGATTATCAATGTCAACCTATCGCTACCTATTGTTCTCTTATTTATATTAGCCATCCCAATATCTCTTATTTCTTGCAATTTTTTTCAAGTGTTGTCTAAAAAAATTCTTGGTTTTCATGGGTCAAAAGGATTGTGCCTTGAGGAGTCACTTTATTTTGATTTTGTTGTGGCCTATCTTGATGTTGAATGCCTTTCTCCATATCGATCTTTACATATAAAGGATTGTGATCAGATTTCATTTCTATAGGACAATCCCCCACCTTTACTTTTATTAGCCTTGTCATAAGATTCTAAGAACAAATAACATAATCGACCACGCTTTGCCCATTGTAAGTTTGGCATGTAACATTCCTTGAACTCGGCCATGCTTTTATCCCATTGTATTTAATCAAATCATACAAGCTACATATCCCCAACAATTCCACCACGTACTACATGATACCTCCTTTTTTATCGTGAGAGTCTCTTTCCCACTTTTGATTCTCTTCCTCTTCTAACCATAAAGGGTTGTCTTCTACTCCCTCCTCATTTCTAAGGCAGAGAGCTTGGTTACTTGTTGTTCTAGCATTAAAGTCTCCTATTAAAACGATTTCTCCTATGATGCTATATGTTGATATGTTCTTTTTCAATATTACATAGGGGTCCTCTTTGTATAGGTTCTTCTTATTAGATTTTGAGCCATGAGGAACAAAATAACACGCAACAAGATAAATTGTGTCCATTCTTTATCTATTATTTTCATCCATATTTACTAGTTACTTGGATCTTCCTTTTCTACCTGTATGATTTTTTCCCAAGACTCTCTCATTAGAGTTGTCACACCCCCATGGCCATTACCACTTTCAATTAACTCATTCCAAATTGAAATAATTTTGTAGCCCTCAAAATTCAAAACCTTACAGCCCTCATGCTCATGTGTTTCAATGAGGACGAGTTGTCTTTTCCCTCTACTATGGACCCTAGACCAAGACCTCTCCTCCAAGGGTAACCTCTACAATTCCAACTTACCATTGTGAGTTGCTCTTGGGGGGCCGTCTTCATATTTAATATGTGCTATTTTGTTGTTGATCTGGGCTTTCCCTCTATACTACCAAGCGTTGTTACATGCATTTCTTGTTGTTACAACTTTCTCCCATTCCTTCTCTCTTTCTTCTAATTGTGATAAGAGCTAAATCTTCGTCTATGTAATATTATGTACCTTTAAGAAACCTTTTGTTTCTTAAAATTCTATTCTTGTCCTCCATGATTTTTAGGGTTATGCTTGTTGGATGGATATGCTCTGTCCACTCCAACTTGTCGGCGAGAAAGTATTTTATTAGCTTGTCAATGTGATCACCTTCCCCATGAACTTTCAATCCTTTTATTATTATATTTGTTGCTCTATCATGTCGGTTTCTTTCCTCCCACATTTGTCATTTGACTTACTTCTCTACGAGTTCTCTTTGATTCTTTATTGGCCCTTTTGCCACTTGTGCCCATGACTTTGCCTCTTCCAATTGTTCCTTTAGTTTAGTTTCTTTAACCTCCATGTTTGCTATTATTGATTGAAATTATCTTAAATGAGAATTGTCTCTCTCCTCTGTTGTCTTAGGGAAATTTGTACTGCTGACTTGCTTTAGTTCCTGTTGTCCTATTTTTCGTCCCAGCCAAATAGTCCAAAATCCATAAAATCTCTAATTATTTTCCCCTTTGGAAATGCAAGGAAAAACATCCCAAAATTGACTAAGTCCAAAAATCTTGAGTTTTCCTTGTGTTTTTAGCATTTTCAGAGTTTCAAAGTTCTCACCTTCGTCATGCCATCCTACTCCGCTCTGAACTCTGCCCTTTGCTTTGGGAATTTCTCTAAGTGTTTTAAGGGGTCAGACTTCAAACTTTCCTTCTTCCCTCTTCATTTTCTTTTGGAAGGCGGAAGACGGAAGGTCCGAAGCCTAACTTCAGTCGAGTGATAATTCTAAGTGTAATGCTTTCCGCCATTCCGCGGAAAGTATTTTATTAAGGCAAAGGGTGATGGTGGAACCGCGGAAAGAAGACACATGGCAGGTTTTCATAATATGAAAGAAAAAGGGGGTATACCTTGTGCCACATGGCACGATCTGAAGGGTTTTCGTCGTTCCGTGGGCCTTCATCTATTGCTTTATCTCATGACCGCAAAACCGCGGGAGGCTGCCACATGGACAAAAGGCAAGTGATAAGGTGGAAGTCTCAGGGTTCGGGTTCCATTTCTTTTCCTTCAAAATAATTTTAAGTGTTTCAAACTTCAAGGATCTGACCTTCCTTCTTCCTTCTCATGGAAAGTAGAAGATGGAAGGCTTGAGGCCCGAACTCCGCCGAAACTTTCAAAATTTGGCTAAGTCACTAGACTTTCGCCACTCGGACTTTCCTTCTTCTTCCTTCTTTGGGAAGGCAAAAGACAGAAGGCCTGAGGCCCGAAGTCCGTCGATATTGTAATCTTCCTTTATAAAGCAGAGCTCGAGGGCGAGGTTTTCTTTTTTCTCCTTCTCTTTTAGAAGGCAAAACGCTGAAGGCCCGAGGCCCAATCTCCAATGACTTTCGAGATCTTCAAAGACAAAGGGAAAAGAGACAAAATTTAGGATCTGCCATGGTTAACCTTAATGAAATCTTGTTGATAAGGTAGAATGCAGGCCAAATTAAAAGTCAAACATCCAGCTCCAACTGAAATTTGGACTAAAAGGCAAGCGATAAGGTGGAAGTCTCAGGGTTCGGGTTCTATTTCTTTTCCTTCAAAATAATTCTAAGTGTTTCAAACTTCGAGGATCTGACCTTCCTTCTTATTCCTTCTTATGGAAAGTAGAAGATGGAAGCCCGAACTCCGTCGAAACTTTGAAAATTTGGCTGTCACTAGACTTTCCTTCTTCCTCCTTCTCTGGGAAGGCAAAAAACAGAAGGCTTAAGGCCCGAAGTTCGTCGATATTGTAATCTTCCTTTGTAAAGCGGAGCTCGGGGGCGGGGTTTTCTCCTTTCTCCATCTCTTTTAGAAGGTAGAACGTTGAAGGCCCGAGGCCCGATCTCTGATGACTTCCACGATCTTCAAAGACAAAGGGAAAAGAGGCAGAATTCAGGATCCGCCATGGTTAACCTTAATGAAATCTTGTTGATAAGGTAGAATGCAGGCCAGATTGAAGGTCAAATGTCTAGCTCCAACTGGAATTTGTTGTTGGGCATTTATTGTTGTAGGTAGAAGAAGATGCAAGATTTCAATGCAGATATTTGTTCAGCTACTTCTGAGAAGATATTTTATGCATTTATGTCAAAGACAAATAGATATTTTCAGTGTTACACCCCGTGTGTTTCCAACTATTTAGTATTTACCTAGATTGGTTAATTTCCTTGGATAAATGAATATTTGTGAATCTCTGCATCAATGTGTAATGTGAATTTTGAATTGAATATATTGAAAAATTGAATTATGCAATGTGATGTATTATAAGTGATTATTAGTATGAAATGTATGAAGCATATGATTATTTTTGTGAACGGCTAACTACTGTTATGGTAATGTAAATTGGATATAGGAACAGGTTGCTCCTCCGGAAAGGAGGAGAAGTATCACTTAGGATAAGGACTTGGTCTAGTAAACGTTGGAGAAAGCCTAAACTGAGCAAGCACACACCACTATCATATTGGTTTAGGTTAGGTCAAGTCCGTGAGGGTAAAGGTGAGTAACCCATGATATCTAGAGTGCCTATTTAGGTACGATTTTATGAGTACATTGAATGAGGGATGTGGTTTAATCTGTGTGTCAATTGAAGCCTTCTTTGATAGGTTTAGATTGCAAAAGACAAGGTTTTATCGTGAAATAATTATATACTCATGCATGTCCACGATAGACTTATACATATGAGACAATACGAGCTTGAGTATACGTAGGTAGACACATCTACGCATACTCATGAGCTTATTGCTCATAAACATAAGGGTATCGATTGGATGAGTAATGTTATATGCATGTGTGTATATGTGGATGTCATTCATGTCATCAGTGGATATGTGGGTAATGAGTTTTATGTGGTTTATGATTTACGGTATACTGATGTAATTGGTGAATATGTAATTATGAATATATGGATTCTATTATCAAATGATATTTTATTAAGGAATGTATATATATAAGTTATCTTGTTATAGCACTGCCATGAAAGGTGCAGCCTTGAAACAAAAGGTAAATATTAGAACATAGCATATTGCTATGATCCTTAGCGCTGATTTAAAGTGTTCAACTTGGAAACTTAAGTTAATATTAAATCACAAACATATTGCTATGCCTTCTAGCACTGGTATAAAGCGCACAACTATAAAACAATGTTAATATTTCATAGCTTATAATACTATGACTCTAGCACAGCGAATTGACTAAATCTTCAGGCATTGGAAATAAGGAAAATACATAAAGTTTGAAGCACATAAAGTGCATTGAAATATATATAAAGTGTAGTGCATATACTAATGTAGATGGAGGTTTTAAAACGTTTAAAGTGCAAACCCTTTTCCATTTTAGCGCTAGCTTGTAACTGATCCTCCAACATGGCAAACATTAACCCAGTCTTTTCAAACTACCTGCAGCATGATAGGGAACATGGTAGATTGAGTGGCACCTGGTTGGAGAGAGAGAGAAACCAATTAGAAGTCTATATTTCCTGTTGTCCTCTAATGTGTTTCTCCTTCATCGATTCATGCTGCCACCACGAGTTGGTTATGCTGAGTCAAAATTAAGGAGTTGGAGTTGTAGCAATTCTACCAGCTAGTTTGTAGCAGTAGCTTGCTCAAAATTCTATATAAATAGAGGAGCTACCTCACTCTTTACACACAATTTTTCATTTGGAGCTGCTTATACGTTGCTGCTATTTTTTGAGGTTTCTATTTTTTTTATGCATTGTGTTTTGGTTTGAGTCGTAAGGCAAATTAGTGAGTAGTGAGGAGGGATTTTGAATAGCTTTGGAGAAGATACTCAGTAGTTTGAGATTTCAAGAGCAGGGATCTAGTTGATTTCTTGGAGCATAGCTTAATCAGGCATGCTGAATCTCTTCTTTATTATGTCATTTATGTTAGATGTTTGTATGTCTTGGATATTGTTTGAAATGAGTTGTACTCTCTATTGCATTAAGTATTCTCTTGTTTGATTAAAGAAGAAATATATAAATATACATATATACATTTCGTATATGAACATTATGCTTGATTGTTTATTGATCACCTTAGTAAGGAGTAGTAATTGTATTGAACTGTATTAAGACAAGTATGAGTAATATTGCTGAAAAGTGAATGGTCAAGATAGGAAAACTATATTACTTTGATGAGAGTGTCATAGAAAACCTAGAATGGTTAAGTAAGGTTATGCCTGGGATATGCTGATCCATGGTTAAGAGAATAACCTTAGATTTAGTAAACTTGAAATTGTTAAGTAGGGTTATTCCTGGGATTTGTTGATCCATGGGTAAGGGAATAACTTTTAATGTCTTTCCAAATTGAGCTAGAATGATGGGTGAGCATGTGACGTCCATTCCAAGTTAGGGGTGATGAAACTTTGGCCAAAGTAGTGTAAGCAGCCAATGTTTATGCTGTCAGTTCACTGTGATCCAGGATTACATACTAGGAAGGGCAATCATGCTTGTATGTTGGAGCCACAATGTACGAAAGTACTAGATATGTAGGACACAACATCTTTCTCAGTATAGGCTATTCTTTGAGGTTACCATACCAATCCCTTCGTCAAATGGTAGGGTCGTTTACCAGTTTGGTAAATGTGCAGGGGACCACAGTTAGTCCGTGGTTGGCGAAAAAGCACTTGAGTGATGCTTCTCCTCATGCAGTTGGTGGCCAGGATTTGAAGACAAACATTAGAACCATTGTATCTCTATTGTCAATTAGCTTTATGAAGCTTGTATGTAACTATCTCTTGAAATATTGTAAATGAGAATTATTCAATTCATGTAATTGTTGAAATGTGTAATTTGATAGTGCAATGGTTAAGTTTGAAATATGTTTCAAATGTGCATTGTATCAAATGAAAGAAAGGAAAAATTTTATTACTTATGTTTTGGTTTCATGATTTATTTATTCTTGGGTTAAAACTTAGTTGTATTTACTTGGTAGAACAAGTGGCATGTTACACGTGGTATTAGAGCTACCAGGTTTAGCTCTAGAACCTATGTGCTTGCTATGCTTTCCCATCCAACCTTATGAGAATCTAACGTTTGGAATTCTTGTGCCAAAATGGTGCATCTCAGAATGAATGCAAGAAAATCAGTCATTAGGAATGAACGTTATCTCAGGGCCAAGAAGGAAAGAGAAGCCATTGTTGCAAGTATGGGCCTAACCAGTGTTGTCATTGATGTCAACATACTCCTGTTGCATTAATGATAAGGATTGGATGAGATGTGTGCTGAGGATATTGAGAAAATTAGTCCTAATCAGGAATAGAGAAGAACAGTGAAGACAGTAAGGTAAAGATCCTATCTAAGCTGAAGATAAGAGGATGCGCTTCAAAGGGTTTGCAGATATGTGCCTTCAGATGATCCAGTAAAGATTTTAGAGGTCTGCATGAAGATCTGAAGAAGTTATGTCCTCTTGAGTAGAACTAGTTCTGGTAGGTGTTCAGAGGTGACAGAGGGACTCAAATAGGTCCGGTGAGATCCGAAAATGCAATATATTGTTCTGCGGATTTGGTGGAGTGTTTAGTAAGTCAATGTGAATTGACAATCCAATTGGTCTGTGGTCTGGAGGTCTGCAAGCATCTATTCCAATATGACAGTGATGACAGACTGTGTTCTTGAGGTTCCGGATGAAGGAGAGATTGATTTCAATAAACAAAAGCAGTGTGGATGTTCTTGGTGATTCAGGCAAGCTTGTGAAGGTCTTTGACTTGTGTCAACTTTGTGTTGGTGGTCCGCATTGAAGATTGAGCTTGTAATTGAAGAACTACTTTCGGATAATGGTGTTCTTCCTAAAACTGACTGACCGGATGAATTACACATCCTGCGGATGATCTTGAAGATTTTCTGTGAAGAATGGCATGTTACTAAAAAAAGATTGAAGTCTTAAATCTGTGTGGCCGACAGTGTGTTGATCCGCGTGAATCCTTTTTCTAAACTAATCATATTATAATTCTGTATTTGCTCTGTAATGTTTGCCGACTTGGATGATTATCCCTAAGTCGATGTCTTGTATAAATAAGGAGTTGTAAAGTCATTTCTAAGATGGGAGAGTGATGAGAGTGTGGTAGAGAGGAGGGAAGTGAAAAGCAGAGTAGAAGTATTGGGCTCAAATGGAATTGACTCAAGTATGGTGAAGATGTTATTCTTCAGTTCAAGTATGTAATACTTATTATTCTATAGACAGTGTGTCTCCTATAGGCAGTGGGACTCTTGTGAGCAGTGTGCTCAGGCAATGAGCCCTAATTGGCATGTGCCATTTTGTTCTTTCCATTCTTCTAACAGATAATACAATCTTGGGTTAGTCACCCCATGGTTTTTCCCTTAACCGGGTTTTTCACATCAAAAATCTTGGTGTCATATGTGTTAATGTGTTTCTGCTCTTGAATTGTTGCATTACATTTCCATGATTGATTTATTATTAAGCTGATGGATTAAGAAAAGAATTTAAGTGATTAATTGGAAGAAAGTTTTGGACAACAGATACACCCCCCTCTCAGTTGTCTGTCCTAAATCTAACAATTGGTATCAGAGCTAAGTTCCTCTAAAAGAGCTTAACCGCTTGAGGAGATCGCGGAGATCTAGGATGTCATCCTACAAGAAGGATAGTCTGAGGTTTGATGGAACCAATTTCACTCTTTGGAAAAGTCGCATGGAATGTCACTTGCAATGTATGGGAATGCAGTATTGGATCATGGCTTCAAAGAAGTATACTCCTCCACAGAATGGTCTGAGAACCGTGGATGAAATCAGAGATGCAGAAAATAATCTACGAACTAAAGAAACTCTTCTAAGTGCCTTGTCTGATTCAGAGTTGACAAATGTTATTGACCTACAAACTGCTTTCAAAATTTGGGAAAAACTGGAACTTCTGCATGAAGGAGATAAGTATGTTAAATGTGCCAAGCTACAAAGTCTAAAAGGAAATTTTGAAAATCTGAAGATGAAAATATCACTACATTTATGCCAAGAGTAAATGAGCTTGTTTGTGGGATTAGATGTGCTGGTGGAGTCTTGGATGAAGATGAGATTGTTGGCAAAGTTCTCAGATCCCTTCCTGATTCTTACAAGTACAAGGTTGCTGCTATTGAAGAATTCAGATCTATTTCAGGTATCACAAGAGATCAATTGGTTGGTAAGTTGGTTGCATTTGAATTAACTGAGTTTGGAGATCCCCCCAAGACTAAATCTGCATTCAAAGCTAGTGCCTCTGTTAAAGGAAAACAAAAGCTTGATCTGGGAGAGAACGCTTCAAAGAAACTATCATGGTATGAGAAAGCAAGAAAAGACCTGGAAGAAGATGAAGCAGAAGCTGCTCAACTTGAAGCCCTTATTGCAAAAAGGTTGCCAAGAGGATCCGGTAAGTATGAAGGGAAATTACCTTTTAAATGTTTTAACTACAATAAGATTGGTCATTTTGCCTCAAAGTGTCCAGAAATATTTTCAAGACCAAATCCTAATAGATCAAGGTTCCAAAAGAAAAGTTACTATGCTCATGAAGATGATGATGATGAAGGAGTAATAGATGATGAATCAAAAGCAGGAAACAAATCCAGAAGTGATTGGGTGTTTATTGCCATCAAGGAAGAAGATCCAATGCCCTCTGAATTTGCCGATCAAAAAATTGTAGTAAGAGCTCTAGCTGCCCAAGTTGAAGAAAAGGATGATTGGGTCATTGACAGTGGATGCTCTCACCATATGACAGGTGACAAAAATAAGTTCATAGATTTGGAAAGGTATGAAGGAGGAGTGGTAAAATTTGGTGATAATTCTGCTAGCATAATCAGAGGTAGAGGAACTATTTATTTTGATTGGAAGAACAAAACCAGTAATGTACTGTATGTTGAAGGTCTGAAGCACAATCTTCTTAGTGTTGGACAATTGGTGGACAAAAGTTATGATCTCCGATTCAAGAATGGAAAATGTAAGATCTTTGAAAGTTCCAGAACATAGATTGCATCTGGTACTCAAACAAAAGGTAATATCTTCCACTTGGTTGGTACTGGTAAAAGTTGTCTATTTGTTCAAATTGATCAGAGTTGGTTGTGGCATAGGAGAATGTGTCATGTGAATTTTGATAATGTAATCAAAATAAGCAACATTCAGGCTGTAAGAGATCTTCCAAGATTAGTGAAACCTACAAATAGTTTGTATAAAGAATGTCAGTTGGGTAAACAAAGCAAAATCTCATTCTAAAGCAAGGAACAATCCTCTACCAGATTATTGGACTTAATTCATACTGATCTATGCAATCCAGCAAGAATCAGAAGTGTGCAAGGTGATAGATACTTCATGTTATTAATTGATGACCATTCCTGAATGATGTGGGTGACTTTTCTGAAAGAGAAATCAGAAGCTCTTGAGAAATTTAAAATATTCAAGGCTATGGTAGAGAATGAAACCAGATTAAAATTAAAATGTCTGAGGTCTGATAGAGGTGGAGAATTCACATCCGGTGAGTTCATAGAATTCTGTGAGAAACATGGAATAAAAAGACAGTTTTCTGCTCCTAAGACTCCACAGCAGAATGGAGTAGTCGAGAGAAAGAACCGGACCATCTAGGAAGCATCTAGAACCATGATGATGGAAGCAAATGTTCCTCAGATCTATTGGAGACAAGTTGTAAGCACTGCAGTCTACACTCTCAACTGAGTACAAATCAGAAGCAATACCGATAAGACTCCTTATGATCTTTGGTTTGGCATTAGTCCCACTGTGAGGTATTTTAGAGTCTTTGGTAGCAAATGCTACATTAAAAGAGATGAAGACCTAGGAAAATTTGATGCTAGAAGTGATGAAGTAATATTCTTGGGCTACTCTACTCAAAGCAAAGCATATCGGTGTTATAACAAGAGATTAAGGAAGATTGTGGAAAGTACAAATGTGAAGGTTGATGAAGGTATTGAAAAACCCTCAGGGTTTTATGAATATGATGAAGATGATCAAAATGATGTTTTTGTTCAAGAAGTCCAAGATCCCTCTGAAATTCAGATTCAAACTGATCTGGTAAATCAGGAAGAAGAGATAAGTTTGAATGAACCTGCTTGAGAATCAGAAGTGCAAGAAACTCCCAAAGTTCCCAGGTATGTAAGACTGAATCACTCTGAAGATCAGATCATAGGTGATAAAAGTAAAGGTGTACAAACAAGAAGAAGGATTGCTCAAGATTCATAAGAGTATTGTTTGATTTCAAAGATTGAACCTAAGACAGTGAATGAAGCTTGCAATGATGATAACTGGGATAAAGCAATGAAGGAAGAGCTTATGCAAATTGAGAAAAATTACACTTGGGATCTTGTTCCCAAACCTAAAAATAAGAATGTGATTGGAACCAAATGTGTCTTCCAGAATAAACTAAATGAAGATGGTGAAGTAGTCAGAAACAAAGCCAGATTGGTCTGCAAAGGTTACTCCCAAGTAGAAGGAGTTGATTTTGAAGAAACTTTTGCTCCGGTGGCAAGAATTGAAGCAGTCAGATTATTTCTTGCTTTTGTTGCCTTCAAGGATTTCAAAGTATATCAGATTGATGTCAAATCTACCTTCCTGAATGGTGACTTGGAAGAAGAAGTTTACATTGAGCAACCAGATGGATTTCAATTATCTGATCATGGTGATATGGTCTGCAAGTTGAAGAAAGCACTATATGGACTGATGGAACCAGTCCTAAACACATTTTGCTCTGAGATCCCTTGATGGAAGAATTCATAGCTTCAGATTAAAACCCATTTATAGGAAACAAAAATCAAATCCATATGCAGGAATAATGACAGAAGAATGAAATGATCAGTTTCAGAGAAGTGTTGAAATCATTGAGCTCATATCAAAACCGCGACTTCACTCAGAAATTCCCTTGAATTATCAAAACATGAATTACATTTGTTTGTGCATCAGCCTCTATATCAAGGCTCATCCCTCTATCCCAACAATTTTCTATGACTCTCCTTCTAACTCATACTATTACATTTTATTTTCTATCACTCCTCTTGTTCAATTAACAAATCTTGAAATACATTTTTCCACGGCCTGTGTGTTTGGCCTCATTATGTGTAGAAATCAAATCTTCCCCTGAACTACTCACTCCTACTCTATCGACCTTCCTTTTAAAGATGGCCTTTGATGATGATCGGCCTTTCCCTCTACCACCTCCATCTCGACCTTACTCTGCCCTCTATATATGAATAGCCCCCATGCTTAAAGTTTGCAACGAACAATTACTTCTTCATCGGACAGGGAAAACAAAACCATACACCCACGTTCAGCCGCCAGGCATAAACCCACGATGCCCACTAAGCATAACTGCCCACGATTTCTTATGGTGGTCTGCAGAAAATAAATGAAGAGCTGACACCACACAACTCCCATGATCCAGGAAAATAAAACCATCGAACTAAATGCAAAAGAAAAACGGTCCATCAAAAGGAAATAAAGAGATACATAATGCATCGCCCAAGAATAGATCTGTTGTTTCTAAATATGTCGAGCCACAAGGAAGGACAAAAAAATCAGGAAGAATCTTTTGATTGCTGCCAACTGGTCCATTCCTAAATTGCACGATCTGAGGCTTTTTGCCTTTTCAAACTGGACATGTCTGTAAGCCACGTCCTCTCCAAAATTAGTAGGAATATGAAACGGGATGCCACTGCATCAGAATACTTAGGCAGAAAAATTCATGAGCTCCTGCTCATGAGGTCCACAATTCCTCTTTTCTTTTTCCTCGCTTTCCAATTCATTAATTCTGCACTTCCACACTTGTATTGTTGCCTTTGAAATTTTGTTATCTGCATTTGTCAGCTTCTTTCCCTCTATGCATGCTTCCACCCTTGATTCTCCTTATCAACTCCAAATCTCCATCATGCTGACTCATCCTCATAATCATCTACGGACATCATCTCAAATGAAAATAAAACCTTATCTTTGCTCTGTGCAAATGAATTTACCTCTGGAATCTTTACGACCACAATGTGATCAAGTAACAATAAGTCTTTTGCCTCTTCTACATCATCTGGTTCTTTCATTGAACCTTCTACACTTTCTTTCTCTACTGTAATCACCTTTTCACCTTCCAAATTTGCCTTCGAACTGTTCCGCACATCCAATTGCTCATCCTCTTTTGCAGACACGGTGTTCTTTTCATCTTCATTATATTTATCATCTTTAGCAACATGAACTATAGCATTGAACTCAAAATTACCTTGAACATCAACAGGATCAACTTCAAACTTCTGAAAATCTACACTTTTGTCATTTTCTATCACTAGATAATATTTTTCCTTATCAAACTATTCGCAGTTCTCATCAACATCCTTCGCATTCTTGTTGTCAACTTCTTCTACCCTTGATGCCATTTTTCTGTCACAAAGGTTAATACAAACCACTCCTCTTTGTTGCACATCAACAATTGATTTCTTTTGCCAAGATGGGATTATATACCCATGATCTACTAATTTACCCTTTTCCTTTTGAACTTGCACATCTACATTCCCATTACCACTTGCACAATCAAAACAAACTTTTACCTTGTCATTGGTCTGCTGTCCCAATTTGCAAATATTCTTGGTTGCATGTCTTGCCAACTCCCTTTCTTCATAGGGTTTCTTCTTTTCTTGATCAGCCCTCTTTCCACCTTCAGGTACAAACTGTCTTTTATCATCTATTGCTGCAATCTGGATTCTTTTGCTTTTATCTCTGACTCCATTAACGGGCTCTCTTCTTGCCCTTTCCTTCTTTGCCTCTAAAGGCTTGTCCTTAGTCTTCTTCACACCTGTATTCACAACTTCAAACAAATCATCAGAAAATAAATCAAGAGACCAAGATGTCTCCTCAGGTGCCTTCATCATCGACACCTTCTTCTCTTCTTTTTCTAGTGCTCCTTGCTGCACCTCCTCTTTTATCTTTTTCTTACTTTTATTCAAGTCCTCCACCATGAGAACTTTTTTCTTCCCTCCTTGTCTGCTTTGTGCAGTCACAACCTTGTGAGGAAAATAAATCTTTTCCAAGATCTCCATTCTTCTCGAGATCTCTTCCAATCCCTCTCGGTACCTTTTGCTTTCTACTTCATCCCAATATCTATTCCAATATGGGATTATCACAGGTTTTCTTACACAAAAACCCATTTCTCTTATTTAATCTCCAAGTGCAAACTGCCTCTCCTTCGGCGATCTGTTCACACACAACAACACACCTCTGCACCTCACCTAGGGCTTCTCTCTTTTCTCTCTTCCCAGTCTTTTGGTACTTCTCCTTTCTTGTTACTGTATTAATCAGCAACTCTCATGTCCATATTTTCCACCATGCTAGTGATCTTCTGGCTCTGCAGCATTCATTAGACTACAACACTCATAGACAACACCCATCAAAATCAGGAACACACATAGTGCTCGCGCGCCCAGATCTTTTGGGATTCTAGGTTTCTACTACAACCCATTAACTCTCCAAACACACACAACACTCCAGGTTTCCTAAAAAAAATCAAACTATCAAAACCCACATCAAACTTTTATTGCCCAGATCTTTTAGGGCTCTGATACCACTTGATGGAACCAGTCCTAAACACATTTTGCTCTGAGATCCCTTGATGGAAGAATTCATAGCTTCAGATTAAAACCCATTTATAGGAAACAAAAATCAAATCCATATGCAGGAATAATGACAGAAGAATGAAATGATCAGTTTCAGAGAAGTGTTGAAATCATTGAGCTCATATCAAAACCGCGACTTCACTCAGAAATTCTCTTGAATTATCAAAACATGAATTACATTTGTTTGTGCATCAGCCTCTATACCAAGACTCATCCCTCTTTCCCAACAATTTTCTATGACTCTCCTTCTAACTCATACTATTACATTTTATTTTCTATCACTCCTCCTCTTGTTCAATTATCAAAGCTTGAAATACATTTTTCCACGGCCTATGTGTTTGGCCTCATTATGTGTAGAAATCAAATCTTCCCCTGAACTACTCACTCCTACTCTATCGACCTTCCTTTTAAAGACGGCCTTTGATGATGATCGGCCTTTCCCTCTACCACCTCCATCTCGACCTTACTCTGCCCTCTATATATGAATAGCCCCCATGCTTAAAGTCTGCAACGAATAATTACTTCTTCGTCGGATAGGGAAAACAAAACCATACACCCACGTTCAGCCGCTAGGCATAAACCCACGATGCCCACTAAGCATAACTGCCCACGATTTCTTATGGTGGTCTGTAGAAAATAAATGAAGAGCTGACACCACACAACTCCCATGATCCGGAAAAATAAAACCATCGAACTAAATGCAAAAGAAAAACGGTCCATCAAAAGGAAATAAAGAGATACATAATGCATCGCCCAAGAATGGATCTGTTGTTTCTAAATATGTTGAGCCACAAGGAAGGAAAAAAAATCAGGAAGAATCTTTTAATTGCTGCCAACTGGTCCATTCCTAAATTGCACGATCTGAGGCTTTTTGCCTTTTCAAACTGGACATGTATGTAAGCCACGTCCTCTCCAAAATTAGCAGGAATATGAAACGGGATGCCATTGCATCATGGACTCAAGCAAGCTCCAAGAGCCTGGTATGAAAGATTGGATAAGCACCTTTTGAAGATTGGTTTCAACAAAGGTACTGCTGACAATAATTTGTATTTCAAAATTGATCATGAAAATATCTTGATTATTGAAGTGTTTGTTGATGATATCATTTTTGGAGGAAGAGATAGTACTAGCAAAACCTTTGCAAATCAAATGAAAAGTGAATTTGAGATGTCCATGTTTGGGGAAATGAATTTCTTCTTGGGTTTGCAAATCACTCAAACAAAGAAAGGAATCTTCATTTCTCAGATCAAATATGTGAAAGAATTGTTGAAGAAATTTGGGATGGAAGACTCAAAACCAATGAATACTCCCATGGCAACCGGATGTAAACTAAGCAAAGATGATGACTCTCCTAAGGCTGATCAGAAAAAGTACAGGTCAATGATTGGAGGACTATTCTATCTCACTCAAACTAGACCTGACATTATGAATGTTGTTGGTCTTGTTGCTAGATTCCAAGCTGATCCTAGAGAATCTCATGTCATGGCAATCAAAAGGATTTTTAGATATCTAAAAGGGACAGTTGAGTATGGATTGTGGTATCCCAGAGATCATGACTTCTCTCTTCATGCATATATAGATGCGGATTGGGCAGGAGATGTAGATGACCAGAAGAGTACCAGTGGTGGAGCATTCTTTTGGGGAAAGAGATTGGTTTCTTGGCTGAGCAAGAAACAAGAGGCAATATCTCTATCCACTGTAGAAGTAGAATATATTGCAGCAGTAGGTAGTTGCACTCAATTTTTGTGGATGAAGCAAATGCTAAGAGATATCAGAGTGGAGTATGAAGAACCTACCACAATCTTCTGTGATAATTCAAGTACAATTAACATATCAAAAAATCTAGTGTTGCACTCAAAAACCAAACATAAATCTATCATGTTTCACTTTTTAAGAGAGCAAGTGAACAAGAATGAAGTCAAATTGGAGTTTGTGCCTTCCAAGGATCAGATTGCAGATATTTTTACTAAACCTCTACCTAAGGACTCTTTTGAGTATCATAGGGAGAAGTTAGGGGTTATTACCACTCCGGTTATGAATTAAGGTGCACTGATGTGCATCAGTCCGGTAGATCTCACAGTCATATCTTGTGGTCCGGATTGAGGATGGGAAGCTGTTACTCAGGAGGAGCAGCTAGTATAATTCTGAAGTGATGCAAGTATGTGCCCTTTGCCATTGATGTCAAAGGGGGAGAGAAGACATGAAAAACAAGTAGTTACTAATCAAAGAGGGAGCAATAAAGGAAGAAGAGACATGTGAGTGGTTGTTGCTGATAGGGGGAGTTATGTCAGTAAGGAGAAGTTCTTGTCTTGATGATTAAAATAGTTTTTCACATCATATGTTGCTGTCAATGGCAAAGGGGGAGATTGTTGCAAGTATGGGCCTAACCGGTGTTGTCATTGATGTCAACATACTCCTGTTGAATTAATGATAAGGATTGGATGCGCTGTTTGCTGAGGATATTGAGAAAATTAGTCCTAATCAGGAACAGAGAAGAACAATGAAGACAGTAAGGTAAAGATCCTATCTAAGCTGAAGATAAGAGGATACGCTTCAAAGGGTTTGCAGATATGTGTCTTGAGATGATCCAGTAAAGATTTTAGAGGTCCACATGA
Source organism: Cunninghamia lanceolata (assembly GCA_027924645.1). Taxonomy (NCBI): domain Eukaryota; kingdom Viridiplantae; phylum Streptophyta; class Pinopsida; order Cupressales; family Cupressaceae; genus Cunninghamia; species Cunninghamia lanceolata. Next base: position 3,595,164 of record BSBN01000905.1, read on the forward strand.
AGATCTGAAGAAGTTATGTCCTCTTGAGTAGAACCAATTCTAGCAAGTGTTTAGAGGTGACAGAGGGACTCAGATAGGTCCAGTGAGATCCAGAAATGCAATATCTTGTTCTGCAGATTTGGTGGAGTGTTTAGTAAGTCAATGTGAATTGACAATCCAATTGGTCCGTGGTCTAGAGGTCTGCAAGCATCTATTCCAATATGACAGTGATGACAGACTATGTTCTTGAGGTTCCGGATGAAGGAGAGATTGATTTCAATAAACAGAAGTAGTGTGGATGTTCTTGGTGATTCAGGCAAGCTTGTGAAGGTCTTTGAATTGTGTCAAGTTCGTATTGGTGGTCTGCATTGAAGATTGAGCTCGTAATTGAAGAACTACTTCCAGATAATGGTGTTCTTCCTAAAACTGACCGACCAAATGAGTTACACATCCTGCAGATGATCTTGAAGATGTTCTATGAAGAATGGCATGCTACTAAAGAAAGATTGAAGTCTCATATCTGTGTGGCCGACAGTGTGTTGATCCGCATGAATCCTTTTTCTAAATTAATCATATTATAATTCTATATTTGCTCTGTAATGTTTGCCAACTTGGATGATTATCCCTATGTCGATGTCTTGTATAAATAAGGAGTTGTAAAGTCATTTCTAAGATGGGAGAGTGATGAGAGTGTGGTAGAGAGGAGGGAAGCAAAAAGCAGAGCAAAAGTATTGGGCTCAAATGGAACTGATTCAAGCATGGTGAAGATGCTATTCTTTAGTTCAAGTATGTAATACTTATTATTCTGCAGACAGTGTGTCTCCTGTAGACAGTAGGCCTCTTGTGAGCAGTGTGCTCAGGCAGTGAGCCCTAATTGGCATGTACCATTTTGTTCTTTCTATTCTTCTAACAGAGAATACAATCTTGGGTTAGTCACCCCGTGGTTTTTCCCTTAACCGGGTTTTCCACGTCAAAAATCTCGATGTCATATGTGTTAATGTGTTTCTGCTCTTGAATTGTTGTACTGCATTTCCATGATTGATTTATTATTAGGCTGTTGGATTAAGAAAAGAATTTAAGTGATTAATTGGAAGAAAGTTTTGGACAACTGATTCACCCCCCCTCTCAGTTGTCTATCCTAAATCTAATAGCCATTGTTCGCACCATTGAGGGGACAAATAATGATGACATATGGTTAGGTGAGACAAAGACATTAATTCATGCCCTCTCCCAAATAAGTCAAGAGAAAAGAGGGATGAGGGATGATGCCAACTTCAACCTTCTGACTTCAGTCTCTCCAACCAAGTCAACATCCCTACCACTATCTAGGGATATGCCCTCTAAGTATAGTGTGACTCCTACCATGTTGTTTAGAGATCCTCAAGTCTCTCCTTTGGTAGAAATAATTGTAATTTCCTCAAGTGATGAATCAAAGGAGTATGTTCCCCGAGACTGTGTCTAAGGATAAGTATGAGGGATACACTCCACTCAGCTATGTAGCTGAGAGTGAATCCGAGGGATACTCTCCATTGGCCTATCTCAATAGTCATTCCATGTAAATATAAGGCTATTTAAATCCTTATCATTATTAATAAAAGAAAGTTTTCTTATCAAAAGCTTGTGTATATATGTTCTCTCTTTGTCGAATGCTTTGATAAATGATTCTATTTGAAAGTTTAATATTTTTAAAATATTAGGTAAACATTCGTAGAATCTAACCTTAATGGAAACCTATAGGGTAAGACTTTCTAGAGAAAAATGGTTCGTACTAGAACTAACCCTAGAGGAAGTGAGGAAGTGGGACAAGAGTCAGAGAATATGAATACTAAGTTGGACCGTATTCTAGCAATGATGATCGAGACAAGGGAGAGAGTGGGAATATTAGAGCAAAAAGGAAAGGATAGAGTAGAAAAATAAGTTTCGAATGGTGAGAATGAAGGAGTAAATTCTCGTGAACACACTCAAGCTAGTGAGCATGAGGATGAAGAGGCACAATCTCAATCACGATCCGAGGGAATCAAGAGGAGGAGAATGGAAAAAAAACTATCTAGAGACCTGAGGAAGATTACACCTCCCAATTTCGAAGGGAGTACCGATGGGGACGTAGCTGAGGCTTGGCTCACTAAAATAGAAAAATACTTTGAGATTAGGAACTACTCAAAAGTTACCAAGGCGGTGTGGAGATCTTTTCAATTGTCAGGTGAAGCATCCAGTTGGTGGATGAGTAAGAAGATGGAACTAGGGATCAATTCAACTCAACTCCCTTGGATTGAATTTGCGGAAATATTCCAGAAATGTTGGCTACCCCAACTTTTCTATGACCAGAAGCTCTCAAATTTTTAGAATCTAAGGCAAGGAGATTCTTCAGTGAGTGAATATTGGAAGAAGTTTACACGTTTTTCTGAGATATGTGCCTATGTATCAAGCTGATGAGTGTTTTTGTATTAAGAAGTTCATCATGGGGTTGAACAATCATATAGGTGGAGAGGTGGATATGCATGGTCCTACCAGGATGGACCTTGTGTATGATAAAGCCCTTAAGCAAGAGTAGAAGCCTAAGTCTACCGCTAGTTATCAGGAGAAGAATAGAAAGAAGTTTAATTGGTCTCAAAACAACCAAACTTCCAAGAAGTCAAATGAAGTGCAAGAATTTTTTAGCAAGGGGAGAAGAATTTTTAGAGTAATTGGAATGAATCAAGGAGAGATTGAAGGGGGAATAATAGAAATAATTTCAATAATGCCGCCAGAAGCAATGATAACTCTGGGAGAACTCCAGAAAGGAAGGGAACAGTTCAAGGATGTTACAGTTGTGGGGGAGATCACTTTTCTAGTCAATGCCCCAACAAGTCATCAGGATCACAACCTCGTGCTAATCCTCTTCCACTGCAAAGGGATGTCTTCCAGCAAAGGATACATGTTGCAGCCAATAACCGACAAGCAGAGTACCAGATCACTCCGGTTGAAGTCTCAAGTAATTTATCTGGCATACCCATCTTTGTTTTAATAGATACTAGTGCCACTAAAAAATTTATTTCCCCTAGAGTAGCTAGTAAAATGTCTAGGAGGGCTAGCTATATGGAAAAGTCTTGGGTTGTTGAATATGCAAACCCGACAAGAGCAAAGGTGGATCAATGTTTGTTTGAATCAAAGGTTGAACTTCCTAGTTTCTCTACGGAAGTTAATTTGTACGTAGCTCCCTTAGGGTCTCATGATGTCATCTTAGGGATGAATTGGTTGTGGAGGCATAGAGCTAAGGTTGACTATCATGCTAAAACTGTAGAATGCCTAGATGATCTCAGGAATTGGGTATCTTTGGAAGGGACACCTAGAGAAGTTAGGCTTCATCAAATTTTAGTTGTACAAATGCATACGGCAAAGAAGAAGGGTTGTCAACTCTTTGCAGTCAAAATAGAAAAACTTGAGGACTACAAAGAGTTTATCAATCAAGGTGATGTGGCATATTCTGAGTCACAAGAACTTCAAGTAGCTGAGGATGGAGAATTGGAGGATGCATAAAGGATAGATATGGAAAAAATACCCTATCCTAAGAGATTTTGCGGATGTATTTCCAAAAGAACTACCTAGATTGCCTCCCAAGAGAGTGTTTGACTTCTCCATTGGCATAATTCCAGGGTCAGAACCTATATTCAAAGTGCCATATAAGATGACAACAATAGAATTGATGGAGTTAAAATCACAGCTGGAAGAATTATTGTCTAAAGGATTAATAAGGCCTAGTGTTTCACCTTGGGGAGTGCCAGTGATCTTTGTAAAGAAGATAGACGGGACATTGCGTTTGTGTATAGATTACCGGTTGCTCAACAAAGTGACGGTAAAGAATAAGTATCCTTTACCACGTATCGATGATCTCTTTGATCAGATGCGGGGTGCAACAGTGTTTTCAAATATTGATCTAAGGTCAGGTTATCACCAATTAAGAATCAAGGATGAAGACATATCCAAAACTGCTTTCAAAACAAGGCATAGACATTATGAGTTCATAGTCTTACCTTTTGGGTTAACAAATGCACCTACAACTTTCATGAATCTTATGAATAGTGTGTTTAGAGACTGCTTGGATAAGTTTGTGTTGGTCTTCTTGGATGACATTCTAATTTAGTCCAAGAATGAAGAAGAGCATCTTCAACACTTAGAAATGGTACTTCAACGGTTAAGAGAGCATAATCTGTATGGAAAACTTTCCAAGTGTACCTTCTTTTAGAAGGAAGTACAATATCTAAGGCATGTGATTTTAGCAGAAGGAATCTCAGTTGATCCAACTAAGATAAAAGCAGTTCTTGAGTGGCTAGTGCCAAAGAATGTTCCTGAAGTTAGAAGTTTTATGGGTTTAGCTAGATATTATCGTAAGTTTGTAGAAAACTTTTCTATGATAGATTTTCCTATCACTTCTTTGCAAAGGAAAGGGAAAAAGTTTGAATGGTCTAAAAAATGTCAAGAGGCATTTGATCTTCTGAAAGAGAAGTTGACCACGACTTCAATTTTGAAAGTGTCGGATCTAGATGGTAACTTTGTTGTAATCACAAATGCATCAGGTGAAGGTTTAGGTGGAGTGTTAATGCAGTAAGGGTGAGTCATAGAATATGAATCAAGGAAGCTAAAACCTTATGAACAAAATTATGCTTCACATGATTTGGAGTTAGCAGTAGTAGTAATGTTGCATTATGAATGTGGAGACACTATCTGTTGGGAAAACCTTTTGAATTGAAAAAAGACCATCATGGTTTGTAGTATCTATTTACTCAACCTAATCTAAATGCAAGGCAAAGGAGGTGGCTAGAATTGATATCAGACTATGATTTTAACATTAGTTATATCAAGGGAAAAGAGAATAGAGTTGCTGATGCTTTGAGTCGATGAAGGCATATATTTTCAATGGTATCTATCTAAACTAACTTTAAAAGTCAAGTATTGCAAGGATCCAAGGGTGATGAGTACTATGAACAAGTCAAGCAAGCACTCTCGGATAATTTTCAAGATGCATGTAAATGTTATAATGACTCCTTGATGAAGTAGGAGGGTTTAACATAAGGTAAATTGTATTATTTCCTTGGCAACAATGAATGCATGTCGTGTTTCCTTTGGAGAAGTTATTCTTCCTTGATACTTTATTATAAGAGCCAACCATATGACATTATGAACTCTTGAGTATAAAAGCAAACAAATGTCATCTTCTTGCGAATGGTAAAACTTCTTAAACAAAGTATAAGGTATCAAAAATTCAAATAGATTACTTGAGATAAAACCTTTTTAGTGGAATCAACCCATTGGACTATTGAAAGTACCCTTCTAGATGATATGAATTGAGAGTAAACCTTGGGATAAGGCAAACAATGTAATCATCAATCGAGTAAGGTCACGAGTCAAAAATATGATTAAACTTATGTCATTATGAAAGTACAAGAATAGAGTGACGTGGAGTCACAGGTTCCCTATTGCAAAGGCAATGAGACATTATTGAATGCGCTCCCAAGACAAAAGTTGAATGTCCAAGGAATGGACTAAGAATGTATTGAAATTATTAATCCAAGACCATGAAAGGTCTAACTATGAATATTGTAGGATGAGACAACTTCTAAGTCGAGTCGAGGTGGTGGACATATGACTACGTTCATTGTGAAACATACATGTATGTAAAACTTTCGCCAAAGTAATGTAGATCCGTCTCTGTGTGCATTAGTCGGTCCACAATGCTCTAGATGGCATAATGTCTTTAGTAGTGTCATACATAGTTAGAGTGGATCTATAGTTGTGTGACCGTGAAACATTATGAAGGACACGACACTAGATACTCAGATGGCAAACTATTATCCTCAAATTAAACAACACTCAATTTATGGGATGACCCCTACAAAACTTGTTCGTTTCGTAGCCCACAACTCTAAGCACATAAAATGAGGCAATCACATTTGCCTTCATGCGTGGTTTCCTAGCCTGGGAATGCCCTTTCGAGCGTCAACCTATGTCAGTTTCTTGAAATTTGTGAAACATGTCAAATTACAAACTTCACCTTTTGGGAGTTAGAAATTTTCGTGTTTGTGCACAATCGACGTGTTTTGCCGCTTTCGCATCTTAAAGGAAATTTTTGTGCAAGGTTGGCAAATTTTGCTGACCCTGCATGTCTTTTTTGTCCAAGTTACACAGTCGATAAAAAATGTCGACCGTGCAACTGCCTATTTACATGAGTGACATAAATGCACTTCATTTAATGGTGTTTGGGGTTTTTTTTTAAAGGAGATTTTATTGTTTTATTTTTATTATCTTTCTTTCTAATCTCTCCTTTATCTCCCTACATTGTCGAAGAGTTCTTGTTTCTACTTGTGTGCGGTCGTCAAGTCGATCCAGTGAGCTTTGGGGTTAGGGTTTTCTTAGTGGCCACCATTTTTATCAGGCATGTCTCTATCCTTCCTTACCTTCTTGTTTTATCATCGTGTTTTGTTTTCTTTGTTTGAGCATTGTTTTTGTTTGGTGATTATATGTGCTTTGTTCTCTCTACTTCTAGGGTTTATGAAATATGGGTTTTTTTGTTTAAATTCTTAGGTGGATAAACCCTAGAACTCTTTCTTATGTTTGTCATATATCCTGTATAAAACTAGGGTTTTGAAGTTTTAAAACCTTTCTTTACATCGAACAATCAGTGATTCTTACCGATTGTTCGTCCTTAAAGAACCTAGTTTTCTTTGATCACCACAACGACAAAGTTCACCACCTTTTTTGTGTTTCTCTTTAGGTATTGCCAATGTTTTTTCCCCAATGTGTAGTGTCGGTTAAATTCACCAAATACACTTAGTATAAACTTTTGATCTTACGTTACCTTTCTACAGGGTCAGGAAATTTGCCGACTTTGAAAATTTTTAAAGTTTTACACCTTGTGCAGGTTAGCAAATTTTGCCGACCACGCCATAATTTAGCAACATCCTTCCCTAATCTAGGGTCAGTAAATTTTATCGACCTTACACATTGTATAAACTATCCATACAAACTATTTTATTCCTATGCACGAGTGGCAGAATTCCCTAACTGTGCATTTACTTGTAATTTTGTCCTCATGCATGGTTGGTGAAATTTGCCGCCCGTGCAAGTCCTTTCAAAAGTTTAACACCATGCAATATTGACAAAATTTGTCGGTCCTACAACTTGCAAATTTTATCCACTTGCAAGGTTGGCAAAATTTGGCGACTTTGCATAAAACCAATGCATTGCTTTTCACATGCAGAGGCGCTAATTTTTAGCGACCTTACATCCTTTTTGCAAAAAATTCTCTAACACTGGGAAATTTTCCCATTTCAACCAATTGCTCGCTTTTGCTTATTTTTTTGCCTCCATCGTGCTCTAGCCCCTCAAAGCTCATGCAATTGCTCAAAATTTCCCCATCATTGCAGATTCAAATCAAGCAAATTTTTCTAACACTGCAAAAACCCTGGATTTTGTGTTGCAGTCTCTTGTGCATGCATCTCGAGATCTGCATTTCAAAGGATAGTTGTGCTTTAGATGATAGATCCCTCTTTGAGGAAGTCAAAGGAATGAAGTATAAATACCAAGGAGTCTTTCGAGTAACATAGGTGACATCCAATGTGGATGAAATAAAGGATACTGAGATCGGTCATGTTGATATGGTTGAGTTTGTAGAAAGAACCAAACAGGAACCACTCAATCCAACCATGAGGTGTGTAGTGGAAAGTAATATTCAATTAATAGTTGCCTTCCCTATAGACACACACAATCCGGAGTTTGTTCTTCAAGTGGCAGCTCACTATAATAGAGATAACCAGAGCATCACTGATTCTAATGGGAATGTAATCATGAGGTTGGATGCAGAATTCTTCGATAAAGCTTTCATGTGTCCTAGCATTGATACATATGTGGATATTGATTTTGAGTATGCACAAAAGGAATATGACAAGGATCCTAAATCTACTAAAAAGGTGATCAACAATAGATGGTTGAAGACTGCAAGGCCAAATTTGTCATGATGGCCTAAGAACTTTCCTCAAAGTGATTTCATTGAAGAGGTCAACGATTTGATCACTCTTCTCAGTAGAGTGGGAAGGTTGCCTACATCTTCTAATTCATCAAGATCATAATAAGGAGGAAGCAACATATATTCTGGGGATTTTAAATCAGTAATGCCATTCATGAACAACTAACAGAGCTGTAAAATTCATTTAGGTTCTAGATGACATCATATCTTGTCTATGTTACTGCCTCAATGAGGAACTTTCCTGGATTGACATCAGAGGGGGATAGGAGAGTAGTTCCATTTTATCAGTATTATCCTCAAATAACTCTTGATGAAATATTCATCACCTCAAAAGAGTTAATGATGCCTTCTTTGCAACTTTCTTGTGTTTATTTAATTCTCAATTGGAAAAGAAAAGGGTTTTTGACGAAGCATGGGAAAAAGTGATTAAATATGGCTGCTTATACCTTTAGTTCCCCACATTCACTTATTTGAGGATTGGTTTCTTCATGGGGTATCCTTAGATGATTCCAAGGTACCCCAGTGATAAGATTGTGCTGATGGAACTGTGCAAACAAATCATGGTAGTGCATATTAAACAGATGGAGTCTAGGAAACTAGGTTTATGATTTCCTATTGAAATTGGCCACTATTCTATTTCTACATCTCCAAAGGCTAAAGCTATAGATTCTAAAATGCAATTGGTCACAATGAAATTGTACAAGAAAAGAGCCAATTTTGATTTTAGAAGGGCAAAGGATAAAATCAAAAAGAGATCTTTAACCCATGTACACAGAGTTGAAGATGTTTGGGCAAATTTAAGGACAGAGGAAGAGGTAAGGAAAATGGATTATTGTCAGTTGACTTTGAGTCAAATTTAAGAACTTGACTTGGCAGATATTCATGAGGGCATGGTTGATGATGGTGATATCTTAGATCCCACCTATGTGACAGATAACATTGCAGACTCTCCTTTATTAGCCATACAATGGTCAAAGAAAGAGGTAACTTCTAACCGAAAAAGGTTTCAACTAATTATGGCTAACACCAATGTATGGTTGGAAGGAAAAGGAATTCATTTGAAAGACTTTGTAACTGGGTCAGAGGAGGAAACCCAAGATCCCACTGGTAAGAGCCTAGAGTTGAGAACAAAGAATAAGAGTGATGTGCCAAGTTCAAGCAAAACTGCTAAGCCTAAAATCAAATTTGTTTCAAAGGGTGGAAAGACTAAGATAGTTGCTAAAGGGCCATCTGCTGAAAAACCATCTTCATATGAGCGAGAAGAAGTTGATCAAGAGGAATGGCAAGAAGAGCAGGAACAACATGAAGAACTTGAAATGTCTCCTCATGAGAACATTACAAAGGAGCCACATGTTTCTTCTTACTTAGATACTTTGTTAGTTTCTACTGCTACTCCCACCATCACAAACATTCATGTTGCCTCTATCAATGTTCCATCTTCTGGGTCTTTTCAGTCTATGTATTCATCTCCTTCTTCTAGGACCATTTTTGATAGCCCTAAAACTAGTTTGAATATTGCTTTTGGTTCTCCTAAGTCTTTGCCAAGTTTATCTTCTTTGTCTTTTGATATAAACACTCAATCTATTTTAGAGAAACTCATGACTAGTTCTGAGCAAGTTCTAAATGTTGATATTCCTGGTGCTATTTTTACTAATACTCCACCTATTGTCACATCAATTTCTGTGAGTGTAGTTTATCCTACACCAATCATGACTGCTAGTTTAGATGCGAGTTTGTCTATACTTCCCCCTGTTAGAATTAGACAGGACAACTGAGGGGGGGTTAATCAATTGTCACACAATATAAACTTTTTCTGCTTTTAAGCTTCTTTATTACCTTACTACCAGATTAATGATGTAAACATTAAAGCATAGATCAACAACATAAGAGTAGAAACATAATCAACACACTTGACACAAAGATTTTGACGTGGAAACCTGGTTAAGGGAAAAACCACGGTGGGGGTTAACCCACAAAGATTTGTACCTTCTTAAAAGTACTTTAGAAAAATAGAAGGCACATGCCTTTAGGCGCACTGCCCAAAGCTCACTACTCAAAAAGGGAGGCTCACTGCCTACATAATTTATTTAGAACAGAACAAATTAACTAAGAAATAGCATCTACTTCATGCTTGGTTTAGTTTCAATGAATGCTCAGAAACTTCTGCTTTGCCCCAAATTCTTCTTTACTAACTTCACACTCTATACTGCTCTGACTCCTTTTCTTCTCTACTCTGCTTCTGATCTTTTATTTGAATTTAATCTATTTTTCTCAAGGATGATGTTTAACAACTCTTCAACAAGTATTTATACACTTCATCCATCTTGGAATGATCAACAAGGTCGGCCAAACTTAACACGGATCTTTACACTGTCGTCCAATCATAGTTGAGACTTGAATCTTCCTCTATTATCATGCCATGCTTCATAAAATGATCTTTAGATCATCCATAACACGCGAGGAACATCCAGTCAGCCAAGATTGGGAAGAACAACAACAACCAAGAGGAAAACTTCACTCAGGAGCTCCTTCGTCAATGCAGACCACCAACACAACATCCACATGATCCAGAGACCACCACAAGCACAATTAAGTCAACAGGAACAACCACACCACTTCGCATCACGAGAATCACTTGCATCTTCACACTGAACCTCAAGAACACATACTGCCATGACTGTCATACTAGAAAGATTTCTTCCAGACCTCCAAACCACGGACCACTCGAGTTGAGGTAACATACCAACATCCCAGACATGCCTCTAGATCCACAGATCACAATATGCTCATACCAGACCAATCCATACCAACTTCTTGCCACTGTGTCATTACAGAACAATTACAGAAACCTATTCTACTTAGAGGGCTATAACTTCACCAAATCTTCATGCGGACCTCTCAAATCTCAACTGGAGCAACAATAGACAACCCTATACAAATCCTTTAATCCGCATACTCTGATCTTCACCTTACTAGAAATACTAATCACTCCTCTACACTGTCTTCACTATTTCTAACAGAAAGATATGTTGACATCAATGACAACACATCAGGTAGATATTTGCAACAATATCCCCCTTTGTCATTGATGACAACATGTGATGTGAAAAAATGATTCAACCATCAAGACAAGAACTTCTCCCCCTTACTCTTGTCACACCTGCAACTACTTTCTTCACTGCTCCCCCTTTCACCAGCAACAACTTACTTCTAAGTTTTTCACATGACTTTTCTCCCCCTTTGACATCAATGGCAAAGGGCGCATATTTGCAATCATCTCTTCCCCTTTTTATTTCAGACTGATCTCCAACATTTGCATACTGACTACTCCTTAGAGTAGTATTTTCTCAACATCAATCCAGATCTCAAGATATGACTGAGAATTCCACCGGACTGATGCACCTTAGTGCATCTTAGTTATGATTCAGAGGGGTAATAATCCCTAACTTCTCTCTGAGATATTCAAAGGTACCCTTGGGAAGAGGCTTAGTGAAGATATCTGCAATCTGATCTTTGGATGACACAAAGTCCAACTTGAATTCACTCTCATTTACCTTCTCTCTCAAGAAATGAAACTTGATAGATAAATGCTTTGTCTTTGAATGCAACACTGGATTCTTTGAAATACTTATTGCACTAGAATTATCACAAAAGATTGTGACTAGCTCCTCAAACACAACTCTAATGTCCTTCAACATTTGCTTCATCCATAGAACCTAAGTAGAATTATTTGATGCTGCTATATATTCTGCTTCTGTAGTAGACAAAGATATTGCCTCTTATTTTTTGCTCATCCAAGAGGCCAATCTTCTTCCAAAGAAAAAGGCACCACCACTAGTACTTTTTATGTCATCCACATCTCCTGCCCAATCAGCATCTGTATATGCATGAACAGTAAAGCCATTGTCTTTTGGATACCACAATCCATAATCAATTGTCCCCTTGAGATATCTAAAAATTCTTTTGATTGCCACAATGTGGGATTCTTTTGGATCAGATTGAAATCTAGCAACAAGTCCAACGACGTTCATGATGTCAGGTCAGGTCTGGTCCGGGTCAGATAGAGCAATCCTCCAATCATTGATCTATACCTTTTCTAATTTGGCTTGGGAGAATCATCATCTTTACTTAACTTGCATCTGGTTACCATACGTGTACTTACTAGCTTTGAATCTTCCATTCTAAACTTCTTCAGCAATTCTTTCACATACTTGGACTGAGATATAAAGATACCTTTATCAGACTAAACAATTTGCAGACCTAGGAAGAAATTCATCTCTCTAAACATTGACATCTCAAATTCACTTTTCATTTGGTTAGCAAATACTTTGCACATACATTCATTTCCACCAAAAATGATATCATCAAAAAAGACTTCAACAATCAGGATGTCCACATGATTAATCTTGAAGTAAAGATTACTATCAGCAGTACCTTTGCTAAAACCTATCTTAAGCAAATATTTATCCAATCTTGAATACCAGGCTCTTGGAGCTTGCTTGAGTCCATACAAGGCTTTTCTTAGTCTACAAACCATGTCACCTTGATCAGACAACTGAAATCCTTCTGGTTGCTCAATGTAGACTTATTCCTCCAAATTTCCATTTAGGAATGTTGATTTGACATCCATCCAATACCCTTTAAAATCTTTGAAAGCAGCAAATACAAGAAACAATCTGACTGCTTCTATTCTTGCCACCAGAGCAAAAGTTTCTTCAAAATCAATTCCTTCTAATTGAGAATAGCCTTTGCATACCAATCTTCATTTGCTTCTTACAACGTCACCATCTTCATTTAGTTTATTCCGGAAGACCCATTTGGTTCCAATTACATTTTTGTCCTCAGGTCTAGGAACAAGATCCCAAGTGTGGTTCTTTTCAATTTGCATTAATTCTTCTTCCATTGCTTTTACCCAGTTTTCATCAGTGCATGCTTCACCAACTGATTTAGGTTCAATCCTTGAAATCAAACAAAGCTCTTCTTAATCTTCAACAACTCTTTTCCTAGTTCAAACACCTTTATTTCTATCTCTTATGATTTGATCTTTAGGATGATTCATTCTTATATACCTGGGGTTTTTTTTGAATTGCTTAGGCTTCTATTTCTTGAGCTTGTTCCTCAACATTTGTACTAATTCTTTGAGTCTCTGGAGTTTCTGGATCAATCTGCATCTGAGTCAGAGTTTGAACTAACCTTCCTTGACTTTTACTTTTATTTTGATCATCTGAATCATATTCGTAGAACCTGGAATGTCCTTCCTTGCTCTCATCAACTCTAACATTAGCACTTTCAACAATCTTTTTCAACCTCTTGTTAAAGCAATGGTAAGACTTACTTTGAGTAGAGTATCCCAAAAATATTCCCTCATCACTTCTTGTATCAAACTTGCCTAAATCCTCATCTCTTTTGATATAGCATTTACTACTAAAAACTTTGAAATATCTCACAGTAGGAGGATGACCAAACCATAGTTCATAACGGGTCTTACCAGAACTGCCTTTGATCTGCACCCAGTTAAGAGTATAGACAACCGTACTTACAACTTTTCTCCAATAAACTTGAGGAACATTTGTTTCCACCATCATGGTCCTGTTAGCTTCTTGAATGGTCTAGTTCTTTCTTTCCACAACTCCATTTTGTTGGGCAGTCCTAGGAGAAGATAACTATCTTTTTATACCATGCTTTTCACAAAAAGCATCAAACTCATGGGAAGTAAATTCTCCACCTCTGTTGGATCTCAAAAATTTTAATTTTTCACCAATTTCATTTTCCACCATCACTTTGAACACCTTAAAATTTTCAAGAGCTTCTGATTTTTCTTTTAGGAAGGTTACCCACATCATCCTGGAGTAGTCATCTATCAGCAACATGAAATATCTATCTCCTTGCACACTCCTAATTCTAGCAGGACCACAGAGATCAATATGTACCAGTTCCAATCGTCCATTTGAAACTTGTTCCTTACTTTTGAATGATGTTTTGCTCTATTTCCCGAATTGACATTCTCTACACATGCTATTAGGTTTCACAAGTTTTGGAAGATCTCTCATAGCCTGAGTGGTACTTATTTTGATAATATTATCAAAATTGACATGACACATCCCCCTATGCCATAACCAACTTTGATCTATCTGAGCAATCAAACAACTTTTGCCAGAGCTACTTAAATGAAAAAGATTAGCTCTTGTTTGAGTACCAGATGCAATTTCAGTTCTAGAACTCTCCAAGATTTTGCACTTTACATCTTTGAATCGAAGATCATAACCTTTATCAATGAACTGTCCAACACTAAGAAGATTATGTTTCAGTCCTTCCACATACAGAACATCATTGGTGCTATTCTTACCATCAAAAGAGATGGATCCTTTGCCATGAATTCTACTAGTTGAGTTATCTCTAAATTTCACAAGCCCACCTTCATAATTTTCAAAATTCACAAACTTACTCTTGTCTCTAGTCATATGATGAGAACATCCACTATCAATCACTCATTCATCTTTCTCAATAACCTGAGCAGCCAAGGCACTTTCCATATTTACATAGCTAGCAGATTCAGTAGACACTGGATCTTCTTCTTTGATGGCAGTGAACACCCAATCATTTTCAGGGGAACCTCCATGATCAGATTCATCATCTGTGACTCCTTCTTTAGTTTCTTGGACATAGTAACATTTGTCCTAATCTCGATATTTGTTAGGGTTTGGTTTTGAAAACCTCTCCCAACATTGTGAGGCAAAATGACCAATCTTATTACAAGCAAAACATTTGAGTGGCAATTTTCCTTCATACTTACCAGATCCTCTTGGCAATCTTTTGGCGAGAAGAGCTTCAAGATCAACAGTTTCAAGTTCAATATCTTCAAGATCCTTCCTTGTCTTTACTAATCTATTTGATCTTGCAAAAGAGCTTTCACCCGGATCATATCTTTGTTTTCCATATACACTGGACTTAAATGCAAATTCAAACTTGGGAAGAGAATCACCAAACTCACTTAATTCAAAAGATGAAATTTGGCCAACTAGATGATCTCTTGTAACATCTGAGACAGTCCTAATCTCCTCTATAGAAGCAAACTTATGTTTGTATGAATCGGGTAAAGATCTGAGTACTTTTGATACAATCTCTGATTCTTCCAAAGTTCCTCCAGCACACCTGATACCACACACAAGTTCATTTATCTTTTGCATGTAGATTGTGATGTTTTCATCTTTGCTCATCCTCATAGTTTCAAATTTTCCTCTCAGACTTTGCAGCTTGGTAGATTTGACATATTTATCACCTTCATACAGATATTCCAACTTTTTCCAGATTTCATAAGCAGTTTTTAGACCAAAGACATTTGTCATTTCTGAATCAGTTAGGGCACTCAACAAGGCTTCTTTAGCTCGAAGGTTATTTTCAGCATCTTTGACTTGATCTGGAATTGAAGGACCTTTGTTCGGAGGTTTATACTCAACACTGGTTATTGCCCAATAGGCATCACCCATGCATTGTAAATGGCACTCCATTTGATTCTTCCAAACAAAGTAATTTGTTCCATCCAATCTCAGACTATCCTTCTTGTAGGTCAACATCTTGGATCTCCTCAAGCGGTCAGGCTTTTATAAGAGGATCTGGCTCTAATACCAATTCTTGGAATTAGATCAGACAACTTAGATGGGGTGAATTAGTTGTCACACAATATAAACTTTTTATGCTTTTAACCTCCTTTATTAGCTTACTACCAGATTAATGATGTAAACATTAAAGCATAGATCAACAACATAAGAGCATAAACATAATCAACACACTTGACACCAAGATTTTGATGTGGAAACCCGGTTAAGAGAAAAACCACGGTGGGGGTTAACCCACAAAGATTTGTACCCTACTAAAAGTACTTTAGAAAAATAGAAGGCACATGGCTTCGGGTGCACTGCCCAAAGCTCATTGCTCAAAAAGGGAGGCTCACTGCCTATAGAATTTATTTAGAATAGAACGAATTAACTGAGAAATAGCATCTACTTCATGTCTGGTTCAGTTTCAATGAATGCTCAAAAACTTCTGCTTTGCCCCAAATTCTTCTTTACTAACTTCACACTCTATACTACTCTCACTCCTTTTCTTCTCTACTTCTGATCCTTTATTCAAATTTAACCTATTTTGCTCAAGGATGATGTTTAACAACTCTTCAACAAGTATTTATACACTTCATCCATCTTGGAATGATCAACAAGGTCAGCCAAACTTAACGTGGATCTTTACACTGTCAGCCAATCATAGCTGAGACTTGAATCTTCCTCTATTATCACGCCATGCTTCATTAAATGATCTTTAGATCATCCACAACACGTTAGGAACATCCGGTTGGCCAAGACTGGGAAGAATAGAAACAACCAAGAGGAAAACTTCAATCACGAGCTCCTTCATCAATGCGGACCACCAACACAACAACCACATGATCCAGAGACCACCACAAGCATAATTAAGTCAACAGGAACAGCCACACCACTTCGTATCATGAGAATCACTTGCATCTTCACACTGAACCTCAAGAACACATACTACCATGACTGTCATACTAGAAATATTGCTTCTAGACCTCCAAACCATGAACCACTCAAGTTGAGGTAACACACCAACATCCCAGACATGCCTCTAGATCCACAGATCACAATATGCTCATACTGGACCAATCCAGACCAACTTCTTACCATTTTGTCATTACAGAACAACTGCAGAAACCTGTTCTACTCAGAGGCCCATAACTTCGTCAAATCTTCATGTGGACCTCTCAAATCTCAACTAGAGCAACAATAGACAACCCTATACAAATCTTTTAATCCACATACTCTAATCTTCACCTTACTGGAAATACTAATCACTCCTCTGCACTATCTTCAATGTTTTTGACAAAAAGATATGTTGACATCAATGACAACACATTAGGCACATATTTGCAACAATCTCCCCCTTTGTCATTGATGGCAACATATGATGTGAAAAACTGATTCAACCATCAAGACAAGAACTTCTCTCCCTTACTCTTGTCACACCTACAACTACTTTCTTCACTGCTCCCCCTTTCACCAGGAACTACTTACTTACAAGTTTTTCACATGAATTTTCTCCCCCTTTGACATCAATGGCAAAGGGCGCATATTTGTAATCAAATCTTCCCCTTTTTATTCCAGACTGATCTCCAACGTTTGCATACTGACTACTCCTTAGAGTAGTATTTTCTCAACATCAATTTGGATCTTAGGATATGACTGAGAATTCCATTGGATTGATGCACCTTAGTGCATCTTAGTTCTGATTCGGAGGGGTAATAACCCCTAACTTCTCTCTGAGATATTCAAAGGTATCCTTAGGAAGAGGCTTAGTGAAGATATCTGCAATCTGATCTTTTGATGACACAAACTCCAACTTGAATTCACTCTCATTTACCTTCTCTCTCAAGAAATGAAACTTGATAGATATATGCTTTGTCTTTGAATGCAACACTAGATTCTTTGAGATACTTATTGCACTAGAATTATCACAAAAGCTTATGACTGGCTCCTCAAACACAACTCTGAAGTCCTTCAACATTTGCTTCATCCATAGAACCTGAGTATAATTATTTGCTGCTGCTATATATTCTGCTTCTGTAGTAGACAGAGATATTGCCTCTTGTTTTTTGCTCATCCAAGAGACTAATCTTCTTCCCAAGAAAAAGGCACCACCACTAGTACTTTTTCTGTCATCCACATCTCCTGCCCAATCAGCATCTGTATATGCATGAAGAGTAAAGTCATTGTCTTTTGGATACCACAATCCATAATCAATTGTCCCCTTGAGATATCTGAAAATTCTTTTGATTGCCACAACATGGGATTCTTTTGGATTAGATTGAAATCTAGCAACAAGTCCAATGACGTTCATGATGTTAGGTCTGGTCTGGGTTAGATAGAGCAATCCTCCAATCATTGATCTATACCTTTTCTGATTTACCTTGGGAGAATCATCATCTTTACTTAACTTGCATTTGGTTACCATAGGTGTACTTACTGGCTTTGAATCTTCCAATCCAAACTTCTTTAGCAATTCTTTCACATACTTGGACTGAGATATAAAGATACCTTTATCAGACTGAACAATTTGCAGACCTATGAAGAAATTCATCTCTCCAAATATTGACATCTCAAATTCACTTTTCATCTGGTCAGCAAATGCATTACACATACATTTATTTCCACCAAAAATGATATCATCAACAAAGACTTCAACAATCAGAATGTCCTCATGATTAATCTTGAAGTAAAGATTACTATCAGTAGTACCTTTGCTAAAACCTATCTTAAGCAAATATTTATCCAATCTTGCATACCAAGCTCTTGGAGCTTGCTTGAGTCCATACAAGGCTTTTCTCAGTCTACAAACCATGTCACCCTGATCAGACAACTCAAATCCTTCTGGTTGCTCAATGTAGACTTCTTCCTCTAAATCTCCATTCAGGAATGCTGATTTGACATCCATCTGATACACTTTAAAATCTTTGAAAGCAACAAATGCAAGAAACAATCTGACTGCTTCTATTCTTGCCACCGGAGTAAAAGTTTCTTCAAAATTAATTCCTTCTACTTGAGAATAGCCTTTGTATACCAACCTTGCTTTGTTTCTTACAACTTCACCATCTTCATTTAGTTTATTCTAGAAGACCCATTTGGTTCCAATTACATTTTTGTCCTCAGGTCTAGGAACAAGATCCCAAGTGTGGTTCTTTTCAATTTGCATTAATTCTTCTTCCATTGCTTTTACCCAGTTTTCATCAATGTAGGCTTCACCAACTAATTTAGGTTCAATCCTTGAAATCAAACAAATCTCTTCTTGATCTTTAACAACTCTTTTCCTAGTTCGAACACCTTTATTTCTATCCCCTATGATTTGATCTTCGGGATGATTCATTCTTACATACCTAGGGGTTTTGTGAATTGCATGGGCTTCTATTTCTTGAGCTTGTTCCTCAACATCTGTACTAATTCCTTGAGTCTCTGGAGTTTCTGGATCAATCTACATCTGATTCAGAGTTTGAACTAACCTTCCTTGACTTTGACTTTCATTTTGATCATCTGAATCATATTCGCAAAACTTGGAATGTCCTTCCTTGCTCTCATCAACTCTAACATTAGCACTTTCAACAATCTTTTTCAACCTCTTGTTAAAGCAACGGTAAGCCTTACTTTGAGTAGAGTATCCCTAAAATATTCCATCATCACTTCTTGTATCAAACTTGCCTAAATCCTCATCTCTTTTGATATAGCATTTACTACCAAAAACTCTGAAATATCTCACAATAGGAGGATGACCAAACCATAGTTCATAAGGGGTCTTATAGGAATTGCCTTTGATTTGCACTCGGTTAAGAGTATAGACAGCAGTACTTACAGCTTCTCTCCAATAAACTTAAGGAACATTTGTTTCCATCATCATGGTCTTGTCAGCTTCTTGAATGGTCTAGTTCTTTCTTTCCATAACTCCATTTTGTTGGGCAGTCCTAGGAGTAGATAACTGTCTTTTTATGCCATGCTTTTCACAAAAAGCATCAAACTCATGGGAAGTAAATTCTCCACCTCTATCAGATCTCAGAAATTTCAATTTTTCACCAATTTCATTTTCCACCATCACTTTGAACACCTTAAAAATTTCAAGAGCTTTTGATTTTTCTTTTAGGAAGGTTACCCACATCATCTTGGAGTAGTCATCTATCAGCAACATGAAATATCTCTCCTTGCACACTCCTAATTCTACCAGGACCACAGAGATCAGTATGTACTAGTTCCAATCATCCATTTGAAACTTGTTCCTTACTTTTGAATGATATTTTCCTCTGTTTCCCCAATTGGCATTCTCTACACATGCTATTAGGTTTCACAAGTTTTGGAAGATCTCTCACAGACTGAGTGGTACTTATTTTGATAATATTATCAAAATTCACATGACACATCCTCCTATGCCATAACCAACTTTGATCTATCTGAGCAATCAAACAGCTTTTGCCAGAGCTACTTAAATGAAAAATATTACCTCTTGTTTGAGTACCGGATGCAATTTGAGTTCCAGAACTCTCCAAGATTCTGCACTTTCCATCTTTGAATCGAAGATCATAACCTTTATCAACCAACTATCCAACACTGAGAAGATTATGTATCAATCCTTCCACAAACAAAACATCATTGGTGCTATTCTTTCCATCAAAAGAGATCGATCCTCTACCACGGATTCTACCAGCTGAGTTATCTCCAAATTTTACAAGCCCACCTTCATAATCTTCAAAATTTACAAACTTACTCTTGTCTCCAGTCATATGATGAGAACATCCACTATCAATCACCCATTCATCTTTTTCAATAACTTGAGTAGCCAAAGCACTTTCCATATTTACATAGCTAGCAGATTCAGTAGACACCGGATCTTCTTCTTTGATGGCAATGAACACCCAATCATTTTTAGGGGAACCTCCATGATTAGATTCATCATCTGTGACTCCTTCTCTAGTTTCTTGGACATGGTGACATTTGTTCTGATTTTGATATTTGTTAGGGTTTGGTTTTGAAAACCTCTCCGGACATCTTGAGGCAAAATGACCAATCTTATTACAAGCAAAACATTTGAGTGGCAATTTTCCTTCATACTTACCGGATCCTCTTGGCAATCTTTTGGTGAGAAGAGCTTCAAGATCAACAGTTTCAAGTTCAATATCTTGAAGATCTTTCCTTGTCTTAACTAATCTATTTGATCTTATAGAAGAGCTTTCACCTAGATCATATCTTTGTTTTCCATATACACTGGGCTTAAATGCAGATTCAGACTTGGGAAGAGAATCACCAAACTCACTTAATTCAAAAGCTAAAATTTGGCCAACCAGATGATCTCTTGTAACATCTGAGACAATCCTGATCTCCTCTATAGCATCAACCTTATGTTTGTATGAATCACATAAAGATCTGAGTGCTTTTGATACAATCTCTGATTCTTCCAAAGTTCCACCAACACACCTGATACCACACACAAGTTCATTTATCTTTTGCATGTAGATTGTGATGTTTTCATCTTCGTTCATACTCATAGTTTCAAATTTTCCTCTCAGACTTTGCAGCTTGGCACATTTGACTTATTTATCACCTTCATACAGATATTCCATCTTTTTCCAGATTTTATATGCAGTTTTTAGACCAAAGACATTTGTCATTTCTGAATCAGTCATGGCACTCAACAAGGCTTCTTTAGCTCGAAGGTTATTTTTCAGCATCTTTGACTTGATCTAGAGTTGGAGGACCTTTCTCCGGAGGTTTATACTCAACACTGGTTATTGCCCAATAGGCATCACCCATGCATTGTAAATGGCACTCCATTCGATTCATCCAAACAAAATAATTTGTTCCATCCAATCTCAGACTATCCTTTTTGTAGGTTGACATCCTAGATCTCCTCAAGCGGTCAGGCTTTTATAAGAGGATCTGGATATGATACCAATTGTTGGAATTAGACTGAACAACTGAGAAGGGGGGTGAATTAGTTGCCACACAATATAAACATTTTCTGCTTTTAACCTCCTTTATTATCTTACTACTAGATTAATGATTTAAACATTAAAGCATAGATCAATAACATAAGAGCAGAAACATAATCAACACACTTGACACCAAGATTTTGACATGGAGACCCGGTTAAGGGAAAAACCATGGTGGGGGTTAACCCACAAAGATTTGTACCCTGTTAAAAGTACTTTAGAAAAATAGAAGGCACATGGCTTCAGGCTCACTACTCAAAAAGGGAGGCTCACTACCTACAAAATTTATTAGAACATAACGAATTAATTGAGAAATAACATCTACTTCATGCCTAGATCAGTTTCAATGAATGCTCATAAACTTCTGCTTTGCCCCAAATTCTTCTTTACTAACTTCACACTCTATACTTCTCTCACTCCTTTTCTTCTTTTCTTTGCTTCTGATCCTTTATTCGAATTTAATCTGTTTTGCTCAAGGATGATGTTTAACAACTCTTCAACAATTATTTATACACTTCATCCATCTTGGGATGATCAACAAGGTTAGTGAAACTTAATACAGATCTATACACTGTCAGCCAATCATAGATGAGACTTGAATCTTCCTCTATTATCATGCCATGCTTCATAAAATGATATTTAGATCATCCACAACACGCTAGGAACATCTGATCGGCCAAGACTGGGAAGAACAACAACAACCAAGAGGAAAACTTCAATCACGAGCTCCTTCATTAATGTGGACCACCAAGACAACAACCATACGATCCAGAGACCACCACAAGCACAAGTAAGTCAATAGGAACAGCCACACCATTTCGCATCATGAGAATCTCTTGCATCTTCACACTAAACCTCAAGAACACATACTGCCATGACTGTCATACTAGAAAGATTGCTTCCAGACCTCCAAACTATGAACCACTTGAGTTGAGGGAACACACCAACATCCCAGACATGCCTCTAGATCCACAGATCATAATATGCTCATACCGGACCAATCCGGACCAACTTCTTGCCACTCTGTCATTACAGAACAATTGCAGAAACTTGTTCTACTAAGAGGTCCATAACTTCGCCAAATATTCATGCGGACCTCTCAAATCTCAACTGGAGCAACAATAGACAACCCTATACAAACCCTCTAATCTGCATACTCTGATCTTCACCTTACTGGAAATACTAATCACTCCTATGTACTGTCTTCACTATTTCTAACAGAAAGATATGTTGACATCAATGACAACACATCAGGCACATATTTGCAACACCCCCTTGGCTCTCATCTCATACACCAAAGAGGAAGAAGGAAGCCATCTCCCAAGATGACTTTGACTTTAAAAAATTGGCACCTACAAAGACCAAGACTAAGAAGTCAAAGACTCTTTCAAGGATATTTGATGACAAGGGTTACAAGTATGCAGAGGTAGCTCAGCCTCCTCCTAACAAATCCTTTGAAGAAGTAGATATTACTAATTACTCTATCTCAAGAGTTGAATTGGGAAAGACCACTCATGAGAGTGCTAAATTCGATGCTCAGTCTACTTTGAATTCATTGATTGTGAAGTTTGATCACGAGAAGAAGATGAAAGATCAATATAAAGCTAAAGTAGAACAGTTGAGCTTAGTGCTTTAAAAGATTACTTTGTCTTTTGAATTAGTGGAACCTGTGGCTATCACCATGGTAGATCCTATTATTCAAAAGGTTGAAAAAATTCATACATGAGTTAGAGTGGTTGATGAATTCTTGGACATGATGATTGCACAAGGATCACATCTTTTGAAAACCTCTGTGGAAAGGAAGGAGAAAATGGAAAGTATAACAGTAGAATTAGATGAGGTTGGTGACACTTTGTCTCAAGAGCAGCAGTACTTGGAATGGAGTTTGTAGGATTGAGTCACAATGAAGAAACTCAAGCTGAGCACATTGGTAGAAATTGGGGTCATTCCCAATCGAGAAATGTTTGTGGAAATCAAAGAAACTATGATTCACAGAATAAGCATCATCAAGAGATTAATCGAGGACTTGCAAAATGCACTTGAAGTTGGCGAAGATAATGATGTGAAACTCGTTAACAAGATTAAAGAATTTCCTTGCAAGTTATTAGATGACAACCAAAAGTTTCTTTCTACAGATGCAATGATACTAGAGTTCAACAACATGATCCAGAAGGAATTTGAGGATCAAGCCTTTTTAGTGGTTTCAATGGATAAGTTGTTGGATATTCAACTAACTTTGGACAACCTCAAAGTGTTCCTGGGAAGGCAAGAGAAAGCTTGTCGCACCGTGAAGGATTCAATAACAATGGTCCTTGCCATTTCTAAACATACTTCAGGACCAGATATTGAGGAAATGCAAGCAGTGATGAAGAAGTATGCAGATTTCATGAAAAAGAATGGTGGAGAAAGTTGAATGTGCCTTAGTTTATTTTTCAATGTTTTCATGCTTTATGTTTTTTGTTCCGGACATATTTACATGTATTTTTCAAAAATGTAATTACATGTAAAAATAGAGAAGTCCTGAATCAGTTTGGACTTTTGTGTTGAATAAGTCAAAGTAGTTATAGTTTTCCTATTTTTTGTCTCGACCTCTCCCTATAAATAAAGAGGGCCTCTTTTGTAAATTTTATCTTTTATCTATTGAAGCGAAGCGATGCCGTTTTGAAGAGCAATTTGAGACTTTGAGCTTATTTTGTAAATCAACTTTCAATCAATATCAAGAACGCAAGTTGGCATCTGATCTTTGTCTTAGATCAAGTTTGTGATGTTATAGAATTCTTCTTATGTTCTTTCTATTACATTATCTTGTATGAATAGTTGAATTGTGAGCATGGAAATCAAGTGTTTAGAAGGTGATTCAAATCTGATTTTGTAGACTTTGTGTTGCGATATCATTTTTGGGATTTGTGTTTATGTTTGTGAATGAGAAATAACTTGAAGACTTTGGGTTGCAAGTTATTGTCTGCGATCGTGTTATCTTATCTCGACATATAGTGAAGACTTTGGGCTGCACTCTATTCTAAAATCTTTCATTTTCAATTGGCATAAGAAGCAATAGAAAACTTTGTGTTTTTGTGGGTTTCGTGGTGATTAACACATGCTGGTATCATTTAGTTATTCTTTTTTATAACTTAATTGGATATTGGTCATTATTGCTCCAAGTTAGTAATTTGTAGTTCTTTGCATATTATAAGCTTCGTGGGATTGTTATCTTGAATTGTAAACATCTATTCTGAAATAAGAGAATAGGATGATATGGAATCACCCTAAGAATATTTTTTAGTGTAAATAAGTCTAGTTAGTTACTAGTTGATATTAGTTAGCAAAAAGAAGGGAGCCTCCCCTTTCCGAGAGGAGAGATTTAATCTCATCACACTGTGGTTGATATAACCATTTTGTCTTTAGTTAGTTGACAACAAAATATTCACCCAACACAAACCTAATGGTTCCTTATATCTATACCTTTCGTGAAGGGTAGGGTCACTTCTAGGTAGGAAGTTGTGCGGGGGATCGCCGGTTTGTGGTTGGAGGAAAAGTACTTGGATGATGCTCTCCTTCCCAAGCAGAGGACAAGCTGAGGCTTATGAAGACAGATGTCAAAGATCCAGATGCAGTACTTTTCTTTATATGACTTGATAGTCAATTATTATGTATTTTTCTATATTTGATGCCTTGAGCATAGATTTCTATATGTACTGTGAAGATCATTCACTAATGAGGTATCATTGGATATTGTAATTCTAAGTTTTGTTATGTTCTGGAAAAAAATAACATGCTTAATTATTATGATGATTTTAATTCATTCTTGTTTAACCATGATTATGTTAATCATAATGCATTCTTACTCTTAGTTAAGATGGATAATTATGGTTATTTTTGGGTAATGTGAGATAACATGGAGAAAGTTTTCAAAAGATGCAGAGAGTTTGGGTGTCTTTGAACCCCAAAAAGTGTATTTTTGTTGTTGCTCAGGGCAAGCTTCTAGGCCATTTGGTGTCAAAATATGGGATCTCCATAGATCCAAAAAGAACTTCAGCTCTTCTTTCTCTTCCTCTACCTGCTCATAAAAAAGCTCTACAATCATTCTTGGGCTAGATTAACTTTGTTAGAAAATTCATTCCTAACTGTGTTGGTTTGGTCAAACCACTGATCCTTATGCTTAAAAAGGATGTTGTTTTTAGGTAGACCAAGGAAGGAAAGGATGGCTTTGAGAAGATAAAGAAGGAAATTGCTCAAGCTCCTACCCTCATGAACCCAAATTATGAGAAGGATTTTGTCCTTTATGCCCATGGAGGGGACAGCAACATTGCAGTTGTCCTGATGCAGCAAAATAACCAAGGTATGGAGCAACCCCTGGCCTTTTTTCAGTCAAACATTGAAGGACTATGAGGTCAGGTACAGTCCCATGGACAAATAGGTATTTGCCATTGTAAGAGCATTGAAAAAGTTTAGATATATGCTAGAAAATAACCATATCAAGGTTTTAGTTTCTCATCCTAGTGTGAGAGACTACATAATGGGAATTGAAATTAGTGAAAAGAGAGCAAGCTAGGTCACTAAGATCCTAGAATATGATGTGATTATCAAATCCACTAAACTAATTAGAGGCATAGGATTATGTGAACAACTAGATCAACATACAGTGGATGAAGTGAACTCATCCTATCACTTGAATGAGGCAGAACCTATAGCTGACCCAACAATTGTGAGTTATTGGACAACATATATTGCTAGGTTCCTATCCACTGGTGAGTATCCTTATGGATTGGACAGGACTAAGAGAAGAGATTTCATGTTGTAGTCCATTCCTTATGCTTTGATAGATGGGGTTCTCTTTAAGAAGAATATGGATGGAGTCTTGTTGAGATGCATTGAAACAAATCAGATTGACAGATTGCTTCGTGAATTCCATGCTGGTCTAGCTGGAGGTCACTTCTCTGCAAGAGCTACAACAATGAAAAGAATGAGGGTAGGTTACTTTTGTCCCTCATTATTCAATGATGCCCATATATGGGTAAGAAATTGCAAAGAGTGTGCTCTCTTTGCTGGGAAGAAAAGATTGGCAGCCCTCCCACTTCATCCTATTCAAGCAGATCAACCTTTCTCACAATGGGGCTTGGATTTCATTGGCATGATCAACCCTACATCCAGTGCTGGCCATAAATGGGTTTTAACTGCAACAGACTACTTCACCAGGTGGGTTGAAGCTGTCCCACTTAAAGAGGCTACAGAATCAACCATCATGGATTTCTTGGAAGAAATGATGACAAGGTTTGGATCTCCTCACACTATCATCTTTGATAATGGAAGAGATTTTACTGGTTTTAGGATAGCTGATTGGGCTTTGAAATATAATGTGTTCTTAAAGACTTCATCTAATTATTACCCCCAAGGTAATGGGTTGGATGAATCCACTAATAAGAACCTGATCAGAATCCTGAAGAGGACCATGGAAACAAACCAGAGACAATGGCATAATAAGATCATATTGGCTCTTTGGATTGATAGGATCACCTATAAAAGAGCCATTGGTAATTCTCCTTTTGTTCTTGTGTATGGAAGAGAGGCTAGATTGCCTTTATCTTTGGAGCTTCCTTCATTAGAATTGGCTCAATAATTTGAATTGGAAGGTGAAGATGATAGGTTTGTAAGGATAGATGAATTAATTGAGTTAGAAGAACTAAGGCAGTCATCCATGGCTACCTTGGAAGAACACCGGAAGAAGACCAAGAAGTATTTTAAAAAGAAAGCTAGAGATCAAGTTTTCAAGGAGGGAGATCTTGTTTTAAAGTGGGATGCTGACATAGCCAAACCTAGAGGCCATACTAAATTTGATGCAATCTAGAGTGATCCATACATCATCACCAACTGCAAGCAGGCCAATGCTTTCAATCTTTCAAAGCTGGATGGTGAAGTTCTGTCGATCTCAGTCAATGGGATCCATCTCAAACCTTACTTCTAAGGTTGGTTTGAGATTTTGTATATATTGTTTATTTTGTTTCTGCTTTAGGCTTTCCTTTTTCCTAAGTGCTCTTGCACATGATGCACTCTCATTAGGAGAATGCATGCCTTGTTTTCCTTTTAGTGGTGTTGTTTTTAGGCAAGTTTCAGTTGTTCCAATATACTTGAACCTTTTTGACTCTATGCCCAATGAATGCTTAAGGCCACTAGTTCCCTTTTGTTTAGCTAAAAAACACCCCTAAGAAGTCACCAAAATGTTGTCCTATTTTGCTTCCTAACCAAATAGTCCAAAATCCATAAAATCTCGAAGTGTTTTCCCCTTTATAAATGCAAGGAAAAACATCCCAAAATTGACTAAGTCTAAAAATCTAGAGTTTTCCTTGTGTTTTTAGCATTTTCAGAGTTTTGGAGTTCAGAGTTCTTACCTTCGTCATGCCATCCTACTCTGCTCCAAACTCCACCCTTTGCTTTGGTAATTTCTCTAAGTGTTTCGGGGGGTTGGACTTCAGACTTTCCTTCTTCCCTCTTCCTTTTCTTTTGGAAGGCGGGAGACGGAAGACCCGAAGCTCGATTTCTGCCGAGCGATAATTCTAAGTGTAAGGCTTTCTGCCATTCCATAGAGATTATTTTATTAAGGCAAAGGGTGATGGAGGAACCATGAAAAGAAGACAAGTGGAAGGTTTTCATAATATGAAAGAAAAAGGGGGAATACCTTGTGCCACATGGCACGATCTGAAGGGTTTCCATCGTTCTGCAAGCCTTCATCTATTGCTTTATCTCATGACCGCAGAACCATGGGAGGCTGCCACGTGGACAAAAGAAAGTGATAAGGAGGAAGTCTCGAGGTCCAGGTTCCATTTCTTTTCCTTCAAAATAATTCTAAGTGTTTTAGACTTTGGGGATCAGACCTTCCTTCTTCCTTCTCATGGAAAGTAGAAGACGGAAGGCCCGAGGCCTGAACTCTGTTGAAACTTTCAAAATTTGGCTAAGTCCTTAGGCTTTTAGAGCTCAGACTTTCCTTGTTCCTCCTCTGGGAAGGTGGAAGACAGAAGGCTCAAGACCTAAAGTCTGCCGATATTGTAATCTTCCTTTGTAAATCGGAGCTCGGGGGGCGGGGTTTTCTCCTTTCTCCTTCTCTTTTAGAAGATGAAACGCTCAAGGCCCAAGGCCCAATCTCCAATGAATTCCATGATCTTTAGAGACAAAGGGAAAAGAGGCAGAATTCAAGATCCACCATGGTTAACCTTAATGAAATCTTGTTGATAAGGTAGAATGCAGGCCAGGTTGAAAGTCAAATTTCTAGCTCCAGCTGGAATTTGTTGTTGGGCATTTATTGTTGCAAGTAGAAGAAGATGCAATATTTCAATGCAAATATTTGTTCAACTACTTCTGAGAAGATATTTTCTATATTTATGTCAAAGACAAACATATATTTCTAGACATTCCTTTTGCAAAATATATTCTAACAGGCCCATAGGGCGAATTTATTATAGTAGGTGATGGTGCCTCACTGTAAAATACTACAAAATGCATGGAATTGAATGTATTATGTTGGCTTTTGGTCTAAAAAACCACATCTTTTATCAATTGTAATCGTGCCTCTTTGAGAATAAACAATAAGATTTTTACCTTTTCATGACTTCTTCTGGTCTGTGTAATATTTATGTTTGATCTCCATCTATGAATGCTTCTTTCCTTTTGGATTTCAATTATTTTCTTTTACCTCTGTAATTTGTTTATGATCTGTGTATGCTTGTCTATTGTTTGTTGTTATTCTGTGCATACATGGTTGATTTAAGGGTCGAACATTCAAACCTGGTGTATCACCTTTTCATTTCCAGTTTCTCTTTCTTCCCCTTTTCCCCAGCAGTGAATAGATTGGGTTTAGTCTTAGCAAACTCTAGATCTCATATTCAGAAAAGGAACCAGCCTTTCTCTGGAGGTTTGATTTCCTTGCAGGGTCCCACACTTGGAAATCACTCCAATGTTTCAATGGATTATTGTAGCACAACACTTCAACATAGGGTGCAAATCCAAGTGATAACAGTTTCTTCTTTATGATTAGAATTTCTTGCTGGCCTATTTTCATGTTGCCTTGCAATTTGATTATTTCATCTTTAAGTAGCTTGTTTTCATGAGCGAGTTTGCAATTGGCAGCCGTGATCTCTTGCATTTTGTTATCTTTCATCTGCCTTGACCCCTCTATGACTTTGAGCCTCCTCTTTAGGGCCATTAGCTCACTTTCTTTCATTTGATATTAACTTTCCATCTCATGAAATAAGGATTCCATAATAAGAATAAAATAGAGTATAGAAGATTTTTAACATTCATGAGCTCAAAGATAGTTTATAGGATAATAGGTCATGTCATTTTAGCTTTATGAATTGTCAATCTTATAGGACAATAGGTCATATCATTTTAGTTTTCTGAATTATCCATCTTCAACTATTTAATTTGATGATGGACTCCCACATTTTTTAGTTCCTACCAAAGGTAGGAATACTAATGCATCCATTGGGTGCAATTACTTCATATCTATTCAACCATTCATCATATAGAATTAAAAACTTTGAGCAACAATGCTATAGTTTATAATTATTTTCTTTATCCAATAAGTTAAAAAATATCATTTATCTATTTTTCTATCAGTTCAAGTTGTGAACAATCCATACAAAAATTAAATTATTAAGTTTTATTGTCTTTTAAAATCAATGGAGGCAAGGCGTTAAATTCCTTTGACAAAATTTGTTGACATGACAATAAAATTCAATACACAATGCATACATGTGGGTTTGAAGATTTGAAATGTCACCAAAGAAAAGCATGGATATAACAAGCGTCTAGTAATGTCTATTAATGTCTATAATAGATGCTCAATATTTCTTTAACTTTATTCAATGCAAAAGCTCACATTCATTGTAGTCACCAGGATGGAGAATCGGGTCCAATGCAGATTTACGTGATATATAGACATAATCGTTGAATAAAATAAAGCTTAATTTCAACCTGTTGTCTTATTTTTACCTAGGCCAAAATAACCCAAAAAATTGCTTCTTCCAAAAAAAAATCCGATTTGAGACACCTGAAATGGAAGAGGCTTCCCTTAGCAAAAAACCTAGAAAAATCCCCAAAATTTTCCAAGTTTTTTGCCCCTCCTTTGCCTTAGTCGGCAAAAGTTCAATTTGGTGAACCTTTGGTTCACAGGTTCGAAAGTTCATTGATTCATCAGTTTGCTAACAAAAGGGTGAATCAACTAAGGCAAAGTAGTACAGTGCAAAGGGAAAGAAAATAAAAAGTGCATTTTGTCGGTAAAATAAATGGTTCGTGAACTTCATAGTTTGCCAATTGGTGGTTTTGCTGATAGGCATTTCGTCGACTAAAAGGCTAAGCATGCGGGGATCCCTTCATCAAAGTTCAAAGAAAGGATAAGGCATGAATGTCAAAGGCTATCCGTGAATCAGCAAGATGTCTAACTTGCTAAGTGGTTCAAAAATTTGAATCTTCACCGATAAGGTGATAGGAGAACCAAAAACTGAGAAAAGGCTGAAGACATTGATTTGAGAAAATTTGAATTCGCCAACAAGGCGAATAGAGGCCAACTTAGTGGTTTTTAAAAGGAAAAGTTACCGATAGGCAGATAAAGAAAAGGCTAGTCGAGGAATCGACAAACAGGGAAAAAATGCAAGTGGTTCAAAATTTTGAAGATTTACCGACAAAGGAGATAGGATCCTCGATGGTAGTTCACAAAATGTAATTTTTGCTGACTAAGGCCCAAAATGAAGGGAATAAGAAGAAAAGGACAGCCAAGGCATTGGTTTGCTAGACAAAGGATTCACCGATAAGGCATGAATGAAGAAAAGTCAAGCGGCTTGCTTGGTTCTTAAAAGAGAGAAATTGTTGACCAAAGGAAATAAGAAGCAGAGTTTAGCCCAAGGCAAATTCACCGATGGAGAATTTAGTGGTGCCAATGGATAATTTTGAAGGTACAACACTTTAAAGTGTTGTAAAAGCTTCTGTAGGGCATGATTTGCTCAGTCCCTAAAATCATACCATTTTCTCAGGATAAAGGTACCCAACATTAAAATTTCGCAGGCCAAAGTCAATTGCAAGTAGTTAAAACAATGGAATTCTTCAATACACCTGTAGAATGAAAAGGAAAAATGGATTTGCAGGTACCTGGAGGTATTTTGGGGCCTTCTCTCATAAATGTGCATGGCACCCATGCATGCAGTGTAAAATCCCCTATCAAGATTTTGCTCAAAACACCAAAAACTTTCTGAATTTTAACTATGCTCTTATACCACTGTAATGTACCTTACTAGATATGACTGAAATTTCTCTTTACTGTCCTGATTTTTGTTTATTAGATTTCTTGCAACCGTTTGACAAAAAAGACATAAACCTGTTGGTTTAGGTCCGGACAACTGAGAGGGGGGGGTGAATCAGTTGTCACCTATTTTAATCTTTTCTACCATTGATATTCCTTTATTACTTATAATCAAAACATTTCAGCATTAATCAATAACACATGAGCAGAAACATAAATAACACACTTGACACCAAGATTTTTGACGTGGAAACCTGGTTAAGGGAGGGGGTTAACCCAAAAAAATTAATACCTTGTTAAAAGTATTTTTACAAATGAGAATGCTCATGCATTCGGGCTCATTGCCCAGAGCTCACTGCTCAATTAGAGGCTCACTGCCTACAGAGAGATTACAAGAGAATAACAGAGATTTTGAACTAATAAATAGCATCTACTCATGCAAGAGTTTCAGTCCCAGTTAAGTGCAAAAATTGATCTTACACATTTCATCTTTACTTGCTCTTCTTACTGCTCTATCTTCATTCACTCCTTAGATTTTCTGCTCTTCTCACGATTCGCTTATTCACACACACACCACAATCATCCAATTCCATCGGATATATATATATATATATCTACAACATGATCTACAATCATTTTACTAGTCGGCTTCAAGAACATTTAGAACTTTGTAAAGTACTCTGCTCTGTCAGCTAGATCCATACATAATATGAGATGCGGATTAAAACTTGCACTTGTGAAACATCAATCATGTTGGCTATCACTATTTATCATCACCAATTGCCCAATAGACAACTTCTATACATCCAGAAATAGGATCATTCATAGGGTCGGCCAGTTCTTCTTCTGTCTGTTCTATCAAATTGAAACCCGATACTCAGAAGCTGATATCTTTTGAGTCCATCTCCAGAGGATGAAACTCTAGATTTAGAATGTCTTGACAATGCTTACAACTACCTTAGATCTGCAGAAGACCATGCCTTTCCACCGGATAGATCCGGACCAAGACTGACTGCCTGAACTTAGACACATTCTGATTCTGACTTCCGGTGTGAACATATTGTGTTATGCAGATGATTGGGATGATCTTAGTTGCCATCAATGACAACACCTATCATGCCTAGCAGTGTCTCTTGGCAACAATCTCCCCCTTTGGCATTGATGGCAACACTTAGTGAAAAATGACTAAGTGTTGAAAAGCTTCCCCTTAGTTTGTGCTCCATACTATTGTTCACACTGCTTTTTGGTACTCCCCCTTAGCTGGATTCCTCATTTTTCACTGATCTTCACTCCCCCTTTGACATCAATGGCAAAGGGTGGGGTCCGCAAGCCAAAATTTTAAAAAAATTGTATATAGGACTGCATATGTACAACTAATCATTAAGTTCTATTTACATGAACTTGAGAATGTTTGCAAAGTTGGTTTTTATTTGCACAAGTTCAGAGACCCAGGTGCTCTTCATTCCATCCAAAATAGAGATGTGCCCACTTAACAAAAATGCATATGCTTATGCCTTTGACAGGTTTGATGGATCACTAGTCTGAACTACAGTCTGAGCTTTAGATAGGGCATTATACATTATTTCTAACTTAGGGGCAATCAATCCCCAGAGCTCACACATTCTCTTCATAATGTTGCTTTTCTCTCTAACAAGTCTCTTTATCTCATCAGTCAAGCTAATTACTTGGCATTCCTGACTTATGGGTGAAATGGTTAGAGGATCAAAATTATTGGACAGATTTGACAATTTCAGTTCTTGTTCCTTTATCTTCTTCTCAATATCCTCACTAATTTTGGGCCATGATAGACAGAATTTGTACATATCTCTTCCATCATTCAAAGCATTTTGAATACTCCTTATGCTGATGCTGAGAATTATCTTATCATTTCTTATTAGATTCTGTACTTCACTAAATTTCTTATCCAGAAACTCTTTCTGGACCTTTCCCTCTGTAGATTTTTCAAAGGACACAAAATGAGTATTTACAGAACTTACAAGATTTTTCAGATGTCCAGATGGGGAATCAGATGGACTCTTCTAGTAGGAAGGCATTAACTTCTCCAAGATCTCCGTTGCAAGCCCCAGTAGCTCATTGTCCTCCATGTGGAACTTTAACATCTTTTCTCTAGCCTTTACTTGGGTGAATGATGCAATTTTCATTAATTGAATTGGAGAGAGAGTATTTGGATTGGCTAGACCTCAGAGTAGTTCAGGTTCATCAATCTCAATCATTTCTTTTTCAACAAGACTTTTCACTACATCTATAGTGTCTCTTGCAACATTTTCTAAACCATCCTTTGGTTCATCAGATTTCTCAGTATCTACTTTAGGTGCTTCATCATTTGCATCATCTTCTTCTGCATTATCTTTCTTTCCTTTTTCTTCCTCTTTCTCTACATTACTTTTCTCTATGTTCTCTGCAGAGGGACCCTTTTTTGTTTGTCACCACTTGCTATCTGATCTGGAGTGCTATGTGAAGTAGAAATATTATCTTCTTGTCCTGATGGGTCAGGTGAATTAGGAGTATTTCCTGCATCAACTACTTTATCCATCATTTTTGTATCATCCTAATTTATTTATTCCACTTCCGGAACAGAGGCTTCACCCAACTCAGATTGCTGCTCGATGATGTTCTCTTCTTTACCATTCGGAACTTCTTCTGTGACTATGGGGAAATTGTGCTTTTTTCAATGCTTTCAAAAGAATTTCTTGAGTTTCTTTAACGATTTCACTTGTT
Source organism: Cunninghamia lanceolata (assembly GCA_027924645.1). NCBI lineage: Eukaryota > Viridiplantae > Streptophyta > Pinopsida > Cupressales > Cupressaceae > Cunninghamia > Cunninghamia lanceolata. The sequence goes on from BSBN01000905.1 coordinate 3,629,703, forward strand.
TCTCCAAGCATGAGTTTGTTCATTCTCCTTTTGCTTCTAAAGTCATCTTTGACTTCCTTGAATATCATATCTATTTGATCAGGTGAAATCTAAGGACACAAATTTATTAACTCATGTTCCCTGATTTCCAAGTCCTTGCTCTTGGCATTTTCTTTTCTCAATTCCAAAATATTTGCCAGACTTTGTGGCAACTCAGAGGTTATCTCAATCAGTGCCTTGTTGTAGATGTTGAGATATCTGACAGTTGCTTCTTCTAATACCCTTTTATCCACATCACTGTATTCATCATAGAATTCAATCATGGGTTTTAGATTACCATCTACCATGACTAACTTTATCACATCCTCTAGGGAAAGTGTGGGCTTCTCAACATATTCCTCATATGCTTCTGCCTTTTGCCTTTTACTACCCTTTTTGCTTCCAGAGGACTCTTCTTTGGTTACTTTTGCAGATTTTGTTCCTGTGGCCTTTATTTCCTTGATTTCAATGTCAAAATATGCATCTTCTCCTTCTTCTCTTATGCTTTCATAGGTCTGGGTTGCTTTTGTTTTCTTCCTTTTCTCCCATTTTCTAGATGATTTTGCTTCCGGTTTTGAAGTCTTGGAAGGAACAAGGGTAGCAACAGAGCTCCTAGTAGTTCTTGAAGTGGAAGAGAGTTCCACCGGAGCATCTTTTGGTTTCTTATCTTGTTTCTCTTTCTCAGCTTTTTTAGTTCTTTCTTTGCGTTTCCTCACAGCCTCCTTAGTTAGGCCCAGATTTGCAGCTAACTGCTCAACTTCTTTTCTTACTTTCCTATTAGTTTTAGGTTCTCTAAATTCAGTATGCAGTTTTAAATTTAGCTCCTCATAAGTTCTGAATCTTTCAACTGTTGTGTCTTTAGGCTTGCTTAGAAGATGTTGAGCATACATATTCAGGATTTTTTCATCTACTTCATACCCCATGGGCATGATCCAAGCAGTTCTAGGTTCCACTGCTTCCATCAGACACTAATCAGTATCAACCATGAAGCACATATCATTTTTGTACTTCTCAACAATTGATTTAGGGATTCTTTCCCTTAGGTGCATCATACTCTGATAATTCTTGAAGTAACCCCATATTGCAGTTTTTTGAGCTTTGAAATCACTAATGCTATGAAGATGATCTCTAATCTAAATGGAAACTAGCTCATCCTTAGTCCAATGCATACCTTTTACCCCAGGTACCTCATTCATAAAGTAGAAGAACAAACATAGAACCAATGTACCATACTTGAAAGTGTTTTTCTTATCTTTCTTGATTTTGTTTAAATTTTCAATCAATTGATTCTATAGTAATTCACACAAGTCATAATTAGTGTTTTATTTTAGCATCTTGTATGCAACATATATGGTTGTTTCGAACATACAATTTTCTCTGCTCTAGTGGTAGATCTTGTACCCAATCACCATGGAGACGAATTTGACATCCGGTTCTATAATATCATTAATGGTCATTGCCCTTCTATCAAACTTAGCATCGGTAGCATCAGTCACGGTTTAGTTTTTCACAGCTTTCAGCATGGGCAATCCTCCGATTGAGTTTAAGCCAGTTACATTTCTGATAGCATCCTTGGTGATCTTGAATGGTTTTAACAACCAAATGAATTCATCATGCATCTGACTCAAAACGTATCAGACCCATTCATCCTCATCAAATGTTGAAAACCCCATAATCTGAATAAAGTGTTTATCCTGTAGTGCCTTATACTCAGTTTTAAGTTCGTGATTTTCATCCCTGAGTTGTTTCTCAAACAAGTCTACATACCTTGAATCTCCAAACTCATCTATATTTTCATGAATATAAACCCTAATGTCTTCTACATACATCACACCATATGGAACACTTGAAAAAGCTCCTAATGGGTCAACTTCAATTGATTTGTGAGGATGCTTCTTAAATTTGGGTCGAGGCCTTTAAGTAATGTCAACAACATGAGGAGTAGCCATTTCAACAGATTTCAAATTCAAAGCTTTACAGAGAAGTACCTTTTTCTTTCGTGAGGTTAGGGTTGATCAGTTGCTGGTTGAATTTGCTCTTTGCCTTAGTCTCTAGATTTGCATCTCGAATGCTCTTCTTCTTGTTTCCTTCAAATGCAAGGTGATTCAAACGAGTGACCAAGTGACCTTTTATCTTTTGCAAAACCTAATTTGGCATTGTAATAAATGCGTTGCCCTAATTATATCCAGTTACTCTATTTTTTATAGTTCTTCATGAATCACTCCGCAAGATTTCATATCAACATTTTTCCTTCTGGAAATCCTTCCAAGGGTTTTGGACCAATTTAGAATGTTCTCTTTTATTGTGCCAGATTTAGCCACCCACTTACTGACGGGGGGATTTTGATGTTCAATGCTCCTCCCCCTGAGCCAGAGTTCCTCACTTAATTCCCAGAGGAATTGTCAGCACCTAATTCTGGTGCGGACTCATCATCGTTGTTTATTGTATCTTTCTTTACCCAGATCTTGTTCATTTCGCTCTGTATCTCATTCACATCAATTTTTCTTTTGCCTTTGTCTTGTCTCTGTTCATCCAATTTTCTATTTACCAGACCTCTTCTTTCATTGTTCCTACTTCTACAGAATCTTGCAATATGACCAAATTTATTGCAATTAAAGCACACAACATTTCCTTTCTTATGAACTTGATTTCCTTTTGATCTGCATTGATTGGCCATGTGTTAAAACCCATTTCAAGCAAAACAGTAACCATTGAAAGAATTGCCAATTCCTCTATTGTTAGCATAATTCATTATCATACTTCTACATTCATTTGATCTATGACCATACCTCTTACACTTGAAGCATTGACTAGAGAAGGATGGACCATTTTGATTCACTCTGCTTCTACATTAAGTAGCTTTATGACCAAATTTATTGCAATTGAAACAATTTCCATTGAATGATGGATATCTTTGAGCATTAGGTTGTCTTACCAGAGGTTTTCTAGTTCTGTTTCTTTTATTCCTTGGTTGAAAATTTCTTTGTCTGGATCCAGAGCTTTCACCTTTCTCATATCTAAGATCATGCTTGTCATCATCCTTTTTCTGTTCTTCAATTAGTGCTTCAAGTTTAGCTGAGCTTATCTTGAACTTCTCCTTATACTCTTTGGCAATTTCTAGGTCATGTCTGAGAGTGATAATCTGTCTCTCAAGTTTTCTCTCATTGTTTCTACTTTCTTGTAGATTTGATTCTAGGAGACTGGCGATTCCATCCAATCTGTAGCATTCTTCAGTTCTCTCCTTTAGATTTTGCTTCATTTCTTCTTCAGTTTTCTTCCTATCTTCAGTTTCCTTGGTCAGTCTCATTACCCCAGTTTCCATTTCATGTTTTAAGACAATAACTTCTTTAGCTAACTTTTTACATTCCTTTGTCTTTTCTTTCAGGGCCTTGTCTTCCAGTTGAAGAGGTTGCTCCTTTCCTTTTGCATTGGATTTGCTCAATTTTTCTTTTAAAATCTCAATGAAGTTTTTGGCCTTTTTGAGGTTATCTTGCAGCTCTTGGACTTCTATCTTGGACTGCTCAAGATCATCTAGGGCAAGATTCATTTGCCCTTGAAGGTTATATTCATCCATTTCCCAGATCTCCCTTAAGCTGTTAAACTTTCCAAAAGGAACCTCGCTCTGATACCAATTGTTGGTTTAGGTCCGGACAACTGAGAGGGGGGGTGAATCAGTTGTCACATATTTTAATCTTTTCTACCATTGATCTTCCTTTATTACTTATAATCAAAACATGTCAGCATTAATCAATAACACATGAGCAGAAACATAAATAACACACTTGACACCAAGATTTTTGACGTAGAAACCAGGTTAAGGGAGGGGGTTAACCCACAAAAATTAATACCCTGTTAAAAGTATTTTTACAAATGAGAATGCTCATGCATTCGGGCTCATTGCCCAGAGCTCACTGCTCAATTAGAGGCTCACTACCTACAGAGAGATTACAAGAGAATAACAAAGATTTTGAATTGATAAATAGCATCTACTCATGCAAGAGTTTCAGTCCCAGCTAAGTGCAAAAACTGATCTTACACATTTCATCTTTACTTGTTCTTCTTACTGCTCTGTCTTCATTCGCTCCTTAGATTTTCTGCTCTTCTCACGATTCCCTTATTCACACACACACACACACACACCACAATCATCCAATTCCATCAAATATATATATATATCCGCAACATGATCTACAATCATTTTACCTGTCGGCTTCAAGAACATTTAGAACTTTGTAAAGTACTCTTCTCTATCGGTTAGATCCATACATAATATGAGATGTGGATACAAACTTACACTCATGAAACATCAATCATGTTGGCTATCACTATTTATCATCACCAATTTCCCAATAGACAACTTCTATACATCCAGAAATAGGATCATTCATAGGGTCAGCCAGTTCTTCTTCTGTCTATTCTGTCAAACTGAAACTCGATACTTAGAAGCTGATATCTTTTGAGTCCTTCATCTCTGGAGGATGAAACTTTGGATTTAGAATGTCTTGACAATGCTTACAACTACCTTAGATCCGTAGAAGACCATGCCTTTCCATCGGATAGATCCGGACCAAGATACCGGACCAAGATACCGGACCTTGTCACCTACTTTGTTCTTGATTGCCCAGACTTAGACACATTCTGATTTTGACTTCCGGTGTGAACATATTGTGTTATGCGGATGATTGGGATGATCTTAGTTGCCATCAATGACCACCTATCATGCTTAGTAGTGTCTCTTGCCAACAAAACCAACATCAAATGATCAATGCAAATTAACACCAACAATTGAACAAGTGAACAATTGGGCCACAAATGCTTTATTATACACGATGGAAATGATTACAAAAAGATAATTTGTTGTCTTGTATATCAGTCCATATCTGATTTATATCAATCTTATTAACAAGGTACAAATGAATGACATTGATAGTCAAGACCATATAAGAATGAATGTTTCTTGTAGAAGTCTCCTTATTACTGTTGTTCCTTCAATATGCCTACTGTCATAAAAGATATCACTGTTGTAGTAGACCCACATGCCCAGATTTCTCCTTATTCATGCCAAATTTATGCTCTAAAGTGCAGCGATGGAACCTAGGGATGCCATGATTCACTCCAGTCCTCAATATGTGATGAAATATGCGTCCTTCTTGTTGATGGTGGTTTTAGCACACAACAATGCCGGTGTGATTGCTGGTTTCACACCTCTCTTGAAAAGTATTTTACCCTAGGTAAGACTACTCCAAGGAAAATACGGCTAGGTCTTAGCTTGCTTGAAATCTCTCAGTTGGTATGTCTAGTTGTGCTTACAAGGGGTCTTACATGTAGTCTGCAAATCTTCAAGTTTGGGGCAGCAAATACACATGAACCCTATTATGATTTGTAGCTGAAAAATAAGATAAAATGCTACTAATAATTCCTATTATAACAACCAACAACAGTTTTAAAGAAAATGCAAAAGGTGTAGGGTTCAGAAGGGCCCTAAGTGACATTCACAATGCCAAGGTTATCTTTAGTAGACAAACATTCCAAACTTTAAACCAGCTTTCTGAGTTACCAAACTAAAATGGGTGTTACAGTGCTACAGAAAATAGTGCTATCTTCAATGGAGGTCAACAGATTTTCAGATCGCATTCATTTCTTAAATACCCAATGAGTGGCGCAGCTCAACTTGTGAAATGCAATTGAACTTTAGCACAAATGATCAGCCCAGATTAACTTTGCACAGCTATTTACCATTGATAAACAACTAAAAGTATGGACTTAGAATGTTCATCAAATACTTTAGCAAACCATGAATATTATGAAAGCACAACTAATCTAACTATGAGAGAGCAAGAAGCAAACCATGAAAACTAAAAAATGAATCAACACAAGACACAAATTCTTAGATTTACTGCAGAAACTTGCTTTGTATTAGCTCAAATGGCATAGAGTCAACAATTCGGTATCAAAATCTCTCTTACAAATAGTGGAAATGGCAGCCCTTTATATGGAAAGTAGCATACCCTAGCTTTCAAATGAACGGTGGAGATTAACTCAACACCGACGGTCCAGATGATACAATCACAATAGCCCACATCAATTCCCAGATTACATTTTGTCCTTTATGAAAAAGATGAAAAATAGTCCCAGATACATTGAATCTAGTCAAAATGGATACCCATTTGGTTGTACATGATGAAAAGTCAACTTTCAAGGCCTAACAAAGCCAAAATAGAGTCACATGACACTTGAAAACTTGAGCTGATGTGGATCCACGAGATTCCAAGTGTTGACTGGATCAAAAAGGAGTATTTGGCACTTTATTAGTGAGGATATATCCAGTTGGACTAATTCTTGATGACTGGACTATTGGGACAGCTGTATGCATGTCTTGGTGATCTGATCCAAGGTCATTTGAGTGGTATTTTTGGGAAAATATCAAAAATATAATTTTTGGTATTTTCTACATCGTAGTAAATTGCATTTTTAGAGGCCTTCGGAGTGGAATGGGGGCTCAAAACCAGCTTGGCGTTAAGCCTAAGCAACCAGGTAGCTTAAACTAGACAATCAGTTTATCTTTCCAACGAGTCCAAGAAGTTTAAATTCTGATAAAATAGTTAGGAGTTATGACACCCGGACTGGATCACTAGGACATTGGACTGGATCTGCAGGAACAACAGTGATTTGGCATGATTTTCTATGTCTTTTAGCTCCTGAGACTCATCTTTATCATCTTGGACATTATACTGACTTCTTTTTGCATGTGCAACAGTAATTTGGTTGATAGAATGTCGATTCTGCATCTCTGGATCAGTACTGCATATCTGCATGTACATCCTTCCAAGATGACTCCAGTTGGCTCCTTTGTGCTCTTAGACCTACAATTCAAAATGCAAAGCATCAATTTCATCTTAACAAGTCATTTTTCATCAATTTGGATCAAAACATGTCCATTTGCAGTCATGAATCAGTCAAAGACAACCCATTGTCAATGTTGCCTTCTTATAGACAACTTCATAAATCTAGTGATTTTTACATGATTTTCTGCATTTTTCATCATTTTTGAGTACCATTTGGCCAATATGATGATTAGGGAAGTTTTTGGGGTCAATAGAATGCATTTGCAGACTTTTATTTCTTGTTTTTCTAGTATTTTCTGCAAAAAGCGAGATTTTTGGGGGCGTCTGACCTTTCATGTGCAGTAGCATTAATTGTCGTAAAATGTGCCAAAAATCCACACAAACTTGATAAAATATTCATCATGATATGACAAATAGATATGCAATTCAAACCCATCAAGAAAATCCCATTTGCACCTTGAAAAACCTAAATTTTGGCCTAAAATACCAAAAAACGCTGATTTGGGGGGTCACTGACTTAGCGAGGATTTTGGGGTTGTCCGACCTCAGCGCGGATTTTGGGTCCGTCCGACCTTAGTGCAAATTTTGGGTTCATCCGACCTTGTGCAGATTTTGGGGTTGTCTGACCTCAGCGCGGATTTTGGGTTCATCCGACCTTGCATGGATTTTGGGGTTGTCTGACCTCAGCGCTAATTTTGGGTCCGACCAACCAAAATGATGTTTCATGAGGTCAGTCGGTGAAGGCAGTTTTTAGCGTAGGTCCATCAGGTGCATTTTTAGCACTTTTCTTCAAAATTGTCTCGGCGGGGATTTTTGGTCCCACTGACTTAGCGGTGGCTTGGAGGGAGGTTGGTCGGAGGCAAATTTAGCGCAAAAGTCGGTTAGAGGCTGTTTTAGCGCTTTTTGCAGTAGGAGGTGTTTTTAGCGCCAGATTTTGAATTGGTCAGGGTGAAAGTATATTTAAAAATATATTTAAGTATAAGTTTAGATATACTTTAAATATACTTTCGGGATGTTTGAGATAGGTTCCAGATCCATAGGATTTCATATACAGATTCTAGAATTTTGTGGTTCCATCAAATTTTAGACTTAGCCATTTTTCAGGATCTTCAGGATTTCAGACTTAGCCAAATAAGGGCTTCAGGACCATGCATCAAGGTGAAATTACATGAACCCCTTAGTGAAATCTAATGGAATTTGACACAATTTTGCAACTGTAAGATCTGGAAACTAAGAATTTCAACATGACACATCCTGCAAAAGCAATCTCAAGGGCAATATTCAGTGACATAGGATTTTTGAGCAAAACGCAATAACACCTAATTCCAATGCAGAAGGCAACAAATGGCTATTTTTTAAGCATAAGACCACTCAAGACACTTCCAAATCAATCATGAAAGACATCAAATCACTCCAAACATGCAAAGTACTGAAATTTGAAGCAAATCATGCACTCTGAGCACAAATCCACCTTCTCATCATCATAAGTGACAAACGTTGAGACTTCAAACCAAAGCAAAAGATGGGGTCTCCATTTGGCAAAATGGGGCGTGTGTGCAAGGCACAACAAATTGTGACTTTGCTGGAAAATGCTCCAGAGCATTTCTAAGATAAACTTAAGTTTCGAACCCAGAATCTCTGTGTTTCCCACACATTAGATGAGAACGCATGATATCTTATCAAAGAATCTAAGATCACTAACCAGTGCAACCGTCCACATCCTGAAAACCTAAGTGTGTGCAATTGTATTCATTCCCATCCTCCAGCAACTAAGTTCACCCAAGATCCCCTGAGATAGGCTAGAAAGCTGAGATCATTCTACCACCAGGAAATGCTCAAAATTTTGGAATATGCTAAGCTTTGAAATGGATTAGTGACCAGTAATTTTTCTGGTATGATGACATTCAATGTTAATCATTTCTGGATAGTACCTTTTGTAAGTATTTGCAATCTGGTAGTCTCTTTATTTGCACTTGTAATGTGTCTAGTGTTGAAAAACACCTTTTGTTTTTACCCAATGTAGGCCAGCAACACTTAGGGTCACCTTCCTTCTTTCTTGATTGATAGTGCATATGGTAGAAGAAGAAGTCAACCCTTCACTTGATACAAGATCACTTAGACTTGCCTAGCTACCTTAGGATCGTTTAGAGTGTAAAGGGTATATGGATAGAAAATCCTTCAGATACACCAATTAATAACTCATTTCCAATGAACATACATCATACTCCTTGGTATAACAGTGGAACCCACCGGAAGTCCTAAGCGGAAACCTTTGCTTCTCAAAGAAATATTCCAAATTACTTACCCAACAAAGAAGCACTTGCAGGTCTGCACAATTGCCACCACATTCGATAAATGGAGAACCCTAGCAAAGCAAGCGCAGAAACGAAAAGCAAAGAAAACTATTCTAACCAAAGCAAACAGAAAATAGAAAGAACAACTAACAACTAACAACTAAGGAAAAGTAGAAAGCAGAAACTAAACTAAACAACAAGAAAACTAACTAAAACCTAACTAGAAACAAGCAAGACTATGTACAAAAACTTTGGACAACAAGTATTAACACTCCTTTGTGACTTATTTCTCAGGACATGCGGGAGTAACAGGGTGCGGGTCAGTGTCCTAAGTCTAGAAAATTCATCTTTGTACTCTGAATAGTAGGGTATGGGCAAGCTAGGCTCATCTTCAAGGTCCTAGTCGCATAAGATCAGCAATTGGGGCAATTCGTTAGGGCCATGATCAATCTAAATGCAAGTTGTCTTACCTAAATCACCATAATCAAATTGATAATTGGAACTGAGTGGAGAAAGGGAAGATACAACTTGATTTGCAGTACTTATGATCAGAGATGTGAGTTCAACACCTTCTTGCATTGCGCCCAATACCCTTTCGTCTTCAGGGGGACTCAACTCGTGGTGGATCATGTCTTCTGAATCACTGAATGCTATAGCAATCTCCCAAGAAAACAGGAAGTCTGGACAACCTCCAACAGAATGTGGATCATCTGGATGAAATCTGCATGAATTAGTCGAAGCAAAGTCTAACATGTGTGGTGAACTTCCATCAACAACATATCCTTGCTCATTGTTGACACCAACTCAATGATGTGATCAAGTGATTGACATGAAAAAGCTTCCAAGCCATCACTTTGCAGGACAATTTGATTTTCATTCTTGGATTGCAGATTTTGACTTTTAGTTGTCATCAGTAGGTCATCATCAACCATGTGGAGATTTTCTTTCATGCAAGTATGAGTAGGATCAGTCTGATGAACATATGATATACTTGAATCCATTTTGCCAAAATCAGTCATATGCTTCGAAGCAACTCCCTCTGCAATGATCATCAATCCTTGTAATTCAGTCGTTGGCTGATATGAAATCAAAAATTCATTGCCTGCAGCAGCAACATGGTCTCCTTTTTCCTCTATAGATAGATTCTTGATGTCAATGTTGCTTTGAAGTGGTTTACTATCCTGATTTTGTTCATCTAACTCATCTAGAGACCCTTCTGTACCAATTATATCAACCTGATATGGCTGATCACGATGATTTACTGGGCTGATACAGTCAAGAACTTGATCACTTTTCTCTGAATAATTCGATTGTAGCTTAGATATGTCAACTGAAATGGTTTTCTGCATTGCTGTCCATGACTGTCATTCATTTGGAGGATTGATTTCTTCTTGTTCTTGCATGTTTCTGGTTTGAACAACCCGTTGTTCTAACTCTGAACTATCAGCGGTCTGAAATGGACTGTTGTTCTCCACCTCTACAGTAGAAAATTCAATCTTAGGATTTGATGTCTATGAAACATTTGATTGCTGATCTACATCTTCAACATGACTGTTCATCAAGTCTGATTTATCATCTACCTTGTCCACATTCTTTGTAGCATAAATCTGATCTTGCGCATTGCCCTGTTCACTACCCTATGATTGAAAATTAGATTTTTGCCATGCTGGGAAAGCATATTCTGTGACTGAATAGTCTGGATCCAGTGGTTGAAAACCAAGCTTTATCTAGGCAGGGACCTCATCTTCATTGGTTGGGTGACCTGCAGACCACATGCATTGCGCGTTCTCATCATCTCAACATGTATTTTGATTAACAACTTGAGGGACTTCAATTTCTCCAACGTGCAGATTGCCTTGTTGACCGCGATCATTTATGAATGGAAGATTTGCAGCTCCTTGCAATGTCTTGCTCTGTATATGTCTGTCATATCCATATCCCGCTTCAGGCTTATAAACTTCAAAAATAAGAACCAATCCCTTTAAATGTAGATCTAATCTTTGGAGAAAAGTCAAACAGTCAATTTTGTCATGTAGTTCTCCAGGATGTACAGTGCAGACCTGAGGTGAACTAAAATCGAGCAGTGTTAGTGGAGGATACTTCACTCTGATCTGCCTATCTAACACTTCTTTGAAAAGTGGGATATCAACTTTGAAGTTCTCTTCATAATATGACTGCTGAGATGGTCCTCTGAAGAATGAAGGGATTTCATGACTGAAACCCTTATGTGTACCCATTGGATCAAAATTTTCAGTACATTCATTTCATTTCAACATGTGCAGTGAACCAGTAAACTGAAAACCTACATAACATCTTTGTCCAGCCCTCCTTCTAGCGCCAATTCTGTTGATGGTAGTTTTAGCACACAGCAACGCCGGTGTGATTGCTGGTTTCACACCTCTCTTGAAAAGTATCTTACCCTAGGTAAGACTACTCCAAGGATAATACGGCTAGGTCTTAGCTTGCTTGAAATCTCTCAGTTGGTATGTCTAGCTATGCCTACAAGGGGTCTTACATGTAGTCTGCAAATCTTCAAGTTTGGGGTAGCAAATACACAGGAACCCTATTATGATTTGTAGCTGAAAAACAAGATAAAATGCTGCTAATAATTCCTATTCTAACAACTAACAGCGGTTTTAAAGAAAATACAAAAGGTGTAGGGTTCAGAAGGGCCCTAAGTGACATTCACAACGCCAAGGTTATCTTTAGTAGACAAACATTCCAAACTTTAAACCAGCTTTCTGAGTTACCAAACTGAAATGGGTGTTACAGTGCTACAGAAAACGGTGCTATCTTCAATGGAGGTCAACAGATTTTTAGATCGCATTCATTTGTTAAATACCCAATGAGCAGCGCAGCTGAACTTGTGAAATGCAATTAAACTTTAGCACAAATGATCAGCCTAGATTAACTTTGCACAGCTATTTACCATCAGCAAACAACTAAAAGTATGGACTTAGAATGTTCATCAAATACTTCAGCAAACCATGAATATTATGAAAGCACAACTAATCTAACTATGGGAAAGCAAGATGCGAACCATGAAAACCAAAAGATAAATCAACACAAGACACAAATTCTCAGATTTACTGCAGAAACTTGCTTTGTATTAGCTCAAATGGCATAGAGTCAACAATTCGGTATCAAAATCTCTCTTATAAATAGTGGAAATGGCAGCCCTTTATATAGAAAGCAACATACCCTAGCTTTCAAATGAACGGTGGAGATTAACTCAACACCAACGGTCCAGATGATACAATCACAATAACCCACATCAATTCCCAGATTACATTTTGTCCTTTATGAAAAAGATAAAAAACAGTCCCAGATACATTGAATCTAGTCAAAATAGATATCCATTTGGTTGTACATGATGAAAAGTCAACTTTCAAGGCCTAACAAAGCCAAAATAGAGTCACATGACACTTGAAAACTTGAGCTGATGTGGATCCACGGGATTCCAAGTGCTGACTAGATCAAAAAGGAGTATTTGGCACTTTATTAGTGAGGATATATCTAGTTGGACTGATTCTTGATGACTGGACTGTTGGGATAACTGTATGTATGTCTTGGTGATCCGATCCAAGGTCATTTGAGTGGTATTTTTGGGAAAATATCAAAAATATAATTTTTGGTATTTTCTACATCGTAGTAAATTACATTTTCAGAGGCCTTCGGAGCAGAATGGGGGCTCGAAACCTATCAGTAGCTTGGCGTTAAGCCTAAGCAACCGGGTAGCTCAAACTAGACAATCAGTTTATCTTTCCAACGAGTCCAAGAAGTTTAAATTCTGATAAAATAGTTAGGAGTTATGACCCCCGGACTGGATCACTAGGACATTGGACTGGATCTACAGGAACAACAGTGATTTGGCATGACCTTCTATGTCTTTTAGCTCCTGAGACCCATCTTTATCATCTTGGACATTATACTGACTTCTTTTTGCATGTGCAGCAGCAATTTGGTTGATAGAATGTCGATTCTGCATCTCTGGATCAGTACTGCATATTTGCATGTACATCCTTCCAAGACGACTCCAGTTGGCTCCTTTGTGCTCTTAGACCTACAATTCACAATGCAAAGCATCAATTTCATCTTAACAAGTCTTTTTTCATCAATTTGGATCAAAACATGTCCATTTGCAGTCATGAATCAGTCAAAGACAACCCATTGTCAATGTTGCCTTCTTATAGACAACTTCATAAATCTAGTGATTTTTACATGATTTTCTGCATTTTTCATCATTTTTGAGTACCCATTTGGCCAATATGATGATTAAGAAATTTTTTGGGGTTAATAGAATCCATTTGCAAACTTTTATTTCATGTTTTTCTAGTATTTTCTGTAAAAAGTGGGATTTTTGGGGGTGTCTGACCTTTCATGTGCAGTAGCATTAATTGTCATAAAACATGCCAAAAATCCACACAAACTTGATAAAATATTCATCATGATATGACAAATAGATATTCAATTCAAACCCATCAAGAAAATCCCATTTACACCTTGAAAAATCCAATTTTTGGCCCAAAATACCAAAAAATGCTGATTTGGGGGGTCACTGACTTAGTGGGGATTTTGGGGTTGTCTGACCTCAGCGCAGATTTTGGGTCTGTTCGACCTTAGCGCGGATTTTGGGTTCATCCGACCTTGCGCGGATTTTGGGGTTGTCCAACCTCAGCGCGGATTTTGGGTTCATCCGACCTTGCGCGGATTTTGGGGTTGTCCGACCTCAGCGCGGATTTTGGGTCCGACCGACTAAAATGATGTTTCATGAGGTCAGTCGGTGAAGGTAGTTTTCAGCGCAGGTCCGTCAGGTGCATTTTTAGCGCTTTTCTTCAAAATTGTCTCGGCGGGGATTTTTGGTCCCACTGACTTAGCGGTGGCTTGGAGGGAGGTCGGTCGGAGGCAAATTTAGCGCAAAAGTCGGTTGGAGGCTGTTTTAGCGCTTTTTGCAGTATGAGGTGTTTTTAGCGCCAGATTTTGAATTGGTCATGGTGAAATTAGATTTAAAAATATATTTAAGTATAAGTTTAGATATACTTTAAATATACTTTCGGGATGTTTTAGATAGGTTCCAGATCCATAGGATTTCATATGCAGATTCTAGAATTTTGTGGTTCCATCAAATTTTAGACTTAGCCATTTTTCAGGATCTTCAAGGTTTCAGACTTAGCCAAATCAGGGCTTCAGGACCATGCATCGGGGTGAAATCACATGAACCCCTTAGTGAAATCTAATGGAATTTGACACAAGTTTGCAATTGTAAGATCTGGAAACTAAGAATTTCAACATGACACTTCCTGCAAAAGCAATCTCAAGGGCAATATTCAGTGACATAGGATTTTTGAGCAAAACGCAATAACACCCAATTCCAATGCAAAAGGCAACAAATGGCTATTTTTTAAGCATAAGACCACTCAAGACACTTCCAAATCAATCATGAAAGACATCAAACCACTCCAAACATGCAAAGTACTGAAATTTGAAGCAAATCATGCACTCTAAGCACAAATCCACCTTCTCATCATCATAAGTGACAAACGTTGAGACTTCAAACCAAAGCAAAAGAGGGGGTCTCCATTTGGCAAAATGGGGCGTGTGTTTAAGGCACAACACTTATGTTGATTGTTAGGAACACTGAGAGGGGGGGGGGTGAATTAGTGTTCTATAAATCTTTTCTTGAACTTTTACTTTCAACCATTTCAAAAGAATAATCAAACAGAAGCAAAATATACAACTGAATAGCATCGACAAAAACATGACACATAACACCAAGGTTTACGTGGAAAACCCAAAAAAGGAAAAACAACGGAGAGGATTAGCTCTCATAAATATATTACAATCTTTATAGAAGTGATGTTCAGGCTTGGTCACTCCACGGGCCTAGAACATGCTGGATTACAGCCATGAAGTACAACTAAGTTTAGCAGGCTCACTGCCTCAATCCTAAACCTAGCAAGATTACAATAAGGGCTATTAAACCCTACTGAAGGCTCACTGTTGGCTTATTGGCTTGATGACAAAAACTTTCTTTCAAATAGATCACACATAATATCTGAATACTGCTTCAACATCTGCCACTATGCCATGGTGCAGTCATTTAACACTGTATTCTGAATCCCAAGTCTTCATCGTTGCTTCTCTTTTAACTCTATTCTTCTATTCGCATGCTCGCATCACATACACCCTTTCCACACTCAACTCAACTAAATTTCCTCGCCTTTATATATCTGCATCATGATTTGCTTCATAATCAGGTCGACATCCAAGAAGTGAAACATGTACATAAAAAGATGTACCTTGTCGCTCAATCCAATGCAGTATGTGTCGTGTGGACCCAAATCTCCTCCCAAGCATGTTCATATAGGTCAGCTCTAATCTTTCAATTGCTTACATAATTCCTCCAAACATTAACTCTTCTCCTCACAATGATTTATCTCACCAGTCGACCTGTTCCTCAAGAACATGCTTAACAACTTCATTTGTTGTCTTACAACTTCTACTGTTGATCACAAAACACTTCCAAAATCATGTTAAGGACTCTTTACACATTCCCAATCTTTCCCTTAGAATCCGCAAGGCATCATATCATATTGCAGAGAAATGCGGACCATTAGAACTCAGACTCTATCTCTGTCAAACTCTATCAAACACTATGTCGATACTTAGTAGCTTGCAGTTAGCCTTCTGATGAACTTTAAATCTCCCAACTCTGGAATAAGACACTTCATATAAGTTTTTACAACACCTTACAACCGCATAACAAAATACTTATCTGTGAAGGAATGCGGACCATTGCACTAGACCCTGTTCACTATTCCTATTGTACCTTTGCTTGCCCAGACTTAGAAATTTCTTCAAGTTGACTTCGAGAGAGGATCATGACTTAATCTCTGAGGCATAATACTCTCTAACACCAATTGACATCATACCTGAACCGCATCTGCAAGTCTTCAATTGCGGAGGTATACTAGCTTACTTACTGTCCTCTACTCTGCATGCTTTCCATACTTAGCCATTTCCTGTCAACCGGATCTGGAATCTAGTATGTTCTTCTGAAGATATCTTTTCCTGTCATGGTGATAGAATCTTTGATCCTTGTTTCCATCAATGACAACATACAGATCCATACCGGAGTAGTGTCTCTTGCCAACAATCTCCCCCTTTGGCATTGATGACAACACTTAGTGAAAAATGCCTGACTGCTCCCCCTTACTATATACACTGTACTTTCTTGCTCCCCCTGAGATGATTATCCATTTTTCACTGATCTACTTCTCCGCCTTTGACATCAATGGCAAAGGGTGTTGATCTGGAAATAAAATTTTTCAAAATTTCAAAATTTTATATATACTCTGCCGCATATTTACAAGTGCAATATTCATTATAATATTACATCTATTGAAGCACATCATTAAATATGTTTTTGATCAATGTCCACTCAGCATCCCAACTTTTCTTTGCATTTTCCAGAATCTAAATTTGACCGCTGAGAAGAAAAACTAAGGCTTATACCTTGTTACGATCAGAAGTTATGTCCGTTTGGACAACTAACTTGGCCTCTGTAATAAGATTTGTCATTGATTCTAGCTTTGGACAAACTAACCTTCTGATTTGTCCGATTCTACTTTTTATTTGGTATTTTTGATTTGTTAAATCAATTAGTTCATTGTGAATATTAATGACTTCTATTTCTGTCCTTATGACTGACTCTACTTCCAGATTAAATTTCTCAAAAATATCCAGCAATTTTTGTTCCAAATTTTTGATCTTTTCTTCAATCTTTTGAGCAGTCTTAGGCTAGGAAAAACATAACTTGTACATATCTCCAGCGTCTTTCATAACTTTTTGAATGCTGGCTATTGTATTGTTTAATGTGATTTTGTCCTTTGCTATCATTATCTTCAATTCTTCTAATCAAATTCTTGCCTTACCTTTGTTTCTGCAGATTTCTCAAGAGATTCAAATTGTTTACTTACCGAATTTATCAGCCCTTTCAGATGACTTGATGAGGGTATGGACATATCCCTTTTGAAGGTGGGCAACAAATTTTCTAATATTCCTGATGCTTCATTAATTAGTTCCCTATCCTCAATATGTGATTTCGGCATCTCTTCTCGAGCCTTTGCCTAAACAATTGAAATCCACTTAAACTTCTGTGCCGGAGACATTATATCCAGATTTATTGGGTTATGCAGAAAATTTGGTTCATCTACATCTTGTTTCTTTTTCTCTATCACTTCTTTCTCTAATACAACAGTGTCTCTTGAGACAGCAGACACATCTTCTTTCTGATTTTGTTCTAGTTCCATATTCTTATTGGTTTCCTTTGCTTGTTCAAATGGAAGATTTACCAGTTCTTCTTTAGTTTCTTTTCTGACAGTATTATCCTCAGTCTGTTGTGCCAGAGAAGTTTTCACTTGAGATTCATCTGTGGGCTCCTTTTCGTCCCTAGATATTCTACCAACTGTATCAGTTTCTTGATCCAAGTTTATTTCCAGAGAAGATGAATTGATAGGAACATCAGTTTCTTCATCAACACTTGAAGTGGGAAGATTGTGTTGCTTCAGGGCTTTTAAGATAATTTCTTCTGTTTCTTTCACTACTTTGTCAGTTTCACCTATCATTAACAAATTCATCCTTGTTTTAGTTCTAAACTAATCCTTGGTCTCCTTGAAGATTAGATTTTCTTCTTCTGCAGTGATTTCCGGATATAGTCTAGTCAACACATGTTTTCTTAGCTCAATGTCTTTAGCCCTGGCATTCTCCTTTCTAATGCTCAGAATATTTGCTAGACCTTTTGGGAGATCAGAGATAATCTCAATGAGGGATTTACTGAAAGTGTTGAGATATTTTACAGTGGCTTCCTCCAGACTCCTTTTGTCTTCTTTACCATATTCATCATAGTGCTTAATCATGGGTTTCATATTTCCATCTACAGTGACAGACCTTACTATTTCTATAAGAGTTGGGAGTGTTTTCTGTCTCTTGCTGGACTTTTATTCTCCAAAGAATTTTCCTTTGTTGCTTTCAGAGGCTTTAACAACCTCAGCTTTCATCTTCTTGACTTCTTCATTTGACTCAGTCTCTTCTTCATCCTTTTCACCAATACTAACGTATAACCTTTTTCATTTCACTTTTTGCCTCTTCATTTTCTTGGTAGCGGACTCCTTTGAAGATTTCTCCAAGTTCGATGATGATGTGGCACTGGATAGAGTGGCAGAGCTTTTGGTGGTCCTTTGAGTCTTTTCTAGTTTGTTCTGCTTCAATTAAGATTCCTTCAAAATCTGTACTGGCTCATCCTTTTCCTTTTCTTCTGTTTCTTTCTCTCCCTTTTCCTTTGCCTCTTTTAGTTATTCCTTGGTAATGCCATATCTTGCAGCGATCTCTTCTACTTCTTTCCTCACTTTCCTGGAAGATTCAAATTTCCTGTGTTCAACATATAGTTTCACAGATATTTCTTCTTATGTACTGAATCTTTCCTCTTTTGTATCCTTAGGCTTGCTCAGCATATGTTTGGTATAGTTTTCTACTATATTATCACTTACTTCATACCCCATGGGCATGATCCAGACTATTCTGGGCTCAATAGCCTCCATTAGACATTGATCCTTGGTGACCATAAAACATATACTATCTTTGTATTTCTCAACAATTCCATTTGGAATTCTTTCCCTAGACTGCATCATGCTCTGAAAGTTTTTGAAGAATCCCCATAGGGCTACCTTTTGTTCATTTGGACCACCTAAGTTCCTAAGACATTGTCTTATTTGAGCAGCTACTAGTTGATTTCTTACCGAGATTAAACCCTTGTGATTAGGAAATTCATTCAGAAAGTAAAAGAACAAGCATATAATGAGCGTACCGAATTTGAAGGGATAACTCTTACTTTCTTTGATTTTCTTTAGATTATCCATTAGCTAAACCCTCAACAGTTCGCACAAGTCATAATCAACATTTTCTTTCATCATCTGATATGTAGTGTAAATTGTCATACCTGAAACAAAGTTTTCTCTACTAGAGAAATAGATCTTGTACTCTATGACCATTGAAGCAAATTTCACAGCGGGATCGATGATGTCTTTTATTGTCATTCCCCTTTTATCAAATTGTACTCTGGTAGCTTCTGTGACTGTTTGATTTTTAACTGCCTTTAGCAGTGGCATACCTCAAGTAGAGTTTAATCCGATAACTGCTTGGATTGCATCTTTTGTTATTTTGAAGGGTTGCTCCCTTCCCACCCACATAAATTCATCATGGATTCTTCTTAGCACGTAACGTACCCATTCGTCTTCAGCAAATATGGGGAACTAAATGTATTGGATGAATTTCTTTTCTTTTAGAATCATGTGTTCTTCCTTCAAATTAAACCAATCATTACTCAGTTGATTTTGAAATAGATCTACAAAACAGGTTCCTCTAAGTTCCTCTAGGGTAACATGAATGTATGCCCTAACATATTCAATGTATAAAACTCCATGGGGTATACTTGAAAATGCACCCATTTGATCCACTACGGTTGCTTTATGCGGGTGTTTCTTGAACTTGGGTCGAGGGCGTTCAGTAATATCTATAATTTGTGGAGTCGCCATAGCAAATATTCATAATAAGGGTTTCTACGATAAATACCTTGAGATGCCAAGATTAGGTTTTCTTCACCTGATTTGATCCAATCTTTGAATCTTTGTTGCACCTTGAATTCTTGCTTCAATCTCTCTCTATCATCTGAAAAACTTCGAATGCAAAGTGAATCAAGACCAAAAGACTTGCCTTTTATCTTTTGCCCTTGGTCTGATTGTCATAAATGCTATTTTTCAAAAAGCTGATTGACTTATCCCAGGTGAATACAGTCAATTAGAGTTGCTCTGCAAAGTGCCGCATCAGCTTAATTCCTTCCCGTTTTTCTTTCAGAAGATTTGTCTTATCGAATTCTACCAAGAATCTCTGTATTGAAATCCAGCACCAACTACCTGGCTGGGGAGTTTGGATTTTCAATACTTCTCCCCTGAGCCAGTTCTCAAAGACTCATTCTTCAAAGTAGGTATCCGCATCAAATGTTGGTGCAGATCTATCCTTAATTAAAATTACTTCATTATCAATCCATACTTTGTCCATTTCTTTCTTGGTTTCAACTGGATCAACTTTCTCTTTTCCCTTGTCATTTCTCTGCTCTGCTTTCCTTTCTGCAAAGTAGTAATTTCTCTTCTCATTCCTGCTTCTGCAAAACCTTGCAACATGTCCAAATTTGTTGCAATTGAAGCACACCACATTCTTTTGACCTTGATTCCTCTCATTGATTGAATTTGATCTGCATTGATTTGCCATATGTCTAAATCTATTACATGCAAAACACTTTCCATTGAAAGATTGACTGTTCCTGAAACTTTGAAGATTAGTTCTTATCAAACTTCTACATTCATTTGATCTGTATACCATTTTATAGCATGCATTGCACCTAATAGGATTCTAACTTACTTTACTTTTGCAAATAACAACTCTATGACCAATCCTATTGCAAGTGAAGCATTTACCTTGAATGACTTTTTATTCCTTCTACTGTTGAAACTTTTCTTGATATGATTTCGACATTCATTTGCTTTATGACCAATTTTCTTGCAATTGAAACACTGGCCAGAGAATAATGGAGTCTTTTGATTTATTCTACTTCTACACCCTTATGACCAAACTTATTGCATGAATTACAATAACCATTGAAAGATGGGTACCTTTGAGCATTTGGTTGTTTGACCTGAGGTCTAGGTCTTCTTCTTTGATTTCTAAACTGATATCCTTTGTTTTGCTTTCGATTAGTGCTTATTTGCTTGGAATTTGAACTTTCTCCTTTCTCAAATCCTAAACCATGTTTGTCACCAGCATTCCTCTGGCTAGAAATCATTTCATCAAGCTTTGCAGTGCTTATCTTGAATTTTTCTTCAAAACTTCTTGCCTTTTCCAGATCTATTTTTAAACTTATAATTTATTTTCCAAGTTTTGCACAATCTTCTGATCTATTTTTCACAATCAAGTTTAGATCATCTTCTACTTTTGTTCTTTTTGTAACTTCTACTTTCAAATCATTTAGGGCTTCATTTGCTGGTAGTAGTTGGTTATTGACTTCTTTGCATTTTTCTTTGAATTTCTTGGCTTGCTCTTTTAGCTTTAAGATGCATTCATCTGCTTGTTGCAAGTTTTCTTTCAGATCCCTGACTTCTGCTTCAGAGTTTTCAAGATCCATAAGAGCTGCTTCTAGTTGATTGTACCTTTCATAATTTCCATACCTTCTTGTTGCCATGATCACAATATCCCAGATCTTCCTCAAGCTGTTAAACTTCTTCAGAGGAACCTTGCGTTGATACCAATTGTTGATTGTCAGGAATACTGAGAGGGGGGTGAATCAGTGTTCTATAAATCTTTTCTTGAACTTTTACTTTCAACCATTTCAAAAAAATAATCAAACAGAAGCAACATATATAATTGAATAGCATCCACAAAAGCATGACACATAACACCAAGATTTACGTGTAAAACCCAAAAAAGGAAAAACCACGGAGAGGATTAGCTCTCATAAATATATTGCAATCTTTACAGAAATGATGTTCAGGCTTTGTCACTCCACGGGCCTACAACATGATGTCTTACAACCATGAAGTACAACTAAGTTTAGCAGGCTCACTGCCTCAACCCTAAACCTAGCAAGATTACAATAAGTGATGTTAAACCCTACTAAAGGCTCATTGTTGGCTTACTGCCTTGATGACAAAAACTTTCTTTCAAACAGATCACACATAATATATGAATACTGCTTCAGCATCTACCACTATGCCATGGTGCATTCATTTAACAACTATATTTTAAATCCAAAATCTTCATCGCTGCTTCTCTTTTAACTCTGCTCTTCTATTCACATGCTCGCATCACATACACCGTTTCCACACTCAACTCAACCAAATTTCCTTGCCTTTATATATCCACATCATGATTTACTTCATAATCAGGTTGACATCCAAGAAGTGAAACGTGTACATAAAAAGATGTACCTTGTCACTCAATCCAATGCACTATGTGTCGCACGGACCCAAATCTTCTCCCAAGCATGTTCATATAGGCTGGCTTGAATCTTTCAATTGCTTACATAAATCCTCCAAACATTAACTCTTCTCCTCACAATGATTTATCTCACCAGTCAGCCTGTTCCTCAAGAACATGCTTAACAACTTCATCTGTTGTCTTACAACTTCTATTG
Organism: Cunninghamia lanceolata; assembly: GCA_027924645.1. Lineage (NCBI taxonomy): Eukaryota > Viridiplantae > Streptophyta > Pinopsida > Cupressales > Cupressaceae > Cunninghamia > Cunninghamia lanceolata. The sequence continues at coordinate 3,652,103 of BSBN01000905.1, forward strand.
TTGATCACAAAACTCTTCCAAAATCATGTTAAGGACTCTTTACACATTCCCAATCTTGCCCTCAGAATCCACAAGGCATCATATCATCTTGCGGAGAAATGTAGACCATCAGAACTCATACTCTATCTCTGTCAAACTTTGTCAAACACTATGTCGATACTTAGCAGCTTGCAGTTATCCTTCTTGCTCAACAATTTATTCAAATGCAACCTATCTTCAGCAAGCTTATGATAAAATCCTACAATGTAGTTAACCAGTCCTAAGAATTGTTGCAATTCTTTAACATTAGAGACTGGAAGGTTGGCAATTTTGGTCAGGATATGTTGTTGTGCCTCCATCATCCCCCCCGGAAGAAGCTTGATGCCAATGAAAATCACTTCAGGTTGAGCAAAGACAGACTTTTGAGGATTAACAGCAAGGCCATTGTGTTGACAGATAGAGAGGAATTGGCGTAAATGGTCCAAATGGGAATTCATATTCTGACTAAAAACCAGAATGTCATCAATGTAAGGTTGAATGAATTTAGCATATGGACGGAAAAGGACATCCATTTTCTGTTGAAAGATGGAAGGAGCAGTTTTAATGCCGAAAGGCAAGACCTTCCATTCAAAAAGACCTTGAGGGACAGAAAATGCAGTCTTGAAATAATCTTGCTTTTTCAAAGCAATTTGCCAATACCCTTTTGTAAGATCAAATTTAGAGTATATATGGCTACCTTGAATGGCTTGCCAAATATGGTCTTTGCTAGGAAGAGGATGTCTATGGTCGACAAGGCATTCATTTAGAGGCTTATAGTTGACAACCAGTCATTTTTTAGGGAGTTCGACACCATTTTCATCTACTTTAGGGACATACATAGCATGACAGGAAAATGGTGAGTCAGAAACTTGAATGAAACCTAATTTCTCAAGTTCTCCTATTTCCTTATGACACATGACTGTCTCAGAAGCAGACATTAGGAAGTAATTTGCTTTGGCTTTGGGCAGAAGCTCATTACCTTCCGGATCACGCTTCAGTGTAAGGTCACAGGTGAGATTGCGAGCATGCTTTGATAAGTCCTTTGTCATAACTGTGTCAGAGAATTCAGTTTTGATCTGTGTCAAAACATCTACCTGTTGCTGGAACTGGTTTGCAAGCCAAACCTGGTTTACAGGTTTCTTCTTCTTAGCCTTGGAACTGATTGTAGAAAAAGACATAGGCTGATAGAAATTTTTGCAAATAATGAAATCATTATCAATGATAAACGGTTCCCATTCTTTGATGGTATGGCTGCCAATGACACCATCATAGTCTTCAACTTCAAATTCCACAAACAGAGTGTTAGTGGTAGAATCTTGTTGTGTGGTTACACAACACGCCCCATTTTGCATTATCAAAACAGGGACCCAACTTTTGGCTTGGCTTGTGTTGTCTGCTTTCTGGCAGTTTGGTAAAAATAGGTCAGGTGCATCATCATCATGAAGGTCAGGATGAGGTAGGTCATCATCATGAGGTCAGTTTGTCAAAGTTCATATTTTGTTTCTATGACCTCATATTTAGAAAGAGCTTGAAATTCCATGCAGGTTTGCCTTTTACATCACCTGAAAATTTGTCCATATAAGGGAGTTATGAACAGTCAAAGTTTTGGTCAAACCTGATAATCGCAAGTGATCATCATATTTTTATATCCTCAGTCATGTTGTCAAGGTCATCCTGATCTTGATCTATCACCCGATAAAAATCATGCAGTCCCAATATCCAGACGTCAATCTTAGGTGATAGTGTGTTTTACCCGTCAAATGACCTTATGCGCATCGTGAGCATAATGTTTTGAGTGTAACCCGATATTTCATAGCAACGAGCATCATGATTTTTTTTTAACATCACCTGATATTATAATATCATGCTGATATTATAATATCACCCTGCTTAGAAAATCCACCATCTGCATAATTTGCATGCGCATGTCAAAGTCCTATCGGCGGGTCATCATCCTGATCTTTCAAGGGAGTGTCATATTTGCTGATATTCGCTAATATGATGATGGCGTCATCATATCCTCCTGATCTCCTTTTGCATGATCATGATGATCACCCTATCTTTTAAGGGAGGGTGATATTCCATTCCTCAGCATGATCATATTTTAAATATCACCCTAGCACTAACCTGATGATGACCTCAACTCATCCTCATGCTCCGAAGACGGAATATGATGGTTATGTCATCATGATATTCGATGAGGAGGATCATCATATTTTTATCCTGTCATGTTGTCAAGATCATCATGATCTTGTTTGTAACCCGATATTTCGTAATGTCCTCTTGCCGAGAAATATGACCTTTTGCTAATATCCTGATGACGTCATCCCGATCTGATAAACGAAGAAGCAAATATCAGGATGACATCATCATCACATTTCCCTTCGGCAGGATATTTTCCAAAACATGATCCGGTTCGCGAATATGACGATGACGTCATGTTCTAAGTTTTAACAAAAGCCTCGGATATCCTAATGATCATCATCATCCTGATCTTTCGAGAGGATTACCTTGGCCGCAAAGGGGTCATATTACATTCACCACCTGATCATCTTCCTTAGGTGACCCGATGTTACATTTATCCCCTGATCTTAACTAAACATGACGGTGACGTCATCTTTTGCATTTTAATGAAGCCCGGATATGACGATGACGTCACCATCATATTCCTTTCCTCAGCAGCAGGATCATATTTCATATCCTCCTATTTTTCTTCGACATGATGATGATGATGATGTCATTCTTTTCCCCAATATACAGAAGCGAAACATGACAGTGACATCATCTGGACATTCGGAAGGGGGAGCATCATATTTCCAAAATATCATGTAGACGAAAGTTTTAGGTCTTGCTATCGGCCTTATCTTGAGTTATCATGTCGATAGATCATGTCTTCCCGATGGAAGGACATCATCATGATTTTTGGCGTCGGTATAAGTTTAGCCGTCGGCCTAATGTAAAATTTGTCATCCCGACAGTATGTGGTCACGCCGATACATACATGATCATATTTGAACCCGATATACAAGGAAATGGGCGGGAAAATGAAACGATGGTTGACCCGAGTGTTTTTTAACGCTGTTTATGCATTTAGTGCATATTTTCCACTAATTTGGAGCTCGATTGCCTGTAGCTGCACATTTTGAGGCATATTTAATAAAATGTTTAACTTCCTGTTGTTTATCCACATGATGATGAACTTAATGTTTGTCTGTTTATTCGCAGGAAGTCATGATGCTGTTAGAGCTGTTGCTGAGCACTGTATGGTTGCACATGGAGGCAACATGAACTAGAAGTGAGGAGGATATTGTCAAATATGCTGTTTGCCAGCTGGAGACCTATAATGAGACACTGCAGGACAGAAAGAATAAGCTGGACAACAGCAGGGATAAGTATGAAGCGCACAAACACGCCATCATCAAGGCAAAGACTCAAGATGGCGGAGGAATAGATCAGGTTGTGCAGGCATACAAACAGATCCAAAGCAGCTTGCAACCCCATATGCAACAGCGTCATCATCCGGATAGCGAAAGTTCAGAAAGCGATACACATGATGATGACCCGCATGCATCAGATGAAGAGCATGATGAAGATACATCATGAGGGGGGGGGAGTATCTTGCATATGCAGTATAGATAGTTGCCAGCTGGCAACTTGTGCCTTTTTGTAAAATTGACAAGTCATGAAGTGATGACCGTTGATTTGTATTGACATATCTGATCCGTGGATCTTTTGTAATGGATTCCTCACCTTATTCTATAAAAGGTGGTGGAATGCCTTGTTATATTCATTCGAAACTTAATTGAAATTTGATTGCTGAAGTATTCAGGACTTATTTCAAAGCTGCTATATATGTACATGTCTTTTGCATACTTAATGAAAGGGAAGAGTATTTTGATTACAAATCTTCGTAAATCTTGAGTAATCTGTGTCTGAATTCTGGATATGTGCTTTGATTTGCTGCGTCCCTTGGAGTGCTCATCATGTTGCATGTATTGTTTTCATTCATTATCCTCTGAAGTTTGCATCAACTGTATCTAGCTGTGGAATGTCCTGGTGAACATATGGTTTGATTTCTTCTCCTCATGACAGTATCAAGCATGTATGTGGATCAAAAGCTAAAGGTTCAACTTAATTAGAAGCATTTCCTTTAATTTCTTTCAATTTCAGAGCATCTCACTATCACAATTGCAAATAAACCGATAATCTTAAGCAAACAACAGAGAAATATGCTGAAATCTCGTAGGTAACTGAAAATCATTAGCATATTTGAGTTAAATGCATGTAGTATTGAAAATATCATGCAAAGAATTGCAAATAATGGTAGAAATCATGCAAATATCAGCCTGTAGGCACATTATTTGACTAAATTCACAGTGCAGAGGTAGAATTATTGGAGATTTATGCAGAGCAGACATACAGAGTAGGATATTTGGAGGAATAATGATGAACTTTGCAGAAATACGTAAGGCCCCTGAATGAAAAACAACAACACACATCAACCACTGAGTAACGTCAGTAGATTAAGACCTAATCAACGGAGACTTGGGATCATGAATTCTCTGAATTCATCATATCTTTCAAGATGAGTAAAGGTTGTTGTGTAACTTTTATTCAATGTTTGTGAATGACAATCATCATGATCAACATAAATTGGCGCTAGCAGCTAGAAGGAGTTCATGATCAACATCATCATCAACATAAATTGGCGCTAGAAGGAGGGCAGCTGAGCTGTTTCTCAGCATCATCAACAGAAGGAGGGCAGCTGAGCTGTTTCTCAGCATCATCAACAGAAGGAGGGCAGAACTGGAAAAGACGCCATTGCTTTAGTCATCATTCATTTTATGCAGGCCCCTCGCTCCTAACGCAACATAAAATGGCGCTAGAAGGAGGGCCTGAACAGAGAATTTCTGGATTTCTGCAAATATTACATAAATATTTCAGCATTTGAGTTAAATGTCTGCAAATATCTCTTATCTGAGATGTTTTGGTTGCACCTTTGTCAAGATCTAGCCCAAAGCATCAAAGATTAGTTTGATTTTCTGAACTTTCAAGTTTTATTCTGAGATATGATGGATCTCCTTAAAATTTCAAAATACTAAAAAATTGAAAAACATAGTCTCATTTTGATGGATGTATATGAAGGCAATTGTCAAATTAACATCCCTTTATTTCAGGAAACTTTGAGTAGGCAGCTTTACCCTCACAGTTTGTCTAACTTTGGTTTATCTACCTGTTGCAGGATACACCAGACTGTGGAACACAGCGAAATAAATTGTTTAACTTTCCTTACAAGGTTGGATTTATACTTGAAAGGACTAATATTCTTCCCAGATGTGTTCAGGGCCGAAATTTGCCAGGAAAATGAAGAAGGCTGGCAGCGAAATGAAGAAATTCTAGAGCAACAAGCAGATGCAGCACCAGAAGTTATTAATTGTCCAGACACTGAAGTGGACCGATCTGAGGATTTTGAATTATACTTGTCTAGAAATATACAATGTAGTCAAATATTAGGTTTATCCACTGATGACGTCTTGATTGAAAGCTGGTGCAGATTACATGATGAAGAGCATTCAGAAAGGGATTGTTACACCTGCTTGATCATGTTGAAAAAGATTTTAGAAAATACAGTGGCTGAGTCGGTTCCAGAAGGTAATGAAGAGGAAACATCTTTCCTTGATTCATTTTATGGTGAGATTGATAGGAGTTCTCTACTTCCTAATACAAGTAAGGATCAGTCAGTATGCAGGTATGAATCTTGTGAAAATTTTAGAGAAGAAACCACTCATTAGGCTAATATTTTTGATTCTGATCCTAATACTTTTGATAAAGAAGATGAAACGTCTTTCCTGGAGTCATTCTATGGTAAAGAGAAGTGTAAACAAATAGTAGAACAATTTAAATGCACTCCTGCTGATGATGAAGTTCCTATAGTGGTAACTCAGGGAGTCATAGAGAAGAAAATAAATGCTGATTTACTACCTAACTGGGTTGAATTAAATGATCAAATGCAAGAATGTTGCAGGTTAATGGAACCAGATCCTCTAATAGATAGAAGATGTGAATTATTTAATGAACAATTCCTGAAAGATGAAGATGTAGAAGACTTTGGAGTTGTTATGCATAATCAGACGTTACTCCAGAAATATTTTGAGAATGAAACAGGGGAGTGTCCTTATCAAGTGAAAGTTGTTTCTCTTTTACAGTCACATGATTTAGAAATGATAAATTTCTGTATATCAGGTTGTGATAATAAAGATACTTATTTAGATGCTGATGTGCAGGAAATTGAAGAAAATATTGAGAAGTTTCCTGAACTGGAGGATAAACTGAACATCCGGAATGAAGGGATAAAGCTGGATAAAGATGGAGAATTAATACATCAAGAGTCATACATCCTTCAATTTGAAGCGAGACCAGACACTGAGCCAAGCAGTGAAAATATAATGACAAATGGAAGATCAGCTGCCAATGAAGAAGCATGTCCAACAGAATCAGAAATACACCAGGTTGTATTTCTCCTTTCCACAGTAAATGATGTTGATTACTATTTTGATTATGGAAATTCAGGAGATAAGACATGCATATGGATTAATCATGAACATGATGAGCTGCCTCAGTTGTTGATCATCAAGAGTTGTTCTGTTGAATACAGTGAATTCAGAATATCAGAATATTTTTCAGAATATAAAAATAAATTTGCTAGGTTGAGAACCATAACTAATACCCTAATGCTCCTGCACAATCGAAAGAAGTATGCAAATACAGGTGTACTTAGGTCATTTTCTGGTTCTTGTTTGCCTAGTAGTAGTTTGTATATAATTTTGTAGGTTAGTTGTTTGTACAGTCTGCTTGTTTTGCTTTCTTGTTCTGTTTCTGTTGTTTCCTTTTTGTAGGTTAGTTGTTTGTATAGTGTTTCTTCTGTTTTGTGTTGTTTTGGTTGAGTTTTTGTTTTGGTAAGTCAAGATGATGCACTTCATCACCTAAGAAAATAACTAAATTGTTAGGATTCAAGTGATGAGATCAGATTTAGATATAGATTGTAATTCATTCTGATAAATATTCATGATCAGGTTTTATAATATCTTTTCATCAGGTGCCTTTTCTTGTCCAAAGTGAATCAAACACAATGAAACACCTAACAGCCTTGGGCTTGTTGAAGATATGAGTATAGGTGTTAAGTGAAAAATCTAAAGGGACTCCCTTGCTACCAATACAATCTCCAACCTAAAGCTGCAAGTGACCATACCTTGTACAAATGAGCTGACATGATGATATCAGATATATAAATAAAAAAAAGTATATATATATATATATAAACAATAAACTTAGGCCATCTAAGTAACTCTACTGGGGCTATAGATGCCTACTGGCAGTGGGGCTCTACTTACAGAGATTGTATAGATAACCTTGTCGGGGCTATGAATGCCTGCTGGCAGCAAGGCTCTATCCAGGTTGGCTATGAGGGATGATCTCCAACTATGTAGTTTAACACCAGTTACTTATATTTTCAACTTGCTTTCAAGATGAGGATAATTAATCATATGCACACACATGATCCTTTGTTAGCACTGTTACCTTGATGAAACTTTATCATTCAAAGATCATGATGATTTTACTTAGAAAGAATTAGAATACTATAGATGAATATGATCATATCACTTGAATCATTTGAATTTTGTTGTTTTCTTTGGTGGCAAGTTGTTGTGTGGTTACACAACACGCCCCATTTTGCATTATCAAAACAGGGACCCAACTTTTGGCTTGGCTTGTGTTGTCTGCTTTCTGGCGGTTTGGTAAAAATAGGTCAGGTGCATCATCATCATGAAGGTCAGGATGAGGTAGGTCATCATCATGAGGTTAGTTTGTCAAAGTTCATATTTTATTTCTATGACCTCATATTTAGAAAGAGCTTGAAATTCCATGCAGGTTTGCCTTTTACATCACCTGAAAATTCGTCCATATAAGGGAGTTATGAACAGTCAAAGTTTTGGTCAAACCTGATAATCGCAAGTGATCATCATATTTTTATATCCTCAGTCATGTTGTCAAGGTCATCCTGATCTTGATCTATCACCCGATAAAAATCATGCAGTCCCAATATCCGGACGTCAATCTTAGGTGATAGTGTGTTTTACCCGTCAAATGACCTTATGCGCATCGTGAGCATAATGTTTTGAGTGTAACCCGATATTTCATAGCAACGAGCATCATGATTTTTTTTTAACATCACCTGATATTATAATATCATGCTGATATTATAATATCACCCTGCTTAGAAAATCCACCATCTGCATAATTTGCATGCGCATGTCAAAGTCCTATCGGCGGGTCATCATCCTGATCTTTCAAGGGAGTGTCATATTTGCTGATATTCGCTAATATGATGATGGCGTCATCATATCCTCCTGATCTCCTTTTGCATGATCATGATGATCACCCTATCTTTTAAGGGAGGGTGATATTCCATTCCTCAGCATGATCATATTTTAAATATCACCCTAGCACTAACCTGATGATGACCTCAACTCATCCTCATGCTCCGAAGACGGAATATGATGGTTATGTCATCATGATATTCGATGAGGAGGATCATCATATTTTTATCCTGTCATGTTGTCAAGATCATCATGATCTTGTTTGTAACCCGATATTTCGTAATGTCCTCCTGCCGAGAAATATGACCTTTTGCTAATATCCTGATGATGTCATCCCGATCTGATAAACGAAGAAGCAAATATCAGGATGACATCATCATCACATTTCCCTTCGGCAGGATATTTTCCAAAACATGATCCGGTTTGCGAATATGACGATGACGTCATGTTCTAAGTTTTAACAAAAGCCCCGGATATCCTGATGATCATCATCATCCTGATCTTTCGAGAGGATTACCTTGGCCGCAAAGGGGTCATATTACATTCACCACCTGATCATCTTCCTTAGGTGACCCGATGTTACATTTATCCCCTGATCTTAACTAAACATGACGGTGACGTCATCTTTTGCATTTTAATGAAGCCTGGATATGACGATGACATCACCATCATATTCCTTTCCTCAGCAGCAGGATCATATTTCATATCCTCCTATTTTTCTTCGACATGATGATAATGATGATGATGTCATTCTTTTCCCCAATATACAGAAGCGAAACATGACGGTGACGTCATCTGGACATTCGGAAGGGGGAGCATCATATTTCCAAAATATCATGTAGACGAAAGTTTTAGGTCTTGCTGTCGGCCTTATCTTGAGTTATCATGCCGATAGATCATGTCTTCCCGATGGAAGGACATCATCATGATTTTTGGCGTCGGTATAAGTTTAGCCGTCAGCCTAATGTAAAATTTGTCATCCCGATAGTATGTGGTCACGCCGATACATACATGATCATATTTGAACCCGATATACAAGGAAATGGGCGGGAAAATGAAATGATGGTTGACCCGAGTGTTTTTTAACGCTGTTTATGCATTTAGTGCATATTTTCCACTGATTTGGAGCCCGATTGCCTGTAGCTGCACATTTTGAGGCATGTTTAATAAAATGTTTAACTTCCTGTTGTTTATCCACATGATGATGAACTTAATGTTTGTCTGTTTATTCGCAGGAAGTCATGATGCTGTTAGAGCTGTTGCTGAGCATTGTATGGTTGCACATGGAGGCAACATGAACCAGAAGTGAGGAGGATATTGTCACATATGCTGTTTGCCAGTTGGAGACCTATAATGAGACACTGCAAGATAGAAAGAATAAGCTGGACAACAGCAGGGATAAGTATGAAGCGCACAAACACGCCATCATCAAGGCAAAGACTCAAGATGGCAGAGGAATAGATCAGGTTGTGCAGGCATACAAACAGATCCAAAGCAGCTTGCAACCCCATATGCAACAGCGTCATCATCCGGATAGCGAAAGTTCAGAAAGCGATACACATGATGATGACCCGCATGCATCAGATGAAGAGCATGATGAAGATACATCATGAGGGGGGGGAGTATCTTGCATATGCAGTATAGATAGTTGCCAGCTGGCAACTTGTGCCTTTTTGTAAAATTGACAAGTCATGAAGTGATGACCGTTGATTTGTATTGACATATCTGATCCGTGGATCTTTTGTAACGGATTCCTCACCTTATTCTATAAAAGGTGGTGGAATGCCTTGTTATATTCATTCGAAACTTAATTGAAATTTGATTGCTGAAGTATTCAGGACTTATTTCAAAGCTGCTGTATATGTACATGTCTTTTGCATACTTAATGAAAGGGAAGAGTATTTTGATTACAAATCTTCGTAAATCTTGAGTAATCTGTGTCTGAATTCTGGATATGTGCTTTGATTTGCTGCGTCCCTTGGAGTGCTCATCATGTTGCATGTATTGTTTTCATTCATTATCCTCTGAAGTTTGCATCAACTGTATCTAGCTGTGGAATGTCCTGGTGAACATATGGTTTGATTTCTTCTCCTCATGACAGTATCAAGCATGTATGTGGATCAAAAGCTAAAGGTTCAACTTAATTAGAAGCATTTCCTTTAATTTCTTTCAATTTCAGAGCATCTCACTATCACAATTGCAAATAAACTGATAATCTTAAGCAAACAACAGAGAAATATGCTGAAATCCCGTAGGTAACTGAAAATCATTAGCATATTTGAGTTAAATGCATGCAGTATTGAAAATATCATGCAAAGAATCATAAATAATGGTAGAAATCATGCAAATATCAGCCTGTAGGCACATTATTTGACTAAATTCACAGTGCAGAGGTAGAATTGTTGGAGATTTATGCAGAGCAGGCATATAGAGCAGGATATTTGGAGGAACAATGATGAACTTTGCAGAAACACGTAAGGCCCCTAAATGGAAAACAGCAACACACATCAACCACTGAGTAACGTCAGTAGATTAAGACCTAATCAACGGAGACTTGGGATCATGAATTCTCTGAATTCATCGTATCTTTCAAGATGAGTAAAGGTTGTTGCATAACTTTTATTCTATGTTTGTGAATGACAATCATCATGATCAACATAAATTGGCGCTAGCAGCTAGAAGGAGTTCATGATCAACATCATCATCAACAAATCTTCAAATCCAATTTGAATGGGAGCAATGCAGAAAGAGGAGCTTCCCTCTATTTCATGATTTGCAAATGTAATTTTGGTTTTACCTTCTCTCCAAGCATCCTTAGGAAAAGCATTCCTTCTAGCCAAATTTAAATCTACACCAGTGTCAATAAGAAATGCCAGGGGGTAAGCCATGATACCTTTGAAATGAATTGTGAGAACTACACCAGGGCAAACTGTGCTTCGGCGAGCCGATCTGAGTTGAGCCTTTTGTATCATGTTAAAGAATTTACTCCCTGTTCCTTCTTCTATTACACATGCTGGAGATCCGATGAATGCTTCATCACTGAGATACTGTAAAGGATCCTCTTCAGCTCTTTCTTTCTTAATAGCCTGAGTTATCATCGTGCTATATGGCTTTTCCTCACAGAACAACTGTTCTTCTTGTGCTGAAACTTGAGAACTTAATTTAAGAGAACTGGCGGCATTGAATCTATTGATATAGGAATCTAGCTCAGGAGATCTTTCTACCTCTGCATTTAGACATTCATTTTCTTCTTCTTCTAATTCCAAAACTTCATGCTAGGCTTGAGATATTACCTTAAGAAGAAAATCTTTGCGTTGCCGTCTCCAAAGATGACGAGCCATGCTGCCAGGAGCTGGTGCTTCTAAAATTCCGCGCTGAGGGAGCGGAGTTGTGGAACCAATAGTTGGAGTAACCGCAGGTGAAACAGTAGGTGAGACTGTAGGTGCTCTTGGAAACCAAGAAGAAGGTCTATAACCATGGTCAGACCGATTTGTACCCATGGTTCTGGTAAGACTTCTACCTCTGCCTTCAATGCGTGGTTGAAGCAAGTAATATTTTCTGGTCTTAAGCTGATCTATCTTTGCTGTCAGCTTCTTCCAAGTTTCTTGTCCCATGTCCATTCTCTGCAATTGGGACTCAATCTGGACAATTTGATCAATTACCTTGTCCAACTCACTTCTGTTATCAGACCTGAACATACGATAATAGAAAGAAACTTCAGAACCCGAATCACTGCTGGATGAAGAATCCTCTTGCTTCATTAAATTAAGCTGGGCATTCTGAGTTTCTGTAGCTGAAACATACTCATCAGAATCTGACTCTGAGTAATCAGGACTAGAGAGAATTATGTCCTCAGAATTTGATGGGTAACTATTGATAAAGACATGATCTTCTGTGACGCCAGCTTTTCTAGCTGCACGCATCTTGCCTTTTCCTTTCTTCTTGTTTCTCTTAGGACACTTATTTGCAAAATGTTCTCCTTTGCAAATGTAACAGGAATGTTTCCATTTAGATCCCTTTTTCCTTTTATCCTTCTTTCGGAAGAAACCTTTCTTTCCTTTCTTGTATCTCTTCTCCTTGGGATATTTCTTCTTGAAACTCTTTCTGGACTTTTCTTTGTAACAAGGACCACAAACGTCTTTATCTGCAAAATCTTCAGAAGCATTAAGCCTAGAACATATGTTGCAGACAAAATTGGCTGAACCCTTTTAATTTCTTTTTTAGCTTTTGCCTCATCACAGATATCTGAATTAATCTGTTCTAAGAACTGAATTAACTGTGGGAAAGTTAATTCTTTCATTTCAATATTTTCAGATACTAGATTTTCTAAAACCTTCTTATGGTAAAATTCACCGATGGTGTTACCAAAGCTTTTTAAGAAGGTGGTGAACATGTATTCATGATTTTGCTCATGACCAGAAAGATAGAATTGTTCATACTGGTGACCACAATAGACCTGAAAATCCTTTAGGTCTTTACATTTTCCTTTTATGAATTTATTATAAGCCAGTTTTTCCATAGTATCCCTTTTACCAACAAAGAGCCGTAGTAATTGTGCACATACCTGATCTACACCCTTATCGAGAAGCTTTTCCCGATAATCATCATCCAGGCGATCCCATACATGTCGAGCTATACCAGTCATCGCATTCAAAGCTTGCTTGATGACTTCCTTTTCTTCTGCATCAGGATTAGTAGACATGTAGTTGGTGATCCAAGACCTCATAGCATCTATTCCTCTGGTATTCTCAAGTACCTCAAATTTATCAAAATTTACAAGAGGAGGAGTGTCTGCTTTATAACTCTGGATGTTTTTGAAAGGATCAGTAAAATGTGGATTAATGCCAGATCCACGAGCCATATTAACAGATCCTTGTGCAGGGGGCTGAACATGATGTTTAGACTTAGGCTCTTGTTCGGATAATTCTCCCGTGACAGGATTATAGATTTTTTCCACAGGAGGTTTTATCTGAGCTTTCAAGTGCGGGCCTTCATACTGAGCTTTCATGTATCCTTTAGCACTTGAAGGGAAATTCTTAATCTTCACCACTTGCTGGTGACGCGAAGACTGAAAAGCCTGTTGAACAGAAAGAGACTCTGTTCTAACAGTAGTTTGCACATCAGCAGATTCTGTCTTAACAGAATCCCCTATTAACATTTGAGACTGTGTTATGGAATGGACTTCTTCTGCAACTTCTACAAGCCTTTGTCCATTATGCTTAACATGCAAATCTGCATTGTTAATTTGTGTTCCTAAAACATCACAGTCTAGTTTTACCTCATTCCTGACCTTCTGCAAAAGGTCTCTCTATCTTTCCATAGCAGCATCTTGCTCTAGTTTCCATACTTCTGCCTTCTGGCGAAACTTGTTATAATATCTTCTTAACTCATCTAGATCTTTTCGGACAGTGTCTGTCCACTCATCTGTGAGTCTCTTTTCCAGTTTTTCTAAAGTTGAGATTATTGTGTGGAAATTTTGTTGATGGGAAAGATGTGCTTTCTCATTTTTCACAGCCTCTAATCGTTGCCATATTCTTTTATCCTCGGCTAATAACATGGACTTTCTAATGCACATGTTTGTCCAGTTTAACAGGTTGCTTTGGCTAGGAGCATTATCTCCAAGAGGAAAGACATGAAGGGGCCAACAATTAGCTTTATATTTCCCAGTGGAATCAATCATCATGAAGTCATGGAAAGGAGGAATGGAACCAGGGACATAACATGGACCTCCAGGAGTTCCAATGACCTTCAACTGGGTTTCTTTTATATCCTGCTCTGGCATTGACACAGAGATGGTAGAGTACATTCTAAAATGGCCAGACTTGGGAGGAAAGACAAAAGAACAGTCTTCACATTTAAACAAACCATTTCCTAACTCCGAATATTTACTATGGGAGCAGGACGTACTGGAATCTTGAGATTGTTTAGGAAATGAAGTGGCTTTCTTCACAGTAGGAATTTTAAACAATTTTTCAAACCCTTCGGAGGGTTCTATTCAAAAACTCTGGGAGCGACTGAGTGGGTTCACAGATGGACTAGGCTGGTTGAAATATCTTTTCGATTGATGACTCAGAGAGGGACTGGCCAAATTCTAACTTGACGAAGGACGGGATAAAGACCGGTTTCCGTCTGAGAATTTTATAATAGCCTGGTCATCTAGTTCTTCGATTGAGATTCCTCTCAACCTGGGTTGTCTCTCATTTTCCATTTCCGCTAGATTATCCTGATCCCAAAGATCTACAGCCCATTCTTCCGGCATCTGAATATCCTTATGCTTTACTATTTTGGGTGCTGTTAACCGGGTACTTTCACTGGACGATGTCCAGATGGTAGATAGACCTTCAAGGCCTTGGGCACGTTTGGGATTAGCCATTAAAGGCATGACTTTGTTGTAGAGTCTATAACAGACTAAGAAAACCAGAGAGTGATCTACAGAATCTCTTTTCATAAACAGATTCATGGTTCTGAACTTATATTCTAAAACATCTCTCAGATTTTCATCTTTTAAGCTCACTGGAAAGTCAAGTAGACAATCAACAAAGATAGGACCTTTTGACATAGAATCACATCCGGCACCTAACAGGGAATGTGATAACTTATAGAACCTAGCATCTTTTAACATCATGAGAACAACTATAGGTAAGCCTTTTCTATAGTGTCCACAGATACCAATTCGTACATATGACAAGTGCATAAACTGTCGGTTCTTAGTACTTTCATAGGCTTGCTTTCTGAACTTTCGGATTAACTCATCCGAGAAGATATTTATTTTTCCTTCAGATCCACCCTTAACAACATGCTGTAACTCAGCGACATGACAATTTTGAGATGACTTATATCCAAACCATTCTTTCAAACCTACATTCTTATTATTAAACATATCCACAAGACTCTTAGGAATATCATTATAAATTTCATGTGCAGGAATACGCGGAACCTTAAAAGGCTTCTGCGATTCTACACCTATACTACCAATATCTTCTAAAGAGTTACCAGAGACTTCACCGCTAGAAAAAGCACTTTCATTATTAGCAAAAAAGTTGGTAAACTTAACTTCATTATTGCGATCTGCTGTTAGATCGATGTTGCCTCCCACTTGAGAATTGGAACTAGAAGCGGATTCCATCTGCGTTCACACCTGGGCTCGAATCTGCGCTCGAAAAGAACTGATAACTGCCTCGACTGCCCTTCACGCCTTCCACACGACTTCCAATGGGTCTTACAATAAGGACTTACAACACAACGTGGCGTTCTTGAGACAATACAGAGAGCGATGCAGGGAGCAATACAGATAAACTGAAGATTAGGGGAATGGAGTTATTGTTAGGCAACAACGATAACAACATGCAACATAATCATCACCATTAGCTCTGATACCAAATTTCAGCTGCAAATGACAAATGCAATTCAGATAGAGATAACGTATACGCAAATGAACATTATGACTATTTTCATTATGAACAGTGAGGAAGCTTACATAAACATTCATCATATACAATGCTCGCTATTACATAAGTGCTTATCATCACTCATATGCAGAGTAACAGACTATGGACTTAAAGACTAACTTGCAGGAAACTCTATAGACTTATGAAGCTTTTACAACACTTTAAGCTCTGACTCTAAGACTCTTGACTTTACTTCTCTAAGACTCATTCACTAAAAACCGCATGAGAAATGTAGGCGGCCCTGGACCTCTTTTATAGATAGTCGGAGGGCAGATCTTTTAACCCCGATCTCAATAAGTTTTGAAATCCGTCCATGAGAAGTGGACACGAAGCAAGCCTTATCCGTAGGACATCCCATGTGAAGAGATTCTTCTGGTGGGACCCAATTATCCATGAACAGGATAAGAACGACCAACAGGACTTTCCTTTATGTCACGAGAGGAATAACTCATACACACAATAAGGCGGTGTGTTTGCCCCTTTACAACGTGGTAGGGTCCACATCTTTCATTATCAACGAGGAGAAAGATGCCCTCGATGAGTGACAAGCCCACTCATTAGCCATGATCAAGACCCCGTGCTATTAGTGGAAGTACTTGATTCCTTTGGTTGGTAAAAGATACAACCTTCACATGCTTCACCAACTGGATGGGTACAATCAGGAGCACGATAGTGGCCAAGGGAATCATATTGAGGAATTCTGGGGTCATCTTCGGAAGCATCATAACAGTTGGCACACGTTTGTGACGAGGAGTGGGGTTCACATCCTGTCATAATTCTAGTGTCTTGTTCTTTCCAAATGATGTTCATCACCTTCAGCTTATGGGGTCCATAGAGTCCATGGTTCACATTCTGTGAGGTGGCACCGCTCATTCTGTAAGTCTTTGTATGGATCCAGATGGATGTTTGATGGGCAAAGAAATGCCTTAAACGGTTGCGTACAGTCCACTGTTCAAAAACAGAATCAGGACCACAGGGTCCGTAAACTTGACAAAGATGACGGCTTATGGGATTCTCATCTGCAGAACCAAATGTTAGTCTGAAAATACAACCAGTATATGCAGTGGTTCCATGGAACTGCATATCATCTGCAGGAGGATAAGGACCTTGAAACATATTTCTAATTAGGATTTTACCGTCCTCGGCGTTTAGCCATTCATTAGGTTTACCAATTACTGGATTAATAAAATGAACTGGTAAGACAAAATCTCCACACCAGTTTTGCAAGATATGTCCAACTTCTGGATCTATTGGTTTGGCTTCCGCAGAGAACTTGAAGAATGGGTCCTCTGTCCATAACCAAGGAGAAGTCAGCTGCTGCTTGGCCGTTAACATCCTAAACCTGTCAAACAAGAAGTCGTTAGCCATTTGATAATTATGTAGATCCCTTCGTGGAAAGGGGTTGGTACTCCATTCATTCCGACAAGGTTCATGCCAACGGTGTTCCCTGACTCTGATAACATGAAATTTTCCATGCAATTGCCGATTATGAGTGTTATCAGGTGTTACTTGATTTTGCTCTGGTTCATGACCTTCTCGAGTCATGAAATCAACAAAAATATTCTCAACTCCTGGAAGATGAACAAAATCAAATTCATAAAAACTGAGGAGTTGAGCCCAACGGAGGAGTCTTCCTCTTACAACCTTATTCTTAGACTCCTTTCTAAAGAAACTCGGGAGGTGCTGCAGATCACTTTTAAGAAGAAATCTTTTATCTGCTATAAACATTTGAAAGGCCTGAAAGGTGTTTACAACAACTAGGATTTCCTTGTGAGTACTATGATAATTAAGCTCAGAATTATGGAAACTTCCTGAGGCTGTTCTTACCAACTCACCTTTATCCTTTGGATCATACTGATCTGCCTTCTGTTCTCTTAAAACTCCGGCCCAAGCACCTTCGCTAGCATCAGTCTCTACAATCTTAAAACCTGATCCTGGTAACTTTAATGGAGGAAGCTGTGAACACTTACTCTTTATATTTAGGATCAACTGATCATGGAATTTCATCCATGGTGGTGGCTTCTTGCTCAATAGTTTATTCAAATGCAACCTATCTTTAGCAAGCTTATGATAAAATCCTGCAATGTAGTTAACTAGTCCTAAGAATCGTTGCAATTCTTTAACATTAGAGACTGGAAGGTTGGCAATTTTGGTCAGGATATGTTGTTGTGCCTCCATCATCCCCCTCAGAAGAAGCTTGATGCCAATGAAAATCACTTCAGGTTGAGCAAAGACAGACTTTTGAGGATTAACAGCAAGGCCATTGTGTTGACAGATAGAGAGGAATTGGCGTAAATGGTCCATATGGGAATTCATATTCTGACTAAAAACCAAAATGGTCATAATGTTCATTTGCGTATGAACTTCAAATCTCCCAACTTTGGAATAAGATACTTCATATAAGTGTTTACAACACCTTACAACCACATAACAAAATACTTATCTCCGAAGGAATGCGGACCACTGCACTAGACCCTGTTCACTGTTTCTATTGTACCTTTGCTTGCCCAGACTTAGACATTTCTTCAAGATGACTTTCGGAGAGGATCAGGACTTAATCTCTAAGGCATAACACTCTCAAACACCAACTGACATCATACCTAAACCGCATCTACATGTCTTCAATTGCTGAGGCATACTAGCTTACTTACTATCCTCTACTCTGCATGCTTTCCATACTTAGCCATTTCCTGTCAACCGGACCTGGAATTTAGTATGTTCTTTCAGAGATATCTTTTCCTGTCATGGTAATAGAATCTTTGATCCTTTTTGCCATTGATGACAACATACAAATCCATACCAGAGCAATGTCTCTTGCCAACACCTTCAGCTCTTGGAATGAACACTTTCAGGCCTGATATGAAATTTCTAGCCACTTCAAAGTCTTCAACCACTGAAAATTACTCCAATGCTCCTATGAATAACCTACAAATTGAAACAATGATGAATTCTTTATGAAATCACATCACTAATGAATGGGATCATCTCCATTCTATAATCAAGGGGCCATCACCTTGATAAACAACTGAAAATCAAAATTCTTAGCCAAGAACAAATATGAAAGCTTACCAAAACATCCAAAAGTGTTGAATTCCTGGTTGAAGACTCTATTTAAGCCCCTTCAAGGTGACCGATCCAAATTAGCTCCATTATAAAATTATTTTGAAGTCCACAAATGGATTCTTCTTCCTTGGGCAACACTCCTATGAGGAAATTAATATTTTATTAATTTCAAATAACCCTCTACATGACCAGCGATCCTCATGGAAGACAAATAATTTATTAAGTTAAAAATTAGCTCCTTCTTCTTGGGCCGACGCTCTTCATGGGCTCAATGTATTTTATTTAATTTGATATAGGACTCCCTTGATCAGTGCTCTCCATGGCAATGTACATTAAATTTGAAATAGAACCCTTCTTCTCGATCGACACTCACTTGGGCAATTAAAACAATATTTAATGAGTCCTTTTCCACCTTGGTATTGGCATGATCCAAGATTGTCAATTTTTATCAATTTTCCAATTGGTCTTCATTTCAAACTATTGGCACATGATCCCATATCAAATAGCACCAAGTCCTATCCAATTCAAATGCAATCCACATAATCCAATGTAGAATAACACCTAGGCCTATTCAAAGCACATAATCCAATCTTATTCTCTCCACTGTGTACACTTTAATCTCATCCCAAGTCCATCGTGTACACTTTTACCTTGACCGATTTAGCTTGGACCTATCCTCATGCTTAGCTTGGACCTATTTCATAACTGCTAGGCATAGACTCATCTTCAAGGCTTGGTGAGGACCTATTTTAGGTCGGTTGACAAGGACCCAATTTAAGCGGACGCATATCATTTCCCAAGCAAAATTAACTCCACCTTCAATACAAAACTAATCCTCATGTGGTCGGTAGAATAGTTAGATGAAAATGCAATTAAAGATTGTCATTTTCCCTTAGTTGACATAGCCTCCATGTCACCAATCAAGAAAACAATGAAAATACAATTTAAATATTATATTTTCCATCAAGCCACCAACTCCATATTTTGGCTCAATAATTAATATTGCCAAATAAAACTTAGCCAAAAATAAAAATCATGTCTAGCTCCAAAATGGGACATTACAAGTCCTCCCACCCCAATATTGCTTGCCCCAAGCAATCGAAAGTGTCAAATGAGAATAAATGAATACAGGATCCCAAACCCATCTAATCTGTCCATACAAACTTACACATACCATCTCAAAGATGTTGATGAAAGAGATCCTGGGACCACTTGCATTGTCGCACCATGATGCAAACACATCCATACCAATATAGATGCCAAATACCAATGTATCCATCTCTTTTGTTTCACTATCATAAATCAAAACAACGGTATGCAATCTGAAAATATCATCCCTAATGATATGCAAAGTACCATTCTCAATGCACGAAGAGATGAAATCATTATTAGACCTATTGCCAACCAGAAAATACTTATTTCCATCATAGCAAAGTCTCTCAAACATTGTTGTTTCAAAACTAAAATCACATGCTTCAATGTCCAGCAATGAAGAAAAACTATCAAACTAGGGAAAATAAACTATCAAATCATCCACATACTCCAATAAGAAAGCATCATCAAAATCATGAGTAGGCTGGTTTAGTTCACCAATTGGAACTAATGCATCTTGCAAAACTAAATTACCTTCATCTCCATTGTCATACTCATGCATATCATCAATGGCTGACCCAAAGTCATTAAACAAAGCTGATTGCAAAGCTATAAGACTGCTGTCCTCAAACAAATCAGGGATTATGTCATGCCATTCTATAGTATTTTCACCTTTTTCTAATCCCAAATACTCTCCATCAAAGGCTGACCTAATACAAGTATCTCCATGTGCCTCATCTATGCTTACATGAAATAATTCTCGGCCCATAGTTATCATATATTTAGTTCTTATTTGATGAGGTAAAGTGTACTTGAGGGCTCTCATAACAATTTGTTTCCCATCATGTAGGAAACTCATCTCCATAGCTTGTAGATCTTGGATGACTCTTTGCAAAGAATGTAGCCATTGCATGCCAAGTACAATTTCATTGTCCTTCAAATCAAGTACATAAAAGTCATCACAAAGTGTATACTCACCAAATATAATGCTAAGCTTGCTCACCTTTTTCTCGCAAAGGACAGTGAGTCCACCTGTTGTAGCTACCTCAAAGCCCTCAAAGACATCACATTGCAAACCTCTCTTATTCACTAAACCCTTGAGATCAATGTAATTATGTGTAGGTCCACTATCAAGAAGTGTCAAAACATTGCAACCAAACAATGTACCCTAAAAAATAAATGGATTATACATTGGACCTCCTGAAAGATAAGCAATTCTAGAACTCTTGTTACCTTCACTCACCAAATTAAGTGTTGGCTGTCCATGATCATTATACAAAGTAGAATCATCATCTACCTCATCAATTACCTCTATGTAGTGCACCTTACCTTTGCCAAGACACCTATGACCAATCTCCCAAGGTTGTTTGCAAGTGAAGCACAACTTCTTTCTACGAAGTTCATTTCTTTACTCATAATTCAACTTTGATGTACCTTCATTTCTCTTTGGAGTGGGATGCTCATGAGATTTCTGATTTGTATTCTCCTCTTTGAAATTCTTCCTTTGAAAAGTGAATGTGGGAATTGTATCCAAATTAAGTGCTAACTCAATGACCTCCTCAAGTGTAGTTGGCTTGTGTACCTTGACCAAACCTCTAATCCTATCATTCAACCCCTCAACAAACAACATAGTGATCCTCTTATCAGTCATGTCAGGAACCATAACCATAATCTTTTGGAATTCATTGACATATGCATCCACTTTACCACTCTATTTCAACTGTGCAAGCTTACGGTAGTAGACCTCCACATCCTTGCAGTCAAACCTAGTAATGAGTTTATTAACAAACTCATCATATGAAGTGATCTTGTTGTGATGCTGTGAAACAAGTCCATGATGCCACCACTCATAAGCCAATCCTTCCAAATGCATAGTAGAAAAATGTATAGCCTTTTCTTCACTCATGGGCTTGAGTGTAAGAAAAGTGTCTAGCTTATTCACCCATGCTCTAGCACTTATCTTACAACTACCATCAAAACTAGGGAGAGAAATCGTATTCAATGCATCCTTATACTCCTTTGTTTGTGTAGGTTGTTGTGCTCTTCTTTTGCCTAGGACATTCAACTCTACTTCTTTGACTTTCTCTCTTTTGGCTTATGAAATTGTTGAGGTTGATCCTATTCCTCACATGCTTGGGAAGTGAATCATACTCATTAACCAAAGATATCAAATTTTGACCAAATGGAATCTCCTCTTCCTCAACCTGTGGCTCCTCTTCTATTTCATCTTCTCTAGGAAGAAAAGTAGGTTGCATAGCTCTATCAACTATAGGTGTGCATGTCCTCCTTGCATGAGGTGATCTTGCTACACTACCAACATCCTGATTATTCTGATTACCTGGATTAGCCTGATTATTGTTCCTGTTCATCAAAGCTTGAAACATCCTTTGAATATTCAAATTTGTCTCACACTATTTTTCTGCCATCTCACGCTGATGATCAACCATCTCTCTTAACATATTATCAATTTCTTCCTGTGGAATACCTTGCCTTCTATCACCCATTGTATCTGTTCTTCTTCTATAATGATGCGGCAAAGGATCAATGTAGTGGCTCATAACCCATACGCTGGAAGGATCCAAGCTCTGATACCACTATAAAATCCCCTATCAAGATTTTGCTCAAAACACCAAAAGCTTTCTAAATTTTAACTATGCTTTGAGACCACTGTAATGCACCCTACTAGATATGACTGAAATTTCTCTTTACTGTCCTGATTTTTGTTTATTTGATTTCTTGCAACCGTTTGACAAAAAAGACATAAACCAACATCAAATGATCAATGCAAATTAACACCAACAATTGAACAAGTGAATGACTGGGTCACAAATGCTTTATTATAGACAATGGAAATGATTACAAAAATATAACTACTTGTCTTGTATATCAGTCCATATTTGATTTATATCAGTCTTATTAACAAGGTACAAATGAATGACATTGACAGCCAAGACCATATAAGAATGAATGTTGCTTGTAGAAGTCTCCTTATCACTATTTTTCCTTCAATCTACCTGCTGTCATAAAAGATATCACTATTGTAGCAGACCCGCATGCCCAGATTTCTCCTTATTCATGCCAAATTTATGCTATAAAGTGCAACGATGGAACCTAGGGATGCCACGGTTCACTCCAACCTTCAAAATGTGATCAAAGATGTGTCCTTCAGCTCTTGGAATGAACACTTTCATGCCTGATATGAATTCTTGAGGTCTGATATGAAATTTCCAGCCACTTCAAAGTCTTCAACCACTGAAAATTACTCCAATGCTCCTATGAATAACCTACAAATTGAAACAATGATGAATTCTTTATGAAATCACCTCACTAATGAATGGGATCATCTCCATTCTATAATCAAGGGGCCATCATCTTGATAAACAACTGAAAATCAAAATTCTCAGCCAAGAACAAATATGAAAGTTTACCAAAACATCCAAAAGTGTTGAATTCTCGGTTGAAGACTCTATTTAAGCTCCTTCAAGGTGACTAATCCAAATTAGCTCCATGATTGGCGATCCTCATGGAAGACAAATAATTTATTAAGTTAAAAATTAGCTCCTTCTTCTTGGGCCGACGCTCTTCATGGGCATAATGTATTTTATTTAATTTGAAATAGGACTCCTTTGATCGGTCTTCTCCATGGCAATGTACATTAAATTTTAAATAGAACCCTTCTTCTTGATCGATGCTCACTTGGGCAATTAAAACAATATTTAATGAGTCCTTTTCCACCTTGGTATTGACATGATCCAAGGTTGTCAACTTTTATCAATTTTCCAATTGGTCTTCATTTCAAATGGTTGGCACATGATCCCATATCAAATAGCACTAAGACCTATCCAATTCAAATGCAATCCACATAATCCAATGTAGAATAGCACCTAGGTCTATTCAAAGCACATAATCCAATGTTATTCTCTCCACTATGTACACTTTTATCTCATCCCAAGTCCATCGTGTACACTTTTACCTTGACCGATTTAGCTTGGACCTATCCTCATGCTTAGCTTAGACCTATTTCATAACCGTTAGGCATGGACCCATCTTCAGGGCCGATTGGTGAGGACCTATTTTAGGTCGGTTGACAAGGATCCAATTTAAGCCGATGCATATCATTTCCCAAGAAAAATTAACTCCACCTTCATTGTAAAACTAATCCTCATGTGGTCGGTGGAATAGTTAGTTGAAAATGCAATTAAAGATTGTCATTTTCCCTTAGCCGACATATCCTCCATGTCACCAATCAAGAAAACAATGAAAATACAATTTAAATATTGTATTTTGCATCAAGCCACCAACTCCATATTTCGGATAAATAATTAATATTTCCAAATAAAACTTAGACAAAAATAAAAATCATTTCTAGCTCCAAAATGAGACATTATATGTAGGCAATCTCCTTTGCAATTTTATAGAATCACAAAGCATGGATGTCGTCCTTTGTGTGCATGGCCTCTGAGCCTACTTTTATTGTGGCATGGGCATGTACATGATTTGTTGAGTGGAATTTAGTGCCTACTGCTATAGATGGACTGAAAATACTATATATACATGAATCGAAGATGTAAAAAAAGGTTGTTGGTTGGTCGCTGGGATGTTGTTCATACTGAAGCACTTGATGGTTGATCTTGACCTCATGATCTTTTCTAGAACCAAATGAATTTGATCGATTGTGTCCTATCTTGGGCCTCTTTGTCTTCATTTCTAGTTCAACAATGAGGGGAAATTATCATTCTGTGTCTTCTTGATCTGTATTTAGCTCTTCTATCTTTGTAATGTCTATTTAACCTCTGTGATTAATATAAGCAACTGATTCTACCTCTCTCATTTCTTTTTCATTGTGTCTGTTTGAATGCTTTTTAATTATCTTGTGGGTAAAATAGTCGCTTTATAGGTTTTAGTATTCTATTTTGGCCTCTGATAGAGAACTAATGAGTCTGTGTTAGTTTATTCGGCCTTTGAAATAACTGTTGTGTTATGTCGGCTTCAACTAAACATCCTAAATCTTGGTGTATCACCATGTAATATGCTACCCCAAATTTTTTTAGTTTGTACAATGATATCACAATGTTAGCACAAGTATGCAACCAACTAAACACCTCCACAAGTTTTCTGATCACCAAGTCCCCAAGATGGGTGAGGTGAGAGCATACAATGCTTGCAAGTTGAAACTAAATACAATCTTCTGCTAATAGCAGGCATCTACTTTTCAGTAGGCATCCACTTATTCAGTGGGTGAAATAAGAAAGATAAATAAAATTCATCCACTTATTCAGTGGGTGGATAAAGAAAGAAAAATAATGTTCACTCATTCACACTGGTGGTAAACCATCCAGGGGTTACAATATGTGCTTACAACAAAATAAAGATTACAATGCTATCTAAAGATTGCAAACTAAACCAAGTACCCCTGATTTGCTCAAAGTGTCATAGCTGCAAATAATTAGAGAGCAAGCCAAAAGGAATCATGAATAAAGCCATCATAAGTGTTCATTTGCATACATATTGATGGATTGGAGTGAAATTTTGGTCATGACTTTGATATATTTTGGTTGTAGATGGCCCAAATCTCTTGTTGTTTTTAGAAGATTTTAGATTTGTTGTTGCTATCCCATTCTAAAATTTTTGAAATCTGGTTTTCAAGGGTTGATTTCATAGTTTTACAGTCATGTGATGATTTTTTTGTTGTCTTTGGCCCTTTGTGGGAGGTTGACAGAAGGGTTCAGCTAGAAAGGACGAGTGTTTAAGCTAATATTGCTCTTTTGATTGGTGAAAACCAAGTGATTCATGGTTGTTCGGAGTTACTTTCAGCTTGTGTTTAACTTGATTTATGTTCTTCCTTGGAGGAACATTTCAGATTTTGGTTCCCAGTTGTAATTTTAGGTTGGATAAATTGTATTGATGATATGTTGAAGGATGCTAACTCTTTCACTCTTAGGGTTAATGATGTTACAGATGATTGGGATCCAAAAAGATGTGTGACTGGAAGAATGTTTTAGAATTGTATGCAGAATGTCAGTTGTGCAGTTCACAGATACATCAGAGTGGCACAACAAAAGTGGTTTGGAGCATTCTTGAGACTAATTTGGGATCCAAGTATATTCTTGATTATCATGTAGGTATCTCTATGGGATAGTATGTATTGCTTGAGGACAAGCAATCTTGAGCGGGGAGGACTTGTAATGTCCCTTTTTTGGCGCATAGACTTTTGTGTGCATTATGCTTGTTCCTAGTCTTTTAGAGGCTATTTGACATGTTGGGAGAACTCCAATGTTCTTGGAATGGTCGTGGTTCAGTCTTGTAGAGTAGTTGTGTGTCTCAAGTCTTCAATTTCACCAAGGGATGGTCAAAGTTGTTTAATCAGTGCATTTCTATTGCTTTATATGGCTTGGGACTATTATTCAGATAATTAATTAATATTTCACTAAGGTTGCCTAAGGTTGTGATTAGTTATACCAACTTAGTGTACTATTAATTATAAAAATGGTTTTCCTTATGGAAATGGATTAACTTTCTATGGCATTGAGCTCAGTGGATGTTGAGAGGAACCTCCTGCAACAATATAATGAAAAATGCATGAAATAATAGAAATAGCAGAACACAAAAGGAATTTATTGATCGCATGCCACTTTGAGGGGGAAACCTCCTTTGAGCAAGCTCAATACAATAAACTCGTGGATGCCTTCATTGGCCTCAACACGTACTTATATACTAAGTCTAATCTAAACAACTATTACTCCCCATGAATGTGGGATAATACAATATACTCACAGGATGACTTACAAAGCATATGCATCCAACAACAATATACTAACAAAGTAAAGAGAAGGGTTAAACATGGGTTCCTAACATCCCCTCCCTCTTAGAAAAACTTTGTCCTCAAAGCTTAAGATATGGAAATTGTTGCTGAATCTGAAGGAGTGGTTCCCATGTAGCATCCTCTGGTTGCATTTCATGCCACTGAATTAATACCTCTATGATGGATCGAGAACGAAGCTGACAGTGCACCTGTCGAGGATTGCCTCTGGCTCCAAAATGATGGATCCTTCGTTATCCAGTTCTAGTAAAATAGTTTGTGCTCTAATGTTGGTGCCAAGAACTTTCTTTAGACAAGAGACATGAAATACTGGATGAACGCAGGAAGAAGGAGGAAGCTCCAATTTATAAGCAACTGACCCAATCTTCTGAAGAACCTTATATGGCCCATAGAACTTTGGAGCCAGCTTATGACGCCCTTTGAGTTTTAGGGAGGATTGATTGTATGGCTGTAGATGAAGAAAAACCATATCACCTACTTGAAAAGTGTGCTCAGAACGGTGTTGATCAGCTTGTTGTTTCATTCAATTTCTTGCCATGTGAAGATTTTCCTGCAAAATGCGAAGAATCTGATCTCAGGTTCGAAGAATTGTGTTAACTGCCTAAACTGGTGAACGGCTGGGGGTGTATGGAAGGAGCACTGGCAGTGCCTGACCATAGACTGCTTCATATGGAGTCATTTTAGATGCAGTGTGGTAGGAGGTATTGTACCACATTTCAGCGAGAGGGAGAGACTTTGCCCACTGATGCTATTGGTTTGAGGTGAAACAACGAAGATAAGTTTCCAAACATTTGTTGATAACTTCAGTCTGACCATCTGTTTGTGGGTGATACTCTGAACTCATCTTCAGTTTGGTGCCAGTGTGGCGAAATAGTTCTATCCAAAAATGACTGGTGAAAGTTGCATCACGATCTGAGACAATGGAAGAAGGGATTCCATGAAGACGGAAGATCTGGTCCATGAAAATCTGTGCGATTGAGGAGGCGGTATAGGGATGGATGAGGGCACAAAAATGGCTATATTTAGAGAGGTGATCAACCACAACCAAGATCAATGTCTTTCCTCTAGATTTAGGGAGCCCCTCAATGAAATCCATAGAAATATTTGTCCAAATCCGTGTAGGGATGGGCAAGGGTTCAAGCAATCCAAGAATGAGTGTCGTGGCACCCTTGTTGCACTAGCAGGTATCACATTCAACCACCATCTATTGAATTGCCCTTTTCATTCCCTTCCAAAAGAAGTTACGCCGTGCCCGCTCATAAGTTTTGAGGAATCCAGAGTGCCCTGCCAATGGAGAGGCATGGAGTTCATAGAAGATAGCTTGTTGAAGATCTGTGTTCTGGGGAAACACCAGACGACCCTTGTATCTCAGAGAAGCACCATCCCAAGAGTAATGCAGTACAGCAGAAGGGTTATTGGCCAATTGTTGGATGATTTGAGCTAATGAAGAGTCATTGACATAGCCCTGTTGGATAGATTCCAACCAATTTGGAACAGGCATAGAAATAGATGAAAGAGAAGCTTGGTCATCAAATGTGCGAGAAAGAGCATCTGCCACAATATTGTCCTTACCCTTCTTGTAAGTGATCTCATAGTCATAACCCATGAGTTTGCTAACCCATTTCTGTTGTGTTGGGGAGGAGATCCATTGTTCCAAGAAATATTTTAGACTCTGGTGATCAGTCTTGATGCAGAAATGATTCCCTAATAGGTATGGCCGCCACTTCTGTACTGCATGCAAAATAGCCATCATTTCCTTCTCATATGTAGAGAGTACTAAATTCTTACCTGAAAGGGCTTTGCTGGTGAATGCAATGGGATGTTCATCTTGAAGGAGAACAACACCAAGTCCATTGCCACAAGCATCACTCTCAATAGTGAAGGTCTTGGAAAAATCTGGCATAGCTAGAACAGGTGTAGTACATATAGCTTGTTTCAGTTTTTCAAATGCACACTCAGCAACATTTGTCCATGTAAAAGCATCCTTTTTCAACAGAGTTGTTAATGGAGCTGCAATCTTCCTGTAATCCTTGACAAACTTGCGGTAGTAGCCAGTTAGTTCCAAAAAACCACGGAGGCTCTTGAGTGTCTGAGGATGCGGCCAATTTTTTATGGCATCTATTTTGGCAGGATCGACTCGAACTCCTTGGGCTGAAACAATATGCCTAAGATACTCCACTTCCTCCTACCCAAAAACACATTTAGACTATTTTGCATAGAGATGATGATCAGAGAGAAGTTGCAGTACAAGATCCAAATGTTGGAGATGCTCAGCCCATGTTTTACTATAGATGAGGATATCATCAAAGAAGACCAGAATGAATTTCCAAAAGTAGGGCTGACATATTTTATTCATCAATGCCTGAAAGGAGCATTAGTGAGGCTAAAGGGCATAACCAAAAAATCAGTGGCCATCATGCGTGCGGAAAGCCATTTTAGGGATATCATCCTCATGAACCTGAATTTGGTGATACCCAGAATGAAGATCCATCTTGGAGAAAAAATGAGCGCCATGAAGCTCATTAAGAAGCTCATCAACAATAGGAATCAGAAACTTATCCTTGATTGTGATGTGATTAAGTGCTTGGAAGTCAATGCAAAGGTGCCATGACCCATCTTTTTTTTCAGACAAGAAGAACTAGTGAAGAAAAGGAACTGGTACTAGGGTGAATAATACCTTGCTTCAGTAAGTCCCAAACGAGCATCTCAATCTTTGTCTTTTGGTGAAATGGGTAGCGGTAGGGCCTGATGTTGGGAGGAACGCTTCTAGGAAGTAGCTGAATACGATGGTCCTATGGTCGTGAAGGTGGAAATCCCACTGGTTCAGCAAAGACACATGCATATCTATCCAAAATTCGTTGTAGATCTGAAGGACTAGTGGAGACCGCTGATGGTTGCATCTGAATGGAATGGAGCTGAGTGATGACACCATGTGAATTCTTCTTAAGGAGCTTTTCCATGCAATGTGAACTGATGATGCTGAGAGACCCTGGTTGTAAGCCCTTCAATGTGTGTTTTTGCCCATTGTCTGAAAACTGCATCCAAAGTTTAGCAAAATCCCATAAGATGGGTCCAAGTGTGCGTAACCATTAAGCACCCAAAAACATCACATCCGCCTAAGGACAAGGCAAGCATGTCAGAGCGCAAGTTATAATCTCCAATAGAGATACGCACATTGCAACACTTCCCTTTGCAAGGTAATGTTCCCCCATTAGCAATCATGACTTCAAAGCTGGAGCAAGGATGGACAAAACAATCAGACTATTTGGCGATCCGAGCGTCAATGAAGTTATGAGTGCTACCAGAATCAATGAGTATTGTAAGAGGGAGCTTCTTAAAGTAACCCTTGACCTGCATGGTTTGTGGGGTGGTGAGTCCTACTAAAGCATGGAGAGAGATCTCTGGGTGGTCTTCCTGAGAAGGAGGGTCAACAGGCGGCTGCTGAATGTCAACCTGATCATCTACTATATCCTGAGCATCTTCAAAAACTTCAGTTGCAGGCGAAGAATCCACATCCAAGAGATAGAGCTTTTGCTGAACACATCTATGTCCCCGAGTGAATTTCTCATCACAATTATAACAAAGCCCTTTTTCTCTACATGCTCGCATCTCTGCTTTAGACAAATGCTTGATAGGAGTAGTTCTAGGAGCTGGCATGATTGGAGGTCTTTGGGAAACCATATTTCTCAATGGAACAAAAGTGGATTTAGATTGCTGTTGAGCTATGATCTTGTCCTCCGCCAACTTAGCCAACCCTACGGCTTCCATCATTGTGCTGGGATGGAACATTTTAACCTTAGATCGGATTGCATCCTTCAGACCACTGACAAAACAACTCCTAAAGAAATCATCAGACAATCCCTCTATGTTGGTCAGTTTCTCAAATGTTGTCTGATATTCTCTCATAGTGCCAGTTTGGCGAAGTTTAGTGAGTGCTCCTATGAAGTCATCAAAAGCACTAGGGCCAAATCATTGCAAAACGAGTTTGTAAAAATCTGTCTATTTTGGCTCTTCATGAGCCTTGATGTACCAACAAAACCATTGAAGGGCTTCATGTTCCAAATGAAAGGATGTAAGTGGGACTTTGTTGATATCAAAAGTATTATGCAGACTGAAATATTGTTCTACCCGGTATATCCATCCAGTCAGATCATCACCATTGATGTGAGGAAAATCAAGCTTCGGCCCACGAAAATTGCTGGAAGAAGAGAACCCAGTGTCTGCAAAAGACTCTGGTTGTCGTCTATTGTTCATGGCTAAATGCTGAAGATTGAGGCCGAGAATTTTTTCATCCAGATCTTGGAGTTTGGTCTTGAGGGCTGCAAGTTCATCCTCCATGTTTTTTTCTCCTGCGCGAGTGACAACCATAACCAGGATTTTTTTTTTTGGGGAATGGGTAGAAAAACAAAAACAAAAACTTTTTTAGTAAAGGAAAAATTAGATTTGGGAAAAACTCTGATGGGTAATTGGGGTTTGACTAGGTTTTGGACACTTTTTGAGGGACGGGGAAGCAGAAAATGGGGATTTCAGAAGCGGGGTGAAAGAATGGGAAAATTTGTCCAAGAGGGACAAAGGAGCAGAAATAGGAAATGAACACTGTGGCAAAATTTGAAGGTGATTGGGTGAGAATTGAAGAAGTTATGGTAAACCCTAAAAATAGACAAACGTGGGATTTCTGGCTTTGATAAGTGGAATTTGGGATAGGGTCCTCAAGGAAGGAAATATGCAGAATGGAATTTCAGGGGTTCCAGTGAATTTTCAGAGGAAACGGAGCTAAAGCAAAGAAGATATGGCAAAAAAATAGATTTTTTTTTCCTGAAAATGATCTGCAATGACTGGACAGATGCCATCTGCGATTTATCAATTGGCAATAGATATGGACCCAAGGTATGTTCGACTTCCTAAAGGTTCAGGGGATTCACTTGGCTACCAATGCTGTCTAACAGCTTGCATATTAGGGCAGTACCCCTCACTCCATGGCTCAGGTTAAATTGATAACCACTTTGCCACAAATGACAGCTCTTGGTTTACCTCACGGATGGTAACTAGTCAATTAGGTAGGGGCCGTTGCCCTTTTCGTTAGTAGGTCCTCTCAATGGGCCAACTACTTTGGGGTTCCTGTGGTACTCACAATGAGTTTTAGGGCTATGCCCAGGCACTTCCCATAGTTAAGCGGATAGGGATTATTCCCTGATCCGAACTTGCAATTGAAATGAACAATATAGATGCAAAGAAAAAAGAACTACTGCAATAATCACAGCGCCTGGAGGCCACTGCAAAAAAAATTTGGCAGAAATTCCACCTAGCGAGCCCAAGAAAGCGCTTTGATACCAGATGAGAGGAACCTCCTACAACAATATAATGAAAAATGCACGAAATAACAGAAATAGAAAACACAGAAGGAATTTATTGATCGCAGGCCACTTCGAGGGGGCAACCTCCTTTGAGCAAGCTCAATACAATAAACTTGTAGATGCCTTCAATTGCCTCAGCACGTACTTATATACTAAGTCTAATCTAAACAACTATTACTCCCCATGAATGTGGGATAATATAATATACTCACGGGATGACTTACAAAGCATATGCGTCCAACAACAATATACTAATAAAGTAAAGAGAAGGGTTAAACACGAGTTCCTAATAGATGTCCAGTATTACAATGATGGTTTCAAAAGTTTGATCGGGCTCCCAAATTGCTCTCCAAGATTCTTGGAGGAGCCATCTATTTTGGAAAGTCACCCGGAAGGCATCGTTTGACATCCCAAACCCTACAGAACATATTGGTTCATTTTATTTGGCAGTTGGATGAAGTTTGGGATTTTCTGCAAAAAGTAATATTTAATGAGTTATTTTAATTATTATTTTCTCTTAAGTTCCTAAGGGTGAAAATAATTAAAAAGTAATTAAGTGTTATAGCTCATTAGAAAGGGGACAATATATTCTTTTATTTAGGTACTTAAAAATCAGCACTTAAGTGGAGAAAAAATGAATTATTTAAGTTAGAGGGAAAAGGTTATTATTTTCAAGAAATAATTCATTTCCTTTGTAACTCCTAAAGTGCCTTTATAAAGAGAATGAACACTCATTTGAAAGGGGCTTTTGGTTTTGATAATGTTGCAGACGGATTGAACGGATTGAACTTGTGAATTCTTCCATATTCTCTTGAGGATGAAAACCCTCTTGTAGATTAAGTGTGATTTCATACAGGAATCACCATTGTGCTGAAGGTGGATTTGGAGCAAGCTCATACAGAGTTTGCCATAGAGCTTCATGGATTTTGCATAGTTTTGGAAGATTTTAGTTTGGCACTTGATATTATTAGAATTGCAATAATATGGTGATGTTTCTTATAAAGTTTTGATATGGATTGATGAAGTATTTTTTGCCTATGGGCCGTACATATTGCAAAAGGCGATGATGGGTATTTCATTGATTCATGCTTGCATGTGTGGAAAGATTGCATGGAGGTTGCTAACCATTTGAGACACCTAATAAAGAAGGTCATCCAATTAGATTTTTTGATGTTTTCATGAAGATTGAATATTATCATAGATGGTCGTACTATGCAGGTTGTACGAACTGCACATAGGAATCAAATTTGGACAGAGATTGGTGCTGCTGGGGATTGGTAGGTGTCTATTTATTTTAATAAAAAAATTGAGTGCTTTTTGTGAGCAGATTCCATGGCTTTGAAACTAGATTTTGAAAAATTATGTTGTCATACAATATGCTAAGGTCATACCAGCATGGCATGAGCCTTTGGAGGATGATTCACTTGGCTTAAGACCCATTAATATGTCACTGAAAGTATTTATGATGGGTGCCTTGGAGTTTATAGTTTAATATTAATATATTTGAGGAGATTATGATGTTTTATACATTTTATGAGTTGAATAAACTTGAAATGTCCGTACAGCAGTAGAAATTCATGCTAGGTTTTGAACAAGGTGTAACATCAGAAAATGTCCCCTTGGGGGCTTTTCCCTCATAAGGTTTAGCTCCTAGGTCTTTTAGCTGTATTTAGGACATCTTGCATCATATTTTGACATCCCGATGAAATGAACCCTAAGTTTAATGACAAATGGGACCTAGGGGGATCCCTTGAACCTAACCTTGACCAAAATAGGGGGGAGGACTTGGGCACCCGCGCCCTAGTCCTTCCCTATTTTGGGTTAGTCCCAAATTTTTAGTATTGGCATGTGACCGTTATTTGGGTCCTATGCTGACACGGTAAGTTTGAATTACGAAATTCTTGGCGGGAGTGTTTGTAGTTGCATATATAAGCATGCTTAGGCATTCATTTGAAAACTAGATTTCAACTAGATGATTACTAGCTAGCAATTTGGATTCTCAAGTTTGTGTGAAGGTGATTCAAGGCATTCATTGTGTAGCAAGAGCAGATTTGTGTTGTTTATGTGTTTGTATTTGCAAATTTGAGCAATCATCTCCTCATGGCATGAAGAGCTTATTCCTCCCATGAGATCTTCACTACAAGGTGACATCATTCGTGTTTTTGAGCATTTATCATTTGGTTTTTGCCTTTGCCTCACAAGGGCACACACTCTCTATCTGACAACGATATTTAGAAGACTTGAATGTCTCTCCGGGGCTTGACTGAGGCAAGCCTCTAAACACCACAACCCCCTCGCAAAGTTTTCATGATTGTAGGTTACAGGTTGAAGGTACAGGAAAAGTGAAGTTGCAGGAGCGTATCTCAGAGTGTCAGATTCATAGATCAAAGCTAAAATTAGCACCCTAGACTAGGGCACCTGCTCATTACTCCTCAAAGTTTCATGACGGGAAAACCTTTGGTACAACAGGAACAGGTTGCAGATCTTGTTTGCAGATCCTAACAAAAAGTAGGGAATTGGACTTTGGCGCCCGTTCATTATTCCCCAACTTTTTTGCCTCAAAACTCTAAAAATAGGTGCACTTTCATTTGTCATTTTACATCTCTCTATAGTAGAATTTTTTGATATTCGTCCATTTGCTATCGTATTTGCATAATTAGGGTTTTAAGGTATAATTGAGCATAAGCGAACATAATTGACAATCAAATCATACAAATCCAAGTTTCCCTACATCTCATAGTGACCTAAGGTATGATAGTACATTGCAACTCAACCCTAGGTCCTTGAATGAAAGGGTGAAAGGAGGATACATACACAAAACTACCAAAAACTCAACTATCCAAATTTTACCCTTTACATTTTGGTGAACCCATGTTGTTGGACTTGTTTGCACTTTGCTGAGTGTTGTGCTTCACATTTACATTAATTTCATTCATTCATAGTATCATTCATCTTATTGCATTGGAAGACTTAAAAAAAATTGAAAAAATGGAAAAATTAAAAAAAAAATTGCATTTTAGGGCTTCTATTTTGCATCAATTAATTTAAATTTCATCAAATTTCTAATTTTTGCATTATATATGAGCTAAATTGCAGAAAATTACAAAAATTCAATAGCTTGCATTGCATTTTCATCATAAAATTGCTATGGTTTTGGTGGAAATTTTGTATTTTTCATATAACAAAGTAATTCCAAAAACTAGGGTTTGTAGGCAAAATCTTGTTTCAGATTTTTCTACTGATCTTAGACACTCATTAAAATTTTCATTTGGCTGTAGTGTTGCATTCTAGTGTAAATTTGCATTTAGATCTCAAAAATTTGCATTTTTACATAGAAAATTTCAACAAAAACTAGCATTTTCATTAATTTTTCCTTAGATTTGCACTTGCATTTTGCATCTTAGGACT
Organism: Cunninghamia lanceolata; assembly: GCA_027924645.1. Lineage (NCBI taxonomy): Eukaryota > Viridiplantae > Streptophyta > Pinopsida > Cupressales > Cupressaceae > Cunninghamia > Cunninghamia lanceolata. The sequence continues at coordinate 3,687,684 of BSBN01000905.1, forward strand.
TGGAAATCATTTTCAAATATGAGTGCATTTAATTTTCATCATACATCAGCTTGCAAAACATTCATATAGCACTTTACATCAACATCTCAAACATAGGGCTTAAAAAACCTTGATTTTCACTAAATTTGGCCTTATCGACTCTCTAATTTTGCACCATAGGCATGTTGTGAAAAATATTTTTGGACTAATTCACTTTTATTAGGGTAATTACCTACTTCCCCTCCTAAAAATCTTCACAACACCTTTTTATCGGGATCTTGTATTGAAATTTTGGTAAAAAATTGCATATTTTGGCTATATTTGCCCTAGGGTTTGACCTAGTTTGCACTCTAATCATGTTGTAAAAGATTTTATGATTGTAGGTGACTGATATAATAACTATTATTTTTTGCACCTCTTAAAATTCTTTACAACACTCATTTTTCTAGGTCTTGGAATTGAAAAATCGTGACAAATTGCTTATTTTTGCTATATTTTCACTAGAGTTTGACCTTGAGTGGCACTATAAGTGTGTTGTGATAGATATTTTGGCATTAGGTGGCTATTGTTACTAATATTATTTTCTTTCCATCATCATTTTCCTCACAACACCCTTTGTCATGCTCTTTTGCATTGAGATTTGGTGAAAAGTCGCATATTTTAGCATATTTTCACTAGGTTTTGATTTGTCATCATCTTAGATTTGCATCAAGAGTGTGTTGTGAAGGATCTTATTGCTGTATTGGACTGATATCAGATATATTATTTTCTGCCCCTGATCAATTTCCTTACAAAACCTTTGCTTTCACTTATTTGCATTGAAAAAAAAAGTACGAAAAAACTAGCATTTTAGGTCATTTTTGCATATAGTTTTGCACTTGTCTTTTGCGCACTTTTAGAAAGCTTTTAAAATGTGATCTTGCATTAATTTGAGCATATACACATGGCCTCTAATCGAAACAACAACAATAGGTTCCCTCCTAGGCCTTACTTGAAAAGAAAGGTCCCCGAACCCGAAATTGTGTTCACACCTAATGATAGAGCAATTGGAGATACTGATGGACCTCTTTACATCACTGCAAAAATAATGGGAAACCCTGTGGATGGAACCCTTATTGACCCTATTTGCATGACTAATTTTTCCATGGAAGAGTTCCTCTATTTACATAACTTGATGCAAGGATCTTATGACCCTTCAGACATGATTAAAACACATAAGGGAACCTTTGTAAATCCTTTGGGTAAGATATCATTGTTGGTAACTTTATTTGAGAAACATGTAGAACAATGGTTTGATGTTATCCCCATGTCTGACCACTTTCGCATTAAATTGGGACACCCTTGGTTAAAGGCTATGAAAGTTGTCTCTTCAACAATTCATAATTGTCTAAAATTTCCTTTTGATGGACATATACTTACTATCCCTCACAATAAATATAAACCTTTGGTTGCAAGAAAACATTACACACTAGATTACTTTTGGGACAAATGAAACCAAAGCTACTAACATACTTCAACTTCTTGAGCTATAGAAATTACAAAGCAAAACTGTTACATCCAATGGACGGTCCTTATATGCAAGAAATAACAAAAGACAAGCAACCCACATTTGAAGAGAACCCTAGACCGAAAGGACAAGGTCCTTATGCTGAGGTTCCTCCCCCACCATCCTTACAAGGATTAGGAGGTAATTGTTGACAACAAAACATTCCACCTAGACAAATGAGATTTGATCCTGATGCTTCCTCTTCTAAAATGAAAAAACCTATGAGAGAGCAAAGCCCTATCTTACAAGAGATAAGAGGTAAGAGAAAAAGAAATAGAAAAGCAAGAGAAAGAAGGAGAAGAAGACAAGCTTATGCCATAAACCTTGCATCTCAACAAGAAAACATTGAACCAAACAAAGATGATCCTAATAAAGACAAGAAATGGGCTATGGTACCTTATGTCCCATTTTCCTCTAAACTTCAGGAGTGGGAAGATGACGATGATTTACTTTATGACCGCTAGCCCAGAAGATCCTACAGGTAAGTATTTCTAACCCTTTGTCTCTCTCATTATGTACTTCCCCCATGATGTGTTATATGTTGTTTAGGCCTCCTGGGATGACCCTTGATTCTCTTGTAAGGTTCAGGATACCAAGAGACTGCCTCTATTGTGACCTTCTTCTATTTGTATCATCATTCTTCTATATTGCCTCTCTCTCTGATTTCATTGTTGTGTGTTGTGTCTTACGGACATAGCGTTGCGGTTGGTGACTTGGGGTCACCCTCCTATGTGATTGTCCCTAAGACACTTGTTTCTCCTCTCTTATTTATTGTTTACCTTCCTCTAGTGTTTCTATCTAGCGGGCGGATGATGAAAAACATTTATACTGATGCGGACCTAGCGTCCCTTTGGCGAGAAATAAAAAATTGGACTTAGTTCCTAATATGACGATGGGGTTCGACGCTTGGCTAGTAGAAGTACTCCATGCTTTATGCGTAGTGATTTCGATGATCTTTATCTCACTTACAAACCTTAACAATACTGCTGCTCCACGCACTTTGTTTGTCTTTGAATCTCGCCTTGGTGACACTCAGTTATGAGATTTTCGTGATATAGCCCCACGGTTATCCTTGATCTCTGAATTCATAGTATAACCTTGGCTCTTTGTGTGATTAATCATATGCATTGATGTTGTTTTTATCATGATTATTTGGACACTAACATGTTTCTTGCAGGGATGTGTTTGTGGGAACATTTGGCGATCGTAAAGTACATGTCACCTCCAGGGGGCATGGGCTTTGCAAAATTTTGTGTTACCTTGTGTGTTTTGTTCCTACCTTAATGTGCTTGATATCGATACCTGATATCAACCACCTTAAGGTGGGGGCATATATAAGGTAAGTTGTCTGTTGTAGATGTTAGCAATGTGCTTGTCCTCAGGTGCAGTTTAAAGACTAGTGCAATGAGTACTTCCTCCACTTTGAGTTTGTTTTCAATCAGTCAATCAATGAATCAATCAATCATCTTAAGCCCTCTATGGAGACGGGGGTGGTGTATCTCTTGCGGAGAGTGCCCATCTTGTCATTTTCAAAAAGTCCTCATCGGGAGGCGGGGAGTAGTTCTTTGACTAACTCAACCCTTAAGCGTGTCTTCGGCGATTGTTGTGGTGAAGCCCAATCGTCGGTGTGTGCTTGTAATGTGCCTAAGATGGTGATGAGCCTAGAAATAGGAACACTCCATCCCTTGTCTGCTGTGTTTTCTCTGTGTCTTCAAAGTGTGTGTGTTTGGCGTGCTTGCTTTGTTTGGTATGTTTGTTGCCCCATATGCAGTCTAAAGACTAGCACAATGAGTGCTTCCTGCATTTTGGGAGGTTTGGTGTGTCTTGCGTGTGTGTTGCCCCATATATGTAGTCTAAAGACCAGCGCGATGAGTGCTTCCTACATTATGGGAGGTGTGTTTAATTTCCTGTACTTGCATCTACATTTCATATATATATTAGAAAAAGAAAAGAAAAGAAATCATTCATGTCTTCTATGCATTAACTATCTTCTATGCATCTGCTATATTCTCTGTGTTTTGCATGACTATAACTGTCTTCTCTATGTTTTGCATGCCTGTCATTGTCTTCAATGTGTCTGGCGTGTCTTCTTCATGCTTGGCGTGTTTACTGTGTTTATTGACTATACTTTAATGCATGTATTGGTGTCGCGTTTATACATACATTAAATTGGGGGCTAAATGTAACATCAGAAAATGTCCCCTTAGGGGATTTTCCCTCATAAGGTTTAGCTCCTGGGTCTTTTAGCTGTATTTAGGACATCTTGCATCATATTTTGACATCCCGATGAAATGAACCCTAAGTTTCATGACAAATGGGACCTAGGGGGACCTAGGGGGATCCCTTGAACCTATACCTGACAAAAATAGGGGGGGAGGGCTTGGGTGCCCACGCCCTAGTCCTGCCCTATTTTGGGTCAGTCCCAAATTTTTAGTGTCGGCTTGTGACTATTATTTGGGTCCTATACCGACACGGTAAGTTTGAATTACGAAATTCTTAGTGGGAGTGTTTGTAGTTGCATATATAAGCATGTTTAGGCATTCATTTGAAAACTGGATTTCAACTGGTGATTACTAGCTAGCAATTTAGATTATCAAGTTTGTGTGAAGGTGATTCAAGGCATTCATTGTGTAGCAAGAGCAGATTTGTGTTGTTTATGTATTTGTATTTGCAGATTTGAGCAATCATCTCCTCATGGCATGAAGAGCTTCTTCCTCCCATGAGATTTTCACTACAAGGTGACATCATTCATGTTTTTGAGCATTTATCATTTGGTTTTTGCCTTTGCCTCACAAGGGCATGCACTTTCTATCTAACAATGGTGTTTAGAATACTTGAATGTCTCTCTGGGGCTTGACTGAGGCAAGCCTCTAAACACCACAACCCCCTCCCAAAGTATTCATGATTGCAAGTTATAGGTCAAAGGTAAAGGAAAAGTGAAGTTGTAGGAGGGTATCTTAGAGTGTCGGATTCGCAGATCAAAGCTGAAATTAGCACCCTGGACTAGGGCACCCACTCATTAGTCCTTGAAGTTTCGTGATGGGAAAACCTTTGGTACAACGGGAATAGGTTGTAGATCTTGTTTGCAGATCCCGATAAAAAGTAGGGCATTGGACTTGGCCGCCCGCTCATTAGTCCCTGACTTTTTCACCTCCGAACTCTGAAAATATGTGCACTTTCATTTGTCATTTTACATCTCTTTGTAGCAGCATTTTTTTATATTTGTCTGTTTGCTATTGTATTTGCATAATTAGGGTTTTAATGTATAAATGAGCATAAGTGAACATAATTGACAATCAAATCATACAAATCCAAGTTTCCCTACATCACATAGTGACCTAGGGTATGATAGTACATTGCAACTCGACCCTAGGTCCTTGAATGAAAGGATGAAAGGATGATACATACACAAAACTACCAAAAACTCAACTATCCAAATTCCACCCTTTACACAAGGTTTCTAAAACATTGATTATTAATAGGATTAGAGTAGTTTTTGAGAGGTTGGTCTGTGCTAGAAGCTGCCATTAGTATTGCATGCATTCTGAGTATGGTAGAAGGGGTTTGGGTCTGAGTTTGAAGGAGCTCTCAATGCTGATATGATAATTGCAGTTCATAGAATGGTTACAATAGTGCTTGAAGACTTGAATCCGAGGGTATTATTCCATACTCTTCATATGGGTGCATTCATGGTGGATTCTAAGACTCTTATGATGCTTTATTCATGTCATCATTTAGATTTTTACTCTAACTGGTTGCAGGTGTGAAACCTGTGCAATTCAGGGGCATTTATTCATAGCATTGTAATCTTTATTTTGTTGCAAACACATATTGTAACCCCCTGGATGGTTTATCACTAGTGTGGAGGAATGAACATATTCACCTACTAAATAAGTGGAGTATTCCCATTGAATAAGTGGATGCCTGCTGAAGAGTAGATGCTTGCTATATAGCGAATGATTGTATTTAGTTTCATTGCAAGGCATTTTGTTAACCAAAGAATTGTATGCTCTCACCTCGCCCATCCTAGGAACTTGGTGATTAGAAAGTGTGGAGGTTCTATTTGGTTGCATTATTGTGCTAACCCTGCTATGATAGATTGTTAAAACTAAAAAAAATTTGGGGTAGCATATTACAGTGGTATCAGAGTTGGTGATCTTGCTATCCTGTTTGGGTTGCTACTCAATCTTTGTAGATCTTCAAGTGTGAGTCAAAATTTTTAGCCTTGCATGTGGGTGATCAGCACTTGCATGTGTGTTCAATGTTTGGTAGTGGAAGATTTTGATCAGTGAATGTGAGATCATGGCATCTCTCATGAGGAGAAGAATTGAGACAAATGTCTTGATTGATTCTCTTAGACAAAGTTAGGATGAATTAGAAAGAACAATTCAAGAGAAGTTAAATCAAAGGAAGTATGATTGAGAGGCCACAAAAATTATTGATGAGTACCAAGGTCTATCAGATGACTTTAAGCATTAAATTTTTTGGGATCCTTTTTTGGAAATAATCAAGGAGGGGGATCCTGACAAAAGGGCCTTATAGAATACATTATAAGGATGAAGAAGGCAGAGGAGAAGAAGAAAATGTCTTTATGGAAGCCTGAGTTACCTACTCCAATGGCGAGGACCAAGGCCTATTCCAAGACATTGTCTTCTAGCCATTAGATCAAGAACTCTCTCATTTCGAGAAAGAATGAGGACAACAAGAATGAACTTAGGAGAAGAAATCTTTGTTTTCTATGCAAGGATTCCTGGGAGCCTAACCACCAATGCAAGAACAAAGAAGATGAACCAGTAACCTTCACCACATGTTCTTCCCTTCAGGATGATGTGGAAACCAAAAAAGGAGAAGATGAGGTCCTGATATCTGAAATAAATGAGACTGAGCCTATGTATGATGAAGACAAGGTCACAAATCAAGAGGCATGCATTGAAGAGCTAGCTGATTTGGGGAAGACTACAACATAAATTAGTAAAGTTGAGCTTTGCTTTGAAGAAGTTAATGAGCTAGAAGTGTTGGACTTTGCATGTCCTTCATTTGATGAAGACCCTCAAGGTACTGAAAGGAAGCTAGGTGTGCAGAAATCGCTTCCTGCACTAATCTAAAGAGGAGAGATGAGTGCAAATTCATTTTAATCTTTATAGTTACAGCAATGTTAACATAACAATAGAGATATTGCAGCAATACAAAACACAAGAATATAAGACAGAAGAGAGAGAGAGAGAGAGAGAGAGAGAGAGAGAGAGAGAGAGAGAGAGAGAGAGAGAGAGAGTATATAATGTGGGGAAAACCCTTACGGATGAAAAACCCCACACTCCAAAACTTGCATAATGTATTATCTAAACAATGAAGTTTACAACACAGTTGTAATGCAAGTCTTTACAGGAGTCTTCGACACTCATATCTAGAGACAATCCAGTAGCATAATAGTACCTATCAATCACATAATACATCTCCACTCCAAGCACCTGCTTAAATAGAAGTTTACAAGGCAAAAATGTACTTTCCTTGAGATGGGCATCCAACTTGGCCTCATGGCCCAAAACCCACACCAAGGGACACTTGTCCAACACTGCAGCATGGTCATGACACTTGTCACATCACCCCATCCCAATGAGGTCGCCTATTCCCAAGTTGGGCAATGATAGATGCTCTTACACATCTTATGACTATCATAGAATCCGTCATAACTGACAGCTCTTACAGTTGTAAGAGAATCTCTCATAACTGCCTAAAAAATAACATATTCTACTTACAACACATCATCACCCTCCTTGGGGCACCCAAATATGCCTTCTTCCAAGATGCCTTGTGACACATGTCTTCACCTGTCATAAAACCTTACATTTATGACTCTTACGCATCATAGATTCTATCATAGGAATCTATCATAACCATTTCGGTCAAGATTCACTTACACACTAGTCAAAGTGCTGACACATGGCAAAATACCTCTACCACTAAGTTGGACACCTATCTCCTCATGTGAGGACAAAATTACATGTGGTCACCTTCCACGTAGGATGACACATCACCATGCCAACTCCCACAAGATGACGAAATAGGACTTGCATCCAAAATACATTAATAGGCAATAAATAAATACGTACAGTTAATTAATACAAGGAATTACCAAGGTTGAGACACCTTAATTCCCAACATTCTCCCACTTGTCAAACAACTTGTAAGATCCAATGGAAATGACATGATTTCACTACTATAGGTCGAGAGGTCCAGAGACTTCAAACACCATCTGAACTTCTCTATGCCCACTGGTTTCGTCAATGCTTCCGCAACATTATTCAAAGTGTCTACCTTCTCCAAATTCACCTTCCCATCCTCTACCATGTCTCGTACAAAGTGAAATTGTACATCAATATGCTTTGTTATGGCATGGAAAGTTGGATTCTTTGCTAGGCAAATCGTACTCTGACTATCACAACAAATCATAATCTGTCCTGCATTAACACCAATATTTGAACACAATCTCTTAAGCCAAATGGCTTCCTTGCAAGCATGAGTTGCTGCCATATACTCAACTTTTGTCATGGACAAAGCGACCACAGGTTGCCGCTTACTCATCCAACTAATTGCACCACCGAACATAGTAAACATGTAAGCACTGGTGGATCTCCTGTTGTCAATGTCACCCGCCCAATCAGAATCCATGAATCCACAAATACAAACATAATGCAGAGTTCCTATAGGATTACCATGATAGCATATGGAATACTTGAAAGTACCCCTCAAATATCTGAACACTCGCTTTACTGCATCCCAATGTACTTGTCCAAGATTAGCCATAAATCGACTAAGGACTCCCACTGCTTGGGCAATGTCTGGTCTTGTGCATGTTAGTGTAGGTTTTTTATTCCTTATTATAAGGTTTTTCCTACACATCTTTTTTAAGCTTGCTTAGGTAGTTTAATAATGTGAGCTATTTAATAGGCCTTTATGTTAGTGGGTGCATGTGTGTGTGGTGTCAATCCATTCGTGGAAGTTACGCCACCTCCCCTATTTTTGGAGATGCTGGAGTTACATTTCCTATTGATCAATATTGACACCTCAACCCACTCACCTTGCCTATAAGTACTCACTCCTTTGCATGTATTTTTCATGGGTTATTCAATGCATTTCTCCAATATTTTGCATCAATATTCTCTTGGATTTTTTCATAACTCTCCCGTAGATGAATGCTTGTAGCTGATCCTGGCTCTAACATGGTATTAGAGCGCAGGTCATCGATTCGATTCCCTCAAGCCCTCGACCCTTTGTATGCGTAAGCTCAACTTATCGACGTGGTATGTAGTGGGTACGAATCCCACATGGTACGTGGTTGTATCTAGCTCTATCATGTGGGGGGTGTTGGCGTAGTGACTATATAGATGATGAGATCCCTCTCTACCACTAGTACATGCTTTTGGTGTGATGGCAAAATTCTACATGGTATCAGAACGCTCTACACAACCATCTATTTTTTTTTTTAGATTCAGCCCCAGGTATCTTTTATTTAGTTTGTCAATTTTATGGCTTTTGATGGATATCCTGGACATGCTGCCTCCTGGAAAGGTACTATTTGCTTTGATAGGCTTGATTTATCAGCAATAATCTATTTTTGGTCTCTCTTGCACTTTCTGTAGCATAATGAGGATATCAAACTGTTTGTACTTGTGCTTATGCTTCCTTGGTTTTGTCCTAAAGGCAACCTTCATAGTTTGTTCAGTATTTTTGAGATCATTGGTACCTTATTTTACCAACCTCTTTGATCCCAATCTTTAGTGGAGTTTTCCAGTACAACACAGTTCTTCTTCAACAGTCATGTGCAGTAGATCATTTTTAATCCTTCTATCACCTGTTGCTACATCATAGTTCAGAGTTGCATCATCATTGGCTTCTAGTGATTCTGTGCAGTAGGTCATCTTCTATCCTCTGTTGCTTCATCAGAGTTCAGTGATGCTTCCTCATGAGCTTCCAGTAATTGAGAGTCGCTTCTTCATGAGCTTCCAGTAATTCAGGGTTGCTTCTTTGAATGCTTCTAGTAATTCTTTTTAGCATAAACCATCATTGTATATGGGTACCTAACATGGCTTCATTTGCTGGGACCCATCTTCACATCCTCCTAAGTTGCACTTGAGGGGGGTGTTAGCATAGGTTTTTTATTCCTACACATCTTTTTTAAGCTTGCTTAGGTATTTTAATAATGTGAGCTATTTAATAGGCATTTATGTTAGTGGGTGCATGTGTGTGTGGTGTCAATCCATTCATGGAAGTTACTCCACCTCTCCCTATTTTTGGAGATGCTGGAGTTACATTTCATATTGGTCAATATTGACACCTCACCCCACTCACCTTGCCTATAAATACTCACTCCTTTGCATGCATTTTTCATGGGTTATTCAATGCATTTCTCCAATATTTTGCATCAATATTCTCTTGGCTTTTTCATAACTCTCCCATAGATGAATTCTTGTGTGCAAACCATGTCATACATCAAACTGCCAACTACACTAGCATAAGGTACTCTGCTCATGTCCTCCACCTCACTAGGGGATTTTGGACAATCATTAAAGATAACTTTATCCCCAAAGATACAGGAACACATAATGGTCTATAATCTGCCATGCTGAACCTAGCCAACATGGTCTTCACATACTTCCTCTGGCTTAACCAAAGTTTTTTGTTAGCTCTATCTCTTCTAATTTCCATTCCCAGAATGTACCTGGCTGCCCCTAAATTTTTCAACTCAAATTGTGTTGACAACTGAGACTTCAAATCAGAAATCATATTCTTAGCATTCCTAATTAACAACATATCATCAACATACAATGCAATAATGAGAATGTGATCATTGTCAAATTTGTAATACACACAATGATCTGATTTTGATCTTAGAAATCCAATCAACAACACAAAGGCCCCAAATTTCATATACCACATCCTACGAGACTACTTCAAACCATAAAAAGACTTCTTTAGTTTGCAAACCAAATTTTCTTTACCTTTCTCTATGTAATGCTCTGGCTGTGACATGCAAATCTCTTCCTCCAAATCACCATGAAGGAATGTTGTCTTCACATCGATTTTCTCCACCTCTAAGTCATAAGCTACTGCAAGAGATAACAAGAATTGATTAGATGTCAACTTTGCAACAGGAGAGAAATTTTCACCATAATCAATTCCCTCCATTTGTGAATATCCCTTCGCAAGCAGACTGGCCTTGTACTTTTCAACACTGCCATCTGCACTGAATTTCTTTTTGAACACCCATTTGCATCCAATAGGTTTCCGTCCTTCAGGAAAAGGTACTAAGTCCCAAGTTTTATTCTTCTCCAAAGAATCCATCTCATCTTCCATGGCCTCCTTCTAGGAACCTGCATCTTTCATGCCCATAGCCTCTGTCACAGTTCTAGGCTCATTAATGTTAGTAAACAAGGCAAAAGCATAACTAGAATCAAGCAATGAATAATCAAACCTATCAGGTTGCTTTCTTGTTCATGTAGACCTACTCAAGGGTTGAGGTTGAGGTTCTACTTCTTCTTCTGAGCTTTCAGAGCTGCAAGAACTCTCCTCATCATTAGGTCTAACAAGGTCTGTTGGTTCAATCTTCTCAGGGGTAGAAGGAAACTGAACCACATCTTCTTTCTTTTCTGGATATAGAACAACAGAAGAAGGTGTTAGCTCTCTGAATATAACATTTCTGCTATACAACACTTTTTTAGCCACAGGATCCCAAAGCTTGTATCCTTTCACACTGACACCATAGCTAATGAAAATACACTTAACAGCCTTGTTCTCCAATTTTGACCTTTTCTCCCTAGGCACATGTGCATATGCCTCACAACCAAAAACATGAAGATGTCTAACTGAAGGCTTCTTACTAGACCACACCTCCATAGGTGTCTTACCAACAAGAGCTGATGTAGGAGACCTGTTTACCAGGTAGCAAGTAGTGGCTACAGCTTCAGCCCAAAACTTTTGTTCGAGGCTTTCTCCACTAAGTATACTCCTAGCATTCTCCATTAGTGTCATGTTCATCCTCTCTGCAACTCCATTTTGTTGTGGGGTGTATGGAGTTGTCTTATGTCTTTCAATCCCTTGCTCTTTACATAACATATTGAACTCTGCCAAACATAACTCACCACTGTTGTCAGTCCTCAAACACTTAATCTTTTTACTAGTCTGATTCTCAACAAAAGCTTTAAACTCTTTGAACCGACTAAAGAATTCAAACTTGCTTCTAAGAAAATAAATCCATGTCCTTATACTATAATCATATATGAAAGATACAAAATATACAGATTTAGAAATTGAAGGAATACTAACAGGACCAAACACATCAGAATGAATAAGGTCCAACACACCAGAAGACTTGTGAGAACTAGAGTAAAACTGAACACAGTTTTGCTTTCCATATATACAATGTTCACAAAAGTCAAACTCGGGATTACAATCATTTAACCCCTCAACAAGGTTTTTGTTTTTCAGGGTTCTAAGACGCTTCTAACCAATGTGGCCAAATCTCTTATGCCATAACATTGTCTTTTCAACATGAAGCTTAACTTCTAAAGCATGAGCACCCTTGGGTACCCAAAATGCACTACCATTAGAATTTGATACAACAGACTTTTTCACTGCTGGTTCCAATGGTGGGGATGAAGTGACTGTAGCTCTTTTCTTCAAGTTAGAAGAACTATTGGACTATGAAGTGCATGGCTCTAGTTGAAACAGAGTACCTCTCTGAGTACCCTTCGCAAGCACCATAGATCCTCTAGTTATCTTGCATCCATCCTTCAAAAAGACAACTTGCACACCTGCATCATTCAACTTACTTACAGAAATCAGGTTCCGTGCCAAGCCTGGGATGTGTGTAAGCCTAGTGATCTCCTTCACTCGTCCATCGGGGAATCAGATTGAGACTCTTCCACGAACAACAATCTTTAGATGAGAATTGTCACCCAGGTACGCTCTTCCACCATCAAACTCTTCATACTTAGTGAACTAGCTTTGATATGAGGTCATGTGGAATGATGCACCAGAATCAATCAACCACACATCATTAGATGCATGGGTGGCCAAGGCTGCGATGAAGGCATCACCATCATCTTGTGACTTGTCAGAATCTGAGTCTGGGAAATTCTTCTTCTTTTTCTTTTCCTCTTTGCATTCCTTTTAGAAATGCCCAGTTTTACCATAGTTCCAACAGAGAGCCTTGGACTTTCCAAGAGATTTGGATCTCCCACGGGATTTAGATCTACCCTTTTCACCTTTCTTGTCCTTCTTCTTCCCTTTCTCCTTGGGTCTTCCACAAATCGCAAGAGCCTCTTTGGATGACTTGGTTGTCTTTCTTCACATTTCTTCAACTAACAACAAAGACACTACCTCATCCATCTTGAAGGTGGTTGTAGTGCTTCCGATGGCCATGACAAGATGATCCCACGAATCCAACAAGGAACAAAGCAGGGTCATATATCGATCCTCCTCCTCCATTTTCACACCCATGGATGTCAACTGAGCAACAATCATGTTAAAAGCATTCATATGGTCCGCAACAGATCCTCCATCTTCCATATTTAGAGCAAACAACTTCTTTTTCAGAAAAAAACTTGTTCACCAAGGACTTGGCCTGATAAACATCTCCCAGCTTCTTCCAAAGATCTTTTGCGGTCTTCTCCTCATGGACATTCAATAGGACAGAGTCAGCAAGACAGAGTCTTATGAGACCCTTAGCCTTCTGATCTTTGAGGTCCCAATTAGCTTGTGACATTGCTGTAGGTTTTATGCCACTAATGGTTTCCCATAGGTCACGATCAACAAGCATATCTTCCATCTTAAGTTTCCACAACTCAAAAATGGTGGCGTTAAACTTCTCCACCTCTAATCTTCTGGATGTGCCTGCCATCTCCTTCCTGCAACAAGATTTTAGAATACTCTGCATAGACTCCCACTCAACCTAAGATTAGCTCAAAAAACCCCTACCAAGCAGCTAGAACCAAAACTAGCCAGGCTCTGATACGAACTAAAAGGAAGCTAGGTGTGCGGAAATCGCTTCCTACACTAATCTAAAGAGGAGAGATGAGTGCAAATTTGTTTTAATCTTTACAATTACAGCAATGTTAACATAACAATAGAGATATTGCAACAAAACACAACACAAGAATGTAAGACAAAAGAGAGAGAGAGACAAGATATAACGTGGGGAAAACCCTTACGGGTGAAAAACCCCACACTCCAAAACCTGCATAATGTATTATCTAAACAATGAAGTTTAGAACACACTTACAATGCAAGTCTTTATAGGAGTCTTCGACACTCGTATCTGGAGACAATCTGGTAACATAACAGTACTTGCCAATCATATAATACATCTCCACTCCAAGCACCTGCTTAAATAGAAGTTTATAAGGCAAAAATGTACTTTCCTTGAGATGGGCGTCCAACTTGGCCTCATGGCCCAAAACCCACGCCAAGGGACACTTGTCCAACACTATAACATGGTCATGACACTTGTCACATCACCCCATCCCAATGAGGTCACCTATTCCCAAGTTGGGCAATGGCAGATGCTCTTACGTATCTTACGACTGTCATAGAATCCGTCATAACTGACAACACTTATAGCTGTAAGAGAATCTGTCATAACTACCTAAAAAATAGCATATTCTACTTACAACACATCATCACCCTCCTTGGGGCACCCAAAGATTCCTTCTTCCAAGATGCCTTGCAACACATGTCTTCACCTGTCATAGAACCTTCCATTTATGACTCTTACTCATAGATTTTGTCATAGGAATCTGTCATAACCGTTTTGGTCAAGATTCACTTACACACTAGTCAAAGTGTCGACACATGGCAAAATACCTCTACCACTAAGTTGGACACCTATCTTCTCATGTGAGGAGAAAATTACATGTGGTCACCTTCCATGTAGGATGACACATCACCATGCCAACTCCCACAAGATAACGAAACATGACTTGCATCCAAAATACATTAATAGGCAATAAATAAATATGTACAATTAATTAATACAAGGAATTACCAAGGTTGGGACACCGTAATTCCCAACATATACCACTACATTAAAGAATGAATTGAGAATGATTGATAGATTATTAGAAGGAGACTTTGCAAGTGAGCCTGAGAATATTGTAGCAGTGTCCTAATGGGGACATGGGAAATGGTGAATTTACAGAGGTTGAAGATATTGATGCTGCTGAAATTTTTAGAAAAACACCTAATGGGGAGAATTTTCACTATTCTTGTGAATGTAGTTTTAATTATTAGTGGGAATTTCCCATGCAAAGTGGAGAATAGTCTGACTCCTCAAAGATCCTAGATGAAGAATATGCTGATAAAGACTTTAAATCAACTATTGGTGATGATTCAACATTTGAACTTGATGCTACCATATCATTTGATCATAGTGACGGAGAAGAGGAAATATTAGAACCCATGCAAATTGAAGAACCAAGTGTCTTTTCAGAAGAGTCAGTTGATGAGCATGATGATGGGGAGTTTGGTGGAAGATTTGGATTAGCCTCTATTGTTGGTTCAACATTGGATTTTCAGAATCAGTTGTTAGTCACTGAAGATGTGGTTGTGCAATCTTTAACACACTTGGATAGAACACATAAGTTTGTAGAAGATCACATTGGAAGGCACAAGTTGATAGAAGAAAAAAGGGCATGGAGGAAGGATCTTCACTTGAAGATTGGCATGTAGTCAAAGAGGCTTTAGAAACATTGAAATCAGATTATTTGAACCTGCTTACTGATAGAGATCATGTCCTTGAGTTTGTCGATCGAATCTGTGATGCATTGAAGGGAAGAGAGGCCAAAGTTGATAAGCTTACATATAAGCTTAAATCAACAATAAATTCTTTAGAGAGTACCCAAATGACTCTCTTAGAAGTTGAAAATCAGCTTGATGATGTACATCAATTCAGGGAGCAAGATTGAGTTGCTAGAGCAGATGAAATCAAGCTGGTGACTGAAGAGCTTGATTTTCTCCAAGAAGGTTTTGACTTAGGATAGCCTCCTAAGTATGCAGATGCAGAGTTGGAGCAATATGAAGATTTATCTGAACATGGGGGAGAAAACAACTTCCAATCATTTGATAATTCTCCTTTTATGATGAAAGTTGAGTTAACTCAGGACAATCCACTTCTCATGTTGAATAATGAAGACATAATTGGTGTTAGCAACATGGAGGATAGTAATAGGATATGGGATCCGGGTGAAGTGCACTCATGGAATGTTATGTTGCACAAAAACTTCACTAACTTGAAGATTTCATCAGTTGTTGAAGTCCAGGTATGCAATGAGCTAAGTTCAATGGTGGCTTACTTTCATAATAGAGTTTATCCTCAAGGTTCTGTGGAGGATAGTGGTGTTGTTAAGAATGTTTCATGGATGATTTTGGAGTCAAATTTATGTCATGAAGCTGCTGTCCTTCATTCAATCAACCATCATGTGTTCATTTGCATACATACTGATGGATTGGAGAGAAATTTTGGTCATGACTGGGATATATTTTTGTTATAGATGGCCCATATCTCTTGTTGTTTTCCTAAGATATTAGATTTGTTATCGCTGTCCCATTCCCAATTTTCTAAAATATGGTTTTCAAGGGTTGATTTTAGATTTTTACAATCATGTGATGGTTTTTTTGTTGTCTTTGGTCCTTTGTGGGAGGTTGACATAAGGGTTCAGATGGAAAGGACAAGTGTTTCATCTAATATTGCTCTTTTGATTGGTGAAAACTAGGTGATTCATGGTTGTTCAGAGTTACTTTCAGCTTGTGTTCAAGCTGATTTATGTTCTTCCTTAGAGGAACATTTCAGATTTTGGTTCCCAGTTGTAATTTTAGGTTGGATAAATTGTATTGATGATATGTTGAAGGATTCTAACTCTTTCACTCTTAGGGTTAATGATGTTATAGATGATTGGGATCCAAAAAGATGTGTGACTGGAAGAACTTTTTTGAATTGTATGCAAAATGTCAGCTATGCATTTCATAGATACATCAGAGTGGTACAATAGAAGTGGTGTGGAGTATTCTTGAGATTGATTTGGGATCCAGGTATATTATTGCTTATCATGGAGGTATCTCTGTGGGATAGTATGTATTGCTTGAGGACAAGCAATCTTGAGCGGGGAGGACTTGTAATGTCCCTTTTTTGGTGCATAGATTTTTGTGTACATTATGCTTGTTCCTAGCCTTTCAAAGGCTATTCGACATGTTGGGAGAACTCCAATATTCTTGGAATGATCATGGTTCAGCCTTGGAGAGTAGTTGTGTCTCAAGTCTTCAATTTCACCAAGGGATGGTTGAAGTTGTTTAATGAGTGTATTTCTATTGCTTTATATGGCTTGAGACTATTATTCAGATAATTAATTAATATTTCACTAAGGTTGCCTAAGGTTGTGATTAATTATAGCGACTTAGTGTAATATTAATTATAAAAATGGTTTTCCATCTGGAAATGGACTAATTTTCTATGGCATTGAGCTCAGTGGATGTCTAGGGTTACAGTGATGGTTTCAGAAGTTTGATTGGGCTCCCAAACTATTCTCCAAGATTCTTGGAGGAGCCGTCTATTTTTAGAAAGTCACCTGGAAGGCATCATTTCGCATCCCAAACCCTACAGAGCATATTGGTTTAGTTTATTTGGCAGTTGGATGAAGTTTAGGATTTTCCACAAAGAGTAATATTTAATGAGCTATTTTAATTATTATTTTCACTTAAGTTTTTAAGGGTGAAAATAATTAAAAAGTAATTAAGTGTTATAGCTCATTGGAAAGGGGAAAATATATTCTTTTATTTAGGCACTTAAAGTGAGCACTTAAGTGGAGAAAAAAATAATTTTAATCTAGAGGGAAAAAGGTTATTATTTTCAAGAAATAATTCATTTCCTTTGTAACTCCTAAAGTGCCTTTATAAAGAGAATGAGCGCTCATTTGAAAGGGGCTTTTGGTTTTGATAATGTTGCAGATTGGTTGAACAGATTGAACTTGTGAGTTCTTCCATATTCTCTTGAGGATGAAAACCCTCTTGTAGAATTCTCTTGAGGATGAAAACCCTCTTTTAGTTTAAGTGTGATTTCATATAGGAATCACCATTTTGCTAAAGGCAGATTTGGAGCAAGCTCATACAGAGTTTGCCATAGAGCTTCATGGATTTTGCATAGTTTTGGAATATTTTAGTTTGGCACTTGATATTATGATGAAGGGGGTAAATCATAAAACACACAACAACAGAAATGACACACAGAAAATAGGATATTTCTTTATTGATCTGAGTAACTCATTACATTACAGAAGCTCAATTACAATCAGAGGAATCAATCCTCCATAGGCTGTAACACACTACAGCTACACATCACCAGGCTCTGGAATCTTCTGCCTTCTGTAACCCCAAATCAACTATAGTTTTTGTTTTCCCCCTTATTCTTGACTCTACACTTTCCTCCTTAACTCTACTACCCCCAGGGTTCCCAAAATAGTCATAACTAGTACTTTTTGGCAACCTCCAGCTAAATTTTGAAATTTGCAACTCCCTCCAAAAGTAGGTCAACTTCTGGGAAGCATAACTTTTGATCTGAGTGTCTGATTGACGAACCGTTTTAAGTGCCAGAAAGCTCATGATGTGAACTATCATGCCAGAAATCTGTAAATGGATTTTTGTCAACTTTTCAGGACATTATGGGATGTTTTAGTGCCTCATATCTCATTTCAAAAAAAATTAGGGGCTTTTCAAAAAACAAAAAACTTTAATATCTTTTAGCTCACAAATGATCTTTGCATGATTCCTTCGCAAAGGTCTTATATTTTAGTTATGAATCTTTCTGCAAGTTTTCACTTCAATCCGTGCCCAAATGCAAACTTTCCTAAAATGGCAGTTAAACTTTCCAAAACTGGCAGTTTGCTATTTTTAGCAATTTGGAAAAAACTGAAAGTCCTACATCATTATTCAAGAGATTATGGAACCATAAATACTAATTATGGAAAGAAATGAAAACAACTGCAATGATTTTGAATCAACTTCTTTTTGGGTGATGCAAGATTGCCCTTACACCACTGGATGCTCCTGCATTAGACACCCAGGGTAATTTGAGAAGTGACTCTCTCACATCTCAGGTTTTTTTTAAGGAAAACCCAAATGGTCAAACTCTACCTTAGACAACCAAGAAGAATCTTCAACAAGCCTTCCTTTCCATTGTACCAGATATTCTTCATATAGCCTATTCTGAGTACTTCTTTCCACACAACTATCCAAGATCTCTTATATCTCCTCCGTTGAAGTAGATGCCGGAATACTCCACTATTCTTCTGTTGGTCCATCCTTTGTTCCACCTTCATGATATTCTGATAAATCAACAATGTTGAAAACAAGGGAAATATTGATCCCACTCAGTAGCTCTACCTCATATGCATTTCCTGAATCATGCTTCTTCAAGATTTTGCACGGTCTAAATTTCTTCATTTTCAGCTTATTGTATGTTCCAATTGGGAACCTTTCTTGTCTCAAGTGAACCATGACTTCATCTCCTGCCTGGAACTCCTTATATCTCCTCTTCTAATTTGACTTAGCCTTGTACTGAATATTCATCTTATTAATGTGCTTCTTGACCTCTTCATGTAAATTCTTCAGATGTTCTGCAAAGTCTTCAGCTTCAGTACTTGTCTTTTCTCCTTTATCCAGCTTCCTTAACTCAGATGCATTTCTTGAGCTATTGCCATATACAATCTAGAATAGTGATTTACCAGTACTCCTATTGACATAATTGTTGTAAGTAAATTCTGCCTATGGTAAAATCAAATCCCATCCTTTGGGCTTATCTCCTACTAAGCATCGTAGTAGGTTACCCAAACTCTTATTCACCACTTCTGTCTATCCATTAGTCTGTGGATGATGTGTAGAATTGAACTTTAAATCTATTTTTAATTTCTTCCACAATGTCCTCCAGAAATAACCAACAAACTTGGTATCATGATATGAAACTATGCTCTTTGGTAGACCGTGTAATCTCACCACCTCCCTGAAAAATAACTCTGTAATATGAATAGCATCATTAGTCTTCTTGCAAGGAATAAAATGTGCCATCTTCGAGAATATGTCCACTACCACAAAAATGGAATCATGCCCTCCCTGTGTCCTTGGTAAACCAAGAACAAAATCTATACTAATATCATCCCATGGCTTCTCTAGTATAGGTAATGGCTGATACAGCCCTGTATTCTAACTTGTTCCTTTTGCCATCTGACACACTCTGCAACTCTGCACAAATTTCCTCACATCTTACTGCGACTGTGGCTAATAATAATTCTCACCAACAATAGAAATGGTCTTATCTTGACCAAAGTGTCCAACCAATCCCCCACTATGCTTCTCCTTAATCAGGTTTTCTCTCATGGAACTCCTCGGAATGCACAACTGGCTTCCTCTAAACAACATGCCATCTTGGATTATGAAATCCAACCATTTTGTCCTATCCAAAGTAACAGGTTCCAAACAAACTTTCCAAGCCTCTACAAAATCTAGATCTTCTAGATACAAACTCTTGAGCTCATCAAACCCAACAACCTTTATCTTCATTTCTGTCGACAAATTTTGCCTTCTGCTCAAGGCATCTGCAACTTTGTTGGACTTCCCACTCCCATGGTTCAAAACAAAAGTATAACTCTGCAAAAACTCAACCCATTTTAAGTGCCTTTGATTCAACTTTCCTTGACTATTAAGATATTGTAAATCCTGATGATCAGTATATAAAACAAACTCTTTTGGCAATAGATAATGTCTCCATTTCTTCAAAGCTTGAACTATAGCATAAAATTCTTGATCATAAACATAATACTTTTTCTTGGCATCATTAAGCTTCTCACTAAAATAGGCAATGGTTTTACCTTCTTGACTCAAAACAACTCCTATAGCACTACCACTAGCATCACAATCTACCTGAAATACCTTATTGAAATCTGGAAGTGCCAAAACAGGTTGCTCCGTGACTTTCTGCTTCAATGCATCAAAGCTTTTGTCTACTCCTTTAGTCCATTTAAACTCTTTTCTATCCCGTCTCATTGTCTTAGTTAGGGGTGCGCAAATGCTACTAAAATTCCTGATAAACTTTCTGTAAAAACTTGCCAAACTATGAAAAGATCTTACCTCTGTAGTACTCCTTAGTGTAGGCCATTCAATGATAACTCTCACCTTCTCTGGGTCCATCTTAAGACCTTCCTCTGAGACAACAAATCCCAGGTATACCAACTCCTTCTTTGCAAAACTACATTTCTTTAGATTAATCAACAACTTCTCCTGCCTCAGCTTCTCTAAAACTCTTGTGATATGCATCAGATGCTCATCTCAAGTCTTACTAAAAATCAAAATATCATCCAAATAAACAATAACAAAACTTCCCAAAAAAAAATTTAGTACCTCATTCATGAGCCGCATGAATGTGCTCGGTGCATTGGTTAGCCTAAATGGCATGACTAACCACTCATACAAACCCTCCTTTGTCTTGAAGGCTGTCTTCCATTCATCTCCTTCTCTGATTTAGATCTGGTGATACCCACTCTTTAGGTCAATCTTCGTCAAGTATGGAAACTTGTACTTGATCGTGATCTTATTTATGGCTCAAGAATCTGTACACATTTTCCACTCTCCATCTTTCTTTGGTGCTAGTACTATAGGTACCGTACATGGACTCAAGCTCTCCCTTATCAGTCCCTTCCTTAACAACTCATGAACTTGTCTGTTCAACTCTTCATTCTCTGCTAGAGTCATTTTGTGGGCTGCCTTATTTGGTAAACTGGCTCCTTATATCAAATCTATTTGATGACTTATCTTCCTCACTCGTGGTAAACCTTCTAGTACATTATTAGAGATAATGTCTTGAAATTCTTCCAACATATCTGAAACTTCTGCTGGTACATCTTCACATTTGTCTTGACTAATTTTAGGAATCAATGCAAAGCAATGACGCTCATGCTTCATACCCTCCAAAAATTTCCTACCATCTACCAAGAAAATTCTGGCAGTACTACATACGTTTTCTTCCACCTCCTTCAAGGGATTCAACTTATGACGAACTCCATCCTTTGTTAGGGAATATGTGTTTGCACAACCATCATGGACAGCGCTCCTATCATACTGCCATGGCCTCCCCAACAACATATGACATGCATCCATCAAGATGATATCACACAACACCTCATCATGGTAGTCCCCAATCTTGAACTTCACTAAACACTGCTCATTGACCAAAACTCTATGGTCCTTCTGCAACCATGCAATCTGATATGGATGTGGATGCTTTCTTCTTGTCAACTATCTCCTTTGAAACAAGATTGTCAGTGCTTCCACTGTCGATAATAATATCACAACACTTACCTTCACATTTGCACCTTGTGTGGAATAGACTCTTCCTCTGATTGGGTTCTTTCTCCTCATTCAACAAAGTTCTTCTCACAACTACGGTTTCTCCCCTTGCAGCATATTCAGAATGCTCAGACTGTGCATCTTCATCTACATGTGTAACTCGTGCATTACGTTCAGGTCTTCTATTTGTCCTTCCTTGATGTTGCAGACACTCGTATACTCGATGCCCTTCTTCTCCACATTTGAAATAGGTTCCTTTGAAACCTCCTCTTCTAGGTCCTTGCCCAGGTCGGCCTCTTCCTCTTCCTATTTGCTCACCATTGTTCTGGTCACAAGGGCGGTAGGCATAATCCCCTCTCTGATTTTGATTGGTGCCACCTTCTTCACTTTTCTTTTGATCTTCATTACAACCTCCATAGGTTCTTCCACCAGTGATTCCACCTTGACCTCTTCCCCTTTGCTTGCTATCGAATCTTTTATTCAACTTCTCTTCCACCTTTAGGGAAAACTGGTACGCATCTTCTATGGTGGTCATTCTGACCAGGCTCAGCTCCTCTTGAATACTTGGCCTCAACCCATTAATGTAACGGGCTACTTTCTCCTTGTTGGCCTCTGCATGGCTTGTCCTAATAGTAATCTTATAAAACTCTTCTGTATACTCCTTAACAAACTTGTTACCTTGCTTCAGTCCTTGCAGCTTGTTCAGCAACTCCATCTCATAGTCCACAGGAATGGACCGCTTCTTCAATTTCTCCACCATCTGATCCCATCTAGTGATCTTTCCTTTTCCTCTTCTGTTCCTCTCTAATTGGACCTCCTTCCACCAAATACTGGCGTGGCCCTTCAACTTTGTTTTTGCAAACTTGACCCGATCTGGGTCCTCCACATCTTCATACTCGAAATACTCCTCCATGTCATTGATCCAATCAATAAGTTGTTCTGGATTCAAATCTCCAGAATATGTAGAAACTTCAATCCTGGGCCTCTTTCCGATCTTCGAAATGGCCCTCAACAATCTAACCTCTGCAGGATCTCCTACAACTTCTTGTTCTTCCTCAGATAGCTCTTCTTTAGCTTCATCTTTGCTTTCTTCCCTTGTTCTTGGCTCAAACCCTCTTCGTAGCTCCTCTTGCAATGCATCGATTTGCCTTTGTAGGGCTCTAAAACCCTCTTTTGTCAAAGCATTCCTCCCAATACAATTTCTTCATGGAGGCATCTTGATCTCTGCAGCAAACCCACAACCTTAGGTCCTGGTGCAAATTGCCTCACGGTCGGCGATTTGTCTACAAACTCAGGAACCCTTGCTCTGATACCACTTGATGAAGGGGGTAAATCATAAAACACACAACAACAGAATGGCACACAGAAAATAAGATATTTCTTTTTTGATCTGGGCAACTCATTACATTATAGAAGCTCAATTACAATCAGAGGAATCAATCTTCCATAGGCTGCAACACACTACAACTACACATCACCAGGCTCTGGAATCTTCCTCCCTATGTAACCCCAAATCAGTTAAGGTTTCTGTTTTCCCCCCTATTCTTGACTCTACACTGTCCTCCTTAACTCTACTACCCCCAGGGTTCCCAAAATAGTCATAAATAGCACTTTTTGGTGACCTCCAGCTAAATTTTAAAATTTGCAACTCCCTCCAAAAGTAGGTCAACTTCTGGGAAGCATAACTTTTGATCTGGGTGTCTGATTGACAAACCGTTTTAAGCCAAAACTCTCGCGATGTGAACTATCACGCCAGAAATTCGTAAATGAATTTTTGTCAACTTTTTGGAATGTTATGGGATGTTTTAGTGCCTCATATCTCGTTTTGAAAATTTTCAAGGGCTTTTCAGAAAACAAAAACTTTAATATCTTTCAGCTCACAAATGATCTTTGCCTGATTCCTTTGCCAAAGGTCTTATATTTTAGTTATGAAGCTTTCTGCAAGTTTTTGCTTTAATCCGTGCCCAAATGTAAACTTTCTTAAAATGGCAGTTAAACTTTCCAAAACTGGCAGTTTGTTATTTTAGCAGTTTGGAAAAAATTGAAAGTCCTACATCATTATTCAAGAGATTATGGAACCAGAAATACTAATTATGGAAAGAAATGAAAACAACTGCAATGATTTTGAATCAACTTCTTTTTGGGTGATGCAAGATTGCCCTTACACCACTGGATGCTCCTACATCATATTATTAGAATTGCAATAATATGGTGATGTTTCTTATAAATTTTTGATATGGATTGATGAAGTAGTTTCTGCCTACAGGCCGTACATATTGCAGAAGGTGATAATAGGTATTTCATTGATTCATGCTTGCATGTGTGGAAAGATTGCATGGAGGTTGCTAACCATTTGAGACAGTTGATAAAGAAGGTCATCCAATTAGATTTTTTGATGTTTTCATGAAGATTGAATATTATCATAGATGGTCGTACCATGCAGGTCGTACGGATTGCACATAGGAATCAAATTTGGACATAGATTGGTGTTGTCAGGGATTGGTAGGTGTCTCTTTGTCTTAATAAAAAATCTGAGTGGTTTTTGTGAGCAAATTCCATGGGTTTGAAAGTAGATTTTGAAAAATTATGCTTCCGTACAATATGCTAAGGCCGTACCAGCATGGTGTGAGCCTTTAGAGAATGATTCGCTTGGCTTAGGACCCATTAATATGTCTTTGAAAGTATTTATGATGGGCTCCTTGGAGTTTATAGTTTACTATTAATATATTTGAGGAGATTCTGATGTTTTATGCATTTTATGAGTTGAATGAACTTGAAATGTCCATACAACAGTAGAAATTCATGTTGAGTTTTGAACAAGGCTTCTAAAACATTTATTATTAATAGGACTGGAGTAGTTTTTGATAGGTTGGTCTGTGCTAGAAGTTGCCATTAGTATTGCATGCATTTTGAGTATGGTAGAAGGTGTTTGTGTCTGCGTTTGAAGGAGCTCTCAATGCTGATATGATAATTGCAGTTCATAGAACAGTTACAACAGTGCTTGAAGACTTGAATCCGAGGGAATTCTTCTGTACACTTCATATGTGTACATTCATGGTGGATTTTAAGACTCTTATGATGCTTTATTCATGTAATCATTTGGCTTTGTACTCTAATTGGTTGCAACTGTGAAACTTGTGCAAGTCAGGGGTATTTGGTTTAGTTTGTAATTTATTCATAGCATTGTAATCTTTATTTTGTTGCAAACACATATTGTAACCCCCTAGATGGTTTACCGCCAGTGTGGAGGAATGAACATTATTTACCTTTCTCTATTCACCCATTAAATAAGTGGAGTATTCCCACTGAATAAGTGGATGCTTGCTGAAGAGAAGATGCCTGCTATATAGAAGGTGATTGTATTTAGTTTCATTGCAAGGCATTTATTGTTAACCAAAGCATTGTATGCTCTCACCTTGCCCATCTTGGGAACTTGATGATCAGAAAGTGTGGAGGTTCTATTTGGTTGCATTATTGTGCTAACCCTATTGTGATAGATTGTTAAAATTGAAAAAAAATTAGGGTAGCATATTACACACCATTTCTCTTTTTGTATTCTCTCTCTACCTTTTCCGTGGTGATCATTAGTGTAGGTTTAGTTCAATTCTCTAAGCCTTAAGCTTAGAAAGAGGAACCAACCTTCTCTAGAGGTCTGATCTCATCTGTAAGGTCCCACACCTTGATATCAGTCCCATTATGTCATTGGAATGCTTGGAAAAGCTTCAAGCAGGATGTAATTTCATGTGACAACAGTTTCTGGCACATCCGATGGGACCAATTTGATGAGCTTTATCATTTGTTGGAGGATTTGGTGTGTCCTTCAACATATCTTACCATTTGGGGAAGTCTTATTCAACACCTTGGCGACTATGTTGAACAAATCCGCTGGTGAAGCACCCAAGTGCTTAATTATTCATCAAGGATAGAACTTTGGTGATACTTTGGTCTTTTCCAGCTTTTAGGAGCATCTCAAATCACCTGGCAACTCTCTTCTGGGTATGTATCTAGTTCTCTATTGATGTCAGACTTGTTTTACTCTAATTTAGACATTTTGATGATAATCTAGTATTTTGATGCTTTAAAATGTCAAATCTTTATGGAAATTATGGCTATTCCCCTTCACCCAACCAAAATGCAAGTTATTGGCCCCCATACTAGTAGTATCAGGCCCCAAATGCCTCTGGTTTTATGTCATACAACCCTGCAACAATAGAATATCAGCATCGTCACAATGCTTACCTCCATCCCACCCCTGCTTATGCTTACTATTAGCCTCAAGAGACCCCTTTTGCTCCAAACTAGTATAACTACCCTACTGAGTGACCTCAGGATATCAACTACATGAGTGTCAAAGATATCATGTTGAATTTTCAAAGGGAGTCCAATGACATTGATAGGCAGTGAAGGTATAACCATCATCAAGAGGAGCTTGCTTGTCAGGCTTATCTTCACTAGCAGTAGATGGAGGTGGATGAAAGAGCTTATCAGGAAAGCATGGCCTGGTAGATTGCAGCTAAAGAAGAACATATGAGGGAGCTGCTTACCAAAGTCCAAAGCTTAGAAGCCCAATTTGTTTCCTCCATCCCCAGTTTCAGGCAACCCCTCCCTTCTACACAAGTTCAGCCTACAGTAGAAATAAACCCCAAACTCAAAATCCCATGCTTTAGATAGGGGAACCCATATGAGCCTCCAAAACCACTTTCCAGTTTCAAAATCCTAAGTTTTAGAGGCACCCTTAGCCTTCACGGGAGCTTGTTCCTATGCAAATCTAGCCTATCACTCTTCAGGAACAACCCTCTTAGGAAGTCCTTCCAGCTCACATTTCATGTTATTCCTCTTGCCCTAACACTATTTCACTTTTCAAAGGTGGACCTGTTGTCTATCGAGCTAATTAGAGAGATGAGTCACGGAAGGAGATACCTATAGCTAGGGAGGAGCCACTTGCAAATAATGAGCCCTCATGTACTATTAAAACTCAAGATTCAAACTTGCTGCAAGAAAAAAACTAAATCTGATTAGTTGGAATAGCAATGCATCAAGCATAAGGTTAGTGTTGATTCAGATGTGGGGTTGAGTCCCTGGATTTAGGATCTTTTGAGGATTTTTCCCATGTTGTGAACAAGTTGAATGAAATAAAAGTGCAGAGGAAGCATGGTGAAAAGGTCCAGTCGTAGAGGTAGCTCTAGCAAAGTGTGGAGGAGTTGCAGCCAAAGGATCGGGATGATGTGGAGGAGGTTGCTGTGGAGTTAGCTCTAATTGATGAACTACCTAGCTACATTGAAGATGAAGAAAGCATGGAGATGCCAACATTAGTCGTAGTTCTGGAGGAGCAAAATGAAGGCAGTGAAAATGATGGCAAATTGTTGCAGGTTGTGGCCAGGCCTATGACAATGAAATTCTATCTCATGAAGAAGAGCATATGAGAATCCTTATACTGAAGAGTGTAGATGACTTGGAGGAGGCTCATTTATGGGATGAGCTTGATGTGTTTCTGCTCAAACTTGAGTAGTAAATCAGTGCCTCTAGATGAGGCAAATCCTAAGCAATTTGAGCAGGTTGGGGAGGTAGTCATTCCTCCAATTCATATACAGAAGCCAGAGCATCTTAACCAACAGCAGAATGATGAAGGATCAAAATAGATGTGTGAGATCAACTCTGTTGATTTGCATGTCATTTCAAGGGGATACCCTATAAGGAATCTGGCCCAGCTGGAGATAGATCATGAGAAGTCACCACTTATCATGCTTACTACTGAGCATGAAGTTGAGAATCAAAATAAGTGGGATCAGCCCATTTATCCACCCCTTAGCA
The DNA here is from genome assembly GCA_027924645.1 of Cunninghamia lanceolata. Taxonomy (NCBI): domain Eukaryota; kingdom Viridiplantae; phylum Streptophyta; class Pinopsida; order Cupressales; family Cupressaceae; genus Cunninghamia; species Cunninghamia lanceolata. Next base: position 3,715,402 of record BSBN01000905.1, read on the forward strand.
GCTGCATTTTCAATCAAGTTAGGTGGGTAAGTGAATTTGTTCCTTTTCTTGGGGAGGTGTTTAATCAATTTGTTACATGTCAACTCCTTCCCCATCTCCTATTAACTACCCACAAGCATTTCAAGCACTGTAAATTGTTGAGAAAGGGTAGTTATTTTGAAAAAATAGTTAATGGCTTTATTTAAGTAGTTTTCTGGTTGATTAGTTTAGGTTTAGGATAGTTTTTGTTTTTGTTTTAGGTTTCCATTCCTCTAAGTGCCTTTGCACAGACAACATTCTCATTAGGAGATTGTTTGCCTTCTTGCTTTCTGTTTTGTCTTATTTTCTGGAGGTAGTTTCAGTTCTATTTGGTCACGTTGCTGCAGTTTCTTTTGACCCTATGCCCAATGGATTGTATAAGGCAGCTGGATCCTTGTGTTTAGCTAGCAAACACCCTTGCATAGTCACCAAAATGTTGTCTTATTTTTGCCCAGGCCAAAATAACCCAAAAATCCCTTCTTCCATAAAAAATATCCTATCTGAGACACCTGAAATGGAAGAGGCTTCCCTTAGCAAAAAAACTAGAAAAATCCCCAAAATTTTCCAAATTTTTTGCCCCTCATTTGCCTTAGTCAGCAAAAGTTCAGTTTTGTGAACCTTTGGTTCGCAGGTTTGAAAGTTCGTTGTTTCGTCAGTTTGCTGACAAAAGGGTGAATCAGCTAAGGAAAAGCAATATAGTGCAAAGGGAAAGAAGATAAAAAGCACGTTCTGTTAGAAAATTAAATGGTTCGCAAACTTCATAGTTCGCTGATCGGTAGTTTTGCTGACATGCATTTTGCTAACTAAAAGGCTAAGTAGGCAGGGATCCCTTCATAAAAGTTCAAATAAAGGCTAAGGCATGGAAATCAAAGGGTATCGGCGAATTGATAAGATGTTTAACTTGCTAAGTGGTTCAAAAATTTGAATCTTTGCTGATAAGGCGATAGGAGAACCAAAAGCTAAGAAAGGGTCGAAGACATTAGTTTGAGAAAATTTGAATTCGCCGACATGGCAAAGAGAGGCCAACTCAGTGGTTTTGAAAAGGAACAATTTGCTGATAGGCAGATAAAGAAAAGACTAGTTGGGGAATCGAGAAATAGGGAAATAATGCAAGTGGTTTGGTATTTTGAAGATTTGTTGACAAAGGAGATAGGAGCCCCAATGGTAGTTCGCAAATACAATTTTCATCGACTAAGGCCCAAAATGAAGGAAACAAGAAGAAAAGGGAGGCCAAGGCATTGGTTCTCCAGACAGAGGATTCACCAATAAGGCGAGAATTGAGAAAAGTCAAGCGGCTTGCTTGGTTCTGAAAAGAGAGAAATCGCTGACCAAAGGAAATAAGAAGCAAAGTTTGGAATTCACCGATGGAGAATTCAATGGCACTAATGGATAATTTTGAAGGTACAACACTTTAAAGTGTTGGAAAATCTTTTGCAGGGCACGATTTTCTCAGTCCCTGTAATCATGTCATTTTCTCAAGACGAAGGTAGCTAGCATTAATATCTCATAGGCCAAAGTCAATTGTAGGTAGCTGAAATAGTGGAATTCTTCAATACGCCTGTACAATGAAAAAGTAAAATAGATTTATAGGTACCTGGAGGTATTTTGGGGCCTTCTATCATAAATGCACCTGGCACCCATGCGTGTAGGTAATCTCCTATGCAATTTTGCATAATCATTGAGCATGGTCGCCGTCCTTTGTGTGCAAGGCCTTTGAGCCTGATTTTATTGCAACATGGGCATGTGCACGATTTGTTGACTGAAATCTAGTGCCTATTGCTGCAGATGGACTAAAAATTCTATATATACATGAATCAAAGATGTAAAAAAGGTTGTTGGTTGTTCGTTGGGCTGTTGTTCAAAGTGAAGCACTTGATGCTTGATCTTGACCTCGTGATGTTTTCTAGAACCAAATAAATATGATCGACTATGTCCTATCCTGGGCCTCTCTATCTTCATTTCCAGTTCAACAATGAGGGGAAATTATCATTTTGTGTCTTCCTGATCTGTATTTAGCTCTTCTATCTTTGTAATGGCTATTTAGCCTCCGTGATTAATATAAGCAACTGACTCTACCTCTCTCATTTATTTTTCACTGTGTCTATTTGAATGCTTTTCACTTATCTTGTGGATAAAATGGTCCCTTTACAGGTTTCAGTATTCTATTTTGGCCTCTGATAGAGAACTAATGAGTCTGTGTTAGTTTATTTAGCCTTTGAAATCACTACTATGTTATGTCAACTTCAAATAAACATCTTAAATCTTGGTGTATTACCATTTCTATTTCTGTATTCCCTCTCTCCCTTTTCCCTAGTGATCATTAGTGTAGGTTTAGTTCAATCCTCTGAGCCTTAAGCTCAGAAAGAGGAACCAACCTTCTCTGGAGGTATGATCTCATCTACAATGTCCCACACCTTGAGATCAGTCCCATTGTGTCATTGGAATGCTTGGACAACCTTCAAGCAGGGTGCAGTTTCACGTGACAACACAACCTAAAACTTTTATTTGGGATAATTTTTGAATAATACAACCTCCCTCTTGTAGTGAGACAGACATAATATTTCTTTCATGCAAACCCAATTTAATTTCAATTGATAGGAGAGTTGAAAATCTGATTCTGGGGGGAAATTATGAATGACTGACAAGAACTAGTGAAAATATATTAAATAAATTACAAATACTCCAATATTTAAACTCAATTTAAATACCATTTATTATTATTTTTTAGTAAACTTATCTAGGCCACTTAAAATTGTTTATTATTATTTTTCTTCAAAAGTTGTTAGTCCTCATTTTTATAAACAAAAGTTTAAAATTAGTTTTATTTTAATCTTTCATGTTTTTATTTCCTACATAGGTTCAAATCTACAATTTGTGCAAGATATAGATAATATTTTCTTTAGAAAGTTTTGTTAAAAAAGGTTTTAAATCTAAAATAACTTTTATTTAAAGAGTTAGTTTAATTTTATCTATAAATATTATATATATATATATGGACACATAAACAAATAAGTGAATAGATGAACAAAGGCAATTATTTTATTAAGTCATTTTATTTTATTTCAAAGCTATTTTATTTACTACATACACATACATACAAAAAATTTAACTTTTATTTAATAGTTATTTTATTTTTTCTACATTGTTTACTTTATTTTATTTGAAAAGCTTGACAAAGAGATAAACACCATAACTTGCTTTCTTAAACATTTCTATTGTAGTTCGCACTATTTACTAAAATTGCAACGTTAAGGGTTTTGTTTTCTATGGTAAAAGGTGAATACATACCAACTAAGTGATAAATTGTTTGCTCCACTAGGGAAAAAAAATATCAAAAGAAAAAATCAATATAAATATTAGAATTTTGTTTTATTAGAATTTCTTAATACAATAGATAAATTTTATTAAACCTAACAAAAATTATCATAGACACAAAATTTAATGGCTAAATTATGGTTTAATACTAATGAGAGACTAGTCATATTGTAATGGAAATGTAGTATTAATCCTTTCAACATATTCAAGGTCACAAATACCTCTAGCAACGTCTCTTGAAATGTCACAAACATTAAATTACAATTCTTCCAACATTTGAAAGTGTCATAAATATTATATACATATATGCTATTTTTTAATAGTTTCATATTAATATAGTATTATTTATAAGAATATATGTCCAATGTACGATAAGTTGAGTATAAATTTTTTCACAATTACATACTTCTAAATTATCCATATTTTAATATCACTCATACATCACACATACCCTAAAATCAATTTATATCTATTTAATTCCCAATGCCAATAATTTTCCTTCTTTATAATTCCTCTAGTCTCTTTACGCAATTTATGTAGTAAATCTTCCATACATCAATTTTACTTCTCTAAAAACCTAATGCATGTACACACATGAATCACACTTGTTAACCTAGACCATGTTATTTTTTCAATGTTGAGATGGATTCTAAGTTGCCACAAGAAAAGAATCACCGAAGGTCCCAAATAAAATTCATGTCAACTATTATAATTGTGTATTTTTGCTTCAATTGTAGTTCACACATCTCCTTGATGTGTATTTTTATAGATATTTTAGAAAGTTAGTTTTAGAGGCATCTATATTATCTCATTACAAGAAACTACTTAGTATGAAAATAAATTTGCAAGTATCCAACCTCTATATTTTGCAACTTTGTTTTGTAGTTGCATTTATGTTATATAATGAAACTCTATCAATTTTTTCTAGAGGATTGAAGCCTACACTTATAGAACTAACACATATGTAAATATTAACTAAATGCTAAAAAGTTTCCATACGTGTTTCTATTTGAGGCAGATTTACCTATAACTTGTAAAGCACCTAAAGGTGTTATTAGATGGTCAATAGACACATATAAATAGCCTTGTTGGCATATTCAATGTTTGAAGGTAAAGAGCAAAGTGAAAGGCAGAACTATGATGCCCCTCATTGATTCCAACAACAACCACAATTTCATAGACTCAAAGTTGGTGAAATCTATAGGCTTAAAGACTCAAATTTAGTGACATTTGTGGGCATATAACTTGCTCTGGCATCAAATCTCAAGGTGTCATTCAACAAATTGAGACTATAATTGAATGTAATAATACCTTATAAATTTGAGTAACTAATTTTTATACATTTACTTCCAATAAGGACAATCTTCAACCAATGTCCATTTCCATAGTACCATAATAGTTCCCAAGTCTAAAATCTATTTTAATTGGATAAAAATCCTACATTATATTCTTATTGATGAATAATAATTCATGAAGGCTAGTTCGACCAATTCCATGTTTTATATGTGAAAGTGTTTGATCAAGAAAAGGGATCACTGAAATGCTTTTCTAGAAATGTGGTAGGATGCCTATGAAAAGTCTAACATTTAGCACAACATAAGCCATTAAATTTTATTTACCTCTTAAAATTCCTAACCTTAAATAACTTCGTCTTGTTCAAGTAAACATGAAAGAATTAATGTTACAATTACAATATTCCAATTGAAAGGAAATTTCTATCTAATAACTTCCTCAACAAGACAAGGGAGAATGCCAAAATCTATAATATGTATTAAAGCATGAGGTGGATCCATGTAGGCAACCCTAAGTTACTAATCATTTGGATCTCATTAATAAAAGGAATCGTGTGGCCATTAATCCTCTCTAAAATGCATTCAACGTCTAGTGGATTTGATATAATTAATTTCCTTTTAAGGATATTTCTCTCAAGAAATTATAAATTGAGTACTTAATTTTTAAACATTTACTTCGACAAGGATAACTTGCAATGGGAGTTTATTTACAATAGTAGTATACATTTTTACTATGTTGGTGTTAACCACATCCTAGGAGCACAATCTACAAATAACCACCTTCACAATACGAGAGAAGCAAAAACTATTTCACCAGAATGTTGATTAAAAGAATTGAGATACTGAATAATGTACATATTCCTTGCTTCTAAAGGCAAGGAGGGAGAGTCAGTAGATAACTGACAATAACTACCGAATAATTAAATGCACTAACATTATTAAATATTATGCACCTAGTAACTAATATCTAATAATGCATTATGTTGGATGCCTAGGTAAACTTAAGCATAGGTAAATGGTAAAAACTCATTTACTCCAACAGTCTATTTTGATTGGTCAAAATCCTAGAGAGGGATGCACATGGGGTGTTGATAGCTTAGCATGGGTCTTAGGGTGTTTCACATAAATTTGTCTTTGCTACAAACCTCATGGGGCTTGAGCCCCATGTATTGCCTAAGTGAGTGTTCATAATTTATCATGAGGGCTCTTGAATTTGAATCTTATTTTCATGCAATTGACTAGTCTATAAATTTTAAATTTAAATATTCATCTCCATTTATGGGATTTCAGGGATAGGTAATTTTTCAGAATATTTAATTTTAGAATAAATTTCAAAATAGAAGAAAATATAGCTTTGTTTAATCAATAACAAAATGGTTGTCTTGATGTAACATGCAAATTTGTAAGATTATACTCATTTGTGCAAAGTCAAAAAATTGCATTTTGACATACTTGAAAAATGTCCAACAAATGTATTTACAAAAAATATGGTAGTTATTTTCAAATTGGAATGACTACTTCTTTTATCTTACTTCACAAACCCAAAGATAGACAAAACTTGTTTTTTATAAATTGAAAAAAGCATTACAAATACATCAACAAAAGAAGCCATATAAACAACATACAAGAACAAGAACAATAACCCACAAAGGAGCACACTATGGGAAATAGGCTACAATGACAAAGAACTAGGTTGAATTGCAGTCATACAATCCTTGCCATCAATAAAGTTATAAAGAATGTACTTGCCCATAACATAATTTAAGTTATTTTGATAGGTTGTTGGAAATAAATTCAAGAGACTATCTTTGAACTATTATATTGTGCTCAGGGTTTACACTTCTTGCTAGTTATGTTTTGTGCATTTCGGATAAACATTAATTCATAATTTGTATAAAATAATATAGAATAATTCCTTAGCCATGCAAGTTAAATATGTGGCCTTTATGTATAGTATTATGCATTCCACATTTCCTATGAATAGTATTCCTCAATCCTCTTGTACTAATACCATCTTTATATGGTGTATTTCTTTAAAACATGTTTTGTACCAATTTTCTCATTAGGGTTGTAGTGATTAAAAGCATAGAAAATTCTAGCACTAATGAATAATAAAAAATGGACATTTAAAATCCTTTCTAAAGGAGAAGCTTAACTTCAAGCTAATGATTGGATTATTCCAAGTAATACATTATGCATGCCAAAAGGTCTACATCTTCTTTCAGTTTTATTTAGAGTATCCTGAGTATCTTGTGTATTGGAGAACTACATCCAATTGAATCTATAGAATGCTTTTTCTTTGAACAATAATTGGCTTCTTGTGTCAATTATTATAAAATGGGTAATGTGGACCTCCTACTATTACGATATGATGAAATATAAGACCACTATGAAAAACAAGGGTTAGTTTGAGAATTTAAAGGTATAAAAAATATTATCTATGATGGACAAACTATTCCAAATGGGTAGATGGAAACATAAGAAGGTCAAGGGAAGTTAGCCCTAGCTATAAGAGATTGAGGAATAGCTCCAAAACCAATTCTTGAATCCAAACCATACCATTTGTATCCTAAAAAAAAAGTGAGATCTATCATTGATCATTTGTTGAGTTAAGCTTAGCTTCTCAGAAAGAAGCAAACCACTCAGTTTGTTATTGGATTGGGATTCCAATGGAGATAGAATATATCAACTACCATTGTATTCAAGGAGTCATCTACCACAAGAGAGTCAAGGACTCACTACTACGGGTCAAAGAAGGCAAAATATGGTGCAAAAAAGCTAGATCAAGACATTCGATTTGAAATCTCTTCAATCATTTGAAGGAATTAAACATAAAAAATTCCATCATATTCGTGGATTCAATAGTATTTCAAGGTAGATAAAAATGGTAGAAAATATGGTGCCATGCAATATTATTCTTCATAGCTCCCAAAACCAATTATGGTTATAATTCCAAAAATAGTTATAGTTAGATGCATAAGATATCAACCCCCCTTCAATCAATCTATAGGGAAAGGGAAGGGAACTAATCTATAGTTCTATGATATTTTGTATAATAGGGGTAGCTAAGATACTAGTATGGTTCAAAACTTGGCTATGAACAAAGGAAACTTCAACAGTATATTCAAGATAACCACCAATTCACTAGCACATAAGAGTGATTTTAGAGTTCTAAGTTTTTCATTTCCATGATTGAAATACAACAAAAATTGCATTTTTGTGATGATAATGAACATTGGACACTAAAAATTCTAAATAAATTTGAATAGATTGATTCAATTAGATTCCTTCATGAATCATGCATGATAATCATAAAGAACAAAGGCTTCTTTGTCCAAACTCAAGGAATCAATGTGATAAGAATAAATTTGTTTCTCTCTTCTCTTAACTCATGCTTAGCCACAACAAGATTCACCTACTTCCTAAACCCGAATGTTTGTCCCACAAACAACCAAAGGTTGATTGGACCTAGGAGAAATCTTTAGTGAGGAGGCTATGGATTCCTATCAAAATTGTAGTCCAAGGCTATCTTTGAAATTTTAAGAGCACCTAACATGGGATAAAAAAACATATATAGAAAATATGGTAGAGTGAAAGACACTAAAAATCCATATTGATGAAGAAAAAAAGGATTCCTTTTAGGTAGATACAAAAATCATGATGATCTTCAAGGAAACCATTTTTTAGCATTGCTACAAGAAACAAAAAACAAAAGTTGGAAGATAGTTATGAGACTAGAGATGAATATTTTTTTGTTATGATTTTCAATGTTTAATAAATGAGAAAGAGTTTTTTTAAATCACAAATCATTCCAACTCTTTTTTGAAAAATACAAGAATTTCTATTATAGAACCCAAAGATTGAGAAGTCTAAAAACTAAAAAATCTTTATTTTTTAAAAGGATGATTGAGATGGAGTAAGATATGTAAAGTCAAATTAACCTTGGTGAGTTAATTAATAGGATTTTAGAAAGTTGAATGTTATAAAATAAATGATTATATTTTTATTTTGGCTGATGTCACTATGATGGATGATGCCATATTTTAATTAGTTTTTGTTAGTTCATTGTATTTATGATGTCATCCTTAGGAGGCCCATTTTATATGTAAATTTCTCCTAATGTAAACACATGCAATGTCCATTTGAGACTACCCACAAGAGGCTTTTGTCCTTGAATTAATATATGAACACAAAGTTCAACCAATACAAAAGATATGAGAGAAGTAATGGATCTCATGGAAAACCAAGCACCTCAATTACAACATAGTGAGGGAAAACTTGGGCACCCAAATTCAATGCCCCATGAGTTGTCATTTTAGCATAAAATAACAAATGTAAGATTCCTCCTCAAAGTTGGTGACTCATGTTTGTTGTCATAGAATCTGTCATAATGCTTTGTAACTCCCTTATAATTCTTTTCCATAGAATAGATATCATATTTAAAATGCCACTTGTCCAAAGTTGTCATAGATCCCTTTCATGAAATCCCACACCCTATATCTCGAGATGCAAAAAAATAAATATTAAACTATATATTATTATATCATTTTATTTAACATCAAGCCTATTTTCTCAAACAAAAGCCCATTATTAAAATTTATTTCCCTATCCCATCAAAAAATAAAGGAATGGGACCATATAAGATGAATGAATTAAAAGGGGACATTACAAGTCTACCCTTCATAAAATTGCTTGCCCAAAAGCAATGCAAAGTTGGGTGTTCAAGTATCTTTGACCACTTCTAAGTAGCACCTTTTGCAAGTAGGTTTGTCCAACAAATTAGGTACTCTATGATGGTTATTTTCCTTAGTTTCTTCACTTGTGTATCAATAATAGCATCTACAACCAATATAAGATTTCCCTCATCATTTAGGGTTGGTGTATCAATTGACAGTGCAATAGTTGACCAAGTGCCCTTTTGAGGCATGACTCATGGAAAACATTATGAATCTCATTGCTTGTTGGAAAATCCAACTCAAAAGCCACTTCACCAACCTTTATCAAAACTTTGTATGGTCCATAGAAGCAAGGTTTGAGCTTCTTAGCCCCACTTTCCTTAATGGAAGCTTGCCTATAACACTACAAGCATAGAAATACCATATATCCAACCTCAAATGATCTCTTGATACAATGTTGATCTACATACAAATTTTGTTTATTTTGGTTCAATGTAAATGATCTTTGAGTGACCTTAAAATGTCTTGGATATGCTCCACCAAGTCACCAACTACTGGTACCCTACTATCATTGAACACCAAATCAATGAAGGCTAGTGCATCATATTCATATAGTGTCATAATTGGAGTCATGCCAATGGAAATGTGATAGCTGGTATTGTAGTAATACTCCCCAACATGTAACCACTTGACCCATGGTGTTTGTTGATCTATGGCATAGTTCCTCAACTACCCTTTAACCCGTTTATTGGCTATGTATGTTTGTCCATATATTTGGAGGTGATAGATGGTACTAGGAGTGAGTGTGGTGCCATTCAAACAACACAATTCTTTCCAAAAGGAGCAAAGGAATATGTTATCCCTATCATTGACAATGGTCTTAGGCAAGCCATATAGCTTGAATACCTCTATGAAAAATAAATCAACTACCTAATGCACTCTAAATTTTGTAGGGATCACAAAGAAGTGTGCATATTAGTTAACCAGTCCACTACAACAATAAAGTAGCCCTTGCCATTTGCCTTAGGAAGGCATGTGTTGCATACCATGGATATACTTTCCCATTTTTGGTTAGGAATTGGCAAAGGTTGTAGCAAGCTTGCTGGAAAAATATGCTCTACTTTATTATGTTGGTAGGTCATGCATCCCTTGATATGCTTGAGAACATCTTCCTTGAGGCCCTTCCAAGAGAATATTTCTCTTAGCTGCCTATAGGTATTGTAGAATCCCAAGTGTCCAATCATATGTGCATCATGGAAATCTCTCAAAATTTTCTCCTTCATCTTCAATTCAGGTTACCAAGAATTTTTTTTCCTTATACATGATGAGACCATCTACTACTAAACACTTATCATCAATCGCACTTTCATCTAAAATATTAGTATCTCAAATGTATTCTTATCATATTCTACCATTATAGAAACCTTCCAATTGGTAGAAATGACATAGATGGAGTAGAGAGTAGGCATTTGAGAGACCATCAACAACTACATTCTTTTTACCCTTCATGTATTCTATATGAAAATCATAATATTGAAGCTTACTCGCCCATTTTTGTTGCCAATCATTCAAGTCATGTTGGCCAATGAAGAACTTCAAACTGTTATGATATTTCCTTACCACAAATCTTCCACAAACTAAGTATTTCCTAAACTTAGCCAAAGCATTCATAATGGAAAGTATCTCATTGTCACAAATGGAAAATCCCTCTCTAAATATTTTAACCTTTTTCTCTCAAATACTATGGGGTGCCCTTTTTGCATTAGTCCTATTCCAATTCCATCTCTTGAAGCATCACATTCTACAAAAAATGGTTGTGATAAATCTAGAATGGCAAGTACAAGACATGAACTTGTTACCTTCTTAAGCTTCTTAAAAGCTTCTTGAGTTGTATCATTCCATGAGAAAGTTCCCTCATTAGTCATGTCAGTTAGGGGTGCTACCAACTATGAGAAGCCCCTAACAAACATTTTATAGTAGCTACAAAGGCTAAAGAATCCTCTCAAATGTGTCAATGTGGTAGGGGTTGGCCAATTCAAGATGGCTTCAAGCTACTATTGATCCACTTGAACACCTTGAGTACTAATGATGAAGTCCAAGTATAAATATTTTGTAACCTTAAAATCACACTAGGATTCCTTTACAAAGAGAGACTATTGTTACAATATTCTAAGGATTGCATCCAAGTGCCTCAAGTGATCTTCCTAGGTTTTACTATAAATTAGTATATTGATCAAAGATAACCAAAACAAATTTCCTCAATTGACCACTGAATACTTGATTCATAGTTGACTAGAAAGTGGTAGGAGCATTTGTCAAACCAAATGGCATAACGAAGAACTCATAGTGTCCAAAATGACATCTAGGTGTTTCTTTGTGCATATCCTCATCGTGCACATGGATTTGATGGTAGCCTAATCTTAGGTTAATCTTTGAAAAATAGACCACTCTGTGTAACTCATCAATAAGCCCATTAATCTTGGGAATAAGATACCTATTCTTGATGGTCCTCTTGTTCAATGCTCTATAGTCTATGTACATTCCCATTGTACCATTCTTTTTGTTCATAATAACCACAAATGATGCAAATGGGTTAGAACTGGGTTTGATGTGACCCATCCCCAATAATTCTTTTATACATGATTTATTTATTCTTTCTAGATCAATAAATGTTGGTATGGGGTGATCATGATTGGCTTAAAGCTTGGCTCCAAATCCATGATGTGTTGGAATCCCCTCTCTAGTGGCAAACCTAGAGTCATGCCACTAAACACAATATTATGCTTATCCAAAATGGTTTGAATGTCAACATGATGAGTGTGATGCCTACTCGAAGGTGAATTAGTAAGCATGCCTTTCATCACAAAGCAACTGGCTGCCCATGCAACTTGTCCTTTATGGAAGGTTCTCTCCATACTCTTAGTTGTGATCACCTGAGGTGACCCATTTAGAATGTCTTTGAGCATCATGTCTTTCCATTGAGTTTTGAATTTCAGCTCCATGAACTAATAGTTTTGTGAAAGTTCTCCAAGGGAATGTAACCATTGTGTTCCTATGACCATATGTGCTTCTCCTAGTCCCACAAGATATAAATCATCACACACCTTATAATCAGCAAAGGATAACTTGTTAGGCTCCTACTATTCTATCTTTCTAAATGTAATAAGGTTAAAAATTGTGGCATGCTTAACCTTAATATTTTCATTTATTAGTTTTAGTTATTTCCTTAGGATGACTTAATTAGGATGAAGGGGTTTCTGCTATGATAGTTGTGTTTGATGGGTTTTCATCTCGAGATTTTAGCCTCGTTCTTGTGGATGAGCTTGGTTCTTAGATAGTTTTACAAAAAAGGAGGTAAGGTCCTCCTAAATTTGGTTTGGATCTTCACTCTTAGAAAGGGGAGGGAAGGTCCACTGGGGTGGGTTTAGGGACTACGTAGGCTCTTTAGTGTTGCTCTTGTGGGTTGGTTGGGTGGTGGACTTCTAGTTTAACACGAGTCTTTGATCTTGTGGGGCTGATTTGTTTCAGCCTAGTTTTAGCCTTATTTTGTTTGTTGCCCGTGGGACATTGTGATTTTATAGAAGTGTGGGGCCCCTTTCAAAACACCCTTTTTTCCCATATAAAAAAATTAGGATGAAGGGGTGTGTCCTTACATAGTTATGCCTATAAATAAGATAAGGCTCTCCCAAACCATCATAAGTTTTAATATTGAATACATATTATTATTTTTTGATTATTGGAGGCCACCCCTTCAAAGTGGTTTGTAATTTTATTAATTTTTGCATTTATTTTCAAGAAATATCCTAACAAGTGGTATACAAGTTATGATTTGGGCCAAGACATTTGTTTTCACTATAACTTACAAACCATTATGAATTCGGGCATGATTTTTTCATATTTTTGAGGTATTTAATCAAGAAAGCTTAAGGTAAAAAATTTAGCTTTTGTGATCATTTTTATGGGAGTTATTACAATTTTTTTATCTTTTATTAATTCATTCTACAAGCTACAATTTTTGAAATTTTTTTTTTGATTTTTTATATTTTAGAAACATCATAAAAAATAGGTAGGGTTAGTTCTTTATAATTTCTAATTAGAGGAAAAATGAATTTCATTATTTAGTGGTCAAAGTCAGGTTAAAATATTTTATTATTCTACTCTACGTGCCACATTTTTTTAGATTTTTTTTTTATATTTTTGGAAAGCTCATGAAAAATTAGGTAGGGTTAGTTCTTTATAAATTTTTATCAGAGAAAAAAATAATTCCATATATTAGTGGTCAAAGTTTGGTAAAAAAAAATGAACATCAAATTCAATTATAGCCCATGTTTTAAAAATTTATGGTTACAACTCGCACCAGATACTTTCATCCCTTACCTAATAAAAAACTTAGAGTTCAAAAAACAAACACATCAAAAGCCATGTCAACTTTAGGATTAGAGGAAGTCTCTTCTACAAATATCGAATCTAATGACCCTCTTTATTGCCCACCACCTAAAATCGAGGGAAAAATTCCACCAAGATGTGAAATGGTGGTACATTTTATTGAGGATACTTTGTTTATCTCTTTTGCAACATCTTTAAATGAGGGTTTGGATAGGTTTAAACAAGAACTATTGTCTGAATTGAAGCTCCAACAAAACCACCAAGGTGGGTACAACCCTAACAAACAAAATCAAGGGATAGGGAAACCTTTTCAAGGTTCAAAATTAAACCTACCCAAAATTATGGACATCCATCAGTTTAGTGGTATAGATGCAACATGGATAAGTCTCATTGAACAATATTTTAAACTTCATAATATACTAAACAATGCAATGGTTGACATAGCCTCACTACATTCAGAATCTAAACCTTATCAATGGTACCAATGGATAATGAGTGACAAGCAAGGGAAAATGCTTGGTTGGAAAGAATTTACTAATGACTTATTAGCCCACTATGAGAAAACATGGAAGGGAAGCTATTTTACCCAACTAAAAAATTTAAAACAATAGGGTCTATAGTTGAATTTAATGCTTAGTATATGAGATTATCAATTCAAACTCAAGATGTGACATATGTATCAAGGCTACAACTATACATCAATGGACTTAATGAACAAATTAAGCATGGTGTTTGTTTGTTGGAACCTTATATAGTTAAGAAAGCTATGGAACAAGCATTGCATATTGAGAAATAGAACTTTGCCATCAGAAGATCTATACAAGATGAAACCATAGGGTGGAAAGATAAAAAAAATGTGACTAATTCTATTAACAAAAATGGGTCAACTTTCTTAATCCAAGACAAATTACCAATCTCTCTCCTCAATAAGAGGCAGAGAAAAGAGATAAAGGTCTATGTTGGCATTATGATAGAAAATGGTCTAGGGGTCATAAGTGTGCTAATAATGAGAAAAGACTAATGATATTGAGAGTGAGGTTGAAGAAGAGGAAGAAGTAGCTACAAAAGAACCAAGTGTGGAACTTGAACATGTGAATTTAGATAATCACACCACAAACACTCACTATGATAGAATTCAGCGATCTCCCTACATGCATTAAATGGAATAATCACACCACAAACACTCAAAGTGTTTGGTTATATAAAAAATAGAAAGGTGACAGTGTTGGTTGCTATAGGTAGTGCACACAACTTTATTGATAGAAGATTGGCTAATTTGAGCTCAATTGTTTTGTGTATCCAATCTCTAATTTTTAGGCCATGACAGCTGATGGAAAACAACTCTTTTGTGGTGGTAAATTCCATCATACAAAACTCTAAATGGGAGATTATCAGGTAGGGTAAGAGAAAATTTGCTATCCCAATTGGGGGAGTAGATGTAGTTTTAGGAGTGCAATGGAATAAATAGTTGGGAACAATGCCCTTCAATTTTTAGGACTTCTTCATGGATTTTAGTGCAAATGGACAAAAGTATAAACTAACAAGGATACAATAATCACCAAGTCAAATTATCAACTCCCATAGGATGGAGAAGTTACACGTAAGAAAAGGTTCTTATGATATAATGGCACAACCACATCTTTTAGAAGCACAAGACGTGAAAACTCATGATCCCCCAGAACTTCAAGAGATCATTCAACACCATTTCTAGCAAAGAAAGAAAGTCCATATCGTCAATCTATACATAAAATCACCACCTATTGCTTCTAACTTAAAACCAAAAAGACATGATTCTTTGCAATTTAAGGTTGTGCAGGGAGTTGCAATTTGAGGGCGATGAGTCAAGCTCAAATAAGCAACACTTTGTCATTTCGATGAGATAACCGAAAATGGCTTAATTTATTCTCAGTTGTTCTCGACAAGATACGCATTCCAAATTGACAGATGGTTGATACCTAAAGAGGAGTGGAAAAAGAGAATTTGCCTATTTTGCAACAAGGGAGTGATGGAGACGGAATGGCACTTCATCATGGAGTGCTCAATGTACAGTGACATCCATACCGGTTATGAAGACTCCTTGAGAATTGACAATTTAAGCACCTTGAGGAGGCAAGGTTGAGCAAAACTGCAAACTTTTTGATCAAAATTCACTACAGAAGATCTGATCTCAAGAGGTGATTGCAAGCTTTATAAGTTTTTGGTGCCCTGTTTCTCAGCGGGGTTGTGTGCTGCTCTTGGTCCCATAGGCTGCTTTGGCCTCGTGGATGTTATTAAAATCTTTCATTTCATTTCATTTGAAACAATTAAACCTTTTTTAAACCTCCACAAATGCATACATGGCAAACTTCTTTTAATGGCCAATTTGCCTCCTCTTTGTGTCATTTTTTAAACTACCAGTAAGATATGCATTTTGTCCATGGTCTGTGAATGTCATTAAAAACTTTCATTTCATTTCATTCAGTGGCAAATGTCTTTTTCACGCCATTGGCCTCCTTTCTGTTTTATCTGCCCCTTCCCGTGTCTCAGCTTTGACGTGTCCGCATGTGATTGTTCTTTTTCCTGCTTTCTTTTTCTGATAGCAAAAGGACAGATGGTTTTTATTAAAAACACAGGTCCAGCCAGAAGAATATACCGTACTGTTGCACATGATCTCTGAAATATGTCAAAGGCTGTCCGCCGACTTGTAAATCTACATAATTAAGTCGACAATAGAAGAACAGGAATAGCTAAAGGCGAGCAAATTCCTCGGTGACACGGGTGTAGTTCAATTTTATATCTATTTTCACTCAAGTGGAGGTTTATCATGTGCGTAATTTACGAATTTTGAATTTTAATTAATTATTATTTACGATCGTGCATCTAGTTTGTTGGATAGGCATGGCCAATGTGGTGCTATGATTTGACATCAACTATGTTTTTCAAAAATTCCCTCTAACCAAAGTTATTTTAAAACACTAAATCAATCTATATCATGACCAGCGAGGAACTTCCTTTCATTTGATATTAACTTTTCATCTCATGAAATAAGAAATTCATTTTAACGAGGTCAAAGATAGTTTATAAGATAATAGGTCATGTCATTTTAGTTTTATGAATTGTCGATCTTATGCGATAATAGGTCATATCATTCTAGTTTTCTCAATTAGTGATCTTTAGCTATTTAATTTGATGTTGAACTCTCATATTTTTTCAATTGTCTTCTCTTTGAACAAATCTTGTGACAAAGTTGATGCTAAAGTACTTGTAAAAATTGGCCCAAATGTCATTGTAGGCTTCACAAAAGATGCGAACTCTCTCCTCCCATTCTTCTTTTCGCCTCTTCCATCTACATGTTTCATACCAAAGATGATGTGAATTAGTCATTAATTAAGTTATGAGAATCTTTGCTCTCAAAGGGATATTTACCCCTGTATAGAATCTTCCATCTACAAGTTAAGCTATCTATTCTTGTTTAGATACTGATCCCATTTTGAAAAGACTAAGAATGTTCACTAAAATAAATTCTCAAGATGATCAACAACCAAAAATGAATTAAAAATTGTTGGTTTTGTTTCATAAATTAAAATTGTCACTTTTTGATAGCAAGTAGCTACAAAGTCGTCATGACCAAAACAAAATTATTATGACACTTTTGAAATTGTCACTAGTTTTAAAACCATCACAACAAACACAAAAATGACATAGTAATTTTGATAGCATTGTTTGTGGATTCCTGGTAATTTCATCATGATTGGTAGAAAATAGAATTTGTGAATGGAAATTGTTAGTCACCAAAGACTCATAGGAGCCCAGGATTCACTTGCAGTACCTCTTCGACAAGAGAGAAATAAGACAACTAGAGACGATGTGCAAGAGAATGCAAAACAAAAGATTGAATTACCTCAATTGAATTGAAAATACATGCAAGGAGATGACTATATATAGGTAGAGATAGAGGGGTGAGGTGGAATAACCAACCAATAGGAAATGTAACTCCAGAATCTCACAAAATAGGGTGGAGTTACTCCTATGGAAGAGAGTGACACCTTGCACCTCAAATATGCACCTATAATAAAATACTCATAAGTATTATCTACCTATGCAAGCTTAAACTAAAATAAAGGAGAATAAATTCCTACACTAACACCCCCCTTAATCGTAGCTTAGGTGTATGTAAAGATGGGTCCCGACATATTAGGCCATGTTAGGTACCCATATATAGTGATGGTGGAGAATGTCATAAGACTTCAAATATACAACCATCATACAAACATGATTCCTCAAGAAGAGGATGGAGAGTATCAAGTGTCCCTCACAGGTAGAAGTAAATCCAAAGCCACCACTGAAAGATGCAAGAGGGAAGAAGATAGTGCATTGTTTGCATACAACATTTCTCCCCTTGGGAAGAAACAAGTCCAATGGAGGATGAAGAAGCCACTCCCACAAAGTGGATGAAGAGGGAAACTAAATCCAAGTGTGTGCCTCTGAATGCAACTCAGGTGACCCCAAGTTGGAAGATGATGTCTTCTCCAAAATAGAAACTGTCTACACAATTAGAGAAGAAGAACCAGGAGAGGATATGATGCGAACTGCATCTGGAAACACAGAAGATGAAGGGATGATAGTTGTGTTGTGACTTTCATCAAAAGTGTCCTCTAAACCTGTAATGTGAGACTCATAAACAACTCAGAAATACTTGTCAGATAATCATCCCACACAGCAAAATCAGAAGAACAAATATTATCCTGCTTAACCATGGAAATAGAGATATCTGAAGAAGTAGGAGGACGAGAAGAAAAGTTAGCACAAGTCTCAAGAACAAGATTGGCTATGAGAACAACAATGTTAAAGTGAACAAACTTCTCCTCAGAAGCAAGATCTACGTGCTAGGAATCAAAGGATCTCAACCATCATCAGGAACAAAATCAGAAATGGTGTATAACCGAGATGCATGATCAACCACCTCAGTAGCACTAATCTATATACTTTCCAAGTCTCTGATGATAACTAAATCAGGTGTGAACTCCATTGTCTTTCCTGCACCACTATGAATAATTTGATATATGAAAAAAATATTATTTGATAAAGAAGGTACACCTAATACATCATTGAAAGTACCCTCACCAATATTAATTGATCCCTTCCAATAACATCCATATAAGTATTGTTACCAATTAGAATATGTGGCATAAAACAAGGCTCAAAAGTAGAGAACAAGGACTGAAATGAAGCCATATGATGAGAGGCTCTAGAATCAATAAGCCATTTACCTGATCTAGCACTGGTACTTGCACAAAATGCCTTACCTTTCTGTTTCTTTTCTTCCTTAGCAACACATGCATGGGTTTTTTCATAAGATCCCGACTGAATAGAAGATGAAGGAACCTGAGAGGATGAACTAGAAGATGAAGTTGAGGCTAAACTTACAGTGAGTTTCTAAATATGCATCTACAACTAGCTAAAATTTTGCTACATATGCACCTACTGAGATCTATTATTTGATTCTAACAAGCTCTCTAAAATACTCTTCCTCATCCTTCTGCTCAAATTTGCCCAACAACCTCTAGTTGAAATCATCAAAAGTCTACACAAGGTCATGCCCTTGTGTGATCAGACCATGGTTTTGTTGTCTCCCAAAATAGTTGCAACCCTAAACCCTAAAACATTTTGTTAGGAATTAAGGTGTCTCAACCTTTGCAAATTCCTAATCTTGTATATATTTATCCCATGTTGAGTTGGCATAGTTGGCACCTTGTGTACATGCAGCAGGATAAATTTTGGTGACTTTGGCAGCCGCGGTTTCCCCCTTGAATAATTAACGGGGGTTGGGGGGCAGCGCCCCCAAGATGGGGTCAAGGGGCAGATGCCCCCGTGGGGGCTTGGGGGAAATGCCTCTGAAACCTCAAACGACTTTTATTTAATGACAAGTGTCAGTGAGTATCTTTGCATGAGAGAAAGGCATCTTTGGGCGGTCAAGGGAGGTTTTGACATGTTGTAAGAGGAATAAGATATTTTTAGTTAGTGTATGACAAATTCTCTTATAGCTGTAAGTGATGTCAGTTATGACGGATTCTATGACAGTTGCAAGGTGCATAAGAGCATTTGTCATAGCCTATCTTGGGACAAGGCGCCCACATTGGGATGGGATGTTGGACAAATGTCCTTAGGCATGGGTTTTGGGGCATGAGTCCAAGATGGATGCCCATCTCTAGAAGGTTCCATATTTGTCTTGTAAACTCTTAAAAAATAGGTGCTTGGATGGGAGATAAGTAGTTTTTTGTACATGTACTATTATGATGCTGGAATATCTCCAGATTCGACATTCAAAGACTCCTGAAAGAGCATTGGCTCTGAAACTGTATTGTAATCTATTATTGTTTACTGTAATACATTTGAGTTATGTTTTGGAGTGTGGGGTTTTTCACCCGTAGGGGTTTTCCCCACGTATATCTTCTCTCTCTCTCAACTTTCTGTGTGTATGTGTATTGTTGCAATATCTCTGTTAGATGTTCTATGTTGCTGTAGTTGTAAGAATTAAAGTTGAATTTGCATACATCTCTCCTCATTAGATTAGTGTAGGAAGTGATTTCCGCACACCTAGCTTCCTTTCAGTTGGTATCAGAGCCTGACCAGTTTTGGTCTTAGCTGTTGCGTAGGGGTTTTTTGAGCTGATCTTAAGTTGAGTGGGAGTCTATGCAGAGTATTATGATATCTATTGCAGTAAGGAGATGGCAAGCACATCAGGAAGGTTTGAAGTGGAGAAGTTCAATGGTAGTAATTTCAAGCTATGGAAGCTCAAGATGGAAGACATGTTTGTTGACCGAGACCTTTGGGAAAGTGTTAATGGAACTAAACTAGCTACAATGTCACAAGATGACTGAGATCTCAAGGATTGGAAGGCTAAGGGTCTCATAAGACTTAGTCTTGTTGATTCTGTGTTGTTAAATGTCCATGAGGAGACTACTGCAAAACTACTTTGGAAGAAGTTGGGAGATGTGTATCAAGCAAAATCCCTGGTTAATAAACTTTTTCTAAGAAAGAAGTTGTATTCTCTTCGAATGGAGGATGAGGATTCGTTGCTGAACATATGAATACTTTTAACATGCTGGTTGCACAATTGACATCTATTAGTGTAAAGAGGGAGGAGTAGGATCGATGTATGAACTTACTTTGTTCTTTGCCGGACTCGTGGGATCATCTTGTCATGGCTATTGGAAGCACCACATCTACATTTAAAATGGAAGAAATGGTTTCTTCACTGTTGTCTGAAGAGATGTGGATAAAGTCTTCTGAGGCAGCTAAAGAGGCCCTTGCAGTTCATGGAAGACCCAAGGAGAAAGGGAAGAAGAAGGACAAGAAAGCTGAGAAGGGTAGATCCACATCCCGTGGGGGATCCAAATCTCCTGGAAAGTCTAAGGCTCTTTGTTGGAACTATGGCAAAACCAGGCATTTCTGAAAGGAATGCAAAGAGGAGAAGAAGAAGAAGAAGAAGAAGAAGAAGAAGAAAGCTCCTGATTCAGATTCTGATAAGTCACAAGATGACGGTGATGCTTTCATCACAACCCTGGCAACCCATGCATCTGATGATGTGTGGCTGATCGACTCTAGTGCATCATTCCACATGACCTCGCATCGAGACTGGTTCACTAAGTATGAGGAGTTCGATGGTGGAAAGGTGTATCTGGGTGATGACTCTCATCTAAAGATTGTTAGTCGTGGAAGAGTCTCTATCTAATTCCCTGATGGTCGAGTGAAGGGGATCTCTAGGGTTATGCACATCCCAAGCTTAGCACGGAACCTGCTTTCTGTAAGTAGTTTGAATGATGCAGGTGTGCAGGTTGTCTTTTTGAAAGAAGGATGCAAGATGACTAGAGGAGCTATGGTGCTTGCTAAGGGTACTAGGAGAGGTACTCTGTTTCAACTGGAGGCATGCATTTCACAATGCAATAGTTCTTCTGACTCAAGGAAGAGGGCAGCAGTCACTTCATCCCCATCATCTGAACGAGCAGTGAAGAAATCTATTGTTTCTAGTCTTGATGGTTGTAATCGTGCATTGGAAGTTAAACTTCCTACTGAAAAGACAATGTTATGGCATAAGAGATTTGGCCACATTGGTGAGAAGGGTCTGCGTACCCTGAAAAATAAAAACCTCATTGAGGGGTTAGATGATTGTAATATTGAGTTCGACTTTTGCGAACATTGTATTTATGGAAAGCAAAACCGTGTTTAGTTTTATTCGAGTTCTCACAAGTCTTCTGGTGTGTTGGACCTTGTTCATTCTGATGTATTTGGTCATGTTAATGTTCCTTCATTATCAAAATCTGTATACTTTGTATCTTTTATAGATGATTACAGTAGAAGGACATGGATTTATTTTCTTAGAAGCAAATCTGAAGTCTATAGCAAGTTGAAGGAGTTTAAGGCCTTTGCTGAAAATCAGACTGGTAAAAAGATTAAATGTTTGAGAACTGACCACGGTGGTGAGTTCTGTTCTATAGAATTTGATAAGTATTGGAAGGAACTTGGGATTAAAAGACATAAGACAACTTCGTACACCCCACAACAAAATGGAGTTGTAGAGAGGATGAATAGGACAGTGATGGAGAAGGCTAGGAGTATGCTTAGTGGAGCTAGCCTAGAACAAAAGTTTTGGGCTGAAGCTATTGCCACTGCTTGCTATCTTGTTAATAGATCTCCTACATCAGCTCTTGTTGGAAAGACACCCATGGAGGTGTGGTTTGGTAGAAAGCCTTCAATAAAGCATCTTCATGTTTTTGGTTGTGAGGCATATGCACATGTGCCTAGGGAAAAGCAGCCAAAATTGGAGAACAAGGCTGTTAAGTGTATCTTCATTGGCTATGGTGTCAGTGTGAAAGGATACAAGCTTTGGGACCCTGTGGCTGAAAAAGTGTTGTATAGAAGAAGTGTCATCTTCAAAGAGCTTACACCTTCTTCCACTGTTTTGTAGCCGGAAGAAATAGTAAAGAAAGAGGATGTTCTTCAGTTTCCTGCTAGCCCCAAGAAGACTGAACAAAAAGACAATGTTGGACCTGATGATGAGGAGAGCTCTAGCAGCTCTGAAAGCTCAGATGAAGAAGCTGAACCTCAACCTCAGCTCTTGAGGAGGTCTAAACAGATAAGAAAGCAACCTGAAAGGTATGGTTTTACATTGCTTGATTCTAGTTGTGCTTATGCTTTGGTTACTAACAGTGATGAACCTAGAACTATATCATAGGCTATGGACATGAAAGATGCAGTTTCTTGGAAGGAGGCCATGGAGGATGAAATGGCTTCTTTGGAAAAGAATCAAACTTGGGACTTGGTGCTTTTGCCTCCTGGACGGAAACCTGTTGGATGCAAATGGGTGTTCAAGAAGAAATTTGGTACAGATGGCAGTGTTGAGAAGTATAAGACCAGATTGGTTGAGAAAGGGTATTCACAAGTGGAGGGCATAGATTATGGTGAGATCTTCTCTCCCGTTGCAAAGCTGACATCCATTAGATTCCTATTGTCTCTCGCAGCAGCTTATGACTTGGAGGTAGAACAGATGGATGTGAAGACAACTTTTCTTCATGGTGACTTGGAGGAAGAAATCTACATGTCACAGCCAGAGCATTACATGGTGAAAGGTAAAGAAAAATTGGTTTGCAAACTTAAAAAGTCTTTGTATGGTTTGAAGCAATCCCCTAGGAGATGGTACTTGAAGTTTGATGCCTTTGTGTTGTCAATTGGATTTGTGAGATCGAAATCAGATCACTGTGTGTATTATAAATTTGATGGTGATCGTATTATCATTGTTGCACTGTATGTTGATGATATGTTGCTCATTGGGAAGGGTAAAAATATGATTTCTGATTTTAAATCTCAGTTGTCAGCACAGTTTGAAATGAAAGATTTGGGGGTAGCCAGGTACATTCTAGAAATGGAAATCAAAAGAGATAGAACCAACAGAAAACTTTGGTTAAGCCAGAGTAAGTATGTGAAGACCGTGTTGGACATGTTCAGTATGGCAAATTGTAGACCATTGTGTGTTCCTGTTTCCTTGGGGACAAAGTTGTCTGTTGAGGATTGTCCAAAATATCCTAGTGAGGTGGAGAACATGAGCAGATCACCTTATGCTAGTGCTATTGGTAGTTTGATGTATGCTATGGTTTGCACAAGACCAGACATTGCCCAAGCAGTGGGAGTCCTTAGTCAATTTATGGCTAATCCTGGACGAGTTCATTAGGATGTAGTTAAGTGAGTGTTTAGATATTTGAGGGGTACTTTCGAGTATTCCATTTGCTATCATGGTAATGTTTCAGGACCTCCACATTATGTTGATTTTCATGGATTTGTGGATTCAGATTGGGCAGGTGACATTGATTGTAGGAGATCCACTAGTGCTTATGTGTTTACACTGTTTGGTGGTGCTATTAGTTGGATGAGTAAGCGACAACCTATTGTTGCTTTGTCCATGACAGAAGCTGAGTATATGGCAGCAACTCATGCTTGTAAGGAAGCCATTTGGCTTAAGAGATTGTGTTCAGATATTGGTGTTGATGCAGGTCAGATCATGATCAGTTGTGATAGTCAAAGTGCAATTTGCCTTTCGAAGAGTCCAACTTTCCATGCTAGAACAAAGCACATAGATGTTTAGTTTCACTTCGTGCGAGACATGGTTGAGGATGGAAAGGTAAATTTGGAGAAGGTAGATACTTTGAAGAATGTTGCAGATGCATTGATGAAACTAGTGGGCATAGAGAAGTTCAAATGGTGTTTGGAGTCTATGGGCCTCTTGGCCCCTAGCAGTTAAATCTTGTCATTGATTTTGGTCCTTGCAAGGTGTTCGACAAGTGGGAGAATGTTGGGAATTAAGGTGTCTCAACCTTTGCAAATTCCTAATGTTGTATATATTTATCCCATGTTGAGTTGGCATAGTTGGCACCTTGTGTACATGCAGCAGGATAAATTTTGGTGACTTTGGCAGCTGCGATTTCCCCCTTGAATAATTAACGGGGGTTTGGGAGCAGCGACCCCAAGATGGGGTCAAGGGGCGGACACCCCCGTGGGGGCTCAGGGGCAACGCCCCCAAAACCTCAAACGACTTTTATTTAATGACAAGTGTTGGCGAGTATCTTTACACGAGAGAAAGGTATCTTTGGGCGGTCAAGGGAGGTTATGACATGTTGTAAGAGAAATAAGATATTTTTAGTTAGTGTATGACAGATTCTCTTACAACTGTAAGTGCTGTCATTTATGACGGATTCTATGACAGTTGTAAGGTGCGTAAGAGCATCTGTCATAGCCTATCTTGGGACAAGGCGCCCACATTGGGATGGGATGTTGGACAAGTGTCCTTAGGCGTGGGTTTTGGGGCATGAGTCCAAGATGGATGCCCATCTCTAGAAGGTTCCATATTTGCCTTGTAAACTCTATAAAAATAGGTGCTTAGATGGGAGATAAGTAATTTTTTGTACAGGTACTGTTATGCTACTGGAATATCTCCAGATTCGACATTCGAAGACTCCTGAAAGAGCATTGGCTCTGAAACTGTATTGTAATCTGTTATTGTTTACTGTAATACATTTGAGCTATGTTTTGGAGTGTGGGGTTTTTCACCCATAAGGGTTTTCCCCATGTATATCTTGTCTCTCTCTCTTTTGTCTACTTTCTGTGTGTATGTGTATTGCGCAATATCTCTGTTAGATGTTCTATGTTGTTGTTAAAATTGAATTTGCATACATCTCTCCTCATTAGATTAGTGTAGGAAGCGATTTCTGCACACCTAGCTTCCTTTCACATTTTACAATCACCAAGGCCAGGGGTGTTGTCAAGGTGACTGAAAGAGGTTTATCAACAAGTCCCAGGCAATTCTGGACAACCTAAAAGATTGGGTATGCTCCTCTGCACTTCAGGCTCAACTAGACCTAGGAGAGATATTCCCATAGGCATGAAATAAAACATAAATCAAATAACACATCCATACCCAATGTACACTTGACCCCCAAAGCTGTCACTAGGTCAAGACAAACTAGCTGCACATGCCTCTGATTAAGCTAATTACTACGTTAGGTATTTGCACCCATATATAACTTCATTACATTCCTTAAGATGACCGTCCAAATCTTAGATTGCTTGAGGACAAGCAATTTTGGGCGGGGTGGACTGTGATGTCCCGATATTAAGGTTCTGTTTAAAATTAAAGTTTAAACATCGTGATATATGATTGCTTGTTGAAACTTGGTCAATTCAAATGATAAATATGTATATATAAAATAAATAATATCATTATACAAATATTTTTGTAAAATAATAAACATAAATATAAATATAAATATTATTAATTTAGATATTATTATAATAATAATATAATATAATATATTATTAAATAAATATATATAAATATTATATTATTATAATAATAATTATTAAATATAACATATATTGTATAAATATAAATATAAATAATATAATATATGATATACAATATATAAATAAATAATAAATATATGTCTAAACAAAATTTGTTTATTGCATATTAAATATATGAGAATTGGGCCTCTCAAAGAGACACCGATCTCATAGCAAGGAATGTCTAAAACAAAGCAAAGGCATCAAATACCTTTAGTGTAATCGCTGTCATGACGCCCCTTTGAAAAGTAGCAACCGATGGTCAAAGTAGCCCTTAAAACAATATAAATATTGATCAATCTTCCTACAAAAGGATCATCGCCTCAACCATCCACAATAATCAGAATAAAAACAATACAAAGAGTATTAAGGAAATAGAAAGCAAATAGCACACAATCGGCAGTCTTAGCCTCATCAATACAGTCCAAATCAGATTCATTAAATATTTAGAGAATTCAGAGATAAAAGGTACATTAGGTCAGCGAAGGTAAAGGTTATTAAGTTTAATATATTATTAAGTCAATATTAAATATTAATGATTGATTTAAGGATTGTATATATATACTTATGTATGCATATTCAAGAGTATATATGTATATATGTCAATTACATTATTAATAATATACATGTATGAGTATATATATATATATATATATATATATATATATATATATAATGCTAAGTGAGGGTATGCTCATCTCATTACTTCTATTGCCTGCAACCATAGGGTAGGATGGTTTTGTTAGGGAGAGGCGAAGTAATTCCATCCTAATGGATTGGAGATGGTTTAGCGCGCCCTAGACAAGTTGTTAGGGAGAGGCGGAGTCATCCCATCCCAATTACATTAGAGAAGGTTTAGCGTGCCCTAGACAAGTAATTCCCCATCCGTGGTTGAGGATTAGAAGGAGATGTGAACATAGTCAATACCTAGTTATTTCTATTGCCTCTAACTTTAGGGTAGGTGGTTTTGTTAGGGAGAGGCGAAGTAATTCCATCCTGATGGATTAGAGATGGTTTAGCGCACCCTAGACAAGTTGTTAGGGAGAGGCAGAGTAATCCCATTCCAATTACATTGGAGAAGGTTTAGCGTGCCCTAGACAAGTAATTCCCCATCCAGGGTTGATGATTAGAAAGAGAAATAAGATTTAAGACTTGAACATAGTTGATATTGAATTGTGTTATGAATTGAAATAAATATTATCTTCAATTATTGATTTTGTTAGGGAGAGGCGAAGTAATTCCATCCCGATGGATTGGAGATGGTTTAGCGCACCCTGGACAAGTTGTTAGGGAGAGGCAGAGTAATCCCATCCCAATTACATTGGAGAAGGTTTAGCGCGTCCTAGACAAGTAATTCCCCATCCAGGGTTGAGGATTAGAAAGAGAAATAAGATTTAAGACTTGAACATAGTTGATACTGAATTGTGTTATGAATTGAACTAAATATTATCTTCAATTATTGATCTTTAATATTTCTAATGTCCCTTTCTAGTGATATTATTGTATGAAAGTAAAGAAATCAGGAATATCCAAAAAGGGGACATTACACCTTACCTTTATGTTTCTTTTCTTCCTTAGCAACACATGCATGGGTTTTTTCATAAGATCCTGACTGAATCAAAGATGAAGGAACATGAGAGGATGAACTAGAAGATGAAGTTGAGGCTAAACTTACAATGAGTTTCTAAATATGCATCTACAACTAGCTAAAATTTTGCTACATATGCATCTACTGAGATCTATTATTTGATTCTAACAAGCTCTCTAAAATACTCTTCCTCATCCTTCTGCTCAAATTTTCCCAACAACCTCTAGTTGAAATCATCAAAAGTCTACACAAGGTCATGCCCTTGTGTGATCAGACCATGGTTCTGTTGTCTCCCAAAATAGTTGCAACCCTAAACCCTAAAATATTTCACAATCACCAAGGCTAGGGGTGTCATCAAGGTGACTGAAAGAGGTTTATCAACAAGTTCTATGCGATTCTGGACAAACTACAAGAGTAGGTATGCTCCTTTGCACTTTAGGCTCAGCTAGACCTAGGAGGGATATTCCTAGAGGCATGAAATAAAACACAAATCAACTAACACATCCATACCCAATGCACACTTGACCCCCAAAGCTGTCATGAGGTCAAGACAAACTGGCTGCATAGGTGTAGTGCCCCTCCGCTCTCATCTTGGATGTACAGGTGGACTGATCAAGGCGCATGAATATGAAGGTAAAATAACGGGAATAATTAAGGTAAGGTAAACAACATCATGATGGTACTTCTAAGACTTATTCAATTTCATGCACCTAAATGTTCAATGTATGATTTTGTTTAGACAATGAGGTAGATTGGATTTGGTTATGATTATGTGTTATCTGATCTAGATTGATCTGATGTGGAAAGGACGATGTCGCATCACTCGCTTGCGAGTGCCCTGCGATATTGTGATTCCTTTTTCACCAGTGTCAGCTTGTGTGTCTATATATGCTTGACTGTGTCAGTTGTTGTAGGATGCAGGTATCTGGCATCGACTCCACCTGAATTAACAGGTTTGAGCGTGCCCTGAACCCGATGGATAAGTTGTTCCGGAGATAACTTAAGGTCCCACATCCCAAGTCATCATCCTCGATCAGGATGCATGACATGTCTAGTTCAACCTGCCAGTTCTGTCAGTATGTGAGGTCTTGCAACTGATTGATATTTGATGGAGCTTGTTGGTTAAGTGTGAGATTGGCCCTGGCTTGTGAACTTGTGTTGATTTGGCATTCGAGATCTTTCTTGCTCGGTGGGTTAATGATATGTGCCTAGATTTTGTTGTGGTGTAATAGAAATTATAATAGTATATAGTACACTATTATTTAACCCACTATAATATTTAATAAGGTTATTATTATTCAGATTTAATAAGTTGGTTGTGAACCAATAAATATAAATAAATTATTGTTATGTGTAGTGTAATATTATTTTAATAATTATTATTATTAATGATAATAATATTATGTTGTATGCAATTGGGTAAACAATTAATTGTTTGTATGTGTCAATGTGGTAGTAAATAAATTACCCGTTTACGTGAATAAATTTAGATTGGGTAATTATTTTATAACTATGGGCTTAATAAATTTAATATTTGGTGATTAGTTGAGTTAGTTGGTTTTCCCGTTTTGTGGTTGCACTCTTGCAAATATAAAGGAAAGATAATGCTGTGAAAGGGGGGGATTTCAGCCTGGAGAAATTACATGGGAGTTATGCCAAAATTTTGAGCAACCACAATTCGATACATTTCGGTAACATCTATTATTGCAATAGTTTTGTCTTTGATCTTAATTGGTGCATTTAATATAAATTTAGGGTTTTGTCATGTTGTCAAATCTTTTATTCAATCATTTTCAATACAATAGAATCAATGTTTTCACGGTGATTCCAATTTTGTTCATTGGATAGAAACCCTGTGTCATGTTTTGAATTTGTTGCAGGATTATTATTCATAAGTTTCTTGTTGTCCGTTATTAACTAACCAGTCAGTCTACCTGCCTCGCAATTCTATTAATTGTTTCTTCTAATATTCTGAATAACTGTTTCTTAAGCTATGAAGCTCTCAACATTCATCATCTAGTTGTTTATGTCTAAACTAGAATGCTCTTGATTCCGTAAGCTAGGCAAAGAAATTAATATAAACTTCTGTACTTTTGAATCAGAACATTGATGTCTTTGTGGTCAAACAGGTTTGAGTTCTTGAGGTGGCCTTATGTTTTTGAAACATTCGTGGATAATGGTTGATTTCTAGTTGTCCTTCGCATGGTGATTCTATCGAAGTAGGTTTGTGAGAGAAAAAGAGATGTAGTTGGTCAATAACATGTAATTTAGTTGTCATAGTTGCCGATAAAGATCACGGATCAATTTTCTATATTCATCTGTTATTCCTATTTGCAATTCATTCTAGAATATTCTTCTAGACTCTTTGATTGTCCCTACCAGCCATATTCCTTGAACTGCCTATCATAAAACAAATTCAAACTAAAAATTTCCTAAACTCGTCAGCTGTTCCTAAGTGGCCACATTGGCGCTGGCAGAGGGTGTGAAATTTGGCTTTAAACCTGCTAATTGTATTTGCTTGAAAGTTTTAGAGCCTGTCAACAAATCCATTCTATGCATATCCTGCAAGCATTGTGTTCCATGAGATTTCTTCTCTTTGAGGCATTCAGCCAAAAAAAACCTGCTCCCGTGTGCCGTGTCTATGCGTCCAAATTTTGCATACATGTCTACCAGTGCATTTCCAACTATAATATCTGAACAAGACCCTCCTTCCTTTATGCATTGAAGGATGTCCATACGCTATCCCAAGGCTCCCATCTTGGCATTGGCATACACCTGCGATTGCATTTGCTTGAAAGTTTCTAAAGCCTTCTCAGCGAATTCATTTTGTGCATAAACCAAACAGCTCACACGCTTGTCTATGCTTCTACATTTCGCATATCCTGCAATAATGGCATTATGCGAAACAATCTTAGAGGCATTTTGTCAATCAGTTCATGTTCCTTATCTATGCCACCATTGTATGCCATGATATGACATCTCTTTGGGGAATTTTGTCAAATAGTTCTCATGCCTTGTCTGACTGTGCGCTTGGTAAGTCTCTAAAGCCTCTTCACCAGATCCATTGTGAGTTCATCCTGCAATCATTATAATTTGAATGACAACATTTTCTTGAAAATATTGTAGACTAGTTTCCTAAATCAATTTCTTGTGCTTTTATCCTTACGATGTTAAATGCTAGGAATACAATCACTCATGCAATGCCTTTCCATTTGAAACCTATAATCGACTATACCCTTCATCACCTTATAGGGCATATGGTATGAATTTCTTTAAATTCATTTGACCCATGTTCTAACCTTAATCTTTTTCTCTTAATCATTAAAAGAGAAAAACATTGAGTCATGTTTCATTGTGCGCTTCAGAAGGATGGTAGATTAGCCAAAATCAAAATGTCTTATATTTCAAATGAATAGGAATGATTATAAGGTGAAGAATATCTCTCCAACAAACAAAATATTCTAGAAACTTTAGAAGTTGTATAAACCATCTTTGCTATGTAAAGTCCTTTAGACGTATTGAGTCATTTAGATACCAAATTTTAATCTTACATGATGTCAATAGTTTCTCTATACAAAGAAGTGTGCAGTTGCAAGCTTTTCTATGGAAGCCGTATGGTTTTTTTGGCTATAATATTTCTAAAATTCTCTCTAAAAAAAAAATTTAGAAGGTCTCCTTACTTTCACTCAGTGAAGTACAAATAGAAATCTGCCTTTTAATTTTGGTATTTTTATTAAGAGAAAAATATGCCTTTATAATGAAATGGATTGTTTCTATAATTGATGTTTTGTCACCATATAGAATTTAGGTTTTCTTCTCATTATTTTGAGTTCTAATGAAGCATTGACCATAATCCATTCTTATCTTGACCCTGTAATCTCTGCATTTCATTAAACGCCTTCTCTGAGACATTTTGTTTTATCATTCTTATATTTCTATATTTCTCATGCATGTCTACTACAGTGCATGCAATCTCCACATCTTTAAAGACTTCATTCTTTTTATTGTTTTGTTTGGATGGAGGACCCTTCTCTTTAAATTGGAGCTTGAGCTTATGGTTATATACTGATGCTATTTCTGATTTGGATCCTAAGATTTCTGTCTTATTTCATACTATGGTAGTGGTTCATTTCCCAGATTACCTTCTTTAGTATCATCAATAATCTCCTCAAGATGTGTTTCCTGTTGAAATGAAGGTAATGGTTCACATTCTTCATAACATTTTTTCCCTTACAAAAATCTTAAAAATAAAGTTCTCTTCAATTGTCAATCAATACTTGCTCAGGGGTATCATTTCAGATAGAACTGTCCTTATCTTTAGGCTTGTATCTCTCACTTAGGATAAAATTTAGATATGAGATCTTGTGAGATAGTCTTACTCGAGACCTGGGTTCCTTTTTATGATGTTGTAATTTGGTTAAGTGATTCAAATAGATATTTTTACTCTTGTTAGTTGATTAAGTCTTGAATTTGTGCTCATAAGTATATCCTATTTACGTAAGTATTTTAGTCAATCAATGAGCTATGTTTTTATAGTAATTGGAACTTAAAATTGTAATTCTTCTTTATTGCAAACAAGAAATATTTTAGAAAGAGAAATAAAATGAATCTAGGTTTCATATAGTGAATTAGAAGCTTGATTTCTAAAGATAGTAGGTTATGGGAATTAGGTAGATTCTTAAAATTAGTCTTGGTTTAGAATAAGTGTCATATTATAACTTTAAGGGTGTTTAGCATCATTGTAGAATTATTTCGTTAGATTTGGATATAGGATCTTTTAGTTGTAATGGTTTTCTTTACCCAATTGAAGAATATATATTTTCATGGGTTAAGATCTCTCTCTTTCTATATATATATTTAAAGATAGAGCAAATAACGATGTAGCTTGATAGAACTTTCCTTTTGGCAATTGTTTCTATTTTGTTGTGTCATGCATACTGAATTGCGATGGAACTTTGCAACTCGTCTCACTTCGACTTAAATAATTTTTCCCTTCAATCCTTTCCAATAAACCTCAAGTTATTGATTAGTCATTGTAAAGCTAGTTGGTTATGTTATACTAAAGTAGTCATTTTTAAATAAGTGTCCTTATAGATTGGGAAATTTAATCGTTGGTACTTCTTTTAATTTTAAGGAAAATAGGTTTTGTTGCTAGGCTTAAGATAGTGAATTAATGTTAAAGGGTTTTGGACTTTGATGAATTGTTATTTGCATTCATAATGTGGTACACATTTATGAATCCCATTTGATATAATAAATTATGTTGTTGTATCTTTTAGGTTTATATCTTCTTAGTTACAAGGATTAGTAGAATAATTGAAGTAAATGTTGTATTGAATTATGGGCATCTTATGAGTACCGTTACTGTTTCGAAGACCCATGGTTAGTATGTCATATTTTATATTGCCCTTATGGGATTTTAATTAGATTCGTCTATTTGATGAAGCTGTGCTTTTTGAGTGGATGTCGATGTGGGATTGTTGTGTTACAGTGGTGTCTAGTGGAAGTTGATTCCAGAGGCTAAGAGGGGTAGTCATTTGTATGATTCTTGTATATATGTAATCTTGCTATTGGTTAAATATGATTTGATTGTATGTATTCTGTTGATAGGTGTCTTGAAATCAAGATGTGGTAAGAACATGATGTCTTTTGTCTATGTATGCGGGTCTTAGTAAACGATATTGTGAGATGATGTACATACTGTGTTGTGAATATATTATGATGGGGTTAAACCTCCTTCATGTATGTGTTGATATCGAGCTTGTGTTTAGTATTGTAATGGGGAGATCTTGGAAACTGTAATGAGAAACTATTTTGTTCATGGTTGAGATTTGCGAGCAAGATGACCCATGCCTTGCTCGAGATGTGTGTTGTTATGGTTATTGCGATTGATCAACGGAAAGTTTTAGGACAATGATGTATAGGTTGGTCGTTGTGAATATGTTTTGTATGCAAGAAGGTAAATGCCTTGCATTGTTTATATACACTTATTAGTATGATAGTCATTGTCTTGCTTGATGTTAGGGTTTCTAGATGTAGGTAGGGGAGTGGCTTTCAATGTGGGGCCGGTGCCCAAAGTGGCTGTCAGGATAACCCATTGAAAGTTGTTAATTAAGTGAAAACCTAAAAATGAACTGGGGGGAAAAGGATAAATTACACATTAACAAGATAATTGGATTTCCTCTCCCATGCCTGTAGTGCTCGTTTAGACTAAGGATGGGTAGAGAAGGCCTGGTTGGCAAGATCAACTTCCTTGTCCTCACGAAAGGAAGGTTGATTCCGCATGTGTCACCCTATGGGGCCGGCGCCTAGTGAGAGGCTGTCAGGATAACCATAGATGGGGGCCGGTGCCTAGTGAGAGGCTGTCAGGATAACCCATGTCAGGACCATGCGATGACACTCTTCCTACTGCAGCCTAGCATTCCCTAGTTGTACTCTCCCCATTCGTCGTGTGTTGCCTCTAGAAGTGATTTTGAGTTCCTTGTGGTGTTGTCATGTGTTGTAATGGAGTCTTGTTCATTCTTTGTTCCTGTTAGGCAATTGTCTACCTGACTGTATGATGTTTTGGGACCTTATGTTATCTCCTAGCACGGGGGGTGGACCTTAGGGTTCCACATGGTCGGGTGGATGTGCTTTATCTCCATTGGTTTCTCCTTGCCTTTGTTCGTGTGCAAGAAGGTTGTAACTCCTGTGGCAGATTCAGATCATGTACCTGTTTATGGAGACAGTTATTATGCTCATGTGCTATCCTGTGTATCAGATTACTCATAATGTATGTATTCATATGTATTCAAAAGATTGATAATGTAACAATGTAATGTTGTATTCATATGTCGGGAGAAATTGTAACTATGTACTAGATCCTGATGAATACTTATATGATGGTATATAGATGTAAATGTGTATTGATTTAGTGCATTAGGTTTACAATGAGTTACTGATGTTAATTCATGATGTATGTTAGATTATGTTAATTGTTTTGTCAAGTAATGCAGCCATGTTAGCTTAGAGGACAAGTCATTAGTTTAAATGATGTGTTAATATTACTTTGTTATTTCTATTTAAAAAAAAAAAATTATCCTGTTGCATATAGCATAAATGTGTTGTTCTCTAAAGTTTCATGGCGGGGCATTACAATAGGCCTCTGATTAAGCTAATTACTGCATTAGGTATTTGCACCCAAATATAACTTCATTACATTCCTTAAGATGACTCCACTTAACTTCGAATATACAAGATACATAGTGTAGGCATACATGTTCATGATTAACAAATGATTAAAATAGTTTTGCATTGCTTCAGATTTATCCCTGGTTATTGCAACGAATCATGAACAACATGTAGAACCCTAAACTAAATCTACTCCTACTCCTATAGCTAACAGGACAAGGATTTGATTAAAAAGATGATTGATCCATCCTCAATATGGACCGATACCTATTCCATTGGGCATCTGAGTCATAAACAATAAAGAGGAAAGAAATGGGCTTAACTAGCATCAACATAAAACTAAAATATATTCACATACATTTCTCAGATTACACCTCATGCACTAGACATACTTATTTATCCAAAGCCAAACAATAATAACCCACTTGCAATAGAGAAATGACCCAACACAAAGCTTCTATTGATTTAAATGTTGTCATACATTATCAAATCCTATTACAATTGCACCAGCAAATGTGGTGAAGGAAAAATACAAAGCCGCGACAATGTATTCCCTTGAATTATTACAAACAGTCGTGGAGACATACCAATGCATGAAAATGTGCATTACAATCCTTCCTACATTGTATCAAATGTATTCCTTCATTCACTCCTAGACATTTTTCTCTACTTAATGCCCTAAAAACATCCTTAGGCATTTTCCAGACCAGATAATTGGTTTAGCAACCAACCCTTTGAAAAGAACATCGATCTTCTATTTATAGCATGAGTAAATTCGATCTAAGGGCGAAATAGGAGCGAAAACCTCACCAACTCCACCAACCACATTAAAAACTTGTTTCTCAGCCACCCACTTCACATTTATTGTGTTCCCAGAAGTTGGCATGTTTCTGCATGTTTTCCAGGTGATATACATATCGAGGAAGGCCAAGAAGTTGACCTCTAAAAAATTAGACTTCAGAGATCGGGCCTTCCACCTTGCAACTTATAATATCTGAAAGAGGGAAGAGAAGAGCCCCGACATTGCCAATGTATAAGGATATGAAAGGCATTGGGGGTTAGGCTTTGGGCCTTCACCCTTTTGCCTTGTGCTTAGAAGAGGAGAGAACACGGAAGCTTCGATGTCTGCCCTCCGTCTTGAAGAGAGAACACTTTGTCGGGGGTCGACCGTTGGGCCTTCCTCCTTCCATATTCTTCTTATGAAGAAGGTGGAAGGAAGGAGGTTTGAACTCTGACCTCTGATATACTTAGGAAAACACAATCCCGTCGGACTTTGGTCTTCAGGCCCTCCACTCTGCAACACTGAAGGTGGAATTGCAAAACTCTGAAGTCCAACGCTCCACAACACTGCTCCACAACACCGCTCCACACTTAGAATAATTTTTCATCACCTTGAGTGGACTTCGGCCCTCGGGCATTCGCCCCGGCATCCACTTGAAGAAGATAGAAGAGTCAACCTTCAAACTCTGCCAAACACTTCACACTTAGAATATTGTTCATGTAGACCTGTCGGACTTCAGACTTCAGGGCTTCTCCCTGACCCTTTCCATGAAGAAGACCGAAGGCCAAAGGTGCAAAGTCTGACCTCCAAAATACTTAGAAGAAATTTGCAATGAATAACACGTAGAGAAATTTTAGAGCTTGATTTCAGAGCCGGTAAATAATACAAGGCAGAAGGCACGAACTCCAAACTCTGAAACTCTAACATAGGTGAAAATACAAGGAAACACTTAGAGTTTTTTGGACTTAGTCATTTTTTGGGTTTCCTATCTTGAATTTTTAAAAAGCCAACACATGAAAACCTATGGAAGATATCTCTGATCGATTCTAATCTATAGGTTCAACGTTGAAGGCATAAAGTGGGATTTCTTGATGGATTTTGGGGCAAAAAATATGCAAGTTGGGAACTAGTTTTTTAAGGTGTCAACACTGGCTCTGGTTGGGGATGCGTGACAAGCAATGTCACAATGAGAACTAGCTATCTCCAGGTAGACCAAAAGCAAAAAACCAATAGGGGAAACACCAAAAACATATTTACAAGGCATACAGTCATAGACATGAAGGCAGAGAAATAAAGATGACTGTATTCAAAATTTAAACATGTTGCAGGTCAAACCTACACCAAGTGATTGAACCTACTTGCCTATGTCAAAGACAAGCTGAATGAAAGAGTTGATTTCCCTTAAATCAAACTTGCACTTCTCACCTAGCTACAACAACTAAAAATGGCCCTTAATATGCACCAATCTACAACATATGCTTGTGGAGCCAAGGTCAACTTCATCAATGAAATCACTACTACAAGGGAACCATAAGAGATAGGTACTTGAACTATTCATATCCATATCATGCTTGTTTCCAGAAGCAAGGTGTGAGAAACTAAAACTCAGGTCAGTAGCAAAAGAAACAAACAAAGGCAAACCTCCATTATCATGTGCCAAGCTATCATATCTACTGACCTTTTCATGCAAATTGAGGGAAAAAGAAAACACCTCCAATTCGCATGGCAAAGAAAACTATGCTTGAATGCACTGTTGATCCACAAGAGAAGATAGTTCATCTTGTAGAGCAAACTGGAAAGACTCCAGCTCAGTTACACTTTCTAGTTGGGCTGCAACAAGTCAAAACTCAGACACAAACATGCCTCGCTGGTCGTTCACATCAATGTCCCACACAAAGGATTCAACCTCTACTGCAACACCAACACATTCAAGAGTTGGCAAATTTTCCACATCAAAGTGGAAGCATTCATATTCATTTGTAACTCCATCAAGATCTTGAACAAAATTTTCATGTGTTGATAAGACCATGATTTGTCTTGTTTTTATTGCTTTAATTACCTATTTCCCAAAGACATTCCCAGACTTATATATATATCTTAATTATGTCTATGTTTATCCTTAAGACACTGAAGCATGAAGATCATGGTATATAATATGTTGTTAATTAATTGTGTGTGGATGATTGATTGTTCATGTAATATGTTAGTATTTTATGTTGATTTTAGTGATAGTGATGCATAAATACTATGTGGTATACTAACTCCTCATGCAACAAAAGCGTGGCTTCATATTATGAAGAACACTGGACAACCCATAGCTGAAGGAGTTGCTGATATCCACAGAAGATGATACGGGTACCTGCAGCCAAAGGAAGAAGATCCTGAATTGACTGGAATGAGTTGTCCATGACTCCATAATGGTTATCCTTCGACAAATGATACAATCCTAAATGATGAAGGAATCTAGAACGTGTTCTATGTTTTGTTTCTAAGTCATTGATTATTCTTCATGGATAATGAAGGGACAGAGTTGCAATATGACTATATTATCTGTGCCGCCTTCATGTTAGTTAGTTTCTTATTTCTAGTTGCTCTGTAATAAAGTCCTTTTCCTATGATGTGGGATAATGGACAATAATGACATTTATTGTTTAGTAGCTTTACTTATATAGACAATGCTAATTTCAGTTAGCTAGATTGGATGGATGAGATTAATTTTGCTTCATATAGATTGAATAGATATATAGTATCAGATCTTGTTGTATCGTTGTTACTTTGTATTCAATAAAGGAATATGAGTTTTGAGTTCTGTTAATGACTGCAAGGATTCAATAGAGATTTAGCTAGATCTTGTGGGATCATAGTCACTCAAGCCGGCCACTTGAGGTATTGTGCTTCTCCACATTGTTCATATGTTCAGTTTATAAATTATATGTTTATATAAATGTGTGATTGATGTATGATGTTGTGAGTAGTGTGAAGTAGTTTAACTTTGGTAATTTCTGTTATTAAGTCCATTGAATCAAGGTGATCACCGACTGAACCAATTGTCAATTACTCTCTTACATAGAAGTTATAGAGAATCATTTGATTACTGTTGTGTTAGAAAAGCTTAGTTATTTTCCATTGTTCCTATTTACTTGGAATAATATATTTTCTTTACTTAGTTCCCTTACACAACCTCTAGGATAAAACTCAGGAATCCTTAACTGTACACACAGTTCATCCAAGAAGAATACGATTCCTTGGTTTGACAATGTAAATGTAGCACGTTATATAACCGGTAGGTTGCTTGATATAGGATTTGTTGGTCTGTTGAGTAGTGTGCATGCCCTTTTTGCACCAATATATTGGTTAATAATGGAGCTTGACATTTTTGGCACTGTTGCTGGGGATGGTGCTAAGGTTTAGAGTTGCTGAGTTCTTGTTGATTTATGCTTGTACTTTCTTTATTAGGACATAATACTTTCTTTTTCAAAATTTAGGATCACTTAGATATTCAATCTATCTCCAAAATATTCACTAACATGGTGCAGGAATATAGCCATTAGCTCATACATTATTGTATGTGGCGGCCAAGAGACCACAAAGGGAGGTTTCTTCCAACTAGTTCAACAGAGGGACACTTTGAATCATCCCTTGGTTTGGAGAACACTGAGGATTTTGAAGATATTATAGATTGGAACCAAGACATCATGGCAGACGAAGAAGTAGAGAACCCAGCTGAGCTAGTTACCTTTGCCTTTCCTATTACAAACCAGGAGAGAGTTTGACACATTGAAAAATATCCCTCCATCTCTACCAAACTTTCATGGACTAATCACTGAAGACCGTGATACATCTCTCTTTGAGTGTTATGTACTCTGTAGGAGCTATGATTACACTATAGATGCATATAGGCTCAAGCTCTTCCCAACCACACTCAAGGATCCTGCATTAAGATGGTTTATGGGTTTGGGTGCAAATTCTATAACTACTTAGGCCACCATGAAGGATAAGTTTTTGTAGAAATATCAAGATTATTGTCATGGTAGAGATATGAAGGGGGATGACATCTTCAGGATGTCATAAAAAGAAGATGAGCCCCTAGAAGATTATGTAGAGAGATTTCAGTTTTGCCTCAAGAAGTCAAGGTAGAATAGGCTCTCTCTAGAGTCACTCAAGCTAGTCTTCCTAAGAGGTGTGAGTGAAGAATATATTGAAGCACTCAATCTACTTGGAGCAGGAGATATCTCTCAACTGGGATTTGATGAAATTTGTCAAATCTGTAGAAACTATTCACACCGTACTCTGAAGAAAAATAGAGGTTTTAGAACCTTGTCTTCAAGTAAATCATCCACTGGAGTCTCCAAAGTAGAGCTCAGTGATATCTTGTCCAACATGAAAGAGGATATCATAAGCCATTTCTCAACACAGTTGGACACTCTGCACATAAATAAGAAATAAGAGGCATCCCAAGAAGCTTTGAGTGAATACTATCCACATTGTCGACAGAAGAAGGCCAATTGTCAATGCAAGGGACTTGCTAGTATTTATGAGGGTAAGAATGAGAAAGCAAATTTTAGGGCCATAGAAGATGAAGAAAGTCAAGTGTTCTACATTGCACAATGAAGGCCATGGCAGAAAAGATAAGGTATGCCTCAGGACCTCTTGACCAACTCTATGTCATTTGCACCACCTGTCTCAAATCCTCATAATTGGAACAATGCACCTTGGTATAAATGGCCACAACATCAATGGGCAACCATGCAACCTAGTTGGACCTAGCAATAGGGGGCATGGCCACAGTAGCCATCCCAATCCTCAAGGTATAATCCACAATGGCGGGCCAATCAAAACACATGGCCACAATAGTGGTGTGGGAACCAACCTTGGCAAAATTCAAATGTGAACTACTTGCAACCACAACAAACCCTGCCTTGGCAACCTGCCCTTATGCTAAATACAACCTCACCTACTCCTGCCCAGCCTAGAGCTACTCAATTGCGAGCACAACCTGCACCTAACCCTAACAACAAGCCTATTTAGCAGGCCTACAGTAATGAAGCCATCCAATACCCAACCTATATGGTTGAATTTAGTGATGTGCACCTGCGCTCAAGAAAGATGCTTGCTGGACGATCATCACCACTTATCATAGAACTTCCTAATGACGAACCACCCTCTGTCACTAACAACCATCTGAATAACCAGCAAAATCCTTCTGAGGAAATCTCTCTACAAGAAAAAACCATTACTAGAAACCCTCTAATTCTAGAGAGATTGAAAATGCACCCTCCACCAACTCCATCCGAACTTGATTTTGATTTCATCAGGAAACTAAAAGATGTTTGTGTTAAAATTCCCCTCATCCAAGCCATCAAGGATGTGCCCATATATACCAAAGCCATAAGGTATTTATGCCTTAAGAAACCAGGAAGGAAGAGAAAAGATCCTCAAACAATCCATGTTATAGGGCAACTTGTTGATATCATGTTAGGCAACTTGGTTGTTCCAAAATATGCAGAGCCTGGAAGCCCCATGGTTGATGTAAACATCAATGGTACCCTTATCAAAAACACCTTGATTGACCTAGGTGAAACCATCAATGTAATGACAAAATAAACAATGAGTAACCTTCAGCTAGATAACCTCAGGCCTACTCCAACAGTACTCCAGCTAGTAGATAGGTCCACTGTCAAGCCAGACCTAGGGGATCCTGACAAATATTCTCTTTAGACATTAATGAAAATTGAAAGAGACCCACTATTAACTATTCAGGATGAAGATGAAGTACTTTCCAATGTCATACAAAACAATTATGGAATAGACGTACAACAAGACCCATGTCTAATATGTATGGCCCGCCCTCTTCATAATGTTCTACCTACAAGAAATACTCCATCCTATGCTTCCTCTAGCAGAATGTTTCATTAGTTGCTGCCTCATAGTTGTAGTCTCAACTTATCAGGGTTGGATATTGCCTCTGTGATGCCTGTGGCAACACCAGTTGACATTACACCAGGAAAAACACTTAACATCAACAGTGAATTGACATTTTCCCAGATGACTGAATTGATTAAAATGCTACAAACTCATAAGACACCATTTGCATGGGTCTATCATGACATGAAGGGAATTGACCCTAACCTTTGCATGCATAGGATATACATTAATGAAGGATGCAGACTAGTGAGAACCTCAAAGAAGGATGAACCCTGTAGTGAGAGACATAGTGAAGAATGAATTGGAGAAATTACTGGATGCAGGGTTCATATACCCAATATTAGATAGCCAATGGGTGTCTCCAATGGTAATAGTGCCAAAGAAAGGAGGTAAGTGGCAAGTTTGTGTAGACTACAGAGAATTAAATACTACCACTAGGAAAAATCATTTCCCTCTTCCTTTCATTAACCAAGTCTTAGACTCCTGGGCTGGTAAAAAATATTTTTCTTTTCTTGATGAATTCAGTGGATATAACCAGATCAAGATAGCCCCCGAAGACTAGGATAAGACCACATTCACATGACCATGGGGGACATATGCCTATTATGTGCTTCCATTTGGACTCTACAATGCACCTGCCACATTTCAGAGAGTTATTTTAAGCATTTTTGTTGACCTTGCTCATGACTTTATGGAAGTTTATATGGATGATTTTACCACTTATGGAGAGTCTTATGAGGAGGCCTTGAAGAACCTTGAAAAAGTATTTTAGAGATGTCAGGATCATAATCTGTCCCTTAGTCATGAAAATGTTTCATGATGATGCAAGGAGTAGTTCTTGGTCACTTTGTGTCCAAAGCTGGAATTCAAGTGGATCCACACAAAATTAAAATCATTTCAACCCTACCTGTTCCTCAAAAATAGAAAGATGTCAGAAGTTTTCTAGGTCATGTAGGGTATTATAGAAGATTTATAAAGGATTCCAGTAAGATTATTGCTCCTTTCTTTGTCTTACTCTCTACAGATGCAGAATTTAATTGGACAACTGACTGTCAGATATCTTTTGACCATCTCAAAGAGTCATTAACAAAGACACCCATACTCAAAGGACCTAATTAGGCAATACCTTTCCATATACATATAGATGCTTCTGATTTTGTAGTAGGAGTTGTGTGAGGACAGAAAGAAGGGAATGTGGAATATGCAATTTACTACATCAACAAGAATCTTCAAGGTGATGAACTTAACTATACTGTTACTAAGAAAGAAATGTTAGTTGTTGTTTATGCAATTAATAAGTTCAAGCATTCTATCACTAGGTATCCTATTTTCATTCACACTAACCATGCAGCAATAAGATATCTTATGAATAAACCAGTAGTAGGTGGCAGATTGGTTAGATGGTTACTGCTCCTTCAAGAATTTGATATCACCATTGTAGACAAGCTAGGGAAGGCCAATGTTCTTGATTTCCTCTCCAGGCTCCCTACTTGTAACAAGGACCTAGTAATTGATGATTCTTTTCCAGATGAACACTTATTTGCACTAACTATACAAACTCCTTGGTATGCAGATATAGCAAATTATCTAGTCACAGGAAAAACACCTCCACACCTCTCACCCAGAGAGAGGCTCCACCTTGTAGAGCGCAACTTTACTTATTCATGGGCATTTGGTTATCTCTTCTACACATGAACTAATCATATTATGAGAAGGTGCATTAGGGAAGATGAAGTGTATGACATTCTTAGAGCTTGCCATGATGAACCCTATGGTGGACACTTTGCAGCCAAGAGGACAACAGTCAAAATTTTGAATACTCGATATTATTGGCCAACATTGCATAAAGATACAACTCTCTATACAAGAAGATGTGAGCATTGTCAAAGGATGGGCAGACCTACAAGAAGTGATGAAATGCCTTTACAACCACAACTGGTGGTCACAACATTTGACAAATGGGACATTGATTTTATTGGACCCATAGATCCACCTTCTAACCACATAGAATATATACTTGTTTGCACTGATTATCTTACAAAATGGGTAGAAGTGAAAGCCTTGACAGTAGCTAGAGATAGTAAGGTTGCTGCATTCCTTTATGAAGAGATATTTACAAGGTATGTGGTTCCAAGGGAAATAGTCACATATCAAGGGCCACAGTTTACATCTGCACTAATTGCTAGCCTTGTTTAGGAGTATGAAATCAGGCATAAAAAGTCCACCCCCTATCATCAATAGTCCTGTATACTAAAAATTTGGATTAGCTAAAATGATGAAACAAATACATGCATTACCCAAACCCAAATCCTCAATATACTTCGAATGATATGCACAAGATGACGGCTTGATCGATACCTGCAAGATGATGGATGCAATATGAAGAAAGATGCAAGATAGAGATGGAAATGGATGCAAGAGAGAGATTGATGAATGTGGTTGAATGTTGGTTGCTCAAGATTTTGGTAGCATAACAGTATGAATTAGATTGCATCCCCCCAAATGGCTTAGAGGAGGCTAGGTTTATAGAAAAGACATAGTTTGAATGGATGGACAAGATCGATTAGGGTTTAGATGATATGGATGGCTAGGATTGATTAGGTTTCCTTGCACATCAAGA
Organism: Cunninghamia lanceolata; assembly: GCA_027924645.1. Classification (NCBI taxonomy): domain Eukaryota; kingdom Viridiplantae; phylum Streptophyta; class Pinopsida; order Cupressales; family Cupressaceae; genus Cunninghamia; species Cunninghamia lanceolata. Next base: position 3,759,545 of record BSBN01000905.1, read on the forward strand.
AAGCATAGTCATGTGACAAGTGTGCAAAGGAAAATGAAAGGAATCTAATTCAAATATTTTATTTGAATTAGCTTGCACATGTGACTTGTATTAAATGCAAGTTGTACTACCCCACATGAGACAAATAGGGAAGTGGACAAGTGTTGTCATGTGATGAAAGGTGAGGGGAATAATTCAAATATTTAATTTGAATTATGGAAGCATGTGAAAGGGGATAATTTAAATAAATATTTTATTTATTTAAATTAGAGGAAAGGGGAAATTAATTAAATAAATGGGATTTATTTAATTAATTGGGAATATGATTAAGTTGGACAAATGGGATTAAGTGGGATGAGGTTAGATGAACTAGGATGAACTAGGACCTAGGGGAACATATACAAGTTCATGTCGACAATGTGTTGTGTAACTAGGACATAGGGCAAAGACATACAAGGTCATGTGTAAACAAGACCTAGACAATTTTTAGTGTCTACATTTGCCCCTCTTTGAGATGATGTTGCGAGATGATAAGATTTAAGTCGAGTAACATCATTTCAAAGAAGTTAAGGTATGGATAAAGGAAAAGGATAGGATGATGATGCCCCCTCGAGAGGATAGGCGGATTGGACAAACACGGGTATGCTCTCGAAATGAAATAGAATTGGTCAAGGAAGAAAGGTAAGGGGATGAATAGAAGAAATGAAAGGAATGATGCGTTATGCTGCAATGAAGTGAGCAACCATGATGTTTGATATAGCACAAGACATTATGCACCAAGATATAAGGACCAAGGTGACGATGTGTATTGTGCCCCAACATAATACAACCTTGTCTAGATACAAGATATGAATATTAGCTGGGTTGGATTCGGATTTGATGCAAATACAAGATAAAAAGATAACACACACAGGCAAGCAAGCAAACATGCACAAATGATACAAAAAACAAACAAGGTATTGCCCCTGTCAAGCTATAAACCAATGATTGATTATTTGATTGATTTGATTGATGATTGATGATAGTGTTGTCATTGCGGGGAACGATATATCCCTAGATCAACACAAGGATGTGGGAACGATATATCCCATTGATGATGATGATGATTGATTAATTGATTTGGTTTACGACAAGATTAGGATCAAGGCCATTGATGTGACTAGATAATTTGACAAGCTTGATTAAATTGATTGGTATGGATTAATGATTGACTTGCATTTGGATCATTGCTTGAATTGATTTGATGAATTTGAAGAATGGATTGATGATGTGGGAGATAGATGATAGAAGAAATATGATATGGATGAAGATGACGATGTAAGGATATGATGATTGGATAAAGGATGAAAGATAGAAGAAGGGGTCTATCGCCTGTACCTGAATCTGGGTACTTCCTTCGTATCCCAAATTGCCTACATACCCTGTATCCAGTCACCATTCAAACTATCTTTTCTATAAACCTAGCCTCCTCTAAGCCATTTGGGGGGGATGCAATCTAATTCATACTTTTATGCTGCCAAATCTTGAGCAACCAACATTCAATCACATTCATCAATCTCTCTCTTGCATCCATTTCCATCTCCATCTTGCATCTTTCTTCATATTGCATCCATCATCTTGCAGGTATCGATCAAGCCGTCATCTTGCACATATCATTCGAAGTATATTAAGGATTTGGGTTTGGGTAATGCATGTATTTGTTTCATCATTTCAGCTAATCCAAATTTTTATTATACATTTTGGCACGCCCGCGGTTCTAACCCTTATTTTTGCAAGTTTTTTGTGATCAAATTTGCAAGGTTTTAACATTTTTTTGCTTGAGTTTTGCAAGTGAGCTATTGCAGGTTGCCTCCTGGGTGAAAACTAACCTCACCATCACGATCAAGATGCTGATTCCATGAATTTTGAATGTAAATTTGCCTATCTTTTGTGATTGAAATTTTTGAAATTTTTTTAGGGCCACAGGCCGTACAGTTCAGATCCGTATGGATCTGTGACCCTCGCTGTACTGATATGTACATTGTCTGTTTTCTATCATCGCTAGTTTTATGTGTTGCAGGTCATTTTGGTTGCAGGCTAATGTTATGCTGTTGTAGGTTTAAGGTCATTATTTTATTGTAGGTTAATGTCTTTATCTAATGCCCTGCTCTAACCCTAGCCATCGTCGTCGTTTTCAAGCCTGTCGCTGTTCAAAACCATAGTCAGCTACCCATCTGCCACTTGGCCCTTCATAAAAAATTCCTACCATTGTCATCTCCTATTGTCGACCTTCATCAATACTCCTTTCTTGCCACCATTCAACATCCTTCATTGCTATTGACAAACCCTTGTCGTTGTCACCAAAAACCCTAACTACCGGCTTGTACACCTACATTCATCTGTTATTGTATCATCGACATTGGTTTTATACCCTATCTAAAACCCTAACCTCCACTGTTACAAGTCACCGCCAGTTGTTCTATGTCTGTGTTTCCTTAGTCACCGCCTGTGAAACCCGTCCTGACCATCGTTTGTTAGCTCTAAGATTTTTGACCTCTGCTCCGTATCGACCGTCATAATCGCCTGTCAAGCCACGTTGCCACCCCTTCTAAGCCATAGACACTCAAAAAAATCACCCCCCAATCACTATATTCTCTGTTCAAGCTGACCGCCACCTGGTCACCCCCAAATCTCTCCCATCACCTCTACATGCTTGTCACCTCCCTGCCACTCTTCGAGAACCCTTATTCCCGTCTTGGTCGACATTTCCTTCTCCCACATAGCTCGGTCGCCACTAGTCTCAAACACTGTCGCCAAAACCCTGCACCATCGACTGCAGGTCTTTAACCTTGCGTGACCACGGGGTAAAACCTAAACCCCCTCATTGTTTATTGTTAGGGTAGGCGTTAAGGTGTGGTCACATCAGTGACCCGTGGGGTAGGGGCCATCGAGCCCCTTCCCTATTTCTATTTTTTTGATAACTAGCCCCTGGTCATAGGAATGACCAGGGGGCTAGTTAAGACTTTAACTGCCAGAATTAAACATTGACCACCAGATATATAGATGCATGTGACCACTTTCAGCAAACCATTAGCAGTTTTATAAATAGTCAGCTGACCTCTTGTGCTTCCCACATGCCCTAATAGGGCCTTTTTTTCTTTTTCTCATAATTGGAGCATACGGTGGCAAAATTTTGCAAACGAACACTCGTCGGAAAGATGGGAGGACGACCTACATAGTGGTGTAGAAATTTTCAGGTGACTATACCATTTTCCTATATTTTTTATCAGTCAAAGTCAAACTTGCATGAAAACTTCAATCGAGCATAACTTTTGTAAATTTCATCCTTTTTCAGCAAAATGTTTTTTAAAAGTGTATGGAATTTTGTCTAGAATCTATTCATGCCATCCATTTTTGTTGTATCAGTCCATTTTCATCAAATTTTTATTAGATTTCACTTTTTCAAATAATCATCTTCTATGCAAGTTTACTTGGTCGTTTTGTGATTTTGTGACTTGTAGGGGCATCAAAGGAGCTAGAGTAGTGTTCACATTAGCATCTATAGTAGCTTGGGATGGTGAAACAATTAGGTGTATCCATTTCATCATTCATCTCTTTTATTTGATCAATCAATCTTGTTTACATCACACATTTCAGTTTGGGCTTAAAACAAATATTGCTCTAGCAATCACATCGAAAAAAAAAATTGGGCATAAAATCAACAAGTGTCTTCATCACACATTTGGATTTTAAAAGAACAAGTGCTTGAAGTGTCTTCCTCACCTTTCAATTTCTAAGGGTTAATTCACAAGTGCGAGTGTGAATCAAGTGTGAGTGTGTATGCTCTCTCCTTGCACCGTAAGGTGATCTTGGAGATCAAAAACACCTTACTTGGTTTGCTTATGTTTACCCTTCTTAGGAGGCCTGCTTGGAGACACACCACTCCAATGGATGACCTCAATCGAGGCTGAATCGAAAGACACCCTCATTGGGAGTTGGAATCTTTTCACTCTTGGCTAAGCCTCAAAGAACTTTATACCTTTGGGAAGTGAAGGTGAAGGGTGGGTTACCCCTTTCTCCTGGCTGTGTGGTAGGATTTCACTTTCAAATTCCTAGTCAACCTTGTGTAAACATAGCCCAAAACCTAAGTGGCCATACCCTATTTCAAACTAGACATTAGGCTTGTTGATGTGTTTTCAAGTGCTTGCTTAATAATCATCACATTTCATTTTCAAAATCCAAAATTGCTTATGTGTCTTGCATGAGTGAATCATGTTTGTACATGTGTGATCATTTGATTGAACATTGCCGCATTAAGCTAAACACCAAACACATAAGACAAGTCATTTAACTCATTCTTCCAACACATTCAAATCCAATCACATTCATCCTAATCACCCATTTTTAGCCACTTCATTCCTAATCATATCCAAGTCACCATAATTCAAACCTTAATCATTCCAAACCACCTTCTAATCAACTCTTAATCATCCTAATTATCATCTTAATCATCCCTAATCATTCCATATCAAACCCTAATCATATCCAAATCATATCCTCCTCATTCTACATCAGCAAATCAACACCATCCTACTCATCGTAATCATCATCCTAGTCATTACACATTATCCAATCATTCCAAGCCAAATCACATCCCAACTACTTTCATCCCAATCCAAATCTAAATCAACCCAATAAAAAATCAAGACCTTAGTTGATCATTATCAACCATTATCCAAACTTGCTTGAGATCATTAGACTATCTTAAGCAAGTCATCCAATTAAATCAATCCAATCAACCCTCTATTACTTAAGTGTCATTAGTCTACCTTAAGTATAGAGAATCAATCCAATCAACCCTCTTACTTGAGATCATTAGTCTATCTCAAGCATAGAGAGCCATCCATCAAAAAACAAAACAAATCAAATCATCCTAAGGTCTTGAAATTTGATCCCAACCACTCCACATCATCACCTACATTTCTCATTTAAATCATTTTCATCCCAATCCATTCATCCTAATCACCTCAATCCAAGTCATCCCACCTTGTTATCCCACATCACCCTTACCATTATCCTAAATCATCCTACTCACCTAACCTAATAATTCCACCATCATTCATCGTAATTCCTTCAAGTCATCCAATCTCATCATCCTAGTCATCTTCGACATCCTAATCATCATCACAATAGTCCTTATCATCCAAGTAAAACCCTAATCATTTCTGGCCATTACACATCATCAAATCTTCATCTAATCAATTCTCCACATCTATCACTTGTAAACATGGACAGGGCATTTCTAAACAACACCTATGAGAATGATCCTTATGGCACCAAAAGAATGCTTAATCAACTTAGTCAACTTAGGTGGTTGTATAGAAAGGAAGAAGACCCTGTGTCACCACAACATCAACAATCCCCACAACATCAAGTCCTAGGTCAATATCAACAATCCTACATTCCATCACAAGCCCAACAAGCACATAATCCAAACACTAATGCCACCACATCCATACCACAAATCACCCTCACTATTCCTAGCAACACCCCAAATGCAAGTGCTTCCATAAGTCTACCATCTAACGATCCTAACTTCATTACCATCATATCCCAACTATTTTCTCAACAAACTTCCAACATCACCCAGTGTCCACAACAATCCACCTCACAAAACCTTTCACCTACAAGTCCTATCATGCCGGCTCATCACCAAACCTATCCACATGGCAATCAAATGTCCTTACAAGAACAACAAGCAAGTCCAAATGGCCCTATGTACATAAATCAAGAAAGTCCAAGTCATCTTATGCAAGACCTAAAATCCTTTGACAAGGGAGAAACCAACCTAGCAAGTGCCTCCTTTGAGTCACCTTCACCATCCAATCATATGCCAACACATAAGCCAACTAGTCCTATCCCAACACCTTTATCAAGCCCTTAATCGCCTTCATCACCTTCATCCCCATGTTCCACTAATCCTTCATTAAAAGATTCCATGGAGATACTTTTAGAGAAATTGGTCCAAGCAAATTTGATTGAGCTATACATGTTCAAAGCATATTCTCCATTTATGATTAAACCTAGAGGGTATAATGAAAACCATTATTGTGCATACCATAGGTATAGGGGCCATACCATATCCACTTGTGTCCGATTTCAAAGATTAGTCAAGAACCTAGAAGATGATGGTAAGATTGTTTTGGATAAAACCAATCCTTCTAATTCCATTATCTTTCCATCTAGCCTGAATCCTAATCCCATTATCCATCCAACAAATCCTAATCCTAAGCCTTCAACTTCCACTATTATCATGCATCCCCTATATTGTCCATTCACCCATACCCTTGCAAAGGATGTGATCCATTGGCTACTAGCAAGGAATAAACATTGCCATGTCATCAAACACCTATTCTTGAGCCTCCCCATGAGTCCTTAAACACTTTGTCTAGTCTTCTAACCCCATCATGTGATCTACAAGCTATCAAGCTTATTAAAGAGCCTTCCACTTCCATTGAAGAAAACCAAGAGTTATGTCAAGAACACAAACCTAAGCATGAAGAAACAATAGCCCCTAAATCTAATCAAGATCAAATCATCCCCATCCAACCTATCCATAACATTTACCTTCTTTAAGATCAAGATGATACCTATAAAGAAGCTATCCATGAGCACCTTGATCCTATCCATAATCCCATAATCCATGAACAAGACATCCAAATTTCTCCTAGTCATCCTCCATCTAGCCCAATCCATGATCCTACACCTTCCACTTGTCATGATGAGACAATTGCCTCCCAAGAACACATAAGCATAGAAGATCAAACAAATAACTTGGATCTTAGTGAGCACAATGAACATAATCACAATCCTAATGATCCTTCCACATCCACCATTGATCCCATTTCAAATCCACCATATCCTACTATTCTATCCACATTCATTCATAAGTGTTCCTCCTTAGAACACCAACAACCATTATCCACTTTACCTTCTCCATCCAATCATCAACTCAAGTCTAGTGTCCAAACTACACCTAGTCCTATAGTCAATCACATGCTCCAAAACATGAACTACCAAGACAAAGGTTTAGGCCTACATGAACAAGGTATTATGGAGCCAATCCATGTCAACGTCCCTCCTCACTCATTTGGCCTTGGATACACACCCCAAGGTCAACAATCTAATGATGTTGGTACTTCCTCCACACTTCCTAAATCCACTTCCTTTCATCATAAACCCGTCATATTCCTAAAACAAATGTTTCCATTCCACCTCCCTCATCCTACAAATGTCAAAAGCATGTGACCATTGACCTTCCACCATCCACTTTACCTCCACTCCTTCCAACTCCTAATATCCCCCCATCCGCTTTGCCACCATTGCTACCAACGCCCCCTTATCCAATCATTCATAAATACCCTAAATATCCTAATCATGACCAACAAATGCACGCATTGTATAAACAAGAAGCTTCCACTCATTTCATCCACCACATGGGATTAAAAATAAACATTTAGATGCCTCCTTTCAAAAACCCACAAATCCTAAGGTCCTAATGCCTTAGGAAATCAATCCAAAAATTCAAAGCAAGGTACATTCAAAAATCCATCCAAGCCCATACTTCCAAAAGCAAAGTCAAAAACTAAAATGATATGGGTCCCTAAACAAAAATCAATCAAGTCAAATGAGGCATCGACCTCTCAAAAATCCCAACCATCCCCCTCTATTCAAAAATGCCATTCCATTCAAATATTTCAAACATCCCACATGAAAAGCAAAAATTAGAAAAATACTAAGTCCATGTGGGTTCCAAAAGTCCTAAATCATCCATCTCCTAAGAAAACATCACCATTGCTTCCTACACCACCATCCAATCAAAAGCTTCCATGTTTAACACGGTGTGTGCAGCCGTTGGTCATGATTCCTTTCCATACCTCCATCACTCCATCATTCACTCATTATCCTACATATCTCCCCCATCACCTTCCTATGGTCCATGCTTTTGCATAAGTCCATTATAATCCACATCATAATCCACTTTTGATCCCTCCATAATCCACATCATAATCCACTTTTGATCTCTCCATAATCCATATCATAATCCACTATCCACCTAATCCATTTCCCTTCCATGCAATCCCTTACCAACATCTATGAGCATACTTGACATGATCCATGCGATGACCTCCATTTCTAATGGGACTATCACCTTTCATGAAACTAGACACTTGAGTCCCTTCTATCCATATCCATATCCAGCTATCCCATAAAAAAAAAGTCAAAAATAAATCAAAAAAGTAAAGAGAAATCCCTTCGTCCAACGGTGAAAACCTAGTAAACAGGCGCCTTGGATAAGTACCATGATGAAAACCTGGTAAACAAGCGTCATGTGTAGGTTGATCTTCTATGTCACTTACACTTGGGGCCACCTTGTCTCATCCAAACTATCTATCCCATTATATCATTTTCCATCCTATCTTGTCTTATACTATCTTATCCTACCATCCTTATCCATTACACCCGCCTAAATATTCCTATCATATTGAGTCCATCCATCCTCCCTTCCTCCTTTTGATTTTGATAGAGACATGGGGGCAAATGTTGAAACATGTTTTGGGTATCTCTTGACATACCTTATCTTGACATTATCCTATGGTCCTTTCCAATCCAATCCTATCATTATCCTCTAGTCATTACCCATTTATCCATTTTATCCAATCCATCCTATCATCCCATTGTCCTAAGCATTGCCATGAAAAAGCCTAAGTCTACTATCTAGAATGGGGAATGTTATTCCTATGTGACATAGCCTTTGGAGATCACATCCTTGCTCTCTTACACATACATCCATTCCATTCCATAGCCTATCCTTTTATCTATCCATTTATCATGAGCCTTCCATACTATCACCCATCCTTTTATTCATCCATCCTACCTCCATCCTTGCACCTAGACTTGGTTTTTTCCCTTGTCATTGGTATCTAGTACAAAGGCTGCCCAAATTGTAAATCCATTGACGTTCAAAAGTTCAAAATACAAAAAAAATCAAAACATTTCAAAAATCCTAAAAAATCAAATATTCAACAAAAAAAATCCAAGCAATAAAATCAATTCTTCCAATTGTCAAATCATTTCATCCAAACAATCATCAAAATCAAGTCATCAAATCAAAGCAAATCAATCAAATGCATTAAATCAATCATCATCAAACAATCCATCACATCAAATCCATCAAAACAAATCCAATCAAATCATCAAATCAAGCCAATCTATCAAACAAACAAATCACATCAATCCAATCCACATCATCTCATCAATAACATCATAAATCATCAAACATCATTCAATCAATCCCAATCAATCCATAACTTGATCAATCCAATCCATATCATCCCATCAATAAAACACAAAATTAGAACTACATTTCATCTTTATCGTTAAGTGTCTTGATCCTGTAGATATAGGGTATGTAGCCAATTTGGGATACGAAGGAAGTGCCCAGATTCAGGCACAGACGATATTCCTCTTTCTTCTTTCATCATTTTTCTATCATCTATTTTCATCAATTCATCAATCTTTCAAAACATTTCTTTCAATCAATCTAATTCTTCAATTTTTCTTCAATCCATCATCAAATTCATCCAAATGAATTCATCATCCAATCAAAGAAATCCAACCAATAATCCAAATGCATGTCATCCTTAATCCATACCAATCAAGTTAATCAATTGTGTCAAATTATCCAATCGCAATCAATGGTCTTGATCCTAATCTTGTCGTAAACCAAATCATCAATCAATCATCATCATCATCAATGGGATATATCATTCCCACATCCTTGTGTTGATCTAGGGATATATCGTTCCCGGCAATGACAACACTATCATCAATCAATCACTCAATCATTGGTTTATAGCTTGACAGGGGCAATACCTTGTTTGTTTTTTGAATCATTTGTGCATGCATGCATGCTTGCTTGTGTGTGTTATCATTTTCAACTTGCATTTGTATCACATCAGTATCAACCCAGCTAATATTCATATCTTGTATCTAGAAAAGGTTGTATTATGCTGGGGCATGAGACACATCGTCACCTTGCTCCTTATACCTTGGTGCATAATGTCTAGTGCTATATCAAACATCATGGTTGCTCACTTCATTGCAGCATAACTTATCATTCATTTCTTCTATCCATTCCCTTATCTTTCTTCCTTACCCAATTCCATTGCATTTCGAGAGCCTACCCGTGTTTGTCCAACCCGCCTATCCTCTTGAGGGGGCATCATCATCCTATCCTTTTCCTTTATCCATTTCCTTAGCTTCTTTGAAATGATGTTACTCGACACAAATCTTATCATCTCGCAACATCATCTCAAAGAGGGGCAAAGGTAGACACTAAAAATTTTCTAGGTCTTGTTTACACATGACCTTGTATGTATTTGCCCTGGGTCCTGGTTACACAACACATTGTTGACATGAACTTGTATGTGTTCCCCTAGGTCCTAGTTCATCCCATCTTAATCACATTTGTCTAACTTAATCACCTTCCTAATTAATTAAATAAACCCACTTTATTTAATTAATCCCACTTGATCACATTCCCAATTAATTAAATAAATCCCATTTATTTAATTAATTGCACCTAGTCACATGTCTCATATAATTCAAATTAAAAATTTGAATTATTTCCTCACCTCTCACCACATTGCAACACATGTCACATGTCTCATCTCCCACTTAATATGCCTTCACATGTCAAACTAATTCAAATATAATATTTGAATTAGATTCTCCTTATTCTCCTTCGCACACTTGTCATGTGACTACAATCCCTCTTTGAGTGGGAAACCTTAATCCAACCCTAATCAATCTTGACCATCCATATCTTTCAACATAACTCTCAATCACAACCGTCCATTCAAATTTGCCTTTTTCTATAAAGGTAGCCTCTCTTAAGCCATTTGCAACTTCTAGTATCCACATGCTGTCAAAATTTCTTCTCAATCTCTCATCCAACTATCTTGCATTCATCCAATCTTCCATCTACCAATCCCTATCCTATCGTTATGCTGCTGAATCGAGCAATCAACATTCATCTCTTTGGGTAAAGCTAGAGTGATTTGGGTGCGGCATTCTCAACCCTATCAATGGATCGTGAGTCGATATGAGGTTTACATTCATTTGATTTGCATTTGTTATCATTTCCTTCATGTCAATTTTTCATGATTTCAAGTCCAATGGTCAAGTTGAGGTGACCAACAGAGAGCTTGAGGCAATATTGACAATGACAGTTGTAGTGAATAAGAAAGATTGGGCAGCTAGACTCTCTGAAGTAGTTTGGGCATATAGAACTACATGGAAGAAAACAATAGGGTACACACCTTATGAGTTAGTTTATGGACAGAAGGTTGTCCTTCCTACTGAGTTTGACTATAAAACACTGAGAACAACTATCCAACTCGGTATGGACCTGTCACTAGCTCAAAAGGAAAGAATGCATCAGCTTAATACCTTGGAGGAGTTAAGGATGGAAGCAGTTCATCACACTGAATTAGTTCAAAACCAGAGAATCAAATGGCATGATCAATATATCAAAACCAAGGACTTTCAAGTAGGGGATTGGGCACTTCTCTATGACTCTAGGTATAAAGATCATAAGGGCAAATTGTAGACAAGATGGTTAGGCCCTTATGAGATCAAAGAAGTCTTCCCTAATGGTGCAATCCAATTAACTACAATTGACTAAGTTAGATTCTCACTAATGGTTAATGGACATAGATTGAAATTGTATAAAAAGCCTTTAAGTAAAACCATATTTCTCCAACAATTAAAGGTAGATATGGATAATGAAGTTTCACAACATCTTCACTCAGATGAGGTCTCCAGTCAAGAAGCAACTAAAAACAATGATCCATCACCAAATCCAACTGCCACATTGAATGAAGTTCCACAATCCTCTGCCTCTGGTTAGGATTTCAGCCAAGTATCAACTAATCATATTGTTCCAGTAATAAGTCAGGTTGCAAGCTTGATTGAGGTTCCATAAGTATGTTTGAGTTCTACAAACTTTGTACATAAATAAAAACACACAGCGCACACACATCACATAGCAATAGCAATACAAACAAGGTGATCTTTCAATCAGAAGTTCAGGCTCCATCATTTTAGTATCATTTTACACTAGAACTTTCCTTTGGCATTCAACCACTTCATCGAAGGGACCTATAGCCAAAGGTGATCTACTGTTCCATGGGACCTATATTTGCTACACCCGCAGCCAAGGGTTTTTCATTCACTTGGGACCTGTACCAGCTGCACCCACATCCAATACACATGGGACCTATTCACTTCATGATCTACTTGCATACATGTAGCCACTACTACCTGTAACACATTTTACACAGCATCCACACGCTGCCATCTTTTCGCTGGGTAGTGCTTTCCTACTACGTGTCACACATCTACTGCATTCCATCAACACACTTTGTCACTATCACATCATTATCATTTGCTCTAACTCATTCATCGAGTACATCAACTCAATCCACCATGTAATCATGTTTACATGCAACAATTCCAATTTTGGTATCACTTCAATGGTATTTATCTTGTTCATTGCTTTAATTAACATTTAATGCTACTTATTTCATGGCTTTCTTTATTTGTACATAATTAATTTTCCATATTATATCCACTCGACATGCTGTGAACCCATCCCTCCATACCATTGCTAGTATTCTCATTTGAGGACAAATGAAATTTTAGTTGGGAGGATTCTAAATTATTTTATGTACTTTACATACATTCAAACTTCAGATCAAACTTAAAAACCCCTTACTCCATAGTTATTACCATCTGATGCATAACATTCAAGCTAAACAAATCAAGCAAACGACAAAAGAAACTGGTAATAAGGTCTTCGTGAGTAGCATTGGGTATCAAGCAGAGGATTGCAAACAAAGAATTAAGAACATGGTATTGAGTGTTTTCTTGAGATATCATAATGGGTGGTGACCCAATAAGAAGAGAGCCTACTATTCACTCAACATTATTGGCTGACATGGAGTCCTTGCCAGTTTTTTAGTAGGCATGATGGTTGCAATATTTTCTTAGGATAATAGAGTATAATGAGGACATTACTTAGCAGGAAATTCCATAATGAGGAAGCTACAATGAAAGGTTTAAGGGTTGACGTGATTGTAGTAGCTATAGATGAAGTCATAGAACTACAAGTAGTTGGGGAAGAATTTCCTGTCAAAGCAGACACCATTTCTACAAGGGCTGAGTTTATATGACTGGGAGAAAGGTTAGAATCGACATCTCAAGGTACCAAATGACTTTCCTTACCCTGGTTTTGGGCCTCAGTAGCTTCTTGCATTATTAAGTACCTTACATTGATGGAAGGTAGTCTTTACTTTATATTGTTCATTTTAAACTTCTGAGCCATCTGCGTCATGGAAGGATAGTGAATGTCTTGAATTTTTTGTTTAATTTATTCAAATGGATGGCTATTGAATACATAAAGAAAAATTGTTAGTCCTCATTGTCCCACCATGGTTTGATTATCTTGTTAGTAAAAAGAAGTCTGTCTATCCATTACCCTAAATTTTCTTGGGAAAGATTTCTTGAAGTTAATCATGTTAATGAGGGGCTGGTGAGAGTTGAACTAGAGGTAGAAGAGGCACAAGTAGAAAATTTACAAACATGGGAAGAAGAGGAAGCACCAGCAACCTCTTCTCACCCAGAAGCTTCTCCTTCCCATAGCCATGCAACTATTGAGGAGCAGCCAACTCTGAGCTCTACTGAACCCATTGAACAACCTGCTAGTTCCCCTGCACCCACAGTCTCACCAATTTCAACCCCAATGCAAAAAGAAAAATCTCAAATGAAAATTGTGGCCTAAAACTTCTGGCTCACCACCCACAGCATCTGAAATTGCATGTGAAACTCTAGCATCTGAAATTGCATGTGAAACTCTAGCATCTGAAACTCCTTATGAAACCCCTTCTGTTTGAAAAGCCACCAAGAAAAGGAAATCATGTTCTTCCAGAGTTAAGAACAAACAAGGAACCCCTGCTCAATCATGTAGGCATTCAGGTCGCCTGAAGGAAAAATAACTTTTAGGGGAACCTGAAAAGAGGAATGTAGTTGATCTTGATACTGACTCCAAGAGAGAGCACATGTTTGTTGATAGAGGATAACAAAATTTGGGTTATACACTTGTTTAGGAGTCTAATGCAGAGTCTGAGGAAGAAGATATATGGATAGCCAGAAAAAGTCATAGACCTCCCTTTGAAATTGAAGAACCAGATTTCTCAATCCCTCAAGATGAACCTCAGGAAGAAGAGTTATTTTTAGACTCTAAAGACACAACAAAGGGTGAGAAAGATGAGTTATAGCTGGCCATGCAGAAAAATTTAGAGTTGGAGAAGAAAGTGAAGGATTATCAATAGAAAGAAACTGGATTGAATGATAGGGTTAGAAAGTTAGAAGAGTAGTTACATGTCTTCTAGAAATAGGGATCAGGACTTGAACAATTGGCCCAATTGGCCATCATTGAGATAAATAGGAGGAACCAAGAACCTGTGCAGCCAGAAGAGCAGTCTATGGAACCTGCTCCAGTTATCTTATTGTCAGTCACCTTACAATTGTGGAATGAAATAGATAAATTGGTAAAGGAACAAGGCGAATTAGAGGAGAAACACAGTAAGGAAATTGAGATGAAAAATACAGAAATAAAGAGGTTCAAATTCAAGGTAGATAGAATGGCAGACATGACTGTTCAAATTATGAGATGTAGGCCACTTGCCAAGGTGTATGCCCTCTATTTGCAAGAACAATATCTGAGCTTTCAATTTAGCCAACTATACAGTGACGCCCCTGTCTCCTTATTTACACTTGCCTTGTTTCTGACAACTTACCAAAGAGCTACACCTGAAATGCAAAACCAACTATGTGAATTCTACCTACTTGAACTTGCCATTCCTTATGACACTCACTGGAATCCCCTGGTTGTAATCGGGGATGTGCAATTGAAGGCCTTAACCTCATTTTTTCAAAATGTGGATAGGAGGGGAGAGTTAATAGAATAGTATAATGAGAGAGAGAAGTCACTTCCTCTCAAATTGAGGGCAGAATCTCCAAATCCTTGAAAGATAGTGGAGGAATTGATTAATTTGATTGAACATATAGAGGTAGAAACCAAACTATTGGAATGTAGAGCCATGGACTATCAGAAATTTAGGGAATTGGTCAAAAAGATTGGTAAGGAAACTGTGAGTTTCTCACAAGGTAGATGGAAGTAATTGACACCAGTACTACAGAGAAAGGAGCCTCACTCAGTTTTTAACTTGTCGGCAGCAACTCATAGAGCATAGAGATATATAAGGCCAGCCAAGGAATATGGGATAACATGGTTACCACTGGTCTTCCATCCTCCTCTTCTACTTTATCCTATTCCTCATTGGATGGGGTAGAGGACTAATCAGGCTGCAGAACAAGCCAGGTGGGATTGGTTGGCACATCAGATGGGATTCTACCTCAAACAGGAAAGAGGAGTAGAAGAGCCAATAGACTACAGGGAAATAGCCCTCCAGTGTAATCTGAGACCTTGGTTGCTGAAGGACCAACAACATGATTAGTTGGGGGGTGTGATGAGACCATGATTTGTCTTTTTTTTATTGCTTTAATTACCTATTTCCCAAAGGCATTCCCAGAATTATATATATCTTAATTATGTCTATGTTTATCCTTAAGACATTGAAGCATGAAGATGGTATATAATATGTTGTTAATTAATTATGTGTGGATGATTGATTGTTCATGTAATATGTTAGTATTTTATGTTGATTTTAGTGATAGTGATGCATAAATACTATGTGGTGTACTAACTCCTCATGCAGTAAAAGTGTGGCTTCATATTATGAAGAACACTGGACAACCTGCAGTTGCAGGAGTTACTGATATCCACAGAAGATGATACAGGTACCAACAGACAAAGGAAGAAGATCTCAAATTAACTGGGATGAGTCATCCATGACTCAATAACGGTTATCCTTCAAAAAATGATGCAATCCTAAATGATGAAGGAATTTAGAATGTGTTCTATGTTCTATTTCTAAGTCATTGATTATTCTTCATGGATAATGAAAGGATAGAGTTGCAATAAGACTATATTATCTGTGCCGCCTTCATGTTAGTTAGTTTCCTATTTCTAGTTGCCCTGTAATAAAGTCATTTTCCTACGATGTGGGATAATGGACAGTAATGACATTTATTGTTTAGTAGCTTTACTTATATAGACAATGCTAATCTTAGTTAGCTAGATTGGATGGATGAGATTAGGTTTTTCTTCATACAGATTGAATAGAGATATAGTATCAGATCTTGTTGTATTGTTGTTACTTTGTATTCAATAAAGGAATATAAGTTTTGAGTTCTGTTAATGACTACAAGGATTCAGTAGAGATTTAGCTAGATCTTGTGGGATCATAGTCACTCAAGTCGGCCACTTGAGGTACTGTGCTTCTCCACTTTGTTCATATGTTTAGTTTATAAATTGTATGTTTATATAACTGTGTGATTGATGTATGATGTTGTGAGTAATGTGAAGTAGTTTAACTTTGGTAATTTATGTTATTAAGTCCATTGAGTCAAGGTGATCACCAACTGAATCAATTGTCAATTACTCTCTTACATAGAAGTTATAGAGAATCATTTGATTATTGCTGTGTTAGAAAAGTTTAGTTATTTTAAATTGTTCCTATTTACTTGGAATATTATATTTACTTTATTTAGTTCCCTTACACAATCTCTAGGATAAAACTTAGGAATCCTTAACTGTACACATAGTACAGGCATCATCCAAGAAGAATATGATTCCCCAGTTTGACAATGTAAATGTAGCACACTATATAACCAATAGGTTGCTTGATATAGGATCTGTTGGTCTTTTGAGTAGTGTGCATGCCCTTTCTGCACCAATACATTGGTTAATAATGGAGCTCGACATGTGCTGCTACAAATTTCAATTTCTGAATCATAAGCATGACTTGGGCCGCAATTCAAAACATCGACACATAAATCAAGATCATGAGACACTTCAAATGAAGAACCATGTTCTTCCAATTGTCTCTCTATTTCTTCTCCACCTTGGCAACTTGCTTTGTCATATTTACTACTGCAAACTGACTGATGATGCACTTCTTCTTCCACATTCATTCTTATTCTATTTCCTTGTGGTTGAGACGAAGCACACTCTACATGAGGAAGAAAACATACCTTGCACCACATAAAGAGGTTCTCATATGTGTCCATATGATCACCATCCTCAAAATCTAGAGCAAGCTCTTCACATGAAAACTCCATGACTACACCAATAACTGTCTCTGATCAGTTATCACCAAGTGCAACCACTTCTACATCAACCTCATGCAGACAAATATCAGCTACTTCATCACAAACAGGAACAAAGGAGGGCATCAAATCAAACAAGAAACAAGTTTCTTGTTCATCCCATGTTTCATTTACCTATGCACAGATTTCATACTCAGCTAGAGAAGCTGACCATTTGACTATTCTTCCCTCTATACAGCATCCTCATTATTCACTGAACCACATACCTCAACATTGGGCTGGAAATCATAATGGATTTCATCATCATTATTTTCACTTGATGAATTGTCCAATAGAATGCTGGTGCATTCACCACTTTCATCATCTGCATCACTGTCATGCATTACACCATCACCTTCTTCCACTTCTACCCTTTTGACTACACAATCATCATCATCTGATGCTGCATTCACCTGATTGTTTGTATCCACATTGCTTCTCTTCATATCAACATGTTTATTACTAGCAACACATGCATTTGTGGACAACAAACCCTTATGTAGTCATCCCTCATTTTCTTCATGGAGTCTAGGGACAAATATGCTTATTGCATACTTGTTATTTTGAAATCTTCCCGCACATAACTCAATCCAGTTTCATATGCTTCAAAAAACATATCAATGCAAGCAGGAGTGTTAGGTCTGAAACCTTTAGGAATATGGGAAAGAGCAACAACAAACCTGTGACTAAAATCCTTGCTTGACTCTCCCTCTTGTCTTTTAATTTTTCTAGTTATATGACATGATCAGCAGGGTCAAGACCTTTGGCAAAATCATTTTCAAATGATGCTACAAGTTCATTCCACGAGGCAAAGGACTGCCCTAGAAAACTTTGGATCCATTCTCTTGCTTTTCCATTCAATGACCTAACAAAGAATCTCATCCACATGTATTCATCCTCAAACTGATGTTCATCCATGAATTCTAATGTAATATCCCTGACTGGATATTTGCTAGAACTCTGAGTTTTAATTGGACTCTGATATACACTCAGTCACCTGATTATAAATGATGCCAAGCTAATAAATGGTATGACAATTGACTAGATATAATAGATGATTCAAATTAAAGATTTGAATGGATATTTAGATCTTATATTTGCAATTTTTTCATAGCCATGACAAATTTAGAAATTTACCATTGCTCAATACAATACCAACTACTTTAGATGGATCATTGTTATAAACAAGAAAGTCATTTTCTTACTGTGATTGCTTCATACAATAGTTTGCCTTTCATGATCCACTACTTGCAATGAACTGTGACTTCAGGGATGATTACAAACATACAATAGGCTGCGCACACATAAACTCACAGTTACTCCTATCGATACCTTAGTCTTTAATTTTTTTTGTTCTATGATATCTCTAATGATGACAGGGCATCTGGCAAGGTAGAATGTTGATTCAATCCATAGGTAGATCGTTGCACAACCACCTCCTGGAATGATCAAACTCATACGCTTCCTTCTATTAAACTCATGATGGGCTATAGTAGCTGATCTTGTCTAAACTCCATGACTGCTATCTTTGTTGATGATAAAGTCAAATTTATATCTAATTTTTCTGCCTTCCTGATATACCAAATGACGCCACTTATGATGATCACATTTCACATCCTTCTCTTATTATGGACTGTATGTTATATCAAATATACAGACGGCACCATTATGAAAAATACCCTTCTTCACTTATTAGCTATGAATTCTCCTGAGATATATGTGATATGAATTCGTTGAATCACCAGACCATCCACGACTTATAATGTATATGTATTCAAATTGCAATCAAACTATTTTCTTTAGATGTACGATGAAAGCAAAGACCACGAAAATGAAACCTTCTTTTATTTTGGCACTTCCCTTTAGGATATTAGCGATCCACTCATGTCGTCCTCTCACACAAAATATATATTATAAACTTCCACCGCTATTCAGCTCTTGAATTGCTTATGATGTATATCTGCATCTTGTTCAACTTGAGCCCACGTTTCCCTCTTCAATCGGCGACAGATGTAAACAGGGCCCACAAAGTATTTGAGACTTCAAAGATTTCAATTCATACTTATAGAAAATTCCATGAATTCCTTGATAAATTCACTGAGTGCTTCAAGGGTCACACAAACCACTAAATCTCAAAGATTTATTTTAATAATTTCCTAAATGGAATAAGGGTCCCACGATGTCAGGGTTTGTCCCCTGCTGCAACAACAACCATATATAAATATTTGAACCTTATTTGCAAACTTATATTTATTTTTCAAGTCAATGGATTTGCAATTAAGCCTCTGTGTTACAATATCATGAAATCTGCAGAGTATATATATATATATTGATTCTAAATTGGCAAATTTATATTGGTTTATCAATCAATAAATTTGTAAAAACCCTCTGCATGAACTTTACTCTCAAATCTGTATACAATGTCTCCAAACAAAGATCTTCAAATATGCATCTCAATAACAACAATACCAAAACACAAAATGTCATGATGGCACAAATCTTTGAAGCCCAAATGTAAAGTCTGAAGCAACTTCACCTTAATGTCGGTAAGGGAACATCACTAAACCAACTTTTGCAAATGCAAGGGAGCATCGCCTTGACATTAGCTGAATACAACTTGACAAAAGACATAAAACTCAACACAAGTATGATCCCAAATGGATCTCAGCTCTCCGTTTAAAACCTTCACAAAGGTTTTTGTGTACACAGTCACACTTATACAATTTTAAATGCTTACACATGACCTTTTTAAATGTTTGTTTTTGTGTACACAATAACACTTTATTTTATAAAGTGTTTTTAAATACTCAAGTAACTTAATAAAATATTAATTTTATAAAGCATTTAAAATACTTTATAAAATTAATTTATAATTAGGACACTTTTAAGTTACTTGCAAAAATGGGGACATGACAACCCTCCCTTCCTGACATTGCTTGTCCTCAAGCAATGGGAAGAAAAACTAAACTCAATCAATTCATGGATCCTGTTAGCACTAATTTTGGTCTGGATCTGAGCGCAGGATGTTGGAGGGTTTTTTCCTTTTTGGGCCCTAAGTTTCCTTATTCATCGCTGTGATTTTCTCTATCAGCGAAACTTCTTTTTGGGTACTCAGATTTTGCTTGAACCATCGCGTTGAACCCTTTTGGTTCAAGGTTCAACGGTTCATGGGCTTAGGCTCCATCTTTTCCCGTCAGTGAATTCTTTGTTCATCTGTGTTATCGGCGTTGAACTTCTCGGTTGAACTTCTCTTTTGAACCATCAGGTTGAACAGGTTCAGGGTTCAATGGTTCAAAGCCTTATGATTTTGGTCTTATCGGCGTAACGTTCATCATCGTGTGGACGGTGGAGTGTTGGCCCGACGGTTTGCCTCTGGCTGATGGAAGGTTAGCGGTTTGCAAGGTTGGTTTCGGTGTGACATGGACTATCGGGCTAACCGTTGGAGGGTTCACTGATATACAATGTTTGGCCGATGGATATGTTATCGGCGAGAGCTATATTGTCGGTCTGAGTGTTTTGAGTTATGCCGAGGACGGGAGGTTTGGCCGATGAGGAGTCGTTGGTGTGTGTCTGGCCGATGGAGGAGCAGAGTGTAGCTCGTTGGTGCATCGGCGAGACTATTGTGATCGGCTGGGGAGATTTTGGTTGCTCCGACGGTGTAAGTCACACCGACGGAGGTGGTCTTCGGCGTGACTTATGTTGTTGGCGAGGATGGATTGCGTTGGGCCGACAGTGGAGGGTCTGACCGATGAAGGGGGAAGCCGATATGTTATCGGCTGGAGTTGTTCTATCGGCAACAGTCTTTTATGGTTTGCCGATGGAAGGAAGTCACCCCGATGGGGAATGCCATCGGAGTAAGGTTGCTTATCGGGTTAGCGGTTGGAGGGTCCGCCGATGGGGTAGTGTCAGGCCGATGAGGATTTGGAGTGGTCATCAGTGAGAGTTGGTCTGTCAGTGAAGGAGCTTTTGGCTAGGCCGATGGTTCTTCTCTGGCCGATGGGGATGTTGGAGGCTTTCAGGAGTTATTCATCGGTGTGATTGGCTGTGTCAGCCGAGGGGTTTTTTTGCTTGGCTGACGATATTGGTCTGGCCGATGGTGGTAGGATGGTAACTGCTAACGGGGTGCGAGCTGGTCATCGGAGAGACTCATACTATCGGTGGAGATCTGGAGAGTTGGTCCGATGGTGCATCTCTGGCCGATGGAGGGGATTGTAATGTAGCAGTCGACAGGAGATTCGTGGGCTTGGCCAATGGTGTTGATCTCGGTGATGGGCTTTGGGTGAAGGAGCGTGTGTCGAGCGTGGCAAAAGCGCTCGACACCTATTATGCAAGTCACTATGCTTTTAAACTACTAAGGTAGTCTCCTCACCGTGCATGTGGGACTAATCTCCCTATATAATTTGAAATTGCGATAGAATGCGTTTTGGCGGGAATTTCTTTTTTGAAGTGCTGCGACGGTTTTCAAGTGGCCGCGGGTGGTTGAGCCATCAATGGCGACTGTAGCAGGGGCATGGGTGAGTTGTTGAACAGTCATGTACCCAATTTTTGGCATGAGGACTTCCAAATGGTGGCACAGGACTCGAGGCCACCATTGTCTACTTTCTGTCTCTGCAGCAATAAATTCTGAGCGCCATTCCTTTGAAGGATCTATATCTGGCAGATTTTTGTAAAAGCCTTGTAATTAATTACTGTGGTACATTTTCTGGCTGATATAAGCAGACTGTGTTACCATCATTTGAGGTTGTTGAAAGTTGAACATTTGGCTTTGTAATACAATACAGCTGATTTGGTTGCTCTGTACAGCAAAACCTGTGAGTTTATGTATCTCTTGTTGTACGTTTTTGCATGAATCCACTGATTTCATGGTTAATTTTATATGAGAAATGCTATGTTAGCATGTGTTTTGTTAATTCTGTCTCCAGTATTGCATGTATCTTTCTTCTGAGTCTGGATATTTAAGCAATGTTTGAGACTCTAGAACATAGAATTCCTGTGTTGAATGTCTGATCTCTTAACTTCTGCTCAAGGGGTAGATTAAATTGTTCTCAGATTGAACATTGGGAAGGGTACACTGCAGTAGGGATGCCATAAGTATAGATAGCTTAACACTCTGTATTGGGAGATACCTGTAAGGCAGGTATCATATGTGTCCCCCTGAAATTTAGTTTTAGTTGTTCATGCATATCATTCACAGGTGTATGTCTATTGACTCCAGGCCTTGGATAGGCACCGATCTAGCTTTGTCTTTGTGTTAGATACCATTTCCAGCTTTGCATCCAAATATAAAATCAAAACCAAACTCTAAAACAACCATTAGGACATTAGAATTAGTTTTAGGATCCTCAGTCCTCTGTCTACAACTGCAAATAGGCCCAAAGCTAGCCCCTTTGCTCTTATCTTACAGTTTTGGTCTACTTATAGGAGGACTTATCTACTTTGTGTTAGCATCCCAGCCTTGTATGTATATCCTTATGGATGTTGAGTAGGGAATACCCCCTAGGTTTTGCAGAGCCTGAAGAAGAAGAGGAGATAAAATATAGAGTCTATCTCCTACACTGTTGGCCCCTGGCCCAGAGATCCTGTTGATCATTGATGGCTACCTTGTAGGGAAATCTGGGAATAAGCATCCAGTCTGGGAAAAAACCAACAGAAATTGGTGACTCTACTGGGGAAGGAAATTTGAGAAAGGGTTATATCTTGTGACCCATCCGAGTCACCAACAGAAATTGGCGACTCCACTGGGGATGGTGATTTGAAAATTGTTATTTTTGTCCTCCCTGGTAAAATATCTGTGTGCCCATCTGAGTCACCAACAGAAATTGGCAACTTTGCTGGGGAGTTTGTGAAAGAACCCTGATTTTCAAAAGAAAATAGTTCCTAGTAATAGGTGGCGACTCCGAAGTAATCTCCCAACCGGTCAAAGTAAAACTTATATGCAGGGGAGAAGATCCCAACAAAATCCTTTATTTGAAGAGTTACCAGTAACAAGAAGAATGATGTACAGAAGAAAGGGAGCTGTCTCAGTCAGTCATGAGGGTTCCCCCAGAAAAATTGATGATATGCAAGATAACCCTAGGCCATCAGGACAGCATGTGCCTTACTTTTCAAATGCAGAAGCTGATATTCAGGGTGCATATGAGAGGCAACAGGGTGGTAGCGTGAGAATGAGGTCAGAGGTGTTCCAAGAACGCCCATTTCTAGACCCTAGTGAAAGGTTTGAAGAGGCAGAGTCTCTGAGGGATGATGAAGATGAAGATCAGAATATGGTAAAACCATCCTCCTCTAGGCCTAGCGAGGAAGAACTAGCTGATGAAATTAGGAGCTTAAGGGCCGAGTTCGAATACCAGCAGGCAATAACAATCAGAGATGACCTGAGGAAGAAAGTGCAAGCTTTAAGGGTTGCCCAAAATAATTCAATTCCTACCCTTGAGAATGCAAATGTGCAGAGACATCAACAGAGAAATGATGTGCAACATCAGCATAATGATGAGAGACAAAATGTGAATGATGCTAGGATACCACTGAACAATGTAAGAAACTAGAATGCAAACAGAAATATTAATATTAATCAGTTTGACAGACAACCCATGCAGTTAGATAGATTCAGACAGCTGGTATTTGATGGTATTCCTGGGTATCCTAACCCCATTGACAAGCATCTAAGGCTGCAGGTGCCTAAATTTTTAGGAAACAACACTGTGTCAGGAGAAGATCATCTAAAAGATTTTCAAAATGTCATGGATAACTTTGAGGTTGAACATGAGGATGTTTTCATGAAGTCATTCATGCAATCCTTAGTTGATGAAGCCAAGGAATGGTATAAGAATCTGCCTGACCGGAGTATTTCATCATGGGATGATTTTAAAAGGATGTTCAAGGAACAGTATGGTGACAAAACTGACCCTAGCTTTTTTGTAAATGAGTTTACCAGTATCACTAAAGGGTCAAATGAGCAGGTTGCAGATTTTAATGCAAGATTTACTAAAGTGTTAAACAAATTGCCACATCACATGAGGCTAAATGAACCTATGTGCATAATATTGTATATCAATGCCTTTGATGCAAAAACTGCATATGGATTAAGAGATAAAAGTCCTGCCACTATCAGGGATGCTTTCAGAATTGCCGTAAATATTGAGAACAACAGGAAAGCATCAGGCAAGACTAACAGAAGGGATGATGTGAAAATTCTATAGAATCCAAACAAGCCTCAGAACACTCAAGGTAATACATCTGCCCCTGAAGATAAGATAGACAAATTGGCAATGTTGTTAAGGACCTAAGTTATAGACTAGCTAGAAGTGAAAAAGGGATAGGTCCTGATAGGCAAGTCTATCAAAGGCAGGAAAAGAGGCCATCATTGAATGATATGCCTTATAATACCAATTGGCATAATGGTAAGCCTATATTCCCACATAACAACACAAATCAGAGGACTCAACATGTCAAAGAAACTCCTGATCCTCTAAAGAAAGCTGTAAATATTGTTGATGATACTCCATGGTGTATAATTTGTCAGATGCCACATTCACAGTTACAGTGTATGATTGCTCAGTCCTTGTGTGATAATACTACATCTTGTAATGAATGCAATGAGCCACATTATGTGCAAGATGATGATGTTAATATGATGTCCACAAACAATGGATACCCTCTTTATGATGCTGATGAGAGTATAGATGATGGAATTTAGGCCTGTCAACAGGAATTTTATGATGAAGGTAATGAAGAGAGCTATGTGTATGCTCAGAGCTCACACAATTTTCTGAGTAACTTACAACGACCTTCTGATGAGGAAATTAGGGCCTTCACAGCTGCAGCAGTTGCTCAAGTCAAGAGCAACTACAATCTCAGAGGTAAAAATCAAGTAAGCAGCCCACATCAGCCAGAAGGTATTTCTGCAGGTCAGCCAGTGCATGGTCATAAGGGGATTGAATCACAAAAAAGGCAGTGGGGTAATAATAAACAGAATTTTAGACATAGAACAGGTCATGAATCTCAAGGACCAGAAAATAGAATCCCTCAGGCTGAAGATCAAAGTAAAGGTTCCCAAGACAAGAATGATGATCAGGGAACTATGAAAGTAAAAGCTAAATCAGTTCAGGATAAAAACAAGATTGTGGAGCAAGCTACAACTGTTATACAAAATTATGCTTTATTTGATATAGCTCAAGTCCTCTCCCAAGTAAAAGTCTCTGTTCCACTTATGGAACTGATGAAGGTTGAAGAGATCAAGAATAGGACAATATCCCTAATTTTAGGGGTGCCTTTTCAAGCTAAACAAAATGTTCAGACCCAGGGTGAGAAACATGTCATGTATAATGAAGAAGATGAGGCTCCTGAAGTCTATTTAGGAGTGACTATGACAAAGTGTTCTTCACAAGTGGAACCATTTTATATATCCCTGGTTATAAATGGAAAAATAATCAGAAATTGTATGCTTGACTCTGGAGCATCTACAAATGTCATGCCTTTGGCCATCATGCAACAAGCTAGATTGAAAATTGACAAGGCAAGTGGAAAATGTTATGCTATGGATGCCAGAGAGGTACCAGTTATTGGAATCATGAAGGATGTAGATTTCAAATTGGCAGCATTTCCTGAAAAGAGATATAAAATGAATATAACAATGGTTGACATCAAGCCACAGTATGGTATGTTGCTGTCAAGAAGATGGGCTACATTAATTGGTAGAAGTATGCAGCTCGACCTGTCATATGCCATGATTCCAATGAATGGCAGGGATGTTAAGCTAATCAGAGAACAGAGATCATCAGAGACAATGGAAGACCAAGAAGCAGAGGAACATATATGTTTTGTAAACACTGACTGTGATAACTTCAGGGTTGTCTCAGATGATAGAGAAGATAAAAAGAAAAATGTCTGCAGTGAAGAGCTGGACCAGCACGGTCTGTGGACCATGTATTTTGATGGAGCTTGTGCAAAAGAAGGCTCTGGAGGTGGAGTTGTTTTCCTGTCTCCAACTTGTAAGCTCCTCAAATTTTCTTTCTTGCTGAGGTTTGTTTGCACAAACAATATTGCAGAATATGAGGCTTTAATCTTAGGCCTAAATATAGCTCTCAAACATGGAATCAAATTGCTAAGAGTATTTGGGGATTCTGAGCTGATTGTATCCCAAATTAGAGATAGGTATGCTTCAAAAAACAAAAGATTGAAACAATACAAGCATGCTATTTGGGATACCATTGAACTCTTTGATGCATTTTCAATAGGCTGGGTAGAGAGATCAAAGAATGTTATGGCTGATTTCTTAGCTAATGTTGCAATAAGGCCAGATGACATCACTCTGTCAGATGTTACAAATGTAGAAGTTAAAATCAGGCCTGCAGTACCAGAAAATATATGCAGTTGGCAAGTGTTTAATGATGATAGGGATTTGTTAAAATTTTTGCACTGCATAGATGAATATGAGAATCAAGAAATTGATTTCCAAGCTTTTGTACAAACTATAGATGGAAAAAAAACTCTTGTGGGAAAAGAGATAATTCAATTGAAGACTAATAAAATCCCTAGAGGGTTAGTAGCTTTGGAAAGAGCTTTTGATAGTAGAGACCAATTGGTCACAAGGACATCTCCCACAAATGAGGAAGATTTAGAAGAGATAAATTTGGGGACATCTCAGGCCCCCAAGAAGGTATACATTGGTAAACAGCTCAAACCACAAATCAGGAGTATGCTGATTGCATTACTGAAAAGGTATAAACATGTTTTTGCTTGGTCATATGAGGACCTAAAAGCCTATAGGGAAGATTTATTCCAGCATGAGATCCCATTGAAGCCTGGAGCTAAGCCATTTAGACAAAGGCAAAGACCTATTAATCCTACCTTAGCTCCAAAGATGCAAGAAGAGCTTAAAAAGCTTAGGGAAGCTGGAATAATTGTGCCAATCAGACATTCAACTTGGGTGTCTAACCTTGTCCCAGTCAGAAAAAAGAACGGTGATATTAGGCTTTGTGTTGATTTCAGGAATTTGAATGTATCCTCTTTAAAGGATAACTATCCACTGCCTAATATGGAAGCTATGTTGCAGAGAGTGACTGGTTGTGAACTCTTATCCATGATGGATGGATTTTCAGGTTATAATCAGGTGAAGGTAAAGGAATCAGAACAGTATAAGACTACCTTCACCACTCCATGGGGAACTTATGTATATGTTAGAATGCCATTTGGACTAACAAATGCAGGTGCTACATTTCAAAGAGCAATGGACATTGCTTTTGCAGGGTTGATTGATTCAATCCTGGTTGTATATCAGGATGACTTGATTGCATATTCAAAGAAGGAAGAGCATCATTGTTTGCATCTAGAGCAGATTTTCATAAGAGCACTAGAGTATGGTATTTCTTTAAATCCAAAGAAGTGTGCCTTTGGGGTAGTTGAAGGAAAACTCCTAGGGCACATTGTTTCCAAGGATGGAGTTAGGATAGATCCAGAGAGAGTGGCTGCTATTGACAGAATTCAAATGCCAAAAACTGTAAAAGGAGTTCAGTCCTTCTTTGGATAGATAAATTTTGTTAGGAGATTTGTTCCCAACTTTGCAGAAATTACAAGGAACATTTCTAAGATGATGAAGAATGATGCAACTATCAATTGGGAAAGTGAAGCAGTAGAATCATTTCAGAGTATCAAAGAGGCAATCAAGATGGCCCCTGTTCTTAAATCTCCTAATTTTTCTAGGCCATTCCAAGTATTTTCATTTGCTTCCTTTCACACTGTTGCTGCATGTTTGCTACAAAAAAATGAAGATGGTTTTGAACAGCCCATAGCTTTCTTTAGTATGTCCTTGCAGGCTTCTGAGTTGAAGTATGATATTATGGAAAAACAGGCATATGCACTAGTCAGAGCCATCAAAAGTTTCAGACCATACCTGGTAGGATCACATATAATTGCATATGTACCCCATGCAGCAGTCAAAGACATATTCACTCAACAGGAGGTGACTGGAAGAAGGTGCAGATGGATAAACAAATTGCAAGAGTTCAACATAGACATACAAATTACCAAGTTGGTAAGAGGACAAGGATTAGCCAAGATAATGGCATAGTCAAACTTGGAAGCATGCCAAGTTAATGCAGTCCAAAATGAGAGTGTAAATGTATCAAGATCTGAATGGTACAAGGACATTATATACTACTTGCAAAATCTGAATTGTCCTTCCCATTTCAGTGACAGCCAAAAGAGGACTTTAAAGTTACATGCAATCAGGTATGTTATTGTTCAAGGTGAGCTATACTGGAAAAACCCTGATGGTGTGCTGCTGAGATGTGTGGATGAAGATGTGGCTAACAATGTTTTGATTGATATGCATAAAGGATTGTGTGGTGGACATTATACTGCCCAAACAACAGCTCATAAGACTCTCAGAGCAGGATATTGGTGGCCCACTCTCTTTTCAGATGCACAAAGGTTAGTGAGGAAGTGTGACCCTTGCCAAAGATTCTTAGGAAAATTGAGATATGATGGTGCTTTACCTCTCAGAACTGTAACTGTGGATGCTCCATTTCAGCAATGGGGAATTGACTTCATAGGGGAAATTGCAGACAAGTCAAGTGGGGGACACAGTTGGATTTTAGTGGCAACTAATTACTTTACCAAATGGATTGAGGCCATTCCAACTAAGAGAGCTACAAGTAAGGTGGTGATGGATTTCATACTGGAAAATGTTATCATCAGGTTTGGAGTACCATTCAAGATAGTCACTGATAATGCTATGTGTTTCAGATCAGGTGAATTTGTTGATTTTTGCAACAAATATGGGATAAATCTATCATATGCATCACCATACCACCCACAAGGAAATGGTCAAGCAGAATCAAGCAATAAAAGCATCATGAAAATTATCAAGAGGATACTGGACAAGAACAAGAGAGCTTGGGACTCAAAATTAAAGTTAGCAATATGGGTTGACAGAGTGACAGTAAAAAAGGCTATTGGAATGTCACCCTTTGAGCTAGTATATGGTGCATCAGCCAGATTGCCCATAAACAATCTCCTACCAGTTTACAGATTCATCCAGGAAAATGATGAGGAGATTGAAGACTCCATGATAGAAAGAGTGAATCAGCTGGTTGCATTGGATGAGAATAGAAGGAAAGCACACCAGATTAACCTCAAGAGACAACAAGATATGAAATATCAGTTTGACAGGAGAGCTACAAAAAGGAAGTTTCAAGTCAATGATCTGGTGCTCATATGGAATGCAAAAGGTCAAGAAAAGGGTAAACATGGTAAATTCAAACCCTTATGGATGGGCCCATATCAGATTTGCAGCATTCATGGGGAGGATTCTTATTTCCTCCAGGCCCTAGATGGTGAATTTCTGGAATTGCCTGTGCATGGCCAATTCCTTAAGTTCTATTTTGCATAGATGACTTGTCGCTGTGCACATTTGTAAAAATATGTATATAGTGTAAATGTTCTGTACAGTTCGTGCTTTTTTGGCTTTCTTGCCTGGTCTGCCCGGAGATCTGGTTCTCGCTGCAGGTTTTTCACCTGCATGTCCCCATTCAGAGCCAGTGTTAGCACTAATTTTGGTCTGGATCTGAGCGCAGGATGTTGGAGGGTTTTTTTCTTTTTGGGCCCTAAGTTTCCTTGTTCATCGCTGTGATTTTCTCTATCAGCGAAACTTCTTTTTGGGTACTCAGATTTTGCTTGAACCATCATTTTGAACCATCGCATTGAACCCTTTTGGTTCAAGGTTCAACGGTTCATGGGCTTAGGCTCCATCTTTTCCCGTCAGTGAATTCTTTGTTCATCTGTGTTATCAGCGTTGAACTTCTCAGTTGAACTTCTCTTTTGAACCATCGGGGTTCAGGGTTCAATGGTTCAAAGCCTTATGATTTTGTTCTTATCGGCGTAATGTTCATCATTGGGTGGACGGTGGAGTGTTGGCCCGACGGTTTGCCTCTGGCCGATGGAAGGTTAGCGGTTTGCAAGGTTGGTTTCGGTGTGACATGGACTATCGGGCTAACCGTTGGAGGGTTCACTGATATACAATGTTTGGCCGATGGATATGTTATCGGCGAGAGCTGTATTGTCAGCCTGAGTGTTTTGAGTTATGTCGACGACGGGAGGTTTGGCCGATGAGGAGTCGTTGGTGTGTGTCTGGCCGATGGAGGAGCAGAGTGTAGCTCATTGGTGCATCGATGAGACTATTGTGATCGGCTGGGGAGATTTTGGTTGCTCCGATGGTGTAAGTCACACCGATGGAGGTGGTCTTCGGCGTGACTTGTGTTGTCGGCGAGGATGGATTGCATTGGGCCGACAGTGGAGGGTCTGACCAATGAAGGGGGAAGCCGATATGTTATCGGCTGGAGTTGTTCTATCGGCAGCAGTCTTTTATGGTTTGCCGATGGAAGGAAGTCACCTCGATGGGGAATGCCATCGGAGTAAGGTTGCTTATCAGGTTAGCGGTTGGAGGGTTCGTCGATGGGGTAGTGTCAGGCCGATGAGGATTTGGAGTGGTCATCTGTGAGAGTTGGTCTGTCGGTGAAGGAGCTTTTGGCTAGGCCGATGGTTCTTCTTTGGCCGATGGGGATGTTGGAGGCTTTCAGGAGTTGTTCATCAGCGTGATTGGTTGTGTCGGCTGAGGGATTTTTTTGCTTGGCCGACGATATTGGTCTGGCCGATGGTGGTAGGATGGTAACTGCTAACGGGGTGCGAGCTGGTCATCGGAGAGACTCATACTATCGGTGGAGATCTGGAGAGTTGGCCCGATGGTGCATCTCTGGCTGATGGAGGGGATTGTAATGTAGTAGTCGGTAGGAGATTCATGGGCTTGGCCGATGGTGTTGATCTTGGCGATGGGCTTTGGGTGAAGGAGCGTGTGTTGAGCGTGGCAAAAGCGCTCGACACCTATTATGCAAGTGACTATGCTTTTAAACTACTAAGGTAGTCTCCTCACCGTGCATGTGGGACTAATCTCCCTGTATAATTTGAAACTGTGATAGAACGCGTTTTAGCGAGAATTTCTTTTTTGAAGTGCTGCGACGGTTTTCAAGCGGCCGCGAGTGGTTGAGCCATCAATGGCGACTGTAGCAGGGGCATGGGCGAGTTGTTGAATAGTCATGTACCTGATTTTTGGCATTAGGACTTCCAGGTGGTGGCACAGGGCTCGAGGCCACCATTGTCTACTTTCTGTCTCTGCAGCAATAAATTCTGAGCGCCATTCCTTTGAAGGATCTGTATTTGGCAAATTTTTGTAAAAGCCTTGTAATTAATTGCTGTGGTACATTTTCTGGCTGATGTAAGTAGACTGTGTTACCATCATTTGAGGTTGTTGAAAGTTAAACATTTGGCTCTGTAATACAATACAACTGATTTGGTTGCTCTGTACAGCAAAACCTGTGAGTTTATGTATCTCTTGTTGTACGTTTTTGCATGAATCCACTGATTTCATGGTTAATTTTATATGAGAAATGCTATGTTAGCATGTGTTTTGTTAATTCTGTCTCCAGTATTGCATGTATCTTTCTTCTGAGTCTAGATATTTAAGCAATGTTTGAGACTCTAGAACATAGAATTCCTGTGTTGAATGTCTGATCTCTTAACTTCTGCTCAAGGGGTAGATTAAATTGTTCTCAGATTGAACATTGGGAAGGGTACACTGTAGTAGGGATGCCATAAGTATAGATAGCTTAACACTCTGTATTGGGAGATATCTGTAAGGCAGGTATCATATGTGTCCCCCTGAAATCCAGTTTTAGTTGTTCATGCATATCATTCACAGGTGTATGTCTATTGACTCCAGGCCCTAGATAGGCACCGATCTAGCTTTGTCTTTGTGTTATATACCATGTCCAGCTTTGCATCCAAATATAAAATCAAAACCAAACTCTAAAACAACCATTAGGACATTATAATTAGTTTTAGGATCCTCAGTCCTCTGTCTACAACTGCAAATAGGCCCAAAGCTAGCCCCTTTGCTCTTATCTTACATTTTTGGTCTACTTACAGGAGGACTTATCTGCTTTCTGTCAGCATCCCAGCCTTGTATGTATATCCTCATGGATGTTGAGTAGGGAATACCCCCCTAGGTTTTGCAGAGCCTGAAGAAGAAGAGGAGATAAAATATAGAGTCTATCTCCTACACTGTTGGCCCCTGGCCCAGAGATCCTGTTGATCATTGATGGCTACCTTGTGGGGAAATCTGGGAATAAGCATCCAGTCTGGGAAAAAACCAACAGATCCCAAATCAGTCTAGGCTCCTCAACCATGCTCAAATGTATCTCCTCAAGGTTTCTGATGTAGAAGATCTTGGGACCGCTTCTGCTATCGCATAATGACTCAAACACATCCAAACCAAAATAGATGCCAAGCAATGAACCAATGAAGCTGAGAATCCTTCTACCATTGAATAGTAACATGAATAGATGAAGGATGCTAAACACAAATGTATCCATTCTTGTTGTGCTAAAACTGAAATCACATACTTCACTACTCAACAATGAAGAATAACCATCCACACGTGACAATGAGAGAGCATCATCAAAATGATGTGATGTCCCTTCAAGCGTAGGCTGATCGTCTCTAATGAAAATTAATGTATCATGCAAATCACAACTGAAATCACATGCAATGGAATTCCAAGTAGGACAACTTCTAACCCATGATGAATCAATGAAGATGAAGTCACCAATCAACAAATAAAAAGCTGCCATATCATAATCAATTGGTGACATAACCAACAATGAGTTATGGATGCCTTCAACACCCATCAAAAACAACTCTTGAGTGGCTGGTCCACTATGGGTGTTATCAAACACCATCCTCTTCTTCCCAAGTGATTAGAGGTGGAATTGGCTCAAAGAAGTCTTCATTCCTATTGTCAAATTCATGCATATCATAATTGGCAGCCTCAAAATCACCAAGTAGAGCTGATTGCAAAGGAATAGGACTGCTATCCTCAAACAAATCAGGGATGATATCATGCCATACCGTGGTATTTTCTTCATCAAATGTTGATTCAATGTGTGTCTCTTCTTGTACATCACCCATGTCTTCAATCTTCACAAGTGCATCTTCTTTGAAATTTTCATTACTAAATGTCACAAGGCTACAAGGTTCCTTACTGTGTGATTCTTCAATCCTTTCCTCAACATGTTCAACTTCTACACCATTTACCTTGTCATCTTGTATAGGAATATCTTTTATGAAGGGCTGATTTTCTGAATTATGCAAGGAGTGATTATACCTACTCAAAAGTAGACAAAGATCAAAAATCTTTCTATCTTGATCTTTCACCAATTGGATAGCCATATCTCTATCTCTAACCATTTGTAAATAGTCTTCTTTTATCAACTTCAAAGCCTCTTTTAAAGGGTGCAAATGTGTATGAGAAATACCATGTCCCATTCTTTCTTGTCTTTTTTCTCTTTGGGCTGTCCAAATGAGGTCTTCTAGGTGTTTGTGAGTGCTATCCATTGTCGACAATGCTTGAATTATTCTATCTTCCTTCACCACCATTTGATCTTGCAAGTCTTCCCAAACCAAGGGTTTTTGTTCCAACTGTCCTTGGCTGCCATAGTTTGATTTTTCATCATGTGTAGGTGAAGAAGCAATATGATCACCCAACGAATCCATACCATTGCTACCCCTATCATTAATATGCTCTATGCTAATCTCTAATGTAGAAGCCTCAAGTGACACCTCATGCAAAGATGATGTAGAAAAATCATTAGCTTGTGTCAAATCAGCACGCCTAACAAATTCTTCATGTAGATTTTTGCATATCATATGTGAAATTTCTCTATCCTTATGTTGTTCAACCAATCTCCTTAACAACTCATGTGCCATGGGTGACACATCTTGCTCACATTTCCAAACAGACCAATACTTTGGAGCATCATCCTCATATAAAACCGAAGACATGATGGATTGCATAGAATTAATCACACTACAAGGGTGAGCCTCATCAATAACACTCCAATATATATGAAACATTTCATGAATGATCTCTTCACAATCAATGGATAACATAATGTTCTCAAATCTGCATCTTGTAAATGTTTCAAGTAGTTTTACCCTCTTAGCAAAATAAGGGTTCTTGATGTCATCCAAACCTTTAAAGCTTTCCACCATGCTCTGAAGTACTTCTTTCATAATATGGTTGTCATAAGGTTCATTAGGAGCTATTATCCTCATAATTTTGCTGATGCATGAGATAGTTGCAAGTTTTATCACCTCATCATGATGTCTCATAAATCGTGACTTAGCCAAAGAACATACTAATGGAGTTATAGCAAGTTGTATTATTTGAGATGGTTCTTGTCCAACCTTGCATAAACAAGACTCCACCTCCTCCAAAGTACTTAGAAGAACCTCTTTTAGCTGAGATAGATGTTCTAATTTTTTTCCTGCCCTGTAAATCTTTTCTTCCAACTCTTTCTTAACAATATTCACTGATTTGGAATCTTTAAAGACTGCTGGTTTACCATACTTATCAATCTTCTTACTTGTAGATATTCTTTCCATCATCTTTTCTTTTGTAGGTGAGGCACTGTAATGTCCCTTTTTTGGCGCATAGGCTTTTGTGTGCATTTTGGCTTGTTCTTAGTCCCTTAGTGGTTATCCGACATGTTCGGGAGAACTCCAATGTTCTTGGAGTGGCCACAGATCAATTTTGCAGAGCATTTGGTTATGGCTTTGAGCTCAGATGGTGTTTATGATCATTGTGATGCTTTCTGATGTTTGATCAGGCTCCCGGTTTGCTCTCCAAGATTCTTGGAGAAGCCGTCTATTTTTAGAAAGTTGCCCAGAAAGCATCATTCATTTTCCCAACCATCATGGAGTATGTTGGTATGCTGAATTTTGCAGTTTGGTGGTGTTTGGGATTTTCCGCAAAATGGTGTTATTTAATGAGCTATTTTAATTATTATTTTCACTTAAGCTCCTAGGGGTGAAAATAATTAATAAAAATCTAAGTGTTATAGCTCGTTGGAAAGAGGAAAAAAAGTTTTAAATCATGGATGCATCATTTTGGGGCCTTGCGAAGCAGATATTTCCTTTATTTTGATAAAGGGGTCCTTGGAGCTAAAAAGAGCTTTTAATTAAAAGTGGTGAGTTTAAGTTGTGCACACATAAGGAATTATTTTATATTGTTTGAGGAGAAATATGAAGGGATAAAGGAAATAATATTTTATTTCCCTCAAAAAGTTATAAAAAGAGGAGTTGGGCTCATTGTTTAGGCATGCTTGGATTTGTATTGTTATTCTGCTGGATTGAACCTGCGTGTTCTTCCATATTCTCTTGAGGACGAAAACCCTCTCGTAGAATGCTCTTGAGGACAAAAACCCTCTTGAGGTTTGTTGTGATTTCATACAGGAATCACTAGTGTGCTGAAGGTGGATTCGGTGCAAGCTCATACAGAGTTTGCCATGGAGCTTAATGGAGTTGATCGATTTTGTGTAGTTTTTGTGTGTGGATCAGTTTTGTAGTATTGATATGTGATTTAGATCATTTTTGGAGTGTTTTTGAAGTGTCTTTGTGGAGTTTGGTTTGTTTCCTGACATGGCCGTACTATGATGGCTGTACACTGCAGCAAGAAATCGATGGTCATTGGAAATTATTGATGTTGTTGTTGGGAATCAAATTGTTTGTGTTATTTTTGTCTGCCCTAGATGCACATTTTAAGAATAGTATGAAGAAGTTTGGTGGAGTATTGTGAATGCTATGAACAGCCGTACCTGTCCTGGCCGTACGGCCCTGTTCAGAGTTAATTAATAGTTGTTGATCAATATTATTGCTGTTTGTGTGATGTAAGTGCTCAGAATTATTGGTATGGGTTCAATAATCAGATCTAAGACAGTTTTCTGGGTGAATATCAGATGTATATAATGTTTGATGTGTTTCCAGCTTCTTGCATGGTTGCTGTACAGTCTGGTACAGTCAACAAAATTGAATAAATTGTGATCAGCAATGTCTTCTTGTAACTTTCAGTCAGGGGCAGTATGTGGTATTTGTTTAAAGGGATACTAATATGTTGTGGTGAGTTTGATGTTCATTAAAGAGAGGTTGAACACTTCCAGAACCACCATACAGTCATAAAGGCACTCTGTTAACAGAAGTATACTCACTTTGCAATGATCCTTGGCATGATATCATCTTGGGCAGTTTGTGTTGATGGTGTTCTTTAATACTAATTTCATATGCAGGGTTTCCTATGTTTCCAAGGCATGCAATGCTGATATGCTGATCTAATGCATTTTTCTGAGTAGTTGGCTGTTTGATACTTCATTTGTAATCATTTCTTATTTGTAACTCACATAATATCCCCTGGATGGTTTACCGCCAGTGAGGAGAAATGAACCTTTCTTATTTGCTCTCACCCACTGAATAAGTGGAGTATTCCCACTGAATAAGTGGATGGCTTTGTAACTTTTTCATGTTTGCTTATTTACCCACTGAAAGTGGTGAATTCCCACAGTTTGTGGATGCCTGCATATGCAGATGAATG
Organism: Cunninghamia lanceolata; assembly: GCA_027924645.1. NCBI lineage: Eukaryota > Viridiplantae > Streptophyta > Pinopsida > Cupressales > Cupressaceae > Cunninghamia > Cunninghamia lanceolata. Next base: position 3,796,374 of record BSBN01000905.1, read on the forward strand.
TTTACTTGTTTGCACAATGTTTTAATTTGTAATCCAAAGCACAGTATGCTCTCACCTCGCCTAGTTGGGATCTTGGTGATCAGAAGTGCAGAGGAGTTTAAGTTGTGCTAACATTGGTTATCTTTATTCAATCTATTTTAAAAAAAATTAGGGGTAGCATCTTACAGGCACCCATTGATATAACCTATTGATTGATGACCCTTAGGCTAGTAGGATCATAGCTCTGATACCACTGTAATATCACTGACTGGATATTTGCTAGAACTCTAAGTTTTAATTGGACTCTGATATACACTCAGTCACCTGATTATAAATGATGCCAAGCTAATAGATGGTATGACAATTGACTAGAGATATAATAGATGATTCAAATTAAATATTTGAATGGACAGTGAGATCTTATATTTGCAATTTCTTCATAGCCATGAAAAATTTAGAAATTTACCATTGCTCAATACAATACCAACTACTTTAGATGGATCGCTGTTATAAACAAGAAAGTCGTTTGCTTGCTGTGATTGCTTCATACAATAGTTTTCCTTTCATGATCTACTACTTGCAATGAACTATGACTTCAGGGATGATTACAAACATATAATAGGCTACACACACATAAACTCACCGTTACTCCTATCGATACCTCAGTCTTTAATCTTCGATGCTCTATGATATCTCTGATGATGATAGGGCCTCTGGCAAGGTAGAATGTTGAGTCAGTCCATAGGTAGATCGTTGCACAACTACCTCCTCGAATGATCAAACTCAACGGTTCCTTCTATTAAACTCATGATGGGATATAGTAGCTGATCTTGTCTAAACTCCATGACTGCTATCTTTGTTGATGATAAAGTCAAATTTATATCAAATTTTTCTACCTTCCTGATATACCAAACGATGCCACTTATGATGATCACATTTCACATCCTTCTCTTATTATGGATTGTATGTTATATCAAATATACAGACGGCGCTACTATGAAAACTACCCTTCTTCACTTATTGGCTACGAACTCTACTAAGATATATGTGATCTGAATCCGTTGAATAGCTAGACCATCCACGACTTATAATGTATATGTATTTAAATTGCAATCAAACTATTTTCTTCAGATGTACGATGAAACCAAAGTCCACAGAAATGAAACCTTCTTTTATTTTGGTGCTTCCCTTTAGAATATCAGCGATCCACTCATGTCATCCTCTCACACAAAATATATATTATAAACTTCCACCACTATTTAGCTCCTGAATTGCTTCTGATGTATATCTGTGTCTTGTTCAACTTGAGCCCACGTTTCCCTCTTCAATCGACGGCAGATGTAAACAGGCCCCACAAAGTCTTTGAGACTTCAAAGATTGCAATTCATACTTATAGAAAATTCCATGAATTCCTTGATAAATTCACTAAGTGCTTCAAGGGTCCCACAAACCACTAAATCTCAGAGATTTATTTTAATAATTTCCTGAATGGAATAAGGGTCCCACGATGTCAGGATTTGTCCCCTCCTGCAACAACAACCATATATATATATTTGAACCTTATTTGCAAACTTATAGTTAGTTTTCAAGTCAATGGATTTGTAATTAAGCCTCTGTGTTACAATATCATGAAATCTACAGACAATATATATATTTATCAATTCTAAATTGGCAAATTTATATTGGTTTATCAATCAATAAATTTGCAATAACCCTCTGCATGAACTTTATTCTCAAATTTGCATACAATGTCTCCAAACAAAGATCTTCAAATCTCCATCTCAATAACAACAATACCAAAACACAAAATGTCCTGATGGCACAAATCTTTGAAGCCCAAATGTGAAGTCTGAAGCAACTTCACCTCAATGTCGGTAAGGGAACATCACCAAACCAACTTCAGCAAATGCAAGGGAGCATCACCTTAACATTAGCTGAATACAACTTGACAAAAGACATAAAACTCAACACAAGCATGATCCCAAATGGATCTCAGCTCTCCTTTTAAAACCTTCACAAAGGTTTTTGTGTACACGGTCACACTTATACAATTTTAAATGCTTACACATGACCTTTTTAAATGTTTGTTTTTGTGTACACAATAACACTTTATTTTATAAAGTGTTTTTAAAATACTCAAGTAAATAAAATATTAATTTTATAAAGCAATTAAAATACTTTATAAAATTAATTTACAATTAGGACACTTTTAAGTTAGTTGCAAATCATACCCATAAAACTTGGGCAACTATTTGTAGACCTTGGTTGGCATACTCATTGTTTTGTAATCAACTCATGAGAGGTCTAGCTGATCATACACAGGATCTAAGGGGAGAGCAGGGGACTGATCAAAATAATTTTTAGGGGTAGCAGGGAACGCATTGGATTGCATCCTAGACTCTAGTAGCCTAATCCAATTTTCTGTTTCTTCTTCTTACTGCAACAATGACTCCAACAGTTGTTTGGTTTTATCAATTTCAAATTGCTATGTTGCTAAGTCATTTTGATTTTGCATGGTGCATACAGGTTTGGGTTTGTATAACATGTAGAGCCATGACTGGAATATGCATTTCTACGATGGTCATGGGAGTCGACTCCAATGAAACTTCTAGGGTCTGATACATATGAAGACTCAAATGACAAATCATCCCTAAGGTATCCAGGCTCATACTAATTGGCCATGACTAAAACATCCTATAATGTAGGGAAAAAAACTAAGGCATACAAATTTATTCCTTCAACATCACAAGAACAACAAACAAAGGTCAGGAAGAAAACCATGTATACCTTTATTTCACCTGTTGCTGCCCACTGAGATGGAACATTCAAATCATCAACAACAACCAAGAGATAGTAGCAACAAACTTCTATTTTTTGACAACAGAGTTGCCACCTCTTCAAAGAGGAATTCCTTGAAGTGTGACTGATCTTCAAGGATACAAACTGATTCTGGATTTAGCTCACTAGCAGAGTCATCAATTGATTTCAACCTAATAGTATCATTCCTAGAAACAGTACCAAAAATGTTGGCATAAGTTGACGGACTGCCAACTTACACACAACAACAAACTGCACCCGACAATGGCTGCGAACTGACTGTTACAGGGGTCTACAAATTTCTTCAACCTTTCAAGTCCTCCCCAGTAATGGTGCCAACAATGTTATCTCCCAAAATAGTTGCAACCCTAAACCCTAAAACATTTCATAATCACCAAGGCTAGGGGTGTTGTCAAGGTGACTAAAAGATGTTTATCAACAAGTTCTAGGTGATTCTAGACAACCTACAGGAGTGGGTATGCTCCTCTGTACTTCAGGCTCAGCTAGACCTAGGAGGGATATTCCTAGAGGCATTCAATAAAACATAAATAAACTAACACAACCATACCCAATGTACACTTGACCCCCAAAGATATCACTAGGTCAAGACAAACTGACTGCACAAGCCTCTGATTAAGCTGATTATTACACTAAGTATTTGCACCCAAAAATAACTTCATTACATTCCTTAAGATGAATCCAGTTAACTTCAAATACACAAGATACATAGTGCAAGCATACATGTTCATGATTCACAAATGATTAAAACAGTTTTGCATCGCTTCAGATGTGTCCCTGGTTATTGCAATGAATCATGAACAACATGTAGAACCCTAAACTAAATCTACTCTTACTCCTACAACTAACATGATGATGATTTGATTGAAAAGATGATTGATCCATCCCCAATATAGACTGGTGCATATTCCATTGGGCAACTGAGTCATAAACAATAAAGAGGAAAGAAATGAACTAAACCAGCATCACTAGAAAACTAAAATATATTCACATACATTTCTTAGATTACACCTCATGCACTAGACATATTTATTTATCCAAAGCCAAACTATAATAACCCACTTGCAATAGAGAAATGACCCAACACAAAGCTTGTATTGATTTAAATGCTGCCATACATTATCGAATCCTATTACAATCGCAACATCAAATGTGGTGAAGGCAAAATACAAAGTTGCGATAATGCCCTAAAATCATCCTTAGGCATTTTCCAGACCAGACAATTGGTTCAGTGACTAACCCTTTGAAAAGAACATTGATCTTCTATTTATAGCATGAGTAAATCTGATCTGAGGGTGAAATGGGAGGGAAAACCTCACCAACTCCACCAACCATATTAAAAAATTGTTTCTCAGCCACCCACTTCGCATTTATTGCGTTCCCAGAAGTTGTCGGCATGTTTCTGCATGTTTTCCAGGAGATATACATATCAAGGAAGGCTAGGAAGTTTACCTCTAAAAAACTAGACTTCGGAGGTTAGGCCTTCCACCTTGCAGCTTATAATATCTGGAAGAGGGAAGAGAAGACCCCCGACCCTGCCAATGTATAAGGATATGAAAGGCGTCAGGGGTTGGGCTTCATGCCTTCACCATTTTATCTTGTGCTTAGAAGAGGAGCGAACATGGAAGCTCCAACGTCTGCCCTCCATCTTGAAGAGAGAACACTTTGTTGGGGGTCAGTCGTCGGGCCTTTTGTTGCAAGTATGTGGTAATCTGTGTTGTCATTGATGTCAACAAGCTTGTGTTATCATTGATGTCAACTGTGTCTTCTGATGAGGTTGTTGTTGTTTGATTAATTTGTCTTGCTAAAAGTGATTTGGTTGCTTTGTAGAGGTGCTGAAGATGTTGAGGGTATGCTTCTGTTGTTGGGTTTCCAAGTGCTTTTGAGAAAATTTGGTTAATATTGGAAATAGTGTGTTGAAGAAGTCTTTTGGCTTACCGAGTGTTATTCGAGTTTTTACTCCGCATTTCTTTTGTGTTTGAGATTTGAGTGTGTAGTTTGGATATGTTGTTTATAAGTGTTTGAAGATGTTAAATCCTGAATTTGGTGTTCCGGATCATTGTGCAGTGAAAGTTGTGTTCACAAGTTTGAGAACAATGTTTGACAGTGTTTGCAGTGTATTTGTTAGAAAGTGTTTTGCTCCTCATTTCTCTGCAGAGTGGTTTTAGGTGTTGCAGTTCTAGATGTGTGCTTATAAGGTCCTTATTTATCTTCAATCCAAAAGGTTTGTGATTTGATGCTCTGGAAAGTGATTTCTTGTGTAGCAGAGTTTGACAATGTTATTTGTAAGTAGATTGTGAACTTTCTTCAGGCGAAAGTTGTGGTTAAATTTATTGGTTTTCATGTGACTTCAAGATGTTCGTGGATGTTTCCAGATTGTGTTAAAGATTTGTGTAAGATCCACGAGGTGTGTTTACCTTTGAGGAAGCGTGTGGTTAAAAGTCCATAGTGTTAACTCAAGGTTGGTTGACTTGGTTTTTTGCACTAATTTTGGTTATGCTTTGTTGATGAGGAAGCTTGGAATAATGTGTAAGAGGGAATTTAGGTCCATGCTAAGATGTGGCATGGTCTGCATTCATTCCTTTCCTTCGCGAGAATGTTTAGGTCCAGACTTAATTTGAAATTTATGAATTAAGTTGTGTTGCCGACCTTGGAGAATGTTTTCATGATTGATGGTGGTATAAATAAGTGTCAAGGTTTCGTGGATGCAAGTATGCACGAAGGATATGATGGTGATGCGAATTTGATCAGTACAACTAGAGATTTCATGTGTTAGGCTACTGGATGCAGTGAGCAGAAGGTGTCTACTATTTTTAGTGTTACTGCGAAGGTGTTATTTGTGTTGTGATGGTTATTGAGCTTCATTAGAATTAAACACCATGCACAGGGTAGATGCAATTATATCAGTTCAAAGCCTGGCAGTGAGTCACTCTTCTCTTCTTTCTTTCTTTCTTAGTGGGTAGTGAGTCCACTTGGACAGTGAGTCCACCTACAGTGAGCATTCTCTCTATTGGGCAGTGAGCCTTTTGTAATTCGGTATTGCTACTACTTTATATTGTGAGCTAATCCTCACTGTGGTTTTTCCCTTCTTGGGTTTTCCACGTAAAATATGGTGTTGTCTTGTGTTTGGTGCTGTTATGTTTCAATTTCTGTTATTTGTGGTTCATGCTTAATCATCATAAAAGTTTAAAGGTTAATGTGGATCTGAATGTTTGTGAGGGTTTGAAATTTTTGATACAACTGATTCCCCCCCCTCTCAGTTTTCTTGTGCATTCAACAATTGGTATCAGAACAAGGTTCCTTTGAAGAAAGCTTAACATCTTGAGGTAGATCCGGGATGGCGCATAAGAAGCAGATTCCCTTGGTTGATTTATCAGACTATGCACTCTGGAAGGTAAGGATGGAAGCCTTTCTAATTGCTATTGGTTATGAGATCTGGAAATCTATTAGATCTAATTATGTACTGTACCTGAGAATGGTATAAGTACTGAAGATGAGATCAAAGTTGTTGAAATAGATGGTAAGGCAAAACATGCTCTCTTAAGTGGACTTACTAATTCTGAGTTGGTGAAAGTTATGAATTTGAAGACTGCTAATGAGATTTTGGAAAAAGTTGGAAAGTGTTTATGAAGGAGATGATAAGGTCAAACAAGCTAAAATGCAAAATTTGAAGCTCACTTTTGAGACCATGCCAATATCTGAAGATGAAAACATTACAAGCTACTTACAGAAGGTGGATGAAGTTGTCAATGGTATCAAAGGACTTGGCAGAAGTATAGATGATAAAGAAGTGATATTGAAGGTACTCAGAACTCTTCCTAAAGCTTATAGTCATAAGGTTTCTGCTATTGAAGATTTACAGAATTTGAATCAGTTTACCAAAGATCAGTTGCTTGGCACCTTAACTACTTTTGAAATAAGAGAGTTTGGCACAACTAGTGGAACTGCAAAGGATGAGACTGCTTTTAAGGCTAGCAAATTAGAGAAGACCGTGGAATCAAATCCGAAAGACCTTGATGAAGTGGAAGCTAACTTTGTGAGAAGGATGAAAAAGGGTACTATAAAGTTCAGTGGTAAGTTGCCTTTTAAATGTTTCAGTTGCGGAAAAATAGGTCATTATGCTTCAAGATGTCCAGATAAAGCTTTGAGAATTCATAATAGGGAAACCAAAGGTAAGATTGTTAAGAAAAGTTACTATGTTAGAGAAGATGCAAGTATATCTAATGATGAATCTGATTATGAGGATGATAATGATAATGAATGCTTATTCATAGCCCTAAGAGATGGATCTTAGCACTAATCTTGAAGGCACTGTAATGTCTACTTTTCATGCTAGAAAAGAAAAAGATGATTGGATCAGTGATAGTGGATGCTCAAATCATATGACAGGTGATAAGAGTAAGTTTGTTAAACTTGAAAAGTATGATGGTGGAGTAGTTAGGTTTGGTGGTGATGAAGCTGCTAAGATTTGTGGAAAAGGTTCAATCAATTTTGATGGAAAGCATAACATTGATGATGTTCTTTCTGTCAAAAGTTTAAAGAATAATCGCTTGAGTGTTGGACATATGTGTAGCAAGGGTTACAATCTTATGTTTCAGGATGATGGCTGTGAGATTAGAAAAAGCTCCAGAATAGTGTTGCTGCTGGAAAGAGGACAAGTGGAAATGTTTATCATCTCAAAGGTGGTGTTAGTTATTACCTTATGACTTAGATTAGTGAGAGTTTTCTATGGCATAGGAGATTGTGTCACATCAATTTTGATAGCCTGGTAAGGATAAGTTCAGTTCAAGCTATGAGAGATCTACCAAAAATTATAAAGCCCATCAATGTTGTCTGTAAGGAATGTCGGATTGGAAAGCAAACAAGAAGAAGCTTTAAAGACAAGGACCAATTGTCTACCAGACTATTGGAATTAGTACATATAGATCTTTTTGGTCCTACTAGAGTAAGGAGTTTTCAAGGTGAGGTATTTTATGTTATTTATTGATGATTGCTCTAGAATGACATGGGTCACTTTTCTTAAAGAAAAATCAGAATCCCTAGATAAGTTTGAAGCCTTTAAAGCAATTGTTGAAAATGAAATGGATATGAAGATCAAATGTTTGAGGTCTGACAGAGGTGGAGAATTTACCTCTAATGAGTTTAACATGTTTTGTGAGAATCATGGGATAAAGAGGCATTTATATGCCCCTAGGACTCCTCAGTAGAATGGAACTTGGTTGAAAGGAAGAACATGATTGTTCAAGAAGCTGCAAGGACAATGATCAAAGAAGGAGACCTACCGAAAGTCTACTGGAGAGAAGCAATTCATAGTCTATTGGGGTGTGTACAAGAAGTTGAGTCCACTTTTTGGCCAAAAAGTGGAAGTGTTTTCCCTGATTTTTAGAATTTGTCACATTTGACCTAAAATTTTGAAGCACTTAAAGGTGGAATCTTAGAAAAATTCAATAAATATGAAATGTATTACTTGGAGTCTAGTTTCCAAATATGTAATTTTTTTCAATACCCAGATGATAGAAATTGATTTTGAATAGGCGTTTCCAAAAACCATTGTTTATAAGTCACTTTTTTTTACTATACTATGTATGTGTACGTCATCCATATTTTGACCTAAATAATCATATTTTTCTAAATCCTTTTGGGGAAAAAATTGTAACTCACTAAAGCACCTTTTCCATATTTTTTTGTAATTTTTTATTGAATATATTTTTTTAATTAATTTTGTATTGGCCATTTTTGGTCTTTTAAAAAATCATTGTGTACGTCACGCATAAGATGACCTAAACTTAACATTTTTTTAATTTTTTTTAAATTGAAAAGAATTGTCTAAAGTACGTTTTCGTACAATTTTTTTTACAAAAAAATATTTTAATAAAAAGTTATTAAAATACTAAAAAACCTTGATAATTCAAGTTTATGGACCCATTTCATCAGAAATTGATTAAAAAATAGAGAAAATAATCCAATTGTAAAAAAAATTACATATTCGGAATCTACACTGTCTCATCTATAATGGGTTTTAATTTCGTCAAAACATGTTGCAAAATAGACCTTCGGATATATGCCCAAAGTCACTATTTTGTTGTGACATTGACAGGACCTTCAAGTTGCAGGTCAAACTAGGTCTAGAGGTCAGGTTTGGGTCCCTAAAAAATTTCCCGAACCAGGTTACAAAGCAAAATCTGAGCTTAAAATTCAAATTTTAAATAATGGGATCCCGTTTCTTACTCTGTGGGTACAGAAGAAAACGGGATCCCGTTTAGTAAATGGTAAACGGGATCCCATTTAGTATTTGTTCATTTTTTTAATAAGACTGTGACTGTCAGCCCTAGAATTTGCTCTGTATGGTCGACAATGATATTTGCAATATTCTCTACCATCTTTTGTCTTCTACAGGTCCATCAACTTGGGATTTTGTTTGAATTTTGATAGGAGCCATCATTGAGACACTATTTGAGTGAAATTTTGTTGAATTACTACTTGTTTGAAGGACTTGAACAAAGAAGGAAGGCTTTCAAGTTTTTGACATTTATTTGCACATACTTCATAAATTTTTTAATCATGGGATCACAAAGTCGTAATAAGAGGAAAGATAGGAAGCTATTGACCCCTGAAGAAATTGAAGCAAAGAGAGAGGAGGTAAAAAGACAAACAGATAGAAGAATAAAGATTCAATCAATGAATAATGCTGAAGCATCTAATTCCACAACTATTGAAGATAAAAACATTGAGGAGACCATGGATGTAGAAGATGCAAATTTGCAAGAGGTGAATGCGGAAACTAATACGATTATACAAACTACTCCTGGTATGTCTTCAAATCCCACTTTCAATGCTATGGAGAATGTTTCAATAGGCACAAATCCAAGTACTTCTTCAAATCCACCTTTGAATGAAATAGAAATGATGTTGATAGGAGATTTAAAAGAAGCTGGATATAACAATGTTGAGATTGATAATATTCGTAGAGATCAAGATTTGAAACAAATTGTTTTTGAAAATAAAAATAAACATTTTTTTGTTGAAAATGAAAATGAAAACTGTTTTGTTGTTGAAAATGAAAACGAAAATCCTTTTGTTGAAAATGAAAATGAAAACCGTTTTGTTGTTGAAAATGAAAATAAAAATCCTTTTGTTGAAAATGAAAATGAAAACCGTTTTGTTGTTGAAAATGAAAACGGTTTTGTTGTTGAAAATGAAAATGAAAATCCTTTTGTTGAAAATGAAAATGAAAATCCTTTTGTTGAAAATGAAAATGAAAACTATTTTGTTGTTGAAAATGAAAACGAAAATCCTTTTGTTAAAAATAAAAATGAAAACAGTTTTGATGTTGAAAATAAAAATTATTTTGAAGTTGAAAATGAAAATGAAAATCCAGGATGTGATGTTGAAAATGAGATTTTTTTTTTCAAAATTGAAAGAGAAGTTTTGGATAATCTTCCTGCTAAAATTTCTTGGAGACAAATAAGAACACATGCCATAGATTATACAAGGAATTTTTTTATCGTAAAAAACTATCATTTCAATGTCAACTAATGATGCAATTAATGAGAATGTGGAAAATGAGAAAAGTAATGAAAATGTTAGGCATTTTTGTTAAACCATGAAGAAAAGATCAATCACTCAAATATGCTATGTCTATTATTGCTAGTGCCATTGAGTCTACTGGAAAGAATAGTCGATCCAAAGATAAGAATGTAGCAAGACGAGCTATAGCAACTGCTATAGTTAATAAAACAACTTTGAATAGAAGAATGGTAAGCAATATTAGTGGAATTCTAAAAATCCATCCTAAAACATTGGTAAGAGCGGCAAAAAGAAGAGAAAGTATAGAAAATGATCCAATCAACCAATGTTGGAGTTTTAGTGGTCAATTCCCGAGATCTGACATGAAACTGAATGTTGAAATCAAATCTTTGATCGTTAAATATTGGCATGATAATACTAGGGTATCATCTAATGCTAGAGATGTTTTAAAATTAAGAGTGGGGTCCAAAGTTCGCGATCTTCATCCAAAACACCTATTAGATACAATGCAAACTCAATTTTATAGAAAAATTTGTGGTGAATTAGTGTTACCTGGTAATATTAGAATAAGTCAAAGATCTTTTGAAAAATGTAAACCATGGTATGTAAAGATTAATAAGCAACAAATATCTTGTTGTTGTAAAATGCATGTTTAATTTCGTTATTATTATGATGTGTTTCGATATATACGTTGTACTTTACATAGTAACATGATTATACATGAATGTGATATTAATATGCCACCTGAAACAATAAAAGAGTTTATATCAAGTTTGTTCTATGAAAGATCTAATGAAAAATTATTTTATTTAAGTTCATGTATTTCTGGACAATGCACTAGTTGTGGTAATCTTTCTTTGTTAAGAGTTTGTATGCATGAAAGTGTTGAAAATTATTTTGGACAACAATTAGTGGATGTCAAAAGATTTTAAAATGTTGAATATTCTTTAAAAGATGGAAAATTTGGAAAGCGTTGTGATTTAATTACAGAAAAGGTTAGTGTGCATGCATTCATATAAGAAATTAGAAACACATTTTTAGTTGGTACTATACTCTCAACAAGCTCGATGGCTTGATGGACAGTTTCGTGAATGTAGAAACACATTTCCAGTTGGTACTATACTATCAGTGGTTGATTTTGCGGAAAACTATACTTTAGCTTTGCAAGAGGAAATTCAATCACAATATTACAATTTAGTGCAGGTTGCTATGTTTGTTCATATTGTTTATAGACATGCAGATGATAGCACAGAGAATGATAGAAAAGTTTTGAGGGAGTATCATTTCTATTTGAGGGACAACTGGTTACACTCATTAGAGTTTGTTCAATATTGTTTCAATATATTTTATACAAATTTAAGAGAAAGAGGAATCCAGATGATAGAACATCTTATATGGTTAGATAATTGTACGAGGTAGTATAAGAATGCTCGAATGTTTTATTGGTTAAGTAGGGTTCACAAGGAGAATAATGTCCAACATATGTAGAATTTTTTTGAAGTTGGACATGATAAAGGAGAACATGATGGAGCTGGTGCATGTATTACAAGAATTCTTGCTAGACAACAATTAAAATTTGAGGATGCAGTAAAATTTAAAGATGTACGTGGGATTGTGGATTGGTGTAATACAAGATTATGTACACCTGGATCAAGTGAGTACTCTACAGTTTGTCGATTCTTTTGGTTGGTTGAAGAAGAAAACATTCTACCTAGACTTGATTGCTAGACAATCAGTGGATCTACTAAATGGCATTCATTTAGGAGTTCGAATGCAAGTACATGGACTATCTGGACAAGGGAGATTGCATATTTTTATTAGTTTTGTATTTCAGGAGATTGGGAAGCATGCGAGAATACAACATGGGTTGAAGAGTGGAAGCAAAGACCATTGACACCTGCACAAGCACACGATCAATATGAAACAACAATTGAAGACAATGATCAAGTGTTTGCATCAGACGATTATGACCGTGTTTCAGACCTTGTACAAGAAGGTAATTTAATTCAAATTATTTCATTTTATTTCACTTCATTAGTAATTTGTAGTGTTTTTATTTATTTATGTGTACATATGAATGCATGTATGTTGATTGGTCAAATTTTATGGACATGTGCAAGTTATTGAATCAAAATTTGTTTGCAGGACATGTGTATGCTGTTCTTGCACCTAAGGAGAATGAAGAGGAAACAAAATATTGGTTGGCTCGTTGTGTGGAGACTAAACATAAGTTAACAACACCTCGAGAAGATGATGGCTTTCCTTATCCAACAGGTTCGGTGATCCCCTTAAGACATCCCCTTAAGAAAATTTTGATAACAAGTCTTTGATCCCCTTAAACAAATTTTAAGAACTTCTTTGATCCCCTTAAGCAAATTTTAAGAATTTCTTTGATGATGGCTATCATTATCCAATAGGTTCAGTGGTGGTTTTTGGCACTTGGCTACGAAAATACCTAATAAGGAAGAATGGTTTGCTTGCATTTGAAGATTATGAAACACATAAGAAGATTATACATTACTCACATTTGGTGTTGGCAACAAATATAAAACTGGAGAGGTATCATGGAAAACTTGCAAATAAAGAGCTATGGACAATTTCTATGGAAGACCATGAGACAATCATCGATGCGTTGGAAAAAAGAGAGGATGGAGATGGTACAATGGAATAAGTAAATACAGGTAAATATAGTTAAATAGTTTTATATTGTTCTTTTAAATACATTAAATACATGTTTTGATATTTCTCAAGTGCGTTATTAGTTGAAATTGATTTAAATTATCCTTTTATATCCTTAGGCCATCATCACAAATTCATCACATACTTTGAAACAAAAAGTTGAGAGGATGCAGATTAAACCTATATCTACACATGTGTGAGGCACTTGTAAATACAGGTACAAGTTGTGTATATCTAGATAGTTTTATATAAATTAAAATACATGTTTTGATGATATATTGATAAATTGCTTGTATTATTTTTATATCAGGTGCCGTGAAGACCTGCTACATTCCCCACAAGTTTCAGATTTTCTTGAGATGGCATAACCACATTTTGTAAACATTATTTTGAGTTGGCATATATGTACATACACAATTACATTATTACACATTTTGTACACAAATTTGTATACATGTGTATGTACACAATTATACTTTACACTTTTATATATCAAAATTATTATTCTATATATTTTATTTGTTAAATGCGCATGTTTTTCTACTTTAAATTTACTTTAAATTTGATTTTATTATATTGTTAAATTTGGTTTCCTTGGGCAACTTCACCAAATTTTGAGAATTTAAGACGTCCCCTTAAGACATCGTATTAGGACCCCTAAAGACATCCCATTATGACATAAATTAATGGCCAATTTGAAGTTGTTAATGGACCACAGTATCCTACACAGTTATGTTACTTCTATGCTTCAATCACCATATATCTCTATCTTTATTCTCCACAAACTAGTATTAGCTTGTCCTCTCTCAATCCAACCATTACACTATCATCTTCATTCTATCCTTAAAATTTCTTCTTTATTTTACATGCTCAATAATGATGATGAACTAGTACTTGGCATTATAGTCATTGTTGCCCTAACAACTACCCTTGTTTGGAATATTAGTTATCTTGGACGCCAATGATCATCCATGTGACCACCAAGAAACTATTTTATATAATAGGTTTCTCCCACATCCCACGTAGACAACCTAAACAACCACCATCCAAATCATAACAACTTGCTAGGAGGAAAGGATAATTAGTTGCCAAAATGGAAAATTTGTTAGATGAATAGAATAGATTAGTAATTTTCAATACATAGATACAACTCCATGCCTTAATGTTTTCTCTTTGGAATTTGTAATTTTTCCCTTCTAGATTCTAGTTAATGGTTCATTGCGTGGATGTTTTAGAGCTATCATGGGTTTGCATCAATGAGACCCAATCTTGCTTTATCTAAAACTATGGAAATGTATGGTGATGTAAGATTAGTTTGAATTTTTCCTTTTATCTAGTCATGTGAGTTTTTGAATTTATTTATTTGTGAGTGAGACATGATTTAAGATTTGATTTATTTTATTAGTGGAGATTAGACTAATTAATCAAATAGTAAGATTATTCAATTAATTAGTGGGGAAGGTGTAAAAGGCTAATCCTAATTAATTAAATAAATATAATGTATCTAATTAAAGTATGCAAATGTGAGGTAGATTAATGTATATAAATTTTACTATATATGTAAGCTTAATTATAAATTATTCTTATGTACTTGCAAAAGGATCTTTATGTCAATCCAAATCACCATATTTTGGTAGATATGTGTTAATAACATCACAAATAGAAGTCTCCACTACTGACTCTAATCTCAAATCCAACACTTGGGCCATTAATAATGACTTCAATTGACTATGAATGTGAGAGGGAATGGAACTTGAAGACAAAATCTATGTTAAATTGAGGCCTTATCCACCAAATGCTAAGGATATTTCAATGTTTGTAGATTGGGTGTGCATTGATGAGGTGATATATAGGATCTCTCTATGTTAGCAATGATATGATTAACATATGTCACTACATCTAAGAGAGGGACTCAAAACTACATGGATATCACCTAATATTCCTTCATCAATTCTAATAATATACATCATATAGAATGATGTAATTGATTAGTAGCGGTGATACGATCAAGATCCTCCTAAGGTGTCCTCTTAAGGCAGGAAAGACAAAAATATAATATGGATCGTGTTGCAATGAAGATGCTCGATGTGATGTAGAGGAGTTGTGTGGATGCCTCAACAAGTACTCACCCACCTCCTTTGAAGAGATGGCCTAAGCCTAAATGGAAACCTTAACAAGGTCCTCAATTGCTTTCCTTTGGTAAGAAATAACCACAATGTCACAACATACAAATTTTGTTGTGATTCAAATTACAATGAGAATTGGTTTTTATTTGGATAATGAACATGGGTAGCTACAAACCTAGGATATAACAATGGTTTCATATAGATTAAGAATAAATGATTGGTCTAGATGTTTAGTTAATAGATTCCAAAGTTTCATTATATTGGTTGAAGCTTTGGGTAGAAGGGTATTAAGTGCTTGCATAATGATATAGTGATGGAAATTAACAATTTCCAAGTTCACTCTTTCTTGTGGAAGGGTAATGCTTTCACAATAATACAATATATTTTAATTATAACATTGTAATAGGGAAAACTGTATACCTATGTCATTTTACCTTATGTTTTGGGCCTAGGGAAAACTCTTTTATGACTTGGAGAGCTCAAAAGGACTATAATTTATATAGTGTGATCAAGTCTAAAAAACATTCCTAAAAAAACATCATCACACATCTCAAGATTTTACTCCATTCCATAAATAGAACTTATTTTCCCTCTTTAGGTCAAAACACAAGTGTGGACCTAATCTCGATTAGGTCTGTGACTGTGGATATGAACCTTGAAGTTTGAAGATTTAATTCAAATTCAAACTTTTCCCACCCCTTTACTAGCCATTATGAGCTAACTAAAGTGTGAATTGTGTGAACTTACTCATTAGGATGTTGTATTTAACAAATAACCCTAAGTGGAAATGGATTGAATCTAGGGGTTATCAGGAGGAGGATGCTAGAGTTTTATTAATAGAACAAATTTATTCTAAAGCATCATATTATCAGATAAATTATTAGAGCACATCATTTTAGGTCTACTTTTACTCTTGTTTTCCACCTTCGAATCTTCTCTCAAAGACATAAAGTCATCTTAATTTTACTCTTGTTTTCTACCTTCCAATCTTTGCTCAAAGTCATAAAGTCATATTTACTAATGATTTATATAGAAAACCTCAACTTTATTATCAAAGTTAATTATTACTTCAATAATTGTATTTATTTAATAACTTATTTAATTACTAGTTAAAATAGCGGAAGTCTTTCATATTGACCATTACTTTTTAATATAAAAATGTGGTACATTTCCATAACCAAAACAACATGATATTAAGATAAAAGCCAACTTCTCTTTTTATCTATACATTAGTTAGCTCATTCTATTAATACAAAATTTTGATCTAATGTTCATTATTTTATTTCTAAAGACATGATATATAAGAATTGCCAACAATTTAATAAATGAAGTAAAAAATTTCCCATAACCTTGATGAGACATATTACTATTTAATACTTGAAATAAAATACTATAAAATACTGAAATGAAATAAAGTTTTGTATTAGAGACCATAAAATAGTGAAATGAAATAAAGTCTGGATGTTCAAAAAATATATAAAGTCCATGACAATACAACCCATGTTCAAAATATAAAGTCCATGTTCAACAATATATATAAAGTCCATGACAAACAATATATAACATAGTCCATGAAATAGTCAAATTATGTAGCCGATGAAATAACCTATCACATACTATCTCTATAATCAAGAGTCCTCTTCACACCATGCGAACTACTCAGACGACCTGAATCACTCTGTAGAAGAGAAAGATTTAGATGAAATCATATGTAAGATGATTAAAAATGATTTAATGACAATTTTTAAATTTATAATTTATCATAAAATTAAATTACCGTGTGAGGCTGAGAGGCATGCTCTGGTGCACCTGGACCTGTCTCTACATGCTCTGAGTCAATCTATTTAATACAAGAGAAAGTTCAAGTTGAAATTAGATGTAAAACAATTTTAAAAATGGTTTAATTCAATTTAATTTATAATTTATCATATTTAAATTATTATACCGTAAGAGGTTGTTGTGCATCCTCTATTCCAGGACCTGTCTCTACAGGCTTAGCTACATGACATGTCTCAAGCTATAAAAGAAAAAGAATTTTTAACACATGTCAACATATATAATTATTGAAATTTACTTTAAGTTCACAATGTATATTTTAATTGACTTTAAATATAATCTAAATTTTAAATTATACCGTATCAGGCTGCCCATTTCCTCTGTCCTCCTGCTCTGCATGTGTTGTGTGTTGATGAAACGTGTCACTGACAAGCTCCTACAAGGTCATTTATAACTTAGCACATGTGTGTGTACAAATTATGTTAAAACATATATATTCACTTGTGTACATAGGTACTCAATTTTTGTTTTAATCCATCTAAAAGACTTGTACATATATTACACGTAGACATAGATATACATTTTTGAACAACCTAAAATGCAGTCGACTCCTAATATAAACTTGGATCATCCAAGTGTGTTGCAATGCCCATCCTCATTGTAGCGTCAACCTACATAGACATATATTTTTAATATATATTAAATAGTACATGCACATTTTCAGATATGGTGAAATCAAAATAGAAAAATCTAAGTATATATAGTTTTTTAAAATAATATACATATTGTAAAAGTGTCATGTGAGATGCCCAATGATGGAGGAGCGATCGAGACACCCTCAGATGGAGGATTCAATGTGGAAGAACCCTGAACCAACATAAATATTTAATGTACATGTTCAAGACTGAATTACAAATTAAAATCAAGTAAATAAAATTATTTAAAATGTAAATCATTCAAAATACCCCAGATGGGTGCCTAAGATGAACAGGTGTCAATGAAAAATTAAATTGATCAATGGTCCCTGTTGCCATCATCTACACCAAACAATTCGATTGTTAAAATATTATAATTTAATTGATCTATATGTTCATTAAAAACACGTGCTTAAAATTGTTATAAATTCAACATGTGTGTAACCTATATATACCTGTGTCGAATGATCAGTGGGATGATCCTCAGCAAATAGATAATCAACAAATGATTCACCCATATTATCAGATGATGCATGTGTAGCTGAAGTGGGTGTAGTTGCGTGATAAGGTCCATAACACAACTGATTGCAACTCGTACATGTATGAGGCATCGACACATGTGGAGTGGTACTAGGACCACTTCCATCATCAACTCCTCCATGGTCTCTAACCTGAGTTACCATCATAGAAGTCTGCTCATCTAGGCTACCCGAGAGTGCACTCAATGTGCCTAGTGTGGATACCACTGCACGATGCTGGAAGGGCGAAGCAATGGCAACAACAAGAGGGTCAATAAGAGGTTGAACAGGCATGGGTCGTTGGGGATCAACCCGTGCCCCCAACCTCTGTTGTGGCATGCCGCCACCAATACCTGGAATGATCTAAAATCAAAGTAGTTGGGTTTCTGATTCATAACAAACTCTGCATATAATTTTCTCAAAAAATATAAAGGAACCTCACAATTAACATGAGGTGGATAATCAAACACCATCCACTATCTGTCCCAAAAATTGGTAGACATTCCTTCATGCCTACACCACTTGATTGATATTCTTTTCTTATTTGCAGGAATAGGTTCATTTGTAATGGGATGTCTAAAATATTGCGCTAAATGACCTTTGTGATTTTAAGATCCAAAATATCCTTATAGGAGAGGCCAACAGCATAAAATTGGTGCCTCTCCTCTCTCCATTTCTGGAATCCATCAAAGTCTGAGTCAATAGAGCTCACAGAATCTACAATGTTTTGCATCAAAGTTGCAAAACGTACCACATGATGTGGCATGAATTGTTCATTGCGAATGAAATTCAATTTTTCTTGTATGGAATCCACATTTTCATTGATTATGGCTCTCAAGCGAGCCTGGTCAGTTCCAGCTGGGGGTGGAGGTGGGGCATCTGGAGCTGGGGCATCTGGAGGTGGGGGTGGGGGTGGGGGTGGAGATGATGTTTGATCATCTTGTGCATTGAGGAAGTCCTCAACATCAAAGTGAATATCATCTAGATTCATGATATATATAAAAACTATATGAACCTGCATATATACATATAAACATACAAACTTGAGTATAAATTTAATTTTCAAGAATATATATATATATTATAAATAAACATATGTACATGTTCAAAAATTATAAATTATAAATAAATTAGATAAATTATATGTATGTTTCAAGAAATTACACTTGAAATATTTAAATTAAATGTGCAGATCTACATGTGCATACAAATTTCAAAATGTAAGAGCTATTATAGTGAACTATGTAATTTTCAAATTGAATTTGGGATTTTCATTCGAGACCTAAATTTTGATTCTTCTAGTGAGGGAGACAAGAAAGATCAATTTAAGACTATACAGACAATCATGTTAGGTTCAATCAAATACTAGGACAGTCATGGGCATAAACTTGGGCATCTTTGTTTCAAGACTAGAGGTTTGTAAAAAAGGATTTGCATGCATATATATTATCAAGATCATGTTATGCTTATGAGTTATCCTCTCATTCATCTTGTCACAACCTTCTCAATAGGACTAGACCCTATAACTGATTTTGTTATCTACGACTATCATTATGGTGTTTGATCATAGGGTGTTTGGTATCAAGATTAAATTTCAATATGCAGGACTGTCATATCAAAAGATGTTTCTTAAGGACTTAGAGAGATATCATTAGCCAAGCATTGTATTGTCACAGTAGTTAAAGTATAGCAATAGGGCTATTAGGACTACCATAATGAATTTGTTGTCAAGGTTTGTCATCATATGTTAGGTCCAAGGTTTCAATTTTGTTAATTTTTCTATGGAGAACTGGCTATTGGTTTGATGTTAAGTACTGATTCTAGGAGATCCAACATTTCCTATGGTAGAGCTACAAATAGTTTGTAATGGTTTTGGATGAATTTCTCTAACTTTATGACTATCAATAAGATTGGTCAATAGACAATAGTCATGCTTGCATTGGTTTGAGCATTGGATCAATGATGAATTCATAAATTGGATATGTGTTTGAGTATGTGAAGATTTGACTGAATCCTTACCATTTGATAGGAAAGAGGAAATCATCATCTTAGTACGAACTTTAGTATCTTGTATAATGTTGTCATGACCATTAAGGACTAAACATTAATTGTTATTAAATTCCTAGATTGTTATGGACCTTTAAGATAGCCTTAAACCAATAACAGACTTGTCATGAGGAGTTCAATTGGGTTGTTACACCATGATTTCTCTAGGATTAGTCATTGATCGTAAGATTGTCATCTTCCCTTGTTATCAAAAGTTCATCAAGGAAACATGTGAAGAGTCTTGTCACATTCACATGATGAACTACAAAGGGACAATGAAATTGTTGTTAAGATGTAAGACTCCTCTAGAGATTCAATTGCATTATCTTCATAATCAAAGAGATATAACCATGTGGTAATGATTAAATCTTCCACTTTTAAGATAGATGATGAGGTAAGAAGGTTAGGATGTACTATCATAAGGTGGAAGGTAGTCATGAATGGAAAATGAGAAATCACATAGACTATTGATCACTATGATTGTCCCAAACCTTAAGAACAATTTAAAACTCTATTTTACTATCAATATATATCAATGAAGGGTGAATGTTCAGATGCATTTGTGCTATTGAATGATGTCATAGAAACCAATGGACTATCATACCACCTAGGTAGAATCATAATGAACATCTGCAAGACTATAACTAGACTTGAAAAACTACCTTGAGGTGGATATCTTATGCATGGCAACATGATCTAAAATCCTAAATTTGGTGAAGTTGCCTATGGCAACCAAATTTGATAATGGAGATAGGATTGACTACTAGTTGCCTAGGACTAATATGAGTACATGAAGATGAATATATTCTAATGATTTGTGATTTAAAAAATGAAGAATTTGATGCTTTGTTTAACTTGTGATTGTAGGGATGATCTAGCTAGAAAAAAGATATTAGTTGATGGTTCTAGCTTGATTTTGTTTCCTATTTCCTATTTGAAATTTTTGTTTTCTATTTAGTTGTTAGTCCCAACTCTTATGTGTGTTATTTAGCTTCAGACTAAGCCAATTAAATTAGTCTAAATAGTCTTAATTTGCACTATCTTAACACTATGATTGTCCCAAACCTTAAGAACAATTTAAAACTCTATTTTACTATCAATATATATCAATGAAGGGTGAATGTTCAGATGCATCTATGCTATTGAATGATGTCATAGAAACCAATGGGCTATCATACCACCTAGGTAGAATCATAATGAACATCTGCAAGACTATAACTAGACTTGGAAAACTACCTTGAGGTGGATATCTTATGCATGGCAACATGATCTAAAAACCTAAATTTGGTGAAGTTGCCTATGGCAACCAAATTTGATAATGGAGATCTAGGATTGACTACTAGTTTCCTAGGACTAATCTGAGTATGAAGATGAATATATTCTAATGATTTGTGATTTAAATTTAATGAAGAATTTGATGCTTTGTTTAACTTGTGATTGTAGGGATTCAATCTAGCTAGAAAAAGATATTAGTTGATGGTTCTAGCTTGATTTTGTTTCCTATTTCCTATTTGCAAAATTGTTATTTTCTATTTAGTTGTTAGTCCCAACTCTTATGTTTGTTATTTAGCTTTAGACTAAGCCCATTTAATTAGTCTAAATAGTCTTAATTTGCACTATCTTAACACTCACTTAGAGAAATAATTAGCACTAATAAGCGTGTTTTTTGTTCTTTCAATACTATTCTAGCATTTATTTGGCTCCAAGAACCAATAAGATTGGGTTAGATACTAGAAGCTTGCATGCATGATTGAAAATGCTTCTTTACATGTTCCTACACAAACTTTTATCCAAGGTGGATTTTCTTCTTTCCTTAAGAAGTATATCAAATCTAGAATTATATGCACAAAATTTTGAAGTTAATTCGATGCATGTTCATCAAGAGTTGTATCAACAAATTCAAGAGTACTTATGGATCATAGTGTTGGAGATCACAACAAGTTTTATTATCCTAGAGGATCTTATGTAGTAGTTTACTTCTATATATACAAGTTTTTGTTAGGAGAAAATATCTTTTGCCAAATTTGTATAGAGTTGTCTATAGTGTGTTCCAGGGTAATCAAATGATGTAAGTCACAATTTAGAGGGTTGAGGGATAAGTTTGTGTTGAGTCTACAGGAGGTTTTTTCTTACATAGACCTCTCCATAATCTAGGTGTCTCCATGTCTAACTCAAATGTTTCAAGGGATATTATATGTGTCTCTAAAGTTACATTTGAATTGGCTTGATTTCATTCTTGATTAGTTGGCTATCACAAAACTATAAAATCTTCTCAATTCTTGATTAGTTGGCTGTCTCTAAAGGTTTGATTATGAAGGAAGTGATAAAGGTTTTATTATGGTTTGTTGTAATTTTTTTACATGATAGTTATCTATTCAATAATGCCTTTAAAATACAATGACATACATTAATATAAGTAAATTTTATAAAAACCAAATATATATATCATCCCAATGCAATATAAATTTTGACAGTTTGTTCAAAATCTCTCCTTTCATATGATACATTGTTTTAAAATTTCAATTGTATTTTACAACTAAAATGTCTAAATATAGCTATTCAACTCTCAAATTGAAATCAAATTTTTACAATTTGTTCAAAATCTCTCCTTTCATATGATATAGTATTTTCAAAATTTCAATTGTATTTTACAGCTAAAATGTCTAAATACAGCTATTCAATTCTCAAATTTAAACAAAATTTTGACAGTTTGTTCAAATTCTATCCTTTTATATGATACAGTCTTTCAAAATTTCAATTGTATTTTACAACTAAAATGTCTAAATACAACTATTGAACTCATAAATTGAAACCCTAAATAACAGCCTACGTTTTAAATTTTGATTGTATTTCACCAAAAAAAGAAAGAAAAACTTCAAAAAATTCATTGGCAAATTGAAAAAGTGGAAAAATCCACTTACCTGATCTTTTGATGGCTGAAAATCCTCTTCCTGAACTCGGGATCCCATTCTCAACTGTCGCCTATCGCTGGAAAAAATGGGGTTATAGCCATTTTTAAAAAAAAATTATATTTTCACAAAATGGGATCCCGTTTTTTGGTCCTAGGTTCGGGATCCTGCTAAAAAATGGGATCCCGTTCTAGAATTTAGGCTCAGGATCCCGTTTTTAGTTACCCGATTTCAAATTTTTTTCTAACTTCGAAACTTCCACCTTAAGTGGACACAACTTCTTGCATTTACCCATTGTTAGTTTGTAGTTATTTTTATTAGGGATTTATCTAAAGATTGCTTGAGTTAAGATTTAGCATTTGTGAGTAGAATTATATAATAAGTTTTCTTCGCATGCAAGTAGTCTATTCTTAGTGTAGGCATGCTTGTTAGATTTTTATTATTTTCATGTAATAGTTTTGTAAATGCCTATTTAAATAAGTGATATGGGCACTTAGTTTATAATCCAGTATCTTTCATTCACCAGAATTTAGCAATGCCTATCTTGGATCTCGTAAATTGTTGTTGAGATGTTCTATGTTATTGTGCTTTTATGAGCTGAATATCACTTGACATTTACTAGAAGCTTTGTATTACAATAGGCATTATGTTGGTTATTGTAACTTTGAATGCAACTATCATGTTTATTATAACATCTTGTGTATAAGGTAAATTAAATTATTTCTAGTGAATTCAAAAACTTTGTATTGCGGATTTACTCAAAGTTAGAGCTTGTGACTTTGTACATAATTCCTTAATTCAATTTAATGTGTTTGTGCCCTTGTTTTAATCACATCTTTTCACTCTCTACTTTTAGGTAGAAAGAGTGAGCATCTAATAGTCATTTAATTTATTTACTAAACAAATATAAAAACTTCTCGCTTTGAGAATTTTTTTTGAATTGCCATGTACCCTAGCTTGAGAACCCAAAATATAGGTTTTTATTTTAAATTTGTTTGTATTGCATGCTTACAGACATGCTTTTAGTGTTGTTTACAATCGTAAATTACTCCAAAAAATACACTAGTACAAATTGTAAATAGTAAGTACACACTATAGATTAGGGTTTTTAGGTTAGTTTTTTGTTTATAAGGAGTTTCCCCTTCTAATTTGAATAGTAGCTCTATTGGATATTTGTTCTATTTTGTGCCACATTAAAAGGTATAAATCAAACCACTAATAGTTTTTAGCAACTTCGTTGGTGGGGGTTCTATTTTCACAAGGGTTTTATTCAAAAAATTCAAGATTTTGAAAGTCTATAGTGCCTAGAGTTTTGAATTGACAACTGATTCTTATTTTTCAACCATTGACTGATCCACCACATCAAGTTGTTTGAATTTTAGTTTCAATCAATGAAATTTACAAGCATAAACAGGTGACAATAGGTTTGTAAGAGGTATTTCTTTTGGGATAATTATGGTTTTGTCACTAGTTTGAGCATGTTATTGATTTACCAAAAGCAAGATATCAGCATATATGACATCATCATGTTGGTGTGTCTAGAGAGCATTATTTTCACATTTACTAGAGTTTTAGAGCATTCATGGTTACATATTTCAATTAGGGTTTGTTGAAGAAATCAACCGATCAAAGGATTTATTAGATCCAAAGTGTCATAATGTTAGAATTTCTTTAGAGGCTATCATGTTCAAAACAAAAAAAGCTTCATCAATATTGACTTTGAAGTCATTTGTCAATATTTGTTATTTTTAACCTGCACTATTTTTAGGTATAATCATTTTCAAGATAAGAATATTTTGATAAGTCTATTTTTAGCATTTATTTATTGACTGATTATTTTTAGCTCACCTCCTACAAATTCTATTGTTAGTTTCTAGTTATCCTTATTAGGTGTTTATTTGAAGATTGACTGAGTTTGAATCTAGTATTTGTGGATAGAATTATGTAATAAGCTTACTTTGAATAAAAGCAATCTCGTTTTAATATAGGAGTGCGTTTTGCCCAATTTGAAACTCGAATTATGATACAAAATTCTCCATTCCTGTGTATATGTCGAGTCGTTTTGTGAAAGTTGAAATAATCATTTATAGTCGCCTATCTCGTCATAGTCCAAAATATCGAGTTGTTTGATCACCAAGTCTAGTGATTATTTTCAGTCAAGTTTAGTCGTGATTCAAAATCGTATTGTCAAAATGGAGTCCTTATTTTAACCTTCATCTTGTTGAATTTGAGTCACCATAAAATATTGTGTCGTCAAAGGTCATCTTGTCTATAGTCAAAATGTCGTAAATTGTCTTATTTTCGTATTCATTCATAAAATTTGATTTTAATATATTAATTTGTAAGTAATAATTTATTAATAGTTATTTATTAATTAGATTGAAATTAAGTTTTAGTTAAATGTTTTTGTTATAAAACATTATTGGTTTTATCTATTATTAAAAATAAAAATAAAAAATAAAAAATAAATGCCTTTGTAAAGGCGTGCACCATTTCCTTGGTGTGCACCATATGAAGGCAAGGTAAAACAAAAAAAAAAAGGAAAAGAAACAAAAACAATAAAGAGTTAATGATTAAGCCTTTTATAAGTCATCCCCTCGTGGTTATAAAGAAACCAATAAAACATTTAGAAATCATAAGTGCGTGTAACTTTTGAGTAGGTGCTTGAAAAATGGAGGAAGCACATCTAGGGGAGAGGAATCAATTGTTGAGCATGTTCCAATAGCTATGATAGTATTTGTGTATTTAAGGCCTAATATTTTTAAAAGTTTAGCACTAGTAGTTGTGACTTTAAGGTTGTTAGTGTTACTATAAGTACTTATAATTGAATGAAATGTGCTATTTAGATCTAAAAAGCAACCAATCATGTGATGCCACACAAGTGCACCAACAAAATATGACTTAATGCACACCTATTGGTCCACCCTTTTTTTTGAGGGAACTATTTGACACCTCAACAAAAAACATGCTGACGTGGCATCATATTTGATGATGTGGCCCCTAAACCTTAGTTATAAGTAGGGGCCTTGCCAAATAAGCTGCTGTAAAATTTTTGGAGTGATTTAAGATCGCCGCGGCTCTACTTAAACATCATCCACTTCAATGGTCAAACAGTCAATAGCAAGTTTACACCTCATCCATGACAAAAAGTGGTAAATATTTGTTCTCACACGCCCAAAGAAGAGATTGAGCGCCTTTAAAAAATGAAAAACACGTATATGTGAAAGATTAATAAAATTGCATACAAAAAGGAGTCTTCCAATCATCGCCCAAAGCCAAAAGATCATTCTAGAGCGGCTATTCTTAAATATCATCCACTTCAACAGTCAAAGGTCAATTTTAGCCAATTAAAATAAGATAAATATTTACCACTTTTTATTGTGAATGAGGTGTAAAATTACTATTGGTTGTAAGACCATTAAAGTGGATGATATTTAAGTACACGCCCAGCCAACAAGCAAAGGTTTGTAAAAGAATAAAGTCGCCTCCTACATGCCTTAGCCGCGCCTTCACAAAGGTATAAGTGCGGTTATCTCCAGACAAATGCTCCAGGTCAAGAGCAGAGGCGCCTTCAAACAAAAGAGAGAGCGCACTCCTTCAAAGGAAAGATTGTGCCTACTGCCTATCAACATTCTCACGTGTAACGTCAAATAAAGGAAGTCATTGGTGATAAAGCATCAAAGAATGACGACAAAAATCGTGCCTAATAAGTATTCAACGTGCCTGTATGAAGAAAGGGAGTGAATGAAGAAAGACAGTGATTAGACTTCAATAAGGATGCGCCAACAGTTATAAGGCTTACGCCCAACCACAAAATCAAAACATGAGAACAACGCCAAAGCTCCATAGATACTATAGTTCAAAGTTGGCATATAAAATTTGTCCCAGCAGCCATGTTCAGAAATTGCAAAAGAAGCCAGGGAAAAATATAAAGGAAGGCATTAGCAAAAAGAATAGGTCAAAACTAAAGATTTCAGTGTCTGCCAAGAACTCACACTCCTGCAAAGGATCTAATGCAAACTTGTGTGGTGGTATGTTCTTGGGCCACCTTACGTACTTCGAGCAAAGAGTTTTCAAAATAAGTAAAGAGTTGCCCGTATGACGATTATTCCCTTAAAAAACCAACTCCAGTTTAAAGTCCTAATTGTGACCGATTTCTTCAGTTGCAAATGGATACCTTCTTTCATGCAAGAGGATATGACTTTTTCAAAGACATACTATTTATAGCTGGAGTTTGCATGGTTAAAACAATTGCCATTTGAACTTAAAATTGTATTAGGATGAGTGGATCAAATAAATTGTAATTAAAGTTTGCATGTCATGCAAACATTAGTCAACTAAGATACAACTAGTTATTTAATTTATTTATTCTCATGCAATCTTTGTAAGTAGTATAAATAAGTGTTTTGCACATAGGAGTATTATTTATTATTCGGTATTA
Source organism: Cunninghamia lanceolata (assembly GCA_027924645.1). Classification (NCBI taxonomy): domain Eukaryota; kingdom Viridiplantae; phylum Streptophyta; class Pinopsida; order Cupressales; family Cupressaceae; genus Cunninghamia; species Cunninghamia lanceolata. The sequence continues at coordinate 3,823,905 of BSBN01000905.1, forward strand.
GAGTTAGAGAAAAATCAGTTGTATCAATGAATGAACATCAATAAAAATGACAAATCTCATGTCTTTATTATGTGAAGAGTTGTTAGCCACCTGGTGTTCAACATAATTGTGGTTTTGTTGTTCATTCAATAACATTTATTATGCTTGTTTTTGTTAATGAATGTTTATTGAAATGTGTCATCATCTGTGCCAAAGGTTAAGTCAATTCAACAAATTTGCAAACTTTGTGTTGCAAGCAAAATTGAAGATATAAGTTGTGGCTTTGTATCGTTTTATATGTGATTTAATCTTAACATTTATGATTACGTGTTTATTTGTTTGATCCAATCCATGTGCTCTTGTCTTATTCAGCCTTTGAATTTAGTTGAATAGTACAAGCGTCTAACAATAGGTTTTAATTCTAGTCAAAAAACACAAAATCCTTGCCTCGTGGTTGAAAGTGCATCTTTGCTTGTTTGTACGTTGCAAATCCAAAAATATTACAAATATATGTTTTATTTAGCATAAGTGTGAGAAATACCTCTAAAAACACTGTAAAGTCTATAAATTGTAAGTACATATTGTCCAATTTTAGTTTAGTTTTAGTTTATAAGGAGCTTCCCTTTCTAATTCAAAGAGCGATCTTACCACACATCTGTTATGTTTTGCATTGCACTGAAAGATGCGATTTCAAATGCTAATAGAGTGTTAGATAGTTTTTATTATTTTTTATGCAATAGTTTTGTGAATTCTTATAGTGTTTTGGACACTTAGTTTATCACTCAGTAATTATTCAATAGAATTTAGCATGCCTATCTTCCTTTAAATTGTTGAGATGCTCTATGTTATTGTGTTTTATGAGTTGAATATCACTTAATATTTATTAAAAGTTTTGTATTGCAATAGGTGTTAGGTTGGCCATTGTAGCTTTAAATGCAATTACTATGTTTAGCTTATAATGTCTTATGTATGAGGTAAATTAAATTACTTTTAGTGAGCTTGCAAGTTTACTTGAAGTCAAAGATTGTAGCTTTGTACGTAATTTCTTAATCCAATTTACTTAGGTGTTTGTGTCCTTGAGTTTAAGCCTATTCAATCCTTGTGTTTTAGTCACATCTTTTCAACCTTTGCTTTTAGCTAGAAAGAGTGAACGCTTGATTGCCATTTAGATTGTCTACTCAAAAAACATGACCTTTCGCCTTGATTAAAAACGCTGAATTGACTTGTCCCTTAGCCTATGAACCAAAAAGATCAGTTTTATATTTTGTTTGTTTGTATTGCATGTTTAAAGATGCACCTTTAGTTTTGTTTGTTGTGTTAATTACTGTAGAAAACACAACAATACAAATTGTAAATAGCAAGTACATACTATTTCGATTAGGGTTTGTACGTAAAGTTTTTGTTTATAGGGAAGGTTCCTTTCTAATTCATCGAGAGGTTTTACCGTACATTTGTTTCATTTTGTGTCACACTAAAAGGTGCAAATTAAAATGCTAACAAATTTATATTTATTATATTATATAAATAAACAACTAAAGCATTTTTAGTTTAAGCTCTAAACATTTCAACCTTTTCTCATTGAAATTTCAGGCACCTGTGCAAGGTTCCATCATCGAGGGCTATTTTGAAATTAACAAAAGATGGTTTTCAGTTATATTTTATCTTCTATTGTTCCTTTGTGTACTCCAAAAGTACAATACTTGTGTTTTTCCACTTTAATGCAGGAAATTCTATTCACTATGTTACTACCGGCATATCCAAGATATGGACCACTAACTAGCCTTCAAAAAATTGTGTTGGTAGTCAGTTTCTTTAGCATGATTTAGTAGCTTCCATCCATTGCTTTTCTAAGCTCTATGAGACTTTTGTTTAGTTCATCCATTGCTTTTATAAAGAGCTTCATTCACTTTGTTAATAGAGGAAAAATTAGAAAAGAGGTCATCTCCAGAGAAAATAATGCTAGCTATGAAAACATGTTTTAGACTTCACATTAATGTTTGTAATTATAAAAAAAAAGTACTCAATTGTTTACTGAGTACCTATAATGTAAAGAGAAATCGAACATGGAACAACTTTGCCATGTGCAAAAGTAGCATTGTTTGTACCACAAAATTAGAAAAGAGTCCATCTCTAGAGAAAATAATGCTAGATGTGAAAAACATGCTTTAGACTTCACAGTAATGTATGTAATTATAAAAAAAGTACTTAATTGTTTATTGAGTACCTATAATGTGAAGAGAAACCGACATGGAACAACTTTGCCATGTTATTTTCTCACAAAATTATACCTTGAGGTTGATGGAACTAGTGGTTGGAGGTTGCCTCGATAGAGTTGAAATCAAATCATAATCCAATTTATGTAAAGCTAGACATCCACATAAACACGCAATAGGGGGAGCAAGTACACTTCAACCAAAAGAAGGCAACTTCACAAGGTAAAATCCTCATGAATCAGGAAAATTAAAAAATCTTCAAAGTTGCCCTCGAACGACTTTTTAGGGAGTATGAGAATAATGCAACAAGCATAGAGTCCCATTCTATAAGCAAATATATATTGATTCCCCTAATGCACAAGGCCTTAAGTGGATGTAAGAAGACAAGATCCAAGAGAGGAACAAAAAATACTTTTCTGGCAAATCCTTGGTTCGACGATGAATGCAAAGATAACAAAAAGAAATCTGCGAGAGTGTGGAATGGACAAAGAAAATAAGAAAGTACAAAAAATTGTTACGGTGTAAAAAAGAGAAGTATGTGAACACAAGAAGAGTGGAGTTGATTGCCCTTGCAAAACACAACCCCAAAAGATTTTGGAAGGAACTACAACAAAAGAGAAAACAAATAAAAAACAATATCATAGGTTATCAATGGCTTGAATATACAAGGTTGCTATATAAGTGCGATCAAGATAAACATAGACCCCTAGTAATCAATGCAACTATTGAACTTTTCACCATTGAAGATGTCAATCAAGGCATAAAAAAGCTAGCAGGAGGGAAAGCACAAGATATTGATGGATTGCAAGTAGAACACTTAAAATGGAGTATAGAGGTCCTTGCACCTCAATCAAGTACATCTTCAATAATGTCATTCAAGAGGGCTTCCCGGAAGAGTGGACGACTAGTGTTGTTATTCCTCTCTGCAAGAGCGGTGATATCAATAATCCATCCAACTACCACACTATTATGGTTAATCCCCTCGGTAAACTTTTTGGCAACATGGTTGAGCGTAGAATTAGCAATTGGCAGAAAAAGAGGGAAAAAAGCTAAGGGGTAGGCTGACTTTAGACCAAAACGTTCCACTGTTGACCATGGTGTTACCCTTCGGTTCTTGATTGAAAAAATATTGAACACCCAAGGTGGCGAGGCTTTTTGCTACTTTTTAGACTTAAAAAAAGCCTTCAACACGATACCCCGTAACAAACTTTGGAATAGGATGGAGGAACTTGGAGTTCGAAATGTGTTTAGAGCAGCTGTCCATAGGCTTTATGAACAAGTCAAGGCTAAAATCAGAACTAGTGATGGAATGTCAAAGTGCTTTGGCAGTGACATTGGCGTCAAACAGGGTTGCCTGCTTTTCCCAACTTTGTTTGGGCTATACATTGATAAATTAGAAGAGTGGATAAACAAGTCCAGTGGGGAGGGAGTTCAGTTGGCTAAATATGTAATAAAGCTACTCCTATATGTGAATGATCTCATATTAATTGCTAAAACAACTCATAGTCTAAGAGAGCACTTGAGGGCACTTGAAACCTTTTGTCAGGAGATCGGGATGCAAGTGAACACTAGAAAAATGTAATGTCCCCTTCTAGCAAGTCAAAAATTTCACAACCTTGCACAAAATTTTAACTTACAAAAGAGAACATTAGTATTCAATTCTTCTTTCCATATCATAATTAGAATTAATAATCAAATTTCAAATCCATATACTTTCCACATTTACACTTAAGGATTGTAATCTCATAATCATAATCACATACTTTTCATATTTACACTTATAATCATGATTCATATTAAGTTCATGCATTTCATATTCACATTCTTTTACTCATAGTTCCCCATGATCTATCTCGAGGGAGTCCTTGAGTAGCATTATCATTAATCGACCCTATTTCCATATGAGCATGGTTTGTTAAGGCACTGGTATATCCATCCAACTTGAGGCTCAAAGGTTTCACACTACACACAGTGTTCCTCACCATTTGGCTCAAGAAGCTCTTCACGCTACACACGGCATTCCTCACTTACTTGAGAGTCACCATCCGTTGGGCACATTATAATAATTATGAGTTCATATTACCTTAGGCCTAAGAGCTTCACACTACACGCGGTGTTCGTCTCTTGGCTCAAGGGACTTCACACAACACGCGGTGTTCTTCATCTAGTTGAAGGTCGCCTAGGTCCAATTTCTGCCTTTCCTTAACTTAACCCCATACTCATAGGTTGATAAGGTGATTAAGGATGAGGCTTGAACACCCCTTTTCGAATATATCATGAGTTCATGAGTCATAAATCACTATTCATTATTCTTATCTTCTGATCCTACCCCGGATCACAAGATGGTATCATTATTCTTGTTCCTCCTTGGGAACCTTATTGTATTTCTGGCCTTATACTTGGCTTTATATTTCAATTTATTTTTCATGCTCATTCATATACTTGCTACATTCCCATTTCAATATAATTTATCCATGAATATAACAATGATAGTATTTACTTCAATTCATATAGGTCTATAATGTCATCCATTAAATCAACATTAACTAAGGTTATTCATTTGATACTCTTATTCTATTCTTTAATACTTTACACATTAGGCATTCGATCCATTTATTATTAATACAATCGACTAGGATAATTTGCAACGCTAAGGTCTATGATATAAACAATCATACCTTGAATTATGTTGATCGAATCTTTGTTGAGATCGCTATGTATCATTGGTTTGATAGTTGATCCTTGGATGTTGCTGATTGAAATTGATAATCTAGAATGAGTAAGACAATTCCCTGCTATGATGGATCGCTGATAGGAGAGGTCGAGTGTGTCAATCTGATTATCTGAATATGAGAGATGTTGGTTCCTCTTATTTAATGTGTTCTGATTGAGTCTTCATTGATTGCTATGTTGATTCCATATACTTATTTATCCTTCGTATGGTTCGCTAGATTGCTTGATTGAATTTGATGCTTGCTTGGACTATTTATCCCTCCGACAGGTCTAAATATCAATTCAAATGCTTATATGTATATATTTTATTTAGAAATGTCTATTCCTTTATCTTTATATAGTTTAGAACTCTTTTGTTCTCTGACCGATGCTTAATGGTGCTGAAGGAAGTGTGATTGATGGGAGGTGAGAGACATTTAGATCAATTCTCCGTGTTGTAGTTGAACCCCCCACCTTTCTGCCTTGTTGAATAATCACAATCCTTCATATACCTTGGCTTCCTTGAATTAGTCACAACCTTTCATGAGTAATCGCCTCTAAAATCGGCGCCTTTGTGTAACATAATCGCATCTTGTTTATTAATTTATCTTTGTAATAAGATTTGTCTCATTCTGGTTTTGTTTGCTTTAGTCTTGCTGACTTGGGCTCTCAAACCAATTCTCCTTGTAATGATATTAAATAACATGTGTCATTGCCTTTTGATTACGTAATTGACTTCTACGTAATGATTCCATTGAGTATGTTTATCTTGGTGTTGCCACAAGCTTTCTTAATGAATCAATAAAAATCGATGATGCTAAATAATTAGTCGCATTCCTTATATCTCTTAATTAAGATGTTCTATGTCTATTAAATAAGACATTTCTGTCTTATACGACGGTATATATTAATTTCATGTAGATTACCTTTTGATGATTATGAAGATCGCTGTCCATATATATATTGGTGGCTGTATGATTTGTCTTACATCATATTATATATATGGATATATTTATTTCTATATTATAAATACTTACATTTATTATTTATATTTATAATATATCTTGTTAATTATATAATGTATTATAATTATAATAATACTTAAATTGATAAGATCTATATTTGTATTTATATTTATTATATATAAATATAATAAATATATTATATTTTAATTCTATAAAATATATATAAATAATATTGTTTAATATTATTATATATCGATAATTAAATATTACTATATACGTGGTTAATATTCAAAGTAGCTTCTCTGTCTTATTATGATGTTTAAATCTTTAATTTAAACAATGTCTTAATATCGGGACATGACACAAAACTGTAATATCTCTTCTAAGGATATTTTGATTATTTATGAACTTTGATAGGGCTGTGTTGGCGTTTCAATTCACACCTCTGGAATGCGAGTTGGAAACAGATAGCTATGCACAGATAAACTGCTCTCCTATGAGGGGGAGTTCCCTTTTTGCTGATGTTCGTTGAAAAGATAAATAAATTAAATTCGCCTATCTTCTTTTTGATTCTTAGCTGCGAGCACAAGCTTATAAAACTCTATTTCGCTACAAAAGAGGTTTTTCCTTTTAATAAACTTCTAACTACAGCTAGGCTTAAGCTAAATGACGCTTTTGATTGTTTGAGTAAACATAGAGCGCAGAAATCAAAAGTGGACGAGGAAAGATTTGTTTAAACACAAAAACTTAAACTCCTCCCAGATTCACATCACAAGACCCATTGTACTTTAATGATGAAGGCTGAAATAAAATTTACGTAAGCCACACATCGGACGACAAACCTGATGATTAATGAGATAAAAAATCAAAGCAAAGGCAGGCATAAGACTTCTATTCCAATATCATAAAGTGGATACAATTCCAGGACAACAATATTGTTGCAAAAGGTAGGCATACAATAAGCAATCAAACACTGGAGAACAGATAACATAAAGTGAACAAGTCGCTGAAATAACAATTTCTGCAGGCTAGAATAGGCACAGCAAATTTTCCTATTACAATTACCTTACAATGGGCAAGGCTGCCCTTATTTATACTAAAATCAAAGGAGTAGGGAACCCTAAAATCTCCTTGATTTGTCCTAACTAACTTGCCAACTCGCAAGCTTTATCTCTATTCTAAGATAAAGATTACAACTAACAAATGCTTTAAAGCAAAGAAAACTCCAACTAATACAAAGTGATTTATTTCTAAATAAAGAATGGATGAGCTTTGGATGAAAGAAAATGTTTTAAAACAAAAAGCATTTGAGTTGAAGCTGCTATCTTTTGAATCCAATCTTCATCTACATTCTTGCTTTAATGGTGATGTCATTCATTAATATAAATATATTGCCGTAGCTGCCTATTTTCAGAATTTGAGGGCTGCTTCATCTTCTCCATCATTCAACACTCTTTCGGATTATTTGTTACAATTTCAAGAGATTCACATCTGTGTGTCAGGTACTTCTACCAAGATTGGCTCTGAAAACCTTGAAGACATCCACGTCCAATGTTCTTTGGCAAAACATTCTGCTTTTCTTTCAACCACTTTTGAGCAACCTTTTCTGATATTTTTCTTTATCTTTGTGCCACACCCTCTTGCATTCTTCAATTGAAACAACCAAGTTTTCTCTCCAGATTGGTATTGAAAAACACTTCTCAATGTCGTTCGGCCTCAGGGTACAGAGCACACGTCCATCTCTTGATTGGATTTCTCTTGTGACTGAATTGTAATGCGTCATACAAGCAATTACGAATTCGATACTTTGCACTATGATGGGAAAGGATGCTGTTGCAAGCAACCTGGAGTGATTCAGATTCCTGATATTATTGTTTCCTGCATCTTCCAAAGGATGTAAATTGAACACTGGAAGAACTTTATACAAGTCTGTCTCGAACGTTCTGAGGTAATCGTGAACCAATGCCATTTTAGGCTTGATCTCAACTGGAGTGTACTGCATACTGAAAGATTTGAAAAATGACTGTGAACACGCCTATGTTGGAAAAATCTTTGGACAAAAGGCTGAAAATTACTTGCTGATTTCTTCTAAAAAGCAGAATGTGAGGGAAAAAGTTGGCACATGGGTTTTGCAGACAATTCTGTTTCAAAGCAACCCAGATTGTCGGATTTTGAAAAAGCGGAGGATTTCCCGAAAAAGTAGATTCCCGAGAAAATAAAATTTCCCAATCTTAAAGAGGATGAAATTCTAGATGGACCCATCTCGATGAAATTTGAAAAAGCTTCGGTTCTATTTTTGAAAAATGATCCCCTAGAAAAAAAAAGACCCTAAAAAAGCATGCCTCCCTGCTTCCTCATCCCAAAACTACGAAGAACGCTGAAAAAACACTTCGTTTGAGCCTTCGAATCTTCGTTGAAAGAAAATAAAAAAACTTCCTCTGGATGCAACCTGCAAAAGATAATGAAATAAAAGAGGCCACAAGCTTGTCTTTATAGAACTTTAGGGCATAAAAGCAGCTTTCTTTGTGAAAGAATAAAACTTCAATCTTATCCATGAAGAAAGCATCTTTTAAAGCACAAATCCAAGTAGATGTCTTCGAATAGGAATAATCCCTATTTTATAACTGCCTATGGCTTTATGTGTGAGATGACGAAAAATATCTTCTTTGATGATGTCATCAAACACGCGAGGTTGCAAAAGTGAGCCAAATTTTCATTCGTTTCGACACTTTCGCACTCGTTTTGACTCCAGTATAGCCTGTCCCTGACTTCAACAATATGGTAAACTGTCACCGTTGACTGAAAAAGTTGACTGATCATGGCATCTTGAAGATTTATCAACCGTGATTCCATCCCCAGCCTCAAACTGACGATCTAACGACATCTGATTGCAAAACTGACCTCTGAAACCTGTCGCCGGACGAAGATCAGAAAAATGACTGCAAGGAAACACTGTCGAACATGAAAATTTTCTAAGGCATGAAATCTTGGGTGTCCCTGGCCACCAGGGGCACCTGGTTTTTAGTGCCTTAGCCATTTTTTTTTAAATTTCAACTTTTCCAAATTCTTGATTTGCGTGCGCGTTCCAGTGATTGTGGACCTCATTTTTTGTCGTCTGGAACAAAACTAAGTTTGATGATCTGGCAAATAGGCAAGCCTGATGAAAATTGAACTGCTTGCACCCTCTGTCTGCCTCGAAAAATGTGTCAAACTGATTTGCAGTGAATCTGACCGGGCTAACGGAGGAGGATTTGTCATTTTCTGGAAAAATTGAAAAATATTCTAAGGCATGGAAAAGTGGGCGCCCCAGGCCTCTTGGGGTGCCTAGGAATTTGTGCCTTCGAATTTTTTTGATATTTCAAATTTTCATTCCATTTCTCGATTTCTGTGCCAACAGGGCTTGTTTGATCATCGTTTTTGGTCATCTGTAGGACTGCTGAGGCAGGATGGGAGGTGAACTGAGTAGCCTGAATACATTTGTGATGAAATCCTAGCTTTTACCGGCGTTTGACTAAGTTTGACCACCCAGAAACACGCTGTTGGAGACTTTTTGACGTTTCTCGAAAAACGCGTAAAAAATTCAAGGCATGGAAAAGTGGGTGCCCCTAGCTTCCAGGGGCACCTGGAATTCTGTGCCTTAGACAAATTCAGGATTTCCAACCTCTGTTTGCAATTTGCTCCGTTTTGTGTGCCGATAGTTGCTTCCTGATGTCAATTTCGACGATCTGTCAGTTAATTGCCACTGGATGATGAATGAACTGGATAGCCTGGGTAGATCTGACGTGGATTCCAACTTTTCGGGGTTTTTTGACCAAAATGACTGCTTTTATTCACCCTGGAACTGACTGACAGAGGTATTTCTAGCATTTTCTTGAAAAACGCGAAAAAAATCTGAGGCATGAAATACTGGGCGCCCCTGGCCTCCAGGGGCGCTTGGAATTTTGTGCCTTAAGTCAAATTTATGATTTTCAACTTTTCCTCCTCACTCTAGATCCATCCTGCTCCGTTTTGCGTTCGCCAAATCGACGACTGTTTGTCAGTTTTGCGTCATTGGAACAACGTTGAAAACTTGAAACTGATTTTTGGCAGACGAACTTCTACCATTGATGGCTCCGGAGCTCGTGTTTCACTTTCTGAAAAAGCAGAATTGACCCAGTAGAGAAAACATGATCTTTTGCAGATTTCGTCTGGACCACCTTGATTGTGAAGCAAAATTGGCCAATCAGAATCAGGCACGACATCTGAATCAGAGATTCTATTTTTAGAAACTTTTGCCAACATCCGTATCTCAAGAAACCCAGAAAACCTAATTTGATGTCTATTTTTAGAAACTTTCTAAAAATAGAAATTCTATTTTTAGAAATTGACTTTTTGACTTTTTTGATGAAAATTTTTTCTAGACTTTCTCAAAATGCCTTAATGAAGCAAAAATTTTGATTGGGTACAACAGACTGTAAATCAAATTTCTGAATTTTGTAATTTTCCCACTCAAACCCTAGGTCCGAACATTGATTTATTTCTGCACCTTCTTAATTTCACACATGAACATAGACTAATGTATGTAGAATGATGGCAATTTGAAACATACAACTGCTGCTCTTATTAGAGGCGAATTAGGTCATGACATATATATTACACATGATAAACAAGAATGCAAGAAGACTGCTCCAAGTTGAAATTACAATCAAGAACATAGCCATTCATGACCATCAAACTCCCAAGCTACTGCTGTTACAAACAGATCTGAATTACATACCAAATATGATCAAAACTATCAACACAAGGCAGCGATCCCTCTCCAATATCAGATCAGCCAGCAATGAAGTCTTCAATGATATAGATAACAATACCCTACAGGCTGGCATCCCTCTTCTAACTGTTCACTGTCATTTAGATGCTGAAATGGATGCCAATCATATGCAGATCGCTGCTACAGTCTCCTCTATTATTGATCGCTATGATGGAATCAAGATTTAGTGTCAAATACAATGCAATGAGAGTAACTAGACTGCTGTAGCTATATGGTCTTCTTGTATGAAGAAAATGCACAAGGAATGTTCTCCAAATGATGATCGCTGTCCTCTATATTTGTCACAGGTTGCTGCTACAGGCAGATCACCTTCCAAACAATGCTGACGTTGCCTTATAAATGCAGACTGCCCCTTAGAATGCTGGTGACTGTCACCAATATCAGTGAATTCAATGGAATAATGGAACGCCAATGGCGGCAGCTGGAATTTAGGACTGTATTATAAAGCAAATAACTTAATAAAATATTAATTTTATAAAGCAATTAAAATACTTTATAAAATTAATTTACAATTAGAACCTTTTTAAGTTATATCTCTTAATTAAGATGTTCTATGTCTATTAAATAAGACATTTCTGTCTTATACGATGGTATATATTAATTTCATGTAGATTACCTTTTGCTGATTATGAAGATCGCTGTCCATATATATATTGGTGGCTGTATGGTTTGTCTTACATCATATTATATATATAGATATATTTATTTCTATATTATAAATACTTACATTTATTATTTATATTTATAATATATCTTGTTAATTATATAATGTATTATAATTATAATAATACTTAAATTGATAAGATTTATATTTGTATTTATAAATATAATAAATATATTATATTTTAATTCTATAAAATATATATAAATAATATTGTTTAATATTACTATATACGTGGTTAATATCCAAAGTAGCTTCTCTGTCTTATCATGATGTTTAAATCTTTAATTTAAACAATGCCTTAATATCAGGACATGACACAAAACCAAAGTATTGATCTTCTCATTGCAGAGAAAAAAGAAGCAAATTAACTTTATTTTTGAAGGCAGCTCATTGGAAATAGTGGATGAGTACAAATACCTTGGGCTAGATTTCCACAACAAGCTCAGTTGGGAAACATGCAGAGCAAAAAGAATACAAAGGGGTTGGACAACGCTATACTCTCTTCAAAATAGATGTAGGAATGTGGGATTATGGGATTGAAAAACCAAGAGACCGCTTTTTGGTTTGCTTGTTATTCCGGTGATTCTTTATGGGTGTGAAATTTGGGGCAGCAGCATGTCAAATTAGAAATGGAGGTAGGTAGAAAGAATCCAGAAACATCTAATCATAAGCAATCTCAAAATTAAGACCGTTGTTTTGTACGAGACTCTATTGGTTGAAATAGGTACTTTCCTTTTGGAAGCATCAACGATGGTCTGACTTTTAAGTTATCTAAAGAAGACTCAAAATATGGAGAAACATTGTTGGCCTAGGCTAATTATGGAGGAAGAACTAACTAAATAAATAACACATGGATGAAACAGAATGACAAATGGATGAAGAAATGGGACACTAATATGCAGGAATGTCCAAATACTAATGAGGAGATAAAAGAAGTATGTACGGAAAAATTTAGAAATGTCATGTGGACAAAACAAATGGGAAGAAAAAAGCTTACTATATCAAAGAATTTAACCCCACGTGGGATCATGATGAAAAAGCATACATATGAGCAGATACTACGTGGAAAGCAAAAATGTTGATAGCCCAATTGAGGACTAGTTCACATCATTTTAGATGTGAAACGGGTAGATAGTTGATACCTAAAGAGGAGTGAGAAAAGAGAATATGCCTATTTTGCAACAAGGAAGTGGTGGAGATAGAATGGCACTTCGTCATGGAGTGCTCAGCATACAACGACATCTGCATTAGTTATGAAGACACCTTGAAAATTGGCAATTTAAGCACCTTGTTTGAAGAGGCAAGGCTGGGCAAAACGGCAAACTTTTTGATCAATATTCACAACAGAAGATCTGATCTCACGAAGAGATTACAAACATTATAAGGCGTTGGGCCTTGTTTAGGAGGAACCATGTGCTGCTCTTGGTCTCATAGGTTGCTTTGGCCTCGTGGACATTATTAAAATCTTTCATTCAGTCATTCATTCATGTGCAAAAATAGCATTGCTTGTACCACTCGCCATCTTTACTAACACTGCCTTTAATTATTGTCCACACATCATATTTCTGCTTCCATGTCATGTGCTCTATTCCATAGGTAAAGAGAATACTTAAGAAATTTAGAATTAAGCAAATATTTGCTGCTGAAGTTTTAAACAAGAGGATAAAATGAACTGGCACTAAACATAGGAAAAATGAACACGAGAATGTATACCCTCTTGTAAGGAGCATTTCCCAACTGAATGATTCGTTGTTCTTGATAACTGGATATTGTCAATCATTTTCATCTCTACTCCTATGATTTTGAAGGTAAATCATATACATCTGGACATGTTCTCTGTCTTACCAGATAAATCAGCACGTTCGGATTTGAATGAAAGTGTATCTATAAACTGAAAGAAAGAGCCAAGCATTGTCATCTCAGGGCAACTTGATACCAATGTGCAGAAAACGTTGATTTCATGGGACATCAAAGACTGCAGAAACATTCTAGTAAAGCAGACAAGCAAAATTAGCAAACTTCTAGAGCTTCAGTAATGGGAGACAAACATACTTTTTAGTCACTCAGCCCCATCAACCACATAAAGTCTTTGGCTATCTTTGATAAAATCTATATGCAAAATTTGCCCTGCATCTTCTGTTAGAACACAAGTACCGAGAAAACCAAATTGTTGTGCAGCAGAATTAAGCAGATCCTCAATTGTACGAGGAACCCACATGACAAGTCCGTGTTTTCTTTTCTCTCTCGGGGTCCATGGGTGAAAATGGAACACAGTGCATGTTTTATCTTTATTTTCTGCATATCGAGATACCTCTGTTCCAAGTTTTTGGAAAGAATTTCCTTCTGAGTGATCAGAATTCCTAAGACATTCAGTGCATAAGATTGGATCCAAACTTGAAACTGTGCCTTCAGGAATTGTTGTTGATGAATGTAATCTTGGACAACCTAAACAAGAAAGCACATAGTTGGGTAGTTTAAAATCAATGGAACTGAACAATACTCTATTTCAAGTGCAGGAAAAATAAAACTCCTTTTTTACATTTGGCTGCTTAGAAAGTTCTAATGTGAGCTACTTCAAACATATACATGGAGCCTGATCAAATAATGTGCTTAAATTTCCCTGCAAAATGCTTCAAAAGTTCAAATCTTTCTTCTAGTAAAAAAAATATACCTTTGGTCCTCTCTAAAGCATGTGCTTCCTCTAGTATTTGGATCAAAGGTTTACTCCCACATTTGTGTCCTTCATACAGTGGAGTATTTCCCCATCTGCTCAAGGATGTGAAAAAAGGTGAAATTTTAATATCATTTAAATAGGACAACTTCAAGATAGAAACAAAAAAATAATTTAAAATATGTGCATTTATTTCAGCAGCAATTTTCAGGTCTTCTATACACCAGTGACCATATGATCAATTTCACATTAGCCATAATGCAAGATAAAATTGTCTAACTAATGCCAATCCAAAAGCATTGTACAAGATTATATATGAGTAGTTTCTCCTCTCTTCCCCAAAGTTTTTAGAATTAAATTTCTGCTTACAGGAATACTTGAAGATAGACTTAAAAACCACAATATGTGCATATGCCAGGATAACTCAATAAGGACATGAAATCCAATACACATACAGAAGCAGATGTGCTATATGCAAAATAAAGTCACTGCTTGTTAAGCTAAGTCTAATACTCAATAAAATTGCTAGAAAAAAATATACGAAGGATATGTTTCAGAGCCAGTGCTCAGATATGAAAGGAATTGTATTGTCGGTGATGTTCCCAAGCAATGAAATCAATCTAAAACAATAAAAGTTGTTAAGTCAAATAACTATAAAGCATTTTTCAATGAATGGTGTTTCTCTACTTGCTTGTCAAGTGTTCCCTTAATTTGTTGCAAATGTAAGTCTTACAAATTTTTAAGACTTCTCATTGGGGCATTTTATGGTAGACGTGAAAAATACTATATGTTTAGAAGCACAATTTCTGACCTTGTGTAGAATTACTACAGTAAATAGATCATTTGATCAAATATGTTTAATTTCTATGAAAGAGTCGATGCCTTTAAAAATTTGAAGGGACTTGAATTTGACTTTGATTCAACTTTAACAATTGAATACATAAAAGGATATACAACGAATACATAAAGGTAAGGGATGATATATGATGGAAACTTGATGCTGGATGATCCCATATAACACAATTATGTCGAACAAGCTGACATTCTTTAAACCTTAGACACTTTTTCGTAGCGTCCAAGAACAAAACAGTGCAAACGAGGAGAGTGTATAAGAGAACTAGGGGAAGAAACCACTGGTAATAAACATTGAAACATGTCACACAGTCCCATCGGTGTGCAACAATGAATTCAGAAAAACTCAATTCGGTGTTGGCATGAAAAAAGACAGGTTAGACTACTCTGATAACAAATCTAAGCACTTGTGTATAGAGGTGTAGGGCCTCAGTCAGGTATCTTATGTTCAAATTCCTTTTCCAGTCAATGTTTATTTTGTAGATAAGATTATATTATATTTACATTCAAAGACATATATGCTCATAGGATAAACACAAATTTGGCCCAAGTTATTATTTTATGATAAGAGTATGTATGATACAAGTATATAGGTCATGGTGTGTATGTAATACAACTTACTTTGGCCTCACCAAAGGTGGCTTCAATCACATAATTTAAGTGGTCACACTACTATAAAATGGTATTTCATTTGAGTTTTGTTAGAGGGATTGTTAATAGGCATTTCTTTTTGTGTGTGAAGGCATATGGTGTATGCAAAATTTTCAAGAGCTCTTTGAGCGTCCTAACTGTCCTTGTCTATAAAACCAAATTCAGATGATTCTCTCTCTCTCTCTCTCTCTCTCTCTCTCTCTCTCACACACACACACACACACACACACACACACATTATAGATAGTCTATTTTTATCAGAGTACGAGCCATTATCTTATTCATTGGCTTTGTTGAGTTCTTGTAGGATCAAAATCAGCTGAATTTGGTTTCATGGACAAGGATAGACACATATACACACATGTGGATGCACACACACACATATATACAAATTTGGCAATGTTTAATTTACCAGAAGCTTTGTCAAAGGCTGAGTCCAAAGAGGTACAAATTTGAGCAGTACATATAACATACATTCTGTGGTTCTCATAGAAAGGTCTAATATGCCAATGAGGCATGCTGGTAAAGGGTTTTCATACCTTAAAAATTACCAGACCAAGGACATTGTGAATTGAAGATGCTTTCAAATTAGGGAACACAGCAAGCAGCTTCAAAAAATAATGAAGAATGTAAAAGCCATAGTTTTGTCAAAATATCTAATAGTAATTTTCTCATGGCATCCTACTTAACAATACTTTGCGGAAATATGAGGTGTGCAAACTAAAATGGTGTTGCCTTAAGAATAAGAGAACCAAAGAATTGCTAAAAACATTTGAATACTACCGAATTTAGAGTAAGTAGAATCTCCAATTCATATCATATTAATCACTTGAGTAATGTTGATCAATCCAAGATTAAGTTATGTTCCCTGGCTTAACATTTGATAAGTCTAATGAAGAAAGATTTATTTCAATGCAGTATTGACTACTGAGATAAAAAGTTCCATTCCCCCCAAATATATCCTATGCAAAATATTTTTTCAATGGAGCGATAAGACAGATTTTCAAACATTTTAATGGATTGGTGACTGTAATATGAATACTCTCAAAAACTTCCAATTTAATATGATGTATTTGTTTTGGTATTGTAGTTGTCTTGATGCAACAAGAAAATAAAAAAATTAATACCTTTGAGAGTGTGCTTAAGGAAAATGATAATCCATTGTTATTTTATGATAATGGGATGCTAGCCATTATTGATGCCTTTGCCAAAGGAACTACAATCTTCTACGAATAAGATTTTAGACAAAGACATGTCATAACAGTTTGCTATAACTTGTCAATGATACAATTAAAAATGGTATAGTAGAGTTCAAGCTTTGCATCTCAAAATCAACTACAGGAATACAAACATAGTCTTTGAAAAAATGCATTGTACTATCAAACAAAACACATTACAAGTTATCAAAATACCTAGCTCAGTTGGACATGAATTAATAGCTAACCAAGGATCGAGCATGTACTTGGCCGAATACAAAAATAAAATATGAGAATTTTCAATAATAATTATGAAAGTGAATAGGAAGATGAATTTCTTTGATATAAACTTAAAGTACATACATGTTAATCTAGTTCCAGAACACATATAAGTACCAAAAAAACCTTCGTTATTAGCATTAGTATGTTGTAAGTATCTCTTCACCATATCTAGAGTTATGTCACATGTAAGAAAGGATAAAATATAATAAATAAAGAACAGCAATGAAGTTCATAACAGAAACATAAATGGGCAGCTTCATCCTGAATTCTGCAGTCTGTTCTAATTCCATGCTTGAAATAAGAAACCATATTGACAGACTTCATAAAAGATTCAAACTCTAAGAGTGTACTTGTTATTGCTCTACATGAAGTAGCATGTATTGCACTTACTGGTCTCATTGTTTTGCGCCATGTGATACTGATCAGTTTATCAAATCCATGTGTGGGATTATGGGATAAAATTAAGAACAAACAATTTGTTTCATTTCAAAAGCCTTTGAAGACCAATGTTGACCTTGCACTTTATAACCAATTAGCATAGCATGCACTTCAGACCAGGCAAAACCTAGTACTGAATCACAAACAAAAATTAATGTTCAACTATGAAATTAAGAAACTTCATTTCATGCCAATAAAAACCATAAACAAAGTTACATGCATACCTATCGGTTGAAAAAACACTGGCCCCTGAATCCAGCAAAATCTTTGCCAACAAATGCAATCCTTCAGCTGCTGCCATGTGGAGCGATGTTCTATAGTTATAGTCCTTTGAGTTTGGGTCAATCCCATTGGCTAAAAGACGTTTCAAGAACTCTGCATTCCCACTTGCTACTACTTTGCAGAGAAAATTCCCAGCATCTTCTAAAATCAAAGATGCTCCATTCTCAGCAAGTAAAGAAGCAATCCGATCATGCCCACCCTTGACAGCCTCTAGCAAGGGTGTATTCCCAAATTTATCTGCATCATGTAGAGACCAATACATATTCAGGAAACAGATGATCAGACTGCCATGTAAATAGTGCATTATATTGCAAGCAAAGGACAACTGGTATTAAGGCTGTGCCCTATAACTCAGGACAAGAACATGCAAATGGAAGATAAAATAATTTATTCTTGAGATAATGACAGTGTTATAAAATAAAAGTGGTTTAATCTACAATATGAAAGAATACCTATGGAATTGACATCTGCTCCAGCTTGTATGAGAAATAATGTGATCTCTTCATATCCTTTAGATGCAGCCAAATGCTGTGCAAATATTATATCAAAGGCTATCAGGATTCAAAATGTTCCTCTACTCACATGAACACAACATACCGAGATAAACTAACAAGATTTCCAATTTGCATATGTTGCTTTGCTGGAGTATATACAGTTGAGAGCAATAATGCTACTCTTTACTCTTTTTTGATGCACTATTTATTTATATTAACATTAAAATCTTGAAGGTTGGCAATGAGAGGCCTTATGAACATGATTCTCACATGAGCCTTAAGGTTTCAATTGGTTAACACATGCAGAAATTTCCCACATTTATGGTAATTTAGTCTGAAAATCTCTTAATTTTAGGTATTCTTTCTATTCAAAAGCAGTTTGGAACTTTTTCACAACTTCTTGGCAACCACATTCAGCAATGTAAAGAAATTTTAGAAAGCATCATATTTCTTTTATTCCAATTTCTAATGATTGGCCACCTGAAATGTGAATTAACAACTACATAAGATAGCTCTATCTTAAATAGTAACTTCTCTTTGAGATAGGATTAGTAAGAAAAATTTTCCTACACAATATAAGGAATTTTTTTAGATCATTTAGTGGGGATTCTATTGGGGCCCCTGCCCTTAGAAAGAATAGAAAGTTGTAATGTCCCCTTTTTCGGAGTGATCACAGGAGAAGACCTAAGCAGCAATTTTCCACACTTCATTGATTTTGGAAGGCAATTTGAGTGCATAGAATGGCTTGTCATAATTTTCTGATATTTTTGACGTATTTGTTTCATACAAAATAATTATCCTTCACTTGAAGTGAACCATTTTGAGATAATGAAGAGTGTGGAAATTGGTCATTATGAAGGGCAGTTTGGTAAATTGTTATCTTTCCTTTTGGGCGCCAAAACAAAGGAGAAGACACCTAGGTCGGCCTAGGGAAGAATCAAATAAACCAAGGATGTCAATGTTGGGTCGGCACAAAGTCTTGAAGCGCTCAAGTTTGAATGAAGAAGGTCGGCCTTGTGAAGAAAAATAATAAAATATTAATACTTTTACCTAGGTTGGCCAGATTGAGGAAGGCAAGAGAAACATGTATAAATATAAGGTTGTGTGAGGCATTTCACATCATCATTCAACTTGTTATTTTATTCCTTTTGGGACTGCACTTTGGAGCAACATATTCCAAGGACGAAAACCCTTGTGAATACATGGCAAATTAGACAAAAACCTAGTTCATCTTGGGAAGACTTCATTAACGGAGGTCTACTTGCATTTCATTGGAGGATTACGAAGTTGGAGCAGCACTTTCATTATCTTTGGAGCAGAATACTAATGACCTTTGGAGCAGCATTCTAATATCATTAGAGCAGACTTCTAATGTGCAGATCAGACTTGGAGACATTATTCCTTGGTGAGTTTTGATGCTACATGACTAGGTTTTCTAACCTAGGGTTGAGCGCCACTTTGGAGGGATCATATTCAAGGTTGTTGGAGGTGATTGTTAGAGTTGATTGCTGGTTAGGGTTTGATGATATTTCTGATTTATAGCAGCAGCAGATCAGACTTCTTCGCCCTAGTGAAGAAGTGATTTTTGGTGTAAAGAGTCAACATTGGTGTTAGGGTTTTTCCCTAGTATGAAGCGCCATCACTTGGAGAGACTTTGGAAGGTTGTTGTGGTCCCTTGGCGTCATTTGTCATCACCTTTTGGGAGCACCAGACCTGAAGCATCTTGGAGCAGCAGACTTGGTGTATTTTGAAGCTTCAAACATCATCATTTGCCTTTGTTTGTCATCATAACCGAGTTGGTGTAATTCGCCCAACTAGGGCTTTCTTTGGAACATCTCATTCATTATGAATTGGTATGTATTAACCTTTTTTCAAAGGTAATTTGTAACAGCAGAGATCTGATTTTGTGTTGGGCATGTTTGCCCTCGATATTTGGATGTAACTTGCATTCTGATTTTGTCGCAGCAGAGTTTCAGTTCAGAAAATCAGATTTGTTTTGTTCATTTGATTGCCCTGCATTGTGTAATTCATGGTGTACTTCATGTTTATGATGAGTATCAATGTGTAGTATCATTTGCCATCAATTTTAGCCATGTTTGGATGTGTTTCATGCTCGTTGGGATTAATTGTTTAAGAGCAAAAAATTGGATCAGAATTTAGGGTTTCAGCAGAAAACTAAAGAGCAGAAATCTATGGGAAGAATTCCAAGTAAGAAAAATCAGGAATCCAAACAAGTTTCATTTGGAAAGCCCATAAATCCAAAATAGGAGAAAATATCCCCATTTGGGATATTACAAAAGTACATATGAATATACTACTAGCCATAGTTGAAAAACTCGCCAAAAGCAAAAACCCGCCAAGCCTGAAAAATTTGACTCGGCAAAATCTCGGCAAAAAACTCGCAAAAACTCGGCAAAAAACTCGGTAACTTAAAAAATTGTTTAAATTTCATTAAAAACACATTTTTTTTTGCAAAATTCAATGATTAGATGCATCCAACAAGTCAATAAATGAGAAACAAGCTGAGTCTAGTTGTATTTGATTGATTTCAAAGTAAATTGGATACAAAATGGCATCCTCATGAGGAATGCGCTGATACTGATAGTCTGAAACAAAATGGAAATAGCAAATTGTTTTTGTAAAACTGAAACTGAAAGTAAATACTACATCTTCCTCTTCCCCTTTCCCTTCCCAAGTCTACTGAAAACTAGGGGAGTGGTAGAACTAGGTCTAGTCCTAGGAATCTGCTGTGGCTCCTCCCTCCTCGGCATGACAAACCGTGGCTCAACCTCCATCCTGGATGTAGATGCTGGTAGTGGTCCTGGTGGCAATGTCTCCTGACTCTCCTCATCCTCCTCATCCTCCTCATCCTCATCCTCCTCATCCTCAATGTCATCCAATGAGAATCCCAATCCATCGATTCCAGTGGCAGCCCCCTCCTCCATTGCCTGTCTCTCCAAATCATAGATCTCATCCTCAGAAAACAATGAAGGCTGCTCATCCTGCCCTGTCCAATCACTGTAAGGATCTATCTCATCCAAATCAATTGGATCATCTGATATTTCCTCTACCCTTCTTGTGCGCAGCCGAAGATTATATTGCACATAGACAAGGTCATTGAGGCGTTTCTGAGCTAGCTTGTTCCTCTTCTTTGTGTGGATGGCCTGAAATAAGCTCCAGTTGCGCTAACAATTGGATGAACTACATGGTTGGCATAAGACACGGAGGGCAAATCTCTGGAGATTTGGGGTATTTCCACCCCAATTTGTCCACCAAACCTCTGCAAAAAAAATATTGAAGAGTTAGAAACTTAGAAAGGAAAGTGAAAAGTTCAAAACATATTAAATATCAAATTATCAATAGTTGTAACTTGTAAGTTTGTAACTTGTAAATTTGAAATTTTATACCTGGTGACTGATTGTTTATTGCTCGTGTAGCCAGGTCTGAAGAAAAGAGCCTACCCCTTCTTTCCCTATAAGCTTGCAATTCATCAACAATGAGGTCTGCCACCTCAGCCTGGGGTGTCATCCTCTGAATGCAAGAAGTGAGGCCCTCCATAACCTCTCCAGTAGGATCTGAGAAGGTGCCTGAATGGAAGAAACGGGGGTTCAAAAAGTACCCTGCTGCATGGATGGGTTGGTGGAGTTGATTGTTCCACCTCCTATCAATAATCTCCCATATGGGATCAAATTTGAGGCTGTCCCCCTTATAATAAGTTTTAATAGCTTCCTTGGCCCTATCCATGGCCTCATAAAGATACCCCATTGGGGTTTTATCCCCATCTACCAAGCGGAGGACTCTAACCAAGGGCTCCGACACCTACAATATAAAAATGCAAAAAGATTAAAGGTACTAATTTACAATGAAAGACATATTAAAAATAAATAAATATTCAATTTGAATTTAAATTCGAAGTTTTGAAGTTACCTTCACAATCTCTGTAGCTCTTTCTACAAATACTTTGTCAAAGATAATGCATGCAACCTTGTCTCCTTCTGGCTTCTTCGCATAAGATGATTCTGTCCATCTTGGGCATGTTGACTTTTTCCCAGACTGGATGTTTATTCCCAGATTTCCCTACAAGGTAGCCATCAGTGATCAACAGGATCTCTGGGCCAGGGGCCAACAGTGTAGGAAATAGACTCTGTATTTTATCTCCTCTTCTTCTTCAGGCTCTGCAAAACCTAGGGGGGTATTCCCTACTCAACATCCATGAAGATATGCATACAAAGGCTGGGATGCTGACAGAAAGCAGATAAGTCCTCCTGTAAGTAGACCAAAACTGAAAGATAAGAGCAAAGGGGCTAGCTTTGGGCCTATTTGCAGTTGTAGACAGAGGACTGAGGATCCTAAAACTAATTCTAATGTCCTAATGGTTGTTTTAGATTTTGATTTGGATTTTAAGTTTGGATGCAAAGCTGGACATGGTTGTAACACAAACACAAAGCAAGATTGGTGCCTATCCAGGGCCTGGAGTCAGTAGACATACACCTGTGAATGATCAACATGAACAGCTAAAACTGGATTTCAGGGGGATATATGTGATACCTGCCTTACAGATATCTCCTAATACAGAGTGTTAAGTTATCTCTACTTATGGCATCCCTAATGCAGTATACCCTTCCCAATGTTCAACCTGAAAACAATTTAATCTACCCCTTGAGCAGAAGTTAAAAGATCAGACATTCAACATAGGAATTCTATGCTCTAGAATCTAAACATTACCTAAATATCCAGATTCAGAAGAAGAATACATGCAATACTGGAGACAGAATTAACAAAACACATGCTAAGATAGCATTTCTCATATAAGATTAATCATGAAATCAGTGGGTTCGTGCCAAAACATACAACAAGAGATACATAGACTCACAGGTTTAGCTGTACAGAGCAGCCAGATCAGCTTGTTTTGAATTACAGAGCCAAAAATCTTCAACTTTCAACAACCAAAAATGAGTAACACTTCCTGCTTATAACAGCCAGGTAGTGTACCACAACAATTAATTACATGGTTGACCAAAAATCCCGCCAGATACACAGTATCAGAAAAATGGCGCTCAACGCATTACCAGATTGGCGCCCAAACATGAATGCAGCAGGTAGGGGAGGAGATAGGAAGAAACCTCGAGCCCTGCGCCACTGTCCGTTGATGTACACCTTCAATCGGGTACCAGATCCGTCCATACCTCTGCAACCTTCGCCATTAATGGCGCGCCAACCCGCAGCCTTGGGAAAAACATCAATTGTGCATCGCAACCATTTCCCGCCAAGATTCATTGTCATGATATTTGAAAATATGCAGGATATCAATTATCCCACATGCACCCCGCGGTGACCTCTTTAACACTTTATATACTAGGCCACGAGCATATATGATGTCGGTGCTTTTGCTCCTGACGACACTAGTATAAGACTTCATCATCATTATCCTTCAGCATGATATCCTGTTGCTTGAAATATCACCCTGACGTCAGCATCATATCGCAATATAACCTGCATGATAATTGCCTTCATCGGCAAAACCTGATCCATCGGAGGAAGATCCTCCTGCTTAGCCGATACCAAAAGTCTGGCCAATGAACATCCTGATGACGTCATCGTCATAACCTGCTGATGTCATCAGCATATCTGCCTACTGCGCACCTCCTCATATCCGGATGACGTCATCATCATATCGACATCAGGATGATAAAACAACGAACATGAAGTGATACAACAACATCAGGATGATATTGACTAAGATCATCCTGACGTCCAAAATATGATGACCACGATGAAAAATCGGGTCACACTTAGAACTTTACAGCAACATCATCAGGATGATCTTAACAAAGATCACCCGATGTTAAAATATCACCCCAGCGAAAGATCATGCAGGTAGACAATATGATGACCATCGCAAGCAACACGGCGATAACTGGAAATATGATCATGATGATGACGACGACCCTTAAGAAAAAATAGGCCGGGTTGAACAACTTAGAAAATGACCCCCTCGGAAGATCGGGGTGACATCATCATCATAAAAGGGCAGGGTGATAATTGGAAGATCACCGGATATTTGAAAAATCACCCTCCGCAAGAAAATTAAGGCACATTGTAGCTCATCAGCAGGATCGGGATGATATCCAAACATCACCCGATATTGAAATATGATGATCCTGATGAAAAACAAGTCGACAGAAAACATGATGATGCGGACCATCATCGAAGACAAGATGATGATGATGATCTCCTCCTCAAAGAAAATATGATGCTGCAGCTGAAAAGTGCCGAGGAGGTCCAACACTTAGGAAAATGGGCAAGAAGATATAGGGTTCAAATGAAGAAACCCCCTAAACATGAAAAATCAACCTCCAGGTCAAAATGAGTGCTAACACTGGCTCCGAATGGGGACGTGCAGGTGAAAACCTGCAGCGAGAACCAGATCTCCGGGCAGACCAGGCAAAAAACCAAAAAGCACGAACTGCACAAGACATTTACACTACATACATGTTTTTACAAATGTGCACAGCGACAAGTCATTTATGCAAAATAGAACTTAAGGAATTGGCCATGCACAGGCAATTCCAGAACTTCACCATCTAGGGCCTGGAGGAAATAAGAATCCTCCCCATGAGCACTGCAAATCTGATATGGGCCCATCCATAAGGGTTCAAATTTACCATGTTTACCCTTTTCTTGACCTTTTGCATTCCAAATGAGCACCAGATCATTGACTTGAAACTTCCTTTTTATAGCTCTCCTGTCAAACTGATATTTCACATCTTGTTGTCTTTTGAGATTAATTTGGTGGGCTTTCCTTCTGTTTTCATCCAGTGCAACCAGCTGGTTCACTCTTTCTGTCATGGAGTCTTCAATCTCCTCATCATTTTCCTGAATGAATCTGTAAACTGGTAGGAGATTGTTTATGGGCAATCTGGCTGATGCACCATATACTAGCTCAAAGGGTGACATCCCAATAGCCCTTTTTACTGTCACTCTGTCAGCCCATATTGCTAAGTTCAATTTTGAGTCCCAAGCTCTCTTGTTCTTGTCACGTATCCTCTTGATAATTTTCATGATGCTTTTATTGCTTGATTCTGCTTGACCATTCCCTTGTGGGTGATATGGTGATGTATATGATAGATTTATCCCATACCTGTTGCAAAAATCAACAAATTCACCTGATCTGAAGCACATAGCATTATCAGTGACTATCTTGAATGGTACTCCAAACCTGATGATAATATTTTCTAGCATGAAATCTGTCACCACCTTACTTGTAGCTCTCTTAGTTGGAATGGCCTCAATCCATTTGGTAAAGTAATCAGTTGCCACCAAAATCCAACCGTGTCCCCCACTTGATTTGTCTGCAATTTCCCCTATGAAGTCAATTCCCCATTGCTGAAATGGAGCATCCACAGTTACAGTTCCGAGGGGTAAAGCACCATCATATTTCAGCTTTCCTGAAAATCTTTGGCAAGGGTCACACTTCCTCACTAACTTTTGTGCATCTGAAAAGAGAGTGGGCCACCAATATCCTGCTCTGAGAATTTTATGAGCTGTTGTTTGGGCAGTATAATGTCCACCACACAATCCTTTATGCATATCAATCAAAACATTGTTAGCCATATCCTCATCCACACATCTCAGCAGCACACCATCAGGGTTTTTCCAGTATAGCTCACCTTGAACAATAACATACCTGATTGCATGTAACTTTAAAGTCCTCTTTTGACTGTCACTGAAATGGGAAGGACAATTTAGATTTTGCAAGTAGTAGATAATATCCTTGTACCATTCAGATCCTGATACATTTACACTCTCATTTTGGACTGCATTAACTTGGCATGCTTCCAAGTTTGACTGTGCCATCATCTTGGCTAATCCTTGTCCTCTTATCAACTTGGTAACTTGTATGTCTATGTTAAACTCTTGCAGTTTGTTTATCCATCTGCACCTTCTTCCAGTCACCTCCTGCTGAGTGAATATGTCTTTGACTGCTGCATGGGGTACATATGCAATTATATATGATCCTACCAAGTATGGTCTTAAACTTTTGATGGCTCTGACTAGTGCATATGCCTGTTTTTCCATAATATCATACTTCAACTCAGAGGCCTGCAAGGACATACTGAAGAAAGCGATGGGCTGTTCAAAACCATCTTCGTTTTTCTGTAGCAAACATGCAGCAACAGTATGAAAGGAAGCAAATGAAAATACTTGGAATGGCCTAGAAAAATCAGGAGATTTAAGAACAGGGGCCATCTTGATTGCCTCTTTGATACTCTGAAATGATTCTATTGCTTCCCTTTCCCAGTGGATAGTTGCATCCTTCTTCATCATCTTGGAAATGTTCCTTGTGGTTTCTGCAAAGTTGGGAACAAATCTCCTAACAAAATTTATCTGTCCAAAGAAGGACTGAACTCCTTTTATAGTTTTTGGCATTTGAATTCTGTCAATAGCAGCCACTCTCTCTGGATCTATCCTGACTCCATCCTTGGAAACAATATGTCCCAGGAGCTTTCCTTCAACTACCCCAAAGGCACACTTCTTTGGATTTAAAGAAATACCATACTCTAGTGCTCTTATGAAAATCTGCTCCAGATGCAAACAATGCTGCTCTTCTTTCTTTGAGTAAGCAGTCAAGTCATCCTGATATACAGCCAGGATTGAATCAATCAGCCCTGCAAAAGCAACATCCATTGCTCTTTGAAATGTAGCACCTGCATTGGTTAGTCCGAAGGGCATTCTAACATACACATAAGTTCCCCATGGAGTGGTAAAGGCGGTCTTATACTGTTCTGATTCCTTTACCTTCACTTGATTATAACTTGAAAATCCATCCATCATGGATAAGAGTTCACAACCAGTCACTCTCTGCAACATAGCTTCCATATTAGGCAGTGGATAGTTATCCTTTAAAGAGGATACATTCAAGTTCCTGAAGTCAACACAAAGCCTAATATCACCATTCTTTTTTCTGACTGGGACAAGGTTAGACACCCAAGTTGAATGCCTGATTGGCACAATTATTCCAGCTTCCCTGAGCCTCTTGAGTTCTTCTTGCATCTTGGGAGCTAAGGTAGGATTAATAGGTCTTTGCTTTTGTCTAAATGGCTTAGCTCCAGGCTTCAATGGGATCTCATGCTAGAATAAATCTTCCCTATAGGCTTTTAGGTCCTCATATGACCAAGCAAAAACATGTTTATACCTTTTCAGTAATGCAATCAGCATACTCCTAATGTGTGGTTTGAGCTGTTTACCAATGTATACCTTCTGAGGGGCCTGAGATGTCCCCAAATTTATCTCTTCTAAATCTTCCTTATTTGTGGGAGATGTCCTTGTGACCAATTCATCTTTACTGTCAAAAGCTCTTTCCAAAGCTACCAACCCTCTAGGGATTTTATTAGTCTTCAATTGAATTATCTCTTTTCCCACAAGAGTTTCTTTTCCATCTATGGTCTCTACAAAAGCTTGGAAATCAATTTCTTGATTCTCATATTCATCTATGTAGTGCAAAAATTTCAACAAATCCCTATCATCATTAGACACTTGCCAACTGCATATATTTTCTGGTACTGCAGGCCTAATTTTAACTTCTACATTTGTAACATTTGACAGAGTGATGTCATCTGGCCTTATTGCAACATTGGCTAAGAAATCAGCCATAACATTTTTTGACCTCTCTACCCAGCCTATTGAAAATGCATCAAATAGTTCAATGGTATCCCAAACAGCATGCTTGTATTGTTTCAATCTTTTGTTTTTTGAAGCATACTTATCTCTAATTTGGGATACAATCAGCTCAGAATCCCCAAATACTCTTAACATTTTAATTCCATGTTTGAGAGCAATATTTAGGCCTAAGAGTAAAGCCTCATATTCTGCAATGTTGTTTGTGCAATCAAACCTCAGCAAGAAAGAGAATTTGAAGAGCTTACCAGTTGGAGACAGGAAAACAACTCCAGCTCCAGAGCCTTCTTTTGCACAAGCTCCATCAAAAAACATGGTCCATAAGCCTTGCTGATCCAGCTCTTCAATGCAGACATTTTTTTCTTTATCTTCTGTATCATCTGAGACAACCTTGAAGTTATCACAGTCAGTGTCTACAAAGCATACCTGTTCCTCTGCTTCTTGATCTTCTACTGTCTCTGATGATCTTTGTTCTCTGATTAGCTTAACATCCCTGCCATTCATTGGAATCATGGCATATGACAGGTCCAGCTGCATACTTCCACCAATTAGTGCTGCCCATCTTCTTGACAACAACATACCATACTGTGGCTTGATGTCAACCACTGTTATATTCATTTTATATCTCTTTTCAGGAAATGCTGCCAGTTTGAAATCTACATCCTTCATGATTCCAATAACTGGTACCTCTCTGGCATCCATAGCATAACATTTTCCACATGCCTTGTCAATTTTCAATCCAGCTTGTTGCATGATGGCCAAAGGCATGACATTTGTAGATGCTCCAGAGTCAAGCATACAATTTCTAATTATTTTTCCATTTATAACCAGGGAAACATAAAATGGTTCCACTTGTGAAGGACACTTTGTCATAGTCACTCCTAAATAGACTTCAGGAGCCTCATCTCCTTCATTACACATGACATGTTTCTCACCCTGGATCTGAACATTTTGTTTAGCTTGAAAGGGCACCCCTGAAATTAGGGATATTGTCCTATTCTTGATCTCTTCCACTTTCATGAGTTCCATAAGTGGAACAGAGACTTTTACCTGGGAGAGGACTTGAGCTATATCAAATGGAGCATAATTTTGTATAACAGTTGTAGCTTGCTCCACAATCTTGTTTTTATCCTGAGCTGATTTAGCTCTTACTTTCATAGTTCCCTGATCATCATTCTTGTCTTGGGAACCTTTACCTTGATCTTCAGCCTGAGGGATTCTGTTTTCTGGTCCTTGAGATTCATGACCTGTTCTATGTCTAAAATTCTGTTTATTATTTACCCACTGCCTTTTTTGTGGTTCAATTCCTTTATGACCATGCACTAGCTGACCTGCAGAAATATCTTCTGGCTGATGTGGGTTGCCTACTTGATTTTTACCTCTGAGATTGTAGTTGCTTTTGACTTGAGCAACTGCTGCAGCTGTGAAGGCTCTAATTTCCTCATCAGAAGGTCGTCGTAAGTTACTCAGAAAATTGTGTGAGCTCTGAGCATACACATAGTTATCTTCATTATCTTCATCATATGGGAACTGTTGGCAGGCCTGAATTTGATGATCTGTATTCTCATCAGCATCATAAAGAGTGTATCCATTGCCTATGGACATCATATTAACATCATCATCTTGCACATAATGTGGCTCATTGCATTCATTACAAGATGTAGCATTATCATACAAGGATTGAGCAATCATACACTGTAACTGTGAATGTGGCATCTGGCAAATTATACACCATGGAGCATCATCAACAATATTTATAACTTTCTTTAGAGGATCAGGAGTTTCTTTGACATGTTGAGCCCTCTGATTTGTGTGGTTACGTGGGAAAATAGGCTTACCATCATGCCAATTGGTATTATAAGGCATATCATGCAATGATGGCCTCTTTTCCTGCCTTTGATAGACTTGCCTATCAGGACCCATCCCTTTTTCACTTCTAGCTAATCTATAGCTTAGGTCCTTAACAACATTTGCCAATTTGTCTATCTTATCTTCAGGGGCAGATGTATTACCTTGAGTGTTCTGAGGCTTGTTTGGATTCTGCAGAATTTTTATATCATCCCTTCTATTTGTCTTGCCCGATGCTTTCCTGTTGTTTTCAATATTCACTGCAATTCTGAAAGCATCCCTGAGAGTAGCAGGACCTTTATCTCTTAATCCATATGCAGTTTTTGCATCAAAGGCATTGATATACAATATTATGCACATTGGTTCATTTGGCCTCATGTGATGTGGCAATTTGTTTAACACTTTAGTAAATCTTGCATTAAAATCTGCAACCTGCTCATTTGACCCTTTGGTGATACTGGTGAACTCATTTACAAAAAAGCTAGGGTCAGTTTTGTCACCATATTGCTCCTTGAACATCCTTTTAAAATCATCCCATGATGAAATACTCCGGTCAGGCAGATTCTTGTACTATTCTCTTGCCTCATCTATTAAGGATTGCATGAATGACTTCATGAAAACATCCTCATGTTCAACCTCAAAGTTATCCATGACATTTTGAAAGGCTTTTAGATGATCTTCTCCTGACACTGTGTTGTTTCCTGAAAATTTAGGCACTTGCAGCCTCAGATGCTTGTCAATGGGGTTAGGATACCCAGGAATACCATCAAACACCAGCTGCCTGAATCTATCTAACTGCATGGGCTGTCTGTTTAACTGATTAACATTAACATTTATGTTTGCATTCTGGTTTCTTACATTGTTCAGTGGTATCCTAGTATCATTCCCATTTTGTCTCTTATCATTATGCTGATGTTGCACTTCATTTCTTTGCTAATGTCTCTGCACATTTGCATTCTCTAGGGTAGGAACTGAATCATTTTGGGCAGTTTTTAAAGCTTGCACTTTCTGCTTCATATCATCTCTGATTTTCATGGCTTGTAGATATTCTAGTTCTGCTCTTAGATTTCTGATTTCTTCAGCTAATTGTTCATCCTTAGGCATGGAGGTAGATGGTCTCATACCATTCTGGTCATCATCTTCATCATCCCTCAGAGACTCTGCCTCTTCAAACCTTTCACTAGGGTCTAGAAAAGGGCGTTCTTGGAACACCTCTGACCTCATTCTCATACTACCACCCTGTTGCCTCTCATATGCACCTTGAATATCAGCTTCTGCATTTGAAAAGTAAGGCACATGCTGTCCTGATGGCCTAGGGTTATCTTGCATATCATCACCTTTTCTGGGGGAACCCTCATGACTAACTGAGACAGCTCCCTTTCTTCTGTACATCATTCTTCTTGTTACTGGTAACTCTTTAAATAAAGGATTTTGTTGGGATCTTCTCCCCTGCATATAAATTTTACTTTGACCGGTTGGGAGATTACTTCGGAGTCGCCACCTATTACTAGGAACTGTTTTCTTTTGAAAACCAGGGTTCTTTCACAAATTCCCCAGCGGAGTCGCCAATTTCTGTTGACTTTTTCCCAGACTGGATGCTTATTCCCAGATTTCCCTACAAGGTAGCCATCAGTGATCAACAGGATCTCTGGGCCAGGGGCCAACAGTGTAGGAGATAGACTCTGTATTTTATCTCCTCTTCTTCTTCAGGCTCTGCAAAACCTAGGGGGGTATTCCCTACTCAACATCCATGAAGATATGCATACAAAGGCTGGGATGCTGACAGAAAGCAGATAAGTCCTCCTGTAAGTAGACCAAAACTGAAAGATAAGAGCAAAGGGGCTAGCTTTGGGCCTATTTGCAGTTGTAGACAGAGGACTGAGGATCCTAAAACTAATTCTAATGTCCTAATGGTTGTTTTAGATTTTGATTTGGATTTTAAGTTTGGATGCAAAGCTGGACATGGTTGTAACACAAACACAAAGCAAGATTGGTGCCTATCCAGGGCCTGGAGTCAGTAGACATACACCTGTGAATGATCAACATGAACAGCTAAAACTGGATTTCAGGGGGATATATGTGATACCTGCCTTACAGATATCTCCCAATACAGAGTGTTAAGTTATCTCTACTTATGGCATCCCTACTGCAGTATACCCTTCCCAATGTTCAACCTGAAAACAATTTAATCTACCCCTTGAGCAGAAGTTAAAAGATCAGACATTCAACATAGGAATTCTATGCTCTAGAATCTAAACATTACCCAAATATCCAGATTCAGAAGAAGAATACATGCAATACTGGAGACAGAATTAACAAAACACATGCTAAGATAGCATTTCTCATATAAGATTAATCATGAAATCAGTGGGTTCGTGCCAAAACATACAACAAGAGATACATAGACTCACAGGTTTAGCTGTACAGAGCAGCCAGCAGCTTGTTTTGAATTACAGAGCCAAAAATCTTCAACTTTCAACAACCAAAAATGAGTAACACTTCCTGCTTATAACAGCCAGGTAGTGTACCACAACAATTAATTACATGGTTGACCAAAAATCCCACCAGATACACAGTATCAGAAAAATGGCGCTCAACGCATTACCAGATTGGCGCCCAAACATGAATGCAGCAGGTAGGGGAGGAGACAGGAAGAAACCTCGAGCCCTGCGCCACTGTCCGTTGATGTACACCTTCAATCGGGTACCAGATCCGTCCATACCTCTGCAACCTTCGCCATTAATGGCGCGCCAACCCGCAGCCTTGGGAAAAACATCAATTGTGCATCGCAACCATTTCCCGCCAAGATTCATCGTCATGATATTTGAAAATATGCAGGATATCAATTATCCCACATGCACCCCGCGGTGACCTCTTTAACACTTTATATACTAGGCCACGAGCATATATGATGTCGGTGCTTTTGCTCCTGACGACACTAGTATAAGACTTCATCATCATTATCCTTCAGCATGATATCCTGTTGCTTGAAATATCACCCTGACGTCAGCATCATATCGCAATATAACCTGCATGATAATCGCCTTCATCGGCACAACCTGATCCATCGGAGGAAGATCCTCCTGCTTAGCCGATACCAAAAGTCTGGCCAATGAACATCCTGATGACGTCATCGTCATAACCTGCTGATGTCATCAGCATATCTGCCTACTGCGCACCTCCTCATATCCGGATGACGTCATCATCATATCGACATCAGGATGATAAAACAACGAACATGAAGTGATACAACAACATCAGGATGATATTGACTAAGATCATCCTGACGTCCAAAATATGATGACCACGATGAAAAATCGGGTCACACTTAGAACTTTACAGCAACATCATCAGGATGATCTTAACAAAGATCACCCGATGTTAAAATATCACCCCAGCGAAAGATCATGCAGGTAGACAATATGATGACCCTCGCAAGCAACACGGCGATAACTGGAAATATGATCATGATGATGACGACGACCCTTAAGAAAAAATAGGCCGGGTTGAACAACTTAGAAAATGACCCCCTCGGAAGATCGGGGTGACATCATCATCATAAAAGGGTAGGGTGATAATTGGAAGATCACTGGATATTTGAAAAATCACCCTCCGCAAGAAAATTAAGGCACATTGTAGCTCATCAGCAGGATCGGGATGATATCCAAACATCACCCGATATTGAAATATGATGATCCTGATGAAAAACAAGTCGACAGAAAACATGATGATGCGGACCATCATCGAAGACAAGATGATGATGATGATCTCCTCCTCAAAGAAAATATGATGCTACAGCTGAAAAGTGCCGAGGAGGTCCAACACTTAGGAAAATGGGCAAGAAGATATAGGGTTCAAATGAAGAAACCCCCTAAACATGAAAAATCAACCTCCAGGTCAAAATGAGTGCTAACAGGGCACACAAACATTTGTTTCAAAGCCCCCAATGCACCAAGAATGCTTTGCAACGTTAAGAAAACCGTTGCAAACCTTGTCACACCGGATCTCACCAACTCTTTCCCTTGGGTGTAATCCCTCATCATGTTAAGAACCCAAGGGTGATTGTAGATAAATTTTGTGATCCTCCTTGCATCCTCTACAATCGGTGTGACCCAATCAAGCTTGCCTATGTCCTCCAAAAGAAGGTCAAGGACATGTGCTGCATAAGGTGTCCAAGAAATTGTGTGGTGTCTCTCTTGGAGGATTCTACCAGCTGCCACATATGCTGCTGCATTGTCAGTAATTATTTGCACAATATTTTCAATCCCAACCTCCATGCAAACTTGCTCCAACATGTTAGCCAAATTTTCTGCATTTTTCACTATGTTGGAGGCATCCACTGATTTCAAGAACACCACTTCATTCTTGCAAGCTACCAAAAAATTAATGATGGTGTGGTTTTTACCATCCGTCCACCCATCGGAAAGAATAGAGCAGCCATATTTTTTCCATTCATTTCTTTGGTCTTCCACCACTGCCCTTGCCCTATCCTTTGCATTTGTAAGCAGCCTACAAGTACAAAGTGAAATTAAGTACAAAAATTTTGTTTGTAAACAAAAAATAGCTTAAATTCATCATAAATTTCTATAAATTAAAGAACATAAATTTATCAAAAACTTAAAACGTAAAAGATTATCATTAAATTAACTAACCTCCCACTCAATTCTGTGCGAGAAGGTGCCTTGAAGCCCTTTCCTGCAACCGTCAGTGCAGTAACCAAATTATGCCAATAAGGAGAATTTGCCACATTGAAAGGGATGTTGTTGAAATACCAAAAATCGGCACAAGCAATGTATGCATGCTCATGCACCTCCTTATTCCACCCAGTTGCCTCTAAGGAAGTTTGTGATCCAGGTGTGTTTCTAGGCACAAAAAAACTATCTACTGTGCGTGTAGGTGCTGATCCTGGTGCTCTACTGGAAGTAGATGAAGGGCTCGCAGTGGTGGTGGGTTGCCTTCGGTTACGTGGACCACGAAGAGAGCCCACTATGCCCTGAAGTGCATCATCATCCGACTCAAGGTTGACTGGAGCACCTTGAGAAGAAGCTATGGATGCTTGCATGGCTGCCTTTGCCTTCTCCCTTTGTAATTTTCTTTCTTCTGCGGCTGCAAGTATGGCATTCATTTGCCTTTTTATTTCTTCCGTGGTTCCAGTACAGGCCTTCGCATCACGACGACTGATGCCTGCAAGATGGTATTTGAGGCGGTTAATGCCTCCACGGTATACGTTTTGGCATTTGATGCAAAAAACTGAGCCAGGGTACGGTCCTAGATAAGCATATTTCCACGCAGGATCTCTAGCTCCTGGAGGACGTTTGCCTACAAATGATGATGATGCAACAGGGCCTGAGGCTGAACCGGATACAGAAGCATCTCTATCTGCCATTATAAATTAACCTGCACATACAAAGAGAAAGCACAAGTTGTTAGATTTTTAATAGAAAATTAAAAAACAACCTAAATTAGATTTCTACTTGATAGATTAAATTTAAACTAACGTAAAATTCTAAAGTTAAACATTTTGTTCCAAAAAAACATGGATTCAACAAAAAAAAAATTAACTAGGGTTTGGAAAAAATATGAAAACAATGAAGAAATAAACAAATTACTCTAAATTACTAAAAATGCAAACTAATCTAAGACTTAAACAAAAAAAAATTGGATTGAAATAAGAAGAACGAAGAAAAATGAAAAAAAATGAAAAAAATGTGAAAAAAATGAAAAAATGCAAACAAAATAGTGATGAATCTTGTTTTTATGAATATAAATCTTGTTTGGATCAATACAAATCCATTTATACTACATTCATGATGTTTTTTAAACTTAGATGCTTCGAAAATGAAGAAGAAATTTCAAAAAAAGAAAGAGAAAGAAAAAAAACAAAAACTTACCTGGAAATCTGATTTGCCTTTCAAACTTGATTCGAATCCGCCTCAAAATCTTCTTCGATTGATGCCAAATGCTGCAAATAGGTGTAAAATGGTTTGGAGAAGTTTTTTTCTAGTTTGGAGCAAATAGAATGACAAAAATGAGTCAAAAAGACCCTTTAAACCGCGCCGAAATGACCTTTTCCCACGCGGGCGAGTCTTCTCTGCGGACTCGCGAGTTTTTGTGAGTTTTTGGCGAGTTTTTCACAAAAACTCTTGTTTTTTTTTTGCGAGTTTTTGCCTGTAAAACTCGTTTCTTGAAAAAACTCGCGAGTTTTTGGCGAGTAATGCATCTATGCTACTAGCAATAGTAGAGACACATACAAAATGGCATTAATGCCCAACATAACAGCATCCACAAAGACAAACAAAATAGCTTATTGTGCTACCCTGTATCACATGGATATTCCAGCCTATACATTATAACAAGCTACTAACAGACACAACCACCTTACATCTAGAACCTTGAGCAAAACAACACAATAAAC
Organism: Cunninghamia lanceolata; assembly: GCA_027924645.1. Lineage (NCBI taxonomy): Eukaryota > Viridiplantae > Streptophyta > Pinopsida > Cupressales > Cupressaceae > Cunninghamia > Cunninghamia lanceolata. The sequence continues at coordinate 3,860,055 of BSBN01000905.1, forward strand.
ACTAAAAACTTAAAACCCTATACCACCCCCCATTTCTTCCTTCTCACAAGCACCTCTGCAATAGGCTTGAACACCTCCTCCACTCTACCAACAGCTCCCCTCGATCCATCATGTTCATGCCAGTAGTGAGTCAAACCTGCCAATGCTGGGAACTATATCCCATTACTGCTGTGCCCCGTGTATTACACTGCTATAGGACATCGAAGGTATAGTCACTGTTTACCTCAAGCCTCAAGTTGTCATGTGAAACATGTAAGCCTACCATCACTTTATCCATGTCGCAGTAGTAAGCCCTCAATAGTCTAATCTCCCTTTTCAATGCTACCAGCTCCTCCTTTTTGCCCTCATTTTGCACTAGGGAAGACATTGAATCTTCACCTTCCACATTGCGTTCTTCCAAGCTCTTTGCCGCTCCTACCACTTCCAAATCCTTAGTTGGTACCATGTCCTCAAATTGATCAAGAAAAAATAACTTTAACAACCACAAGCACAGATTAACATCTGCTACCACAATACTAAGATTTGCTACAAAATCTCCTATTGCCAATTTAGGCTTGTTACCAAACTCCAATCCCTTTTCCCCCAACACCCCCAAACAAACCCTAAGGCTGCCTAAGAGTCGCATACATAAAGTTGCTTAATATGTCTATTACTCAGGGATCCATGACACTTCTTCTCCTTACTCTAGCTAGCCTTACTAGAATTCGTCATCCTATCCCTCTCCTTAAACAACCTACCTACATACAAACAAACCAAGCATACAAAGCCACCAATGCACCACAAGTTGAACATCCTCTCAGTGAGCTCTCTCCAGTGTCTCCACATTAAAATGGCCTTCTACATGCATATGTACAAAACTACCATTAATGTTATGCATTGCCAGAGCGCTCCATTGAAGCCCTATTAGCTTCTTGTACGTCCAATTCCACCATGCCAATATACAACAACATAACACCTCTCACAAACCAATAATCGCAAATTTCCTACTCCCTTAACTAACATCACTCACCTTTAATATAACATACAAGGAGGATGATATCTTATATGCTGCTAAAAATCTAACCAAGTATTCAGCAAATGACTATATCTTGATCCATGCCTGCATTTGCAAGATGATCAATGGTTGCATACAACATCCTTCTCTAATGGCTAAAGCTGATCTCCTCAAAACTAGATTTAAGGGTCACCATTTCTTCTACATACCTATTAAGTTTCCAATTCAGACTTTTACCTTTGCTTATGGCACTTCCATTGAGTCTCCTTCACCCACAATCTTTGGCATCTTGAGAGAAGCAGCAGCTGTTAGGCCAGCTATTAACAATTCCCAATCTACTTTGTTTTAGAATTTATCCCTAAGAACAAAGAGCCGCCATACACAAATTCACCTGCAGAGTTCTTGTGCACAAAACTTCCACTTGCCAAGCTTGGGTTTCCTTGGGATGCACCATCAAAATTAAGTTTAATGTATCCCTTTGAGGGAGAGTGTAACGTTCCCTTCCTAAGCACTGACAGTTGGATTGAGAGTTGGCCTATTACTTGGTTTCCCATAGGCTAACACTAGATCGATAGGGAGCTCCACAGTTCTTGCAGACACGTGGGGATGCTTATGTGGCAATTCTCTTGTTGGAATTGAGCTCAGATGGTAGTGAGGTTCGCAATGTCACTTTCGGAAACCGTTTCGGACATTTGGTTGATGTTCCACTTTTTTATGAGCCCGTGCCTATTTTTAGTAAGTCTTTGTGTCGGCACCGACTTCTTCACGTGGCAATGGTTTCACTCCGACATGGTTGGCCCTTTCATTTGATGACCATTTGGTATTTATCTTGGGGTGATTTAATTAACGCTAATATTATTGTAATGTCCCCATTTTCGGAGTGATCACCTTGGGAGATCCATTGGACTTGTTTTCACACTCCGGGATTTTTGGATGAAGGATTGAGGGTTGGAGATGCCTTGGTGTATTTTTCTTATGATATTGATGTGATCCTTTCATTTAATATATTTTTCTGATGATATTGATATGATCCTTTCATTTAATATATTTTTCCTTCTATTGGAGCGAATCATCCTGAGGAGATTTGAGTGTGGAGACTTGTCATGTTGAGGAGGTTGTGCTAGGCGATGGATTTGCTAACACATTCGATGTGGATGCCACCTTGAAAACTGATATTGTTTTGATCATATGTGTGTGCCAACTTTGAGGAGAACCTACTTGCATTATGGATTGGGACGACCTTGGGAGGAGAAAATAAATAATAAAAATAAGATCTTGTCCTTGGCGCACTTGGAAGAAGATAGCTTGGAGAAAGAAAAGAAGACAAATTCAAATCTTTAATTTGAATTTCCTTAGCGCCCACCTTGTCTAATGTTGGTCGGCCCTCCTAGAGGATAAAAGATTATTAAAAATAAAAGAATATTTCTCCTAGGTCGGCTAGGAAGAAGACAAATTGTGTATAAATATAAGTTGGTTTTGTGGCATTGGATCATCATCATTCACTCATCACTTGGAGTTTATCTCTTGGACAAGGAGCTTGAGACGAAAACCTTAAGTTTCTTAGGAGGAGTTGGACGAAACCCCAGCTCTTTCTTGTGGAGATTCCGTGACGGGAGTTCACTTGTGCATCATTGATATTTTGTGAAGAAGAGCAGAATTGCAAATCAGATTTGGAGATCACTTGGAGGCATCCCTTTGGCGTGGATTGATCATCTTTGTTGAGGTGTTGCCCTAAATTGGAGCACCCTTCATTGGAGGAGGAGCGACTAGCTTTGGGAGGCGATTTTGGTGGTTCTTGTGCATATTAGGGTTGCTGATTTGGAGCAGTAGAAGAGCAGAACTGATTCACCCATCTTTGGAGAGGATTCCTTGGTGGATTTACATCATATTGCCTAGGGTTTAATGTAATGTCCCCTTCTAGCAAGCCAAAATTTTTGCAACCTTGCAAACAATTTCAACTCATAAAAGAGTACATTAGAATTCAATTCTTCTATTTCAACCATAAGATATTTTAAATCAAACCTTATAATCATAATCCATATGCATTATACTTTCACTATATCTACTATGCATATCTCATGAATTCTTTGGGAGAGGCATACTTGGGTGTACATGTTCATCAAACCACTTTCCCACGAGAGAGGGCTTATAAGGGAGCAGTCATGGGTTCCATATTCCATTCCTTGACTCGGAGGGGTACTCTAGACCAACTCGAGTCGAAGGCCCATCCCTTGTCCCGGTGGGGTCTTCTAGACCAACACGAGACAAGGGCCTATCCATTGTCCTGGTGGGGTCCTTTTGACCAACACGAGACAATGGGCACTTATCCCAGAGGGGTACTCTAGACCAACTTGAGATAAGGATTTATTGGTCTTTAGCCCGGAAGGTGCTCTTGACCAACTCGGGCATCAACCATGATTACACCATATTGCTTACCCTTACCCCTTTGTCTCGATATATGGGTGTTGGTTGATTGACCATGAGCCTCTACTTCTCATCCCTTATTCTTCATGATTATCTTAAGAACTCATTCTAGTCATTGACAATATATAAGCAATACCTTAGTATCTTAGGCTATGACATTTTGTTACTATAACCTTAATTATCAATTCATTCATTTTATGATGGTCCTTTCATATGTTCATATACTTAGATAATACATTCTTATTCTTACACTATGATAAACATTTTAAATATCTTTATGTTACTCTTATACATTCTTATATTTAATTTGTATTCATTATTAAATCTATGTATGAAAACCATCACATTATGTCACGAGATTTATTGTGTTAGTATCATATCTGTTGATGAGTGTTTTTGTGACACCACAACAATAGAATATGTAATGTCCCCAATTTTCCTACGCCTAAGAAATAATAATTATTTTAATTATTTAATGTTACCTGGCAAAAAGGTGCTAAGTTTAAAAGGTAATATTAAATAATTATATTAAAAAGTTATGAAGTGACTTATTTTAATGACAATCAATAAAGTCACTTTATAATATTAAGTTAAGTGTTTTAGGTGGGGAAAATTAAAAAGGTCCTTTGAAAGAAGTAATACGAAGAGTCAAAGGAAATAATATTATATTCTTTCAAAAAAGTTATAAAAGGACAATGAGAGCTCATTTAGAGACATGCTTGGAATTTGTATTGTTACTCTGTTGGATTGAACCTGCGTGTTCTTCCATCTTCTACCTTCTTGTGGACGGAAACCCACTCGAAGAAGATCAATTTCGGTAGTGTGATATCTACCCTAGCTGGTTATGATGGTTTCTACTTCAGGAAATCACATCGAGCTTATTGGAGTTGTCATATTTCTATCAGTTTTGATTAGTATTCCATTATGGAGTTAATTGAAACAATGGTTTTTTTGTAGAGTTTTGTTGTGCAAGCTATCTATATTGCATTGAGAACATATTTGTTTTACATGTTGAGTATATTAGAGTCAATAATTGTTTTTGCTGGTGCTTCTTGTTCTTAGCCGTACACTACAGGCCGTACTATGTAGACATTGGAGATTTGAGAAAATAAATGATCATGAGTTCTTTGGCCTGGAGTTTGTTTTGTATGTATTTGTCTTATCTTAATAACATCCTTCCACACTTCCTTCATGGGTTTTAGACTGTTTATGAGATTTCTCAAGCTTCCGTACTAAATCTTGGCCGTACTGTGCAAAGTTGGGATATTCTGAAATAAAATTGTTAAGTCTATTTTGGAGTCTGAGTTTTAGTGGGATGTTATTGCTATCCTTGGGCGATCCTTTCCATCTACAAACTATGAGTTTTTGATGCATATCTAAGATCCTTCATACACTCTCGTACCATCACTGCCGTACCTTCAAACAAGAGTCAATCTTCATAACAATTTATATGTATTAACTTTGCAGTGTTTAGTGTTTGCTGAGTCATTGCCTTGATCAACCACTTCTATTGTGAGTGATTTCAAGAGTTTTGAGGCAGTTTTGGAATTTCTATGATCATATCCATATTTTGGGAGGCCGTACTGGCTGAAAGTCATTTCTGATTTCAATAATTAAAGCACTGAAGTTTATGACTTGAATTCTTTGGCATTATTTCTGTCATCCCTATATATTTATGTTAGAAGAGGTTTCAAGTGATTTGGTTAAGAATCAAGACATGTCCCTTATCTTCTGTACCTTTCCAGGCCGTACATTCCTGTCTGCAGAAGCAAAGGATCTAAGACATTAAGTGTTACAGTCTGATCATATAGTCTGGGAATGTGAACAGTGGTCCTTCCAAGATTAGAGTCTTGTAAGCTTCATCCTGGCATTGTCATTGAGATTGTGTAAAGATAGGCAGTTTCTTTGATACTACTATACAGTGGTAGCTGATCTATGAAGGATCTCAGTAGATACCAATCTGTTGCAGCAGAGGACAGTCCATTATCTCTTGGAGAATTACAATCAGCATAATACTTATTTGCCTTGCAGGGATACTTCTCATATTGAGTTTGGTGGAATTTCCATGTTAGTGAGCAGCCATACATGTCACTATGGGTCTGATCTCTGTGATCTTCATCAGCAATAACTCATACAATCTGCAGTGATAGTTGCATGGTATAAACTCTTCTTTCAAACTTCTCAACAATAGAATCTCCCAGTCTAACTATGTATTAAAGAATATCTCTGTATTTGGTTTCATTGTATTTTCCTATGCAAACACATAATAACCCCTGGATGGTTTACCGCCAGTGTGGGCAAATTGGAACTTTATCTTTCTTTCTTTCTACCCACTGCATAAGTGGAGAATCCCCACTGAATAAGTGGATGGTTTTGAAATCTTTAATTCTTGTTCTTTTACCCACCGAGTAGTGGTGAATTCCCACAGTTTGTGGATGCCTGCCGCAGCGGATGAATTGTACTTTATTTATTGCATAAGTAGTGCATTGTAAGCCAAAATCATTGTATGCTCTCACCTTGCCCATCCTGGGATCTGGGTGACCAAGAAGTGTGAGGCATCTTTAGTTGTTCGTGCAAGGTTGTGCTAACACTGTGATCATCCTTGTTACATTTTTGAAAAAATTTTGGGGTAGCATTTTACAGAATAAAATACTGAGTATCCTATCCTCTCTTGAAAGCTTCTCAGACGTTGAACTTCGTGATCGAATGAGACTGCTCCAAGGTTCCTTGAATGTCAGGTCTTGACGTGCACAGGGATAGACTCAATGGAATGATGTGATTTGCTGGTAATCACAAGGGGGACTTACGTATCAGACTTAGTGTTTCAGTGCTCAAGGAAGAAAGTCAGGGGTTTTGGCGGATTCTAGAGTCTTGGATGTGGATTCCTCTTTTTTCCTGGACTGGATTGTCAACTTCTAGCGGAAAAGATCTAAGTTCAACCAAACTAACCTACGCGGGTAGCGAATGATTTTGCTATAGGCTCTTCTATAATCTACTCCTAAGGAAAATTCAAAGAAAATGAAAAAGATAGGGATAGTGGAAGAGAGTTCAGGGATCTAAATGACAGGAAAGACTACTACTGAAGATTGATGTTGGAACCATGCTTCTGCTTCGTCATGCGACAACAGCTAGGCAGAGATGGTGCAATCTTCTGGGGTAGCGGCATGGATTTTCACACTGTCCTGACATGGAACATGAGACTAATCATTCAGGAGCAATCGAAGTTAAGCTTGGGATTAGTTTAGACTAACCATACAAAGTGATTTGCAAGCCACAGATTACGAATGGTATGAGCAAATTAGCATTCAATCATTCAACAATAGCATTTTCCATCATATTAACTAACCAAGCTTGAAATACAGGAAATAACTTGAATAACTTTCAGATTTGCTTCAAGGAATCAATAAGACCATGTCAAACATCTAAAGAATCATATGAACACCAATATTCAATGCTTATATTCTTGCTTCAGAAGTTTGTATTACAACAATCCAACTGATCCTTGGACTTTTAGCTCAAGAAAAAGTGCAGAAATGAAAACTAGCTACTCAGGTGCTCTAGGAGCATCAAAAATGATGGAAAAGAGAGAGAGAAGAAGATGAGGCACCCCCCAGCCTTGATATAGGCAACCAAAAATACATTAGGGCAAAAGGAAATCAAATTTCCTTGAAATGTGTGCCATGAGTCAGAAACCCTAGGAAAAGTAGGTGGGGTCGTCAGATTCCTCATGTAGGTGACTGCCACCTGTCCTGGATGTCAGAAGGTGAAAGGATGACCGCCATCTGTCCTGGGTGTCCCAGCTGACTAGGACTCCTGGACAGGACTGTCTTGCCTGTCTGGAACTTCCTCCTGCTTCTTAGTCTCTGCCTCCAGGAACCTGGTCAGGACGACTTCCAACTCCATAGGAATGCTGGGAATGCTGGGAATGTTTTCAATCTGGAACTCCATGACGGACGCGGTGGTGGTACAGGGGACAAGGATATTTTCCCAATCGCCCTCAGCTCCTGGATATTGTTAATGAAGATCAGGAATGAGGACGCATCCTCAAGATGGGATTCTTGGGTAGGATACGCAGCTTTGAAGTATATGCTCTGCATCTTGCCTTTCAACTCCTCCAAGTCAATGACTCCATCTGGTGCTACCTCCAGATCAAACCAGGCCTCCAAGGATACAAGGATTTTGTCCTGGATTTCCTTCAACATGGCGTGGGCCTGGGAAGTGTCGCCTTCAATCTTCTCAAGGTTATCTCTCTTCATGACCAAGGCGGAATACCAGCTCAGGAAATCATATACTGAATTTGCATGTATTACTTTGTTCCTCACCAAGTCTAGCTTCGGAGTGTTCATCAGTGCCTTTAGTCTAGGGATAGTTTCCTCCCGGACGACTATGAATTGCTGACATGCATCCATAATTGCTTGAATTCTATCCATGAGTGTTGTAACTCTCCTGTTCACCTGAACGAGGTCTTCTATGAACTTATGGGCTCTATCCGAGACCTTCTCTATCCAACCTTTTGCTATATGGCTGTCTGTCCTCAAAACTTCAACCTCAGCTAATGAATCCTTAGTTATGCTTAGAGGTTGGGCCGTTGCTCCTTGGGCAGACTGCAATGGGCCCATGAGCTGCTGGATGTGCTGCCGCAGTTCCTCATTCTCTTGCTTCAACTGGTTCTTTTCTTCTTCCTTCCTCAACCTTTCTCAGATGGCGGCAATGGAATCCTCTAGCTCCTCCATTTCTTGATCCTTCGTGGTTGGTCCAAGGTCGACTTTCAAGATGTCAAAATCCTCCGGACTGATGTCCTCCTTTGCTTCGATTACCCTGGGAATTGCCACCTCTACTCGGCGGGATCCTGATTCATCCCTTGTGATCCTAGAAAACTTCTTCACCTTCTTTGGATCTACGGATTCCCCTATCCTGGCCAGAAAATCACCAAGTTCGGTGGAAGGATCATTCTTCCTGATTGCCTTCTTCCGCAACCTGTCCTGTAACCAATCGGATTTTGTAGATGGATTGACTTCCTTCTGTGGTTCCTGAGGATCTCGACCAACTTGTGGTGTGGATGTCGGCATTTCCCTGGAATTGAACTCCTCATTGAGGAATTCCAAATCAGGGTGATGGAGCATGTCTTCAAGTTGGACTTCCCCTGGATTCCGCGATGGAGGGTTAGGTTGATTACCCACCACCAGGCTGGGAGTCCGTTCCCGGGTGGAATCCATGGACTCATTATCTTCCTGATCAGCTTGCTCATTCGGGACCATTTCCTCTTCCACGGGTCCTTTACCTTTAACTGTTTGCACATTCTCAAAAAGATCAACCTCTCGGACGGAAGAAGTGCTCGCAGAGTGAGGCCTGGATGCATTTTGCTCCTCCTGGTCAAGCCTACTGATAGGTTCCTTTCGAGCCTTTACTCTCTTCATCGGTGGATCTTCTGTAGTCCTGTTCCTTACCTCCTGTCTTCCTGTTCCTTGTTCCTTCACAGGAGTTTCTTCGATCATGTCCTCCTCAGAAGATTGAGAATCCAAGTCTCCCATCAGGTCATAAGTCGGGCAGATGCCTGTCTTGTGTAATTTCTCCGTTTGTTGGTTTATCCATTTCTGTGTTATCGTCAGCACGGGAGCCATTAGATCGTCTAAGTGGATGACCTCCGGATCGGACCAAACCAAGGGTGGAAGAGGCTTATCCTTCTCCTGTTCGAAGAATGGCTGGACTTGCCTTCCATCCTCCTTAACTTGATCCGGGACTGAAAAGATCCCGGTGGCCCTGATCATGTCAACTAAAAGCCAAGAACATGTCCTCCGCACTTCGAAGTCATCCTCAGCATTTGCCCAGTGGTCCTTCAAATGTATCTTATGTCTATGACTCCTTCCACATGCTACCCGGGTGGTATTAAACGGGTCAAAGTTCTCCCGCAAGGAGTGAGTCACCAGGTTATAGAACTGTAGCTCCTCTTCGGATCTTTCTGCGGCTTGGAGAGATGGGCATGCTTCAACCGCATCTTCCGTCTGAACTGGGTAGGCTACCCCGGCCTTCTTCTTCTTCTTTTGAACTTTGTCATAGGCCGAGAGTTGCCTTGTCAATTCCAACAGGACCATCTTGTCCAACGGATATCTTGGCAGTCTATATGGGTAGGCAGAGAATCCTTGCACCCTGATGTATGTGAACTTCGGGAATTGGATGAACTAGGAGCCATAAGTCCTGATCAACTGCTTGGACTCGGGTGATAACCTTTGGTGAGTGCCTCCTTGGAGGGTCCTTGTGATGTGCATGGCAAATGCATCATTAAACCTCCTGAAATGGTTTATGTTCTGGAGATGAAGCTGGGTATAGCAATCATAGACCTTGACTTGCCCTTCTTGATTGCCGATACGTCCCTTCCATGACATTCCTCGATATTTGTTGTTCCTTGCCAGCATATAGATCACATAGGAACTCATGTAAAAGGCCTTTGATTCCTCCAGGTTTCAGAACTGTGCATCAATACTGTCACTGAGGAGTCGAGCCCAATCAATCATCTTCGTCCCGACGGTGACCTCCTCAATGTAGTAGAACATCCATGGCTCGAAGGTAGAGGACTGAGGACTTCCCATGATCCTGTTCAGTATGACGACAAGGTCTCCATGCTCTTGCTTGAAGTCGGATTTGAGGAGTGTCCTTGGCAACTTGGAATGGTGAGGCCTTTTCTTTTGCATCCATGACTTGTTGATGATTCCGAAACAGGTTGCCGGATCGGCCTGGAACATGTCGGCTGATTCCTCCTTGCTTGTGTACTCGATGGGACTATAGATAGGAATGTTGAATGCCTCCGCAATCTTTTCCTTGGAGAAGTAGGCTACCACTGTGTTGTTACGATCGACAACCATCCTTTGTTCCGGGTCATAGTGCATGAAACATTCCACAATCAACTCGGGACAAGGAATGGCGGGCGGGAAGCATGCGGCGGAGGCAACTCCATTCTGGACGATCTTAGCTGCAAGCTGGGATGGAGGACGTCCATCTACTCCATACATCCGCTTTCTAATTTCCTCCATGCTTGAGGGATGGATGTTGGTGTCTCCCACGTTCGCCCATTTTGAGATGATTCTGGACTCCGGGAGTGTCCCTCTGAGGGCAGCCTTCATTTGAGTTTGTCTTGAAGAGCTCGCCTTGGCACTTGCCATTCACCTGTGGAATCAAGGAAAGAAATAGCAAAGTATAAGTTTTTAAAGGGGTAAGGATGGAGGCAGGATGGGGGTTCTTATTCCCACACATGGGAAGTTAGTACAACGAATTTATGCATGTGGGACTAAAACTTGATAAATGCTAAGTACATAGGAAGGAGAAAACAATAACATTCTAAGTAAGAAGCATTATCCTATGTATTCACATACCTCTTTTTGCACAAGGAACTTTTGACCTTTAAAGGAATTTCTGATTTTTTGATGGATTTCTGACCTTCTAATGGATTTTCTGATTTTTATGCAGGAATTTCTGAGTTTTAATGGATTTTTTGCCAAGAAATCTGCCCTTGGAATGTTCAGAAATTTCAATCTTTGTGAAGAATTTGTCTTGGAATGGAGGATTCTTGTCTTGGAGGATGAATTTCTGCTCTTGGAAGACAAATTTCTGCCCTTGGAATGTTCAGAAATCTGCTTTAAACCTACAGAAATATCTGCCCTAAGGAAGAATTTGGCCTTGGAAATGCTAAAATCTGGAATCCTCTTTGATGATCTTTATTCTCCAAGTGATGAAATCTGCTTTTTTGATGTTGAAATCTTCCTTGGAATGCCTTCTTTTCCTTTTGGCTAGGACTGAAATCTGCTTTTGGCTTTGGATTGGTGTTTGGACATTAAAAATGACCTTGGGCGCTGCCTTATATAGGCGTTTGGACTTGGATATGCCACTTGGCCGACCTAGGTTGGAGGAAAAAAAAAAAAACCTAGTCGCCACACTTTTGTCCTCTAACCGACTTAGATTTTGTCTTTTTCCTCTGGGTCGGTGGTCGGGGAATTTTAGTTGTCGGGGAATTTCAGAGGTCAGGGATTCCATGATGTCGGGGATTCCTTGAGGTCGGGGATTCCATGAGTGATTGGATTATGCGACCATGGATAACTTCTTCCTGAGCCTGGAATTTCTTCCCTTGGAGTGATTCTGAAACTTATTTGTTAAAATTTGGCTAAGTCTTGGAATGTTGCCTCTGTGAAGAACCTCCAGAAGGAAGTTTGTGATCTCATGTTTGAACAGGAATCCTCTTGGGTTGCCCATTCCGGCAGGACTGGAATCCTTCAGGCTAGGTCAGGAGTGCACTGCAGTCAGGTTATCCAAGAGCGCAAATTCCACTGGGTTGGATTGTGCGACCAGGACAAAATTCCTCTAGGGGCGCAAAATCCACCTGCAACTGGATTTTGCGCTCCAGGACAAATTTCTTCCCTGAGCACAAAATCCACCTGTAGGTGAAAAGTGTGACCTGGATTATTTCTTGCTTGGGTTTTGTCTTAAGGTCTTTTCCTTTTGTTTCAAGTGGAATTTGAGTTGTTTCAATTGCTTCATAGAGGTTTGATCATGGCATGGGATCCGGAACGAAGAGTTTCCCTCCATCCCCTCAGGGAATTTCAGTCTTCACGGCGAAATCTTCCTAACAGATGATGAATTCTTCATGCAGGCATCCATGGACAAGTCCGGGAAATGACTTCCTAACAATTGCAAAGTTCAGACTGGACAGGACACTGGAACAAGACATTCCTGATCCTGGGGCGCATAATCCAGTAGGTACTGGATTATGCGACCAGGACAAGAAAACATCCCTGGGCGCATAATCCAGTACCTACTGGATTATGCGACTAGGAAGAAATTTCTTCCCCGGGCGCATATTCTAGTTGGTACTGGAATATGCGACCAAGAATATTCCTGTGCATAATTCCCGTCTTCCGGAGGGGTGCTTTGGATACATTTTTTTTTCTTGAAAATGTTCTAAGTCCTTGAAAACTTCATTGATTTGATAATCCTTTGAGTTATGATCTGAGATTGAGTGAGTCTTGGATCAGGATCCGAAGGACATTCCTTGGAATGGGATACCGGGCAGGAATTCCTCGAAACAAGACTCCGGGATAGGCACTTCCGGACAAGACTCTGGATTGGACTTTCGGACTGGATTCCTGGACTGGAGTCCGGGAATGATTTCCTGAGTGAGACTGGAGTCTAGAACAAGATTAAAATTGAGTTCCAGGCTAGGAGTGGAGTGGGTTCATTTTTTAAGATGGAAAGATAAACTCCTTCCCGAGGATTGTCCAGGAGGGATTCTCCGTGTTCACATCTTCGAGCACCGGTAAGCCAACTTAGACCATTATCATTATCTGAGGTCTGAAACCAAGCCAGAAAGTCCGGGATCGGAGCAAGAATCTGGACTAAGTCAAAAAAAGGGGGACCCAATTTGCAATTGGGGTTGATGTTGTAAAGTGGTCACAACAATACCTTAGTGGATGAGCCTCCTATAATGCACGATGGCTTCCTGGATATTTAAATCTGTTAAGAAATCTTATTTGCTGATGAATTATATCATATTGTATTGAGGAACGGCTCTGCTTCAATAATTGATCATTATATGCTTATCGATGTTGTCTAAAAGAATGTTGTGTTATGGTTGGACTGTGATCTTCGATGCCCTTGTAGCAATTATGATTACCTTTTATATTTCTTACTGTATGATCTTCAATTCCTCGACGGGAGTCGGTAGTTGCTGTTTGATAGGATGATTGATGCTTGATTGACTTCTTTTGATTTATTGATCCTTCGATGATGAGATTCCCCCGATGCCTTTATCGCTGATGATCCCTGATCTTCGAATGAGATGCTCTCATTATGATTCGAGGGTATAGGATTGATATATTTGTGTGATAATTGAAATGCTTTTCCTCTTCCATCTCTTGCTATTGAAAGATCTGATAGAGTAGGTGATATTCCCGATTGATGGCTGTATTAGGTAGATGGATTGCTGATATTTTGAGATGATAGTAATCGTTGAAGTGTGTCTTCCCCCATGATATTCCCACAACAATGTATGTATATATCTCCATATTTATCCCAAGGGATACTTCCATATCAAAGATACATGTTTATGTTTGATCGCACCTTTTTATATATATATCGCTTCATTATAGTAATTGCGGTTTATTACTGCCTTAATAATTCGTTTGGACTATATTTACCAATCACTGTCTCTTTGTTTGTTCATAGGCGCAGCTGCTTTATAAATATTAATCTTCTTATCTTATTTTTAATTACATCCTTCCTTATGTGAGAATTAGGCCCTTATCCCGTCAGCCTCTATGGGGGTCGGGCAACACAAGGTTTATATTTAATTATTTTATAATATTTAATTCATAATATTCAAGTATATAAAATCTACAATGTCCAATTTGTAATATATAATTTATAATATTATTAATTATTATAATAATGTCTAAATTAATATGTATACTTATCAAGATAATAATATTATTAAATATATTTATGAGTATATATTATCATTATTTATATTTATTATTCATAAATACACTCATAATATTATCATTTATTAAATAATATATCCATTAATAACATATGTAATTATTTCTATTATTCGAATTGATATTTTACTGTCCTTTTATTATGATGTTTTTAATTTAAACAATGCCTTAATATCGGGACATGACAGCCCTCCCCACTCAAAATTGCTTGTCCTCAAGCAATCACAACGAGTTACCTTGCACTTTTAGTTTGTACCTTCTGATGTGTTGAGACAAAGTCATGTTTTGATTCAGAATGAATACCATTATGAGCATCCTTTATCAAAGAGTAAGTGATCATGACTCTATGAAAAGAGAAGAGAGTACTTGAAGGGTATAGGTAAGTATTTGTTTGATGTTTTTGAATAACGATGTGATGCAAGCATCATAGGTGAAGATATGGTTTTAGACATAAAAATATTCCAATGCTGTGAGCTTCCAAGATTCCAATGGATGATGAGGATATCTTGATCTTTGATTACGAAATTGGGTTTTGTATTTGTCATCTTGTAGTTTTAACTTTTGATGTCATTCAAAATTGAGAAGAGTCGTGTTCTTGAGGAGTGGTTGATTATTTGATAGCTATGTGATTGAAGTAATACAAGTGTGAATATGTAGCGATATTGATGAAAGACATGAATGATCACGTCATCTTGAAAATTTGGAGATAAGGTGAATTCATTTGTAGAAGTGTATAACAGATGATGACATGATAGCATGGAGGTAATCAATGATGGAGAGAAGATCCATATAAATATATATGAAACACAAATCATAAATACACGTAGTACATGAAGCATACACAAAGCTTATACACTTAATACTTAAAGTATACGGAGCATGAAGCATGAGCATAGTATGTAATAAACGAGTATATGCACGTAATACATGAAACACATAGCATACACTTGATACACAAAGCATGAAGCATACAAAGTATATGCGCGCAATACCTAAGGCATGAAGCATACATGTAACATGCAAGTATACACACGGATATGAAGTATACATGAATACAAATAAGTCATGAAGTTTGCATTTGAACATACATAAGTCATGGAGTACACACATAAAGCATGTAGTATACATTTGAACACTCAAAGTCCTGGAGTATACACTCGAATACACACAGTCATACAGTATACAATTGAATACAAGTCATAGAGAATACACTCACATACAAATACAAGTCATAGAGTACATACACTCAAATACAAATATCAAGTTATAGAATATACACTTGAATACAAGTCAAAGTATACAATCACAAGTCATAGAAGATACACTCGAAATATAAGGCATGGAGTATGCAATCACAATCATACCAATACAAGTCATAGAGTACATACTCAAATACAAATACAATCATAGAGTATACAATTTCAAGGCATAGAGTCAAACACTCAATTACAAGGCATAGTGTTATACACTCAAATACAATCACAACCATAGAGTATACACTCAAATACAAATACCAAGTCATATAGCATACACTTGAATAGAACATACTCTTGAATACAAATACACTCAATGAGGTATACACAAAACATACACATGAATGTCTAAGTAGCATGCGTATGAACACAAAAGTATACATGCCGAGAATATATATATCAGATATGAGAAACACACATTCATCACCATGAACAAGCATACCAATAGGAAGCATACAAGTATGAAGCAATACACGAAAATACACAAGATTACACATGAATACGAATAAACACACATAGACAGGAAGCATGAAGTAAAATATGTGAACACACACGAGAATATACGAAAATACACACACGAACACAGACAGGAAGCATGACATGAATACACATAAAAATATACGTAAATACACACACAAAGAGCATACAAGTAAGGTAATGAAGTTAGGGCGGAATACAAGTAATACACAAGGTATGAGTCATAGAAAACTTATAATTTTCTCTTTAGGATATCCTTGATTTCTTCACCTTTGCGTGCATATTTAATTCCTGTAATCACCGATGTTAACAACATATATTCTGATCATAATCAATTAATAATAATAAATGCTTATCATTCAAAGGATGGCAGGATGACTGCTCTGATACCACTTGTAATGTCCCCTTCTAGCAAGCCAAAATTTTTGCAACCTTGCAAACAATTTCAACTCGTAAAAGAGTACATTAGAATTCAATTCTTCTATTTCAACCATAAGATATCTTAAATCAAACCTTATAATCATAATCCATATGCATTATACTTTCACTATATCTACTATGCATATCTCATGAATTCTTTGGGAGAGGCATCCTTGGGTGTACATGTTCATCAAACCACTTTCCCACGAGAGACGGCTTATAAGGGAGCAATCATGGGTTCCATATTCCATTCCTTGACCCGGAGGGGTACTCTAGACCAACTCGAGTCGAAGGCCCATCCCTTGTCCCAGTGGGGTCTTCTAGACCAACACGAGACAAGGGCCTATCCATTGTCCCGGTGGGGTCCTTTTGACCAACACGAGACAATGGGCACTTATCTTAGAGGGGTACTCTAGACCAACTTGAGATAAGGATTTATTGGTCTTTAGCCCGGAAGGTGCTCTTGACCAACTCGGGCATCAACCATGATTACACCATATTGCTTACCCTTACCCCTTTGTCTCGATATATGGGTGTTGGTTGATTGACCATGAGCCTCTACTTCTCATCCCTTATTCTTCATGATTATCTTAAGAACTCATTTTAGTCATTGACAATATATAAGCAATACCTTAGTATCTTAGGCTATGACATTTTGTTACTATAACCTTAATTATAAATTCATTCATTTTATGATGGTCCTTTCATATGCTCATATACTTAGATAATAATAAATACATTCTTATTCTTACACTATGATAAACATTTTAAATATCTTTATGTTACTCTTATACATTCTTATATTTAATTTGTATTCATTATTAAATCTATATATGAAAACCATCACATTATGTCATGAGATCTATTGTGTTAGTATCATACCTTAGTGGATGAGACTCCTATAATGCACGATGGCTGCCTGGATATTTAAATCTATTAAGAAATCTTATTTTCTGATGAATTATATCGTATTGTATTGAGGAACGGCTCTGCTTCAATAATTGATCATTATATGCTTATTGATGTTGTCTAAAAGAATGTTGTGTTACGGTTGGACTGTGATCTTCGATGCCCCTGTAGCAATTATGATTACCTTTTATATTTCTTACTGTATGATCTTCAATTCCTCGACGAGAGTCGGTAGTTGCTGTTTGATCAGATGATTGATGCTTGATCGACTTCTTTTGATTTATTGATCCTTCGATGATGAGATTCCCTCGATGCCTTTATCGCTGATGATCCTTGATCTTCGAATGAGATGCTCTCATTATGATTCGAGGGTATAGGATCGATATATTCGTGTGATAATTGAAATGCTTTTCCTCTTCCATCTCTTGCTGTTGAAAGATTTGATATAGAGTAGGTGATATTCCCGATTGATGGCTGTATTAGGTAGATGGATTGCTGATATTCTGAGATGATAGTAATCGTTGAAGTGTATCTTCCCCCATGATATTCCCACAACAGTGTATGTATATATCTCCATGTTTATCCCAAGGGATACTTCCATATCAAAGATACATGTTTATGTTTGATTGCACCTTTTTATCTATATACTGCTTCATTACAGTAATCGCAGTTTATTACTGCCTTAATAATTCGTTTGGACTATATTTACCAATCACTGTCTCTTTGTTTGTTTGTAGGCGCTGCTGCTTTATAAATATTAATCTTCTTATCTTATTTTTAATTACATCCTTCCTTACGTGAGAATTAGGCCCTTATCCCGTCAGCCTCTATGGGTGTCGACCAACACAAGGTTTATATTTAATTGTTTTATAATATTTAATTTATAACATTTAATTTATAACATTTAATTTATAATATTTAATTTATAATATTTAATTCATAATATTCAAGTATATAAAATCTACAATGTCCAATTTGTAATATTTAATTTATAATATTATTAATTATTATAATAATGTCTAAATTAATAATAATTATGCTTATCAAGATAATAATATTATTAAATATATTTATGAGTATATATTATCATTATTTATATTTATTATTCATAAATACACTCATAATATTATCATTTATGAAATAATATATCCATTAATGATATATGTAATTATTTCTATTATTCGAATTGATATTTTATTGTCCTTTTATTATTTTTGTCTCTCAGATTTGCACCCTTGCCGAGTTGCAGAACTTAGCAATCTGGAGAAACATGGGATCTTTCTAGGCCTGTGGGTCACCTGTGATGGAATAAACCTCCGGAGAAGGCCGGCTTCCTAGCTGGTTATCACCTAGAATCTACTGGATTTGCAGAGGAAAAGGGAAAAGGAATGCTTTTGAAAATGAAAGTTAAAATTGGAAAATGTGAAAATAAGGGTGATTCACCAAACTTGATATGGTTAATGAAACTCAGATTTGCATACACTTGGCCATAGACAACAGAAACTAAACCTGCACAACCTATTACTATATGTTTGCAAAAACACTTCACAAAGAGGCCTAAATGCATTAAACTCTTTAAAAGGAAGCTAACTTCACAGTTTAAAAAGCCTTATAACACTTTAAGACAGAGTTTGCAATCTGCATAAACATACCTTTTGCAAAAAAGGTGTTGAAACATGAGGCAAAGTCACAAGGAAACAAAAATACCTCACAAATGCCCTGATCAAACACTTGATGACACCCAATACTGCAAAAATAGGAAGGCAAAATATGACTATCAATGGTATCCAAGGTGTTCTCTGTATTTCATATGCCAAAGGAGTTACAAAAACATGCTCAGACTGAGTAAGGATTGCAGAAAAATCACTAACTCCAGAAATTGCATGAAAAAGAACTCCCATACAAAGAGTCAAATGAATGACTATATACCCTCCAAGTAGCTGCAACAAGATAAGGATGAGACACCTCCATTTTCGTGCATCTCATAAATACCCCCAAAATATCTGCCTAAAGTCCTCCAAAGTGGGCTCTCAATGTAGAAAAAATTAGGGCATGTCATCACTAATCATAAAAGCACCTGAAAATGCCTTTAAATGCTCTTTAAGGCCACTGAAAACAAGTCAAACCATCATAATAACTCCCCAACTTATTTGTCAGCCTCCCTTGCAACATCATAAATGTCTGATATTTCATTGAATGAGAAAGTTAATCTCACGGCTTGTGTGAGATAATGTACATTTTACATTCAATAAAGATTATTTATTCTTCGGAAAAGATTTGGATAAATCTTTCTTGTGTTACATGCACTTGGATAAATGTAGTAATCTAATAGACATAATCTCTTGAATTATTTCATTTATGCACTTGAATGTAATGTATGAAGGATTAGATGACATGTACCTTTTAAGTTTTGAATCAAAACTCTACCTGAATGAGCCGCAGTGAAACTTAGGTAACAATTATGATGTTTTTAATTTAAACAATGCCTTAATATCGGGACATGACATTTAACCCTAATCCTCAAGCGCCACCTTTTGAGGATTGATTGTTGGAGTTTGTTGGCATCCCGTGGCATCATTGGCATCATTCTTTGGAGCAACAAACATATCAAACCTGAGTGCACCATTTTGGGAGTGATTTCCTTTGCATTGGAGAGTTGAAGGCTTAGGGTTTGATGCCCTAATTGGAGCAGCACTCATTGGAGGTCTTGTTGTCACATGAAATTGCACCCTGCTTGAATCTTGTTCAAGCATTCCAATGACACAATGGGACTGATCTCAAGGTGTGGAACCTTGCAGATGAGATCAGACGTCCAGAGAAGGCTGGTTCCTCTTTCTGAGTTTAAGGCTCAGAGAATTCAATGAAACCTATGCTATCAATCACCAGGGAAAATGGAGAGAAGGAATACAGAAAGGGAAAGGGTGATACACCAAGATTTAGGGTGTTTGAATGCAACTGACATAAAACAATAATGATCTCAAACGCTGAAGGGAAATCACACAGACTCATGCAGATTCGAACAGAGGTTAAGGCAAAAAGACAAAACTATGAAAGGGACTGTTTTATCCACAATACACAACTTACAGCTATCAAATAAACACAATGCAAGAACAATGAGAGAGGCAAAGTTCAATTTATATTGATCATAGAGGCTAAATAACCATTACAAAAGAAGAAGAATTCATTACAAGCATAAAATAGAGACAAAATAATAGACTCTCCTTCATTGTTGAATTGGTACAGAGACATGAGAGGCTCAACAAAAGAACACAGTCCATCAAATCCACCCAATTCTGGAGAAAACCACAAGGTCTGATCTTGCAAGGAACTTTTTTGCCTCTGGAAGTGACCCAGCGCAACCAACCAATAGAAATACATCTTTTTTACATGCATATATTGTTGGAATCGTTTGCCGTTGCGCCAAAAGCTCGAGTTATCAACGCTCGCTACAAACACCAAACTTAACCCAGATCCATGGGAGGCTCACTGCCATGTCACGAATCCCGAGGTCAGCGTTGAATGCCTCACTGACAAGGGGGCAGCTCACTGCCAACAATCCCCCCCTCAACGCAACCCGAGAGATTCGAACCCGTGACCCATGGCTCTGATACCAATTGTTGGAATCGTTTGCCGTTGCGCCAAAAGCTCGAGCTATCAACACTCGCTACAAATGCCAGACTTAACCCAGATCCACGGGAGGCTCACTGCCATGTCACGAATCCCAAGGTCAACGTTGAACGCCTCACTGACAAGGGGGCAACTCACTGCCAACATATATATCTTTTCAAATCACTGTAGCAGCCATGGAAGAGGGAAAGAGTGGTCAACAAGAAAAAACTGTCGTCCATGCTGCAATAAATTCGTCCTATGGGCCTGTCAGAAGATATTTCCGTAAAGGAATGCCTGGATACATTGTTTTGTCTTTGACATAAATGCGGAAAATATCTTCCCTGAAGTAGTTGAGAAACAAATATCTGCGTTGAAAATTTTGCATATGATCTCCCACCTGCAGCAATAAATGCTCAACAAACTTCAGCTAGAGCTGAAAGCTTGAATCTCGATTCTGGCCCGTTTTCCCCTTCACTCTTGAAGATAGCAGAAGTCGTCGAAGATCGGGCCTCAAGCCTTCAGCGTTTCGCCTTCCAAAAGAGAAGGAGAAAGGAGGAAACCCTGCCCATCGAACGCCACTTTACAAAGGAAGATTACAATATCGGCGGACTTTGGGCCTCGAGCCTTCCATCTTCTGCCTTCGTAGAGGAGGAAGAAGGAAAGTCCAAGCCCCGAAAGTCTAAGGACTTGGCCAATTCTTGAAAGTTTCGGCGGAGTTCGGGCCTCGGGCCTTCTACCTTCTATGTTCCATGAGAAGGAAGAAGGAAGGTTCGATCCCCGAAGTCCGAAACACTTATAATTATCTTTAAGGAAAAGAAGCGGAACAGGAGCTTCGGGCTTTCCTCTTTCCGCTTGTCTTTTGTCCACGTGGCATCTTTCCATTGTTCCATGGTCGCCCTTTGCCTTAATAAAATAATCTCTGTGGAATGGCAGAAACAAACCAGAATACGCCACGTGGCCCGTCGGGAGTCGATCGTCGGACCTTCCACCTTATGCCTTCCAAAAGAGAATGCGGAAGAGAGAACTCCTGACCTCCGACATACCGAAACACTTAGAATATTTTGCAAAGGGACAAAACAAAGTTCGGAGCCAATTAGGATGGCAGAGCAAAGGGGAGAACTCCGAACTTCGAAACTCCGAAAATGCTAGAAACACAAGGAAAAGTCAGGATTTTTTAGACTTAGTCGATTTGGGATGTTTTTCCTTGCATTTCTAAAGGGGAAAACACTTAGAGATTTTAGGGATTTGGGCTATTTGGCTGGGAAGCAAAATAGGACAACAGGTCTTTTCCTATCATTTTGAAGGTCATTTTGCTAATATTTTGGTATGTACAACCCTTAGGGTTAGGGCAGAACTTTGCTGGGCATGTTTGTCATGTTTGCCTTAGTTTGTGGATGTATATGAAGACTTATAATATTCAGATTTTGTAGCAGCAGACTTCTTAAGTTATTTTCAGTCATTTGTGTTGGATAATTGAAGTAGATTTGTGGCTCATTTGATTGTGGAATGCAAGCATATGGTTAATGTTCATGTTTATGATGAAATTATGTTGATTTGCTTTGTTTTACAGATTGCCCTATGTGTTTGTTGAAGTCTGATTTTAAGTTCAAAAATTTCAGAATTTAGGGTTTGAGAAGAAATCCAAAGTTAAATATTTTGGAAAGTCCATATCCAAAATTGCCCAAAATATCCCATTTTGGGATATTACCGTGGTATTAGAGTTTGGATCTTGCCAGCCTGCAGGGTTCATGTTGACATTGTGAAGTGGTGATCATCTAATGTTGGCACATGAATATTGAAGGCGAACATTACATCACTTATAGAAGAAGGTGGCAAGTTGTGAATGAAGAAGAAGACAATATGAGTGACCAAACTCAAGAAGATCAAAGCACAAGAGAAATGCTCAATGACCTAGCAAGAGGGCAATGAGATTTATATCAGCTCTTGGATAGATTCTTAAGGCATAGCATTGGCAACAATGGAGGCAACGACAACAATGGAGGTAATGGAAACAATGGCAACAACGGAGGTGGAGGCAATCACAACAATGGGCATCATGATGCAAGCACTTCTGGAAATCAAGGTTGTACTCCGTGGCATACATCTCATACAACTGTGGCTAGACCTCTCATGCCTACATTTTTGGATCAACAAAGAGTTGCAGAGAATGAACCACAAGCTCGAGGTGAGACTTTTGATGATTATAGGAGAGAGTGGTTGGCACTAAGCGATGAATACAAAGAAGCTTTGCCATGGAGGGATTTCTATCAAGTGAAGTACCGGAATAGGGACCAACCTAGAGATGGAAGAGGAAATACCAACAACACAAATCATGAATTGCAAAAGAAGTTGGGGAAGGTCAATATCACTCCATTCGATGGCTTGGGAAAGATCACGACATGAGCTCGGATACAAAAGTTGGACAACTACTTCACTTTGAGCCCTATGTTCGAGAAGGATGCCATATATTTTGCTACACTCCACTTGGAAGGCGATGCTCTAGATTGGTGGTATAATGGCATGGTGACTCAAGGTCACAATCTCATCACTACATACTTGGAGTTCTCACAAAGGTTGATTGATAGATTTGATGAAGCAAATCTGGAGCAATTCTTCAAGGAGTTGGCACAACTCAAACAGAAGGAGTCATTGGATGCATACATTTAAGAATTTCAGAGGCTCGCTGTGTTGGTGCTGAATGTCTTGGAGGCACAATTGACATTTTTTTTCATTGAGGGACTTGAGGAGCCGGTTCGTGGATGGGTTAGAGCACTAGATCCACTGCCATTGAGGGAAGCAATCAAGAGGGCTCGAGGAATGAAGTTTTCAGCAACATCCAAACCGAAGTTTCAAAGCAAGCCATTTCAGAAGGATTCGAAGAACTTTTCGAAGGATGGACCAAAGAAGCCTGCAATTGATTTCGAGACAAGGAACGAGCTACGAAGGAAGAAGCTTTGCTTTACATGCAAGGAGCCATGGGAACCTAGTCATGGATGTTAAGGAAAGGGCAAAACATACTACATTGAAGTTTTAATGTAACAACCTTCTTTAAGAAGACGCGATCTTCTCCTAACCATTTTCTATAACCAAGGCATACTTTTAGGAGGTTGTTGAATGGAAAAGAGTGGTGTTTAATTACCACGATTCCCCTCAACTTGCATGCTCAATCAAAGAGCAAATTTAGGATTTCATAGTGAAGGCCGCGGCTAGTGTAGAGTCATAAAATGACTTGAAGCATGAGCCGAGGGAGAAAAAGAGCATAGTTATCATAGTAGAGAAGAGTGAGGCAGTAGCATAGTAGAGGAGGTGCGGGTCGAGGTGAGAATATTAGCTCAGTTGATAGGATATAATCAAAACATCTCTAGTATTGCATTGGTGAGATGTACTCAGGTAAGAGCTGAGCCTCTTTACACGGTTCTTATGATTTCTTTTTAAAATCATGTTGAACGAAACTCTTTTTATAACAGAAGTTCATTCTCTTACGAGAATGTAGGAATATCTTTAGTAGAGTGTGAATTAACTCAGAGATTTTAAAGACTTTAAGTTGAGAGATATCATGAGCATTATACAACGTAGAGCTCATGATCAAAATATATGATATTATATAAGTTTATTATTACCAGTTTGTTGAGGGTATGCGTGTTGAATCTCAAATAAATCAGAGATGTCTGTAACTAGACAATAATTGAATATATAAGTTTTTTTTGTATTCTTAATACATGAATAAGTGGTAGTTTTATGTTACCTTCTAAGTTTTGATGTAAAGAATAGTACTACAACTGTTCACTGTGATTACAAAACACTCATATGAGAATGATAACCACGAGAATATCTTAGTTCTGAGATATAGGAATTCACATTAACTTTATGTAAACATGGTGTATATCATAGTCAAGCTTTTGGATTTATAAGATAGTTTTAGAGTATATTTCGATACGAAATAGATAACGTTGATTTTGAAAGAATATCAATTGTTCTATCCTCCGGTTTTGACATCTTTAAATACAAAGGGTTCGAACCAAACAAGAAGAATATTTCAATAAGAGTAATTTATCCTCGAGCATATTTGTTATTATGTAATATTAGGGGCATAGTACTTACAAACTTTCCATTACTCAAAAGAGAACCCGAAGGGTTAAGGTTAATTATAACCATGTCGAATATTATAGCCTTATATTGCTATTTTATATTGGTTGATAATGAAGGGTCAAGAACTCTGAATTTTAATGTTTGAATTAGGCTTGTCTAAAGAAGATTGTACTTAGTCAGTGGTGATTTTTCTTTATTAGAAACCAAATTATTTTATTATAGTCGACTTGAGTCATGGACTCATGGAGTAGATGTCGTTAAGTCATAGACCTCAGATTTTGCAAGTATGCAAAGAGGTACTTTTGGATGGATAGTCAACCCATAAAGCCTTAAGGTATGAATGACAAGATCATGAGAATTAATCTAAGTCAGGTAGACTAGATTTTGAGTTAGACAAGACTCTATTTAAAAAAAAAAAAAACCATTTATCAAATGAACCAAGTTTACCAAGTAAAACTACAGGATGTGATAGCATCCAAGTCAAGTTAGAGGTGTGTGGACAATACGACTAAATTTACTTTAAACGTCTATTTATAATTTTATATAGAATCTTTGGCCAAAGTAATGCATACGTCTCTGCATGCATTAGTCGGTTCGCCGTGTCCAGATTTCATAACCTGTCGGTATGATCATACTTAGCTAGAGGATTGTTTAAAGTTGTGTGATCGATAGAGTTATGCAGGATACAACACCAGTACTTAGATGGCAAATACCAGTTGGTTACCTTATGTCTATACTCTTCGTGAAGGGTAGGGCCACTTCCAGTTGGAAGGTGAGCGGGGGATCGCCGGTCTATGGTTGGAGGTAAAGCACTCGGAAGATGCTCTCTCTCTCCAGCAGAAGACTTGCCGAAACTTGCGATATGGATATCATAATTCCAGATGCAGAATACTTATTGATATGTGACTTGTATTTCATAAACTATGTAAATTTTATCAAGTGCAGATTATTGTAATTGAAAAACAAAATGTTGATTCTGTAAATTAAATTTGATTACATGTATATTCAAAAAGGAAGTTATGATTATATGATGTATTTTGGTTCCTTGAGAATATTTTAATTCAAAAGAAAAAAAAGAGAAGTTCAATCTTTTTCACTTAATGATTTATATGTTTATTTATCTCTTGGTAAATATTTGTTTTAAGCCTCGTTTGAAAGTTAGTATGTTACATAAATAAGGAAGGCCATATTTAAATATATAGAGTGATTCCAACTAGAGTTTATACTTTTAGCTTTCAAATGAGGCAATTATGTAATCCCCCATAAACTAACCAAGGCAGAACTCTTTAAATTCTAGCTAAGATTTTTTTTGGGGGGAGGCAAATGTCTAACAAGAAGGTGTACATTGACTAATAGGCATCATTAATACATGTTACCACCAAGTACTAACCTAAATAAAAACCAATGTTGTGAAGGTGAAGGGGGTGGCACAAAGTGAAATGAGATGAAGGGAACAAGTGTCGAAGGTGATGTGATGAAGCAAAGGACCCAGTTGATGGGAAGGAATTACAGATGGCACGCACCCTTGGGCAACACGCCCGACTTGTAGTGGACAATGAGTTTGCTCAAACACCCAAGTGATGCAAGGTCACTCAACTCCAATTAGGATTAGGTTTCAATTTTTAGTTGCCTTGACTCCACTAGGAAAAAATATCCTAAAGTGAAGTCCACAAAACTAATTAAACATTATTTCTTGTTAACTAAGTTGCCGATCCTGGTATAGGTTCAGATACGGGTACGAGGTTCGGGTACGCGGATAAGGCAAAATTTTTTTGGCCCGGGTACGTTACGGCAACATATATATATATTAAATTAATATATATAACTACATAGATTAATAAATATTTATATTTATGTATATTTATTAGATATATAAAATAATTAATTTATATATAACTATATAATATATAATAAACAACTAAGGCATTTGTTGTAGCTCAACTTATCCTCTTCTTCTCCCGAGTATTACATAAGAGAAAATGAACATTTCTACTGTGCTGGAGATAGACGAGAGATTCCCCAGTTTTTGTCTTTTGCATTGGCTCTCCAAATTTAATCTTAACAATAAAATTTCGCTTCAAAAATAATTAAAAAAAAGACATTTGGCCTTTGCTGCATTTCTGAGGATGTCCAATGAGGATGCCTCAGATCCTTTATATATCATTTATGTTTTCTACATGTGCACAAAATTTCTCACGCAAACTACAAATACATGCAAAATATTTGTCCTTGCCAACAGGATTTTCTTCCCTTTGTATCTCAACAATCTTCTATACCGGTTCCTACCACACACTAACTGGATTTCTCTCATTCAATGTCTCTTTTGTCTGCTCACCTTTATTTCACATCCTTAATTATTGGGCACTCTCATTCCCATAGACCTCTGCCTTTAGTCATTTTCTTGTGGCCTCATGCCATATTTTAAATGAAACACCCTAATTGTAGAGAGACAAAAATTTAACCATAAAATGCACAATTAATAAGAAAGTACAATGTCTGAATTGTCAATATATATCCAAGAATTTCCTAAACTATCTTTAGAATATATATTTTAATTTTTTCATGCATTTTCACCTGGGGTTCGCCCAGCGTCCACCCCGAGCACCCCGGGTTCCCGAGAAGAACCCTAGACGAACCCCAGGGAGTACCAGACACGTACCAGGACCCGAAAAGAACCCATACGGGTACGGGGACCATTATTGAAGAGCCCAGAATCTTAGCTTGTTAACAATATTATTTAATATTTTTAACAACAATAGGAGTTGATCACACTTAAATTATTCGTTATATAAAATATATATTATTTTTTATATTATAAATAATATACAGAAATCAAAAAGATGTACATCCATAATTTTAATTATGTTTGTACATAAACCATTAAAATACTATATTGATCATACAAATATTGCAACCATTTTCCAAATGATAGACTATATACCATGTTATTTTTAAATATAATACAAATCTTTATTATATACAATGATACTATATATATCCCTTTTCTTTAAGTTCATAATGGAAAATATAATATGCAAAAAATAGTATATTATATATGATAACTATTGTCATGTCCCCTTTCCAAGTGTAAGTTGTCGGAAGACCCCTAGCTTATTCTTTTATTTCCCATAGGCTATTTGGGGTGGTGCAAGGGAAATATTTTAATAATTTAAGTTAAGTTGTCCTAAAAGGTAACTTTGTGTTATATTATAAAAAGACAACTTATGTTTTATTATTAAAAAAGTTTTAAAAAGAGGACAAAAAGTGTTGTTGGGACAAGGGTCCAAAAGTAATATACCTTCTAGACACTTTTCAAAATAAAGTTTTGGAGGGAAAAGGGAAAGAAATATAATATTCAATTATATTCCCTCAAGAGCCTACATAAGGGGGATTTGTGTACAGAAGAAAATTTCCAGATTATTATCAAACCCCAATTCTCAAAATTGAATGTACTTCTTTTCTACCCTAAGACAAAAACCCTTTGGCAAAAAAGGATTCGAGGCAAAAACCCTCCTATTCATGAGAGTAATTCTATCTAGGGATTACCCATGAGTTGAATAGTTGCAGAAATATTTCCAGTTTCAGTTAGTGTGTATGTTTGTGTGATTTCTTCAAATTTTTGGTGTGAAGTATTTCTAGATTTTTGGGTTTGTGTGGGCTCAATGGAGATTTTCAGATTTGATGAATATTGATCTTTTATTTGCTATAGGAAAATTAGATAATCATTTGATTTGAGTAGCAAGTAAAGGTGTCATACCATCTTTCTAGCGACTCTTCAATCTTCCAAACACTGCTTTTTTATTGTGTTTGTTGGGCTGTACAATTTTGGTGAGCCACGGAGCTCTATTTTTAGGCCGTACACTTGCATATTAGTTCGTACCTTTTGTGTTGTAGGTCATACAACATTTGTGAAATCATATTGGGATCGCAACACTTAATGATTGCAAGATACCAACTGTACAATCTATCACAATAGCCGTACCATCATAGAAAGGATTTGTAGTGTTGTGTGGGTTTTTGGTGAGTTGTACCAGCTTTAAGTTGGACCGTATAAATTCTACAGTCAGTTGGTTTACATCAGATTTTCAGTCATTGTTTCTATTCTCAGAATTTAGTGGATTTAATCATCATTGGTTGTTGAATCTTTTTCTATATCAACTGCTGATTTCTAGGTATGTTGTTTTACATTATATCAAACTTGCATAATATTGCTATTGTTTGTAATACATTTTTGCAGTTAGTAATCAGTTGTTTGAAGCATTATTTTGTGGGGCTTTGTGTGGTTTACCACTGGTGCTTATATAAGTTATTGTAAACTGCATGGTTTTCCACTATTTTAGATTAGTCTTGTTGCAATTTAGATGGCAATGTGACCTAGACACTAGATAATTTCATTTCCAGTTATTGCATTCATTTAGATTGTACGGTTTTTTGCCAAATAGTGTCCCAATTTGTAATGTCCCTATTCCTAGTGGTGTTAGCCTATAATTGGTTCCCATAAGCTAACCAAGGTGGTTAGGGAACTCTGGGAGTTCGGATGGTTGGTTTCGGAGAGCTTACTATTTTTAGTAAGTTAGGGTTTCTTCTATTTTTGGAATTTCAGTATTGGAGGTAGAGCGTTTCGACAAGACCTTTCCAGCGGTCCATAACTTATGTGATTCCGAGACCGTTTGGGCTTTCATATTAAAATCCGTAACTTAATTTTAATATTAATATTTGGATTTTATTATAATGAAGTGGTGACTTTGGAAAAAGTAATTAAAATGCAAAAATAAGTCCCTAAGGACGTGGACGCCCAAGGAAGGGGAAAATAAAGTGTTTTAAAATAAATATTTTCCCTCTCAAGTGAAGTCGACCTCATGAGGGAAATATAAAAGCAAAAATGAAAGAAGAGAGCTCATTCACGATATCTTATTTTCTAATGCATTTTGCTCTGCAAATGTTTGAGGGTTTGAAGAAACCATTTGGGCTTTTGGTGACAAAAACAACCATTAGTAGCAACATCCCGCGGATGTGAGAGATCATCTAAGGGTGTTTGAGGTAGCCATACTTAGTGGTTACATCTGTGCATCAATCTTATTCAGTTTTGAGGATTTGGAGCTTGTCGCAGAGGAGTTAATCCAGAGATATCATCGAGTTTTTGCAACTATAATTATTTGAGCATATTGAAGAGTATATTTCCAGATTTTGGTGTGATTTGGAGGTGTTTTGAGGGATTGAGGACCCCATTTGCTGGCCATACCCTTTGTTGTTCCTGGCTGTACTTGCTGGGAGCATTTGGGGTCTGTTGTGGTGTTTTCTACAAAGTTTCATCTCTCCTTTTGGGCGAGTCAGGTCTGCAGATCAGGACAGATCCATAACAGTGAATGAAAGGTACATTTGGAGGAGTTTGCACTGCTGTATCAGCATCAGCCAAGCCATACCAGTGTCTACTAGGGATGTGGACATTTTAGGGAGTATTTATTGGTGTTTCTATGCATTTGGGTCCTTCCATAGTGGCGCCATGATTTGATATGTGGCTGTCTAATGTTGTAATGTGCTGATAAAAAGAGGAAGAGACATTCTATGCATTTTCTGAGGCTCTCATATTGCTATGACTCTCATATCAAGCCTGTACCTTTATGACAGCAACAAGGGTATGTGTAGAACTTCATTACTTTGTCATTTCTCCACGTGGGTATTGTACATCTGAGCTTTATAATGCATTATAAATGAAATAGACTTTGTGGGTATTTCCATTTCCTTTGTATTTGCAAAATATATGTATGCATGCATGCTATGTTATGGACCCAACACCAAAACGCAAGCAAGGATCAACTTAACCATAGAAAACTCTTCAAACAGTGAAAGGAATCATACCCAAATCAGCAAACAAATAGACTCATAAGGGGGAGGATTATTTCACAACCACTGTATGCTCTCACCATGCCCACATCAGGATCTTGGTGATCAGAAAGTGTGACATTTTAATGCACTTATATATTATAAAACAAACCTTACTTATAAATCATATATAATATGATATTATTAAATATTATAATAATACAAGGCATATTTTAATCATAATATAATATATAACATATTATACCCTACAAAGAAACTTAACCTAAATCCATTTTTTTCCAAGGCAAAGGATAAAGTGATTACAAGAGAAGACAATGTTGGTGCAATATTGTTCTTGTAGGGTGGCCATGGAATGTAAACAACACCCTATGGGTGTCGTGACCTATAGGAGGCACATCTTGTTGCAAGGGCCACACCCCTCACAAGGGGCAACTCCCCACTGCAAGGGTCATGCCCCTCTCTAGGACCTATTATACTACTTGAGGGCCTCGACTTCCCCTATGCAAATTCCAATTATAAGTGGTGATTTATGATAAATTGGTTATATCTATGAATCTCTTAAAAAATAAGGAGACTCTAAGTAAATAAGGCAAGCCATAATTACAATTATAGGGTGATTCCAACTAGAATTTACATTTAGCTTTAAAATGGGAGCAATTACTCTACAATTGTTTAAAATACCTAGAGCTGTGTAGGCAATTGCCCACATTTTCCCTAAATCCCCTATAATTGCAGGGGCAATGCCATCAAATTGTGAAAAAAATATGCAAAACGGTGGGTGATCAAACCATAAATTTGAAAAACCAAAATTTAGATGCGAAGCAAATGGACCCAAATTTAAAATCAACTTGATCATATCAGGGAATTGAGCCCAAACTAGATTAAGCATTTTCATGATCCAAGTCTATTCTAAACAATTAAAATATCTATGTTGGGGCGAAAGCATGCAATAAACATGAAAAGCCTATAAAATTTGGGCAAAAGGGCCCACTATGAAACACCAACAATTCACCAATTTCAGGAGGCCGAAATTTAAAAAATTACGAATTAGCTACATATCGCCATTAAAAAATTCATTATTTTACATGAACATGCACAAAATTGGTTCATTAGATATTGATTTTTTGCACAGTTTTGCTGCCATAAGAAATTTTGTGTTAGCATGATCTTCCAAAATAGGAGTCACTGACTCTAGAAATCATCAAGAGGATAGTTCTTCATCAGCTTGACATGATGAGAAGTCAACCATTTTTGGTGAGTAGTGGAGCACATTGAGGTAGTGTGACCTCACAGGGTTTTGGATACTCATGACAAGCAACGTCTGATATCAATATTGGAAGGTGATTTTATAATCATGACAGATAGCATGAGATGTTAACATTGAATAGATTTGGAAACTCATGGCAGGTGATATCAAAATTGAGATATCAACGTGAGCTTCTAGATTTGTAGTGTTGAGAAATTCGGCATACATAGTTCGCCTTTACACTTAACATTTTAGGACCATTGGATACATGAGAGAACAGTGTAGTGCCAATTGAAAGGATTTTATATAGATTTGCAGTCTACAAAGCTTTAGACATTATTCCTACATCATTTCAGTTGTAGAGAACAAGTTCAATGGACTTTGGATTATAGGGGCATATGTCAGGAATAGATCCAAAGAATGACAATATAATTTTAAAAATATACTCGAAACAAATTGGAAGGTCAAAAGTCACAGATCGCCCACGAAATTAGTAAAGTTATGCAAACTATTATACAGTGCCACTAACATCCAAAGCTAAGTTGTCCCTTTACAATCTATATGTCAACATTGTTATGCCGCAATATGTTCGAGAGCTTCAATGTACATGAGAAGGTGAATTTCACCTGGATGAACAATCTTGTTAACATTTACCTTAGACCTAACCAATTGTCTCATCTTAGAGACAAGAAGATGCAGAATCTTGGTGCTCAGGGGAGGCTTATCTAAATTTTTCTCAAAAAATTGCAAATTTGCACGTTTTGAAACTGAAATTTTAATGCTCCATCTGCCTTGTCTTTTGTACATCTAAAAGCATGATTTTGACCATTGTATCTG
The DNA here is from genome assembly GCA_027924645.1 of Cunninghamia lanceolata. NCBI lineage: Eukaryota > Viridiplantae > Streptophyta > Pinopsida > Cupressales > Cupressaceae > Cunninghamia > Cunninghamia lanceolata. The sequence goes on from BSBN01000905.1 coordinate 3,892,638, forward strand.
CAATGTGAATCTGTATGTGGCTAAAGCAACAACTAGGGTTGGCCCAGTTAATTTCTCAGGTCTGACTACCAAACAATAGGAGTCAAACCACCTCCATCCAATATTTTCTTGCAATGGTAACTCCAAATATCTTTTCTACTATAATGTCTGCAATTACTCAAAATTTTGGGATGTCCTTATGTACTGTCGCCATGTCTGTACTCTGGGCAATACCTCTTTTTTTGGCTAAAACCTCTTCCATTCCTAGAAAACTTTAACAAAGTGCTCCACTCAATGTTTTGTGTCTACCAGTTTGTGCACCACTTTAAAAACGGTGGATGATCATTCCTCCCATGGGAATTCAAATCTTGTAGATAGGATTTCTCTACTAATAGGATCTCTTGTAGTTTATCCATCTGGCAGCTCACAGTAAACCCATACTCATCCATTGTGGTTATTATTTCTATGCACCTTATGTGTTTCTTCCTGTGCTCTCTCCTCAAAATGATTGTTCTTCTTCATTCTTACTAGCTTTGTCTGGTTGTCTATATCATAGCTCTTTACTCAGCCAAGAAAATATTTTTCAATGTTATCCAACTCTGATTTTATTTCCCCTGTATTTCTCGCCCAACTCAGAAAATACAAGAAATCGGCTGCTGCATTTTCTTTGGCTTGCATAACTTGTTCAACATTGTTCTTTACCTTCTTATTTCTCAATTTGACCCTATGGGGGTTGCATTACCTCCTATATATACTCTTAGTCTTGGATGCCCTCGTACTTGAATTGTTGCTTTGTATCTTCAGAGGAATCCACTTGCTTCAACAAACCCTATATTGTATTCTCCAAGTGGCTCTCTAGATGCAAATCTAGATTAGGTTCATATTGAGGTCTTGAGGGGATGATCAACTTTATTGTCCTTGCTATTCCTTCTTCCATCTCCACACATTACCTCATTCAGTCATGCTGAGCACTCGATATAGTACATCATCCAAATCCTTTTTTAGAAGGGTGTTAATTTTTCAATGTTCACAAATTGCCCTTTTACTATCCGTTTAAACCAAATGGATAGATAGTCTTTTGAATTGAGGTAGGGATGTGATTGTCACAATGATTTTGCACAATCTTTAAATGTTCATTAATTGTGATTTCAGCAATGAGCAAGATGCTGTTGATATCTGAATTTGTGCTTCAACATTTATAACTTTTTCCAGATAGGTCACGATTGTCACATATTTTGTTAATTAATGACAGTCAGGTACGGATGATTCTATATTCCATATTTGTGATTTCAATGATCTCCATTACATTCATATAGCTTTAAGAAAGAGATAATGTGATTGCCTATAAAATCATATGTTTCCATGATTAATACTTAATGCACTTATTAGAGCCATCACAAATTATCCAAAAAGCTCTTACTATGATTAATAATTAATGTGCTTGTTACGGTGATCACATATTATCCAAACATCTCTTATGAAGATTGACCGATGTATTTAATGGCATTTGATGCCCTCTGTGGCTGTTGGTCCCTCTTAAAGAGCTTTATTGCCACTGATTTTAAATGACCATAACAGCTAACTTGTTACTTAGTATTGTCATTTGTTATGTTGGATATTACACTTTCGGAGCATTATTTTGATAGGTATGTTTTGGGCCATAGCATTCAACGAGAAATAGGTTATCTTTCCAAGAAAATAACATTTTAATTTTCACATTCCTGAAGGAAGAGTTAATAAATGATGCATTTACCTTACATTCAAACGATGCCTACTTCCATAGGAAGTGAATTAGAAAAGTGAGGCTGTTGGTACACTCATAAGTTCAACTTCTGACTTTCATAAGTGTTAAGGATTATTTTAAATAGAATGCAATTCCAAGTGCTTTGAAAGATATCATTTCCCTTGTAAGGCTCTAAAACTACTTGTCAAGCCACTAGCACATGAACTTGTAGGAACTTGAAAGCTTAATAAATCTTATGAAAGAAGACATGTACAGGTATAAGCCATATCACAAACTAGAAATCCACTTTCTCTCTAAATACATACCAAAGCTGTCCTTCCATCATAGTCAGGCCGAGCTGGATCTTCACCAGCTCTAATCAAATTCTTTAGATGATATAAATCACCATGGTAAGCAGCACTATTTACTTGTAATGCTAACTCAGCTTCTTGCTTTGCAATTAGAAGAGTGATATCTGATTCCAGCTGCTTGATTCTCAGATCTGTTTCTTTTCCCTGCATAGGAGCAAGAGAATTTACAAATTCTCAGGACATAATTATTAATTTAAATATCAATCAAGAGCCACACATGATACTGGGATATAAGAATCCTTAAACTGAACAGTTCTGCAATCATAAATATGCAGGTTTTGTTCATCTGATCATCATCATGCAGAATTAACAGACGATTTGGAAATGGAAAATCCAACCAAAAATAAGGCAAGTTCATTTCCTTATTATTGAAAATAGTCAATATCAAGACATCTTAGGGAAATAGTATAAAATTTCCCTCCAATTTCTAGTACATATCAGTGTACTGGTATTCCCACTAGAAAGGGCCTTACACGCTACCAAGTAGAAACCTAACATTCTTTTGTATAAACCGAGTTAAATGAAATTGTTAGACAGCTTCCTGGTTGATCTCAACCAAGTTCTAATTGAAGGATTCTGATACATAAAATCTATACCATTGGAAAGACGATATACATCCTTCTTACCTCAAGGAGGTTGGTTAGGACCTGTCGTCCATCTTTGAAATAAAGTTGTAGAATATTCACAAAAGATTGTTTTTCTAGTCGCAATAGCCTACACAGCTCACAAACACGAACAGTATAAGGTTGTGGAATGTTGCAAAGCACAGCAATTTCGCCAAATATGCTATGTGGTTCAAGCTGTGCAACAGTATCCTCCAATCCATCCCCGAGAACAAGTATCTCTTCCTTTATATAGAACAAACATGATAAATCACCAAAACAAGTTAATAGTCTTCTAGCGTCAAAAATAAGACCTACACATGAAAATTTTAATCCTATTTTTCAAATACACAATGCATGATTTCAACATGCATAGGAGTATATTTCAAATGAGTAAATGAATAAATATCAATTCAAATAAAGTTTCAAATTTTGCATTTTTCTACTGTAAATCAAGAGAGACCAATTTTTGCAAGTAACTTAAATGTGTCTAATTGTAAATTAATTTTATAAAGTATTTTAATTGCTTTATAAAATTAATATTTTATTAAGTTACTTGAAAAACACTTTATTAAATAAAGTATCATTGTACACACACATTTAAAAAAGGGTCATGTAAAAACATTTAAAATTGTAATGTGTGACCGTGTACATAGAAACTTTCATTTAATAAAATTAGGCCTGGCCTAATTGATGAAAGTTTAAAAGGAGAGGTCAGGGTCAGCAATGTCTATGTTTTTGTATGCTTGGTTTTGTGATTATGTTTTTGTAATCAGCTGAATTGACAAGGTGATGTCCCCTTGCATTTGCTGAACCGAGGAGATGACCCCTTGGTGAATTGTAGAGGTGAAATCATCTCAGATTTCACAACTGAGCTCAAAGTGTCTGGGTTCAATTGTTGGGTTTTCGTCATTTGGTCGGAGACCGTTTTGTAAGCTTCATTGAAGATCTTGTATGCAGATTTCTAAATAATATTCATGCAGAGGGTTTTTTGCAAATTTATTGATTTATAAATAAATATAAATTTGCAATATTTGAGCGATTTAAAGATATATGAATTGTTCCTGGTAATTTTGATCATGATTTGATATCTAAATTTGATTAGAAGAAAAGAGATGTTTTAAAACTTGCTGTTGTTACAGGGAGCAACCTCTGACAGGGTCTTTCTTTAATATATATTTTTGCAATCAGAAATTAGTGGATCATGGGCCCAGTCACAGGTATAATAATATTTGTGTTTGAGTTTGAAGTATGAAGGAATCGTGGGTCCCAGGAAGCTGCGTGGAGCAATAGGAAGTCTTTATATTTCTTTGAAATAGTGGAGTTCTTGAAGAGATTTGCAAAGCATATTATAATCATAGAGAGGAGCGAACATCATTCATTTCATCGCTTAGCATTTGTAAAGGCGATCAGCACTACGTTTCAGAGTTAGCCGAATCTAGAGGATCTCCGCAGCCTTGCCTTGGAGAATTGACAGTAGTGTAGAAGATTGGAATATCATCGCTTTGGCTCATATATCGAAATATATATTCTGAGTGCGCCAATCTGAATAGTCGCCATTCTTGCCTTTGAGCGTTGAACTGAAGAATTGCTGAGGTTGCGGACTCTATCAAAGACATTGTGAAATTGATATATTTCATTTGAGCGCACAGAGAATTGAAGAGAGGAGTTGTCGCCTTACTTCTAGGATCCATATTATTGCTAATGTAGATTCAAAGGCGTCGATTTGGATCTGGTTGAAGTACTTCTATTGGGAGTTGTTCATACCGTGTGGCGACTTGGATTGTGGATTCATCTCAGCAGCGAGTCATTGGAGATAGCTTCTCATCGAGTCATTGAAGTCAAGCGATCTGATCCAGAGCAGCGATTTGTAACAGATATATTAACAATTGAGGACTGGTGCTTGGGTTTATGATTTCATCGAATATCTAAAGGAGTAGCCGACATCAGTGGAACAAGAATTGTGCTTCATCAGTTTCTGTATACCAGTAGAGGATATATATATATATATATATATATATATATATATATATATATATATCATAACAATCATTGCTTCAGTTATTCCAAGATCTTGTGTTCAAATCACTGGAGTAGATTGCAGGTCTGAGTCTTTCCATCTGAGACATCATTATGACAATTAGAGATATCATAAAGAATGACAATAGAAGATAGACTAGCTACAATCATTGTATAATTGTCTACTGTTTTGTATCTAATCATAAGTTTCAAATAAATTTGGTTTCCTATCATTGTAATGTAAATGAACTATCATTCAAATCTTTAATTTGAATGACTATATATCTACAACCTGTTAGTAAATCAGAAACTCAGTTTGTGATTCAGAGCAATATCCAGTTAGGGATATTACAGTGGTATCAGAGCCCTCATCCTGCCAGCCTAAGGGTTTTGTTTGCTTAATTAAATTAACAGTTAGTTTCAGCAGTTTGACAAGTGCAAAATGGTTAGATTATCAGATAGTTGCAGGTAAGAAATAGAAAAAATTTGGGCTGATCACAAACGACAATCAAAGGAGTTTTCAAAATATATGTCAAGAAGTCGGATGTCTCTTCAAAGGATAGATAGTAAATTATTTGCTAGGGAATTTTGTAAAAGACTCTATGGTGAATATGGTGATTATTCAGGTGATTCGCACCTTAGTGATCAAGAAGAGTTTTAAGGCAAAAATGAAGAGCTAACACTTCATTATGATTGCAAGTTTGATGAAGAAGATGTACAAGACAAATCAGCTGTGGTAGATGAAGGTATGGCTTCTCATGTTGAGAATAACTATGCTGTTTCATCTCTCCTACATGATGATATGGAGACAAGTAATGTAAGTGATGTGAATGTTCATGCATTTGAGGACAAATCAAAGTTTACAATTTGTCATGAAGGGCATATTATTTGAAATATCCCAACTATACTTAACTAAATTTTTTCCCTTTACTTAGACAAAATTACTTGCACTTCTAACTATCAATCACACAATGAGCTCAATAGCAAACATGAAAGATAACAACTCCTTGGAATCACTTGAAGTTGGTTCTAGTATTCTGATTGTCACTTGATCAATACAACTTCTTATTACAAGTAGATGTCGCCTTCAATGGCATGAACATTCAAGCTTATTACAACTTATTACAATGAGTGACCTTGAAGCCTAGATATGATCAATGATTACAACACTTGAATGACTCTTCAACTAGCACCTTTAGCTAGCACCTATTTCACTAGTTGTGAGATGACTACTTCTTTTGGAACAGTGATGATCACTGAATGTTAACACCTTTTAGTTGACAAGGGAGCATCACCTTATCAGAGTTGAGGGAGCATCACCCCAACAAGCATGAAATTCGTAGATTTCATGAACTAAAGCATAAAGCTTCTGGGAGAGAAAATTCACCAAAGATCTAAGATATCAAAATGAAGGCACTCTCCTCCTTGTATAGTGCTCCTCCTTCAAAGGCAATAAGGGCACGCTCTCCAATGCAAAGTAGGAACCAAGGCACGTTTCCCAAGAGCATATTCCAACGGGAATATTCCATTAGATGACTCACTCTGAGTTGGCAACCTTGTCCAATGAGCCGAAACGGATCCCAACGCCATCACATGAACCAATAGGAGATCAGACACTTGCAATATGCTCATCCAAACCAGGGCGCTAGAATGATGCTCCACAGGGGAAGAAGTGCGCCCAATATCCAAGTTGGATGTCTCTCAAACCTAGGCACTCAAACTGGGTTGTCAGAGGGTAGATATGCGCCTAGCATATCTAGTGGCTTCAACATGCATGAAATCACTTGAAATGTTCAGTGAAGGTTCTCCAACGGTGTTTGATGTCATCTCAATGACTAGGCGCCAAATTGAGATGATTTCTTCATGAAATTGCACCTTGCTAGGCGCCAATTGAGGGTTGCAGAGACTAGAAAGTGCGCCTCACTCTCCCATGATCATATCTCGCTTCGAAAGATGTCTTTGACAATCAACTTATCAAATCATCCTTAGGCGCCATTTCAAGAACCTAGAGTAAATATCAACTCAAGGCGCATATTTGAGGGTGGAATCTAGGCGCACATTTGGAGTGGTAAAGCATGTGATTTGCGCCTAGAGTTTACTTGGCCAATTTCTCCAAGGATTTGCAATGTATGAGTCTTTTTGAAGGTGAAACACCATTACTTATGAAAACGCTACTTATTGGAGTTGACTTGAAGATCATTTCCCTCTTAGGCGCATATTTAAGGTTGCACATCATGACATTTGCGTCTAGAGTGAGTAGGCCTTCCTCCTTGCTCAATTCACTTAGTCAAATCCACCTTGATGATCAACCATGATTGATATAGTTGATGTGCTTGAAGCGCCACTCTAGAGACTCATGGAATGATGCTTCTTTGCTAGGCATAATTTTGAGACTGGAGGAGAGAGAAAGTGCACCTAACCCTTCTTGGGCAACTTCTAGACTTCAACTCCCTTGTTTGGTGTGGAGACATGCTCAAGTGGTGTTGCACTTATCATATTGCACTTCCAAACCCTGATTGAAGACTCCACATCCTCAGGCGCACATTTGGCACCCGACAGATAGGAAAGTGTGCCTTGACCCTGAGAGTCAAGTTCTTGCCAGTTTTGGCCTCTGGACTTAACCACTTTGCCAGATTTGCCACAGATTGCTGGAATAGTTTTGACTTTGTTCCTACAAAACTACAACACTGAGTTAGTCAAAACCAAATTCATTCCCTCGTCATTGGTATTAGCCCACGGGAATGATAAAGAGGCTAATCCATGTCCAATATTGATCAAGCCAGAAATGGGGACATGACATTATTGATATTCAATCATACATGAAAGGAGAGGACATAATATTTGTTACAAAGATCATCCATAAAGTATGTGATTCACATGAAGAAGACATAGGTGATGCATATGAAGTTCCTTGCTTTGGATCAGCATTTGATGAAGAAAAATGGCATGATGTCATTGCTAATCATTCTAATGAGATGGCAGATTTTGATCATGAAATTGAATGGCATGATATAATCCTTGATTTGTTTGAGGGCAGTAGTACTATTCCTTTGCAATCAGCTCTATTTGATATCTTTGGGGCAGCCAATGATGATGTGCATGAATATCACAATGGTGATGAAGAGGATTCAATTTTGATTGATGCATTAGTTCCATGTGGTGAACTAAATCAGCCTATTCATGATTGTGATGATGTTTGTTTATTGGAGTATGTGGATGATGTAATAGTTTTTTCTCCATGGGTTGATGATTTTTCTTCATTGCTAAACATTGAAGTAGGTGATTTCAGTTTTGGAACAGCAGCATATGGAAGAGTTTATTATGATGGGAATCCATATTTTCTTCTTGGCAATTGGTTTCATGATGATTCCCTATCCTCATGCATTGAAGATGATACTTTGCATGTCATTTTGAATGACATTTTCAGTTTGCATACTGCTGTTTTGATTTATGACAGCATAGATACATTTGTGTTGGCATCATTGTGCGATAGCGGAAGCGGTCCCAGGATCTTCTTCGTCAGCAGCCTTGAGGAGATGCAGTTGATAATTCTAGCGGAGCCTTGCTGGATTTGGGATCCAGGGATTGATTGACTTCAGTTTTCTTTTCCCATTGCTTGGGGACAAGCAATGTTGGGAAGGGAGGGCTGTAATGTCCCTAATTTTTGCAAGTAACTTAAATGTGTCTAATTGTAAATTAATTTTATAAAGTATTTTAATTGTTTTATAAAATTAATATTTTATTAAGTTACTTGAAAAACACTTTATTAAATAAAGTATCATTGTACACACACATTTAAAAAAGGGTCATGTAAAAACATTTAAAATTGTAATGTGTGACCGTGTACATAGAAACTTTCATTTAATAAAATTAGGCCTGGCCTAATTGATGAAAGTTTAAAAGGAGAGGTCAGGGTTAGTAATGTCTATGTTTTTGTATGCTTGGTTTTGTGATTATGTTTTTGTAATCAGCTGAATTGAGATGACCCCTTGGTGAATTGTAGAGGTGAAATCATCTTAGATTTCACAACTGAGCTCAAAGTGTCTCGGTTCGATTGTTGGGTTTTCGTCATTTGGTTGGAGACCGTTTTGTAAGCTTCATTGAAGATCTTGTATGCAGATTTCTGAATAATATTCATGCAGAGGGTTTTTTGCAAATTTATTGATTTATAAATAAATATAAATTTGCAATATTTGAGCGATTTAAAGATATATGAATTGTTCTTGGTAATTTTGATCATGATTTGATATCTAAATTTGATTAGAAGAAAAAGGATGTTTTAAAACTTGTTGTTACAGGGAGCAACCTCTGACAGGGTCTTTCTTTAATATATATTTTTGCAATCGGAAATTAGTGGATCGTGGGCCCAATCGCAAGGATAATAATATTTGTGTTTGAGTTTGAAGTATGAAGGAATCGTGGTTCCTAGGAAGCTGCATGGAGCAATAGGAAGTCTTCATATTTCTTTGAAATCGTGGCACTCAGCCAGCGTAGCAAAAGAAATCGTGGAGTTCTTGAAGAGATTTGCAAAGGATATTATAATCATAGAGAGGAGCGAACATCATTCATTTCATCGCTTAGCATTTGTAAAGGCGATCAGCACTACGTTTCAGAGTTAGCCGAATCTAGAGGATCTCCGCAGCCTTGCACTGGAGAACTGACGGCAGTGTAGAAGATTGGAATATCATCACTTTGGCTCATATATCGAAATATATATTCTGAGTGCACCAATCTAAATAGGCGCCATTCTTGCTTTTGAGCGTCGAACTGAAGAATTGCTGAGGTTGTGGACTCTATCAAAGACATTGTGAAATTGATATATTTCATTTGAGTGCACAGAGAATTGAACAGAGGAGTTATCGCCTTACTTCTAGGATCCATGTTATTGCTAATGTAGATTCAAAGGCGTCGATTTGGATCTAGTTGAAGTACTTCTATTGGGAGTTGTTCATACCGTGTGGTGACTTGGAGCTGTGGATTCATCTCAACAGCGAGTCATTGGAGATAGCTTCTCATCGAGTCATTGAAGTCAAGCGATCTGATCCAGAACAGCGATCTGTAACAGATATATTAACAATTGAGGACTGGTGCTTGGGTTTATGATTTCATCGAATATCTAAAGGAGTAGCCGACATCAGTGGAACAAGAATTGTGTTTCATCAGTTTCTGTATACCAGCAGAGGATATATATATATATATCATAACAATCATTGCTTCAATTATTCCAAGATCTTGTGTTCGAATCATGGGAGTAGATTGCAGGTCTGAGTCTTTCCATCTGAGACATCATTATGACAATTAGAGATATCATAAAGAATGGCAATAGAAGATAGACTATCTACAATCATTGTATAATTGTCTACTGTTTTGTATTTGATCATAAGTTTCAAATAAATTTGGTTTCCTATCATTGTAATGTAAATGAATCTATCATTCAAATCTTTAATTTGAATGACTATATCTACAACATGTTAGTAAATCAGAAACTCAGTTTGTGATTCAGAGCAATATCCAGTTAGGGATATTACAGAGACAATAATGCAACAATGCTACTGATGAGCACTTAGTTATACTAAGAGGGGGGGGGTGAATCAGTATATAATAAAACTTTTTCTTTCTCTACTTTAATCAATAGCAATAAAACATTCAAGTAAGATTTACCAATTTAGAGCACAGAGACAACACACGATTTTACGTGGAAACCCTTGCGGGAGAAAACCATGGCAAAATGTTGCCTATATATATATCTTATTGATCTTCTTCTCTTTCTTGTAGGCTCCAACCTACTTTACATACAAATATTAAGCTCCAACTCACAGGAGACACCAATCTCCACTTGACAGAATTATAGGCACCAACCTATTGGAGGCTCCAACCCCCACACAAACTGAGCTCCAACCCAACAAGAGGCTCCAACCTCTATTGATAGGCTCCAACCTATTAATCCTTCAATGGGTGATATGATTAACTCCTTTACTCAAATTTGCTCCAAACTGATTCACACACTACTCTTCCTTCAAATCTGAATTTTATCAAAACATTCCTCTAGCAACTATCCTTGTTCTTTTATCACATTAATATATTCAATATAAATCAGATTCAGTCTTCATATTTTTGCTCTTCCTCTTTCTTATACTCAGATATTATTCATTGATTGCACACCTTCAAAACATTCAAATCATTTACCTCTTATACCTCTTCAATGGACATGCCTTTGATGAATGGATGTGTCTTTTGTATGTTGCTGTCCTTTACAAACAAATCACAGCCCTTCACTAATTAATTTCTGCTCTTTTCAAATGAAATCGCTGCCTTCTTTTTCATAATACCAATCACACCTCATAAAAATCATACATCTCTATTTGAAAGTCGCACCACGAATTAAAATAGAGAGGAGGTATAAAATTTTAAGAGAGGCTCTGGGATTGATCGAGGGTGAACGAAACCTTCCATGACCAATCTAGTAGAGACCTCCTCATGTCCTGATTGGTCTCATTCGTGAAATTTGTGTGTATTGGAATTTTTGTTGTGTGTCTTCGTTGCCTGTTGCTGTAATGATTTTGTTCAATGGTCATGCTTTTGGTTGATATTATTGTTAATAGTGTTATTGAAAGCTTTTTTGAATTTTAAATTGTTTTCCGCCTGTAAATTTGCAAGGATTTGCATTTACAGCTGCTAGGGCCTATCTATGCTCATATACCCTAGGGAGAAGTACAGCTCCAGCCGAGGCATTTACTCCTCGGCCGTGAGAAATGATGGAAGGGGTTATTAGCCCGGCGGAGGGCATGAATGAGGAAATAGAAGAAAAAAAAACATTTCGCGAGCCCTTAACCTACAGGGTGCTGAAGCTTCGGCCAAAGATGCTTGTTTCGAGGTCGGGGATGAGCTCGGGGCATTCAAAACCAGAGGTGAATTCGCCCACGAAGGAGGAGAAAAAGATTGTCGAGCGGAGGAAAAAGGTAAGCCCCCCTGGTGCCTAGAAAAATGGTTCTATGCCCTAATTTGGAAATGGAACATGCTATTAAAAATGAGGAGAATAGGCTTATGTAATGTCCTCGTTTTAAGCTTTAATGTCTTGGTTGAGCTAGGTGAGAAAAACGAATGTTGTCAAGGTTTGGAAAAAAGAATATTAGCTCAACTAATAATATTTTTGGCTAGTGGTATTTTCATATTATTTTATTTAAACCAAAAATAATAAAATATTCAGCCAAGGGATTGAGCGGCCAAATTGGAGAAATAAAAATAACTTAAAGATGGAAAAGGCAAAGTTGATGAGCAAACATAAAATATAATATTTTATTATATTTTATTGTTATATTTTTCCTCTAGGAAATCACTGCCCAAATTGGAGAGGAAAATAATTGAAAAAAAAAAGAAGAGAATAAAATATTATTTTCTCTCTCCTAGTTGCCGCCCAAAGAGGAATTGGAGAAAAATATTAAATAAAAATCAAATAAAAATATTTATCTATGGCGATGGACTTGAAAATTCATAAAAATATGTCCTATTGGGTCGCCCAACTTGAGGATTATAAAAGGACATAAATTGATATCATTTTTCATATACTTGATGATTTGACTTTTGTATTTTGGAGTATCTCTCTTGGCTGTAAGTTGCTTTCAACGGTGTTCAAGGACGAAAACCCTTGGATAGGAGTGATTTGGACGAAAACCCAATCACTATGTGAGATGGATTCACATAGAATTTATCATTGAGTTTATTTGCAGGTATTTGAAGGAATAATGGCTTCATTTCAGCTAGGGTTTGGATGGAAATTCATGACAACGGCTAGGGTTTGAAGCATTGAGCATATTGAAGACTTTTGTATTCAGATTCAAAGACATTTGACATCTTTTCATCAATAAATCATTGAAGAGGGTTTCTAGGTGGATCGCTTGGCATAAGGAGACATTTTTAGGCGATTTCATCACTTAATGAATTCTGATTTTTAGAATAGAAGGCTGGAACTTCATATCAGAGGCAGATGGCATGACATTTTGACATGATTTGAGGTTATAAGGAGTTAGATTGCATGCTGGGCTAAATCGCTCCATTCCTACACATAGGCGCTTGCATATTTTGGCATCATTTCACAAATCTGGGTTCATATCAGCAGCTACAGGTGTTATATCAGACATATCAGACTTCATTCTAGCAGCTACAGGTGTTATATCAGTCATACTTCATTGAGTTTATCATTGTACTTTGATAAGGCAACATCATACACAAGGCGACTAGGGTTGGGTTCATCATTTGGGTAGATTTGCATGCTTCTGTATGTCTGATTTTGTAATCAGACTTAACTGATGTAAAATCAGAAAATATCTTTTGTAATCAGCATTCTCAATTTCAATAAAGAAGACAAACATTCATCTGGGTATGTTTATTTGTGATATGTGTGAACTATTTTGACTAATTTCAGTTGTTTTACATAATGTTTGAATGTTAAATTGCAACCTTTCCATCTTCATTACATTCCAAACATATTGTTGAAAACTACATGTCAAAACCCTAAGTACATTTGAAGGAAACGAAATCAGAAAATTCAGGACGAGTGAAAAATTTATGTTAAGGTTAGACAGGGTTCTTACAACTTAAGAACACAGCCATATTTTTTTATTGCCTAAATGTGGAAAAAACCCCTTCGAGGAGGTTTTTGGACAATAGATAAATTCTGTGTGGGGGAAAAAAACTAGGCATTCAGGTTTCATTTTGCAGATTGTTAAACAAAGGGATTTTTGTAGTTTTTCTGAGAAATCACGCCATGCTAAAAAGGGTTTTGGATAGAGATTACTAGAATGTGGCACAAACGTTGTTTAAGGCACTCCCTTGGAAACTTGAAGCATCTCATCAAGAAATACTCTTTTGCTCGGTGCCCAGGTAGTTGTTGGTTAAAAACCTACCTGAGCAATTTTGGGATTTTTTGCCTCAACTTTTGAAACTCATTGGAAAAATTATGAAGGTGGATGAAACCAGGGCTACATTGCCCCATTTGGATGCTAGAATCCAAATCTCTCTAAACATAGGGATTGATATCTCTGAGGTCCTAGAAATTAGGGTGGGGGAAAAGACATATGAGTGTGGGGTTATTGGGCTGGGGGGGCTCAACTCATGTTTTCTTTGTAAGGTCGAAGGCCACCAAAAAAATGACTGCCTTAACATTCGTCAAAATATTGTTGGTAAAAAATTGTGCCTAAGCTTCCCAAGATTGGAAGTGAAAGAAAAGATCCTTCAGTTCCTTCTAACTCTTTTGAACAGAACAAAAAAAATTCTACCTCACTGGCTGGGGACTTACCAACAGAAAATGAGTCTAATCCTATGATGAAGAAAGTCGATCTAACCTTGAGTGTGATCAAGAACAACTTTGAAAAATTAAACCTAGAAGGGAAACCATCTAGCAGTGGTGACATTAGTAGCCGCTCTGATGTGTCTACTGATTCTATTATCAGTTTCGCTACTGAGTGCAGTGGTCCTCTATTTGAGGATCATTGTAGTGAGGAGAGAAAAGAAGGGGGCCCATCCAAAATAGGCATCTTGAATCAAGAAACACAAATCTTTGATAATCCCTGCTTTGTAGAAACTCATGTCAAGGAATTCAGAGCTATGACTATAGAAGAGAAGAAGAATTGGGATAGTGTGTTAAGTGGTTATGAAGAACCCAATACCAAGAGTGGTATTGAGATGATTGTTAAGCAAGACACTCTTGTTACTCAAACACATGAAAAGTTAGTTGGGGCATCTAGATTAGAGACAAAAAAAAAGAGGAATGCAAAAGAATTAGCCTTATTAAAAATTAGAGAAAACATGCTGGCTAAGGAAATGGAGAATATGATAAATTCTGTTGGATCCCCTATTAGTTTCCAAACAGTAGACCTAAAGGGGTTAGAGGAAGAATTCCAAATAAACAGTAACTATGAAAGTGCTGATAGAGACTCCTTCAAGGTAGGGGAAGAATACTCCTTGAAAAAAGATGATGTCAGTAGAAAGAGAAGGCAAGTTTACAAAAAACAAAGTATTGATAACCCAGGAAAAAAGGTGAAAGGCTCTAAGCTTCCTAAATGTTTTGATAGACTATGTAATAACAGTTCTTAAAGTGAGTCTCCTAGCTGTCTGGCCAAATAAATTGTCAATGAACTGCTATAGCTGGAATATAAAGGGCCTTGAATCCCCTAACAGAAAGTATATAGTTAGAGATTTTTGCAATGGAAATAGAAAAATGGATTATTTGTTGTTACAAGAGATCAAAGCTACAAGGTTTCAATTAGAAAACACCCTACGATTTATTTGGAAGGAAGCAATGATTTTTTCATCCAAACATGCAAGAGGCAAAGGAGGAAAGGGGTTTCTGTTGTCATGTGAAACTGCACCCTGTTTGAAGTTGGCTCAAACACTTTAATGACACAATGGGACTGATCTCAAGGTGTGGGACCTCGCAGATGAGATTAGACCTCCAGAAAAAGTTGGTTCCTCTTTCTGAGCTTAAGGCTTAGAGAAATAAAATAAAATCTAGTGCTAATACTTGTAGGGGAAAAGGGTAAGGGGGATTGTTGAATTAAAAAGAGGTGATGCACCAGATTAGGGATGTTCAGCTGCAACTGAATCAACACAGTAATAATCTCAAAACTAAAGGAACTCACACAGACTCATAATAATTCATACAGAGGTCAAGAGAGAGAAGTGAAGATATGAAAGGAACCTTTTATTTACAATACATAACTCACATCAATTGAATAGACATAGTGCAAGAACAATGAGGGAGGCGAAATATCAATTTATATTGATTACAGAAACCAAATAGCCATTACAAAAGAGAGAATAATGCAGAGAAATTTGACACAGAATAGTCAATTACATTCATAGTGGAACTATCAATTAGAGACATGAGAGGCTTAGCAGAAGAGCACAGTCCATCAGATCCAATTGGTTCATATAATTGCACTATAGAGGCCTGGTCACAAGAATTCTCCAACCTGCAATAGCCCAGAAGAATAGCTAACTGAAATATAATGCAATTTGATGTATTTATAACAATTCAAGCACTCTGCAATAGTGGCGCTGGAGCTGGTCAATTGACCTAGGACAGGCCCATGTTTCATTACTTCTCTGACCTAGAAGATTTGCTGCAAAACCTATGAATTGGGACAAAACCATGCCTCTGACAAGCCTGCAACCTGCAGAAGAAGATTGCTTGCATGAATGGGTGTCGGGCATATTTATGAGGAAGGGCCTACAAATCTATTTTGTCCCTACAAATCCATTTTGTGGCAGCATATGTACAACAACATTGAAGATTTTCACTGTTCTACCTGCCTGCAACTAACTTTATCCCGTGGAATTGAATGCTGGGGTACCTCTTTGCTGAGAAAAAGGCATGATTTCAGGGGCCTACAAGCTTTTACAACACTTTAAATCCCCTATTTTCTCTAGAGAATCATCCATTTTCATCAAGTTTTCCTTCTTTATTTTTGCCCATTGGCAAAATCTCTATTTTCTGAACTTTTCTCTGTCTCTTTTCAACATCTTCTACTTTAGTCGGCAATTCTTCAATTTCCAAAACTACACCTTGTTTCTCCTTTCTTGCTTATCGAAAAATTTGGCCTCGAGCGAACTATTCTTTGTTCATCACTTTTTGCCTTATCAACAAAAGTGGCCTTTGGTGAACCGAGCCCTCTTTTCTACTTTGTCGGCAAGTTCCCTCCCTTCGAACTTAGCTCGCTTTTTGCCTCTGTCGGCAAAATGTTCTTTTCTCGAACTATCTCCTTTGGCCAACCCTTCTTTATCGGCAAAACTTTCTCTCGCCAAACCATCTTGCTTTACCCTTTTGCCTTATTGGCAAAAGATGTCCCTGATGAACCTCGGCCTTTGGCTGACCCTTTGCCCTTGTTGGCAACATGGCTCCATCCTAAACTTTGAAAGCCTCTCTTTATTTTGCTTTGTCAGGGAAAGTGGGCACCTTTGAATCATTCGGTTTGTTCTTTCTTTGTCAAGGATCCGCCTTGTTGGCGAATCAAGGGATTTCCGAACTCATGAAGAGTTCAAACTTTTAGCAATTTGCCGATAAAGGTAGCCTTTCGCCCTTTAGTGCCTTAGGAAATTTCACCTATGTCGCGGCTCCTTTCTTCATTCTGTCGGCAAAGTCACCGATCAACAAACCTGCCAATCGGCGAACCTAAGGTTCGCTGAACCAAAACTTTGCCGACAAGGCAAACATTTTCTCCCTTTTCCTTAGCCAAAATTTGATCTCAACCTGTTCTCCTTGCCTTGTCGGGGATCCGCCAAATCGGCGAACCCACGAAAAGATGAACTCGGAGAAGAGTTCATAAAAGATGAAAATGGTTGATCGAAAGGGAGAAAACCCTTTTTCATGCCTTAGCCAAAATTTGATTTTTCTGCAAGTTCAGGAACCTGAACTTTTGTCGATAAAGGCCAAAAGGGGGGCAAAAACTAAGGCAATGGCCTAGATTTTTCTAGGTTTTTTTGGGTTTTCTGCAAGGAGTCTCCACAGAGATTTTTGGGGAATTTTGCAAGGAAATTCATTGAAATTTGGAGGATATCAGGTTCATCTCCGATTTAAGTTTTCTATGATTGGATCTTTCTGATAGGAGGGGAATTCAGGAGTATTTTGGCTGGGAAAAATATGACAACATTTTGGCGACTTTGCAGGGGTGTTTGCCTGCTAAACACAAGGATTCAACTGTCTTATACAATCCATTGGGCACATGGTTGAAAGAAAGCAACCTCAATAACCAAACCAAACTGAAAATGCCTCCGAAAACAAGGACAAAACAATAAGGCAAGAAATCTCCTAATGAGAAAGCTGCCTGTGCAAAAGCACTTGGAGGAAGGGAAACCTAGAACAAAAAATAAATTTATTCTAAATATTTACATGGATCCCAAAACCAAACTCAGAAGTATGGTTTGAGATGAATCCCATTCACTAGGATCGGAAGTGGCTCACCAGTCAGTTTGGATAGTTGAAAAGCATTGGCCTGCTTGAAACTGGTGACAATGTAGGGGCCGCTCCATATGGCATCAAATTTGGAATGCCTTCCTGCCTTGGCCCTATCTTCGCCCCATTTCAGCACCAAATCTCCCTCTTGGAAGATTCTATCAACTGATTTTCTGTCAAATGTCCTCTTGACCTATTCTTGGTGTGCTTCAAAGGTTTTCATGGCAGCATTCCTCTTCTCTTCAAGTTCCATCAACTCAGCTAATCTGATTGTCATGGCATCATTTTCAAACAATTCAAGCTGCTGGGCCAGCTCCAAGGATGGTAATGTTGTGATGTAATCACACATTGCCCCATTGCAAATGGGGACCCCCTGCTTTTTCCGCTTTCTGGCTTTTGCTTGCTTTAGGGTTTAGTTTTGCTCTGAGCTTGTAGGGTTTTGGTAGTGTTGTTTTGCCCATGTCTCGACAGTTTCTTGCCAAGAGGTCTATATGCCTTCATCCTGATGCATGTCACTGAGACCCTGAAAATGACTAAGTCTGATATCCTAAAAATCCTGAAAAAATGACTAAGTCTGAAATCTCGTGGATCCTCAGAAATCTAGAATCTGCATGCTAAATCCATGGATCCAGGACCTATCTCAAACATCCTGGAAGTATATTGATAAATATTTAAAGTATATTGATAAATATCTGACTTAAACATATTTTCAATATACTTCCATTCAGGAAATCCAAAATTTGACTAAGGCAAGAAATTCCTCACTCCATGTCTAAACCCGCCCTACCTAGGCGGCCTTGGCATAAGCTCATGGATTTGATGTCCTGCACATGCATTTATCCAGACACCACCCTCAAATCCGCCCAAGGGAAAAGTTGTCAAATTTACAAGGTTTTGAGGACAGAGATGATAACATTCAAAGAAATTTTATAAGTCAGTGATTCTAAGGCTTCACATGACACTATCCAAGCACTCCTTCCTAGCCCGCCCAGCATGGGCGGCCTCACAAGGTCCTCTTGGACATTGTCTTCACCTCCAGGAGAGTCAGTCCAGACGACACCCACAAATCCGCCCAAGCAAAAATGGTTAAGTTTTCAAGGTTTCCTTGCACAAGACACTAGGATATGATGAAATTCCAATGAAAGTTTGCAAGTTAGATAGAATCAAGGGCATTTCAGGCAAAGTTCCATGGGTCACCTCCAAACCCGCCCTTCCTAGGCGGCCTCAAGGTGCATTCAAGGACTGTGTCTTGTTCCAGGTGACACTCTCCAGACAACACTCTTAAACCCGCCCAACCTGGGCGGCCTCATAAGGGAGTGATGGACAATGTCTTCACCAGGAGGATCTCTCCAGACACTACCCTCAAAACCGCCCTAGAAGAAAAATGGTTAAGTATTGAGGTCTTCATGCACAAAGCACTGAGATATGATGATTAGTAAGCAAGGTTTATGAGTTTGAGTGAAGTCAAAGTTCATTCCAAGTGTCACTCCTCAACCCGCCTTGCCTAAGCGGCTTTGGCATGAAGTCATGGATGATGTCCTCATCTCCACCAGGTGACACTCTCCATACAACACTCCCAGGACCGCTCAGGGATGTAGGTGGCATAATTTGCAAGTTTACTTGATGAGAATGATGAAGATGACACCAAGCATTACTTAAACTCCTCCCAACAAGGATGAATCAATTGGAAAGAATGATAAAAAATCACTACGCCTGATGTCCTGAAATCAATGATAAAAAATCACTAAGCCTGATGTCCTGAAATCCTGAAAATTGGATAAGTCTGAAATCTGGTGGATCCTCCAAAATCTAGAATTTGCATGTTAAATCCTATGGATCCGAGACCCATCTCAAACATCTTGGAAGTATATTGATAAGTATTTAAAGTATAGGAAACTCAATATCTGACTTATACAAGGTTGTGATCACGCACTTTCTCCATACATTGGCTCCAAATCCGCCTTAGGGAGAGAATTTTCAAAGTTTAGAAGAGATTTTGAGTGAGTTCAAGACAAAATCCAAGGGTGGTATCCCAACCCGCCCAGCTTGGGCGGCCTCAAGGTGCATTCATGGACTTTGCCTTGTTTCAGGAGACTTTGTCCAAACAGTACTTACAATCCCGCCCTAGGAGAAAGTGTTAAGTTTTGAAGTGTTTCAAACACAAAGCATTAAAAGGTGATGAAGTTTTGAATGAAAACTTGAAGGTTTGAAAGCACCAAGTGACTTCTAAGTCAAAGTCCAAGGGTCACCCTTAAAGCCGCCCTACCTGGGCGGCCTCAAGAGGTCCTTGTGGACTGAACCACCTAACACATGAAGATCTCCAAGCATCCTCTCCAAAGCCGCTCAGGATGAGGGATAACATAAATTGCTAAGTTTGTTTGATCAAGATGGTACCAAGGAGAGGAGATAGTCAAGTTCAAGGGTAAGAAGTTTCTAAGTGTTGAAAATCCACATCACCCTCTCAGACCCACCCTTCCTAGGCGGCCTAGAGAGGTGAGCTCGGAGATATGGTGTCTAAACATTGCTCATCATCATGCTTCACATCCTTGAGAAGAACATTCAAAGAGAGTGAAGTCTAAAATTGGCTAAGTCTTATGAAAATCCACACCACACCTACAATCCCGCCTTAGCATGGGCGGCCTTGAGCTCTATGCTTGGATAACTTCATCTCCTTCCACATCATTCACTCCAAACACTGCTTTCAAACCCGCCCAAGGAGAAACTTACAAAGTTTGCAATATTCTAAGTTAAATGCAAGGAGATCATGAAGTTTTGATGAAAGTTCATAGGTTTGAAGGTATTTGAATGCATTTTGAGGAAAAGTCCAAGGGTCACCTCCAAACCCGCCCTACTTGGGCGGCCTCAAGAGGTGCCTATGGACTCTGTCTCATCCACAACACACACTCCAAACAACACTCCTAAAGCCGCTCAGGGGTAAAAACCATAAAATTGCAAAGCATAAATCAATGTAATAATGAAGATGAACATGTCAAAGGTGAAATGAGAAAAGTGAAGTAATCCATAAACACCCTCAGGACTATCTTCTCAAGAGACTCCCACCCTCATGCACCTCTTTGACATGTAACACTCCATACATTCACTCTACATCCGCCCATGCTTTCCAAGAGTTTTACATGTTATTCAAGGAGGTTAAAACATCAATAACACAAGCAAGGGTTTCTATGTTGTCAAAATCAAGCTAAAAATCACTAAGTTATGAAAATAGTTACGCCTCCTCCAATCCCGCCCACGCTAGGCGGCCTTGAGCCCTTCATTTGGACAACATCATGTCATTCACATGACATCCTCCAGACAACACCTCCAAACCCGCCCAGCATGGGCGGCCTAGAGAGGAGGTCTTGGATTCAATCCATATCCATGCAAAACTCTCCACACAGAGCATTCCAAACCGCCCTAGGGAGGTGAGCATGGAATCAAGTGTTTGAGCACTCATGTCACTCATCATTTGCCTACCAACTCCACCCATCTGCTTCCACACACATGCAAGTCCAATAAGGAGGTGAAAATCATTAAAAATCATAATTATTGGAGTCAAATCCACACATCACCTTCAAGGCTGCTCATCATAGGCAGTCTCCACCATTGCACATGGAGAATACCTCAAATGCCATTCAGATCACTTCTTGACTTCACTCAAATGAAGGTAATTTACATGAAGAACATGAAGAGAACACTAAGTCATGCTAAAGAGTCATCAAAAGCACATCAAATGAAGTCTAAGTGATGAAATCCACTCACCACCTCCTAGCCCGCCCTTCCTAGGCGGCCTTGACCACCTTTCATGGACTCCACGTCCTTCACAATACACTCTTCGGATGACACCCCTAAACCCGCCCAGCCTGGGCGGCTTTCACACCTTGACATGGAATTCACATCAAATAATCCATACTGCCGCTCTAAACCCGCCTAGGCACTTAGGCATGGATTTCATGTGAAACGATATGTTTTGGAATGTCATTTTTTTTATCCCACATGCATAAGATGAATGTAATTTGTTATTGAAAATCCTTTATATCAAGTCTTAATTTGATGTGTTTCTTTCTATAGGTGATGGAGGATCCAAGGAGGTGAATGGCGAAGAGCTCCTACATGAGAAGTTTGGAAGGTGGAGGAAAGTTGCCCAAGTTTGTCATCATCACCACATGGAGGAGAGCCCCTGCATCAAGTTCATCTTACTTTGAAGACTTCGTAGACATCAACACCACGCATGAGGAGTCATCATCCAGAGTTGTCTACTTCATGTACATCCATCATATGCAAGTCTACTACAACTTCCACCTCAACACTCCATGAGTCAATGCAACTATCCAGAGGCATGATCCTGCAAGAACATCACAAGATGAGAGATGAGCATGATCATCAAAGCGATCCATGAGTTACATCAAAGACAACAAGAAGAAAATATTCTAAGTGAACATGAGGTGAACCACACTAGTTCGTGTGAACATGCTGAGATGGCACGTACACATCATCAAGCCAATCGCATTCTGCCATGTCATTCATTCAAGAGGGCCCACCATAAAGATGCTCCAAAGATGCTTATCACATTGGGAAACGTGCCTTCATTGCCTCTTTCATGTTCTAAAAATAGCAAATTTTGTAACAAACTGCCTTGTCTCAATCTCGGCCGTTGATTGCTAAATCAATTTGAGCCATTCATTGTAATTCTTGAGCTCTATATAAGGCTCACTACTCTCATTTGTAAGGGGACATTATTAGAATTAGAAGAAGATCATTAGAGTAGAGGAGAATCATTAGAAGTAGAGATCAAGTAGGAGTAGAGTAGAGAGGGAGCTCTTCGAAGTCATGAAGAGAGACATGAGATTGTTGTAATCACACACTTCAAAAGTAATACAAGCTCATTGTTGTTGTTTTGCATGGTGATCTTGTGGCTTTGAAATGTTAGCAAGGTTTCAAGTTCTTGAATATGACGGAGATGTGTTTCCAAGAAGCTTAGATAGTAGAGTAGATAAAGTTCATTGATGTGATGTATATGCTAAAGATATTTGATGAACTCCTTGGTTCATACTTTTGATGGTTTGTCCCTGGCAAGTCATCGTGCAAAGTTAGCCTGAACTACATTTGCTTAAGTTCGATTGTGAATGCTCGTTCAAACTACGCCAGTTGTGGGTGTTTGGATGGAGGTTTACAGTATGAAAATCATTGAGTTACCTTTGGAGATTGCACCTGCTTCGTGTAATTGTTGGTTCTCATGGTGAAGCGGAGTAAGGTTCCACAAGGAATTTGTCTATCAAAGCATGTGCATTATATTATTGTTCTTAGATTAGAATCCTCTCAACCCTTTCTCTTTTTCGATTTTCTTATAATCAATTTAAGAAGATCCATTTCATAAAGAGGAAGTAACTTGTTTGAATGGAGTGAGGTGACAATTCTACGTAAGTCCCTTTGTGACACAGCAAATCACATCACACCACTGAGGCTATCCGTTGCAAATCACGTACAAGGAACCTTGGAGCGTTCTTGTTTGATCACATAGTTTAGCATTCGAAATGCTTTGTTCAAGAGAGGATAGAGCACTTGGTGTTTTATTCTAATGTTGTTGTCAAGAAAACATCATCAACAGGTAACTCTGATGATAATGGAAGCCTTGCTTCCTTTCCATACACTAGCATGAAGGGTGAATTGCCAATTGCCTTCTTAGGAGTGATCCGATCAGCCCAAAGAGTTGTTTTCAACTTGGCATGCCAAGTTCTCTGATTATCATCCACCGTTCTCTTGATTATCCTGATCAGATTTTTGTTCATGGACTCAGTCAGGCCATTACCTTGGGGGTAGTAGTTGGATGATGTTTTTAAATAAATGCCATAGTTTAATGCCCATTCACTGATTTTTGCACCTACTAAGGCCTTATCATTATCAAAAATAATGGTGGATGGAACACCAAACCTAGCAACTATACCTTCAAGAAAATCTAAAATGGAGGCCTCTGTGGCATCCTTCAATACAACTACCTCTGTCCACCTTGTAAAATAGTCTGTGGCTGCTAAAATCCATTTGTGCCCAACACAGATGGTGGATTAATCATCCCAATGAAGTTTCAACCCAATTGGGAAAATGGCTAGTCAGTTTGAATTGGATGAAGAGGAAGAGCTGCCAGCTTCTGTTTGCCTGCAAATAATGCACATTCCTTGCAGCTCCTTACCCATTTATGGGCATCTCTGAACAAATCAGGCCAGTAGTAATCAGCCCTCATAATTTCAACAGCTATTGTTCTTGGAGAATAATGGCCACCAGCAGTGTCATTATGAAATTCTTCTAAGACCCTAGAAATCTAATCTTAATACATCCAAGAAGAACTCCATTGATGTCCCTTTTAAACAAAACACCATCTACAAGAACATAAGGGACGGATTGAAGTCTGAAATACCTTCTTTTTGCTGAATCAAGTCCGTTAGGGCATCTTCCCGACTGTAGAAATGTAACCATGTCATAATACCAGTCAGTCTGGGAGTGGGGATCAGTTGGTTGTGCTCGCCCTTGAACACATACAACATCATCTCTGTCTTTAGCATCTGCTGCCATCTTCTCACACAGGGCCTTGCCTCTCACTAGCTTGATAATGTTAATGTTGACATCATACTCCATCACCTTTGTGATCCACCCAACTCTCTTTTCAATGACGTCCCTGCTCAAAAGGAACTCCTTCACACCAGGGTGGTTGAGCATCAACTGTATTTTGCTGTTAGAAAGCATATATCTGAACCTTTTTAGGGCTTTCACCACAGCAAACACATGTTTCTCAACAAAATCATACCTCAATTCATAGTCTTTTAGGGGTTGACTGAAGAAAGCAATTGGCTGTTCCAACTTTTCTTCATTCTGCTGCGTTAGAACTGTTGATATACCCTCCTTGCCTCCAAAGGCATAAAGGATAAAATCCTTTTCATAATTTGGATTTATCAGCGTTGGGGCTTGTGCAATAGCCTATTTGACAGCCTCAAAATTGTCCCTGCCTTCCTTGAACCATGTGAAGGCAGCATTCTTTTTTGGCATGGCTGTGAGAGGTTTTTCTATTGAAGCGAAATTCGGTATGAACCTCCTCACGAAGTTGATCTTTCCCAAGAAGCTCTGCAAACCTTTCTTATGACTGGGAATAGGAAGAGCTAGAATGGCACTTGTCCTTTCGAGATCAATGGTCAGTCCTTTTGAGATTACATGTCCCAGCAATCTGCCTTCTAGGACAGCAAATACACATTTTTTAGGATTTAATGAGATCTCATATTCTCTGCATCTTTCAAAGACCTTTCTTAAATGACCTAGGTGGTTAGCTGCATGCTTAGAAAATATGGTCAGATCATCAAGGTCCACTAGAATAATATCATTGATCAAGCCTTTAAAGGCCAAATCCATTGCTTTTTGAAAAGTTGCTCCAGCATTTGTCAACCCAAAAGGCATTTTTTGTTAAGCCAAGGTACCCCACTTGGTGGTAAAAGTTGTTTTATGTTGGTCTGATTCTTTTACAAGAATCTGATTGTACCCTGAGTTGCAAATCTAGGAATGAAAACCTTTCAGCTCCTGCTACTGTTTATAGAATCTGTTCCATGGAAGGAAGCGGATAGTGATCTTTAAGGGAGGTTCTATTCAAGTCTCTAAAGTCCACACATAATCTTATTTCCCCATTCTTCTTCCTAACTGGAACTAAGTTGGCCACCCAAGAGGAATCTTTGATGGAATAAATAATCTTTGCCTCTATGAGCTTGGACAACTCTTTTCTCATCAATAGCTCTATTTTAGGGTTGACAGGCCTTTGCTTTTGACGGATTGGTTTTGCATTGGGGTCCAGATCAATAGTATGTTGGATTAATCTGGGATCAAAACGTTTCAAATCCCTATAATCCCAAGCAATTAAATCATTAAATTCATTGCAAAGTTCAATAAAACCTTGCCTTTCAGCTTGTTTACATACCTTGCCATGTTTAAGGAATTTGCCCTGTGCAACTTCTACCTCCTCATAGTCCTCTTTTTTTATGGTCATAGTCATCTTTTCTTTCTTTGGCTGATCATCTGTGCCAAATATGCTCTCTAAGGTGATCAATCCTCTGGGTAGTTTGTTGGTTTTTAACTGTATCACCTGGTCACCGTATTGCTCTTGCAATACCGATTAATTCCTGGCAGCATACTTTGCCTCATCTTGCAAAAAATTCACAATTTGCTGGTCACTTTCAAACACTTGCTAGCTTATGATGTTATCAGGCACAGTAGGCCTTACAACAACCTTTACATGCTGATTTGAATTCTGTTTGACATTCTGAGGAATGTCAAATTGTGCACCAACTGTGGCCAGTCTATCGGGCTCTTTGTTTTTCTGCCTGGGAACAACCTGAATATTGAATGCATCAAAGTCTTCAATCAAGTCCCAAACCCTGAGTTTGTATGACTTTAACAAGTCATTCTTTGAAGCACTTAGTTTTCTTTCTTGGTGGACAACCAACTCGTTGTCACCGAATACTTGAAAGACTTTTATTCCTCTTTTTTTGAGCTAGCTGCATGCCTTGAACCAAGGCTTCATACTCAGCTACATTGTTAGTACAACTGAACTGCAATCTGAATGAAGAGAAATAATTTCCCTTTTGGGATGAAATTAATACAACCCCAGCACCTGCTCCATTTCTGCTTCTGGAGCCATCAAAATACATTTGCCACATCCCTTCAGGATCTAATATTCCCTTTTCAAGATTAGGGATAGTGGCATCCTCTTCATGGATACAGTAAGTACCCAGCCCTGTCTCCTCTATATAAGCAGGGGTGTCAAACTGGAAACAATCTGCCCACTCATCAAGTAATATGTCAGGGATCTCTTCCACTGGAGTGATAGCCTCATGTCTATTGCTATTATTGTCTTCCTCTAACTCATGGATTGTACAATTCATATTGGTGAGATTAGGGGTGTAGGGTTCTATATGGTCATTGGCAATAGGCTCAGCTTTGATGGTTACTTTGGTGCCATACCTGGTTCTAAATAACATGTGGGACCAATCAAAGGTTAGATACCCACCTATTTTGGCTGTAAAGTCCCTAGATAGGCATATGCCGAAGTAGGTTGGGAGATCAATGACTAAAATATCTTGGGAAACAAAGCAACCAAGGCATGCATGCAGAGTGAGTTTTAAATCTTTAATAACACCCACTGTATTAACAAAAGTGCCATCTAACTGCACTACACATTTGCTCACGAGCTCATACTTTATAGTTTATACCCAACCTGTCATCTATATCCTTAGGCGTGATAGAGGTACCCGCCCCAAAATCTATCATACAATTGTGTAACAATTTGTTACCAATAATTAAAAAACATAGAAAGGAGGGGGCTTACTGGTTTTGCTTGTACTTGCTTCCTCCTTTTCTGGCTGGCATAGGTTTGTGGGGATGGTGGTCTTTTCCTGTGTTGCCTCTACATCAGGATGGTTGAATCTTATCAAAGCTTCCTTCAATAAATCTCTTTGTGCTGGGATCAGCAGTGTCCCACATTGTGACATTTATATTGGTCCTTTTCATCTCGTCAACAATGCTGAAGGGAATTTGATTGCCCTTCTATGACACTTTGGGAATGAGAGGGTCAATTTTTGCCTGCACGGCTTGATTTTGCTACTCAACCCGAGCCTGCTGGAGCGGCACTTAACTCGCCTGTCCAGCAGAACAATCTACACACTTTGAGGGAATATTAGCCGTCATTTCTCCACTTGCAGCCGCTTGGGATGTGTGAGAAGAAGACATCTGTTGTAGCAGCACTCTTGGCATTGAGACGTCCTCAATGACTCTTCTTTTGGCCCTTGTGTTGAATGCAATTGGGCTTGTGCCCTAATTGACTCCACATAAGTCATCATGTGTCCAATTCATCAAAGTGGAGTTATTCTACATTTGCTCTTGTCCTTCCACCATCTCTTGACTGGAACTAACTTGTTGCTCTGAAGAAAATGACTGATTTTGTGCTGTCAAAGCCTGACTGAACTGTCCGCTTTGGCACAAATTCTGATCGTGGGGTTGATTACATAGATAACACCAATCGTTATCCTGAGCCAAATTGTTCTGTATCGACACAAGAGGCCCAGATGTACTATCAGCAGTTGGATACACAGCATTCAATGGTCTGATGTAACTGGGTTGATTCTGCCTTTGTACATTACCCTGATATGGTGGCCTATTCTACTGGTAATTTTGATTGAATGGCTGATATGTCTGGTTAGGTTGCTGGTATGGCCTGCTAGGTTGTGTAGGTTGTCTTCTTGCCAATACCAGTTCATTGCTCAATTTTCTGATCAAGGCATCCTTCTCATCCTCCTTCTCTGTTGCAGGTGCAATTAAGGGAGCAGAAGAAGTGGTGGTAGGAAATAGAGCCACCGCAGGCTGAATAACAGGGGCCTCTGGAAATAAAGGCATTGGTGGTCTTGGAGCGATTTTTCCAGCCTGAATCAGGCAATTTTCTGCTCTGATTGTTGTGTCATATGCATCAAGTAATACAACTCCTCCCATGGATTGAATCATGACAGCAATGTCAGAATTCAATGATTTCAAATAATAAATAAATGTTGTATTTGGAGAAGGTTTCAACAACAATGGGATTTTGTCCCATGTCTTCTAGAATCTATAATTAAAGTCCACCATATATTTGTGGGGGGCTCTCTTAATAGTAGCTAGTTGTTCCATTAGTGACAGTTGGTCACTCTTGTCTTCGAAATGCTGGCACAGTTTAGTGCCCAGGTCATCCCAATTGTGGATGGTGTTGGTTGGGAGACCCCTATACCACTGCAAGGTTTTTCCCTTGAAAGAAAAGGCCAAGAGCCTCACTGCCACATTGTCAGCAGTGACATTGTGGACAGAGCAGACACTGGCTATATCTTGAATGTGTTCAACTGGGGTCATGGAATTTTCACCAGTAAAGAATGATATAGCCTTTAAAGCTAAAGTGGGGATATCGTCATATTGGGCTAGGTCCAGTGGGCTAACCCCATTAAAAGTAACAAATGGAAGGTTTGTTGCCATATTTTGGATATTTAAATTGATTCTAGGTATGTGCAAGGCTCTTCTAGAATATTGGAACCTAACTTGAAATCTCGCTGGAGGGGGAGTGGACTGCGCTCTTGATGGAGATGGTATCTCAGTCCTACTTTCCCTCACAGGGGATCTAGATAACCTACTTCTTATAGATTCAGTAAATGAAAGTTCTACGAATTGGAAATTACCTGTCATGTTCCGATATTTATGCACTGTTTAAATTAAAGATTTAAACATCGTGACAAGCCGGTCTCATTCCGGATGATAGAAATAAATACATATGTCATAGATTATTAAATAATATGGTTATATGAACATTTTAAATAATAAATAATAAATAATATGTTATGAGTTATGATTATCGTTAATACCAAATATTATATATTATAATTATCAAATATATATGATAATAATATATTACTATATAAATGAATATTATTAAAGATTATGAATTAAACAATATATATAAATTAAATATCATTATAATAAATATTATTAATATAAGTAAATATTATAAATTAATATTATGATTCCTTTTGAAAGCCTTAAGGCAACACACCCGATAAAGGGATAAAACAAGATCAATATTAATATAGATATTAGATATCATTATAAAATCATAAGACAACGAATTCTCCATATATGGAGTGGCAGTCCCAAAAGATCTAAACAAAGGAAGCATTAAGGTTTTGTAAAGGCGCGATCATCATTGAGAGGCGTCGATTGAAGTATTACCTCCGCTGCCACTATAAAAGAGGATCAGGTCAAGAAATGAAAGGCATCGAACATCATATAACAATGGATCTGCATATAATAGAATACATTCTAGTATATATTATAGAGTATTAAATCTCATCATATCATCAAGTGAAAAGAAATCAAAACACAGCATAGGATCGATCAACAATTATCAGAGAGAAGGCAGAAAATATACAACAAGGTAAAGAAGCACTGCTGATCCAATAGCAGCAGTCTGAACAGGTACGTCATCTGTCATAGATAAACTGATTTATAAAGATTGGATATATATAGGTAGTTTATATATATATAATACAGTGAAATGATAGAGTGAAATTATATAATAGGAAAGTGAGGAAAATATGGTATATGTGAATAGGATTAAGATGTTTTAGATTAATGGTAGGATATAATAATGTTGACATTTCTGATTATGATGTATAAATAGACTATCA
The DNA here is from genome assembly GCA_027924645.1 of Cunninghamia lanceolata. Taxonomy (NCBI): domain Eukaryota; kingdom Viridiplantae; phylum Streptophyta; class Pinopsida; order Cupressales; family Cupressaceae; genus Cunninghamia; species Cunninghamia lanceolata. The sequence goes on from BSBN01000905.1 coordinate 3,922,508, forward strand.
AGCTAATATGTACAATTATGATGTTGAAAGCACTAAACTTAGACAAAACTATGAATGTGCATAAACTAATATAATGAATAAATGTTAATGATATATGGTCAATCTTGATATAAGGCCATGATGTCTTAATATAAGGCACCTTGTGTAAAATGATAATAAGAACAATTATGATATTTATGAAATCAATGAAAAGACAAGTTGGTGATATGTTGGAGCTGACTAGGACTCTTCCTTTAACCCCTCTATCACCTCTAAGGTATGACGTAGTTGGAATAGTTTGTTTTAGCCTAGGTATCTCTCAACTGAACGTAAGTCCCTCGAGCCAAGTGATGAGGAACCCCGTGTGTGGGTGAAATCCTTGGGCCTAGAAGAACTTGTAAAAAGTTAATTTTGCTCTACGGATGGTGACTCTCGTCTGGATGAGTTACTCCGTGTGCGAGTGAAATCCCACGAGCCAAATGGTGAGGGACTCCGCATGTGAGTGAAACCTTTGGGCCTCCGTAAGAGATGGTGGAACTATTTCCTTAATGAAATCATACTTGGTGATCTAGAGCTGGTTAACGCTAGAGTCTACCATAAGTCCCTCACAAGTCATATCATGAACCAATGATAAAAAGGAATAACATATATGTGAATGTGTTTATGAATTGAGAATATTATAATGCATGATAATGAAATGAATTATATGAAATATTGTAATGTCCCCATTTTGAGCTAAGTAATGATTTGCTAGTTGAGTTTGTTTCTATACATGGAGAACCGGAAAGTTGGCTCAACTAGGATTTTGCTTGAATTTTATTATATAAATAATGACAAATGGAATCTTTAATTGCATTTGTCTAATATCTATGATGGGATCACATTGTTCATTGTGCCAAATCGATGGGTGAAGTATGGCTCCAGGTGGGACCTATTGGTAACACATTTGTTATAGGTCCAAGCTTATAAAGAAAGATTCCAAACAACTATCCTTGAGGTTGTTTGAATTGCATATGATGTGGCGATTCATTGAACAAAACAATTTACATTGGATGGTGATCCGGCTCCATGAAGGTAAATGCATTCAAAATTGTATTTGATCATTGTATGGAGAGCCAACGGCTATGTGGGTCAATCGATCCCAATGAAAAGCATTTAAAATAAACATTTGAAGTTATTAAATGCATTGAATGATCAATCGGCCATCATAAGGGATGTTGCATTGCTTAGAGTGTCAATGCCTTGTGCAAGGAGGTGACTTCCTTGGATCATGAGCCAATGAGGTGGATCGATGCAAATAAAAGGATAAATACATTGCTAAAACCAACGGCCAGCTATCAAGGTATTCGCCCAAGACAAGATGCATTCACCAAGACAAGGAGTTGGTCAAAATGAAGAAGATGTATAGAGGATTGTGCAACAGCTAAGGAAAGTATTTAAAATAATTGTTTTAAATATCCAATGCTAACATCATAAGAGAGGATTGGCGGCCAAGGTAAGAGAGTAGTCTTAAATACAAAATAACAATATTAAATATTTGCATATGGATCGGTTGAGGAATTCCAATGAAGTTATTAAATGAATGTATGCAAGCAGCCGCCTATGCAAGAAGAACTCATTTAAAATAATTAAAGATTGTTTTAAATGAATGAGTTTTGGTTGCAACTCATTTACAAATGTTCAAGTTTCTTGTTCATCATTGGTGGATTCCAAAATTCATCTAAATTGCCAAAGAGGAGGATCGCTCATCCAAGGAGAAGTTAAATAGAGACTTCCATCTTCATTTGAGGGATATGTTGAATCTGGTATGTTTTTTCTAACTATACTTTACTACTGAGAATTCCGATTTTCAGCTAGTTTTCAAGGAGATGACCCCTTGAGCATTATGGTGATGACCCCATAATGATTTCTGAGATATTTTCATGACAGATTACATCATGTTTTGAATTTGCAGGTTATTGTAGCTATTTGGAGTGATAAGATATCATTATTAACCCTTGGTTTCATTGCTTCTAAAGCCAAGGAGCTAGTTTGCAATAAGGAGTAACTTGTGAAGACTTTGGAATCCATCGCTTGGCTAGGAAGGTCATTTTGGATGCATTTGAAGACATATCTTATTGGCTGGGTAGAAAAGACATCTACAACAGTGTGATCAGCTAACTGAACATTTATATCAGTCACATACATTTGCATATACAGAGCTGTAGTAATCATCTCTAGGATTATGGATCATTCTCATGTTTGTACATGACTATTGATGTTGTAGAAGACATTTGGCACTCATATTTGGTCATTTTTATGAAGATATTAAGTCTGATAAGACTGATATCAAGACTGTAATTTCATGACAGCAGTACCTTTTTGTATTGTGATTCCAATTTCAATCAATAATAATGCAAGGAGTTTGATGATTTCATCCATAGTGATTTGTATTGGTGTTTTACTTTGATGTGTGCAAGAAATCTTATCTAAAGTTGATCAATATTTTCAGTCATATATAATAAGGTCTCTTACAGTGGTATCGGAGCCATGATCTTGCTTGCCTATGGGTTTTTGAAGAAAATAAAAAAACTGAAGCCATGAATGCTACAAGTCAAGGTAACTCTCCTATGGATAACATGGCGTTGAGTGAAAGGCTTCTCAAAGTAGGCAATGAACTTGAACATTCATTTCAGTCAAGAAAGGTACTTCTCAGCATCTTAAAGGAAACGAAGGATTGTTTACACATGGTGGATCAGTCACATTCTAGGGTATTGCAAACAGTTGTGAATCCTATAGCATCTTCTTATGGTAAGCCAAAGTTGTTGAGATACAAAGATCATGAGGTGAGATTGGTTATCACTTCTTGTTTAAGTGAAATTCTGAGAATTGCAGCTCCTAACATTCCATATCAGGATGACACAATGAAAGAAATATTTTCCTTATTGGTGGAAAGTTTTGAAGGTTTGAATGATGTCACAAATTCTCATTTTCCTAGAAGAGTCACCATACTTGAATCATTTGCAAAATTGAGATTGAATAACATCATGTTGGATTTGGCTTTGGATGATTTAATTATCAAAATGTTCCATTGTTTCTTTGCCAAAATCAGAACATATCATGCAACAAATGTTAAATCGGCAATGCACACCATTTTGTCTCTAATCCTGGATGAGAAAGATTATATTTCTAAGCAGTTGTTATCTAACTTGTTGGCTGTTTGGAGGAAACAAGATGTTTTATCAGCAGCATATGAGTTGTCTAACAGATTGGTGGAGCAGAGAATTGAGGAAATTAAAGATCAGTTAATAGAAGATGAGCTGATTTCACTTGGTTTGCAGCCTATTCATGGTGATTCCAGAATTGAAGAAGAACGCATGGAGGCAAGTGATAATACAATTGAGAGTGAACCCGAGATTACAATTGGTCATAAAGGGCATATTATTGGTGTTCAGTCATACATGCAAGGAGAAGACATCATGTTTGTTACAAAGATCATCCATGAGGAAGGTGATTCACATGAAGAGGACAAGGATCAATTCATACATGTCGAAGCCCTAGACACACATCAGCCCCATAAGGCGGAGTTGGAAGAGTTGCAGCCTATATATGATAAAGATCCAGCCTTAGAAGATGCCACCAAGGAGTTGTATGGAGAAGCTTCATTAGAGGATCACATATGGCTTCACCCATATCATATGGACAAAGAACATGCCATCATGGAGATTGTCCTTCATCAAGGTATGGATTATCCAAGGCTTAAGATTTCTAATTTGATACACCATGGTATGATTGAGACAAAGAGGATTCAAGACATGTGGCATATGAGAAATGAGCTTTGTATGGAGTTGGATAGTGACATTGAGTATACAGGTGAACAAATGTGTATTGATGTTCCATTCCTAATTCATGATACATTGATAGGAGATGGCTGTCTTATTACATTACACATAGAGATCCTTCATGACACTTGGAGGACAGCAGCTGTTTGGGAGCTTTGTAGAGGTTTGGATCATGTCTACATCATTGGAGGATGGCCTATGGATGTTGCTTACTCACCATTGAACATTAGTGATGACATTGGTATTCATTTGGACTTGATTTTCAGTTATTGGGTAGATGATTTCCAGCAAATGAATCATGAGATACATGGGATAGAGAATCAAGATATGGATAGGAAAGACGATGACATTCTTAATGATACACAATCATTTGATTCAGAGTTGATGAATTTTCTTATTCATAGTGAATTTAGTGAGTATGCCTATGTTTTGATATGGTATTTTTGGATGATGCTTCGGTGATTGGATTTGATGTTAACATAGCTTCAACGAGAGAGTTATATGAGGATGAATATGATAGTTCCATCTCTTTCAGCGAGGTATCAAGTTACTTCATGGTATGGATGTGTCATTGGAAGTTGAGCATGGGTGTGTTTGCTACATTGTGCGACAGCGGAAGCGGTCCCAGGATCTCCTTCAGCAATATCTTTGAGATGGTACGTGTAAGTTCGAATGGACAGGTTAGATGGGTTTGGGATCCTGGTATTCATTGATGTTCATTTGTTGCTCCCGATTGCTTGGGACAAGCAATCTTGGCGTGGGAGGACTTGTAATGTCCCCATTTTGAGCTAAGTAATGATTTGCTAGTTGAGTTTGTTTCTATACATGGAGAACCGGAAAGTTGGTATATGTCTATACATGGAGAACCGGAAAGTTGGCTCAACTAGGATTTTGCTTGAATTTTATTATATAAATAATGACAAATGGAATCTTTAATTGCATTTGTCTAATATCTATGATGGGATCACATTGTTCATTGTGCCAAATCGATGGGTGAAGTATGGCTCCAGTTGGGACCTATTGGTAACACATTTGTTATAGGTACAAGCTTATAAAGAAAGATTCCAAACGACTATCCTTGAGGTTGTTTGAATTGCATATGATGTGGCAATTCATTGAACAAAACAATTTACATTGGATGATGATCCGGCTCCATGAAGGTAAATGCATTCAAAATTGTATTTGATCATTATATGGAGAGCCAAAGCTATGTGGGTCAATTGATCCCAATGAAAAGCATTTAAAATAAACATTTGAAGTTATTAAATGCATTGAATGATCAATCGGCCATCATAAGGGATTTTGCATTGCTTAGAGTGTCAATGCCTTGTGCAAGGAGGTGACTTCCTTGGATCATGAGCCAATGAGGTGGATCGATGCAAATAAAAGGATAAATACATTGCTAAAACCAACGGCCAGCTAGCCAATTGACTTGATCCCAGGTGCCACATTGCCCAATAAGGCGGCCTATAAATTGACACCACAGTAAAATGAGGAGGTGAGTAGACAAATTCAAGAACTCTTAGAGAAAGGATTGATTAGAAAGAGTCTCAGTCCATGTGCTGTCCCTAGTGTACTTGCTCCAAAGAAAGATGGGAAATGGAGACTATGTACGGATTCAAGGGCCATAAATAAGATCACAATAAGGTATAGATTCCCTATGCCAAGGATTGACGATCTTTTGGACTATCTTGGAGGGTCATGTTATTATTCAAAGATTGATTTGAAATCTGGTTATCATCAAATCAGAATTAGGCAGGGAGATGAATGGAAGACTGCCTTCAAGACAAATGAAGGACTCTATGAGTGGCTTGTCATGCCATTCGGCCTTAGCAATGCTCCAAGCACATTCATGCGTTTGATGAATGAGGTACTTGTTGAATTCATTGGCAAATTTGTAATTGTTTATCTTGATAACATACTCATTTTCAGCAGGACAAAAGAAGAACATGTGAAGCATCTTGGACAAGTGATGAAGAAGTTGCATGAGAGTAAGTTGATGATCAACTTGGATAAGTGTGATTTCATGAAAACTGAACTTGTGTATCTTGGTTTTGTGATTTCTAATGGTTGTTTGAAGATGGACCCCACAAAGGTTGAGGCCATTCTCAGTTGGCCTACTCCTAGGTCAGTGGGAGATGTTAGAAGTTTCCATGGTTTGGCAACTTTTTATAAGAAGTTCATTAGAGGATTCAGTCACATAAGTGTTCCTATTCTCAACACCATCAAGGGTGGAATAAAGTGCAAATTTCAATGGACAAAGCAAGTAGATGATAGTTTTGAATTGTTAAAGAAGAAAGTGGCTGAATTACCTACATTGGTACTCCCAGATTTTGACAGTTTTTGTAGTGGAATGTGATGTGAGTCAGCAAGCAATAAGTGCTGTTCTCAGTCAAGATGGACATCCAGTGGCCTTTTATTCAGAGAAGTTGAATGAGGCTAAACAAAGGTATTCTACCTATGACCTAGAGCTTTATGCAATGGTGCAAGCTCTCAAAAAGTGGAGACACTATTTGCTGCCCAAGGAATTCATTGTTTTTACTGATAACCATGCTCTTAGCTTCCTAAATAGTCAAGAAAAGTTGAATCATAGACATGTTAAGTGGATGGAACAATTGCAGGCCTATACCTTCACTATTAAACATAAAAAGGGTGTTGCCAACAAAGTGGTTGATGCTTTAAGTAGAAGGATGCTTGTCATACATGAAGTACAGATGGAAAGCATGGGCATAGATTGTTTGAAGGAGTTATACAAGGAGGATGCAGATTTCAAGGCTGCTTATGAAGTTTGTGCTAGTTTGGCTAACACTTTTCATGGTGAATATTCAGATTTTGTGTTGCAGGAAGGCCTCTTATTCAAAGGCAGCTTGCTATGTGTTCCTAAATGTTCAATGAGGGATAACATCATCAAAGAGAAGCACAATGGAACCTTAGGAGGACACTTTGGGTTGGACAAGACTTTGGAACAAGTCACTAGATTCTACTATTGGCCAAAAGTACAATCGGATGTAAGGAGATATGTTGCAAGTTGTACCATATGTCAAAAGGCCAAAGGTATGTCTTCTAATGCTAGTTTATACCAACCCCTTCCTATTCCCAATAGGCCTTGGGAGAGCATTAGTATGGATTTTGTACTTGGTCTTCCCAAGACAGCAAGGGGTGTGGACAGTGTTTTTGTCATTGTGGACAGATTTAGTAAGATGGCTCATTTTGTGCCATGCAAATGCACAAATGATGCATCTCACATTGCTGGTCTCTTTTTCAGAGAAGTAGTTAGAATCCATGTTTTGCCCCTTTCAATTGTCATTGATAGAGACTCCAAGTTTGTTGGTCATTTTTGGAGGACCTTATGGAGAAAATTGGGAACACAATTGTCTTTCTCATCAGCCTACCATCCCCAAATTGATGATCAGACTGAAGTTGTTAACAGGTCCTTAGGAAACCTTCTAAGATGCCTTACCAAGCAGCTGGGTTGGCATGGGACTTGGTGACCAGTCAAGCTGAGTATGCTTACAATGATTACGTGAATAGAAGCACTGGGAAGAGTCCATTTGAAATTGTTTATGGTTTCCATCCAAGAGGACCACTTGAACTCAAAGACCTACAAGGTTGGGATAAGAGGAGTGCTCTAGGAGAAGATTTTGCTGCCACCATGAAGGCAGTTCATGATCAAGTCAAAGTTCAGTTGGAAAAAACAGTCTCCACATACAAGGATAGGGCAGATCTCAAAAGAAGAGATGTACAATTCAAGGTGGGAGATTTGGTGATGGCCTATCTCAAGAAGGAAAGGCTGCCTAAAGGACAACCAACCAAGCTTCTGATGAAGAAAATAGGACCGTGCAAGGTAGTGCATAAGTTTGGTCCAAATGCTTATGAAATAGAACTGCCATCCGGTCTTGGTATTTCTCCCATATTCAATGTTTCAAACCTATTTCCATACAGACCTCCATTGAATGCTGAAGATGGATTAGATGTTGTGATTGAAGATGAAGATTGGGTCAGAGATCTACCTCCAAGTAAGCCTTTACAATTGGAATGCATTTTAGATTCCAAGGTTGTCAAAAAGACAAGGAAGGGTGTGTACAAGGAGTATTTGGTCAAGTGGCAGGATCTTCCTGATTCCGAAGCTACCTGGATGAGTGAGGCAGACATTTTGAAGCATGGGAAGACACTCCAACAGTTAGCAACTCAAGGGACTTGAGTTTTTCCTGCAGGGGGAGTATGGTGCAGGAGCACCTTCTCTATGGTGCAGGAGTCATGTTTTGTTTTGTTTTCAATAAGGCTTTTTTTAAGCCCCATCATGTTTGTCATAAGGTTGTTTTTGTCAATTTGGTCACTAGACCTATGTAGACCATGTTTTGGTCAAGTTGATGTAATCACACAATGAAAACATATAGTTTTCTTGTGTTAGGAGAAACCCAATGGCTAACTGACTTTCAAAATCAGTTTGTACGGTTGGGAGGAATGAAAACTGCTGTCTCAAGCCTCTATAGGCGAAGAAGCAGGATGTAATGACAGAGAAGCATGCATGAATGAAGATCTGGATTTTTGGGTGTGTTGAAACATTGTTCTTTCTGAGTATTTTTCTGTAACAGTCATTCTGTACGGATAGTAATTATCTGAAACTGATTGGAGATGTTCAGGCATTGAAGTAGTTTCCATTTGATAGTAGTCTGGTGTCTTAAAGTGTTGTAGTTGTGAGATATTGTTCTTTTTGCAGAGACTGGTCTGAAAACCTCGAAACTAGGGTTTGGTGAATAAATGGACTGTTATTCCTCTGTCCACTGAAAGCAAGATTCTCATTTTCAGTGTGATGGAGGAATACAGTGTAAATTTTGTGTTTTCTGTGGTTTTGGTCAAACACCCAAGGACCCAAGGAGTGTGGGCATGAGTCGACTAGGCATCTCTATATGACTAGTCATTGAAAAGTGTTGTTATGTGAACAGTTAGTGGAGTGGCCAAATTGATGGTTGATCTAGTGTCTGTAGAGGATTGTAGACCATTTCCGTTCTATCGAGTTTTGTCTCTGTATACTAGTTTGATGTCTGTGAGTTGCAGAGTTACAGAGTCGCCATCGGCGTAACACAGTCCCTCGGGGAAACTTGTGGAAGTTATACCGATCAAAGTGTTGGGCCGATAAGAGGTGTATTAGCGAAGGACGAAGGAAGTCTCACTTAAGAACATACATCGGTGTAAGTTTTGTATCGATTCGTCGAATGTATATTGCGAATGCATATCGCAATTGTATGTTGAGAATGTATCTTGAGATTGTATGTTGAGAATATACATTTCGTCGGATACAAAAGGTGACCGATCGTAACAGTGAAATAAGGGTAAAGAAACATTAGTCCACCGGTAATAACAAGTCAAGCAAAGCATATACAAGTTGGTATATCGGCGTATCGGGAGGACACACAAGGAGGTTGCCAATGATCAAAGTCTTACCGACAAGGTCATGACTAACCGCCACGGTTAAGGTGAGTGAAAGCTTAACCGCCATCGGGTATCGGCAGGAGGTTTGAGGACGCCGCCGATAGAGGAAGTCTCTCCGAAGACAAAGTGGAGTTGACTATTGGGGAGAGTTGAGAGATTGGCCAGAGAAATAGTAAGGTGGCCGACGGGATCTGTTTGGCCGATGAGAATAGATCGCTGAGACGTAAGACGGTCTCACACCAATACAGTTTGTGATAAATTGTTCGCTTCCATTGTGCGCTCTGCATCATTCGCCCAAGACAAGATGCATTCACCAAGACAAGGAGTTCGTCAAAATGAAGACAATGTATAGAGGATTGTGCAACAGCTAAGGAAAGTATTTAAAATAATTGTTTTAAATATCCAATGCTAACATCATAGGAGAGGATTGGCGGCCAAGGTAAGAGAGTAGTCTTAAATACAAAATAACAATATTAAATATTTGCATATGGATCGGTTGAGGAACTCCAATGAAGATATTAAATGAATGTATGCAAGCAGTCGCCTATGCAAGAAGAACTCATTTAAAATAATTAAAGATTGTTTTAAATGAATGAGTTTTGGTTGCAACTCATTTACAAATGTTTAAGTCTCTTGTTCATCATTGGTGGATTCCAAAATTCATCTAAATTGCCAAAGAAGAGGATCGCTCATCCAAGGAGAAGTTAAATAGAGACTTCCATCTTCATTTCACGGATATGTTGAATGTGGTAGGTTTTTTCTAACTATACTTTACTACTAAGAATTCCGATTTTCAGCTAGTTTTCAAGGAGATGACCCCTTGAGCATTATGGTGATGACTCCATAATGATTTTTGAGATGTTTTCATGACAGATTACATCATGTTTTGAATTTGCAGGTTATTGTAACTATTTGGAGTGATAAGATATCATTATTAACCCTTGGTTTCATTGCTTCTAAAGCCAAGGAGCTATTTTGCAATAAGGAGTAACTTGTGAAGACTTTGGAATCCATCGCTTGGCTAGGAAGGTCATTTTGGATGCATTTGAAGACATATCTTATTGGCTGGGTAGAAAAGACATCTACAGCAGTGTGATCAGCTAACTGAACATTTATATCAGTCACATACATTTGCATATACAGAGCTGTAGTAATCATCTCCAGGCTTATGGATCATTGTCTCATGTTTGTACCTGACTATTGATGTTGTAGAAGACATTTGGCACTCATATTTGGTCATTTTTGTGAAGACATTAAGTCTGATAAGACTGATATCAGGACTGTAATTTCATGACAGCAGTACCTTTTTGTCTTGTGATTCCAATTTCAATCAATAATAATGCAAGGAGTTTGATGATTTCATTCATAGTGATTTGTATTGGTGTTTTACTTTGATGTGTGCAAGAAATCTTATCTAAAGTTGATCAATATTTTCAGTCATATATAATAAGGTCTCTTACAAATATAATGTGAATATAATCTAATATGTTAGTCTTAATGATTCCATGTTGAAAGAAAAGTTAAAAAGATTACTAATGCTCTCTTTTACTAAGTTGAAATTGTGCAAGGAAGTGAAAAATTTCAGCTTACTAGAAGGGGACATTACATTACCTCTAGAAGATGATCTTGTTTGCACTCCAGGCATGTAATGTTGAATATTCTGAATACTAGATCAACAAAGTCGCGAGGTACTTGAATGCTTCCACAGTAGCAAATAAGACTGAGAAAAGCACTGAATTCTCAGCTTAGCTCCTACTCAGAGCTGAGTGTCCCATTGGGCATGCCAGAAACTGTTGTCTTGTGAAATTGCACCCTGTTTGAAGCTGGCTCAAACACTTCAATGACACAATGGGACTGATCTCAAGGTGTGGGACCTCGCAGATGAGATTAGACCTCCAGAGAAGGTTGGTTCCTCTTTCTGAGCTTAAGCCTTAGAGAAATAAAATAAAATCTAGTGCTAATACTCGTAGGGGAAAAGGGTAAGGGGGATTGCTGAATTAAAAAGAGGTGATGCACCAGATTAGGGATGTTCAGCTGCAACTGAATCAGCACAGTAATAATCTCAAAACTAAAGGAATTCACACAAACTCATAACTCACATCAATCGAATAGACACAGTGCAAGAATAATGAGGGAGGCGAAATATCAATTTATCTTGATAATAGAGGCCAAATAGCCATTACAAAAGAGAGACTAATACAGAGAAATTAGACACAGAATAGTCAATTACATTCATAGTGGAACTATCAATTAGAGACATGAGAGGCTCAACAGAAGAGCACAGTACATCAGATCCAATTGGTTCATATAATTGCACTACAGAGACATGGTCACAAGAATTCTCCAACCTGCAATAGCCCAGAAGAACAACTAACTTAAATACAATGCGATTTGATGTATTTATAACAATTCAAGCACTCTGCAATAGTGGCGCTGAGGCTGGTCAATTGACCTAGGACAGGCCCATGTTTCATTAATTCTTTGACCTAGAAGATTTGCTGCAAAACCTACGAATTGGGACAAAAACATGCCTCTGACAAGCCTGCAACCTGCAGAAGAAGATTGCTTGCATGAATGGGTGTCAGGCATATTTATGAGGAAGGGCCTGCAAATTTGTTTCGTCCCTGCAAATCCATTTTGTAGCTGCATATGTATAGCAGCATTGAATATTTTCACTGTTCTACCTGCCTACAACTGACTTTGTCCTGTGGAATTGAATACTGGGGTACCTTTTTGCTGAGAAAAAGGCATTATTTCAGGGGCCTACAAGCTTTTACAACACTTTAAATCCCCTATATTCTCTAGAGAATCATCCATTTTCATCAAGTTTTCCTTCTTTATTTTGCCCATCGACAAAATCTTTATGAATTTTTCTCTGTCTCTTTTCAGCATCTACTTCAGTCGGCCATTCTTCAATTTCCAGAACTATGCCTTGTTTCTCCTTTCTTGCTTATTGGCAAATTTGGCCTCGGGCGAACTATTCTTTGTTCATCACTTTTTGCCTTATCGGCAAAAGTGGTCTTTGGTGAACCGAGCCCTCTTTTCTACTTTGTCGGTGAAGTTCCCTCCCTTCGAACTTAACTCGCTTTTTGCCTCTGTTGGCAAAATGTTCTTTTCTCGAACTATCTCCTTTGGCCGACCCTTCTTTATTGGCAAAACCTTGTCTTGCCGAATCACCTTGCTTTACCCTTTTGCCCTATCGGCAAAAGATGTCCCCGACGAACCTCGGCCTTTGGCCGACTTTTTGCCCTTGTCGGCAAAATGGCTCCATCCTGAACTTTGGAAGCCTCTCTTTATTTTGCTTTGTCAGGGAAAGTGGACACCTTTGAATCATTCGGTTTGTTCTTTCTTTCTTGGGGATCCACCTTGTCGGCAAACCAAAGGATTTCCGAACTCATAAAGAGTTCAAACTTTTAGCACTTTGCCGATAAAGGCAGCCTTTCGCCCTTTAGTGCCTTAGGAAATTTCACCTACGTCGCGGCTCCTTTCTTCATTCTATCGACAAAGTCGCCAATCGGCGAACTTGCCAATCGACGAACCTAAGGTTCACTAAACCAAAACTCTTCCGATAAGGCAAACATTTGCTCCCTTTTCCTTAGCCAAATTTTGATCTCAACCTACTCTCCTTGCCTTGTCAGGGATTCGCCGAATCGGTGAACCCGCGAAGAGATGAACTTGGAGAAGAGTTCATAAAAGATGGAAATGGCTGACCAAAAGGAAGAAAACCCTCTTTCATGCCTTAGCCGAATTTTGATTTTTCTGCAAGTTCAGGAACCTGAACTTTTGCCGATAAAGGCCAAAAGAGGGGCAAAAACTCAGGCAATGGCCTAGATTTTTCTGGGTTTTTTTGGGTTTTTTGCAAGGAAATTCATTGAAATTTGGAGGATATCAGGTTCATCTCCTTCTATTTAAGTTTTCTTTGATCGGATCTTTCTGATAGGAGGGGAATTCAGGAGTATTTTGGCTGGGCAAAATATGACAATAGTTTCATTAGCTATTAAGTGGCTCCTAAGAGCTTTGGTGGATGAGAAGCCTTGGAAGGTACTTATCAGAAATACTATGATGACAAGTACTCCTAAAGGGAGACCTATGTGGAGTGGTCTCCATATTTGGGACATTTTGTTTGGTTCCTTTAGGATCAGCCTTGGTGGATCCCCCTTGTTTGGTTCAATTTTGAAAGCCAAGGAACCGACTAGAGGCTTTATTAGAGACCATGATGCATGTTCAACTATTGGAGGGTCTTTTCATGTTTTTAGATTAGTTTGGTGGAACTTGAAGTGCAATGAGAAGCCTCTTGCTCTTATTAGAGGGTGTTCAGCTAAGAGTTGGTTCTCCAAAGGGCTTAAGAATTTTAAACATATTCGATCAGTGGAGGGGTTACTCTCTTGGGAGCACTCAAAGATAGGTACTCCCTGCCTTGGGTTTAAAAGGATTTATTCCTTGATTCCAAAATCTGTAGTGTCTTGTTTCACTGTGAATAATTATGAAACTGGAACTGACCTTTGGTTGGATGTTTGCAAACTGTTGTCTAGCTCTTCTAGATATAATATATTCTCTATTGTTGTTTTCTACTAGCTATGATAAGCTTTAGTATTTGTTACAGAGTGTCTATTTTGAGACAAAATATTATGACAAGTTGGGCACCTATGTTGAGTGGGTCAAATTGGAGGTTACTATTGGATTAATGACTTACTATTTTTAGCAGTTTGTTGGAATCTTGCATAGTGGCATTGGAAATTGGGCCCAAGATAGGCACCACACCACTAGAGGTTCTTACACATGGTTTTAAAAACCAAAGTTGTTTCCAACTTGCTCATGAGTCTATAAATTGGTGCTTGAGTTGTAGTTTGATATGAGAATTTACAGGTGCACAAGTGCTACCAGAATTACTCCAGATTTGAATGCTGGTGTGTTACTCCTATAAAGACTTGCATTGCAAGTGTATTGTAATCTTGTATTGGATTTGATTATACATTGTGCAGGTTTTGAGTGTGGGGTTTTTCTCATGAAAAGGTTTTCCCCACATTAATCATTGTGTTATGGTTTACTGCTTATTGTTGATTTCTATGTGTTTCTCTATTTTCTGTAATTAGTTTGGATCTGATTTTATGTTATTTGCATAATCCTCCTCTCAAGGTTAGTGTAGAAATCTGTTTCCACATACCTTGCTTCCTTACAAAGGAATCCCTCTCAAGAAATCCGATGACCATACTGATAAGGATGATGAAGAAATTTCTTCGTATCCTCTTTTGCCTATCAACACATATCCAGACTAGTGGCTGAAGGAGCATGTGGAGTTCAAGATTAAATCTGTTGAGAATCAGGTCAAACAGGTTTTGGACACTTTGGAGAGGAAAGAAGCTGCCAAAGGGAAAGGGAAAGGAAAGCAACCTTGATGATGTGCTGGTGATTCCTTTTTTATATTGGTTTTTTGTATAGTATATTATATACTATAGTTGGTTTCTTATGCTCCTTGTGACCTGTTTTGTTTAAATGTTGTCTTGAACTTGTGCTCTTTGGGAGCTATATTTTGTTAAGATTTGTATTTCAATAGTTCATATGAGCTATATTTGTGCACTTCACCCAATATAAAAGAATATGTTCATTAAAGATCAACTTATTGCTATGGTAACTTGCACATAATAAGAATGTGTGCGTTTATGTCAAAAGGATTTGTTGCATACCAACGAACCACTGTAAATAATGTAAAGTTGATCTACCGCATTTCCTTGCTCCATTATGACTTCGCCAGGAAGAAAAAATTCCTCATGCAATCTTGTTACCTGTAACACAAATTGAACATAAAAAAGTCAACCATAAAAAGAAAAAACAATTCATTCTCGTTGTTTTCATAATAAGATATATACAAGTTTGAAAATACAAAGGATTTTTCATATGAAGAAACCTGCTATTACTAGAGCTAGATCAAAGAGATTTTGTATAAATGGTTAGTCATTCCTTCATCCTAACAAATGTGCCAACCACTTTCATGTGCTTGATGAACATTGAACAGCGTACTTGGGACTTTAAACAATATCTTTGTCATTGTGTACCTAGATAACATACCCATCTATTCCAAGTTATGGAAAGAAATCTGCATCAGGTCATACATGTCTTAGACACACTCCACTAGCATAAGTTACAAGCAAACTTAGGAAATTACCTTTCGTGAAACAAATATACAATACCTATTTTACATCAACTTTGAAATTATACATCTCGGCCTAGTTAAGATGAAGGTTATCAAGGACTGAACTTGTCAAATCAATCCTATAGAGTTGCAAGAGTTTCTTAATCACCTACCAATAACAACACTCCCTATAGTACAAGATACTCAAGATCATGTTTGCCATAGTTTGATTGCTTTAAAATAAAGCAATCCAAATTTTGCATGGAACTACAATGATCTTTTGCAAAATCAATGTGTTACTGAGAATTACTTGTTCAACAATCTGCCCTATTGACTTAGACATGCATAAGTAATCTTCCACACCATATTGAGGAGTGATTTAGGAGGCATGTTACACCAAATTGGTTGAACACTTTGGCACAATTAAGATACTTTCTACATTGCAACAACACTTCTATTGGCCAAATATTCATTGTGACACTGAAGCACATATTGTCTTACAGTTCTTTTAACATTTTGGGTATGTCCATACAAAAAACAAATAAAAATCTCTCTCTCTCTCTCTCACACACACACATATTTGTAGCCTAAAAACAGAACTAAGTTTAGAATACCATATATCATGCATATTGATATGCTAAACAAAACCACCATAAATATTACAAATTTCAAATTTTGAAATACAATATACTAATTCGATATCAATTTGTCAAACTTGAATGTCATGATAGATAATCATTGTTCAATATTAAAATAATACAATTAGTAATCAACATCATATGGCTCATCATTAAGGCCAACATCATCATCATTAACTTTAGAGAGGATAATAATACATTTAGGGCTGATGAGGAGGTCATGATAGGCGTTGTTTCATGCATAGAGAGGATAGCAACAGATGATGAGATTAGAGACAAAATTTTTGATGAGTTGGAAGTCTACAAAGGTGCAAAGGATGCTCTTTTCTTCAGCTCAAGCCATTTGAAGGAGGGAAAACCAACAACCAAGTAAAAAAAATTATCCTTTAATGTTTTTTTTATGAATATATCATATTAAACTTTATATTGAAAGAAATAATAGTACAATATTCACAAAAAAAGTTTAGGGTGGTATAAGGGCACACCCACATAGTCTGAATGAACAACGTCCAAAACTAAGACGATTAAATAGGTCCAAGCCCAAAAAACACTAAGCAGCTAAAGCAATAGCAAAAGTAGGAGGATCCTTATCATCAGGATTTGCCGACACAACACTAGGGACAACATCATCAATCGGCTCCCAACCAACAAGAGCATCTTCTTCAGGAGCACCATCCGAAGGTTGTTGATCACGGACTGGGAAGATGGCCAACTCCAAGCAAGGAAACTTGATTGAGTCAAGCCAATCCAGAAGCACCTCGCCCATGAGAAGAGGCAGAGGGAGGCCGAGAAGGCTAAGACCAGCCACCACAGTCAGCATTGTCTCTGGGAATCAGAGGCTGTGATCCACAGGAGCCGGAGCCTCTAGCTCTCCTAGTGGACTAGCTACGACCCCGCCTACACCCTCTGAAAGGAGAGGAGGGGTCAGGTGGGACCTTGGCAATAGTACAAGGGGCATTCCCCCAATGATCTAGCAAATCTTGGAGATGGGCAACTTTACTAGCTTGCACCTTTATTTGCATAAACAAATTAGAGACAATCATGGCTTTAGTGTACAGAGAGAAGTGAACATCTGTAATGCAATTAGAAAAGAGAATTGCATTTCTATCTTTCCATATGTTGAAGAAAATTTCCGCCCTAAAAAATGCCAAATCTAGTTATATCTAGATAGGAGACAAGACCAATCCCCAAGAAAAACCATGTGCCAAGAGAAAGGAGCAAATTGAAAGGGTCTAAAAGAATCATGAACCTAGTTCCATGGTTCCTAAGCACGGGAACAAAACCAGAAGAGATGTTTGAGACTCTCAATCTAGCCACAAAAAGGGCATTGAGGGTTGGGGATACCCATGTGAACCAAATGAGCACCAAGATGAAGTCCTTGATAAACAATGCACTAAAAAAATGAGCCAACTCAGACACTAGAACAACCAGCCAAATACACTGGAAACAACTCTTGTAGCTCCCAATAGAGGACTGGAGCTGCCAACAAAAATTGAGCTAATCCACCATAGGAAGGTGCAAAGAAAGCCATAAATATCCTTTGCAGGGTTTGTAGTTTCGGAATGGTGTGTCAGGGTACCACTTCCAATCCTTCGACCAAGGTTTGAAAGACTGAACCCCAATTTTGTGAATCATCTGGGGAGGAATGGCATCAATAACAAACTAAAAAGTCTCTTGGTCTTCGTTAGCAAGCCTAAACTTCAATTTGAATTCAAGCCACGAGAGGAAATTCATCGTGGCTCTATTAATGAAATCCGGCAACACACGGACACCTCTTTTGAAGAATTTCAAGGCATGGATCCATGGCACCTTAGCTAGAGGACAATCCTGACAATTGAGAATTGGACAATGGAGACCACCACATAGATTGGTGGTTAATAGAAAGACCATCGTGAAAATCATTTCCTACTCACCGTAGCCAAGGCTTGATGGCTTCCTAGGCTTTCCAAATACTCTTTATAACAAAAGTGCCTTGAATTTGGACAGGCTCTCTAATAGTAAAAAGAGTGTCTGTGTCTAGGCCTTTCCAAGCCAGGCATCCAGAGGCGACACCGGAACCAATAAAATGCCTGATAAGAATTTTCTAGGCCTCATTGCCCTCAAGGGCTCTAATAATCCATTTAGCACATATGCCAAAGCCTTGCCTATGAATGGAAAGCAAGCCAAGCCCTCCAAATTCACAAGGAAGGCAACAAAATTCCCAGGCCACACGATGGAAACCATGGTGATCCTTTAATTTTTAGCAAGGTTGCAAGGAGAGGCATCTCCCCCTATCTGTGACACATTTCCGGGATGAGGGCGCATCTCCTGTCTCCGAGACATGGGTAGAGATGTCCCCCGTCCTAGGAGACAGCCAGACGCGTCTCCTGCACGTCTCCAAGTACCCCACGAGGGTATAAATGAGTCTTTTCACGTTAAAAAAACCCTTGATTCGAACCGTGTTTGACCTCTGCGACTCCTCTCTGGTTGTTTTCGGGCGACTATCAACTAGGCAAAGGTGCCATTCTTGATCAAAAGAAGGGTTTCGAATATTATTGTTATGAGACGTATTTTACGGGACGTATTGTAATTTGTAATGTCTCTTTCTTCTGAATGAGTTATATGCAGGGACCTTTAGCCTATTTAATTCCCGTAGGCTAAGTGGAGGAGATAAGGGAATACTTAATTAAATATTAAATGGTCCTATGTTCCCTAGGGATTATTTATATTTAATTAATTATAAAGGCTGGACCTTGGTTTTAATAAAGTGAGTTTATTTTATGCCAAGTGAAAATTATAAAAGGGGTCACTTTATGTGAGAGGAAAAATTAAAAAAAAATAAAGTTTTTTCTCTCAAAGAAGGATATGAAGGAGTTGTGACCAAAAACCAAATTCATTCTTGACTTGTTATTTCTTGGAGTTTCTTTGAGAGCTAGAGCTTTACGGTTCAATAAACCCTAGGACGAAAACCCTTGGGTAGTTGGTTGTATGGACGAAAACCCATTCAGCCATCCTTGGTGGATTCACTCAGGATTCACAAGTGCATTTATTGGATTCAAATTTCGGAGTTTCTTGTGTTGGAGTGATGTAAGAACCCCTAACCGGATTCTTGCTCAAATCTATAAATTTTCTGATTTCTGGTGTGTTGACATTTCGTCAAACACTTTGCATGCAAGCTGGTTATAATTATTTTCTAATGTCTCTTGTGTTGGATGCTTGTTTGATTGTTTGTTTTGATATGTTCTTCAATTTCTTTCATATAGGCATCTCAAAGAACAAAAGAACAAATGTTTGCATGTGTATGGCAACAATGCAAAAGGAAAGATAATAGCAGATATATTTATTTCAAATTAAAGAACTCCATTGACTAATAAAAGCATTGCATTACAGCAGCTTGTACAATCAAGTAGTCATATTCAAATTAAAGATTTGAATATAGACTTATTGTTGTTTGGACTCAGCAAATACCCATGAGGTGTTAACATACCAGTTTTGTCCTTCTGCCAAGATGAAGTTACAAAGCCAAGCCACTGTCTGATAATGACTGAATTTTCAACAGCAATATTATAAACTTCTGACCCTTATTGTTTGCAGCTGAAATAATACTGGCTTGTGAGTTTGTAATAAACACCTGTATTATGTGTTTGCTGATGCAATTTTTTGTTTGTTTGTTGTTGTTTGGTTTGTTTTCACTTTCAATATTGTGTGCAACAACTCAATAATGAAATAATGCAACATTTAACAATACCCATGAATTAAAAAGAGCACATGAAGCTTAAACTAACAATACCCAGTTGGTAAAACAACAATAACAATAGTTTTAAAACATACCCATTTTCAGATTTAAAGTTGCAAGGTCTGATATACAAAACCAGCAATCAGAAACTACACAAAATCCCCTCCAAAGTCACCAAGACGTCATTTCTCCTTGAAATTGATATACAGCAATACACAACCCGTAGGCGCCTCTATTGCAATAGAAAGAAGACCTTGAAACGAGGCGTCTTGAGCTAGGGAAGCTCACGCCTAGCTAGCAGCTTATGGCCTGTTTGTGAGGGTGGGGTGGTATCAGCACCAAAAACACATTATAACCTTCATAAATCTACTCCAAACATAACTTAAAATATTTGCATCATGATTCCTATACTCCATGTCCAAGGAAAGAGGAAAAACACACAAAAATAGCTGCATATGATGTACGGCCTCCTCACAGGATCGTACTGCCAACAAGGGTAACAAACCCTACAGAAGCTCCACCAAATCTGCTCTAAATTGCCTGAAAATCAGTCAACATCATCTCTTATATATCTATAAAATTATCATGGAGAGAAATATGATACCTGTTGTGACCAAATCACACATCGCCCCATTGCAAATGGGGACCCCCTTTTTTTTGAGCTCCGATGTTTTGCATTTAAGTTTTGATGATGCCTTAGGTTCATTTCCTCTGCCAATCCAATAATGAGTTCCTCTTCTAGGAGATTTTTGCTTTATAACTAGAGGTCTCATCTGGAAAATGAAGAATCTTGATTGAATTCTATCCAAGTAATGAATAATGAGACCCTTCTTGATGTATGTTTGAGATCCTGAAAGACTGAGTCTGGAACCTGAAACCCTGAAATCATGAAAAATTGACTAAGTCTGAAATCTGGTGAATCCTCCAAATTCTATATTCTGCATGTTAAATCCGGTGGATTCGAGACCTATCTCAAACATCCTGAAAGGTATATTGAAAAATATTTAAAGTATAAGAAATATATTTTTCAATATACCTTTACCTCAACGACCCTGAAAATGACCAACTACTCCAGAGAATTCAAAAAGTTGATCCAGTGCGATAGCATATTAAGGTGGCGCAAAATTTTCATAAATCACGCCGCTTTCAAGAGGATTTCAAGTTGATGATCCTTTGCGCTTGAACAAATGCGCCCAAGGATAGAGGATAGAAGAGGATTCCGAACCCTCCAACCAATGTGCTCAATACAAGAGGATTTCGAAACCTCCATCTATTGCGCCATACTCTAGAGGATTTTGAAAGGCCTATCTAATGCGCAAATTTCAAGAAGAATTCACCTCCTTGATCTAATGCGCCAATATCTAGAAGATTGTCAACTCTTCAACCAATGCGCTAATGAAGGGAGTGTTGGTGCCTGAATTCACTGTCAGTTAATTTAGCAATTTTCATGCAGGCACCATCCCAAAATATCCAAAAGGTTCTAAGTTTTGGCACCCCTTCAGTGTTTTTCAGCATCTGCATCTCATTTCTTGAGGAGGGGTCTTCGTCTTTTCTCCATCGGCATGGGTTCGTTTTTGTCTTCGACATTTCGGTTTGAACTTGAACCCTTTTTTCTCTAAGTTCAGTGGTTCAGCGGTTCAGGGTTCAATTTTCTTCTAACGGGTCGCATTATGCATTTGCCTTGCGCAAATATTGCATCGTTGAACCTCCCGCTTGAACCTTTTTGTTTTGGTTCAAGGTTCAATGGTTCGAAGCTTTGTTGCCTATGGAGTATTATTTTTGATGTTTGAACCATCGCGTTGAACCCTCGTGTTGAACCCTTTTGGTTCGGGGTTCAATGGTTCAAAGCTTTATGTTTTTGGTCTTATCGGAGTGATTGGCTTCATCGGCGAAAGATTTCTTGAGCGCTCCGATTGTTTTGGTCTGGCTGATGGATGTCCATCGGCGTGTGTTTGGCTATCGGCGAAGCAAATTTTTGGGCCGCCGATGTAAGGAGTTTGCCCGATGGGGAATGCCATCGGAGTAAGATTGCATATCGGGCTAGCAGTTGGAGGGTCCGCCGATGGGGTAGTGTTAGGCCGATGAGGATTTGGAGTGGTCATTGGCGAGAGTTGTATTGTCGGCCGAAGTGTTTTGGGTTGTGCCGACAATGGGAGGTGTGGCCGATGGGGTGTCATCGGCGTGTGTCTCGCCGAAGGATTGTGTATCGAGGTGATCGGCTGTGTCGACGAAGGCAATTCTTGTTGTGCCGATAGAGTTGGTTTCACCGACAGAGATAGGAAGCGAGGGTGTTGTCGGCGTAACTTGGTAGATTGGCGAAGGTTTGGAAGGTCGCCCGATGGTCTATCTCTGGCCGATGAAGGGGAATGCGAAGCAAGTTATATCGGCCAGACTATTGAGCTCGATGAGAGATTTTTGGGGCGGTCCGATGGTGTTAGTCTTGGCGATAGGCTTTGGACAAAGGCTTATGCGTCGAGCGCGGCAAAAGCGCTCGACATTTGTTATACATGCGGCCGTGTTTTTAAAATGATAAAGTTGTCTCCGCGACACCAATGTGGGATTAATCTCCCTACATTTTTTGAACCTGTGGTAAACGCGTTTTGGCGGGAATTTCTTTTTTGAAGTGCTGCGACGGTTTTCAAGCGGCCGCGGGTGGTTGAGCCATCAATGGCGACTGTAGCAGGGGCATGGGCGAGTTGTTGAACAGTCATGTACCTGATTTTTGGCATGAGGACTTCCAAATGGTGGCACAGGGCTCGAGGCCACCATTGTCTACTTTCTGTCTCTGCAGCAATAAATTCTGAGCGCCATTCCTTTGAAGGATCTGTATCTGGCGGATTTTTGTAAAAGCCTTGTAATTAATTGCTGTGGTACATTTTCTGGCTGATATAAGCAAACTGTGTTACCATCATTTGAGGTTGTTGAAAGTTGAACATTTGGCTCTGTAATACAATACAGCTGATTTGGTTGCTCTGTACAGCAAAACCTGTGAGTTTATGTATCTCTTGTTGTACGTTTTTGCATGAATCCACTGATTTCATGGTTAATTTTATATGAGAAATGCTATGTTAGCATGTGTTTTGTTAATTCTGTCTCCAGTATTGCATGTATCTTTCTTCTGAGTCTGGATATTTAAGCAATGTTTGAGACTCTAGAACATAGAATTCCTGTGTTGAATGTCTGATCTCTTAACTTCTGCTCAAGGGGTAGATTAAATTGTTCTCAGATTGAACATTGGGAAGGGTACACTGCAGTAGGGATGACATAAGTATAGATAGCTTAACACTCTGTATTGGGAGATATCTGTAAGGCAGGTATCATATGTGTCCCTCTGAAATCCAGTTTTAGTTGTTCATGCATATCATTCACAGGTGTATGTCTATTGACTCCAGGCCCTGGATAGGCACCGATCTAGCTTTGTCTTTGTGTTAAATACCATGTCCAGCTTTGCATCCAAATATAAAATCAAAACCAAACTCTAAAACAACCATTAGGACATTAGAATTAGTTTTAGGATCCTCAGTCCTCTGTCTACAACTGCAAATAGGCCCAATGCTAGCCCCTTTGCTCTTATCTTACAGTTTTGGTCTACTTACAGGAGGACTTATCTGCTTTCTGTCAGCATCCCAGCCTTGTATATATATCTTCATGGATGTTGAGTAGGGAATACCCCCCTACGTTTTGCAGAGCCTGAAGAAGAAGAGGAGATAAAATATAGAGTCTATCTCCTACACTGTTGGCCCCTGGCCCAGAGATCCTGTTGATCATTGATGGCTACCTTGTAGGGAAATCTGGGAATAAGCATCCAGTCTGGGAAAAAACCAACAGGGAGAAAGTGGGGATTCCAAAAAATGGATCAAGTGCGCCAATGCTAGGAGATTTTAAAACCTTGATCCATTCCGCAAGTTCTAAAAGATTTCGAAAGAGCTGTCTAAAGCGCCACTTCTAAGAGGATCTTCAAACACCTATCTAATGCGCCAAGGGGAAAGGAAAAATTCTAAGTGTCAAGGTGTAAGTTTTTGATGTTTCCAGAAGATTTCAAATCCTTATCTAATGCGAAAATCAAGAGGATTTTTAATTCTTCAACCAATGCGACCTTGTAGAGGAGAGTAAAAGTTGAGTTTCGAAAGGAAAATTTCAGAGGAAATCACACCCTTCAACCAATGCGACCTAAGGTGGAGGAGTTTTTACATTAAGGTTTTTTAGAGGATTTTAAGAAGCTCAACCAATGTGCCAAAAGGGGAGATGAAGGAGGATTTCAAAATC
This sequence comes from Cunninghamia lanceolata, assembly GCA_027924645.1. NCBI lineage: Eukaryota > Viridiplantae > Streptophyta > Pinopsida > Cupressales > Cupressaceae > Cunninghamia > Cunninghamia lanceolata. Next base: position 3,946,490 of record BSBN01000905.1, read on the forward strand.
CTTATCTAATCCACCACATGTAGAAGGAAGATCTCTTGATCCTAATCCAATGCGCTAGTCCAAGAAGAAGATCACAAACCCTCTATCTACTGCGCCAAACTGAACAGGCTATGTTGGAGTTTTGACAAGCTTTAAAGCAAACATCTAGAGGAAATCAAACCTTTGAACTAATGCGCCACTAGTGAAGGGTGGTCTAGTTTAAGATTTTTGAGGCCAAACAAGAAGAATTCATAACCCTCAACCGATGCGCCAGCCCTTAGAGGATATAAAAGTTTGATCCAAGGCATGTATTTCAAGAAGAACTTGAAATCTAGATCCAATACGCCTAAAGGAGATGAGAAGAAGACTTTAAACCTTCAAACTGCTGCGCCAAAAGAGAAAGAGTTAGTTTTAAAGGTAAATTCAAGAGACTTTCAAGGAGAACTCAATTCCTTAACGCCAAGATGGGAGAGGTAGAATACAAGCATCAAGGTTCAGATTTCATGAAACAGTAAGAAGATCTAAAACTACCCATCTGCTGCGCCTAGATCAAAAGGACTGATAGAAGAAACTTCAAGCAAAAAAATCAAGATCCTATTCGAGGCCTTTTGGATGAAGTCAGATTTAAGGTTGTTGAAAGCATTTCAAGGAGATATCAAAAAACCCGATCCAATGCGTCAAGGGTGATGAAGAGCATGAAAACTTGATTGAGGGGTATTCAAAATTGTAATCTAATGCGCCAAAAGTAAAGGAAAAGTTTAAGTTGTTCAAGAAAAAGATGAATTCCTGATCTCATACACCTTTTCGGCATATCCAAGTTGGAAGAAGTTGACTAAAGTAAGTTTTTGTGAAGATTTCAAGAAGAAATTCAAACTTCAATCTGCTGCTCCAAGATATCCATATCTGCTGTATCAAGAAGGAGGAGTTTAAGGGTTTGAAGCTAGATTTAAAGACTCCATTCAATGTTCTACGTTCTATTTTGCTTTCACGTTTGATTTTCTTTAGAGCTTAAGCAAATGATTCTTATGTATTTATGTTATAAAGCCGAAGGATTGATGTTGTTTCTTCCTCTATGTTGCAGAAGTGTGAATGATGAATAGAGAAGCTAAAATCTTGGAAGCGCCAATGCTAGGAGTGAAGTCAACCAATTGTCATGTAAAGAAGAACCTCATGTAGCTGCTCCAAGGGATCTTCATATCATTAAGCATTCCAGAGACTTCTATAAAACTTCAAGTACTCATCCAGTATTCAAGTCTCTTTCTACATCTAATGGAGATGTTATCATCAAATACCTATACTCTAAAGGAGATTACTTCAAGATCATCTTCATGGAAGCATGTCATCAACTACAGAATGATCATCAAGGACAAACATCTGAAGTCACCTTCAAGTTGCAAAGGGAACACTACTCTAAAGGATTATACCTCAAATCTTCTACATCAATGATATTATGTTAGATCTACATCAAGTTCAAGGACACTGGCAAGTACACTACTTCAAGATCATCGAGTTGGAACACTTCATTGAAACTTCCAAAGGCATTCATCCATTTAAGCTTCAAGCCTTCACAATTTTCAAGTCCAAGAGAGATCTCCTACTCTTCATGAAGGAATCAAGTGTCATCATCTACTCTCTACTCTCTTCAAGAGGATGCATCCAAAGAAGATCATTCATATCTACATCCTACAAGAAGAAGAAACATTACAAAGTTAGTCAAGTGAAGCAACAAGTACCATACATCCAGTTTACAATTCAAAAAACAAGGCAAGATCAACAAGTTGTATTCCTAGATATACAAGTTCAAGCAATCACATCGAATACATCATTACAAGTTGATACAATTTTCAAGATATGCTGAGGTGGCACCCATGTGGCGAGTACACATCATTCAATTTTGATCAGCCGCATTATTTTAAATGCATTAAATGTATCATTTAATAAAAGAAGTCAAAGGGATTCCTATGTGGGGGATGTTTTAAATGATTTCACCTTTCCTTATCACATTGGAAAACGTGCCTTCATTGCCTCTCTCTTTTTTTGCTAAAAAAGGCAAGTTTGTTGTAACTACCTCTGAGGTGGCACGATCTAGACCCTTGGCTATTGAATTAATCTTAGCCATTCATTGTAATTTGGGCTTCTATATAAAGGCCTTGTTGCCTCATTTGTAATTCAGTAGTTCATAGTCAGTACTTCAGTTTGTAGGCTAGTAGGAGTAGAATAGGAGAGACTTTCGAAACTTTCTGAGAGGACTGGAGATTGTTGTAAATATTTCTCAAGGTTAATGCAAAAAGACATTGGAAGTTATTTGGTGTTTGAGTGTTGTCTTGTGGAATCTCATGGTTTCTTGTACTTTGACGAAATGGAGAGATGTTTCAAATTAGAAAATAAAGTAGATTAGCAGCTCTTTGTTGTAATGCATGTTTGTGTTGGATATTTGATCAACTCCTAGCTCATGCTTTTAACATTCATCGCCGATGAAATGTTGTGTAAAGCTAGTCTGAGCCTTATCTGTTTAAGTTCGATTGTGGATGCTTGTTTGAGCTGCGCCATCTAATGGGTGTTCATATGAACCTTCATGATTTGAAAACCATTTGGGTAACCTTAGGAGATTGCACCAACTTCATGTAGTTGTAGGCATCCTTGGCGAAGTAAAGTTAGGTTAATCAGGGAGTTTTGTCTATTCAATCGTCATCATTACTTCATTGACCTTAGAGTAGTTTTCTGAACCTTGATCTTTTTCTATTTCTTTATGATTGAGACCTTGTATATACATCATCCACACTGAAAGGAGGAATAAGCTGAATGAAAGGAGAAGAATCTGCGTAAGTCCCTTTGTGTTTACCAGCAAAATCATACTTAGTCACTGAGCTATCTCTTACAAAATCATAAGAAAGGAACCTTGGAGTCATCTTGTTTGATCACTTCGTTTAGCATTCGAGAGGCTTTGCTCAAAAGGGAGTCAGATACTTAGTATTTCACTCTAATTGTTGACTTGTCTAAAAACAAACATCAACAATACCAACACTGAATATCTTCTCCGTGACAACCTGTAAATGCTTCCAATCAGCTCAATGTAATCCCTGAAATGAGATCACCAATAAATCTCCCAGATTGGGTCTCTCACCAATGTCGAAGATGTAGTTTGTAAGGGTTTTCGTCCTCACAAACCCTAGGAAGAACCAACTCCTCTAAGCAAGAACAATATCAAATATCAAATGCATGTGAATGACAAATGAGCTTCAATTCTTTTCTTTTATTCATCCCCAACTTTCACACCAATATTGGAGTCAAATAGAAAATATTATTTTAATTAAACTCAACTCCTTATGTCTCGCACATGAGTGCCATCTTAAGTTGTAATGTCCACTTCTAGACACATGGTTAGTCCATCATGGAGTTCCCGTGGGCTAGCAGTTTGGTTAGGGAATTGTGGTTAGTTTGGCTCTGGAGGTTTTTGTCGGTGCTTGGGTTTGATTCGTATTCAGTGGATCCAGTTGGCACCTTCGTGGTTGGCTCAGTGGGCTCTTGGTCATTACTCACTATTTTTAGTAAGTTCGGGTACTGTGTCGGTTTGGGATTTTCAGAGTTGGATCAGATGCGTTTCGTCGAGACCTTTCCGGCGAGCTAAAGATCTTTGAATTCCGACACCGTCTTCATACTTATTTTAAAGTCCGAAGATTTATTAATTAATATTAATATGGACTTTATTATATTTTGCGGGGAAAGTGAATTAATGGGAAATAAAGTCTCTTTGCAAGTTGTGACCTTGGGCGCCCATCCCTAGGCAAATAAAAAGTGTTTTTAAATGATAAAACTCCCTCTTGAATTCCAACACCATCTTGGAGGGGAAATATAAGGTGTATTTGGAGCTCATTTCATTTATGCTATGTTTATGATTTTCTGATTTTGAGCTCTGCTAGGGTTTCATATTGTTTGGGGTTTGAGGATTGAACCAGAGGCTCTTGGAGACGGAAACCTCCCTGAATAACGGTATCCCACAGGTGTGAAAGATCACCCAACGGTACCCATGAGAGTGGATGTATTCAACATTCACGAATGTGCATTGCAATGGAGTATTCGAGTTTGTGCTTGAGCTGGTCTGATATATCTTTGTCCATCTATATTATATGCTGATATTAAGAGTGCAGCGGCAGATTTTAGTGGAAAGGAAGAGAGTTTGCTGCTGCTGTGTGTTATCCCTTGCTGGCCGTACTACCTGGAGCAGGCCGTACACTCTGTTGGCACTCCTTGTTGAAGTCTTTGGGTGCCGGTTCCCTTCTAGCTTGGTCGTCCAACCTTGAGGAAGGCTGTAGTACATTTACAGCAGGAGTTTGAGTGGTTTTCATGTGCATTGAGGGGTTGATATCACCTACAGCCAGTCGTACCATTCGGAGGAGGTTCATGGGTTTCAAGGAGGGTCATTCCCTTACATTGTTGCTGCATATTTAACCTTTGGGAGACATCTCAGACCTTCTACATTGCTGATAATATTTGTATGGACTTCCTTTATCATTCTATGGAGTTTTGAGGCATTTCCAGCCATACCCACTTGCTGGTCCATTTCTGGCGGATGTACCAAATTGCATATTTTCATATGGGTATGTGATAGTAATTATTTCCTGGCTATTTTACTATCTGGGTTGTCTTTCGTTTCTTCAAATTCATTGTACATTTTCTGGGTTTCTATTATATGCAATACATCGTGTGCTCCCGCACTACATCTGCAGGAAAACATAAAACCCCCTTCTGCATCTTCTGTCTATCTGAAAGAACACAAATTAATAATAAAAATCACATAATAAAGATTCAAAAATAAACCAACAGGTACGGCACATTATAGTGGTATTAGAGCTAAAGATCTTGCCATCCTGTGAGTTTAGTATTGACATGCAGAAGTAAAAATGAGACATGCGACCTACAGATAGATATCCTTTCAGAAGTACAAGGGCGAGGCAAGTAACACAAGTTCCGCAATCGCTTATTCCAGAGAATCCAGTACCTATAATAGATCCTTTTGAGCTAGAAGCAGAAATAGTGGTAGCAGCTACTGAGGACGATTCGCAAGTATCACAAATGGACCCATTTTCTGGAGAGCTTCCACCAGTTACAGGTCCTACAGGAGAGATGGATGGCAGGGAGGAACCGGAGCTTAGTGCTCCTGATATTTTGTTGGCACTCACTCGAGAGATGAGGGAGTCTCGACGAGAGATGGTAGAGGCACATGCCATCGAACGGATGGGTAATGACTTGGACAATCACCGTGATAGGAACAGGTAATGGAGGTGACAGGAACAGGTACCATGGAGGTGACAGGAACAAGTACTAGGACGGTGATAGAAACAGACATGATGGAGGTGAAAGGAACAAGAATGATGGGAATGATAGGCATAATGGTGACAGGAACCGGGAAGAACAGAATCGGGATAGGAATCATGATGATAGATGCAGGGATAGAGATGATGATGATGATGAGGCTTCGGTTAACCACCGTAGGGCTTCGTAGTTCACTGCGGGAGATAGACCTGGCATTCCGATATTTGCTCCCAGGAATCAAGTTCTTGAACAGGATCCTACTCAGGCAGAGTTTCAGGAGGAGATTCTGAGAGACTAGAGAGCATCCAGTGAGGGTTTCAGAAATGAGATGACATTTGCTGAATATTCTGAAATGAGGACTAGGTGCAGACCTCGAAGAGGAGGTAGATCACAGAACCAAGAATTGCAGAGGAAAGTAAGTAAGATGACACTTCCTTACTTTGACGGATCGGGCAAGACCACCACGAGAGCTTGGGTCCAGAATTGGATAGCTACTTGCAGATTAGTCCCATGCCAGAGGAGGACGCTATTACTTATGCATCTCTACACTTAGAGGAGACTGCTTACAAATGGTGGAGTAACAGGAAGGTCACACTGGGTCACGATTAGGTCACTTCATATGTGGAGTTTACAGCTAGACTGATCGACAGGTTCAATAAAAAGGACCCAGAGTTACAATTTAAGGAGTTGACTCAGTTGAGACAAAGTGGATCAATAGATTCCTACATTGCTGATTTTCAGGATATATCCGTTATGGTTCTGGATATTATTGAGCGCAGGTTGGTTGTCCTTTTCATTGATGGATTGTCAGATCAACTTCGCGGTTGGGTGAAGGGTTTTGACCCTACTACACTCCAAGAGGCCATGAAGAAGGCTCGGGACATGGAGTCATCAGTTTGGAGGAATAAGTTTCAATCCAAAGGATTTCCGCCAAGGAAAGATAAGGAGAGGGATAGAAGACCATTTCACAGAGATGCAGGACAGTAGCATAAGGGTTCTTCTAGATTGGACAGCGATCAGCTGAATGACTTAAGGAGGAAGAAGCTCTGTTTTCAGTGTCGGGAGCCTTGGGATCCTAAGCACAAGTGTGCTGCCCAAGGAAAGGCCAAACAGTTAGAGTACTTTTCAGCCGACGAGTCTGTTGATGGGGAGCCCCATTCGAATTACAATTCAGAGGTCGAGGGTGCAGAATCAGAGGGCTCAAGGGAAGCATTAGATAGAGAGAATGATCTAGCTCTACCTACAACACGTATCACGAGTATCCAGAAGGAAGGGTCATTTAGGATACGAGGAGTACTGAGCGGGCAGCGATGTATTGCTTTACTTGACACAGGTGCCACTCATAACTTCATAGACGAGGGTTTGGTTGCCAAGAGGGGGGCTGAAAACCGAGGAATTTGAGGGCTTTAAGGTGAAGGTTGCAGATGGTTTTGTACTCACCTGCACTAGGAGGATACCCAATCTATCAATCCAGTTGAACAGGTACACTTGCCAATCGGAGTTCTATGTTGTCGGCATGGGTGAGATGGATGTTGTGTTGGGTATGAAGTAGTTGAATGATATCGAGGAGTTCACACTCAACTTGCGGACGATGGAAATGAAGTTTGAGGTGGACGGAGTTAGACATGTGCTCAGAGGCATTTCAGATGGTGGGTTGAGAGTTGTTTCTCTCAAGCGGATGAAGCGATTGATTCGTCATGATCAAGTGGAGTGGGCATCCGAGGTTATGGTGATGCCAACAGTAGATCAGCAGAAGCATACATATCCTCCTGACATACAGTCTATACTTACTAAACACACTAAAGTGTTTAGTGATATCCCACCAAGCAAGCCTCCTGATAGAGGTTTTGAGCATGTGATCGAGTTGGAGGAGGGTGCTAAGCCAGTAATCACAACACCTTAAAGGCACCCAAAGAGGTATAAGGATGAGATCGAGAAGGCTATCAAAGAGCTTCTCGAGATGGGTCATATCAGACCTAGTAAGAGTCCGTTTGCATCATCCATGGTAATAGTAAAGAAGAAGGATGGGACTCTCAGAATGTGTATCGATTACAAGGAACTCAATAAGAAAACAATCAAGAATAGGTACCCGGATCACAGAATCGATGAGCTGATTGACGAGTTGCACGGGGCCTATTATGAAATATTCCGAGCCAAATTTTTTTTTTTGAATTTTCAATAACAGTTTACAAACCAATGCACCCGTTAAGGTTAGCAACTAAACCAAAACGATGCTGAAGCAACTCTAATCAGAATGTACACCAGGATCCCGATATGGGCAAGGTGTGAGCATTGGTCAGAGGATCTTAATCAAAATGCTTATGCAAGAACTCTAACCAAGATGCGTCGGCGAACAACGAGCATGTGGTCAGAGGATCCCTACAATCTAATATACTGAAAGCACACTCGACACCAAGTATGTGCTGTTCAATCCGATACGGAAATGAGGCGACCATATGGCGGAGATAACTGAAATTACAATGCTAGAAAGAGAAGTAAGCTAAAATGTTGAAAGTACTTGACACCCAGAATGTGCTTTCTAACCCGGGATGGGAAAGGAGCTACCATAGGGCGGAGATAAAGGAAATACAGTCGCAATTACTGAACGGAAAGCTGAGCATTACAAATTATGATAAGCAAGAATAATCACTACTGTCAGTACTACTGCCAGCTTACAATATAAAAGATAATGTCTTGCTATCAAAGTGAATCAACATATAAATAGAGTTGCAACAATATAAATGAGTTTCCTTTACTGAGTAATAAAGCTTAGATCTGAAATTGCACTAAATAGACCAACCTCAAAATCTGATTTATGAGTCCTGTTTTCCGTGCACGAACAGCAGCCCTGTAACTCACAAATCCATTCACAACTACCTCTAGAGTCACTCAAATCTCACGAAACAGAATGCAATATGACTCTAAGATGATGGCGCCCAAGATTGGCACAAGAAACTGACTCAAAAAGCTGATATGAATTAATGGCACCATTCCCAAGAAAGGCAAATGGTACGGCCCAGCAAGAGGGGCGATTTCCTTTTAAAAATCACAGCCTTCAAAATAAAATCTATAACTTTGGGAATAGGGTCGCCCCTTACAGACAGAGAGAATGAAACAATACCCAGAAGCAATATTTTTGTATTTTTTGATTTACGAATAAAAATAACAATCTGCTGTAGCTAAAATGCAATTTCTGGAAAACCTCTAATATGCAAAACTGAACTAACAAGGCACAAGCTGAATACAATGCTCAAATCCCCAATGCAACTCACAAAACTAAACTAATTCACTACTAGTCGCTATCTTTCAAGCGAGAAGCAATGCCTAGCTAGGAGGCTTACATTCCTCGAAGCAATCCCAAGGCCAATCCGGCAGCATAACATTATCAAGTTTTCGGATGCCCAAATGAGAGCACTCTTCCTCCTTTTATACTTTTCCAACTGGGAGTCTCTAAAATCCTCTTGTATATGGGATAAAACATGAGAGGGAAAATAATATAATCCTCTTCAATTCTTTTTCAACCTCACCCTTAAAGTCCCCTCTTTTAAAACAACATTAATATTAAATAATAATGTTTAATTTACGGACTTTAAAACGGAGGCCAAGATGATGTCGGAATTCAATGATCTATAGCTCGTTGGAAAGGTCTTGACAAGACGAATCCAACCCCACTCTCAAAATCCCGTTCTGGTGCCAATCCTAAACTTACTAAAAATAGCCGTAACCAACAGGGACTAAGAAGAACAAACCCGAAAAGAAACCCCCAACCAAACCACAATCCACGAACAAAAGCAACCACCAAAAATGAAACCCCAATTTCAACCCCCGAGTAGCCTACGGGTCTCCGAAATAGGCCAACGGTCAACTGTAAAAGATCAAGCTAGAAAACGGAACATTACAGTCCGCCCTTCCCAAGATTGATTAGATATTCGGTTACCATCAGATACAGGTCAAAGATGAGGATGTGGAGAAGACAGCATTCAGGTGTCATTATGGGCACTTTGAGTTCCTGGTCATGCCATTCGGTTTGACCAATGCACCAGCTACCTTCCAGTCCTGTATGAACAGGGTGTTCAGAGAGCAGTTGAGGAGATTTGTGCTGATTTTCTTTGATGATATATTGATTTACAACAGGACATGGGAAGAGCATCTGAAACACATTGACATTGTTCTGAGCAATTGCAAGCCTGGATGTTGCAGAATCTCATCATTCTCCCAAGTAGCATCCTCCATAGGCAAGTTCTTCCACTTCACCAAATACTCTCTGATAGTTCTTTTCCTCAAGGAACGCTCCCTGGAATCAAGAATCTCTTCTGGAATCAAAACTAACTGTCCTTCTTCATCCAAAGGTGGCAACAGTGATGAAGCAACAACATTGTGTCCAAGTGCCTTCTTGAGGCGAGACACGTGGAATACATTGTGCACTCTGCTATCCGAAGGTAGCTCCAACTCATAAGCTACTGCCCCCACCTTCCTAGTGACCTTGAATGGCCCATAGAAACGTGGTTTGAGCTTCTCAGCTCCACTTTTCTTGAGAGTGGACTGTCTATAAGGTTGTAGTCGAAGATAAACCATATCTCCAACTTCAAAAGAGCGCTCAAAACGCCGCTGATCAGCATACATCTTTTGCTGATTCTGTGCAATCTGAAGATTGTTCTTCAATGAGTTCAAGATATCTTGACTCTGCTGCAACAAATCTTTGGCCTGAGGGGCTTTGCTATCACCAAACACCAAATCAGCAAAGCTAGGAGCCTCATAACCGTAAAGAGCCATGAAAGGTGACATCCTTATTGACATGTGAAAAGTAGAGTTATAACAATACTCGCCCATGTGAAGCCACTTCACCCAAGCTCTTTGCTGCTCCGAAACATAGTTTCTCAGGTAACCTTCCAACCACTTGTTCACTATCTCTGTCTGTCCATCGGTTTGAGGGTGATAACTAGTGCTTGGAGTAAGCACTGTACCACTCATTCTGAAAACCTCTTGCCAAAAAGTGCTTAGGAACTTGCTGTCCCTATCACTCACAATGTTTTTTGGCAACCCATGTAATCTAAACACCTCATGAAAAAACAGATCTGCAACTTGGGCTGCTGAAAAAGAACTGGCAATGGCGAAGAAGTGAGCAAATTTTGTTAATCTATCCACTACAACATAGATACAGTCTTTACCTTGAACCTTGGGCAACCCTGTGATGAAGTCCATTGATATGCTTTCCCATTTTTTATTGGGAATGGGAAGAAGTTGCAGAAGACCAGCTGGTAAAGTATGCTCATTTTTGTTCATCTGACAAGTGGGACACTCCTGAATGTAACGTTGAACCTCCGCTTTCAGCCCTTTCCAAGAAAATCTTTCCCTGATCTGCCTATATGTCTTAAAGAACCCTTGATGACCAGCAAGTGGAATGTCATGAAAGGTCAACAAAATCTTCTTTTTGAGCTTAGAACCAGCCACCACAAAGATTCTACCCTTGTAGTGTATCAGCCCTTCGACCACTTTGTACCTTTCGTCAAGAATAGTACCCTCAATGATGCTGGTTGCAAACTGATTTTTGGCATAATCAGCAAGCAACATGTCCCTCCAATCAGCTGTAAGCTCACACAATGAGCTTAAATGAGGTCTCCTAGATAGAGCATCAGCCACAATATTGTTTTTTCCTTTGACATATTCAATGTCAAAATCGTAAGCTTGAAGCTTACTCACCCACTTTTGTTGCCTCTCGTTCAAATCTTTTTGATGCATGAAGTGCTTGAGGCTATTGTGATCAGTCTTGACCACAAACTTGCTCCCCACCAAGTACTGTCTGAACTTAGCTAATGCATGCATAATGGCAAGCATCTCCTTGTCGTAGATGGAGTAGGTCCTTTCAACACCTTTTAATTTTCTGCTTTCAAACACAATGGGATGTTTGTCTTGCATCAAAACAGCCCCAACTCCTTCACCGGATGCATCACACTATAGCTCGAATGGCTTGGAGAAGTCTGGGATAGCTAAAACCGGACAAGAGCTCATGATCCCCTTAAATTTATCAAAAGTAGTTTGAGCCTTTTCTAACCAACAAAAGGCACCCTTTTTCGTGAGGTCAGTAAGAGGAGCAGCATTCTGAGAGCAGCCCTTCACAAATCTTCTGTAAAACCCACAAAGACCCAAAAATCCTTTCAGATGAGTCAAATTCTCAGGAGGTGGCCAATCAACAATTGCCTTGATCTTTTCAGGATCAACCTTCACTCCTTCAGCACTAATTATATGGCCAAGGTAAAGTAACTCCTTCATTCCAAATTCACATTTGGATTCTTTGGCAAACAAACTCTCTGATTCCAGGATGCTAAGCACTTCCTCCAAGTGCTTGAGATGTTCTTCCCATGTCTTGCTGTAGATCAGGATGTCATCAAAAATATCAATACAAACTTCCTCAACTACTTCTGAAAGATTTTGTTCATACATGACTGGAAGGTGGCAGGAGCATTAGTCAACCCAAATGGCATGACTAGAAACTCAAAGTGGCCATAGTGACATCTAAATGCTGTCTTCTCAACATCGGATCCTCTCATCCGAATCTGGTAATAACCCGATCTCAAATCGATCTTTGAAAAGCACTTGGCTCCATGTAGTTCATCAATGAGCTCATCTATCCTTCGGATGGGATATCAATTTTTGATGGTGCTTTGATTCAAAGCACGATAGTCCACACACATGCGGATGGTACCGTCCTTCTTCACCAGGACAACTGCCGAAGCAAAGGGGCTCTTGCTTGGACGAATGAGGCCCATCTCCAAGAGTTCCCGAATGTTTTTCTCAATCTCGTCCTTTTGCTTCTTAGGATACCGATAAGGAGTTGTAATAACTGGTTTAGCTCCTTCCTTGAGCTCTATAACATGCTCCGAACCCCGATCAAGAGGTGGTCCAGGAGGTAAATCAGCAAACACCTTGCTCTTCTTTGTGAGTAAAGATTGAATATTAGGAGGATAGTCTCTCTTTGTTTCAACCGGACTAGCAGGAAGAATCACACTCTGCAGCCCACTCAACTTGATCATGACGAATCAGCCTCACCATCCTCTTGAGTGACACAATCCGAGGACCACCATTGGACATTCCTCTTATCACTACATTCTTCCCTTTGGATTGAAACTTGAGCTCCATGGTTTGCAGATTTAGAGTGATCTCCCCGAGTGAACGCAGCCATTGAATGCCTAGGACGGCATCCGTATCTCCAATTTTGACTACATAGAAGTCGTCCTTGACCTCATAGTTTCCCACTTCCATGGACATGTTTGAGATCTTCTTGGTGCAGGTAATATGAAAACCATCAGCAACCATAACCTTGAAGCCTTCAAACTCTTCTGTTTGTAGCCCCTTCTTTGCCACCACAACTTCGTCAATGAAGTTATGCGTTGCTCCAGTGTCAATCAAAGCAACTATGCGTTGCCCCTTAATCATCCCTCGAACTTTGAAGGATTCATTCCTTTGAAAGCTCGAAAGTTGAGCCAAAGTGCCTCCACTTCCCTTTTCATCTTCAGACTCTTCTGGGACCCTTTCCACTTCACTGTCTTCAGAATCAGACTAATGGTCTAACAAATCAGAATTACTTTCTTCAGCTGAATAGTATTCAATTTGATGAAATTTGCCTCCTTTTGGGCAAACATGATCTTGGGACCATTTTTCTCTACACCGAAAACATAACCCTTTTCTTCTGAGTTCATTAAGTGTCTCGGGATCCAACCTTGTGACATGAGGTTGATGCTGTTTGAACTCCTTATGCTGAGGTCTTTTCCCTTTATCTCTTTTGTGAAATGATGGTTTGGGTTGAAACTTTGCTTTAGGGGCAGCCCACTCCATGTTTCTTGCCTTTTTCATTGCCTCTTGTAGAGAGGGTGGATCAAAAGCTTTAATCCAACCCTTGAGTGGCTCCGTCAATCCTTCACTGAATAGGATCACCAAGCGCCTCTCAGTGACTCCTGTGACCATGACTGAAAGCCTCTAAAACTCAGCTATGTAGGCATCAACTGTACCATATTCCTTAAGTTGTGCCAATTCTTTGAAATGCACTTCTGGATCTTTTTTCTCAAATCTCTCTATGAGCTTATTAGTAAACTCATCATAGGTAGTGATAGACCGATGACCCAAGGTGACTAGACCATGGTACCACCACTCGTGTGCCACCCCATCCAGGTGTAGCGTAGCGAACTTAATCGCCTCCTCCTCCTCCATGGGTCTAAGAGCTAGATAGTTGTCTAACTTCTGTATCCAAGCTCTGGCTGAACTATTGTCACTCCCATCAAAATGTGGAAGCATAACCTTGTTGATACCTTGATGCAAATCCCCATGAACTATTGTCCTCCTTTGTTCATAATGTCTTCCTTGTCCTCTATCCTTCCTTTTATGATCCATAAAATCATTATAAGACATATCTGCCTTAATTTCATCAGGTAGAGAATCATACTCAGCGCGGCCGAATCTCAACTGTTCAACAAATGATACATTTTCTTCTGGATCAAGATGAGGTTTTACTGGTGCCAAGAAAGTGGGTTTGAATGGCCTGGAAGAAATGTTTGTGTTATTTGAAGCAAGCTCAGCAGCATGTCCATTATGCTGATTGGTGGCACTGTGTTCTCCACCATGTCCTGAATTGTTCAGTAGAGGTTGGTTCTGACCCATTCTCCCTATCATGAGAGATATCATATCCATTAAAGTATCCATCTTCCTCTCAAACCTCTTTGCCGGACTTAATGATCTTTCTCTTCCTTTCCCATTATCATCTCTGTTACCTCCCGACGTCCTCTCATTATCCCCCATTTCTCCTTCAGGAGAAGATTCCCAATTGGCTCTTAATACCTCTGAAGTTGTCTGACCTTCTGGGGCCTGATGCCAATGAAACTGACTGGTAGTCTTCTTGTATTCTCTTGCTAAGTACCTCTGTTCTCTGTCACTCATAGAAGGTTGTTTTCACAGGATGGCAGGATGCGTGGCTCTGATACCACTGAAATATTCTGAGCCAAAATTTTTTTTTTGAATTTTCAATAACAGTTTACAAACCAATGCACCCATTAAGGTTAGCAGCTAAACCAAAACGATGCTGAAGCAACTCTAACCAGAATGTACACCAGGATCCCGATGTGGGCAAGGTGTGAGCATTGGTCAGAGGATCTTAATCAAAATGCTTATGCAAGAACTCTAACCAAGATGCGTCGGCGAACGACGAGCATGTGGTCAGAGGATCCCTACAATCTAATATACTGAAAGCACACTCGACACCAAGTATGTGCTACTCAATCCGATACGGAAATGAGGCGACCATATGGCGGAGATAACTGAAATTACAATGCTGGAAAGAGAAGTAAGCTAAAATGTTGAAAGTACTCGACACCCAAAATGTGCTTTCTAACCCGGGATGGGAAAGGAGCTACCATAGGGCGGAGATAAAGGAAATACAGTCGCAATTACTGAACAAAAAGCTGAGCATTACAAATTATGATAAGCAAGAATAATCACTACTGTCAGTACTACTGCCAGCTTACAATATGAAAGATAATGTCTTGCTATCAAAGTGAATCAACATATAAATAGAGCTGCAACAATATAAATGAGTTTCCTTTACTGAGTAATAAAGCTTAGATCTGAAATTGCACTAAACAGACCAACCTCAAAATCTGATTTATGACAGTCTTGTTTTCCGTGCACGAACAGCAGCCCTGTAACTCACAAATCCATTCACAACTACCTCCAGAGTCACTCAAATCTCACGAAACAGAATGCAATATGACTCTAAGATGATGGCGCCCAAGATTGGCACAAGAAACTGACTCAAAAAGCTGATATGAATTAATGGCACCATTCCCAAGAAAGGCAAATGGTACGGCCCAGCAAGAGGGGCGATTTCCTTTTAAAAATCACAGCCTTCAAAATAAAATCTCTAACTTTGGGAATAGGGTCGCCCCTTACAGACAGAGAGAATGAAACAATACCCAGAAGCAATATTTTTGTATTTTTTGATTTACGAATAAAAATAACAATCTGCTGTAGCTAAAATGCAATTTCTGGAAAACCTTTAATATGCAAAACTGAACTAACAAGGCACAAGCTGAATACAATGCTCAAATCCCCAATGCAACTCACAAAACTAAACTAATTCACTACTAGTCGCTATCTTTCAAGCGAGAAGCAATGCCTAGCTAGGAGGCTTACATTCCTCGAAGCAATCCCAAGGCCAATCCGGCAACATAACATTATCAAGTTTTCGGATGTCCAAATGAGAGCACTCTTCCTCCTTTTATACTTTTCCAACTGGGAGTCTCTAAAATCCTCTTGCATATGGGATAAAACATGAGAGGGAAAATAATATAATCCTCTTCAATTCTTTTTCAACCTCACCCTTAAAGTCCCCTCTTTTAAAATAACATTAATATTAAATAATAATGTTTAATTTACGGACTTTAAAACGGAGGCCAAGATGATGTCGGAATTCAATGATCTATAGCTCGTTGGAAAGGTCTTGACAAGGCGAATCCAACCCCTCTCAAAATCTCGTTCTGGTGCCAATCCTAAACTTACTAAAAATAGCCGTAACCAACAGGGACTAAGAAGAACAAACCTGAAAAGAAACCGCCAACCAAACCACAATCCACGAACAAAAGCAACCACCAAAACATGAAACCCCAATTTCAACCCCCGAGTAGCCTACGGGTCTCCGAAATAGGCCAACGGTCAACTGTAAAAGATCAAGCTAGAAAACGGAACATTACAGTCCGCCCTTCCCAAGATTGATTTGAGATTCGGTTACCATCAGATACAGGTCAAAGATGAGGATGTGGAGAAGACAGCATTCAGGTGTCATTATGGGCACTTTGAGTTCCTGGTCATGCCATTCGGTTTGACCAATGCACCAGCTACCTTCCAGTCCTGTATGAACAGGGTGTTCAGAGAGCAGTTGAGGAGATTTGTGCTGATTTTCTTTGATGATATATTGATTTACAACAGGACATGGGAAGAGCATCTGAAACACATTGACATCGTTCTGAGCATTTTGGAGAGTGAGTAGTTGTATGCCAAAATGTCAAAGTGTGAGTTCGGGATGACCGAGTTGCTCTACTTGGGTCATATCATCAGTGCTGGTAGTGTGAAGGTAGACCCGGAAAAGATCCGAGCAATTGTGGATTGGCCACCCCCGAAAAATCTCTCATATCTTAAGGGATTTCTTGGCCTCTGTGGATATTACCACCGGTTTGTGAAGGGGTTTTCTCAATCAGCTGCTCCCCTTACTGATTTGACTCGTAAGGATGCTTTTAGTTGGTCGGATAAGGCACAAGAGTGTTTTGACAGGTTCAAACAGATCATGAGTACTTGCCCTGTGTTAGCCATCCCTGATTTCAGCAAGCCCTTCGAGCTACAGTGTGATGCCTCGGGTGTAGGCATTGGTGCGGTAATCATGCAAGATAAGCACCCCATTGCATTTGAGAGTAGGAAGTTGAGGGGTGTGGAGAGGAGTTACAGCATTTATGACAAGGAGATGTTAGCCATCATGCATGCATTGGCTAAGTTCAGACAGTACCTAGTGGGCAGCAAATTTATGGTTAAGACGGATCACAACAGTCTGAAGCATTTCTTTGTGCAGAAGGATCTAAATGAGAGGCAACAGAAGTGGGTTAGCAAGTTACAGGCCTACGACTTTGACATTGTTTATGTCAAGGGAAAGAAGAATGTTGTTGCGAACGCGTTATCCAGGGGGCCTCATTTGTATGCACTAGGTGCCATTGCTGATGATTGGAGAGAGTTGATTTCAGCAAAGTATGCCAAGGATGAGTGGGCTACTGGAGTGATTGATGGCACCATCAAAGATGACAGGTACACAGTGGTAAATGATTTAATCATTTACAAGGACAGGATCTTCTTGGTGTCTGGTTCACAGATGAAGCAAAAAGTTTTGAGGGCATTTCATGACCTGCCTATGGCAGGGCATCCAGGATACTTCAAAACTTACAGACAGGTCAGAGAGAGGTTCACCTGGAAGGGCCTCAAGACTAAGGTGATGGAGTATGTGAGAGTGTGCCCAATATGTCAGCAGAACAAGCAAGAGCACTCGCTTCCAGGAGGTTTATTGCAGCCCCTGCCCATTCCTGACAGGAAGTGGGATAGCATTTCTATGGACTTTATCACAGGGTTACCCAGAGTCCAAGGCAGGGATTGTATTTATGTGGTAGTGGGCAGATTGAGGAAGTATGCACACTTCTTTGCTATTCCTACCACTTATACTGCAGCTCAGGTTGCAGAGTTGTTCTTTTAGGAGGTATTTTGACTTCATGGGTTGCCGAGGAGTATCGTCAATGACAAGGACAACAAGTTCCTCAGTAATTTTTGGCAGGAGCTCTTCAGGTTGTCAGGGACAGAGCTCACACCCAGTACAAGTTATCGCCCCCAGACTGATGGTCAGACGGAGATAGTGAATAAGTGGGTGGAAGGATACCTCCGGAACTATGTGTCAGGGCAGCAGAAGGCATGGGTTAGGTGGCTTCACATGGGGGAGTATTGCTACAATTCCACTTACCACATGTCCATTCAAATGTCACACTTCATGGCGTTGTATGGTTATGAGGCACCGAGCTTTGTTGATTTACTGTTTGGTGACAGTAGGGTGCCGAAGGCCAAAGACTTCCTTCAGGAGAGTCAGGATATCATGAGGGCATTGAAGGAAAACATACAGAAGGCTCAGAATCAGCAGAAGCAGTATGCAGATCAGCAGAGAACTAAGCGATCATTTGAGGTTGGTGACATGGTTTACCTCATGCTGTAGCCTTATAGGCAATCTACTCTTAAGAAGAGTGGAGCGGAGAAGTTGAAGCCACAGTATTATGGACCTTTTCAGGTCTCCAAAAGGATTGGTGAGGTGGCTTATGAGTTGGAATTACCAGCAGGGAGCAGGGTACATAATGTGTTCCATGTTTCTTGCCTCAAGAAGGCACTGGGGCACAATGTGACACCTTCATTTGAGTTGCCTCCTCTCGATGAAGAGGGGAAGTGGATATTAGTACCCGAAGCAATCATCGACACTAGGGATCGCAATTTGAGGAGGATTATCAGGGAGTACTTGGTCAAATGGAAAAACCTGCCGGTTGAGGATGCTACATGGGAGAACGAACGGATTTTGGAGCATCCTGAGCTGAGATTGCTTGAGGCAAGCAATCTTAGGGAGGGCGGACTGTAATGTCCCCTTCTAGACACATGGTTAGTCCATCATGGAGTTCCCGTGGGCTAGCAGTTTGGTTAGGGAACTGTGGTTAGTTTGGCTCTGGAGGTCTTTGTCGGTGCTTGGGTTTGATTTGTATTCAGTGGATCCAATTGGCACCTTCGTGGTTGGCTCAGTGGGCTCTTGGTCGTTACTTACTATTTTTAGTAAGTTCGGGTACTGTGTCGGTTTGGGATTTTCAGAGTTGGATCAGATGCGTTTCGTCGAGACCTTTCCAGCGAGCTAAAGATCTTTGAATTCCGACACCGTTTTCATACTTATTTTAAAGTTCTAAGATTTATTAATTAATATTAATATGGTCTTTATTATATTTTGCGGGGAAAGTGAATTAATGGGAAATAAAGTCTCTTTGCAAGTTGTGACCTTGGGCGCCCATCCCTAGGCAAGTAAAAAGTGTTTTTAAATGATAAAACTCCCTCTTGAATACCAACGCCATCTTGGAGGGGAAATATAAGGTGTATTTGGAGCTCATTTCATTTATGCTATGTTTATGATTTTCTGATTTTGATCTCTGCTAGGGTTTCATATTGTTTGGGGTTTGAGGATTGAACCAGAGGCTCTTGGAGACGGAAACCTCCCTGAATAACGGTATCCCACAGGTGTGAGAGATCACCCAACGGTACCCATGAGAGTGGATGTATTCAGCATTCACAAATGTGCATTGCAATGGAGTATTCGAGTTTGTGCTTGAGCTGGTCTGATATATCTTTGTCCATCTATATTATATGCTGATATTAAGAGTGCAGAGGCAGATTTCAGTGGAGAGGAAGAGAGTTTGCTGCTGCTGTGTGTTATCCCTTGCTGGCCGTACTACCTAGAGTAGGTCGTACACTCTATTGGCACTCCTTGTTGAAGTCTTTGGGTGCCGGTTCCCTTCTAGCTTGGTCGTCCAACCTTGAGGAAGGCTGCAGTACATTTACAGCAGGAGTTTGAGTGGTTTTCATGTGCATTGAGGGGTTGATATCACCTACAGCCAGCCGTACCATTTGGAGGAGGTTCGTGGGTTTCAAGGAGGGTCATTCCCTTACATTGTTGCTGCATATTTAACCTTTGGGAGACATCTCAGACCTTCTACATTGCTGATAATATTTGTATGGACTTCCTTTATCATTCTATGGAGTTTTGAGGCATTTCCAGCCATACCCACTTGCTGGTCCATTTCCGGCGGATGTACCAAGTTGCATATTTTCATATGGGTATGTGATAGTAATTGGTTCCTGGCTATTTTACTATGTGGGTTGTCTTTCGTTTCTTCAGATTCATTGTACATTTTCTGGGTTTCTATTATATGCAATACATCGTGTGCTCCCGCACTACATCTGCAGGAAAACATAAAACCCCCTTCTGCATCTTCTGTCTATCTAAAAGAACACAAAAATTAATAATAAAAATCACATAATAAAGATTCAAAAATAAACCAACAGGTACGGCACATTACATAAGTTAATTAATTTTCCCCCTTCAAAAAGAACACCTTTTATCTCCCTCGGTGCCCAAAACTTTATAACATTAATAACGATAAGTTAAATCTTTAATTAACTTATAAAATATCGTTATTAATTAAAAATGTGGGATTATGTTTGGACTTGAAATTCCAACACCAAAAGCCTCCACCGACATAACTATAAATAGAAATTTTGACCATGACCCTTACCGATGCCCCGTACTAACTTACGAAAAATAGTATGGAAGAAATCACCCGAAAAAACCTCAAAAAATGGCGTACTCCTCATCAAACCATTTGGAAGCTCAATTAAGCACCTGATACTGCTATCCTGCTGGATCAACTGACTCCAAGAATTCCCTAACCCTAACTCATTAACCTATGGGAATTCGTTGAATAGGCTAACTGTCAATCAAACTACACTGCTTAGGAAGGGGACATTACAGTCCGCCCTTCCCAAAATTGCTTGTCCTCAAGCAATTTCAGCTCTAGATGTTGCAAAATCTGCTCATTCTCCCATGTTGCATCCTCCACTGGCAAGTTTTTCCATTTGATCAAGAACTCCTTAATGATCCTCCTCCGAATAGTCCGCTCTCGAGAGTCAATAATGGCCTCTGGAATCAATATCAACTTCCCCTCCTCATCTAATGGTGGCAACTGTGATGAGGGAACTACATTTTGTCCAAGTGCCTTTTTGAGCCTGGATACGCGAAAGACATTATACACTCTGCTGCTAGTTGGTAATTCAAGCTCATAGGCAACCTGTCCAACCCTCTTGGACACCTTGAATGGACCATAGAATCTAGGCTTAAGTTTCTCCGCTCCACTCTTCTTGAGAGTAGACTGTCTGTATGGTTGAAGTCTCAAATAAACCATGTCCCCAACCTCAAAACTGTGTTCCACTCGATGTTGATGAGCATACAACTTCTGCTGATTTTGTGCCTGCTGCAAATTTTCCTTAAGTGATTTCATGATGTCTTGACTTTCCTATAGCAAATCCTTTGCCTTAGGCACTCTACTATCCGCAAGCAGTAAATCCACGAAGTTGAGAGCCTCATACCCATACAAAGCCATAAATGGCGACATCTTGATGGACATGTGATAGGTAGTATTATAGCAATACTCCCCAAGGTGCATCCATTTGATCCAAGCTCTTTGCTGTCCAGAAACATAGTTTCTGAGATACCCTTCCACCCATTTGTTTACTATCTCTGTATGCCCATCTGTGTGTGGGTGGTAGCTAGTTCTAGGAGTGAGCTCGGTGCCACTCAATCTGAAAAGCTCCTGCCAGAAGAGACTTAGGAACTTGTTGTCCCTATCGCTCACAATACTCCTGGGCATCCCATGCAATCTGAATATCTCCCTGAAGAACAAATCAGCCACTTGAGCTGCAGTATGTGTCATGGCTACGGCAAAGAAATGTGCAAATTTGGTCAATCTGTCGACCACAACATATATACAATCCTTGCCCTGTACCTTAGGTTGCCCTGTAATGAAGTCCATGGAGATACATTCCCATTTCTAATTAGGAATGGGTAAAGGCTGAAGTAAACCAGCTGGATAAGTGTGCTCATTTTTATTCTGTTGGCAAGTGGGGCACTCCCTGACATACTTAAGGACTTCATTCTTGAGTCCTTTCCAAGTAAAACACTCCCGAATCTACCTGTAAGTCTTAAAGAAACCCGAGTGACCAGCCATGGGAGCATCATGAAAGGCCCTCAATATCTTACCCTTAAGTTGCGAAGTAGGCACCAAGTAAATCCTCTCCTTATAAATAATCAAATCATTAACCACGGAGTACCCGTCATCATGAACTGTGCCCTCAATAACTCCTGCTGTCCAAGAATCCTTAGCATATTCTGCTAAAATCAACTCCCTCCAATCAGCAAAAATCTCCGCTAACAAACACAAGTGGGGTCTCTTGGAAAGTGCATCAGCTACTATGTTCTTCTTCCCTTTGACATATTCAATGTCAAAGTCATATGTCTGTAACCTGCTCACCCACTTTTGTTGTTTGTCATTAAGATCCTTCTAGTTCATAAAGTATTTTATGCTATTGTGCTCCGTTTTGATAATGAACTTACCCCCAACTAGGTATGGCCTGAATTTGGCCAATGCATGCATAATGGCCAACATCTCCCTATCATAAACTATGTAACTCCTCTCCACACCTCTGAGTTTTCTACTCTCAAATGCTATGGGGTGTTTCTCTTGCATTAGCATAGCTCTAATCCCCTCTCCTGAGGCGTCACACTCTAGCTCAAAAGGTTTGGAGAAATCTGGGATTGCCAACACAGGACATGAGGACATCAACTGTTTGAAGTGCTCGAAACACTTATGAGCTGAGTCGGACCACACAAAAGCTCCCTTCTTCATCAAATTTGTAAGTGGAGCTGTAGTCTGTGAGAATCCCTTAACGAACCTCCTATAAAAACCACAGACAAAAAAATCCCTTCAGCTAAGAGAGATTCGTAGGCGTAGGCCATTCAATAATAGCCCTAATCTTCTCAGGATCAACTCTCACCCCCTCTGCACTGATAATGTGTCCAAGATAGAGAAGTTATGTCATGCCAAAGTCACATTTGGACTCCTTAGCATACAATGACTCACTCTCCAATATGCTCAAAACCTCCTCAAGATGCCTCATGTGTTCCTCCTAGGTTCTACTAAAAATCAGGATATCATCAAAGAATATTAGCACAAATTTCCTCAACTGTTTCCTGAAGATCTAGTTCATGCAACTCTGAAAAGTTCCGAACGACATCACCAAAAACTTTAAGTGACCAAAATGGCGTCTGAAAGTTGTCTTCTCTATGTCCTCCCTCATCCTGATCTGATGGTAACCTGACCTCAAATCAATCTTTGAGAAATAACAAGCCCCATGTAGCTCATCTATCAACTCGTCAATCCTAGGAATGGGATACCTTTTTTTATTGTCTTTTTATTCAACGCTCTGTAGTCAATGCACATGCGTATTGTCCCGTCCTTAACTAACACAACTGTTGAAGCAAATGGACTCTTGCTAGGTCTAACATGCCCCATCTCCAGTAACTCCTTAATAGTTTTCTCTATCTCATCCTTGAGCCTCTTAGGATGCCTATAAGGTGTAGTAATCATTGGTTTGGCACCATCCTCCAACTCTATCACATGCTCTATCCCTCTATCAGGTGGTACTCCAGGTGGAATACTCCCAAACACCTTGCTATGCTTTGATAGCAATTTCTGAATATCTGGATGATAGTTGTTCTTTTGTTGATCTAGAATTCTAGGCATGATGAGACACTCTGCTGCCCACTCCACCTGGTCATGTCTAATCATTCGCTCCATCCTCTTGAGGGACACAACTCTGGGACCACCATCTGATAAAGCTCTAAGCACTATATTTTTACCATTGGAGTCAAATTTCATTTCGATGTTATGCAGATTCATAGTGAACTCCCCGAGAGTCCTCATCCAGTGCATACCAAGAACCACATCCGTGTCACCTATGCCAACCACATAGAAGTCAACTTTCAGCTCATATTCACCCAACCATATACTTAGGCCGACAATCTTTCGAGTACATGTGAGTTTGAATCCATCTGCAACCATTACCTTGAATCCTTCAAACTCTTCTGTTTTGAGTCCCCGTTTGGCTACAAGACCCTCATCAATAAAATTATGTGTAGCACCTGTATCAATGAGAGTTACTATCCGCTGTCCACAAAGTATTCCTCTAACCCTGAAGGACCCAATTTTCTGGAAACTAGAGAGTTGTGCCATCACTCCCTCACTATTACTTTCCTCCTTTAACGAATTTTCTTCTTCATTGTCCTCTAAATCAAAATGTTGATTTGATTTTTCTTAATTTGTTTCATCAGCTGAAAAGTACTCTATTTGTTTGGCCTTTGCTTTGTTGATGCATTTATGGGATGGGTCCCATGGCTCTCTACAATGGAAGTACAATTTCTTCCTTCGAAGCTCATTGAGTTGATCATTACTTAGCTGATTTGTTTCCCTTTTTGGCTGATTAGAATCTCGCTGAAAATGTTTTTTATCTTTGTCCTTATTTAAGAACCCTTTAGATTGAAATTTGCTTTTTGAAGTAGAGGACTCCATGTCTCTTGCCTTCTTCATAGCATCTTGTAATGAGAGTGGATTAATTGCCTTAATCCAACCTCTCAATGGGTCTAAAAGACCAGCAATGAAGAGGACTGTCAACCTCCTCTCAGAAATGTCAGTTACCATCACTGTTAACTTCTGGAACTCCGAAATGTAGTTGTCCACTGAACCTCATTATTTCAGTCCGGCCAACTCCTTAAACTGCAATTCAATATCTTTCTTATCGAACCTATCCATCAGTCTCTCAGTGAACTCCGTATATGAAGTAATCTGATCATGGCCTAGAGTGATCATACCATGGTGCCACCACTCATGGGCACTACCATCGAGATGCAACATAGCATAAGTAATAGCCTCCTCCTCCAACATAGTACTGAGCTGAAGGAAGCTATCTAATCACTGTACCCATGCCCTAGCTGTTGTCTCCCCTGATCCATCAAAGTATGGAATGGTCAATTTGCTCACCTTTTTTTGCAACTCATGGTTATGTTGTCTGCTACCCCTATTGGGTCTATGCCTCAATCTCAAATCCATGTAGTCCCAAAAAGACATCTCAGCCTCGAACTCTGCCCCTGAATCTCTCCAATCTCTCATAATCTGCTCCTGCAACTCGTGTTGTGTAGGCTCATTAACCTCTGGTAGGTTATCTCATGGGGGAAAAATAGGCATGCGAGGTCTAGTGTTCGCTGTCCCAGCCATAGAACGTTGATTTCCTATCCTGTTGTTTACTAAGCTATCCCTATTATCACTATTTCTCTTGTTGCCATTGCCCTCTTATTATTTCCCTCAATCTGTCTAGCCAGTAGGGCACAAATCGGGTTCATATTCTGTTGTAACTCACGTTGTCCCCTAGCCAGGTCATTCAGTATATCCCTAGTGCTGGGTTCACCATGCTCTCTGTCACCCATCTCTACCTCAACCCTGTCAACACCTGCAAATGGGTCTGTGTGGTGGTATTTCGAGGTTTGGTTGTGACCTGTTTCTCCTCAAGTAATACTGGTGTGTATTGGGCTGCATCACTTACTGAACACACTGCATGATTTATCCACTCAACTGCACAGGATGGCAAGAAGAGTTGTGCTCTAATACCACTATAATATGCACCCGTATTCTGTGTTTGCTGATGCAAATTTTTGTTTGTTTTGTTTGTTGTTGTTTGCTTTGTTTTCACATTCAATATTGTGTGCAACAACTCAATAATGAAATAATGCAACATTTAACAATACCCATGAATTAAAAAGAGCACATGAAGCTTAACCTAACAATACCCAATTGGTAAAACAGCAATAACAATAGTTTTAAAACATACCCATTTTCAGATTCAAAGTTGCAAGGTCTGATATACAAAACCAACAATCAGAAACTACACAAAATCCCCTCCAAAGTCACCAAGACGTCATTTCTTCTCCTTGAAATTGATATATAGCAATACACAACCCCTAGGCACCTCTAGTGCAATAGAAACAAGACCTTGAAATGAGGCGTTTTGAGCTAGAGAAGCTCACGCCTAGCTAGCATCTATACGACCTGTTTTTTAGGGTGGTATCAACAGCAAAAACACATTATAACCTTCATAAATCTGCTCCAAACAGACCCTAAAACATCTGCAGCATGATTCCTATACTCCATGTCCAAGGAAAGAGGAAAAACACTTCAAAAAGCACTCAAAAACAACTGCATATGATGTACGGTCTCCTCACAGGATGGTACGGCCAGCAAGGGTAACAAACCCTACAGAAACTCCACCAAATCTGCTCTAAATTGCCTGAAAATCAGTCACCATCATCTCTTATATATCTATAAAATTATCATGGAGAGAAATATGATACCAACGCTGAATATCTTCTCCACAACAACTTGTAAATACTTCCAATCAACTCAATATAATCCCTGAAATGAGATCACCAATAAATCTCCCAAATTGGGTCTCTCACCAACGTGGAAGATGTAGTCTATAAGGGTTTTCGTCCTCACAAACCCTAGGAAGAACCAGCTCCTCCAAGCAAGAACAATATCAAATATCAAATGCACATGAACGACAAATGAGGTTCAATTCTTTCCTTTTATTCGTCCCCAGCTTTCACGCCAATATTGGAGTCAAAAGGAAAATATTATTTTAATTAAACTCAACTCCTTATGTCTCCCACATGAGCGCCATCTTTACTTAATGAATTTTCCCTCCTTAAAAAGAACACCTTTTATCTCCCTAGGCACCCAAAACTTTATAACATTAATAACGATAAGTTAAATCTTTAATTTAACTTATAAAATATCATTATTAATTAAAAATGCGGGATTATGTTAGGACTTGAAATTCCAACACCAAAAGCCTCCACCGACAAACTATAAATAGAAATGTTGTGTTGCAAGTATGACAGAAGGGGCTCACGAAACTCAAACGGAAATCGCCACTTGGCGCCTTCCGCGCATCTGTTGAAACATAAAGAAACTGCCCCCGCTGTTCGACACTTGGCGCCTTCCGTGCTCACAGAAACATTATAAAAGGGGCTCTCAAAACTCAGGCGGAGGTTGCCACTTGGCCTCATCCGCAGCAGCAGGGACTCTTCACTGGGACCCACCCCGCTCCGTTGAATATTGAAACATGTAGAAACTAACGCGGAAGCTGACACTTGTTGGCTTCCGCAGCAACCACAAGGGACATGTGGCATCCTCCGCCCCTACTTAGAAACTCAGAAGAAACTTTTTTGAAACATGGGCGGAGTCCGACACTTGGCACAGTCCGCGGGCTCTTGAGTTGCACATAGGGTCTCTCGGGTGCCTCCACGTGGTGCCTTCCGCGGCACTCTTGAAACTTTTAGAAACTGCATAGAAACTTTGGCGGAAGCTGACACGTGGCGCCTTCCGCGCCCAAGCTGGAACTTTATAAAGGGGCTGCTTCCGCCGTTGACACGTGGCACGCTCCGCGGGAAACAAAAACAAAGGCGCAAACCTAAACTGGGGCATAACACTTGGTGGTCCCACGGCACTGGCACAATTTAACCCTTCTAGCCACACTTAGAAACATTTAAGACCCAGAAACTGTAGCTCGATACGCATCTGAAATGCATTCGACCCATTTTTTCATTGTTTTTCAGGGGCCGATAGTCTCTTCTGACCTGCAGATGCATATTTTCAATTGCAGAGGCCGAAAGTGTTGGAATTTTTTGGATTTTTTGGGAAGGGGCCTGCATATTTAAATGTTTGAAACTTGAATGTTTATGCAGGCACCACCAGAACCAACTTCTCTTTTTGGAAAGGTCGCATGAAAGGCGTACTTGTCCATGGTCACAAAAGCCTATGTACCTCCACAAGGTGGTCCGACAACTCTAAATGAAATCACAGATGCTGAAAACAATCTGCGGACCAAAGAGGCTCTTCTAAGTGCTTTAACTGACTCAGAACTCTCAAATGTTATTGACCTACCAACTACCTATGAGATCTGGGTCAAACTGGAACTTCTGCATGAAGGAGATGAGTATGTTAAGAGTGCAAGGTTGCAGAGTCTCAAAAGGAAATTTGAAAGACTGAAAATAAGAGATGATGAAAATATTACTACCTTTATGCCAAGAGTAAATGAGCTGGTGTGTGGAATCAGGAATGCTGGTGGAGTTTTGGATGAAAATGAGATTGTTGGCAAAATTCTCAGATCCCTTCCTGCTGCCTATAAAATCAAGGTTGCTGCCATTGATGAATTTAGAGCCCATACAACTGTCACAAGAGACCAATTGGCTGGCAAACTGGCTGCATTTGAAATGACCGAGTTTGGAGATGATTCCCCTAAGACTGAATCTGCATTCAAAGCCAATGCATCTGTGAAAGGCAAACAAAGATTTGATCCGAGAGAAAACTCTTCAAGGAAGCTGTCATGGTATGATCAAGCAAGAAGAGACATGGAAGAGGAAGAAGCAGAAACAGCTCAACTTGAAACCCTCATTGCAAAAAGACTGCCAAGAAGATCCGGTAAGTATGAAGGAAAATTACCCTTTAAGTGCTTCAACTGCAATAAGATTGGTCATTTCGCCTCAAGATGTCCGGAAAGATCTACAAGGTCAAATTCTAACAAACAAAGGTTCCAAAAGAATTGTTATTATGTTCATGAAGAAGATGATAATGAAGGAGTAACAGATGATGAATCAGAAATAAGAAACAAATCCGGAAATGAATGGGTGTTTATTGCCATCAAGGAAGAAGATCCAATGTCCTCTGAATCTGCCAATCATAAGGTTGTAGAAAGAGCTTTGGCCGCCCAAGTTGAAGAAAAGGATGATTGGGTTATTGACAGTGGATGCTCTCACCATATGACAGGTGACAAGAACAAGTTCTTAGATTTGGAAAGGTATGAAGGAGGAATGGTAAAGTTTGGTGATAATTCTGCTAGCAGAATCAGAGGCAGGGGAACTATTTCTTTTGATGGAAAGAACAAAACCGGTAATGTACCGTATGTTGAAGGATTGAAGCACAATCTTCTCAGTGTTGGACAGTTGGTGGACAAAGGTTATGATCTCCGGTTCAAGAATGGAAGATGCAGGATCTTTGAAAGCTCCGGAACTGAGATTGCATCCGGTACTCAAACAAAAGGTAATATCTTTCATCTAGTTGGTACTAATAAAACTTGTCTGTTTGTTCAAATTGATCAGAGTTGGCTATGGCATAGAAGGATGTGTCATGTAAATTTTGATAACATCATCAAGATAAGCAATACTCAGGCTGTAAGAGATCTTCCAAAATTGGTAAAACCTACAAATAGTTTGTGTAAAGAATGTCAGTTAGGTAAACAGAGCAGAGTCTCATTCAAAAGCAAAGATCAGTCCTCTACCGGATTATTGGAATTAGTTCATACTGGTCTATGTGGTCCGACAAGAATCAAGAGTATGCAAGGTGATAGATACTTCATGTTACTGATTGATGATCATTCCCGGATGATGTTGGTTACCTTTCTGAAAGAGAAATCAGAAGCTTTTGAGAAGTTCAAAATCTTCAAGGCTATGGTAGAGAATCAAACCGGATTAAAACTGAAATGTCTAAGGTCTGATAGAGGTGGTGAATTCACATCCGGTGAGTTCATAGATTTTTGTGAGAAGCATGGCATAAAGAGACAGTTGTCTGCTCCTAGGACTCCACAGCAGAATGTAGTAGAGAGAAAGAACTAGACCATCCAGGAAGCATCCAGGACAATGATGATGGAAGCAAATGTTCCCCAGATGTTTTGGAGAGAAGCTGTCAGCACTGCAGTCTATACTTTCAACCGAGTTCAAATTAGAAGCAATACCGATAAGACTCCTTATGAAATTTGGTTTGGCATCATGCCTACTGTGAGATATTTCAAAGTATTTGGTAGCAAATGTTACATTAAAAGAGATGAAGATCTAGGAAAGTTTGATACTAGAAGTGATGAAGGAATTTTCTTGGGTTACTCCACTCAAAGCAAAGCATACCGGTGTTACAATAAGAGATTGAGAAAGATGAAAGTACAAATGTGAAGGTTGATGAAGGAATTGAGAAGCCCTCAAGGTTTTATGAATATGATGAAAATGATCAGAATGGTACTCTGGTTCAAGGAGCTCAATCCTCTTCTGAAAATCAGATTCAGACTGATCCGGTAAATCAGGAAGAAGAGATAGGTTTGAATGAGCCTGATCAAGAAACAGAAATGCAAGAAACTCCCAAAGTTCCAAGGTATGTAAGACTGAACCACTCTGAAGATCAGATTATAGGTGACAAAAGCAAAGGTGTGCAAACTAGAAGGACAATTGCTCAAAATTTAGATGAATATTGTCTGATTTTAAAGATTGAACCTAAGACAATGAATGAAGCCTGCAATGATGAAAACTGAACCAAAGCAATGGAGGAAGAGTTGATGCAAATTGAGAAAAATCACACTTGGGATCTTGTTCCCAGACCTAGAAACAAGAATGTGATTGGAACCAAATGGGTCTTCCGGAACAAACTAAATGAAGTTGGTGAGGTAATCAGAAACAAAGCCAAATTGGTCTGCAAAGGCTACTCTCAAATAGAAGGAATTGATTTTGAAGAAACCTTTGCTCCGATGGCAAGAATTGAAGCAGTCAGATTATTTATTGCATTTGCTGCCTTCAAAGACTTCAAGGTATATCAGATGGATGTCAAGTCTGCCTTCCTAAATGGTGATTTGGAAGAAAAAGTATACATTGAGCAACCGGATGGATTTCAATTGTCTGATCATGGTGATATAGTATGCAAGTTGAAGAAAGCACTATATGGATTGAAGCAAGCCCCAAGAGCTTGGTATGAAAGATTGGATAAACATCTTGTGCAGATTGTTTTCAACAAAGGTACTGCTGACGGTAACTTATATTTTAAAATTGATCATGAAATCATCTTGATTGTTGAAGTATTTGTTGATGATATCATCTTTGGAGGAAAAGATAGCATGTGTAAAACTTTTGCAAATCAAATGAAAAGTGAGTTTGAGATGTCTATGCTTGATGAAATGAATTTCTTCTTGGGTCTACAATTTCTCAGTCAAAGAAAGGAATCTTTATTTCTCAAACCAAATATGTGAAAGAATTGTTGAGGAAATTTGGGATGGAAGATTCAAAGCCAATGAATACTCCCATGGCAACCGGATGCAAGTTGAACAAAAATGATGACTCTCCTAAGGCAGATCAGACAAAGTACAGATCAATGATTGGTGGATTGTTGTATCTCACTCAAACTAGACCAGATATTATGCAAGTTGTTGGACTTGTTGCTAGATTCCAGGCTGATCCCAGAGAATCTCATGTCATGGCAATCAAGAGAATTTTTAGATATCTAAAAGGGACAGTGGAGTATGGTTTGTGGTATCCTAAAGATCATGATTTCTCTCTTCATGCATACACAGATGTAGATTGGGCAGGAGATGTGGATGACTAGAAGAGTACCAGTGGTGGAGCATTCTTTTTGGGAAAGAGATTGGTTTCTTGGCTAAGCAAGAAATAAGAAGCAATATCTCTGTCTACAACTAAAGCAGAATACATTGCAGCAGCAGGTAGTTGCACTCAAGTTTTATGGATGAAGCAAATGCTAAGAGATATTAAAATAGAGTATGAGGAGCCTATCACAATTTTCTGTGATAATTCAAGTGCAATAAATATTTCTAAGAATCCGGTGTTGCATTCTAAGACTAAGCATATATCTATCAAGTTTCACTTTCTAAGTGAACAAGGATGAAGTTAGATTGGAGTTTGTGCCCTCAAAGGATCAGATTGCAGATATCTTTACTAAACCTCTTCCTAAGGAATCTTTTGAGTATCTCTGGGAGAAGTTAGGGGTTATTGCCCCTCTGATGATGAACTAGGATGCACTAATATGCATCAGTCCGGTGGATATCACAGTCATATCTTGTGATCCGGATTGGTGATGGGGAGCTGCTACTCAGGGGGAGCAGCTAGTATGATTCTGATGTGTTAAAGTTGCAAGTATGAGCCCTTTGCCATTGATGTCAAAGGGGGAGAGAAGACGTGAAAAACAAGTGGTTGATGATCAAAGGGGGAGCAGTAAAGAAAGAGAAGACATGTGAAGAATTGCTACTGATAGGGGGAGCTGTGACAGAAAGGAGAAATTCTTGTCTTGATGGTTTTTCACATCATATGTTGCCATCAATGACAAAGGGGGAGATTGTTGCAAGTATGAGGATGACCAGTGTTGTCATTGATGTCAACATACTCATATTGCATTAATGAGAAGGATTGGATGAGCTGTGTATTGAGGAAATTAGTCTCAATCAGGAATGGTGAAGAACAGTGATGACATTAAGGTAAAAGTCCAAGATAAGATGAATATCAGAGGATGCGGTTTAAAGGGTTTTCTAATATGAGTCTTGAGATGCTTCAGTCAAGATTTCAGAGGTCCGCATGAAGATTTGAAGAAGTTATGGTTGCTCTAGTAGAACCGGTTCCGGCAGATGTTCAGTGGTGACAGAGTATCACAGATTGGTCCGGTGAGCTCCGGAATTGCATTATCTCATTCTGCGGATTGGAGGGAGTGTTGAAGAAATCAGTGAGAAGTGACAACTAGATTTGTTCATGGTTTGGAGGTCTGGAAGCACCTTTTTCATTGTGACAGTAGCGACAGACTGTGTTCTTGAAGTTCCGGATGAAGAAGAGAAGAATTCCAGTAAGCTGATAAAGTGCGGATGTTCTTGGTGACTCAGGAAAGGTTTTGGTGATCCTTGGATCGTGTACAATTCTTATTGGCGGTTCGCATTGAAGTTAGAGTTTGGATTTGATGTAAAGACTACCGGTTGTTGGTGTTCTTCCTGAGACAAGCCGACCGGATGTACTACACGTCTTCCGGATGATCTAAAAATGTTTGCCGACTTAGATTAGTGTTCCTAAGTCGATGCCTTGTATAAATAAAGGATTGCGAAGTCATTCCAAAGTGTGAATTGTGTGGATGAGTGTGGCATAGCGAAGAAAAAGAGCGAAAGGCAGAGCAGGAGTTTTTTGGGCTTAAATGGAACTGATCCAGGCATGGTAAAGATGTCAATCTCCAGTTCAAGTTTGTGATACTTGATTACTTTGTAGACAGTGTGTCTCTTGTAGGCAGTGTGCCTCTTGTGAGCAGTGTGCTCGGGCAGTGAGCCCTAATTGGCATGTGCCATCTATTTTTCTTATTCTTCTAACAGAGAATAATCCTTGGGTTAATCACCCCGTGGTTTTTCCCTTAACCGGGTTTTCCACGTCAAAATCTTGGTGTCTCATGTGT
Organism: Cunninghamia lanceolata; assembly: GCA_027924645.1. Lineage (NCBI taxonomy): Eukaryota > Viridiplantae > Streptophyta > Pinopsida > Cupressales > Cupressaceae > Cunninghamia > Cunninghamia lanceolata. The sequence goes on from BSBN01000905.1 coordinate 3,979,288, forward strand.
TGATGTGTATCTGCTCTGGTGTTTATGGTTTATACTTTCATGAATGATTAATTGCTATGCTATTGAATAACAAAGTGGATTTAAGTGTTTGAATTGAAAGCAAGTTTAGGATAACTGATTCACCCCCCCCCCCCTCTCAGTTATCAACATGTTGACCATGACCCCTGCCGATGCCCTGAACTAACTTACTAAAAATAGTATGGAAGAAATCACCCGAAAACACCTCAGAAAATGGCATATCGTTCATCAAACCATTTGGAAGCTCAATTAAACACCTAATACTACTACCTTGTTGGATCAACTGACTCCAAGGATTCCCTAACCCTAACTCATTAGCCTACAAGAATCTGCTGAATAGGCTAATTGTCAATCAAACTGCACTGCTTAGGAAGGGGACATTAAAGAGTTGAATCTAGAATGTATAAGACTTTGAAGATGCAGGACTGAATTGTTGTAGCTGGATTTGACTCACCTGTCTACCTCAAGTTTGCTTCTAGTCTTTCACCTAGTGGTTGTATGTAAAACTGGGCAGTTATGCATTAGATCTTTGCTGATATATATCATTAAATACCCCAGAATTTCACCCAGAACTGATTAAATGTTTGCATTTCAACTCCTAACATATCAGAAATAAGTATATGACTGATTCATTTGCTGATATCACTCAATGTTGAGTTGATAGCTGAATGAAACACCACAAATATGGTATGGCCTGTTAGGGAAAGACCTGTAGATCTGAAAATGACTCAATTTCCTCTTACAATATAATCCAATCAACCCTCAAATGGCTGTGATCTGGAAAGAGGAAGGTATGGCTAGGGTTTAGAGCTTAAATATGATGAAATCTGCCTTTACAACCTCCACAAATCCCTCCAAAATTTCTGTTATATGTGGCTAGGGTTTGGAACCATGAAACCTTCACAAAATGATGCCAAAAAATCATCAAATACCTGATATAAATTTTCTGATATCATAGCCAGCCATTAAACCTCTCAAAAAAGCCAAATATACCCTCAAATGCTTCACCCAAGTAGCTGGAGGGTTCTAATAATTATAGAAAAATATGCAAAAACTCCCTTTGGCAACAAATCATACGAATTTGCCTTCAAACCCTAGAAAAAAAATCCATACAAGTGAAAACCTGAAAATATGATGCCATTGATGCTCAATCAATCTCCACAAATGATCCAATGAAGCTCAAAATAAATCTGTTGAAGCTCAAATGTAAACCCTGGATGGATTTACCTCAAGGATGGAATTGGGCTTTCGTCCAATTCACCCAATCATAAGGGTTTTCGTCCTTAGAATGTTGCTGAACCAAGTTACAGCAGAAAAAGGAAATTTCCCAAATGTCAAATAAACTCCATATATGATGCCTTCACAATGGAATAACCTCCTTATAAAGAGTTTGAGAGAAGTTTCTAGGTCATTTATCACTTTTCTATTTTTTATTGAGTTTTCAAGTCCACCTCCATAATAAAATAATATTTTATTTCTTTTTTTTCCTTCCTCAACTTGGCATTAAAATATTATTTTATTTGTCATGTTATTTTATTTTTTCCTCTTTTTCCTTTTCTAAAGTGACTTTCCATTCTCCAAACTTTAAGTTATTTTTATAGCTCCACAAGTAACTTTATTATTTTATTTTCTTTTATTTTTGCAAAAAGTTACTTTTTAAAATAAAATAATAAAATAATCACTAGTTGGCATAAAAGGGACATTACAAGTGACATATCATTTGTAGGATTTGGGTATTTGCTCTACAGGAGGTCATCTTTGATAAATTTGTAAGATTTGCTATGCGAATACAAATTTATATAGTGTGCAAAGATTATGTTGAATATTTGATGAAGTTTGAGATGTTTATGAGGGTTTCATTACCCTAGTTCTAGCGCTAGAGTATTTGCCGAGATTTGTGGAGGGTTTAACCCTATTATTTCCTACACCTAGCAAGAGACCGTACATTCTAGAAAAGGCAGATATAATAGTTTGAAGGCTTGAAGCTTCTTTTCCTATCAGCCGCAGCTTGGCATATACAAAGAAAGATTAGCGCTTGGGATTTTTATGAGTTTGGAGACCTTGCTTCAGCTGCTCCCCTTTTTGGAAGATTTATATTAATTTGTGGGAATCGTGGGAATACTTATGAAGAGAGGCACTCACTTAAAAGGAGCAATTATATTATGAAGGCTTGAAAGCCTTATTCCCAGTCAACTGCAGCCTACCACTTTGAAGGTAAAATCAAGCATAGGAAGCGCTCAAGTGATGGGTGACGTGGAGGTACCTTCTTGCAAGCCGCACCATAATTTAGCAAGCCACACCTTCTATGAAGAACATAAGGTATCGATCTCTTAATAAGAATATTGGAGTCTTTAATGTGCAGCATATGAATGTAAAAGGGAAATCATTAAAGTCAGATGTGGATATTATCTTTCTTGAAATTCTGAATTTATATACAACAGTGTATATTGTTCATTTCTAGCTCATTGCTATGATGCAAACTGTTTGACATAATGCCTTTTCACTATCTTTATCTTGGATGTTAAATTTGTGAATAAAATATCATCTAAACTTCATAAACAAGCTGCCCCGCATCAACATTGTAAGAACCCCTACCAATTCTGATCGGATTTTCACTCTGCTGATCTGATTTTCTGAATTTGTTTTTGAGTTGTTTTGGCTTGTGTTTTTGTTGTTTCAATGCATGTAGGGTTTTGCAATAATATAGTAATTAAATTGAAACATAATAGCATTAAAATAACACAATATAGATGACTGAAAATGATAGGAACAGCTAATAAATCAGTTTCAAATTAAAGAAATGAAATAAGAATCTTTGTTGACATACCTGAATGATGTTCCATTGCCAATTACATTCATGAAATGAAGGCTGATTACAAACAGTCCAATCTGATTATAAAATCAGACTTGTGAAAGCATACAAATATGAACCAGTGATCAACAATTCAACCTCAATCATGCAATGATGTCATCCTCCAACTGTAGCATCCAATAATGATGAAGATCCAATGGCAAATAGGACTGAAACACGCTGTCCAAACACTAATTTCAGACCTGCATATGACTGATTGCAAATCTGATCACAAAAACCATCCAAAACAAACCCTAGAGAGTGGCAATTAGGCCTCCAAAGGCTAGCGCTACAATATGGGTGAGATCGCTAGGGTTTAGTATGCAAAAATATGATTAATGACACCTTCAAGCCCTCAATAACTCAATCTCATATGAAATTGCTGATGACTGATATGAATTTCTGAATACAAGAAGCTGAAATCCTTCACCAATAAAGCCACCAAATGATAACAAATCAATGCCAAACCCTAGCCGTGGATGTAGAAGATGAAATATGCCAAATTATCCTTCAAATCTGAATTGTACTGCCTTCAATCTGCAAACAAACTTCAAACCCTCGTTGATTACAATTTCTCCTTTCAAACCCTAGTTGGTTGAAGCTCCAATTCATCAAATAACTTGCAAATAAGCTCAATAATGGATCCCAAATGAATCCATCTCTCAATGTGGGTTGGGTTTTCGTCCAAACCACCAAGATCTAAGGGTTTTCGTCCTTACAACATGCTGGAACGAAGTTGCAGCCAAGAGAAACTCTCCAATATGCAAAATACCAAATACATGAATGATCAAAATGACCTCTAATGACCTTTTATTTTTCCACACTTGGGCGCCAAAATAAAATATATTTTTATGTCTATGGAGTCCATTGCCATAATAAAATATTTTTATTTTATTTTATTTTTAATTTTCTCACTTTGGACATTTTATTTTATTTTTAATTTTCTCACTTTGGACAGCCAACTTGGAGAGAGAAAATAATAATAAAATTATATTATTTTATTATTTTTGCTTTTTCAACTTGAGCGGCCACTTATGGGAAAATAATATAATATTTTAATTAATAAACTATTATATATTTTCTTTTTGCCTTATTTTCCATATTTTCCCAATTTTTCTATTCTCCAATTGGGTAGCTTTTCTCCTTGGCTAATTATTTTATTTATTTTGACTTTTCTAAAAATATTATAAAAATACCAAAAGTATTTTTCCAACTTCGTTTCATAATAGAAAAATAGTTGAAGCCATAAAAATCAATATTCCATTCTCCAAGCCTCAACATCGTTCTCTTTTCCAAGCCAAACTCAAAAAGGGGACATTACAAGTCCTCCCACCTCGAGATTGCTTGCCCTCAAGCAATCACATGTATCAAATCTGAATTAGAATCAATTATACCAATCAATTCCCAGATCCCAAATCAATCTAGGCCTTTTGAGTGGTTTCATATGTACTATACCAAGCTGCTCAAGGTTTGTAAAAGGAAGCTCATGCAACTTACTCACCAAAAGTGCCACAATCCTCCTCAAGTATGCACCCAATTTGCCAAATGTGTGTAATCTCCATCATGCCCTTGCTGATCCATGTTGACAAAAACTGAAAAATCCACATAAATATCATCCCTTTGCATGACAATCACTTGAGAATTATGATTATAATCAAATGCCATCATGCTATCACATCCATCAACTATGAAGAGATAAAAGTATCTCAAAGAGCTATCAACATCACACAATTCTTCAACTCTTGTAAACCTCTCGTGGATGTGAAGAGTACTCATCATAGGTGCAAGAAAGTGTATAACAGCTCTGCCTAGGTTGCTGATGTAGAACAAAACAGCAACTTTCCAACCGAAAATCAAACCTAAATGGATGCAAATAAAGCTGCCAATGACGTATGACGATAGAATATCATTCATAAGCCATTCTCTCGTGATGAAGAAGTGATCCAAATCACTCCTAAGCAACCAAATAGCTGCTGCTCTCCAAAAGTTCTGAAGAAAATCAGTGTACCATGAAGTAGAACAGCCATCCCTAATACATGCTTGAAGTAGAAACTTATGAACTTGGGCTGGAACATCAATGTCTTCGTGCTCATATCCAAACCTTATGCCAAAGTTCAACTGAAATTCAAGTGTTAGTGACTCAAAATCAAACATCATGGTAATACCTCCATACCTTATGTCATAGATCAGCTGTCTCTCAAAGGCAATTGTCTCCATAGCATGTGTCACGAACCCTTGAAATAAGGCAGCAGCCAATTCTACCAAAGAATCATCATTGTGATGGGTTTGTACTTCATTACCAATCAACTCTTCATCTTTCTCATGGATGACCAAGGGCTGCTCCAAAACTGAATCATTTGTGACTCCCTCTTCATGTGAAGACATGACACTAATGGCTGATCCACAAAGTGTGTGTTCATCTATTGCATCATCCTATATGACTTCTTCCCTTGAAAGAAATAGAGATCTAAGGTGTGTCTCTCTTTGCTTCCTTGCTTGATCTAGCTGATTGCAACGCTCCTTGACCTCTTGTAGGTGTTGTCTTGCTTGGGCAGCCAACAACTTTGCCTTCCTGGCTCTTTGTACCCATCCATCAGACATGTCTTGAATCTTCTTGACGTCCTCCATGGTATAATGTACAAAATCAGAATTGTTGTGGCTTAAATCTTTAACATACTCCTCATGCTTAACACCCAAAACTTGAGTGCCAACCTTGGGAAACTCTTCCACCTCATTTTCCTCATGTGAAGTGGTTGCTATCTCATAATTATGTGAGGAAATAGGAATGTTGTCACAAAACAGAAAATCAGACCTGTTGTCATACCTTTTCATAGTGTCTTCAACTGCCTCAAACCTCTCCTCCTTTATTGTTGCATGCTCTCCATGAGGTGCCGATCCAACATGAATCAAAAAATGAAAGTTACATGCCTCAAGGCTGATCCTCTTAGTTGTCATATCATGATAATGTGAAGATAAGGGACTGTTGTTACACATCAGAAAATCACTCCTTACCTTTTGCCTTTCTTACCTTCTAGGTCTTGGCTCTACCCTTGCACTCCTATCCTTCCTTAGATTCACGTATTGATTGAAGTTTAGATCCTCTTTGACCTTATCGGGAAGTGTATGGTACTCATCATAAGCAACCATTATATCATTAACAAATTTAGAAGCCATGATTCACAACCCAAACAGGCTGGCAAAATCCAAGCTCTGATACCAATGTAAGAACCCCTACCAATTCTAATCTGATTTTTACCCTGCTGATCTGAATTTTTTGAATTTGTTTTTGAGTGTTTTTGGCTTGTGTTTTTATTGTTTCAATGCATGTAGGGTTTTGCAATAATATAGTAATGAAATTGAAACATAATAGCATTGAAATAACACAATATAGATGACTGAAAATGATAGGAACAACTAGTAAATCAATTTCAAATTAAAGATATGAAATAAGTATCTTTATTGACATACCCAAATGATGTTCCTTTGCCAATTACATTCATGAAATGAAGGTTGATTACAAACAGTCCAATCTGATTATAAAATCAGACTTGTGAAAGCATACAAATATGAACCAATGATCAACAATTCAACCTCAACCATGCAATGATGTCATCCTCCAATTGTAGCAGCCAATAATGATGAAGATCCAATGGCAAATAGGACCGAAACACGCTATCCAAACATTGATTTCAGACCTGCATGTAATGTGCCGCACCTGTTGGTTCTTTTTTTTAATCTTTTTAGTGTTATTTAAATTTCATTTTGTGTTCTTTCAGACTAGAGAGAAGATGCAAAAGGGGTTTCAGTTTTCTCGAGATGTGTGTTACCAGAACTATACAATAGATAGCATATAATGCAAACCCAGAAAATATACAATAGATATTAAGAAAATAACAGATACCCAGATCATAAATAGGCCAAATATGAATTACTATGACATACCCATGTTCAGATTTGCAACTTGGTACATGTGTTGGGATTGGACCAGCGAGTGGGTATCGCAGAATACACTCCAAATCTCCCAAGAACATGAAATGTTATGCAAGCAAATGATATCGGCAACAATAGAGGTTGTAGTTGCCCCAAAGGAAAAGATATTGTTGTTGCAAGCACAAAGAACAGCTCCCAAATGTCACACGTTCCTCTGGCAAGGTGGTACGACCATGGCTGAGTGAACAAACAGCAATATACACAGCTCAAACCCTTGTTATTCTCCTCTAACTGATATGTATGCTGTCCTAGGATGATGGCAACGAGGTATGTGTGAAAGATTGGCCTTTAAACACACCAAAAACTCCTCCCTAAATGGTACGGGTGGGCTGGTATGGTACGGCCAGCCAAGGAAGATTAACACAGCTGCTAATAACTCTCTTTCCACACAGAAATCAGATTCATTTCCATCCTTATCAGCTGCAAACAAACTCAAAATGATATATTCGATTAACTTCTCCAAAACCCTCAACACATGAATCTCAATGAAGCCCAATTGTGAACACCAGATGTATCCACCTCCGTAAGCATCTTTGGATGGTATTGCACATCTATAGAATGTTGTTACTAAAGGGAGTTTTCGTTCCCAATAGCCTCTAGTTCGAATCCTTTCCAAACCCTTCTCACTGAAACCCTAGCAGAGCAAATATCATAATATCATATATTCAAGCATGTCCAAAATGACTTCACTTTTCCTCTTTTATTTCCCTTCAAGTTGGGCATTGGCTCAATAGAAGGAAAAATAACATTTTAATTTACTTTATGCTCTCCTAAGGATGGGCGCCCAAACCCAAAAGTGACTCCTTTAAATATTTCTTTTTATAAGTCACTTCACTTAACATTTATAAAGTCCCATTTAAATAAACATACTATAACTTTAGACTTTAAAATAAATGCCAAGACGATGTCGGAATGCCATGATCGCCAGAAAGGTCTCAACGAGACGAATATAACCCCACTCTGAAAATCCCGATCCGGCACCAATCCCGAACTTACTAAAAATAGTATCAGTCTGAGCAAGCCAAGTCACCACTGACAACTGCCAACTGGCCCCATCTGAATCTGAACCACATCTACACCTCCAAATAACCCATCCAAGGCCAATCCAACCACGGTTCCCTAATCAAACTGTCAGTCTACGGGAACCCAATGATAGACTAACATTGTAGCTAGAAAGGGGACATTACAGTCCACCCTCCCTAAGATTGCTTGCCTCAAGCAATCTCAAATCAGGATGCTCCAATATCTGCTCGTTTTCCCAAGTAACATCCTCCACTGGCAGGTTTTTCCATTTTACCAGGTATTCTCTGATAGTCCTCCTCAAAGTGCATTCCCTGGTATCAATTATAGCCTCGGGTACCAAAATCAATTTCCCCTCTTCATCAAGAGGAGGTAACTCCCCCGATGGTGTCACATTATGCCCCAACGCCTTCTTGAGGCGAGATACATGAAATACATTGTGTACCCTGCTACCTGCTGGCAACTCTAGCTCATAAGCCACTTCTCCAATTTTCTTGGAGATCCTGAAAGGTCCATAGCATAGTTGAAAAACTCGGACTCGGCAAAAACTCAGTAGACCAAGAATTTTTAAAAACTCGGGGAAAAACTCAACAAACATAATTTTTTTAAAAATATTCTTAAAAACACACATTTATGAAATTGTAGAATGCATTGCTGATTTCCTTTATATATAAATCAAAATTAAGAGTTTAATACATATCATAGACAAATAAAAGAGTTCAACCTTCGAATACATATGAAATTCCAGTTTGATAATACATATCATAGACCAAAAAAAGAGTTCCATTATCACTAGAAAATCTAAATCATAAATTTCTTCTACGACTAAAGCTCAAAAGAGTTTTGTTTCTCTGTGTGGGTGGTGCGGAAGTGGCTAGTACAGCCGAGGTATGCTCAACAGGATCCTCATCTATAGGATCAAACGGTACATGTGAGGAACCCGCCCCTGATGGCACATCAATATCATCTGACTCTGTCTCTGAATCCTCATATGCTACAACATTTGCTTGCCATTCAGTTGTATCCCTCTCCATGGCAGCTATATCATCATCATCAAGTGATGGATCAACATCAACATCCTCAGCAATCCAATCTGAATATGGATCAATGTCGTCAAGGTCCAATGCCTGATATGATTCTTGGCCTTCTACCTTCTTCTCATGTAACCGAAGGTTGTACCGCACATAGACAAGGTCATTCAAGCGCTTTTGAGTCAACATGTTGCGCTTCTTTGTGTGAATGGCCTCAAAAACACTCCAGTTGCGCTCACAACCAGATGCACTACAAGGCTGGGATAAAATCCGGATGGCTATCTTTTGAAGAGTAGGCGTTGAACCATAATCATCCCACCATAAATCTGCAAGGATAAGTTGATAACATTTATAACTTTGTAAGGATTTTAGTAAACTTAAAAATTAAAATAAATAGTAAATGAAAAATTAACATATGTATTTTACCTGGTTGCAAAGTGGATCTCCTACGAATGGCATCTCTTGAAGAAAAAAAAGGCCCATCCGCATTCTTATAGGCCTGTAACTCATCGAGTATGATGTCTCGAAGGTTATCATCAAAGACCAACCTCTCCATGCATGTGTTCAGGCCAAGCTTAACCTCTGCATCTGCTTTGAATGAAGAGGAGAAGAAAAACGCGGGGTTCAAATAGTAACCAGCAACATGAATATGTTGGTGGAGTTGTCGATTCCACCTCCGATCAATAATGCGCCATATGGGTTCATATTTTGTTTTATTCGACCCATACAAATGTTGAATGGCCTCTTTGGCCTTATCCATGGCCTCATATAGATACCCCATGGGCTTTTGATCCCCATCCACCAATCGTAGAACCCTAACCAACGATTCTGACACCTAAATCAATAGTGGATGAAAATAAAATTAGCGAATTATAGTAATTGAAATTCAACAAATATAAATATAATTTTTTTACAAAATCAGCAAATTTTAACATTAGCAAATAAATAAATAAATAAAAATTAGTGTTTGAAAACTTACCTTGATGATCTCCTCCATGGCTTTCTCCATGCCAGCATCATAAACTGCCTTCTCGACCCTCTCTGCTTCCGGCTTCCTAAGATAAGGACTCTCTATCCACCTTTCGGCCACAAACATGCGCCTAAGATGGGGCAATAATGCTGCTATACTCTGCAAGGTAAGGAAATTAGTGGCAAAGCGTGTGACTCCTGATCGTGTGAGCTCCTTGCCACCAGTGTACTCTCTCATAAGATTTAGGACCCATGTGTGGTTATAGATGTATTTTGTGATCTCTTCAACCACATTCTTCACCTAGCTTATTTTTCCAATGTCCTCAAGAAGAAGGTCAATACAGTGGGCAGCACAAGGGCTCCATAAAATGGTCGGATGCCTCGCCTCTAGAAGTCTACCGGCTACCATATATGCAGCTGCATTGTCAGTCACTATTTGGACAACATTTTCCACTCCCACCTCCATCACCACCTCATCCAACATGTTGCACAAGGTTTCTGCATTTTTTATTTGATTGGAGGCATCAACTGACTTTAAAAAGACTAGCTGCCCTGCTGAAGCCACTAAAAAATTGATGAGTCTTGTTCCTGTCCATCCGTCAGATAAAATAGTGCAGCCTTTTCTTTCCCAAATTTTCCTCTGATCCTGTACTAGTAGATGTGTGTGTTCGACCTTCTCCTGCAACAATAGGCCACTCAACTCATGACGACTTGGGGCCTTGAACCCCTTACGTGCCACAGTCAATGCAGTGACCAAGTGCTCCCAATAAGGACTCGAAGCGACATTGAAGGGAATATTGCTGTAGTACCAAAATCGTGCACATGCCAACTTCGTCTCACGATGCACCTCTCTATTCCATGTATTTGCAAGACCATCCAATGAAGGTTGCGCACCAGGAGTGTTTCGAGGAACAAAAAAGCTATCAAGCCCTTTGCCTGATCGTTGTATCCGTGGCCCAATGGAAGGCGTAGAAGAGGCCTCTACACTTACACCTCTATAATCTGACCTTGTAGAACTCAAATCTTGGTTTGGGGCTGCCATTGCCTCTGCTGCTCTCTTTTTAGCTTCTTTCTTTCGTTCATAATCCATAAGGAGGACGTGCGCCTCCCTCTGAGCCTCCACAGGAACTTTGTCACATATCTCAACATCATTGCAAGGGACCTGTGCAAGGTGGTATTTAAGTCGATTAACGCCTTCGGACATATGTTTAGTGCAATGGTTACAAATGACATCTCCTCGCTTTGGACCTGGTGTCCCATGTTTCCAGCAAGGGTCTTTAGGTTTGCCACCGGTTCTTCTACCTCCAGTTCCACTTGCAGAAGCCATAAGTTATAACCTGTTACCTATCAAAAAAGAGACAACAAATTAAAAATTTAAATTTGACAATAACACAGTTGCTGTATTTTGACATTTTTGCTATAAAAAATAAACGAGATTCGAAATTATAAAAAGGCTGTATCATATGAAAGGAGAGATTTTGGACGGTATTATAATTTATTTATAAGATGTGTTTTATTTATAAAATTTTGACAATAATTTCCTATTTATTATTAAATGAATGGTCACTGTATTATAAAAAATTAAAATTAAAAAATGACTGTATCATATGAAAGAAGAGTTTTTGGACGAATTGTTAAAATTTATATAGGATTATGATGGTTTTAATTTTCGTTTTTTTTTACTCAGTGACTAATAAAAAAACCGAAATTTTAAAAAGACTATCATATGAATTATGAAAGGAGAGATTTTGGACAAACTGTCAAAATTTATATGGAGCCTGGATGAGTCACGAATTGTTAAAATTTATATAGGATTATGATGATTTTAAATTTTAATCGAAATTTTAAAAAGACTGTATCATATGAAAGGAGAGATTTTGGATGAACTGTCAAAATTTATAGTCAATGACTAAAGTCTAATAAACTTCGAAATTTAAAAAAAAATGTATCATATGAAAGGAGAGATTTTGGACAAACTGTCAAAATTTATATAAATTTTGACAGTTCGTCCAAAATCTCTCCTTTCATATGATACAGTCATTTAAAAATTTATAATGAATCAATGATAATCCAAAATTTTAAAATGTCACAGTTCGTCGAAACTCAAAAATCACTCCAAAATTTGGATAGTTCGTCCAAAATCTCTCCTTTCATATGATACAATCTTTTTTAAAAATTTCGTTTTTAAATTTTTTTAACAGTTCATCCAAAATCTTACCTCTGCCCTTCGATTTCGCCTCTAAATGAGAAGATTTCGAATTGAATCGCGCCGCCGGGAAGAACAGAAGTTTTCGCGCCGCCGGGAGGGTTTCGCGAGTTCATAAAATGAAAAGTAATGCTTTAGGGTTTTCGGTTTTATGTGTTTTAAGTGTTAAAAAGTAAACATGTTTTTATGTGCCGATTTTTGGAGGATTTACTCACATTTTCTGGTGATTTTTTGCTAAAAACCTCTCCGCGAGTTTTTTGAAAAACCCGGGCCGAGTTTTGCAAAGAAAAACTCGCCCCAGTATTTGCCTCGCAAGTAATCGCGGGTCAGGCGGTTTATTGGCGAGTTTTTCAACATTGGTCCATAGTACCGTGTCTTAAGCTTCTCTGCTCCACTCTTCTTGAGAGTGGACTGCCTATAGGGCTGCAACATTAAGTAAACCATGTCACCTACCTCAAATGATCGCTCAATCCTCTGCTGATCGGCATACTGCTTCTGTTGATTCTAAGCCTTCTGTATATTCTCCTTCAAAGACCTCATGATATCCTAACTCTCCTGTAGGCGGTCTTTGGCCTTAGTCACTCTGCTATCACCAAAAAGTAAATCTACAAAGTTTGGTGCCTCATACCCATATAAAGCCATGAAGGGTGACATCTGGATAGACATGTGATAAGTGGAATTATATCAATACTCGCCCATGTGAAGCCACTTAATCCATGCCTTTTGCTGCCCTGCTACATAATTTATGAAGTATCCTTCCACCCATTTATTGACAATCTCTGTCTGTGGGTGGTAGCTCATGCTAGGGGTGAGCTCTGTCCCTGTCAACCTGAAGAGCTCCTGCCAATAATTACTTAGGAACCTGTTGTCCCTATCACTCACAATACTCCGTAGCAACCCATGAAGAGGAAATACCTCCTTGAAAAACAACTTTGCAACCTTAGTTGCAGTGTAGGTGGCAGGAATGGCAAAGAAGTGAGCATATTTCATCAATCTGTCCATTACCACATAAATGCAATCTCGACCCTAGACTTTAGGTAACCCTGTGATAAAGTCCATAGAAATACTATCCCACTTCCTCTCAGGAATGGGCAGGGGCTACAGTAGTCCACCTAGAAAAGAGTACTCCTGCTTATTCTGCTAGCATGTCGGTCACTCTCTCACATATCTCAACACTTCAGTTTTGAGGCCTTTCCAAGTGAAATGCTCTCTAACCTACCTGTATGTTTTGAAGTAACCAGGATGTCCAGCCGTAGGCAAGTCATGGAATGCTCTCAAAACCTTCCGCTTCATCTCCGACCCTGGCACTAAGAAGATATTGTCCTTGTAAATGATCAAGTCATTTACCACTGTGTATCTGTCATCGCTGATAGTGCCATCTATAATCCCAGTACCCCATTTGTCCTTAGCATATTCTGCAGATATCAACTCTGTCCAATCATCTGAAATAGCACCTAGTGCACACAAATGGGGTCTCCTAGACAAAGCATCAACAACTATGTTCTTCTTGCCTTTGACATAACCAATGTCAAAGTCGTAGGCCTGAAGTTTGCTGACCCACTTTTGCTGCCTCTCATTTAGGTCCTTCTGACCAAGGAAATGTTTCAGGCTATTGTGATCTGTTTTCACCACGAACTTACTTCCCACTAGGTACTACCTGAACTTAGCCAACACATGCATGATGGCTAACATCTCCTTGTCATAAATGCTATAACTCTGCTCCACACCCCTCAACTTCTTACTCTCAAATGCTATGGGGTGTTTGTCCTACATTATTACCGCACCAATGCCTTCTCCTGAGGCATCACACTGTAACTCAAAAGGTTTATTGAAATTTGGAATAGCCAGCACAGGACAAGTGCTCATAATCCCCTTAAACTTATCAAAACACTCCTGTGTACCCCCTGTCCAACTGAATGCATCCTTCCAAGTCAAGTCTATGAGGGGGGCAACTGACTATGAAAACCCCTTTACAAATTTGCAGTAATACCCGCAAAGACCAAGGAATCCCTTAAGTTGAGAGGGATTCTTTGGTGGAGGCCAGTCAATAATTGCCCGAATCTTCTCCGAGTCCACCTTCACACTACCAGCACTGATAATATGACCCAAGTATAAAAACTCGATCATCCCAAACTCACACTTTGACATTTTTGCATACAATGACTCCCGCTCTAAAATGCTCAAGACAATGTCAATGTGTTTCAGATGCTCCTCCCAAGTCCTGTTGTATATCAATATGTCATCAAAAAATATCAACACGAATCTCCTCAACTATTCTCTGAACACCCTGTTCATACAAGATTGGAAGGTGGCTGGTGCATTGGTCAAACCAAATGGCATGACCAGGAACTCAAAGTGCCCATCATGGCACCTGAAAGTTGTCTTCTCCACATCTTCATCCCTGACCCGTATTTGGTGATACCCAGATCTCAAATCTATTTTGGAGAAGTAACATGCCTCGTGCAACTCATCAATCATCTCATCAATGCGGGGTATAGGGTACCTGTTCTTAATAGTCTTCTTATTGAGCTCCCTGTAGTCAATGCACATTCTGAGAGTCCCATCTTTTTTCTTCACTAAGATCACTGATGAAGCGAATGGGCTTTTGCTTGGCCTTATGTGCCCCATCTCGAGAAGCTCTTTGATAGCCTTCTCGATCTCATCCTTATATCTCTTCGGGTGCCTATAAGGTGTGGTAATCACAGGTTTAGCACCCTCTTCCAACTCAATAACGTGCTCAATACCCCAATCTGGGGGTCTACCTGGTGGTATGTCACTAAACACTTTGGTGTGTTTAGTCAAGAGAGCCTGTATATCATGTGGATACTCATGCTTCTACTATTCTGATACTGCGGGCATCACCATCACCTCTACTGCCCACTGCACATGATCATGTCGTATCAATCTCTCCATCCTCTTGAGTGAAACCACTCTCAACCCACCATCTGAAATACCCCTGAGCACATGTTGTATCTCGTTCACCTCAAATTTCATCTCCATAGTTCTCAAGTTGAGTGTTAACTCGCCAATGTGTAATGTCCCCATTTTGAGCTAAGTTATATTTTCTAGTTGAGCTTGTTTCTATACATGGAGAACCGGAAAGTTGGTATATGTCTATACATGCAGAACCGGAAAGTTGGCTCAACTAGTATTTTGCTTGAGTTTTATTATGTGAATAAAATAGAAAATGGAATCTTTAATTGCATTTTCTTCTAATCTATTTTTATGGAGTTTTGTGAGGAATAAGGAATTGCTCCAGGTGGGACCTATTTTATAATATCATCGAATAAAGCCAACGTTGGAGGAGTACATTTGCCCATGAAGGAAGATAGGTCCAAGCTATTTGAAATTCATTCAAACATTTTCCAAGGCTATCATAGAGATGATCGACTAGCATAATGGAGAAGTTGCATTGGATTGTGGTCCCATTTGATTTCAACGGCTAAAGGAAGGATTCGCCCAAGTCAAAGACATTTAAAATAATTGTGTGGAAATTCAATGCTAATGCCTTGTGTAATGAGGCGATTCCTTTGGATCATGCGCCCAAGAGAAGGATTGATGCAATATATTTTAAATGTTAAAAAATAATATTAAATGCCAAGTAGAGGATCATCGGCCAAGGCAAGGGATCATTTTAAATGCAAAATTTATTTATTAAATATTTGCATGTGGAGCGATTGGCATTAAAGAAGGATTTTAAATGTTTTATGAAGATTTTAAATGCCTTATTCCAGCCGTCCAAGACATGAAGATATTTTTAAATATTTGTTCAAGAAAATTCAATGCAAGCATTCAATCGCCTATGTTAGAGAACTTTCATTGCTAAAGGGAATCGATCCATGTGTGAAAGAAATGTATTTCATTTAAAATAATTGAAGATTGTTTTAAATGAATGAGTTTAGGTTGCAACTCATTTAATTTCATCAAGATTAGCTACAACCATTGAATATTGTTCAAAGCTCTCCATTTTCATTGGTGGAACTCAAATTTCATGACAAAACATCATAGAGGAGAATCGCTCATCCAAGGAGAAGTTAAATAGAGACTTCCATCTTCATTTGAAGATAATGTTGAATCTGGTATGTTTTCTTATTTTATTATTTTGACTGAAAATTCCGATTTTCATGTCTTTTTGCAAGGTGATGACCCCTTGTATTTGTATGGTGATGACCCCATACTTTATGTGAGGTGATATTACTCTAATATTCACCATTAGAGCTTAATGTTTGCAGGTTTAGTGAGAGTTGGAATGAAGTTTATATGATATTGCAACCCTTGGTCATATTGGAGATCAACCAAGGTATCCATTATCAACTAGTGGAGTGATTGAGAGGGATTTTATCTTGAGTTCATAATCTGATTTTGGTTACAGTCAGCTGATACACTTTTATTTCAGGGTTTTATGAAGATTGAAGCATTTGTGATGATCATACAAGCCAACATCATTCATTAGAGATCCATCACTTGATTGGAGAAGAGATATTTTAGCATTTTTGTGAAATCTGGGCTCATACCAGCATGCTACAGGTCTGCTACAGCAAGCTACAGGTCTGATTAAGTCTGAGTTAGAAGCTAAATTCATATCAGCTTGAAGACATATGATGCTACAAAACAATTGGACACAATTTCAGTCCTACTGATTTGCATTTTGTGCTATTTGAAGGTGTTTTAGCTTGCATTCATCAATTTGTCATTGGCTGGGCTGTTATCAGTGTTATCAACATTTTATCTGTCATAAAATCAGTCATATCAGTTATACATTCAGTGGCATGTGTTGGTGATTCAAGGTTCATTATTGGCTGGGATCATTGAACAATCATTCTTGATTGTTTAGGCAACATTTGTAATAAGTTTGGATGCTAGTTGGCTTCATTTCATGCATGTTTGAAGATCTGATGTAAAACAGTGTTTGACTGTCATATAGGACAGCAAATAATCATTTGTAATTGGGAATAATCATTTGTAATTGGCTACTTTGAATAAGTGAATAAAGCTTTGGAGTTGGGTTTTTATTATCTACATGATTCATGTGATATATTTCATTGGAGTTGATAACTTGTGCAAGAAATCTTATCTAAAGTTGATTACATTTTCAGTCATATACAATAAGGTCTCTTACACAATGTCATGCAACCAACGCATGCCTAACACCACATCCATCTCACCCATGTTAACTACATAGAAATCTGACTGGCAAGTATAATTGTTCAACAATATGGTGAGATTAGGTATCCTCCGAGTGCAGGTGAGTACAAATCCATCTGCTACCCTCAAATTCTTCAATCTTAAACCCTCTCTTTGCAACCAAGCCCTCATCTATGAAATTATGATTAGCACCTGTGTCAAGTAATGTAATCACCCTCTGTCCACCAAGCACTCCTCTCATCCGAAATGATCCCTCTCTCTGAATGCTAGAGATGTGTTGTTGGTAGGGTTGTTTCTTCCTCATCCGACGCTTCAGATGCTCCGTCAGTCCCTGGGTCATTATCTTCTGACTGCTGCTCTGAATGTGTCTCTGATTCTACGGACTCATCTACTGAAAAGTATTCCAGTTGTTTTGCTTTTCCTTGGGCAGCACACTTGTGCTTCGGATCCCAAGGCTCTCGGCAGTGAAAACAGAGCTTCTTCCTCCTGAGGTCATTCAACTGGTCATGATCCAACCTGAAAGAACTCTTATGTTGCTGTCTTGAATCTCTCTGAAAGTGTTTCTTGTCCTTCTCCTCATCTCTCCTATGTTGGAAACCCTTGGACTGAAACTTACTTCTCAAAACAGAAGACTCCATATCACGGGCCTTTTTCATGGCCTCTTGTAATGATGAAGGGTCCAAACCCTTGACCCAACCTCGTAAAGGATATGTCAACCCATCAATGAAGAGCATGATCAATCTACGCTCTGAAATGTCTGAGACCATCACTGAAAGGTCCTGGAACTCTGATATGTATGAATCCATTGAGCCCACTTGTTTCAATTGAGCCCACTCCTTGAATTCAATTTCAAGATCCTTCTTATCAAATTTGTCTGAGTCTGGCCGTGAACTCAACATAGGAAGTAATCTGATCATGTCCCAAGGTAACCTTGCCGTTGCTCCACCACTTGTGTGCACTGCCCTCTAAGTGTAAGGCTGCATATGTAATGACATCAGTCTCTGGCATGGGGCTGATCTGGAGATAACTGTCCAACTTTTGGACCCAAGCTTTAGCAAAGGTTTTGCCTGACCCGTCAAAGTAAGGCAAAGTCATTTTGCTCACTTTTTTCTGTAGTTCTTGGTTTTGCTCCCTGCTTCCTATGTTGGGTGCATGTTTCATTCTCAGATCTGAATACTCTCCGAATGTCATTTCATTCCTGAACTCCTCATTGGACGCTCTCCAATCTCTCAAAATCTCCTCCTGAAAATCCAACCGTGTGGCCTCCTATTCAGGAACATTGTTCCTTGGTGCAAATACAGGAATGCCAGGTCTGTCACTGGCTGTCAACTGGATAGCCTTCCTATTAGTGACTGAAGCTTCACCCTCATCTTCTCTATCTCTATGCCTATCCCCATTTTGCCTGTCACCATGCGTCTTATCTCCATTATTCCTGTCACCCATATGCCTGTCACCTCCAACATTCGCCCTGTCTCTGTCCCCAAGGTTATTCCTGTTTCTCCCATGGTTGTTATTATTTTAGTTGTCCCTGTTATTTCATCCATCACGAGGTATCAACTGGGCAAGGATGTGAGTCAATTCTACTTGTGACTCTCGCATTGTTCTCTCTATGGTAAGTTGTCCTCTAGCCAACGAGCTCAGAATCTCTCGCATGCTAGGTTCTTCATTCTCTCTATCACCTATCTCCCCAACCTGTACTGGGATCTCACCTGAAAAGGGATCTGTCCGCAGTACTTCCAGATTTTCTTCGCTGTAAAATACCACTGGTTGTTCCTCAGCAGCTACTACCTCTGTATCTGTATCATAAGGATCTCTCTGGGGAACCTATAAATCTGTTCTAGACCTGTTCCGTCTGAGATAATATCTACTAGTACCTGGCTACATGTCTCATGTTTTCATCTGCATGTCTGAATCTGACCTCACAGGATGGCAAGAAGAGCTGCGCTCTGATACCACTGTAATGTGCCGCACCTGTTGGTTTTTTTTTTAATCTTTTTAGTGTTATTTAAATTTTATTTTGTGTTCTTCCAGACTAAAGAGAAGATGCAGAAGGGGTTTCAGTTTTCTTGAGATGTGTGTTGCCAGAATAATACAATAGATAGCATATAATGCAAACCTAGAAAATATACAACAGATATTAAGAAAATAACAGATACCCAGATCATAAATAGGCCAAATATGAATTACTATGACATACCCATGTTCAGATTTGCAACTTGGTACATGTGCTAGGACTAGACCAGCAAGTGGGTATCACAGAATACACTCCAAATCTCCCAAGAACATAAAATGTTATGCATACAAATGATATCAGCAACAATAGAGGTTGTAGTCGCCCCAAAGGAAGAGATATTTTTCCTACAAGCACAAAGGACAGCTCCCAAATGTCACACTTTCCTCTGGCAAGGTGGTACAGCCATGGTTGAGTGAACAAATAGCGATATACACAGCTCAAACCCTTGCTATTCTCCTCTAACTGATATGTATGTTGTCCTAGGATGATGGCGACTAGGTATGAGTGACAGATCAGCCTTTAAACACACCAAAACCTCCTCCCTAACTGGTACGGCCGGGCTGGTATGGTACGGCCAGCCAAGAAAGATTAAGACAACTACTAATAACTCTCTTTCCACACAGAAATTAGATTCATTTCCATCCTTATCAGCTGCAAACAAACTCAGAATGATACATTCAATTAACTTCTCTGAAATCCTCAACACATGAAACTCAATGAAGCCCAACTGTGAACACTGGATGTATCCACCTCCGTAAGCATCTTTGGATGGTATTGCACATCTGTAGAATGCCGTTACTAAAGGGAGTTTTCATTCCCAATAGCCTCTGGTTCAAATCCTTTCCAAACCCTTCTCACAGAAACCCTAGCAGAGCAAATATCACCTAGGCTCCCCGGGGATGCGTCCCCTGCCCTTTTCAGCCCGTACCCATACCGGGGACGTCCCAGGGACACAGGGACGGCCAGGAAACATCCCCTGACCGTCCCCGTTTCCCCGGGGACGTCCCCTTTTTTTTAGGAAACTCAAGGGACGGCTAGCCGTCTTCGGTACGACCGGGACGTCCCCCGATCGTACCGGGGAAGGCTAGCCGTCCCCTATGGCCCAGCAAACATATAACTCAAAAAACAAAAAAAAAACACTTTAAAAAAAAAAGGGGATGGGGGAGCCCACAAGGACCCTCACATCCCTCTTAAACGAACCTAAACCTTAAAAACATCTTATATCATCCAAAAACAAAAAACACAAACTCATTACCCTGACATTCTTGAACAGCAGCTTGAAGAGGAGCAATAGTAGCTGGAGGAGGGTAACAGCAGTGAAGAGAAGGCATTAGGGCATCAAATCATCGTCATTTGAGGTAAGATTGACATTCTTTGTTTTGTTGTTCATATTCCTTTGTATTTTTTTTAGTTTTTTTTTTAATTTCAAACACATGGGGAGGGTTTTTTTGATTATTTTTTGTTTTATGTTTGCTTGCAGCTATTTATTATCATTTTTTCAAACAAAAAAATGAGCAGCAGTGAGAGTAGTGAAAGTTTCGAAAATGAGATTGAAATTCAAGTGCAACGACAACCAAGTAGAAGTAGTACTAGAGGCCATAAAAAGAGTGGGGGTTGTGCTAGTGGCAGTGGTACAGCAGAGAATGTGAGTTCATCCAAATCTAATTCATTTGAATGCCCCTCCAAAACACTTGCCACTTATGCAAAAGGCCCGTTTAATCCTAAAAAACCTCTCTTACAATTTGCAACCTGCATAGACACTATCAAACAAAAGAATACTGGGGAGTCTAGAGTATGGCTGTCACATTTGCAATGAAACCTATAGGGGCAGCTATACAAGAGTTTATTCAACTTTTGCATTTGGGTGGAGTGGGGGTAAAAGGTTGTCGAAAAATTTCCCTAGCTGAGAAGGTCGAGGCAACTAGGTTGCACATGGAGGGGGAGGCAAGATCTAAGAGATTGTCAATGGAGAGTATGCCTAGTGTATCTAAGTCATTGCCTTCACAAAGCCAAGCTGAAGAGGTTTCTAGTAAGGGAAAGAAAAGAACTACTACTGTTGTAGGGTTGTTTAATGCACAAACACGAGAGGTGGCCGACTCTTCCATTGCTAAATTTTTCTTTGCCCATGCCATACCATTTCATGTGGCACGCTCTCCCTATTTCAAACAAATGTTAAGAGATGTTACAGCTGTTGGTCCTTCATATGTCCCCCCTGGAGAACATAAGCTACGCACTACCTTACTTGACAAGGAATATTCTTAGGTGAGTATCTTGATGGAGGACATGAGACAAACTTGGATTAGGGATGGCTGCTCTATTGTCATGGATGGGTGGACCGACATCAAACGTCGGCCACTCATCAATATCATTGTCACATGTCCAGCTGGCTCTTATTTTCTTAGAGCTATTGATTGTACGGTGAAGAAGGATGCTTACTTCCAATTTCAGATTTTGAAGGATGCCATAGAAGAGGTTGGGGCATCTTATGTTGTCCAAGTGGTAACAGATTCAGCCCGTGTATGTAAGTCAGCTAGTTTGATGGTGGAGGGTGCTTATAAGCACATTTTCTGGACCCCATGTTGTGTTCATGCATTGAACAACGCATTGAAAGACATTGGGAAGATTGCTTGGGTGAAGGAAGTGGTGGCAGAAGCTAGATATATACAGATGTTCATTTGCAACCATCAAACCTCACTTGCATTGTTCAGGACTTTTTCGAAAAAGGAATTCCTCAAGCCTGTGGAAACTAGATATGCCACCTATTTCATTTTGTTAGAGAGGATGGTTGAGGTGAAGGAGTCTCTACAATTATTGGTGGTTGATGCAGAATGGAATAGATGGCCAGAGTCAAATTTAGCTGAAGGAAAAAGTGTGAGGCAAAAGGTCCTTGACAATGATTGGTGGTCCACAATAAGGTATGAAATTGAAATTTCAAATTGCTGATTTTCATTTTATTTATATTATGATATTATCATTTTATTAAAAATTTAATTTTTGTTCTTAAATTGCTGATTTTTGTAACTCGTTTTCACTTGCAGCTATGTTTGCTCCTTCATTGCATCTGTTGTGGATGTCATAAGATATGCTGACACAGACTTTCCTAGTCTTGGAGAGATTTATGAGACATTTGATAGCATGCTTGGGAAAATGAAGCAAGCCATTCAGAGCAAGGATCCTACTTTGGGATTTTATGAGGAGCATCTTAGGCCCATTGTGACACGGAGGTGGGACACTATGAACACCCCACTTCATATGGCAGCATATGCTCTAAATCCCAAATGGTATGTATCTAGACCTGGAAGAGTGCCTCCATCTCATGATGATGAGGTGAAACAAGGGTTCATGAGGGCCCTTGAAAAAATGTATACCGAGGAGGGTTCTATACTTCGCTCACAATGGATGGCCTTTGTCAATCTACGTGGTCCAAACTTCAGCAAAAAAGAGGCGAGGATGGATAGAGCTACATTAGCTCAAACTGACCCTATTGGATGGTGGATTTGCATGGCACGGATGCACCAGAATTGATGACACTTGCCACTCGCCTCCTTGCACAGATTGCCAGTTCCTCTGCTACAGAGAGGAATTGATCCACATATAGCTTCATTCAGTCAGTGAAGAGGAACAACCTTACCTCTAGACGATCAGAGAAGTTGGTGGCAGTGCATAGTGCCTTGCGGCTACAGGATCAACAGAGACCTGAGTATCGTCAAACTCCAGCTGCACGTTGGGATGTTGATCTAGAGGATGTTATGCAGATTGATGAGGAGGAGGCACAGGAGGGATTGGTTGGGGTTCCACTGGATGATGTAGACCCTCATGGTGGCAGTGATTCGGACTCAAATTCCGATTTTGATGCAATATTAGGAGAGGCTGATTAGGGACAGCCATATACTCTCTATTTTTTGTCATTTTGTTGTTGAAACATTTTGTTGTTGAAAACTTGAAACTTGCAGCCTTTGAGCATTTTGATATAATTTTGATATAATATATATGCAGATTGTTGTTGAACACAATTAAATTTGGTTTATTTGTGACAAGTTGAAAACTAAGTTCAAGTGTAATGTTATGGTTATGTATGCATGTTTTAATGTTCTATAATGTCTATAATGAATGCCTTATCAATGTTATCATCTAAATATTTGAAATTTCCTTATATTTTTAAAAAGAACCTTATTTTTTTAGTAGTCGTCCCCTAAAAAATGGCCCAAAAAAAAAAAAAGCGCCGTCCTCAAAACTCGTCCCCCCGTCCCCATCCCCGGTACTTGCGGGAGCATAGAATATCACAATATCATATATTCAAGCATGTCCAAAATGACTTCACTTTTCCTCTTTTATTTCCCTTCAAGTTGGGTGTTGGCTCAATAGAGGGAAAAATAACACTTTAATTTACTTTATGCTCTCCTAGGGATGGGCGCCCAAACCCAAAAGTGACTCCTTTAAATATTTGTTTTTATAAGTCACTTCACTTAACATTTATAAAGTCCCATTTAAATAAACATACTATAACTTCGGACTTTAAAATAAATGTCAAGACAATGTCGAAATGCCATGATCCTTAGCTTGCCGAAAAGGTCTCGATGAGACGAATATAACCCCACTCTGAAAATCCCGATCCGGCACCAATCCCAAACTCACTAAAACTAGTAAGTATGAGTCTGAGCAAGCCAAGTCATCACTGACAACTACCAACTGGCCCCATCTAAATCTGAACCACATCTACACCTCCAAATAACCCATTCAAGGCCAATCGAACCATGGTTCGCTAATCAAACTGTCAATCTACAGGAACCCAATGATAGACTAACACTGTAGCTAGAAAGGGGACACTACACTGCAGATGACTGATTACAAATCTGATCACAAAAACCATCCAAAAGAAACCCTAGAGAGTGGCGATTACACCTCCAAAGGCTAGCGCTCCAATATGGGTGAGAACGCTAGGGTTTAGTATACAAAAATATGATCAATAACACCTTCAAACCCTCAATAACTCAGTCTGATATGAAATTGCTGATGACTAATATGAGTTTCTGAATACAAGAAGTTGAAATCCTTCACCAATGAAGCCACCAAATGATAACAATTCAATGCCAAACCCTAGCCATGGATGTAGAAGATGAAAATATGCCAAATTATCCTTCAAATCTAAATTGTAATGCCTTCAATCTGCAAACAAACTTCAAACCCTCGTTGATTACAATTTCTCCTTTCAAACCCTAACTGGTTGAAGCTCCAATTCATCAAATAACCTGCAAATAAGCTCAATAATGGATCCCGAATGAATCCATCTCTCAATGTGGGTTGGGTTTTCGTCCAAACCACCAAGATCTAAGGGTTCTCGTCCTTATAACATGCTGAAACGAAGTTGCAACCAAGAAAAACTCTCCAATATGCAAAATACCAAATACATGAATGATCCAGAGGACCTCTAATGACCTTTTATTTTTCCACACTTGGGCGTCCAAATAAAATATATTTTTGTCTTTTGGAGTCCATCGCCATAATAAAATATTTTTAATTTATTTTATTTTTAATTTTCTCACTTTGGGCGGCCAAACTTGGAGAGAGAAAATAATAATAAAATAATATTATTTTATTATTTTTGCTTTTTCACTTGAGCAGCCAGTTATGGGAAAATAATATAATATTTTAATTAATAAAATATTATATATTTGCTTTTTGCCTTATTTTCCATATTTTCCCAATTTTTCTATTCTCCAATTGGGTCGCTTTTCTCCTTGGCTAATTATTTTATTTATTTTAACTTTTCTAAAAATATTATAAAAATACCAAAAGTCTTTTTCCAACTTCGTTTCATCATAGAAAAATAGTTGAAGCTATAAAAATCAACATTCCATTCTCCAAGCCTCAACATCGTTCTCTTTTCCAAGCCAAGCTCAAAAAGGAGACATTACAAACATATTCAGAAATCTCAGTTTGATCAGTATATTGCAAAATGTTTAACGAAATGTTTGCACACTAAAAATCAGAAATCTTTTCGTATTTTGAGCAAAAATCTTAGTAGGGGATTTTACACGTATTCTTGTTTTTTATGGGATGTATTCACGTTTTTTATGGGACCATTTTTTATTTTCTAGGGCTTAGATATCATATTATCATATACAAATATATATTATACACTATACACTGTATACAGATATTATGATTATAAGCTTTAAACTTGAAAACTTCAAATTATAATTTTAAGTTCTACGATATAACTTAAAGGTTAAAGCTTTAATAATTGAAGTTATAAACTTACTAGTTTTAACTTTAAATTTTATGATTTTTTTTAATATTTTAAATTTTATGAAATTTTATTATTATTTATATATAATAATTATTATATTTTAATTATTAATATGTAATATTATATATTAATTATTAATATATATGTAATATTCTAATTATATATACTTATTACAAAAAATATATATATACTTATATTATTAAATTATATTCAAATATAAGTTATTAAATTATATTCAAATATAAATTATCCGCGGGAGTATCAGACAGGATATTCTTTGAATATGTCTTCAAGCGCTTGCCGTCCTACTGAGCAGACAGGATAGTGTGTGATTCAGCACTTTGCATCCATGGTCGCCAGTTGGCCATTTTCCGCCACCATTCCCATGAGGCCACCACCTCAAATCTCCACCAAGCCTTGCAGAATCTTGTTGCGAATCCTTTTTCTCCTGACTTGAAAGCTTGTGTGGCTTAGCTTCGCCATCAGAAACAAATTGCTAACAATTACGCTGCAAGAGGAGCTCAAATTAAAGCTAGGTTACATTGGCTTAAAGTTGATGACCGAGCTTCCAAAGAGTTCTTTCAAGCTCTTTGTGCTCGTCATTCCTCTCCTGGCATAAAAAAATTAAGGTCAAAGGGTGCTCTCTAAGCTTCCCGATATTCTCCAAGCATTTGTCTGCCATTATGAGGTCTTCACAGCTCAGATTCCTTCTGTTGAGTGTGACCAAGCTCTTCAAGAGTGCCTTCGGGTTGTCCCGTGCAGGCTTTCTGATCCCCAACGAGCCTTCTGTGATCAACTTATCACTCTTGAGGACCTCAGGGAGGCTAAGCATTCTATGCTTGATGACAAAGCACTAGGTTGTGATGGTTTCTTGTGTGAGTTCTACAAAGCCTTATGGGCCTGTGTTGGTTCTGACCTTCACAATGTTTATCTTGAGGCCTTTGACAATAACTCTTTAGGTAAAGTGATAAATAAAGGAACTATTAAATTCATACCTAAGTTTGGGGTTCTTGAAGACATTTGCAACTAGTGGTCGATTACGCTGTTCAATGTGTCCTACAAGATCATAGCCAAGGCCCTGGCTCTGAAGATCCGCCACATGCTGCCTCTCATTATTCGCCATGAGCAAACCGGCTTTATCAAGTCTCGGTTCATCCTTGACAACATTATTGCAGTTTGGAAAGGTATGGAATGGGCCTGGCACTCTAAACAGCAAACCATATTTCTGAAGATTAACTTCACCAAAGCCTATGATCGCATTGAGTGGCCTTCCATTCTTGCCATGCTAGGTGCTTTGTGGTTTGGCCCTATGTAATATACTACCCCAAATTTTTTTTAAAATATTACAATGATATCATAATGTTAGCACAATTAAAATACCTCCACACTTCTGATCACCAAGTTCCCAAAACGGGCGAGGTGAGAGCATAATGTGTTTTGGCTTACAACTAAAGCATTGTGCAAAATAGTAAATACATTCATCCGCTAATGAGCAGGCATCCGCTTATTCAACGGGCATCCACTTATTCAGTGGGAATTCACCACTTATTCAGTGGGTAGAAACAGAAAGATAAACAATGTTCTTTTCCCACACTGGCGGTTGGACCATCCAGGGGTTGTTTTAATGAGTTTTGCATAAGAAAGTTCACAATGGAATCATATGCTATAACAATTAAAATTATTGATTAAAGCATAGATCAAGATAATTTGAAGATATTGGTTGATCTCCTTGATAATACCCTGCATAATAATCAACTTCATATCATCAACTACCAATGCTGAAGCACTGCATTTACCTTGTTGATCAACCTGCACTGTTAAAATCAGAGTTCCTCTATGCTGTTTGGCTGCATGGATCATACACTAAACCCCCAAAATGATAAAGATGATGAACTATCTTCTTATCAGCAATCACCACATAGTACTACAATTTAAACTCAATGCAAGAGATAATCATTCCAAGTCTGATATAACACTGCAACCAATAACAATACCCACATACAGTCCTGTACGGCCTGCTGGTACCATGAATTCATCATAACTCAAAAACTACTACTCAAAAACCCAAGGAAAGTGCTCAGAAATGTTTGACAGCCTTAGAAAATAACATTCCATGTGATTTATGCTGCTAACAGTAGAGAATACATTCCACACTATCAGATCATATCCTGCATGGTACGGTGCTGGTCAAGGTACGGACACTCCCCAAACTCATTAGAAATAGCTCAGCATATAATGGAATGCAACTGCATATTGATATCTTCATGTAACAATGACATTACAATCAATAATCATCACAAATGAATCAAATCAAGTTTATGAGCAATCACCCGTCAATAATGTACGGCAACATCAATACGGATATTACTGCAGAGAATTCAAATCACATTTAAACTGGTATAACTGTCCAAAATTGATTGTCTATACATATCAAACAATCTCCAAACAACTATTGATGCAAAGGAGTCTAGAATTAAATTCAAATCAAAATCATTTCCTTCAGGCAATACGGCCCATACACTGTACGAAATCCTCCACACAAATCATAGCATGCATCAAAATCCTTGAAGTTGGTCTTGAATGAGGCGGTCCAAGCATACAAAGACACCACCAAAAGAATTGATCAAACAAACCTCAATGTTTCTTTTTGCACTCATCAAAATGACTTCTAGTTGGACGGCCCTACAGATGTACGGAAGGTCACAGCATTAACTACTCTGCCCAAACACCACTGAAAATGCAATGAAATGAGGCACCAATAGCATCCAAACACACTTCAAACAAACTTTGGATCAGAAAAATATTCAATAATTTTATTTCTCCAATTATCCACTCAGCCAGGTACGGCCCAACAGGGTGCAGGCATAGAGAAATATCTCTCCAAAACATAAAAAGATATATCAAAAACTCTACACAATATCATCTACAATTGATTTTCAACATACTAAAATGAATCATAGTGCCAAACTCCATAAAAACCATCAACACCAATCAGCTCCATGGTGATTCCTGTATGAAATCACACCCAATCTCAAAAGGGTCTTCGTCCTCATGAGAATTCTACAAGAGGGTTTTCGTCCTCAAGAGAATATGGAAGAACTCACCAGGTTCAATCCATCTGTAAACAAAATCAATTCCAAAGCATAGCATAACCCTTTCAAATGAGAGCTCATCCTCTTTTATAAGGCACTGGAGGAGTTACAAAGGAAATGAATTATTTCTTGAAAATAATAGCATTTTCCTTCTAACTTAAATTATTTCTTTTTTCCTCCACTTAAGTGCTCACTTTTATGTGCCTACATAAAAGAATATGTTTTCCCCTTTTAAATGAGCTATAACACTTAATAATATTTTAATTATTTTTCACCCTTAGGACTTAAGTGAAAAATATAATTAAAATAGCTCATTAAATATTAAATTTTGCGGGAAATCCCAAACGGCCTCCGAAAGCAAAATAAACTGACCAATATGCTCTGTAAGGTTTGGGATGTGCAACGATGCCTTCCGGGTGACTTTCCAAAAATAGAAAACTCCTCCAAGAATCTTGGAGGGCAAACCAGAAGCCCGATCAAACTTTAGAAACCATCAATGTTACCCGGAACATCAACTGAGCTCAAAACCAAGACAAAATTATCCATTTACAAAAGGAAAACCCAATTAACTATTCTGCAGACTGAACTAAGACCACTCCAAGAACATTGGAGTTCTTCTCAAACATGTTGGATAGCCTCCAAAAGACTAGGAACAAGCACAAATGCCCATAATAATCAATGTGCCAAAAATGGAACATTACACCCTAGATTCCTTCAAATGGTCAACATGTGTTTGTTGATGCTTCGGCTTGCATCACCATCAATGGCCGCCAATCTTAGGCATTTGGCCTTTTTCAATCAATTCGCCAAGGTTGCCCTCTGGCTCCTTCTTTGTATGTTCTTGCTGCTGAAGGGTTTGGCTATTTGTTGTCTAACTCTATCTCCTCTAGGCTTCTCAAAGGAATTGCTTTGCCTGACTCCTCGAATCAACTGGGCAATGGTCATTTTGCTGCTGATTCGTTTCTCACTCTCATTGAGGAAGAACAGAATGTTAAGGAAGCGCTTTGGTGTCTTGACACCTTTTGCCTGGCTTCTGGATCGGCTATTCACTGGCACAAGACTCAATGCTATCGCCAGTCTTTCCTTCTAGCGCCTCCATGGATTCTCAGCTATGGCTGGAAGTGGATTGCTCATGGAGAAATTTTTCGCTTTCTTGGCATTCCCTTTGCCTATCAACCGTCTCAGGTTGACCTTGGAATGCAATTCTATCCAGAATTGAGAAGAAGCTTTCTTTCTGGATTACCAAACCACTTTCGCTGGCTAAGAAATTTCATGTTTGCTCCAAAATTCTGGCAGCCACCCATGTTTATTATTCTTCTTGTTGGGCTCCATCTAAAGCCTCTTATATGAAGGTTGAGAAGCTCCTTCGTGATTTTCTTTAGGCTTCCTCTGAGGATCATAAAGGATTCCATCGCATGGCGCGGGAATCCTATTGCCTTCCACGTGATTCTGGTGGGCTTGGCCTACTTTCAACCCAGAGACAAGATTTGGCTTTATGTGTCAAATGGAGTGTCCATGCCATCTCTGGCAATGAAGCCTGGAAGATTCTTCTCAGACATTGCATTTCCTCTGGGTTTCCAGTCAATCGTCCAGCTTGGAAGGCAATTGGTTTTCAGACCCTTCTTTTTATGAAAGATCCGATGCATATCGAGGGATCTTTTGTCGCCAAAAGTAAATGGTATGCCTGGGAAGATGTTAAGCCCTGGGTCTTTTGGACTAGAAATGGTTTTAGAGATGGTCTCTCCTTCAACCAGCACAATCTCTGGTGGTCCCCACTCATTCAGCTTCAAGGGCTCCCTCTCACCCGTCTTCCTAGGGTCAAGGCCTTGCGCTTTCACAAGAAAGGCATTCACACTCCTCGAGATTTGTTTTCCAGAGCTACCATGAGTCTTCACTCATGGGATGATTTGAGTGTTCAATTTCGCCTTTCTCAGTTTGATCGAGAGACTTTTGAGGCCATTAAGGAGGCTCTCCCAGTTGAAATGTTGCATAAAATTGGTATCCATTCTTCCAAGCCATGGTGGAAGGACTGGCGTTGGACGTCTAATACAGGCTTCTATAATTACATTTCGCATCTAGGATATTGATGGCTTTCTTCGCATCTTCCCATGGTGCCCAGCCTCAATTTGAGATGGCATTTGCAGTCCCCTCTTTCAGCCTGGCAACGCAGGTTTCATAATATTTGGACAGCTGTCATAGAACCCAAATTGGCTCATTTTGCTTGGTGTATTCTCTTCCAAGGCTTACCAGTGGGCTCTCACCTTCGCCACATGGGCGTCCAGGATCCCCGTTGCCCTTTCTGTGGGCAACCAAAATCCTTTATGCACCTCTTCTGGTATTGTCGTCAAGCCCAGCATTTCTGAGCTGGATTCATGATTTTTTCGGCCCCTTCCGTCCTGAGCCTCTCATGGCACATGGCTCTTTTGGGGGATTCGCCTTGTATCCCCTTCAAGTATACTCAAATTTGGCATGCTTTCAGAGTGGAGATCCTCTTCCAATTATGGAAGGATAGAAATTTTGTTATATTTGCTCATTGTTCTGTGGATACAAATGTTTCGCTTTATGCTAAAGCTACTATTTGCTCCAATGTTATGTTACAGATTCAAGTGCAGGCCAACAAGGTGGCCCTGGAGGTGGCTCATCTCCAAGAGCTTTTTGATCATTGGGGTAATGCCATGTGCATTGTTGCTCAAGTGCCTCCTGATTCTCCTGCCTCCCGCACCACACTCCTTCTCACGGTCGCCGTTGAGGTCGGAGTTTTTCTACTCGGCACTCCCACTACCCCAATTCCACGTCGCCACCATTCTAGCGGCCATCCAAGCTCTTCTCGGCAGCATTCTGTCTCACCGCCTCCTCGAGATGCCACTTCTGGGTGGCCTTCTAGGGGTGCGGGGCCTTCCACTGGTGGTGATAGTGGTTGACCGGCTCCTGATTCTTCTAGATGGCTCCCTCAGTTGGCTCTAGATATTTCGCCAACCCGCACTGAAGAGAAAGATAAAGACAAAGATGATGATGGATGGTCTATTCTTGATGTCACTCCGGACCCCGCCAATGTATGGGGAAATCCAAGTGGCCGTGATCCTCCTCCGCCTCCATCTGGTGTAGCTCTCACCGCTTAAGCGGCTTGCTTTTTTAATGCTTTCTGTTATCCAGGCTAGCCTCGTTTGAGACTCTGGGGGTGTTATCTTGCATCCACCCAACCTTTTTTTGTGTATTGGTGTACTTTTATTATTTTTTTAATAGAAACTGACGCTTATACATCAAAAAAATATATAAATTATTAAATTATATTCAAATATAAATTATTAAATTATATTAAAAAATAAAATGAGTCTCCAAGTACCCTTGTCTCCTATTTTCAAAAAACAGACGTACCAGTACCGGTACCAGTCCTAGTACGGGTCTCCTAGCAACTATGATTTTTAGCTTAATACTAGAAAGTAGAAACTTGAAAGTTTTTTTCTAAGTTTTAAAATTTTTACTTGTATTTTTTTATATGTTTTATTTTTAGATTTGTAGTGGGAGAATTATGGTACTAACACACCAAATATTCAAAGGCTAGCTGCCTGTGTTTTCTCCTAGACCTACAATGCTTCTGGGTGTGAATGCAATTGAAGCCTATTTGAGAGCATTCACACAAAGAAAAGAAACAGGTTGACCCAAGAGTGCCTCAATGACCTTGTCTTCATCTAAGACAAGCTTTGCCTTCAAACCAAAAAGGTGAAGGGTCTCTCTCATGATGCCATCAACTTGGATGACATCGATCCGTTTGTTGATTGGACTGCCAAAGAAGCACATAATTATATCATCTTCACTAATAAAGATCTCATTGAATTGGGGAGATCAACAATAACTCAAGTAGAGGCGGACACATTTGAAGAAGACGAAGACATTTTGAGGAAACAATCAGTCCTCATGTTGATATCAACTTACCTTCTAGTTCAAGGCATGAAAGTTTAAGTTACACTAGGAGGGCAACAAGGAGGACGTAGATTGTATTTGGCTATTTTTGACATATGTAAACAGTTATAGTACTGCTATACAATTATTATGTATAATTTTGTTCTAATACAATGTATTGTTTGACATTGAAACTTTGAAATTTCAAATTTTGAGCATTTGAGGGTCATATATCGTGTAATCTTTGAATTATGACAAAGTGATGATCAAGATAGACTTATGTGTTCTCTAAATACATTAATTTCTGTTTTTTGTGTAATTTTTTTTGGAGGCCATTTTTTTGCCCTTTTTTGCTGAGTACTGAGTCTGAGTCAAAATTTTGGGCTCCCAAATTTGGGCAAAGTCCAAGTTTTCCAACTATGGTCATAAATAAGAATTACAAAATAACATGTATTTTCAGAATACCAAGCAAAACATTAATAATGCGTACATTTTTCTACAGCATAAGCAAAAAATTGTTTCCTCCCTGAAAATAAGATAGAGATGAGAGGTCTACTTACAATCTGACTTATAAATTCAGAACTGCATCCCTTGAAAAGAGGCACCTGCTCAATCTCTGACATATATAATGATTGGGAGACCTGTATACATATTACAAACTAGTGTTAAATCAATACAAAGCAATAAAAGTTTATAGCTTTTCAAATTTGAAGATATTTTAACATTTTCAGGCATTTAGCTGAACAGTGATATGTATTTTGCATAGTTAGCTAGAGACGTGTGGGTGTGGGTGTGGCTGCTGATAGCCTGATACAGTGACAAGGATGGCATTAAAATCAGAGTGTGGGAATAAATAAGTAAGGATATAACAACAAGATGTGGGTAAGGGACAGGGATGGAGATGGGGATGCAGTCCTTGTCGCTAAACTGGAGTTTCCCGGTGACTATGATGATTGAAGTACTCCTTTTAGGTTACTCCATTGTTTTGACTTTTAGTCAGTTTTTCTCTTAGAATTTTCTCTATTCTAAATCTTTGATATTATAACTGGGTGTAGTTTCAAGTTCAATTGATCTATTTTGGTCACTGGTGGGCATTTAAATAATTTATTTCTTTCTTTCAGTCCTGTTCTAAAGGGTGTTTGAGGTCATCTTTCCTTAAACTTTGGTTAATCAAATCGAAAGCAAACCAATAGTTTTATGTGCTCTACTTCAATGAACATTCAGAAAAGAGAAAGATTTTATTTTGTAAGCATTGCCAACAAAATATTCGGTCATTGAAATTTCATCAGAACAGTAATTTTCTGATGTGGAGTATCCCAGATGCCAAAATCTATGATTATAATGCAAAACTAGCACTTTGATGGTCAAAATGCTTTAAGTTTCATTTCAATAATTCTAACACAAAAGCAACCATGAAGAATATAAATCACAGTGAGAAGTTGACAAAGGCATTCCTCAAAGAAGACAAAAATAATCATTTGGTAAAGAAAAAGGAACAAGCATAGCTAGGGGAAACAGATGAAAATAATGATACCATGACAGCAATATGTAGAGACCTAATTGTAAGAATCCAACTCAAGCAACTAACTCTTGTGGTTGAAAGTATCAACATATGCAATGAATCCATTTCCTGAATGTCTACTCATACCTTTGCACGGATAGATATTGGAATATCTTGAAGAACACTAGCTTCACCATAACTACTCTCATACTGCAAACGCACATGGCCCTTAATTTGTGCTCTTATATCCCTCCCAAGCTTATTTCTATTCATGTATCTGATGAGATCAGTCATTTTATCCCTGAATCTTTCAGTCTTGGATCCCTTAACAATTAGTGCTGTCATGTTACCAATCAAATAAGCACCAAGAATCATGTCAAGAGAAACAAATATCATAACAAATATCATTTCCCTTGTGTTTACAGCATGTATATCGCCATAACCTGTAAGATTATCAGAAAATGGATTCAGATGAGATTCAAAATTTCCATTTCATCAGCCAATAAAATTTCCAGATTAATTTGAAGTTAGAACAAAAAAAATTCTTTAGTCCTGAAACTGCTTGCTCCTCACTACGACTTCAACACAGAAAATTTGTAACTGCCCCATTGTTCTCACATTCTGTAATGTTATGTTGAAAAGATGTAACTTGATGCAATGCGGTTCGACTTCATGAAACAAGGGCTGCATGACAGCTAAAGTCCCTACCTTCATTTTTGTCTTCATTGATTAATTTTATTTATTTTTCTTGTTTTTTCTTTTTATTTTCTTTTACAGTCTTTGTGGGGGTTACAAGCAAGAGATTAGTCATTTCAAATCTATGTAGCTATATCTATCAAAATATGTACGAGGAAAACTAATTGGTATACTTTTGTATACTGCAATGCTTGAGATATATGGCATATAACTTGGGAATAACTTATCAGGTCACCAAAAAGCATGTTTAAAACAGACAATGCAAGATCAATGCTTTAAAGAAAAGAGTGCATGGATAAAAAGAAAAATCAAGCATAAAGTGGGCAAATCGTCCTATTTCTACCACTTGAGGGGAAAAACATGCTTGTTCACAAATGCAAACACGAAATTAAAATGTTTAATTTATGTCCCACTGTTGCAAATGGAGAAAAATATGCATAAGTTAGTGCAAAGAGCACTCTTAAATATGGAAAACAAGGAAGAATAGCTATGCATAACTAGAGAGCATATTCAAGTATGCATATTCACAAAAAGCAAGTATAGCACACCATGGAGGAAAACTAGCATGGATAAGATATCAAACCACTAAAGTGCAAACAATGTTTATTTTCTCACAAAAGCTCTTTAAAAAACCATTGTCTAAATAGTTTATTGTGTAAAAAAGGTAATTTTGCATATCGACGTCTTTGCAACATACTAGAAATCACATACTAAAAAATGCCAAGGCACACAACATGGTGAGTTTACTTTAACATAAATACTAGCAAAAAAAATCTTTCTGTTTTTTCTCTTTCTAGCTAAACAATTTGGCAATTTGATCAAAACAACCACACCAACAAATTCTATTCCCCATCTTTTAGACCTCACAACTAAACAAGAAACTACAAATGAGAATACAGAAGGAAGAAGGTCGGAGATTCTCACACAATTTTGAACATGGACCAATAGCTAATATATTTGTAGTAAAGACCCTACTACAAATGACTGAAATATTTCTTCAAATTTTAGATAAGATTTCTTGCACCAATCAATGTAAAACATCAAAATACATCAACATATATGAAAGCCATCAAACCCTTTGCATTTTCATTGATTTGAAATGAAATAACATCAAATAACATACTGCTGTCATGAAATTACAGTCACTGTATCAGTCATATCAGACTTGAATACATCATGAAAATAACATCCAATTGTCCTCCAAACCCTAGAATATCAAGCACTATCAATGGTAAATGATCAATGAGACCATATATCACTGTTGCAGCCTTATATGAAAGCAAATAATGGACTGATAACAATATATCTGCTGCTGCTATGACTGATATAAAATGTATATATGCCCAAAAATGTTGTAGAAGCCAAAACTATGACAAAATGCTCTTCCTTAGCCAAGCGATTGACTCCTCAATGCAATATTCAGCATCTATGATGTTTCCAAGGTCTTCAATTATCAAGATCTTCAATCAAATCATGCATATGAACCCTGAAATGAAATACCCAGTTGGCTGTCATAAAAAGCAGAACTCAAATTCATATCAAATCTTCACTAAAATGCTTCCTTTTGTCAAATCGACTACCTTGGCTCAAGTCCACAATGACCAAGGGTTCCAATGATATCCAATTCACTCCAAATGATCCACAAAACCTGCAAATTCAAGCACTGGTGGTGAAATCTGAATGATAACACCTCACACAAGGATATGGGGTCATCACCATATCAAACAAGGGGTCATCTCCTTGCAAATAAACTGAAAATCAGAATTCTCAACTAAAACAAAAGACATAGAAAACATACCAAATCATCAATAGTCGCAAATTGATCAAGAGCTCTATTTATCCTCTCCAAGCATAGGCATTCCTCCTCTTTGACATTTTGGGATGAAGCTTGGATTCCAACAATGAGAAACAAGAGTCTTGAACAATTTTAAATGAATTACATCCATGAAATCAATCATTTAAAATCAATCTTTAATTGTTTTAAATGAAATACATCTCCTTAACACATGGATCGATCCTCTAAGCAAAGAGCTCCTTCTATCATGGGCGGCGGCTGGAAATGATTGCTAACAATCATTTAAAATCTTCATTTTACATTTAAAAATCCTTCATATGCCTTAGTCGATCCAAACTAATCATAGGCGATTGCATTTAAAATAGCTCCTTGCCTTGGCCGCCGATTCCCTTAGTTGGCATTGATCATTGAATGATTTCAAACAAACATTTTAAATGCTTTACCTTACTCCAACCATTGGCATTTCAACTATAATCTTTTCCTTGGGCGAATACCTCCTTCTTGGCCGTTGGAACAAATGGGACCATGATCCAATGTAATTTACTTAACTTCATTGGCGAATCTCCTTGTCCATACGTTGGCACATGATCCCATGTTTTTTGACTCCCACTGTGTACATTTTTTATTCTAACTTCCACCGTGTACATTTTTATGACACATTGTGTACACTTTTACTCCAACCTCCACTGTGTACACTTTTATGACACATGATCCAAGGAATTATCATCTCCATGTACATTTTTATCCATGGGTGAATTCACCATAGGCGTTGACACCTTCAATGCAAACTTCCAATGGTAGCACATAGCTTGGACCTATTTCCCTTGGCCGAATGACATATACAATCTCCTAGCATGGCGTCGACTCCGTCAAGCAAGTCGTTGGCACAATGAACAATGACGAATAGGCCTTACCTCCATTCGTTGGACCAATAACCAATAAGCAATGCATTTCCTTGTTTTGGCGATGACACTACCATCCATGCAAGTCGATATAGGAAAATGTAATTGAAGATTTCATTTTCCTCTTTATTTCCTTAACCCAAATCGATCCAATCAATGTATGATGAAAATACAATTTGAATATTGCATTCTCCAATAACCTCTATGACATTTGACTAAATAAAATATTATCTCTTGGAAATATTTAGCCAATACCAAATAAAATGCTAGTTGAGCCAAGATTCCAGTTCTCCATGTATAGACATAAACCAACATTCCGGTTCTCCATGTATAGAAACAAGCTCAAACTAGAAATCATAACTTGGTTCAAAATGGGGACATTACAGCCCTCCCTTCCCAACATTGCTTGTCCCCAAGCAATGGTAAGAAAAAATTGAACTCAATCAATCCCTGGATCCCAAACCCATCGAAGCTCCTCAATCATGCTCAAACACAACACCTCAAGCCTGTTGGTGTAGAAGATCCTGGGACTGCTTCCACTGTCGCACAATGACTCAAACATAGCCATACCAAAATGGATGCCAAACATGAAGGTGTAGATGCCAAGCAATGAACCAATGAAACTGAAAATCCTTCTACCACTGAATAATATCATGAATAGATGAAGGATGCTAAACACCAATGTATCCATTCCGGTTGTGCTAAAACTGAAATTATTTTCTTCACTACTCAACAATGAAGAATAACCATCCACATGTGCCAATGATAGAGTATCATCAAAATGATGTTGTGTCTCTTCAAGAATAGGTTGATTCTCTCCAATGGAAATCAATGTATCATGCAAACTTGAATCCTCATTGTCATACTCATGCAAATCACCAATGGCTGATCCAAAATAAGTAAACAAGGCTGATTGCCTCATTGATTGTACCATTTCAAGATGTTTTGCTTGACCAGCAACTAGCTGAGATTTCCTTGCTCTCTCTAGCCAAATGTCACACATTTCCTGTCTTTTTCACATCTACATAAGTCTGATATACAAAATCAGATTGTGTAATTCCCTGTTTTTCAACAAAATTACCATATCCAACACTCCAATCTTGTATGCCATCATTGGTAGACCATAAATATCTATCATCCAAAGGTGTTAGCATGTCTTTCTCATGAAAATGCAAAGCCATAGGACTGTTGTCCTCAAACAAATCAGGTATGATGTCATGCCAATCAATAAAATTGTCATCCATCTCAAAATTCAAATGCTTATCATCAATTGCCGGTTCCATACACTTCTCTTCACATGCATCATATATGTCCTCATGAAATAAATCATGACCTATAGCAATCATAGATTTGGCTGTCATTTGATGAGGCAAAGTGTACTTGAGGGCTCTCATAACAATTTGTTTCCCATCATGTAGGAAACTCATCTCCATAGCTTCTAGGTCTTGGATGATCCTTTGTAGTGAGTGTAACCATTGCATACCAAGTACAATCTCATTGTCCTTCAAATCAAGAACATAGAAATCATCACAAAGAGTATACTCACCAAATATTACACTAAGCTTGCTCACCTTCCTCTTACAAACAATAGTGAGTCCTCCCGCTATAGTCACATCAAAGCCCTCAAAGCCATCACAAAGCAATCCTCTTTTGTTGACCAAACCCTCATCAATGAAATTATGTGAAGCTCCACTATCAAGAAGTGCCAAGACTTTGCAACCAAACAAAGAACCTTCAAAGATGAATGGATTGTAACTTGAAGCTCCTGAAAGATATGCAATCCTAGAACTTTTGTTATCCTCAATTGTAAGTTCTAGTGTTGGTTGTCCATCATCATCATCCTCATCAAGTACCTCTATGTAATGCACCTTGGCTTTGCCAAGGCACCTATGACCAATCTCCCAAGGTTGCTTGCAAGAGTAGCACAACTTCTTCCTACGGAGTTCATCTCTCTTCTTGATTCACCCTAGAAGTACCTTCACCTTTCTTTGGAGGAGTGGGCTGCTCATGAGATTTCTGATTTGCAACTTCATCTTTGAAGCTCTTCTTTTGAGGTGTGTATGTTGGAATGATATCCAAATCAAGTGCAAGATCAATAGCCTCATCAAGTGTGCTTGGCCTATGAACCTTGACCAATCCTTTGATCCTATCATTCAACCCTTCAACAAACAACATTGTGATTCTTCTATCGGACATGTCAGGTACCATAACTGCAATCTTTTGAAATTCATTCACATAAGCATCCACTCTTCCACTTTGCTTCAGTTGTGCAAGCTCACGGTAGTAGACCTCCACATCTTTTCTATCAAACCTGTTAATGAGTTTTTGAACAAACTTATCATATGGAGTAATTCTGTTGTGATGTTGAGACACAAGTCCATAATGCCACCATTCACAAGCCAATCCCTCTAAATGCATAGTAGCAAAGTGTATAGCCTTTTCTTCACTCATGGGTTTGAGTGTAAGAAAAGTATCCAATTTGTTCACCCATCCTCTAGCACTCATTTTACCACTACCATCAAAACTAGGAAGAGGAATCTTTTCCAATGCATCCTTGTACTCTTTTGGTTGTGTTGGTCGTGCTCTTCTTTGCCTTTATTGAAACACACGTCTTCTTTGCCTTTGTTGCTTATTGTTTATGAAATTATTGAGACTCACTCTATCACGCACATGATCAGGAAGTGCATCATACTCATTAATCCAACCTGTCCAATCATCAACCTCTTCATCCTCATACTCTAATTCCTCCTCAATTACCTCTTCTTCTCCAGGAAGAAAAGTAGGTTGCATAGGTCTCTCAACTGTTGGTGTGCGTGTTCTCCTTGTCCTTTGTGATCCTGCAATACTACCTGCATCATCTTGATTAGCCATGTTGTTGATCCTGTTACCCGTCAAAACTTGACATAGCCTATCAATGCTTCGCTGAATGTTTGCATTTGATTGTTGTATGGTTGCATTTGTTTGTTGTTCACCATCTGCCATTCTTCTTTTATTTTCCACCATTATTCTTTGATTTTCCACCATATCTCTAATCATATGATCCATATCATCCTGTGGATTAGCTTGTCTTCTATCACCCATTGTACCTTGTCTTCTTCTATAGTAATGTGGCAATGGATCTATGTACTCATCACCCATACGCTGGCAAGATTATGGCTCTGATACCACTGTAAAGACCCTACTACAAATGACTGAAATATTTCTTCAAATTTTAGATAAGATTTCTTGCACCAATCAATGTAAAACATCAAAATACATCAACATATATGAAAGCCATCAAACCCTTTGCATTTTCATCGATTTGAAATGAAATAACATCAAATAACATACTGCTGTCATGAAATTACAGTCACTGTATTAGTCATATTAGACTTGAATACATCATGAAAATAACATCCAATTGTCCTCCAAACCCTAGAATATCAAGCACTATCAATAGTAAATGATCAATGAGACCATATATCACTGTTGCAACCTTATATGAAAGCAAATAATGGACTAATAACAATATATCTACTGCTGCTATGACTGATATAAAATGTATATATGCCTAGAAATATTGTAGAAGCCAAAACCCAAGCGATTGACTCCTCAATGCAATATTCAGCATCTATGATGTTTCCAAGGTCTTCAATTATCAAGATCTTCAATCAAATCATGCATATGAACCCTGAAATGAAATACCCAGTTGGCTGTCATAAAAATCAGAACTCAAATTCATATCAAATCTTCACTAAAATGTTTTTTTTGTCAAATCGACTACCTTGGCTCAACTCCACAATGACCAAGGGTTCCAATGATATCCAATTCACTCCAAATGATCCACAAAACCTGCAAATTCAAGCACTAGTGGTGAAATCTGAATGATAACACCTCACACAAGGATATGGGGTCATCACCATATCAAACAAGGGGTCATCTCCTTGCAAATAAACTAAAAATTGGAATTCTTAGCTAAAACAAAAGACATAGAAAACAAACCAAATCATCAATAGTCAAAATTGATCTTCAAGAGCTCTATTTATCCTCTCCAAGGATAGGCGTTCCTCCTCTCTGACATTTTGGAATGAAGTTTGGATTCCACCAATGAGAAACAAGAGTCTTGAACAATTTTAAATGAATTACATCCATGAAATCAATCATTTAAAATCAATATTTAATTGTTTTAAATGAAATACATCTCCTTAACACATGGATCGATCCTCTAAGAAAAGAGTTCCTTCTATCATGGGCGGCGCCTGGAAATGATTGCTAACAATCATTTAAAATCTTCATTTTACATTTAAAAATCCTTCATATGCCTTAGTCGATCCAAACTAATCATAGGCGATTGCATTTAAAATAGCTCCTTGCCTTGGCCGCCGATTCCCTTAGTTGGCATTGATCATTGAATGATTTCAAACAAACATTTTAAACAGGGGTACACGGGGATGTGTCGCCACCTCCTCCAATGCCGTACTCGTCCCCAATGACGTTTCCAGGACGGGGGGACGGCTAGGGACATCCCCATGGCGTCCCCTGGAAATTGAAAAAATTGGAAACGTCCCTGAAACGAGGCATAATTTGTGGGGAAGGCTAGAAGTGTATCAGGGACGTTTGGCCGTCCTCGGGACGGTCGAGGGACGTCCAAGACGTCCCTCGACCGTCCCGAGGACGACCAAACGTCCCCCGATGGTTTTTGTTAATAAAAAAAAATTAACGCCACCATAGATTAAAAACTAGACAATCTATTAAAATTTAAATATTTTAAACGCCATAAATCAAAGATTTGAAAATATTTTAAACTTTATCTTTAATTTTGAAGTTTGAATTTTGAACTTTAATTTTAGAATTTGAACAACAAAATGCTTTCATATTGTTGTTATGAATCTTCAATCTCATAATTATCAATTTATCATTAAATTTCAATTCTATTGTTGTTTAGAATCTAGATTGCTGTTATACTAGTTTATTGAAGTTTATACTACTGTTAGTATGTTACACTACTGCTGTCATGAATCATGATTTATTGAATATTCACATATTGATATTGTTGTTAAGTTATTAACATATATGATATCTCTATTTCATATTGATATTTTGAAATATATATATATATATATATATTGAAAAATTCATATATCGTCGTTCCCAGCCGTCCCCAAAAATTGGCCCTCAGACTACCGTCCCCGAAACACGTCCCCTGCCATCCCCGTCCCCCCATCCCCGAAACACCGTGAAACATAGATTTTAAATGCTTTACCTTGCTCCAACTGTTGGCATTTCAACTATAATCTTTTCCTTGGGCAAATACCTCCTCCTTGGCCGTTGGAACAAATGGGACCATGATCCAATGTAATTTACTTAACTTCATTGGCAAATCTCCTTGTCCATACGTGTAATGTTCCGTTTTCTAGATTGATCTTTTACAGTTGACCGTTGGGCTATTCCAGAGACCCGTAGGCTACTCGGAGGTTGAATTGGGGTTTCATGTTTTGGTGGTTGCTTTTGTTCGTGGAATGTGGTTTGGTTGGCGGTTTCTTTCAGGGTTTTCAGAGAGCTTCGCAGGGATGTGTTTTCTCGACATTCAGGAATTTACTATTTTTAGTAAATTCTATTTCTGGCAGTGGTCCCGACATTATTTCTGGGTTTGTTCTCTTTAGTCCCCGGTGGTCACTGCTATTTTTTGTAAGTTCGGGATTGGCACCGGAGCAGGATTTTGAGAGTGGGGTTGGATTCGTCTTGTCAAGACCTTTCCAACGAGCTATAGATCATTGGTTTCCGACATCATCTTGGCCTCCATTTTAAAGTCCGTAAATTAAACATTATTATTTAATATTGGACCTTGGTGCCTAGGCTCAACGACTTAATGTTGTTTTAAAAGAGAGGACTTTAAGGGTGAGGTTGAAAAAGAATTGAAGAGGATTATATTATTTTCCCTCTCATGTTTTATCCCATATGCAAGAGGATTTTAGAGACTCCCAGTTGGAAAAGTATAAAAGGAGGAAGAGTGCTCTCATTTGGGGATCCGAAATCTTGATAATGTTATGCTGCCGTAATGGTTCTGGCACTGCTTCGAGGAATGAATGCCTCCTAGCCTGGGCTCACTTCGTGCTTGAGAGATAGCACCTAGGGAGAGGTTTGCTGATAGTAGTGATTTTTGTAGTGAGGTTTGCATTGTAGCTTGAGTTCTGTTTGTAGTTCAGTTATTTGCATTTTATGTCATTTTTGGAGTTGCTGATAACAGGGCTGAATCTGTAGTTTCATTCATAAATCTGAAAATAAAAATGCATTTGTTCTGGGTATTTCATATTTCCCTTTGTCTATGCTGGGCGCCACATTGTGCCAATTTGCAGAATTTATTATGAAGAATCTGATTTTTCTAGAAGGAAATCGCCCTTCTTGCCAGGCCGCCCCTCTTTGGAGTGCATTGGAAAGCGTGCTAAATAAATACTTGGGTTTAAGAGTGGTCTCTGGTGTGTAGCTTGGTCGCCATTGTCATAGGAGTGCATTGCATCAGATTTGAGGTCATTTGGTTAAGAAATGAGTGAGGTGTGAGCATTTTTGTAGGGTTTTATGTTGCTGGTTTGGTCTTCTCAAAGTTGTTGATCCATCATTTCAGTTTGCTAACTTCTATCATTTGAGTTGAGTTGGAAGTCTCTAATTATTGTAAGCTGAACA
This sequence comes from Cunninghamia lanceolata, assembly GCA_027924645.1. NCBI lineage: Eukaryota > Viridiplantae > Streptophyta > Pinopsida > Cupressales > Cupressaceae > Cunninghamia > Cunninghamia lanceolata. The sequence continues at coordinate 4,023,328 of BSBN01000905.1, forward strand.
GTAGTACTATCAGCACTTCATACTTCTTCTCATATTTGCTTTATAATACTTTGCATCTCCGTCATATGGTAGCTCCAATTCCACTTCGGGTTGGAAAGCACATTCTTGACGTCGAGTTTTTTCAGCATAACAGTTGGTAGGGATCCTCTGACCACATGCTCGTCGACATCCGGCGCATTCTTGGTTAGAGTTCTTTGTATCAGCATTGCATCAAGACCCTCTAACCATATGCTCGTCATCATCAGGCACATTCTTGGTTAGAGTTCTTTGTATCAGCATAGCATCAAGACCCTCTGACCATATGCTCGTCATCATCAGGCACATTCTTGGTTAGAGTTCCTTTATTAGCATTGCATAGAGATCCTCTGACCATATGATCACACCATCCTGGTGTTCATTCTTGGTTAGAGTTGAATTCCGCATCGTTTGGTTTAAGTGCTAACTTCAACGATTGTGTATTGCTCTGCTTATTGTAATTGGAAAAGTGAAAAAATTGGCTTGGTACATTTCAGTGGTATCAGAGCCATGCATCCTGCCATCCTGTGAAAACAAACCTTCTATGAGTGACAGAGAACAGAGGTATTTAGCAAGAGAATACAAGAAGGCCACCAGTCAGTTTCATTGGCATCAGGCCCCAGAAGGTCAGACAGCTTCAGAGGTATTAAGAGCCAATTGGGAGTCTTCTCCTGAAGGAGAAATGGGGGATAATGAGAGGACATCGGGAGGTAACAGAGATGATAATGGGAAAGGAAGAGAAAGATCATTAAGTCCGGCAAAGAAGTTCGAGAGGAAGATGGATACCTTAATGGATATGATATCTCTCATGATGGGGAGAATGGGTCAGAACCAACCTCCACTGAACAATTCAGGACATAGGGGAGAACATAGTGCCACCAACCAGCATAATGGACATGCTGCTCAGCCTGCTCCAAATAGCACATACATTTCTTCCAGGCCATTCAAACCCACTTTCTTGGCACCAGTAAAACCTCATCTTGATCCAGAAGAAAATGTGTAATTTGTTGAACAGTTGAGACTCGGCCGCGCTGAGTATGATTCTCTACCTAATGAAATTAAGGCAGATATGTCTTATAATGATTTTATGGATCATAAAAGGAAGGGTAGAGGACAAGGAAGACATTATGAACAAAGGAGGACAACAGTTCATGGGGATTTGCATCAAGCTATCAACAAGGTTACGCTTCCACACTTTGATAGGAGTGACAATAGTTCAACCAGAGCTTGGATACAGAAGTTAGACAACTATCTAGCTCTTAGACCCATGAAGGAGGAGGAGGCGATTAAGTTCGCTACGCTACACCTGGATGGGGTGGCGCACGAGTGGTGGTAACATGGTCTAGTCACCTTGGGTCATCGATCTATCACTACCTATGATGAGTTCACCAATAAGCTCATAGAGAGATTTGAGAAAAAAGATCCAGAAGTGCATTTCAGAGAATTGGCACAACTTAAGCAATATGGTACGGTTGATGCCTACATAGCTGAGTTTCAGAGGCTTTCAGTCATGGTCACAGGAGTCACTAAGAGGTGCTTGGTGATCCTATTCAGTGAAGGATTGACGGAGCCACTCAAGGGTTGGATTAAAGCTTTTGATCCATCCTCTCTACAAGAGGCAATGAAGAAGGCAAGAAACATGGAGTGGGCTGCTCCTAAAGCAAAGTTTCAACCCAAGCCATCATTTCACAAAAGAGATAAAGGAAAAAGACCTCAGCATAAGGAGTTCAAACAACATCAACCTCATGTCACAAGGTTGGATCCTAAGACACTTAATGAACTCAGAAGAAAAGGGTTATGTTTCCGGTGTAGAGAAAAATAGTCCCAAGATCATGTTTGCCCAAAAGGAGGCAAATTTCATCAAATTGAATACTATTCAAATGAAGAAAGTAATTCTGATTTGTCAGACCAGCAGTCTGATTCTAAAGACAGTGAAGTGGAAAGGGTCCCAGAAGAATCCGAAGATGAAAAGGGAAGTGGAGGCACTTTGGCTCAACTTTTGAGCTTTCAAAGGAATGAATCCTTCAAAGTTCAAGGGATGATTAAGGGGCAACGCATAGTTGCCTTGATTGGCATTGGAGCAACGCATAACTTCATTGACAAAGCTGTGGTGGCAAAGAAGGGGCTGCAAACAGAAGAGTTTGAAGGCTTCAAGGTTATGGTTGCCGATGGTTTTCACATCACCTACACCAAGAAGATCTCAAACATGACCATGCAAGTGGGAAACTATGAAGTCAAGGACGACTTCTATGTAGTCAAAATTGGAGATACGAATGCCGTCCTAGGCATTCAATGGCTGCGTTCACTCGGGGAGATCACTCTAAATCTGCAAACCATGGAGCTCAAGTTTCAATCCGAAGGGAAGAATGTAGTGATAAGAGGAATGTCCAATGGTGGTCCTCGGATTGTGTCATTCAAGAGGATGGCGAGGCTGATTCGTCATGATCAAGTTGAGTGGGCTGCAGAGTGTATGATTCTTCCTGCTAGTCCGGTTGAAACAAAGAGAGACTACCCTCCTGATATTCAATCTTTACTCACAAAGAAGAGCAAGGTGTTTGCCGATTTACCTCCTGGACCACCTCCTGATCGAGGTTCGGAGCATGTCATAGAGCTCAAGGAAGGAGCTAAACCAGTTATTACAACTCCTTATCGGTATCCTAAGAAGCAAAAGGACGAGATTGAGAAAAACATTCGGGAACTCTTGGAGATGGGCTTCATTCGTCCAAGCAAGAGCCCCTTTGCTTCGGCAGTTGTCCTGGTGAAGGACGGTACCATCCGCATGTGTGTGGACTATCGTGCTTTGAATCAAAGCACCATCAAAAATCGATATCCCATCCCGAGGATAGATGAGCTCATTGATGAGCTACATGGAGCTAAGTTCTTTTCAAAGATCGATTTGAGATCGGGTTATTACCAGATTCGGATGAGAGGATCCGATGTTGAGAAGACAGCATTTAGATGTCACTATGGCCACTTCGAGTTTCTAGTCATGCCATTTGGGTTGACTAATGCTCTTGCTACCTTCCAGTCATGTATGAACAAAATCTTTCAGAAGCAGTTGAGGAAGTTTGTATTGATATTTTTTTATGACATCCTGATCTACAGCAAGACATGGGAAGAACATCTCAAGCACTTGGAGGAAGTGCTCAGCATCTTGGAATCAGAGAGTTTGTTTGCCAAAGAATCCAAATGTGAATTTGGAATGAAGGAGTTACTTTACCTTGGCCATATAATCAGTGCTGAAGGTGTGAAGGTTGATCCTGAAAAGATCAAGGCCATTGTTGATTGGCCACCTCCTGAGAATTTGACTCATCTGAAAGGATTTTTGGGTCTTTGTAGATTTTACAGAAGATTTGTGAAGGGCTACTCTCAGAATGCTGCTCCTCTTACTGACCTCACGAAAAAGGGTGCCTTTTGTTGGTCAGAAAAGGTTCAAACTACTTTTGATAAATTTAAAGGGATCATGAGCTCTTGTCTGGTTTTAGCTATCCCAGACTTCTCCAAGCCGTTCGAGCTACAGTGTGATGCATCCGGTGAAGGAGTTGGGGTTGTTTTGATGCAAGACAAACATCCCATTGTGTTTGAAAGCAGAAAATTAAGAGGTGTTGAAAGGACCTACTCCATCTACGACAAGGAGATGCTTGCCATTATGCATGCATTAGCTAAGTTCAGACAGTACTTGGTGGGGAGCAAGTTTGTGGTCAAGACTGATCACAATAGCCTCAAGCACTTCATGCATCAAAGAGATTTGAAGGAGAGGCAACAAAAGTGGGTGACTAAGCTTCAAGCTTACAATTTTGACATCGAATATGTCAAAGGAAAAAACAATATTGTGGTTGATGCTCTATCTAGGAGACCTCATTTGAGCTCATTGTGTGAGCTTACAACTGATTGGAGGGACATGTTGCTTGCTGATTATGCCAAAAATCAGTTTGCAACCAGCATCATTGAGGGTACTTTTCTTGACGAAAGGTACAAAGTGGTCGAAGGGCTGATACACTACAAGGGTAGAATCTTTGTGGTGGCTGATTCTAAGCTCAAAAAGAAGATTTTGTTTACCTTTCATGACATTCCACTTGCTGGTCATCAAGGGTTCTTCAAGACATATAGGCAGATCAGGGAAAGATTTTCTTGGAAAGGGCTGAAAGGGGAGGTTCAACGTTACATTCAGGAGTGTCCCACTTGTCAGATGAACAAAAATGAGCATATTTTACCAGCTGGTCTTCTGCAACCTCTTCCCATTCCCAATCAAAAATGGCAAAGCATATCAATGGACTTCATCACAGGGTTGCCCAAGGTTCAAGGTAAAGACTGTATCTATGTTGTAGTGGACAGATTAACAAAATTTGCTCACTTCTTCGCCATTGCCAGCTCTTTTTCAGCAGCCCAAGTTGCAGATCTGTTTTTTCATGAGGTATTTAGATTACATGGGCTGCCAAAAAACATTGTGAGTGATAGGGACAGCAAGTTCCTAAGCACTTTTTGGCAAGAGATTTTCAGAATGAGTGGTACAATGCTTACTCCAAGCACTAGTTATCACCCTCAAACCGATGGACAGACAGAGATAGTGAACAAGTGGTTGGAAGGTTACCTGAGAAACTATGTTTCGAAGCAGCAAAGAGCTTGGGTGAAGTGGCTTCACATGGGCGAGTATTGTTATAATTCTACTTTTCACATGTCAATAAGGATGTCACCTTTCATGGCTCTTTACGGTTATGAGGCTCCTAGCTTTGCTGATTTGGTGTTTGGTGATAGCAAAGCCCCTCAGGCCAAAGATTTGTTGCAGCAGAGTCAAGATATCTTGAACTCATTGAAGAACAATCTTCAGATTGCACAGAATCAGCAGAAGATGTACGCTGATCAGCAGCATGTTGAGCGCTCGTTTGAAGTTGGAGATATGGTTTATCTTCAACTACAGCCTTACAGACAGTCCACTCTCAAAAAAAGTGGAGTTGAGAAGCTCAAACCACGTTTCTATGGGCCGTTCAAGGTCACTAGGAAGGTGGGGGCAGTAACTTATGAGTTGGAGCTACCTTCGGATAGCAGAGTACACAATGTATTCCACGTGTCTCGCCTCAAGAAGGCACTTGGACACAATGTTGTTGCTTCATCACAGTTGCCACCCTTGGATGAAGAAGGACAGTTAGTTTTGATTTCAGAAGAGAGTCTTGATTCCAGGGAGCGTTCTTTGAGGAAAAGAACTATCAGAGAGTATTTGGTGAAGTGGAAGAACTTGCCTATGGAGGATGCGACTTAGGAGAATGATGAGATTCTACAGCATCCAGGATTGCAATTGCTTGAGGACAAACAATCTTGGGAAGGGCGGACTGTAATGTTCCGTTTTCTAGCTTGATCTTTTACAGTTGACCGTTGGCCTATTCCGGAGACCCGTAGGCTACTCGGAGATTGAAATTGGGGTTTCATGTTTTGGTGGTTGTTTTTGTTCGTGGAATGTGGTTTGGTTGGCGGTTTCTTTCGGGGTTTTCAGAGAGCTTCGCAGGAATGTGTTTTCTCGACATTCAGGAATTTACTATTTTTAGTAAATTCTATTTCTGGCAGTGGTCCCGACATTTCTGGGTTTGTTCTCTTTAGTCCCCGGTGGTCACTGCTATTTTTTGTAAGTTCGGGATTGGCACCGGAATGGGATTTTGAGAGTGGGGTTGGATTCGTCTTGTCAAGACCTTTCCAACGAGCTATAGATCATTGGTTTCCAACATCATCTTGGCCTCCGTTTTAAAGTCTGTAAATCAAACATTATTATTTAATATTGGACCTTGGTGCCTAGGCTCAACGACTTAATGTTGTTTTAAAAAAGGGGACTTTAAGGGTGAGGTTGAAAAAGAATTGAAGAGGATTATATTATTTTCCCTCTCATGTTTTATCCCATATGCAAGAGGATTTTATAGACTCCCAGTTGAAAAAGTATAAAAGGAGGAAGAGTGCTCTCATTTGGGGATCTGAAATCTTGATAATGTTATGCTGCCGTAATGGTTCTGCGACTGCTTCGAGGAATGAATGCCTCCTAGCCTGGGCTCACTTCTTGCTTGAGAGATAGCACCTAGGGAGAGGTTTGCTGATAGTAGTGATTTTTGTAGTGAGGTTTGCATTGTAGCTTGAGTTCTGTTTGTAGTTCAGTTATTTGCATTTTATGTCATTTTTGGAGTTGCTGATAACAGGGCTGAATCTGTAGTTTCATTCATAAATCTGAAAATAAAAATGCATTTGTTCTGGGTATTTCATATTTCCCTTTGTCTATGCTGGGCGCCACATTGTGCCAATTTGCAGAATTTATTATGAAGAATCTGATTTTTCTAGAAGGAAATCACCCTTCTTGCCAGGCTGTCCCTCTTTGAAGTGCATTGGAAAGCGTGCTAAATAAATACTTGGGTTTAAGAGTGGTCTCTGGTGTGTAGCTTGGTCGCCATTGTCATAGGAGTGCATTGCATCAGATTTGAGGTCATTTGGTTGAGAAATGAGTGAGGTGTGAGCATTTTTGTAGGGTTTTATGTTGCTGGTTTGGTCTTCTCAAAGTTGTTGATCCGTCATTTCAGTTTGCTAACTTCTATCATTTGAGTTGAGTTGGAAGTCTCTAATTATTGTAAGTTGAACAGTAGTACTGTCAGCACTTCATACTTCTCATATTTGCTTTATAATACTTTGCATCTCCGTCATATGGTAGCTCCAATTCCACTTCGGGTTGGAAAGCACATTCTTGACGTCGAGTTTTTTCAGCATAATAATTGGTAGGGATCCTCTGACCACATGCTCGTCGACATCCGGCGCATTCTTGGTTAGAGTTCTTTGTATCAGCATTGCATCAAGGCCCTCTGACCATATGCTCGTCATCAACAGGCGCATTCTTGGTTAGAGTTCTTTGTATCAGCATTGCATCAAGACCCTCTGACCATATGCTTGTCATCATCAGGCGCATTCTTGGTTAGAGTTCCTTTATCAGCATTGCATAGAGATCCTCTGACCATATGATCACGCCATCCTGGTGTACATTCTTGGTTAGAGTTGAATTCCGCATCGTTTGGTTTAAGTGCTAACTTCAACGATTGTGTATTGCTCTGCTTATTGTAATTGGAAAAGTGAAAAAATTGGCTTGGTATATTTCAATACGTTGGCACATAATCCCATGTTTTTTGACTCCCATTGTGTACATTTTTATTCTAACTTCCACCGTGTACATTTTTATGACACATTGTGTACACTTTTATGACACATGATCCAAGGAATTATCATCTCCGTGTACATTTTTATCCTTGGGTGAATTCACCATAGGCGTTGACACCTTCTTCAATGCAAACTTCCAACGGTAGCACATAGCTTGGACCTATTTCGCTTGGCCGAATGACATATACAATCTCCTAGCATGGCATCGACTCCGTCAAGCAAGTCGTTGGCACAATGAACAATGACGAATAGGCCTTACCTCCATTCGTTGGACCAATAACCAATTAGCAATGCATTTCCTTGTTTTGGCAATGACACTACCATCCATGCAAGTCGATATAGGAAAATGTAATTGAAGATTTCATTTTCCTCTTTATTTCCTTAACCCAAATCAATCCAATCAATGTATGATGAAAATACAATTTCAATATTGCATTCTCCAATAATCTCTATGACATTTGACTAAATAAAATATTATCTCTTGGAAATATTTAGCCAATACCAAATAAAATGCTAGTTGAGCCAACATTCCAGTTCTCCATGTGTAGACATAAACCAACATTTCGGTTCTCCGTGTATAGAAACAAGCTCAAACTAGAAATCATAACTTGGCTCAAAATGGGGACATTACACACTGCTAAATAAAGAGCAAGAGATGTTGAAAGAATGAATGCATGGAGTTTGAGAGAATTGGATGGCACACACTTCAATGAGTGTGGCTTCTATTTATTATCAAATGGGGAAATTACAAGGTGGTTGTAACTTAATTGTAAGTTGTTTGTTAGACATGATTAATGTGGTGTTATTACATCATATTTATTATTGAATGGGGAAGTAACAACGTGGTTGTAACTAAATTGTAAGTTGCTTGTTAGACATAACTAATGTGGTGTTATTGCATCATTAACATAAGCAATAAATGTCTATGTACAAAATGTATTCTAACATTATGTCCAACATTATATTTTATGAATATCTAATACACCCTTAGTGACTAAACCTAAGGCAACTCCAATCTTGTCCCAAAATTCGACAAAGAGGCTGGCACTGTAAGAGACCCTATTATATATGACTGAAATATTTGATCAATTTTAGATAAGATTTCTTGCACAAATCAATGTAAAACCTCAATACAATTCCACAAATATGAAAGCCAACAAACTCCTTGCATTTATTATTGGTTGGGAATGAAATATCATCAAACACACACTGTTGTCATGAAATTACAGTCACTGTATTAGTCAAATCAGACTTGATATAATTACGAAAAGATGTGCCAAATGCCTTCTACAACATCAATATTCATATACAAACAATAACCAATAGTCTTCAAGCCTTGGATGAACTATTATAGCTCTGGAAATGCAAATATAATTGACTGATGTAAAGGTCCAGCTGGCTGTTATGACTGCTGTAGGTGTATATTTTGCCCAGTCAATGTTCAAACTCATCAAATGCATCAAAATCTCCTTCCCAAGCCAAGCAATAGGGTCCTTGATTGCTCCTTAGACACTTGTAACTCTCCTAACCCTTGTAGACTTGTCAAATATACTCCAAAAGCCCTGAAACAATGGAAATAGCTCACTGTCATAAAATATCAGACCCTGAAAAATGTGTAAAACTCTCTCCAATTGTATCATAAGCCCAATAACTACCTGTTGTGACCAAATCACACATCACCCCATTAGGAATAGGGACCCCCCTTTTTTTTGGGAACTATGTGCTTTGCATGAAGTTTTGATGATGTCCTGGGTTCTTTTCCTCTGCCAATCATGAGTCCCTCTCCTAGAAGATTTTTGTGTCATAACTGGGAGCCTCATCTGGAAAATGAAGAATCTTGATTAATTTCCATCCAAGTAATGAACAATGAGACCCTTCCTGATGTATGTTTGAGATCCTGAAAAGACTAAGTCTGGGAGCCTGAAACCCTGAAATCCTGAAAAATAGACTAAGTCTGGGAGCCTGAAACCCTGAAATCCTGAAAAATTGGCTAAGTCTGAAATCTGGTGAATCCTCCAAATTCTATATTCTGCATGTTAAATCCGGTGGATTTGAGACCCATCTCAAACATCCTGAAAGGTATATTGAAAAATATTTTAAGTATAAGAAATTCAATCTCTCAAAATACTTAAAATATTTAAAGGTATATTGAAAAATATTTAAAGGTATATTTAAATATATTTTTCAATATACCTTTACCCTCAAGAATCCTGAAAACGGCTAAGTGTTCTAGAAGACCTCAAAAGTGTGATCCAGTGCGCAAATTTCTAGACGATTTCGAAACCTCCAACCGATGCACCAAAAGGAGAGAAGAAGATGAAGATCCTCGACCCTTGATCCAATGTGCCAAGGATAGCAAAGATGATGATTTCGACTTCCCCATCTAATCCGCCAACTTGAAGATGATTTCGAAAGTGCCATCTATTGCGCCACATTCTAGAGGATTTGAAATGCCTATCTAATGCAAAAATCAAGAGGAATTAACCTTCTTGATCCAATGCGCCCAAATCTAGAAGATTTTCAACTCTCAAACCAATGCGCCAAAGAAGGAAGAAGGTAGGGGGATTCAAAAATGGATCAAGTGCGCCAATGTTAGAAGATTTTAAAACCTTGATCCATTCCGCAAGCTCTAGAAGATTTCAAAAGTGCTATCTAGTGCGCCAACAGGAGTGATAGAAGAGGATTTCAAATCCCTCATCTAGTGTGGCAAAAACAAGAGGATCTTCGATCCTTGATCTAATGCGCCAACACCAAAAGGATGTGAGGACTTATCAAGAGGATCTCTTGCACCCCGTCCATTGCGCCAAGAAGGAAGAAAAATTCTAAGTGTCAAAGTGTAAAGTTTTGATGTTTCCAGAGGATTTCAAATCCTTATCCAATGCGAAAATTATGAGAATTTTCAATTTCTCATCTAATGCGACCTAAGGAAGGAGAGGATAAGGTTTTCTTTTAGAAGATTCGAAGACCCTAATCCAATGAGCTTGATGGAAGGTAAGTGAGAAGAGGAAGAAAATTTTAGAGGAACTCAATTCTTGATCTAATGCGCCACCTTTGGGTGATGGCGAAATGTAAATTTTGTGAAGAAAATCCAGAGGATTTCAAAACCTCTATCCATTGCGCCAGCCCCTTAAGAATGAAAAAAGGTTGGATCAAAGCAAGTTTCAAGAGGATTTCGAAATCCCTATCCAATGCGACCCATTTAGTGTGTCAATTTTAGAGGATTTCAAATCCCTCATCTAGTGCGCCACACAAGGAGTCAAAAGGTGTGAACTAATGTGTAAATCCTAGAAGATCCTAACACCTTCAACCATTGCGACCATTTCAAGAAGAATCCAAAGTCAAGACTTAAAGCGAAATTCTAAAGGAAATCACACCCTTGATCTAAAGCGCCACTTCAAGAGGATTCAACATCAAGGTCTAAAAATTTAGGTAAAAAGGCAAAATTCCAAAGACTTTCAAGGAGAAATCAAAACCCCTATCCATTGCGCCACCTTGTGGAGGGGAATAAAGTGGTGTTGAAGGCATGTTTCTAGAGGAAACCCAATTGTTGATCTAATGCGCCATTTTGAAGAAATTGCGGAAGACATTGGAAGGTATTAATTTTAGAGGATTCTTTATACCCCATCTAATGCGCTAGGATAGAAGAGTCAATTTCAAGGGTAAAATGTAAAAGTTGAAAAGGATCTAGAGGAATTTAAAGTCATCAACTAGCATGCCATTTAAGGAGGAGTTTTTGCTACATCAAGAGCTCTAGCTAGAGGACTTCAATATGCTCATCCAATGCGTTAAAACCCAGTGAGGAAGATCTCCTACACTCCAACCAATGCGTTCAAAGGAGGAAATTAAGACATTCAACTACTTCGCCTTAATTTTATAAAAAAAAGCAAGTTCTGCATTGAAATTCGTGCCACATTTAATAAGGAGAAGAGATAAAATTAAATGATTCACTTATTTAATAGGGTCGGCCTAGGTAGTTGGGCAGTTTCTAAAGCAAATTTTTGTATTTATAGCTGATGTTGCTTTCATTTTCATCATTATTGAGAAGCAAATTTGTCTTCAAGGAGCAAAAATAAGGTAATTTTATAAAGTGCAGATCTGATTTTATCAATTTAAGCAAAGATTGATCAAATTTTGAAAGTATCAACCTAAGGCAGCCTATCAAGTAAGTCTGATCTGAACATTTCTCATCTGATTTCTTCTTTTATTTTCATTAGATGCATTGAAAATTGTCCAAGTGTTGGTAAAAATTAGCAAGATAAGTGGATTTTTGATAAATTCATTGAGTCTAGATGATAATATTTTCTTGCAAAATTTCATATTACAAAGATGAAATCAGAATTTCAGAGCATTAAGGAAGCTGAAGTAGGTTGTTTATATTCGAAGTGGCTCATTCATGTCAAGTTTGCAAGATCATGGCAATGACTTCGAAGGAGAGACAAGCGAGGATCAGGATGGATGCTAAGGGTAAAATTCCAGAATCGAACCTTGTTTCAAGGTGGGCAAACGTAGGAGACACGAATATGGGCAACAGCAACTTAGATGACATCAAGTCAATTCTTGAGGAACCCACTGGAGGTAGTCTTGCTAGCACCATCATGAGGAGTGGAGCTATTGAGGCTGCTTGTTTTCCGCCAGCTCTACCTTGTTCAGAAATGATCATTGAATGTGTTAAAAGGTATGACATGGGTAAGAGACAAATTGTAGCCAAGGATGAAACGGTATTAGCTTATTTACAAAAAGAGGCAATTGGAGAGACCTTCAATATTCCAACTAGGGATAGGATGATCAATATTTCTATACAACAAGGTCAACAAGAATATGAGGTTGATTCAAAGACAGTTGCAGGAAATGAAGAGGGACTGGATGGCCAATCCATCCATGAAGTTCAATATGAATAATCCTCCACAGTTTGACAAATCCAATTTTCATCCTGAAATTGGATACTTGATCATGTTCCTCAACAGAATGACAGGAATGCCACAATTAGCTACCTTTCAGCCTTGGATGTATTCTTTCATCAAGTTGGTTCTCAGAGGGAAGATGATTGATTGGGCTGGCCTTATCAGTCAAAGCATATATGAACAGCTCATCAGTTTTTCTAAGACCAAGTCATTTTATATGAGTTCCTATGTGGTATACCTTCTAGCAAGAAATGAAGTCTATTCGGGTTTGACTAAAAGAGGAGAAGTTGGAATTGGGCCTAATAAGTATTTGTCGCATCAGTGCTACCCTCAGTTACATCTCAGAAATATCAATCATTATACAAGGTTCAATGATGCATTTGCTATGTTTATACTGAAGAAATTAAGAGGAGAGTTTCATAAGAGGTTGTCAAATGCAGCAAGGGAGTTCATTGCGGCATATGGGCATTGGTATACTCAGCATGAAAGATATACTTACATAAGGATTCAAGGTTTTTACATCTTATCCATACAGGTTACCAAGATATCCAACCAATAGGATGGTGATGTTAAGAGTTACAAGGCAACTCCTGGAACTCATCAGGCTCCAAAAGTTGAAAAAGAAAGCCGGGATTCAGTTTCCACTTCTTCTTGGAAAAAATCTGGAATGTCCATCATTAGCAGCAGCCGAATATTCTGAGATAGAGCTTCAGGCATATTATTTACAAACTCATGGCACCAAGAGGCTCAACTTTGATCCTTTTCAAGTTTGCTAGAAATACAACAGGGAATACAAGCATGTCATGCAGTTGGAAGATCATTGGGCCAGTGTAAAAGATGAAGATGATCTTCAAACACTCCAGAGTTCGAGACTCACATGGGATTTAGTTAGAGCTTCCAAAGTATTCAGGATTCCAGATCAATTCACAAAGGATGATACTATGTTGATAGATGAATTTGAAAAGGTAAAGGACTTGCCTTATACAGTTGATTGGTCAAGGAGGGATGTATCCGAAGAAGAGTTGATGGAGCCAGTCTTGGCTATGACACAAGCCTGTATAACTCAACTGCTACAAGAGATGAATGATGACGGGCAAGTTCTTACTTACAATAAGATAGATGATGGAGAACCGGGACAGCATAGTACACATAGTGGACCACAACACAGTGGAAATAATCAAGGTAATAATCTAGCTAGGAAAAGAAAAAGACCTAGTCAAGATCAAGGGGAATCAAGTCAAAGACTTAAGAAGAGGAATAATCCATCCACCTCATCTAATATACAAGAAGAAGCTTCTAATACTCGTGATCCAATACAAAGAGTTGAAGTGGTGGAAGAAATTGTGCTAGTTCCATCTAAAGAGATTCATTCAAGTCCAACTGTCGTAATAGAGGAAGATAATGTTCTTGATCAAGATGAAGAAGGTCAAATGGAATATGATGAAGAAGTAGCACGTGTACAACATAATCAAGTACAAAGACAACAAGATCTTTCTGCGTTTCCACCTTGGTTGAGGCAAAGGATTGAAGAAAGTACAATTGTAGAAACTTATCAGCCTACTCCAGTTGAGGAATTGCTTGTAAATACACAGAAGAATAATCAAAAGAAGAAAGCAACTGTCTTTTCGAAAATCACTCAAGACCCTTCTGGAAACAGAGAGGTACACGTAGTTGTTCCTAGAGTTGAAAAGGATCTAGAGGATATGGCACCCGAAGATTACAATGTGACTACTATTGGCATGGGTCCAATCACAGGGGAACAGATAGAGGAGGAACTTCAAGAATCAGTGAATAGTGTAAGGATCCTGTTAAAGCAAGAAAGAGAAGCTAAGCTAAAAGTTGAACAAGACTTCAATACACTAAAGCACTACATTCAACAAATCATGCAACCTATCCAGCAGAAAGAAGCCACTCCAATGCCTCCGTCTGTTCTTCCACAAGAAATAGTGTCTCAAGTTGAGAAGATGAGAACTTCATCTCAGATAATGAAGGGGTGGATAGAAAAGACAGAAGAGAAAGCATATACTTACCTTGAAGAAATTGTGCAAGTTTATGATAGAGTCATTAATCTCAAGGGTAGAGTTCAAGCTTTATTAAAAATATGTGCTGAGTTCAAGCCTATCAAGGAGCAGTATATGCCACAGCTCAAGAATTTAATGGAAACTCCATTAGAAGATCTAGTTCACGATAAGGTGGTTGATCAGAATACTCCGCATGATTTCACCACTTGGTATTTTTCCTTTCACAATAAAGGGCAATTGCTTGATAAAATTGAAGTAGATATGCTAGAATAAGAAGTGTTCTTCTAAGGACAGAGAATCATATATACACTGCATTGACAACAATATGTAATCCTTATGGGGATGTTACTATTGAAAACATGAAGCAACAAGTTAAGGCATTCTACTTTCAGGATGATGGAATTGATGAAGGACAGCTAGATAGCATATTCACACTTGCATTTCAACTTGGAGCAAATAAATCTTGGATAAATGACTGGGAGAGGACACTTGGCGTCTATGAATCAGATGTGGCAGTAGTAGAAGGATCCATTAATGCGGCGACAAGTGTACCAATAGAAGATGTTGCTCAAGTTGTGTCTAGGTTCATTGTATCTAATAGTACTATCATGTAAAAGGGATGTGATGTGGTATCCTTATCTTCTTGGGAAGCGTGCCTCTATTGCCTCCTTCATTTAATAAAGTTAGCCTCTTTCATTTAATAAAATGGGAGTTTGTTACAACTACTTGTGATGTGGCTTGATCTGGTCCATTGGCTTGGCCGATCGATCCTGACCCTTCATTCATTTGAGGTCTATAAAAGGGCTCTTATTGCTCTCATTTGTACGATTTGAAGACTCTAAAATTGTTGCAAAAGGCTCTCTGAAATAATATAAGATTCATTGCTTTGGTGACTCTATATATGTTTCGAAGTGTTGCATAGTTTGGATTTTCAAGCGAATATTAAGTTAAATTAAGTTTTCTTTAAGTTTATGTTAGTTGGTGGAAGGTTTCTTTATTGTTTCATTCTGAAATCTCTATAAGTTCACACCATTTGTAGTTTGTGGCATGCAAATTGCAGTGTATGGTTGGTCTGAACAAAATTGAACTTCAATTTGATCTTTATGTTTGTTGAACTCTTCATGAGCATAAGTGATTTAAACATCTTGTACACCTTAGAAGATAGCATCGATCTTGTGTAGTTGTTTGTCTTGGCGAAGCAAGATTTGGTTTGATTTCACTTGAGCAGTAATTGCACCTTACATCTAGGAGTAGATTAAGTCTTACTGAACCTTTCATCTTTTGTTCTTTTTATTAATTTGGTTAGGATTAGGATCAAGAACATCATCGTAATATCATACATCATAAGTTGTAGTACTTAGATATCCCAGTGTTTGCCTTCGTAATCATTTGTTTGAACAATTGCGTAAGTCCCTTTGTGTTTACCAGCAAAATCATACTTAGTCACTGAGCTATCTCTTACAAAATCATAAGAAAGGAACCTTGGAGTCATCTTGTTTGATCACTTCGTTCAGCATTTGGGAGGCTTTGCTCAAGAGGGAGTCACATACTTTGTATTACACTCTAATTGTTGACTTGTTTAAAAACAAACATCAACACTACCTTGGTAGTGCATCCAATGAACCAAGGCCTTCAATATGATACCAAATGTACTTCAAATGCTTCTCCTAAACCTGCAAATTCAAGCACTAATGGTGAAATCTGAATGATAACGCCTCACATAAAGATATGGGGTCATCACCATGTCAAACAAGGGGTCATCTCCTTGCAAATAAACTGAAAATCGGAATTCTCAGCTAAAACAAAAGTAATAGAAAACATACCAAATCCTCAATAGTTGTAAAATGAATGCAAATTGAGGTATTTATCCTTGAGCTTGGCTAGACGTTCCAATTTGCTTGGAGTCCACCAATGAGAATCCTTCTTTTTGCACAATTGTAAATGCATGGCATTGTCAAAGCTAGCATTTAAAATCAGTCTTGATTATTTTAAATGCACTTCTTCTCTATAATCGCTCCACCTAGCAAATCGTTCCATGGCGGCCATGCAAAGCAATATTTTATTTAATAAAATTCTCTTCTAACTCCTTGGCGAATGACCCCTTGGGCGATTAGCATTCAATATTGATATTTTTGTATTTAAAATACTTCATCCTCCTTAGCCGCCAATTCCTTGAGCAATATATCAATTTCATTTCAAATTTGTCTTCTACCTTGGGTGTCGATCCTCCTCTTGGACGTTGGCACTTTTGTCAATGCAAACACACCTTAATTCAATGATAGTCGTTCTCCCTTGAAATCAATTGGCACTTTTAACAATGAAAATCTTATCTTTTGCTTGCATTGGCTCTTCATACAATGGAAGTTTGTTATTTGTTTGACACATGATCCAATGAAGTCCACAATGCTTAGGCGTTGGCACCTAAACCCATGCAAACTCCCAATCGATTGCACATGATCCCATGCAATCCTCTTAATCCAATGTAATTCTCTCCACCGTGTACACTTTTATCTCATCCCAAGTCCACCATGTACACTTTTACTTTAACCGATTTAGCTTGGACCTATCCTCATGCTTAGCTTGGACCTATTTCATAACCGCTAGGCATAGACCCATCTTCAAGGCCGATTGGTGAGGACCTATTTTAGGTCGGTGCATATCATTTCCCAAGCAACATTAACTCCACCTTCATTGCAAAACTCATCCTTGGCATTAGAGCAAATAGATCATTGAGAAATGTAATTAAAGATTTCATTTCTCCTTGTCCACATGGCATGAATCGATCCACTAGAGATAATAATGAAAATACAATTTTGAATATTGCATTTCCCATAGCACCAATCTCTATACAAATCATTTGGCTAAATAAAATAATACCTTTTATCAACACTTAGTCAAAATCAGAAAAAACACTAGTTGAGCCAACATTCCGGTTCTCCATGCTATAGAAATAAACCAACATTCCGGTTCTCCATGTATAGAAACAAGCTCAAACTAGAAATCATTATTTAGCTCAAAATGGGGACATTACAGGCACCAAGAGGTTTAGTCATTAGATCAGTAGACTATTCTTGAGAAGTGCAATGGTGGAGACAAATATCATCAGTGTCAACCAATTGCCAAATGTAGTGATGATGAACCTCAATATGCTTCGTGTGAGCATGATAAACTAGATTTCACTAACTTCAAGACTCCTTGATTGTCACAAAAAAGTGGAGTTGGTGTAGTCTATGAAAGTTGAAGATCACTCAAAACTCGACATAACCATACTAATTCAAAACTAGTACAGACAATTGATTTGTATTATGCTTCAGTAGAAGATCAAGCAAAATGTGTAGAAGCACTCTGCTACGAAACAGCTTTTGAGTCCAAGGAAAATATACAACCAAGATTTTGGTGGTTGTGATTGCTGATTAGGGTTAGAGAAGAGCAGAATTCTGGAGCAGCAGCATTGCAGCCCTGATTCGCCCTATCTCCATTGGCGAGTGCATCATCATTGGCCTAGGGTTTCATCCTTTCTTGGAGCACCATCATTGGAGGTCATTAGTAATCATTTGAAGATCATTTTTACTATGTTTTTGGTATGTATTACCAATAAAGTTTGAGCAGATATATGCTGGGCTTATTTGTCACATTCGCCCATATCATTGATGTAATTGAAGACTTATTATATTCTGATTTATGACAGCAGAACCATCTTCAGAAATTAATGATTGTTTGTGCAATTTGATGTTTACAGATTGTGTATTTCATGATATTCCCTCTCCTAGTGTTGGGCGGATCAATTGGTATAACGTTTTGATGTTCTTGGATGTCACAAGTATTTATACTGCTGCAAATAAAATCAGAATTCAGTCTAGGGTTTAGGGCAGAAAAAGAAATCAGATCTAGGGTTTTGAGCAGAAAAAATAAAAGTGCAGAAACTAGGGCAGAATTCAGAATTTATATCAGAATTTTGGGCAATATCCGTTTGGGATATTACACATGGCATCTTGACGTCCAAAGACAAGTGATTGCTGCCAACTGAGTTGTATGCCATAAACCCTTGCAGTTGTCCCAGACCATCCAAGAATCCCCTAAAGAGGCCCTTTCCAAGAGAGGAGCAATAAAAAGGAAATTGAATTCATATTGCAGCCATCCCCAAAAGCCTCTAGTTGTTGGACATTTCCGGAAGATATGATCAACTGTTTCTTCTTTCCCACGTAGTGCAAAATGCATCTGTAAATCCAGTCTTGCTCAACCTTGCTTTATTATTTCACTTCACCATTTAAATTCTTTAAAGCTTGTGCATCTACAGATAAAGTAAAATCACTTCTCTACCTTTAACACTCTAGCATATTTGTGTAAGGCTTAAACCAAAGTTTTTTGTTAGAAAGGAACTCCAAACTTTGAAACCCTTTAATTGTCCTTTCAGAGGCCAATTGAACTTGAATCTCCAAAATACTTGGCAATATCGTTGGTACCAATTGGTACATGAGAGCTCTTGTTTCAACCAAATGTCAAAAAAAATTGGGGTTAAGGCCCGAGTATGTCGAATGGCTTATATATGAATTCCCATTTTCGTTGGATTTTGAGATGATAAAGATACATGCAGCAGTTACATTCTTTAAGGACAGGCTGGTCTTGTCCTTGCCAGGAAATCATCTCCATGATGGCTTATTTCAGATTCAATTATTTGCTCCATGTGAGCTAAGCAAATGATGAATACAAAGATATGCCATCAACTCATCATTCGAAGAGAAGGTATCTAAAGTCTTTTGCATACTAATTATGTTTCCAATGCTATATTTGAAAGCAATAGATCTATTTTAAAACAAGGTGACTATTGACTATAACGTGTATACAAATTTTAGTTCCAAGTTTTAAAAAAAGATTAAAAAAAATGAGTTCACATGAAATCATTACAAATGTTTATGACTCAAGAAATTTGAAAACAGTCTTGCATTACTTGCAAGTTCCTTATAAAAATCAAATTTTGTTCTTAGTTTCTCCCTTAAGTTCAATGAATATTAATTTGTTGTTAACAACCTTTTCATTATTATTTCAGACACTTGTTGACAGCTTGTTATGCTTGTATCTGCAGAAAATTGCATTATATATTATAAGTTATAACTGTAAGACATCAACAAAAACTTGTAAGTCAAAAACAACAAAAGGTGTACATAAGAAAATTATTTTATAGCAGTTGTGGCTAGGCCTATCTGACCTTTAAAGTTATAAATCATTTAAGAAATAGAAAAATACCAACAGTGGCCATGGTAACAATGGCGGAATAAAGTGATGTTATGTACCGCCTCTCAACACTGATCTCTCTGAAATTTCTATAGTTGTAATCACCCAAAGTTAAGCTCCCAATCCATGTAAATCCTTCTTTTGATTCTGGAACGGTTGTTGCAAGATAATAAAAAATGCAAGCAGCAGTATGTGTGCAATAGAGCTCTACAGCTATAAGTTTCACTATCCTTGTGAATAGATAGTTTATACGGATATCCTTTTCCAGTCTCTGGAAAAATTCTGTAAGCTTCCGCACTCGATATAATCGAATCCACAAAAGGTACCTTAATCCTTCCTCTCCCCCTGCAGCCTGATCAACTTAAATATCTCAGAAAAATAATAATTAATTATTAAATCTAATTTCAGAATGTGCAACAGTTTCAATATGTTAATCTTCATACATTGACTTTAACATCAGAACAACATAATTCCTAAATATTTGAAACATCAGATTGAAGAACTGATCTGAGTATATCCACCATAATATCACCTGGGGGATGTTAATATCTACAATCAGACTCCCTATCACAAGTAGTAAGGTTTGGCTCAGGGATTTTGCATGCGATGAACAACATCATGCATATAATGCACCCAGTTGCATTCAAATCAAAAACAATTTATACCGTAAAAAATTGATATTTGACATCGTAGTGTGCATTCTATGATATACATTTTATATTGTAGGACGTGTAATCAATATTTGTGGGCTAGCTGAATAAGAAAAAGACTAATAAACAACTCATAGATGAAGGTTTGACTAGAATATTAACAAAATACTAAAAGAGAATGATAATCGTACAGCTTATTCTTGAAATACCACTAGGCTTGTAATCTCCTATATAGTGCTATTATATAGTACATTTGGACAAAATTTGATATTCTAGTTTTTCTGAGATTAGAATTGTATTTGTGAAAGAAAAACATAAAATTGGAAACATAGTACTTCTGTATTGTTATGTATCATTGCCTTGCTGCAGAGCGTATCTAATACACTTAGGATATAAGATTGTTCAAGTTACAACTGTGGCATACCTCGAGTAAGTAATAGTTCTGTTCCAACATTCAGGTGATAATACTTGCACAATGGAATTGAATAACATAGTTTGATCTTGGTCAATATGTCTGGAACAAATGGTAGCTGAGATTATAATTGTATTTGTGAAAGACAAATATGAACTTAAAAACATAGAACTTTTGCTTTATTCTGTAGAATTCCCTTGCTGCAAAGTGATTTGAAATTCTATGTGCAATAGGGGAGAGGACCCAATAGATAACCATGCCCCAATAGCCACTATGGTGCCGCGCACTTAGACCCCCAATTAAGTATATTAAAAGAATTAGTAGTTGAGAAATAATATACTAGTAAAATTTAATAAGGAACCAATACATGTACACATACACGTGTAACAATACACTTCACAAGTCACATCAAGAAACAACCAATCATATGGTGAAACATGCCTTGGTGCACATGTTTCAGTCTAACTTTTTTTTGGGGTGTTTTGGACAACTCAGAAAAGATGTAGATGATTAGGCTACATCATTGATACCCAGAACCCCAAACAATAGATTTAAGCTCTTAACTCAGGTACAGAGATATGCTAAGATTTTCATGAAAATTTGATGTACCATTTAGGGGCTTGACATGCACAAAGTTAAGGTGTGCAGGTACTAGGTCCTCTCCCCTAGCATCTCTGCAATTTGAAAAGAGTGTGATCAACTTTAACGTTGTATCTAATACACTTAGGATATAAGATTGTTTGACTTACAACTGTAAGATAGTGCAAGTTACAACTATGGCATGCCGTCATATCCCTACAAAGGGGATATGTTAATAAATGGGATCTTTAAAATAAAAAATAAAAGAAAACATAATAAGAAGGAAATGAATAAGAAATAATTAAGAATGATATTTAAGGGTATGCAAAGTTGAGGAGGAGAAAAATTAATGGCACAAATATGGATGCCATAGTGGAGAAAGGGTGGAGGAGTTGCCTACCATGCCATAAAGAGGTATGGTGTCCCTTTCTGAGCCATTTTTAAACCTTGAAAGGACTAGAAGAGGGGCGCATAGATTTTAACAAGATTTTGTGACATCTTTTGGGAAGAGGGGCGGAGGGGGGGTTCCTAGGCATGGTGGAAGTGTGGGTAGTTGATAAGGAAGAGCAAGGGTGAAGGAGTGCAAAATCAGAGGAGTTAGATGGGAAAAAGGAGGTAGGAGATGGGGGCAGATGAGAACTTCAACAGTGACCCCATCATTGAAAGTAGCTCCACGAATCTAATGCCATTCATGCCAAATGACTGGTATTACAATTTAAGGTATGCTATTACTCTGTTATGTTGTTATACATGTAGGGTAAACCTGGATGTAAAAAAAATGGGAAACATAGACAAGGCACGTGAGTTGTTTGACAAAATGCCTCAAAGAAATGTGGCGACACGAATGCCATGGCAGAAAAATATTGTCAGTAGGGTTTATTGAAAAGGCATTATAAACTGTTAATTAAATTAAAGCAACATCCTGCCTACCTGTGCTCAAATTGGAGCTTGACAAGAGGGTATGGATACCCAACAAAGCATGACTGAAAAGGGATTTTTGTCGGATGTTGTAAATGGCAAGGGTCACTCCCTATCACCACTGAAGATCACACAATTATACTGAGAGGGGGGGGGTGAATCAGTATAATACAAACTTTTACTTTTCAAATCTTAACAACCACTTCAATATCAATCACACAAGATCTATCAATGATGCACCACAAGAAGAACACAAGATATGCGTGGAAACCCTTACAAGAGAAAACCACGGAAAAATATATTGCTTATATATAAATCTCTTTTACAATCTTTGTAGGCTCCAACCTACAGGAGACACCAATCCCCTCTTATACAATTTGTGAGCACCAACCCACTGGAGACTCCAATCCCCACTTGTAGATGTCGTGAGTGCCAATGTGCAACTGAGCACCAACCCAGTAAGAGACACCAATCTCTTGTTAAGGCTCCAACCTTCTACGGATCTGGATCACTATCTTCTTATTACTCTTCTCTCCAAGGATGATGAACAAATATGCAAGAATTCTTCTCTATAATTCTGCCATAAATCTTTTACAAATCTGCCATATACTCCTCTTTAAATCTGCATCAATCTCTTTTAATGATCTTCCTTTAAACTTTCATATGCAGATCTGAAAGTGAATGCTAGATATCCTCTTTTATTTCCTCACTCTCTTCTTTTAAATCTGCTCTAACTCAGAAAATAAACATTGGAATTGCTTCTACAAACTCACCTTTTCTTTCGTCGTTTATATTCTTCCAAAGGAGGCAACTTTTTGTAAGAACCCCTACTAATTCTAATCCGTTTTTCACACTGCTGTTCTGATTTTCTGAATTTGTTTTTGAGTAGTTTTGCTTGTGTTTTTGTTTGTTTCAATGCATGTAGAGTTTTGCCATGATGTAGTAGTGAAATTAAAACATAATTGCATAGAAAATATACAATATAGACAACTGAAATTTCAAATCAGACTTAGCTATTCAATTTCAAATTAAAGATTTGAAATATGTATCTTCATTGACATACCCGGACGATGGAATGACATCAATCAAATACATAGGAGAATGCTGATTATATGACAGCCATGTCTGATTACAAATTCGGACCTACAGATGTATGCAAATGAGATCCAAATGATTGACAAACACCCCTCCAAAATGTAGCGATTGCTGGCCGCCTTGGTTGGAATGATAACCAATGATGAAAAAAAGAAAATGTCGCTATTGTATGACTGATTTTTAGAACTGTAGCTGCTGATGACAAATCTGATGTCAAAACTCTAGCCAAAACATGCCAAAAACTCCTCCAAATTGTGGCGGCTAGGTCTAGGAATGAGGCGATTATGCCCTAGATGCAAAATATGTCAATGTATCATCAAAACATGCCATTAAACTTTCCGATCTGCACCTGTTATGAATTATCAGAAGTCTGAATCACAAAATCAGAATGTCAAATGATGTTGCCAATCACCAAAAATGCCCTCCAATGGCAAGCGCTCCACTTCCAAACCCTTGCCAATTGTTTAATGATGAAAATATAGCATATAAACCTTCAAATCTGAATATCAAATGCCTTCAACCTGCAATTAACTTCAGACCCTAGCTGATATCAATTTCTTCTTTCAAACCCTAGCTGCTTGAAGCTTCAAATTATCAAATAACCTGCAAATAAGCTCAGTAATGGATCCTGAATGATCCATCTTTCAATGTGGGATGGGTTTTCATCCAAACCACCAATGTCTAAAGGTTTTCGTCCTCAGAGCAAGCTGAAATGAAGTTGCAGCCAAGAGAAACTCTCCAATATCCAAAATACCAAATAACATGAATAATGCAAATGACCTCCAAACTCCTTATTTTATAATATCTCCCTTCGGCGCCCATATGAAATGCAATTTAATCCACTTTGAAGTCCACCTCCAAAAGAAAATATTTTATTTTAATTTTCTCAAGTAGAGCGGCAAAATTGGGCAATTAAAATAATAATATTTTATTATTTTGCTTTTTATCCTTGAGCAGCCACTTTTTGGCAATAAAATATAATATTTTAATAAATAAAATATTATATATTAGTCATTTGCAATATTTTCTATTTTTCCATATTTTTCACCAAGTTTCTCTTCTCCAAGTGAGACGTTTTTCCCTTGGGCAATTTATTTAATTACTTTTGACTTTTCAAAAATATTATAAAAATATAAAAAGTCATCTCCCAATTTTATTTTGCCAAGGAAAAATAGTTGAGCTACATAAAAATGACTTTCCATTCTCCAAGCCTCGAACAACATTCTCTTTTCCAAGCCTTTTATAATAGCTCAAAAAAAGGGAAATTACACTTTATCAAGTAGTTATGTCTTTTCATCAAGATGGCATCTCTTCACAAATTGTGTCCCTTCACAAATCTAATCGCAGCCCTTCTTGTCTTCTTTTAATCGCTTCTATTCACAAATTAATAGCTGCACATTTAATATAGAGTCGCTGCCTTTTAAATCACATACATTCATATTTATATAATATAAGACTTTTGTCTTATACCGCTCATCTTCGATGAGTCAGCCCTGTTAGGGAGTCGGACACCTTTTATCGTATTTAAATTTCTTTCTTTTGAGTGCCAAGGTAAATGGGAGGTTGGCCACTTGGGAGGTCGGTCATACTTTGAAAACATGTTTTAATTCAAAAATAAACTTCATTCTTTTGGCACCAAGGGGATTGTTGTCCTATTTTGTCTTCAAGCCAAATAGTCCAAGAACTCTGTAATGTCCCCTTTCTAGAGGAAACACTTAAACCTGAATCTAGGTTCAAAGTGATTCTCAAAGAGACATTAGAAACATTAGAGATCAATAAATTTCAATGATAAAATCAAATAAGACCAATGATAATATAAATATAACATTCTTTGTCAAAAGATTATTCATTTCCTTCTTGTCATTCACTATTGATGACTATTCTATAATATATTCCATAAGTACATTACGGTGAATATTAAACATATTTCGAGATCCATATCTTCCCCTCCTATTCTTCTTTAAGGAATTAGGTTTTACATGACTAAGGCGCGTGGAAACCATCTCCGACCCAGCATCGGGAACCTATATCCCAGCTGTCATGTCCCTCTACTAATCAAATCGATTATGTACTATTCATTCAAATTAAAGATATGAATGACATTGTAATCGATTAAATAATATCAATCTAATATATTTAAATAATAAATTAAGTATTATAAATTAATGTAAATATAATATGCAATATACATTATTTAACTATTAACAATTAAATATTATTGTAATTATAAATAAATAAATACAAATATTATTATTATCAATATAGATATTAAATAGTAATATAAATATATATGTCTAAGTCAGCGATTATTATAATCAGCAGCAAATGCATTAAAAGAGAAGACCCAACTATTAACATTGAGGACATTAGTTAATATGTTCAAAGGCAGCTGTTGACTATTACATATAAGACAAAGACATATCTTAATCTAAAAAGATTACCGATGGTCTTACTTCTAGTAAGTAACAATATCATAAAACACACGTTCAAACAAAGATTTATCTCTAATAGATATATGCTTACCTAGCAACAAACAATGGATAAATTATTAAAGGTCTCAACAAATTAAGATATATATATGCAGCGATTAGGGGAAGCTTAGACAACGATTAAGGATGAAGGAGCAGTCAGTGCTCCACTAAAGGCACGATCTCAATCAGAAAAGACAAGTTAATGGTGCAATTAGCAAGTTCTATCTTTACTAACCGATCAATTATGATAAGGCAGCAAACAATCACTAACAACAATCAATTTGAAATAGATAAAAAGGTGTAAAAGACTATTCAAACTCCACGTATGAATAACAAAGTCAAAAGCGATTCATCCTGGATGCCACAAACAGTAATTAAAGGATATGCGATTAAGATAATAAGGAGCGCCAGTATGTAAAGGATTAAACTAATAATAGCCAAAGGTGGCGCTTGTTAAGAATCAGCCATCCCATGAAGGGAAGCGACTATTGACAAAGGATGCAACCAATCCAAGATATAAATCAATGGGCATTGGGGGACAGATCAAGGGCGGAGAGATATCGATTCATCAGATCATTTAGCAAGTATTCATCATTCAATCAATGAACAATCAAGGAATTACATTCAGCACGAAAACAAGACAGTCAATTCGAGGGAGCAACATGGAACCGTTGCAAGCATCATCAATTATCCATTGAGCAGTATTACATTTCAAAGACTCATCATCAAATATCTCATATCAACGGACTATTCCTCTCCTCTCAATTAGATATATCACCATTGCATAAGGGGGCAGTTTATATCTGCATACAAACGGACAGATCTGCATCTCTCATTGGGTCGATCTCATAGAACAAGGTATGACCCTCATCTCACTTCCATTAATCTAATAAAATAGTATATGGTTGCAGAAAATATAATGAAAATGATGAGTAGAATAAATATAAATTGATAACTGTTACAGCTGAAAATATAATACTAATGGAATTTATGAACGTTAAGGCAATAAATATAGAAAAGTTAATAACAGTTATTTATTATAGAATGAAAGTAAAGAATGTTAGAAGAGATCATCCTCGACAAGGTGAGCTAGGAAATTATTATAAGTATAGTTTGAAAATAGAACAAACATGTATAGGGGATAAAATAAAATACTATGTTGAATAAAGGTTATGAATAAAAGGATTAAACATAGGATAAGCAACCTATAGAACAAGTGTAGAATGAATAAGATATAAATATATTGAAGGATTATCATAGAATGAGTAAACTAAAATTAAGGACATAGAAACAAAATGTCATGATAAAATAAAGAAGGAATAGCCTAAGAAACACTAAGGCATAGACATTGCTTATATACTTACATTATCAATGACTAAGAATAAGTTCTTAAGATAGTCATGAAAGATAAGGGATGAGAAGTAAGGACTCATGGTCAATCAACCAACACCCATATATCGAGACAAAGGGGTAAGGTTAAGCAATATGGTGTAATCATGGTTGATGCCCGAGTTGGTCAAGAGCACCTTCTAGGCTAAAGACCAATAAATCCTTATCTCAAGTTGGTCTAGAGTACCCCTCTGAGATAAGTGCCCATTGTCTCGTGATGGTCAAAAGGACCCCACCGGGACAATGGATAGGCCCTTGTCTCGTGTTGGTCTAGAAGACCCCACCGGGACAAGGGATGGGCCTTCGACTCAAGTTGGTCTAGAATACCCCTCCAGGTCAAGGAATGGAATATGGAACCCATGATTGCTCCCTTATAAGCCCTCTCTCGTGGGAAAGTGGTTTAATGAACATGTAGACCCAAGTATGCCTCTCCCAAAGAATTCATGAGATATGTATAGTAGATATAGTGAAAGTATAATGCATATAGATTATGATTATAAGGTTTGATTTAAGATATCTTATGGTTGAAATAGAAGAATTGAATTCTAATGTACTCTTTTACAAGTTGAAATTGTTTACAAGGTTGCGAAAATTTTGGCTTGCTAGAAGGGGACATTACACCAGCCCTTGGGGTCTATTCACTAATCTCCAACCCAGCATCGGGAAACTATGTTCCTAGCCCTTGGGGTCGATACGAGATCGCTGACCCAGCTTGAGAACTAGGTCCCTAGCCCTTGGGGTTGACACTAGATTTATGACCCGGAATTACACCCGCCTTTCCCTACAATACCCATGATTCCTCATTAGATGAAGTAATAAGGGCTACGGAAATATGATCTTTATTTTAATATTCCCTTGCACTATAGATGGAATTCTATTATGCCATTATCATCATAATGCATGAACTAAAGACATTCATATTGCAAAT
Source organism: Cunninghamia lanceolata (assembly GCA_027924645.1). Taxonomy (NCBI): domain Eukaryota; kingdom Viridiplantae; phylum Streptophyta; class Pinopsida; order Cupressales; family Cupressaceae; genus Cunninghamia; species Cunninghamia lanceolata. The sequence continues at coordinate 4,051,115 of BSBN01000905.1, forward strand.
CGTAGTACTGTTATACGGTATCCTTATAATTGTTCATCATTGTTAGATCTTGAGTCTAAATATGGATATCAATTCGATTATGAGTAAAGAAGTCATTTCATTATAAACTATGATCAATCACATGGATTCATATATTTGTGTAATACTAATGATATGATCGACATATATGTAGATCTATTCTTAATTATGCATACATGATTTTCGTCTTGCTAGTATTGACTTGCATACCAACATCTCTACAAAAGTGCTCAAGAGCATACAAGTGCTCTTGCAACCCATGGGGGGACCTTGCAATCAAAATAAGGTCATCAACATATAAAAGAAGCCTTATCACATAACCTCCCAGTTGCACACCATCCCCACCTTGCAAGTTTAGCCACTCTTCAAGCTTGTCAATGTATAAGCCAAAAAGAGTGGGGGATAAAGGGCAACCTTGTTTAACTCCGATGTCGCTCCTAAAGCTTTCTGAGATGCTTGCTGAAGTTCTAATTTTGACTTGAACCTCTTCATAAAGCCTATGGACAGCCGTTCTTAGATGCACCAGAATGCCAAGTTCCTTCATCCTACCCCATAACTTATCTCTAGGGACTGTGTCAAACGCCTTTTTAAAGTCAACAAAACAACAATAAGCTTCTTCCTTTTCATCCCACACTTTTTCAATGATGTGTCTCTGTGTAACTCCATGATCTAAGGTACAATGCTTAGGCCTAAAGCCTGCCTGCCCTTTTGTTCTCTTACCCTTCTCTTCTGCCCACTTGCCAATTCTCCTTTCAACCATGCTACCAAACAATTTTGCAAACAAAGGATTGATCATGATGGTCCTATAATTGGAAGGATTGTTAGCATCACCACTCTTAAAAAGGGGTATCGCTAGACTAGTGATCCAATCTCTTGGGAAGCCATGCTGGATAATGTTGTTGAAAATTCTGGTAATGTGAGGCACGAGAGTCTTCACCCCCCACTTAAAGAATTCAGCCTGAAGTTCAACCAAATCCTTAGCTTTCCCAACACCCAACTTTCCAATACCAAACTTCACCTCTTGCACAGTAAACAACTTAATTGACGTGTTGATCAAGGGAGGAGGCTCAATCTCAACTTCCTGCTCGTAAAGCTGCTTTGCATAATCAAACCGTTGACTGGCCATAATGTTGTTCTCATTATGTTGCTTCTTTGGTTGAATCTCCTTCCAAAATAACTTCGGATTATTCCTACCTAGGTAAATTAACTCCTCACGTCTAGTGCTCATGAATTCTGCTTTTTTCACTTTTATGATCTGCTTGTAACACTTTAAATTCAACTTCTCTTTGCCTGGCTTCTTCAGAGCTTTCCTTGCCATTTTACAATCTTCATCAAACCAAACATTTGCCGGAAAACAATTTGTTACCAACTTCTTATTTTTTGCTCTTTTACACTTCTCAAGTGCACTGTGGATAATAGTGGTTAACTCATAACTGTTAAGACCTTGTGACCTAGCTTTCCCCTTGCTGCAAAATTGCTCTAGTGCCGCCTTGAAGGTAAAATGGTTTTCTTGGGTTAAAAGAATTCTACCCTTAGCAAGTGGTTGTTGAGAGGGCTGCATTTTTTTCGGTTGGTACCTTTTTTCCAGCCAAGAAAACCTCATAGATATATATTTATATGTATATATATATACATATCATCTTACAAATCTTATATTTAATAATTATAAAATAAACATATTAAATATGCTTACCTCCTATACCTTACCTTTGAAGATTCCAATGTGCTGCTGTACCCTACAGATAACTTCTTATTTTTTCTGCTTATTGCTGTTCTTTATGTTTATGGCAGATTACAAACTTTGGAACTATTATATTTTCCTTTTGTTTATCCCTAGTTTCTATCACCGTTGACTGCAGGCTTATATCTGCTAACTTATGTTCGCTGCCTATGAATGCCCATACTATCGATTCATATTCTTCTTTATGTGTCCCTTTCCCTACGGTGAGGTGACTCTTTGGAGGGTTATGTCCCGTAGGGCCCACTTAATAATTATTTATGATCCCCTCTTTCTAATCATAATCGATGCCGCTATATTATAAGTTATCTTCCCTTTAAAACTTTTAATCGGTGTTCATCGGTCTTTGTTTATTACTTTGACTTGGTCTTTTCTTATACTAGTAAAGATATTCATTAGTTTATATATATGTTTATATATTTTTATGATATTATATTATCATAACATTTAAATTAATATTATATTTATTTTATATTAGTATTATAATTATAATTATAATAATATTTAAATTATTAATATTTATATTTATATCTCTATTTCTATTTCTATTTATATTTATATTTATATTTGTTATTTATAATAATATATTCTTGAGATAAATATATTATATTAAAATATTTATATAATAATAATATTTGTTAAATATTATATATGTTTATTTAAATATGACTAAAATACCACATTTCACCGTCTTTATCATGATGTTTAAATCTTTAATTTAAACAATGCCTTAATATCGAGACATGACAAACTCCCATCCTGCATCCCTTCCATCAAAGAAATCCAATCTGAGATACCTTAAGTGGAAGGGATTTCCCCCAAAAATCTTGTGTTTTTTTGCCTTAGTGCTTTTTGCCTTATCGGCAAAATTGGTGGTTCGTGAACCATCAAGTTCGCTGATCGGCAGGTTTGCCAATCGGCAAACTCGCCAACAATGAATGTGAAAGGAAGAAGTTTCAAAGATAAAGATAAGGTAAAAAGAGAAAAGTTAAGCCTTTGTCGGCGAAATGTATGGTTCGCGAAACTTGCCAATTCACCGATGGAGGAAATCGCCGACACTAAAGGAAGGCGAAGAACAAGGCAAAAGAAAGGAGACAAGTCAAAGAAGGAAAGAGTTAATCTATGGACAAGTATAGTGGTTCGCGAACCGCCAGGTTTGCCGACTGGCTAGTTCGCCGATAGACACTTTCACTTACCGGAAGGCGCAGAAGGTAAGAAAGAAATGGTTCGCAAAAAGAAAAGTTGCCGACAAAGAAGCAAAAAAGGAAGAAAGAAAGAAAGTCGGCCAAAAGGATAGTTCACGAACCTGATGGTTCACTGACAGGCGAAGTGGGTGATGAAGGAGAAGAGCCCAATGCAGAAGGGGAGACTAAAAAACAAACACGTTTAAAGTGTTGTAAAAGCTTTTGAAAGGTGTTGGGACCCAAAATAGATGCAACCCTAAACCCTAAAACATTCCTAAATCATCTAGGCCAAGGATGGTCGTTCTGGGTGATAGAAAGAGGTTCATCAACAAGTTTAGGGCGATTTTGGCCAACTAACAAGAGTGGGGAGGCTCCTCTGCACTTTGAGTTCAGCTTAGACTCAGGAGGGATATTCCAGGGGGTATACCTCAACAAGTATTGGCTTCAACACCAGATGAACAACTAAAAATGAAAGGACAACCGAACCCTAATCGTCTTCTAGGCCCCAAAGACTGTCACTGGACCTGGAACAACTGATTGTCACTAAATGACCCCTATATAGCTGATAAGAAGGCACTCCCATTAACAATGGAAAGTGCAGGTATGCTTGTCTGGTCTGTAAAGAGATGATATTTCAAAGACTCTCTTACAATATTTCCTGTTCAACACAGAACCACAACAACGCACACAAACTAACTACTAACTTCACACATAATGAGTTTGTTTTGATTTTTAAAGAGTGTGGGTGATCAAATACTTCAAACCGGTGCCTAATACAATGGGTTACAGAGTCCATAGTTCAGCAGAAGGAAGAAAACTACAAAAGAAATGAAACACGCACTTTCTGGATACCCAGATACAAGAAAGACAGCTATCAAAGAAGAAAATACTTAGTAATCCTTTTTCTACATATAATCATTCATCTATAACCATATAAGAGATCATTACATAGCATGTAATGTTTTAAGAATTTGTCTGATTCATTTGATAAACGGTTACAGTCATACCACGAAGTGTGGCAAGAGGAAACCTAACTGAACTTAGGATTTCCTTGAAAAATTACAGAAGGAGAAATTCATACAATGATAGCTAAAATCAATATGAAAAACCTTTCATAACCTGTGTTCTATCCGCTGGAGAACTATAACTTTTCTGTTCTTTGGAACCCTAGAGAGCTCTGCACTTAATCGCCTATAAATGGTAAAAATGACCAACCCTTGACAAGAGATCTGACATTGTCTTTATAGCCATCCTAAGTCGGTCTGAAAAAGATCTAGGAAAGATCTGGGCACCAAAATCTTCAACAACCCCCATAACTGCAAATAAAAACTTCAACAACCGCCTTAACTGCAAATAAAATCTTCAACAACTGCCTTAATTGCATTTGTCTTGATGTCAACCAGTCACTTCATATTGATGGCACTCCTGGAAGTGGTTGGAGCGCTCCCAGGTGGTTGGAGGAGTTGGAAACCCGATGTCTTTGTTTCTGTGTTGGACCAGGGCTTTCAGTGTTTGCCACGAGCTTCTGCATTTGTCTTCTTTTATTTGCCCTGTTGGTGAACCTCACCTTTTTTGAACTAAACCTTCGCCATTCCTTCTATTTTATCAACAACAACACCATTTGGCAAACTTCTCTTTTCATCTCCTTCACCCTTGGCTCCTTCTCTATCTACAAATCTTTCATTTCATAAACCAGGCCTTTCTTCATTATTTTCACCACTGGCCTTATCGGCAATTTTCTGTATTCACGAACTTTTCTTTGGCGCCCTCTTTCTTTGTATTTTCTGTTTGCCATTATCCTCCAAAGTACTGTTTTGCTTTATCAGCAAATTGCATTTTCTCAAACTAGGAAGACGTCTTCTTCATCATCATTTTGGCCTCTTTTATGCCCTGTCGGCAAATTTTCACTTTCTGGAACTTGGCCTATGTTGCCTTCTATCGGCAACTTTTAACTTTTTTGAACTTTCCCATTTGCCACCCTCGTTTGCTTTTTATTAGCAAAAATCCATTTTGTTGAACTTACTCCTTTATTGCCCTTATCGGCGATTTCACACTCTTCAGAACTTGGAGGCTATTTGTTTTTTTATCAACCTTGTCGGCAAATTTCCATTTTGCCAAACCTGACTCATTTTGCCTTTATCGGCAAAATCTAACATTTCAAAACCAAGGGCCTTTATCGGCAAAATCTGAAGTTTGCGAACCATCTCCTTTATCGCCTTATCAGCAAATTATGAAAATCCCGAACTAGTTCGCTAGTTCCTCCTTCCAATTTGCCGATATCTTTATCGGCAAACATGCCCTTTCTCTAACTTTGCAAACTTCATCTTTTATGCCCCTTTTGCCTTATCGGGAAAAATGAAGAATCACGAACTTGACTTCCTCTTCTAGCCGCCTTTGCCGGCAAACTTGTTCTTTCCCAAACCTTTGCTTCCTTTCTTCCATTTATCGCCTTATCGGCGAAATGAGAAAACCCGAACTTATGAAAAGTTCGGTTTCCACCCGATTTGCCGATAATACCATGCCTTGTCTTTTTTCCTTATATCGACAAATTCACATTTTTTAGAACCAGGGGCCATAGCACCACTTTCTTCATTATCGGCAAAAATGCCTCTTGCCGAACCTTCCATTTGTTCTTCCTTTTTGAATTGCCTTGTCGGCAAATCCAAGCTTTTTCAAACCTGCCATCCCTCCTCTTTATCGGCAAACTTCCATTTTGCCGAACCACTTTTATCTCCTTAGTCGGCAAAAACTTGTTTTCTCTAACCAAGCACTTTGTCGCTTTATCGGCAAAAAAGCCATTTGTCAAACCATATTTGCTTTCCTTTTGACCATGTCAGCAAAATGACTTATCGACGAATTGCCACAAAACCAAACTATTTCATTAGTTCGGCCTTTCGCCGATTCCCCAACAAAGCATACTTTTCCTATCTTTCCTTAGACAATTTTTCCTTAGCCATTTTGCCATTTGATTTGCCCCATCGGCAAATCTAGCATTTCTCGAACTATCCCTTTCCTTCACCCTGGCCTCTTTCCCTTGTCTTCTATCGGCAAAACCCTCATCGGCCAAACCTCTAGTCGACGAACTTGGAGGTTCGCAAACCTCCAACTTCACTGACAAAACCTTTTCCTTACTTCATCTTTTTGTGACCTAGAATCTTTTCTCATCCCTAGCCCTTCATTCTGTCGACGAAAACGCTGTCGCCCAAACTCGCTATCGGCGAACCTTCGGGTTTTCTAACTTTTGCATTTTGCCGATAGAAGACAACTTCCCTTCCTTGGACGCATACTTAGACTTTTTTCTTTTTGGCATGACTCCTTTTCTCCATCTGCCGATGTTGTCACCTTGTCGGCGAATCAGCAAACTGCCGAACTCCTGAAAAGTTGGTAAGTTTAGGAAAAAGCCGATTTGCTGACCAAGGCAAAAATATGAAAAATATTCTAAGGGAGAAACCATTTTTGACCAAGGCAAAAAGCATAAAAACCAAATTTTGAACAAGCATAACTTCTTCATTTCAAGGAATTTCGAGATGGTTCAAAAGGCAAAGTTGCTCAGAATTCAATCCTCTATCCAATGGTGACATTTGCTAAGAAATTTGCATAGGATTTTTGAATTTTTGGGGGCAAAAAGGGCATTTTGAGGACTGATTTTTAAGTCCCAACAAAAGGCACGATTTCCTAGGTGCCTAAAATCACGCCATGATTGTAGGATGAAGCAGATGAATAGGTACCCAACAATTAATGTTGTAGGCCAAAGTCATATAGGTGGTTGAAATAGTGGAGATCTTCAATGCCCCGGTACGAAAGGAGGACAAAGTGGATTTGCAGGTGCCAGGAAAAGGATTCAAGCCTTTCCTCATTAATGCAACAAGTACCTAAAACGTGTGGGCAATCTTCCTCTGCAAATTTTTAGACACGCCAGGGCATGGGCATTCTTCCAAATCACACAAATTTTCTGACAAGGCCATGGGCCAGATCTAATGCAGCATGGGCGTATGTGTTGACTAAGTTTCAATGTCCAGTGTGTAATGTTCCGTTTTCTAGCTTGATCTTTTACAGTTGACCGTTGGCCTATTCCGGAGACCCGTAGGCTACTCGGAGGTTGAAATTGGGGTTTAATGTTTTGGTGGTTGCTTTTGTTCGTGGATTGTGGTTTGGTTGGCGGTTTCTTTTCGGGTTTGTTCTCCTTAGTCCCTGTTGGTTACGGCTATTTTTAGTAAGTTCAGGATTGGCACCAGAACAGGATTTTGAGAGTGGCGTTGGATTCGTCTTGTCAAGACCTTTCCAACGAGCTATAGATCATTGAATTCCGACTTCATCTTGGCCTCTGTTTTAAAGTCCGTAAATTAAACATTATTATTTAATATTAATGTTGTTTTAAAAGAGGGGACTTTAAGGGTGAGGTTGAAAAAGAGAATTATATTATTTTCCCTCTCATGTTTTATCCCATATGCAAGAGGATTTTAGAGACTCCCAGTTGGAAAAGTATAAAAGGAGGAAGAGTGCTCTCATTTCGGATCCGAAATCTTGATAAAGTTATGCTGCCGGATTGGCCTTGGGATTGCTTCGAGGAATGTATGCCTCCTAGCTTGGCATTGCTTCTCGCTTGAAAGATAGCGACTAGTGGTGAAATAGTCTAGTTTGTGAGTTTACATTGGGATTTGTGCATTGTAATCAGCTTTTGGCTTTAGTTCAGTTTTGCATATTAGAGTTTTTTCCAGCATTGCATTTTTAGCTACAGCAGATTTGTGTTTTATTCATAAGTCAAAAAACAACAAAAATATTGTTCTGGGTATTCTCTTATTCTCATTGTCTGGTCAAGGCGTCACTTTCCTCCAGTTTGCAGTTTTTTTGAGATAGCTGTGATTTTTTAAAGGCAGATCGCCCTTTCTTGAAGGTCGTACCATCTGCTAGTGCATTGGAATCTGTGCATAAATAATACATGGCATTTTGATCTGTTTTCAGTGTTCTATCCTAAGCATCATCATTCTTAGGGAATATTGCATTTTGTTTCAAGTCAGTCGGATGAGTTATGAGGGAGATATGAGCATATGAGTAAATTCATAGGTTGCTGGTTTTAATTTAAAGGCGAATGAGCTTCATTTTGTAAACTGGCAGTAGTACTGGCAGTAATTCTCAATCTTGTTCAATTCTGATTTGTAATGCTCAACTCTACTTCCAGTATTTGCTTTTGTATTTACTTTACCTTCGCCCTATGGTAGCTACTTTCCCATTCCGGGATAGAAAGCACATTCTGGGTGTTGAGTACTTTCAGCATTACAGTTATTTCTCTCAAGCATTGTAAATTGTAATACTCCGCCATATGGTCGCCTCAACTCCATATTGGATTGGGTAGCACATACTTAGTGTCAAGTTCTCTTTCAGTACTTAGTGTAGAAGACCCTCTGACCATATGCTCGCCATCATCGGCGCCATTCTTGGTTAGAGTTATTACATAAGCATTTTGATTAAGATCCTCTGACCAATGCTCATACCTTGCCCACATCGGAATCCTGGTGTACATTCTGGTTAGAGTTGCTTCAGCAACGTTTTGGTTTAGCTGCTAACCTTAACGGGTGCATTGTTTTGTAATTTGTAATTTGAAAAAACAAAAAATTTGGCTCGGAATATTTCACAGTGCTGCAAGATGATTCAAAAAAGCTTTATAAGCATGTGACGATGCATTTTGAAGTGGTTGGTTAGTTGTTCTATGGGTCATTACACGAGCAGAGGAATTTGTTGTAGTTGCAGACCTTGTATGTTTTATAGGAACCGATTGGATTTGATGCATTGTGCTTGATTCTGAGTCGTTGATGTCTGTAGTTGTTGTTCACCTATGAATGTAAATTGTTACTTTGTGTCTATTTCCCCTGTAATGATTTTCTTCTTTTGTAATGGCTATTTAGCCTCTATGATCAATATAAACTGATATTTTTGCCTCTCTTATTGTTCTTACATTGTGTTTATTTGAAAGATACGAGCTATGTATTATAGGTACAACGGCCCCTTTCATAGTTTTATTTTTCTACATTAACCTCTGTTTGAACCTGCATGAGCCTGTGTGAGTTCCCTTCAGCATTGAGATCATTTCTGTGCGATGCCGGTTGCAGTTTAACGCCTTAAATCTTGGTGCATCACCATTTTCTTTTTTGTATTCCTTCTTCCCCTTTTCCTTGGTGATCAATAGCATAGGTTTAGTTTTTTTCTCTGAACCTTAAGTTTAGAATGAGGAACCAGCCTTCTCTGGAGGTCTAATCTCATCTGCAAAGTCCCACATGTGTCATTGGAATGCTTGAACAAGCTTCAAGCAGGGTGCAATTCTAAGTGATAACAATTTCAAGGACGCCCAGTGGGACCCTCTGCTCTGAGTAAGAGCTGAACTGAGAAGATTTGGTGTTGTTCCTAGTTCATGTGCAGTTGTGAAAGCATTCAACAAGCACCATGGCGACTCTGCAGAGCAAATCTACTGGTGCAGCCAGTTCAAGTGCTTAAAGATCCATCAAAGATCAGAGTTCGGTGATGCTCTTGGTCTTTTCCAGCCTTCAGGGTTCTCAAATCACCTGGTGACTCTCTTCTGGCATGTTCACAGTCTTCAAAAGCAGACCTGTTAACCCTTATTTTCAAAAAAGATTTAATACATCTCTATTTTTCAATGCACTAAAATGTCAATTTTTTATGGGAATTATGGTTATTCCCCTCAACCCTACCGAAATTCAATCTATGCACCTCCTTACCAACAATTTCAGGCCCAAGACACCTCTGTTTTTATGCCATATTCCCCTGTTGCAACAGGATATCAGCGTCCTCATGATGCTTACCTCCCTCCCACCCCTGCTCAGCCTTCTTGTCAACCTGATAATGCTTATTATCAACCTCAAAAGGACTACCTTGCTCTGCTAGAAATTAAGGAACATTTGGATGATATTAAAAGACAAGTAGGGTATAATCAGTCACATGAGGACTTTAGTTTTAACATCAAAAACGAAGGTGATGTGATGGAGATAATCCTAGGTTTCCAACAGGAGTGGGATGAGGTTCAAGGAATGATAGAGTATAACCGGCAGCAAGAGGAGCTTACTTATCAGGCCCATCTTCAACAACAACAGATGGAAGCAGAGGAAGGAGCTTATTGGCAGCAACTTTCTATGCAGCTTGCAACCTTATCGGAAGAGCAGTTAAGGCAATTGCTTGCCCAGACGCAAAGGCGAGAAGCCCAATCAATCCTCTCCATTCCCAGTTTCGATCAATCCCTTCCTTCTACACAAGTTCAGCCTGCGGCATAAATGATTTATAAATCTAAAATCCCAAGCTTCAGGCAGGGGAAACCCTCTAAGCCTCCGAGACCACCTTTCGATTTCAAAATCCCAAGTATCAAAGGCCCTCAACCTTCACGGGAGCTTGTTCCTATGTAAGTCCATCCTATTATTCCTTAGGAATGACCCTCTCAAGAAGCCCTTCCAATCCCCATTCCATGTCAGCCCTCTCATCCTGGCACTAGCTCACTCTTAAAAGACATACCAGTTTTTTGGCAAGATGGTAGGTTCTATGAGCCGGAAAGGAAGATGTTTGAGGCAGTTGTGGAGCAGCCTACTACTTGTGAACCCTCATGTGCCACTAAAACTGAAAAATCAGACCTGCTACAAGAAGTTAAGCCAGATCTTCAACAACAACAATGCATTGAGCACAGGGTTAGTGCTAATCCAGGTGCAGGGTTGAACCCTATGGACTTTTGTTCATTTGAGTTGTCCCATGCTTTGAACAAGATGGATGAAACCAAAATGCAGAGAAAGTATGGTGAGAATCTGCAGCTCAAGTAGAATCCAGTGGGGTTGCAGTCAAATGATGAGGGCATTGAGGAGATTGTTGTAGCTACTCCAGAGGTTGATGACACCACCCTGTTTCATGAACTGCCCAGTTACACTGATGATGAAGAGGGCATGCAATTGCATAGGTTAGTCATAGTTCTGGAACAACACGAAGATGTTGAAGGCCATGACAAGTTGCTGGCGGGTGAGGCCAAGCATAACTGTGATGTTCCAGCTCAAGAAGAAAAGCATATAGGCAGCCCTATGCTGAAAAGGGCAGAAATTGATGATACAGGCCTGTTTGAAGAGCTCCCATCTTTTATAGAAGATAACTTTTATCACCTAGAATTGCACCCTGCTTGAAGCCTATTCAAGCATTCCAATGACACAATGGGACTGATCTCAAGGTGTGGGACCTTGCAGATGAGATCAAACATCCAGAGAAGGTTGGTTCCTCATTCTGAACTTAAGGCTCACAGAAAATAGCTAAATCTAATGCTACTGATCACAGGGAAAAAGGGGGAGAGAGAAACTAAAATTAAAAGGGGGGTTTAGTTGAAACCGACCTAGCACAGTGATGATCTCAAATGCTGAAGGGGACTCACACAGACTCATGCAGGTTCAATGTAATGTCCCCATTTTCGAAGTGATCACCTTTGGAGATCCGATGGACTAGTTTTCACACTCTGGGATTTTTGGAAGAAGAATTGAGGGTTGGAGGTATCTTGGCATATTTTCCTGATGATTTTGATGTGTTCCTTTCATTTAATATATTTTTCTTTCCATGGGAGCGAACCATTTTGAGGAGTTGTGAGTGTGGAAACTTGTCATGATGAAGGGTATTTTGTATGTGATGAATTTACTAACATCTAATGCCACCTTGAAGAAGGATAAGTGATAATGTTTTGATCATGTGTGTGCGCCATCTTTGTGGAGATCCTAATTGATGCATCATTGGTTTGGGACGACCTATGAAGGAGAAATAAATAATAAAATAATATCTATCCTTGGCGCGTTGAGAAAGAAGACTTGGAGGGAAGAAAAGAAGATAAATTCAAATCTTTAATTTGGATTTTGGGCGCCAAGATATCTAGAGTTGGTTGGCCCATTAGAGAAGGGAAAACAAATTTTAAATAAAGAAAATACAAAGTTCTAGGTTGGCCAAGGTTATTTGGGCGCCAATAAGGCATATGGGGTCGGCCTTGAGAAGGGAAAAAGTGATAAAATAAGTGCATATCTGCTTTGGTCGGCCAGCACATGAAGGAGAGTGAAAATGTGTATAAATACAAGTTGGTTTGGTGGCATTTGCATGAATCATTCACTCATTCATTCATCATTTGGAGTTTATCTCTTGGACAAGGAGCTTGAGATGAAAACCTTAAGTTTTTAAGGAGTTGGACGAAACCCTATCTCTTTCTTTGGAGGATTCCGTGACGGGAGTTCACTTGCACTTCATTGGTATTTTGTGGAGAAGAGGAGCAGATTGCAAATCAGATTTGGAGATCATCTTTGGAGGCATTCCTTTGGTGTGAATTGATCATCAATTGTTGAGGAGTTGTCCTAGATTGGAGCGCCACTCATTGGAGGTGGAGCGACTAGCGTTGAAGACGATTTTGAGGTTCTTGTGCATGGTTAGGGTTGCTGATTTGGAGCAGCAGAAGAGAAGACCTGATTCGCCCATCTTTGGAGGAGATCTCATTGGTGGATTTGTGTCATCTTGCCTAGGGTTTAACCCTAATCTTTGAGCGCCACCTTTGGAGGATCATTTGTTGATGTTTGTTGGCTTCCGTGGCAATGTTGTCTTCATTCTTTGGAGTGGCAGACATATCAAACCCAAGCGCACCATTTTGGAGCAGATTTCCATTGCATTGGAGAGTTGTGAAGACTTAGGATTTCGTGCCCTAATTGGAGCAGCATTTATTGGAGATCATTTCCTATCTTTTGGAAGGTCATTTTGCTATATATTTGGTATGTACAACCCTTAGGGTTAGGGCAGAACATTGCTGGGCATGTTTGTCATGTTTGCCCTAGTTTGTGGATGTATATAAAGACTTGTTAAACTCAGATTTTGTAGCAGCAGACTTCTGAATTTATTTTCAGTCATCTGTGTTGGACAATTGAGGTGGATTTGTTGCATAATTGGTTGTGGAATGCAAGCATATTATTGTTATTCATGTGGATGTTGAAATTATGGTGATTTGATATGTCTTACAGGCTGCCCTATGTGTTTATTGAAGTCTGATTTTAAGTTCAGAAAATTCAGAATTTAGGGTTTGAGCAGAAATCCAAAGTATAATAGTTTGGAAAGTCCGTAAATCCAAAATTGTCCAAAATATCCCCATTTGGGATATTACATTCAAACAGAGGTTAAGGCAAAAAGATAAAACTATCAAAGGGACTACTTTATCCACAATACACAGCTTGCATCTATCAAATAAACACAGTGTAAGAACAATGAGGCAAAAGTGTCAGTTTATATTGATCATAGAGGCTAAATAGCTATTACAAAAGAAGAAGAAATTCATTGCACAGGAAATAGACACAAAATAATGATTTACATTCATAGGTGAACAACAACTGCAGACATCAAGGACTCAGAATCAAGCACAATGCATCAAATCCAATCGGTTCCTATAAAACATACAAGGTCTGCAACTACAACAGATTCCTCTGCCCGTGTAATGACCCATAGAACAACTAACCAACCACTTCAAAATGCATCGTCACATGCTTATAAAGCTTTTTTGAATCATCTTGCAGCACTGGGCATTGAAACTTAGTCAACACATATGCCCATGCTGCATTAGATCTGGCCCATGGCCTTGTCAGAAAATTTGTGTGATTTGGAAGAATGCCCATGCCCTGGCGTGTCTAAAAATTTGTAGAGTAAGATTGCCCACACGTTTTAGGTACTTGTTGCATTAATGAGGAAAGGCTTGAATCCTTTTCCTGGCACCTGCAAATCCACTTTGTCCTCCTTTCGTACCGGGGCATTGAAGATCTCCACTATTTCAACCACCTATATGACTTTGGCCTACAACATTAATTGTTGGGTACCTATTCATCTGCTTCATCCTACAATCATGGCGTGATTTTAGGCACCTAGGAAATCGTGCCTTTTGTTGGGACTTAAAAATCAGTCCTCAAAATGCCCTTTTTGCCCCCGAAAATTCAAAAATCCTATGCAAATTTCTTAGCAAATGTCACCATTGGATAGAGGATTGAATTTTGAGCAACTTTGCCTTTTTAACCATCTCGAAATTCCTTGCAGACCTTAGAAACATACAAATTCCTCTACCCGTGTAATGACCCAGAGAATAGCTAACCAATAGAAATACATCTTCAATACATATATAGCTTTTCAGATCATATTGTAGCAGTCATGGACGTGGAGAAGAATAGTAAACAAAGAAAACCAGTCGTCCATGCTGCAATAAATTCATCTCTGTGTCTTTGGAGCGCACCCACATGGTCCTCCCCTGGAAATCCATTGAAGAAGAACATCCGCCCATGCCTTGGATACAAGAATTCAATGCAAAAGGAGCTACGGTGGCATAGGGGGGCGAGAAATCCATCTCCACAAGTAATTGGGCTTTGAAGAAGCATTAATGGCGGCCAGAAAGGTCACTAAGCAGTCCCATCACATTTTGAAGAATGGAAAGAGTTGGGAAGGCAAAACAGTCGGGCCCCAACCAATCGAGCTTCCACCGATCAAGCTTCTACCAAGCAATCAACATCTGAAAGGGGGAAGAAGGAAACCCCGATCTCCAAAGTCCGAAAGGAACAAAGGGAAACCGTCGGGCTTCGAAGATCGGGCCTTCACCATGCATCGTGCATTTTGAAAAGAGAACCGCTCAATACCCGATCCCGAAATACTTAGAATAAATTGAAGGTCGTTGGGATCGGGGCATCGGACCTTACTGCTAACGCTTGTGACCCGCAAGCAAACAAGAAACTCTCTGAAGTCCACCACTCGAACACTTAGGCAATTTGAAGCTTCGTTGGACTTCGGCAATTGGGCCTTCCGTTTGCTGCCTTCTCGGAAGAAGGAAGAGAAACCTCCCGACCTTGAACGCCCAAAAGTCTTAGAAACTTGGAGCTCAATGAACTTTGCCGATCGGGCCTTTCGCCTACCACTTGCTAAAAGGAGAGAAGACCGCAACCCCGACCTCTGACGTCTAAAACACTTAGGCAAATTTATGAAGCCTCATCAGACCTTCGCCACCAGACCTTCACCCTTTCGCCTCTTTCCTTTATCAGCGAGTTCATCAGTCGGCGAACTTGCCGATCGGCGAACCAAGAGGTTCGCAAAATGCTCACCTCGCCAATTCCTTTACTTAGCTCGATTTCTTTCTTTGAGGACTTCTTTACCTTGCTTTCCTCTGCTTTAGTCAGTGATTTCCTCCATCGGCAAACCGGCAGGTTCGTAAACCACACATTTTGCCGATAAAGGCTTGCTTTGCCTTGGAAGAAATTTCTTTATCTTCTTTCTCGCCTTTCAAGAAGCCTTCTCGCTTTATCGGCAATTTCGCCGATTGGCAAACTTTTCAATTTGCCAACTCTCAAGTTTGCCTATAAGGCAAAAAGACTAAGGTAGAAACTTAGAAATTTTTGGGATTTTTGAAAGGGGACTTCTTCCATTTAGGCTTTCTCAAATCAGATATTTTAGATGGAAGAAGTGCAACATTTAGAGGGATCTTTGGGCTATTTGGCCTGAAGGAAAAATAGGACAACAATAACAATGTGGAGATTGAGCATGGGCAAGAACAAATTGAAGATTTGTTCTTAATTATCCAACAGGGATATCGGCTTCTTGGTGGAGGAGATTTTACTATTGAGCATGTGGAGGGCTCATTTTCTAAGCCTAATTTAGAAAATCATGAGCCCAGGGTTGAGGCGGCCATATTTCCAAATCATGTGCAACAGCTAGAACTTTCAGACCAGCAAGAGGAGAAAGAAACAAAGCAGAAGCATGAGATCAATCCTATTGATTTGCATGTCATCTCGAAGGGATGCCCTATCAGGCACCTAGCCCAGCTAGAGACATGTGAGGAGGAGTCCCTACCTGTCATGCTTACTTCAAAGCATGAGGTTTAGCATCAAGGAAGGCTAGATCAACCCATTTATCCACTTCCAAGCAGCCACATTTTCAATCAGTACGGGTGGATAGGTGAGTTTTTCTTTACCCTTGGGGAAGCATTTCATAAGTTTGTTGTATGCCCATCCCTTCCCCACCTCCATTTAACTACCCATAGACATGTGAAGCATTGTAAATTACTAAGAAAAGGCAGTTATTTTGGAAAAACTAGTTAATGGCTTTGTTTAAGTCAATTTCTTGGTTGGTTAGTTTAGGTTTAGGTTAGTTTTGTTTCTAGTTTAGGTGCCCTTTCAATAAGTGCTCTTGCACAGGTTGCATCTTCATTAGGAGGTTGTTTGCCTTGTTTGTTTTGTTTTGTTTTGTTTTCTAGAGGCATGTTTAGTCTTATGTTGGTCTGGCCCATCTTAGTGTTAGGTGTTGTTGTAGTCCCCTTTAATTCTGTGCCCAATGGACTGTATGAGGCCACTGGATCCTTGTGTTTAGCAGGCAAACACCTCTATAAAGTCGCCAAAATGTTGTCTTATTTTGTCTTCAGGCCAAATAGTCCAAGAAGTCCCATCCTGCATCCCTTCCATCAAAGAAATCCAATCTGAGATACCTTAAGTGGAAGGAATTTCCCCCAAAAATCCTAAGTGTTTTTTTGCCTTAGTGCTTTTTGCTTTATCGGCAAAATTGGTGGTTCTCAAACCATCAAGTTCGCCAATCGGCAGGTTCCTTGTGTTTAGCAGGCAAGCACCCCTGTAAAGTCGCCAAAATGTTGTCTTATTTTGTCTTCAATCGAAATAGTCCAAGAACTCCCATCCTGCATCCCTTCCATCAAAGAAATCCGATCTGAGATACCTTAAGTGGAAGGAATTTCCCCCAAAAATCCTAAGTGTTTTTTTGCCTTAGTACTTTTTGCCTTATCGGCAAAATTGGTGGTTCGCAAACCATCAAGTTCGCCAATCGGGAACTCGCCAACAATGAATGTGAAAGGAAGAAGTTTCAAAGATAAAGATAAGGTAAAACGAGAAAAGTTAAGCCTTTGTCGACAAAATGTATGGTTCACGAACCTGCCGGTTTGCCGACCGACTAGTTCGCCGATGGAGGAAATCACCGACACTGAAGGAAGGTGAAGAGCAAGGCAAAAGAAAGGAGAAAAGTCAAAGAAAGTAAGAATTAAGCTATCAATGAACATAGTGGTTCAAAAACCGCCAGGTTTGCCGACTGGTTCGCCGATAGGCACTTTCACCGATAGGAAGGCGCGGAAGATAAGAAAGAAATGGTTCGCAAAAAGAAAAGTTGCCGATAGAGAAGCAAAAAGGGAAGAAAGAAGAAAGTCGGCCAAAAGGATAGTTCACAAACCTGATGGTTCGCCGATTGGGGAGTTCGCCAACAGGCAAAGTGGGCGATGAAGGAAAAGAGCCCAATCTAGAAGGGGAGACTTAAAAACAAACACTTTTAAAGTGTTGTAAAAGCTTCAAAAAGGCACGATTTCCAGGGTGCCTAAAATCACGCCATGATTGCAAGATGAAGCAGATGAATAAGTACCCAGCCATTAATGTTGCATGCCAAAGTCATATAGGTGGTTGAAATAGTGGAGATCTTCAATGCGCTAGTACGAAAGGACAAAGTGGATTTGCAGGTGCCAAGAAAAGGATTCAAGCCTTCCCTCATTAATGCGCCAGGTACCTAAAATGTGTGGGCAATCTTCCTCTACAAATTTTAGACACGCCAGGGCATGGGCATTCTTCCAAATCACACAGATTTTTTGATAGGGCCATGGGCCAGAGCTAATGCAGCATGGGCATATGTGTTGACTAAGTTTCAGTGCCCAGTGCTATAGGATGATTCAAAAAAGCTTTATAAGCATGTGATGATGCATTTTGAAGTGGTTGGTTAGTTGTTCTCTAGGTCATTACACAGGCAGAGGAATTTGTTGTAGTTGCCGACCTTGTATGTTTTGCAGGAACCGATTGGATTTGATGCATTGTGCTTGATTCTGAGCCTTTGATGTCTCTAGTTGTTGTTCACCTATAAATGTAAATCGTTATTTTGTGTCTATTTCCCCTGCAATGATTTTTTTCTTCTTTTGTAATGGCTATTTAGCCTCTATGATCAATATAAACTGATACTTTTGCCTCTCTTATTGTTCTTACACTATGTTTATTTGAAAGATACGAGTTGTGTATTGTAGGTATAACGGCCCCTTTCATAGTTTTATTTTTCTACATTAACCTCTGTTTGAACCTGCATGAGTCTATGTGAGTTCCCTTCAGTGTTGAGATCATTACTATGCTATGTTGGTTGTAGTTAAACACCTTAAATCTGGGTGCATCTTCTTTTCTATATTCCTTCTTCCCCTTTCCTTGGTGATCAATAGCATAGGTTTAGTTATTTTTCTCTAAACTTTAAGTTCAGAATGAGGAACCAACCTTCTCTAGAGGTCCGATCTCATCTGCAAGGTCCCACACCTTGAGATTAGTCCCATTGTGTCATTGGAATGCTTGAACAGGCTTCAAGCAGGGTGCAATTCCAGGTGATAACAAGGATATCATATGGTTTGGCCCATAACACTATTTCTACAATGTCTTTCTTATGTTTAAATCTTTAATTTAAACATGCAATCTTTTCAACGATAACGTGTAACAGAGAAACTCTTATTTGTTTTGTTCTCCAACGGGGATGTATAATGGGTGACTCTTATTATAATGGGTCATTCTTCTTTGCCTTGACATCAATGACTTCATTTATGACTCCCTGCCTTTGACATCAATGACAACATATTCCAACAATCTTCCCCTTCGTCATTGATGGCAATTGCTCTTTTCCTGTATTGCTCCCCGTGTCTCTATTTCTCCCTCTTTGACATCAATGGCAAAGGATCTTTCCTTTATCTCTAACTCTTCTCTTCCTGGAGCTGAATGATGTTGCAATAGTTAGCTCCCCTTAAATTTGCGGCATTTGGACCATCAATCATTCATATCATTTTCTTTTGGAGATTTATCTCTTGACTACAACTTTTGGTTCAGCACCTTCCAAGGACGAAAACCCTTAGGAAGATAGATGGAATGGACGAAAACCCAATCTCATCTTGGAGGTGGACTCATATAGAGTTCATAATTGTGCTTCATTGGAGATTTACAAGGAAAGGAGCGACAATGTAATGTCCCCTTTTTGCAAGTCAAAATTCTCCTTACCTTGCACACAATTTCAACTCACAAAAAGAGAACATTAGTACACTAAACCTTATTTATAGTAATATATACAATTCACATAAGACATTGCTTTTATAACTTCTATGATCAAATGCCAACACATAACTTTAGTTCATTATTGATTACTATCAATACTCATTAATATCATCAAGCTATGATTACTTTCAATGCATGTTACTATTGCTAATCTTATGATTGCTTTCAATGCACATTATCTATCATTCATATTTGACATGCTATTCGTATGATCACTATTCATATGCCTTGCATATCATCAACATTTCACATGTTATTCTCATGATCATTATCAATATGCCTTGCATATTCTCTATCATGACATTTCATATGATCTATGATCTTTATCTATACATATTACATACTTGCTATCTCTCATATGTGATTTATTAACAACTTATGTGAGAGGAGATAAGAGTTGTCGTTATCCACCATGGGGCTCTAATGTCTCCTATCCTTAGACTCAAGTGGTATCCTTAATACCTTTAGAGTCAAGGCCTCTATGAGACTCCTTGGTACTCTTTATGATGCCTTACATCAAAATAATCAAGGCCATTACATCACTATCCTTGCTCTATGGGTACCTTATACCTCATGTGACAAGGCCTCTATATGATAAACATCCTTTGCATCATGGGTACTGTTCTGACGTAATCACACATCGCCCCATTGCAAATGGGGACCCCCTCTTTTTTTCTTGCTTTCTGTCCTTGTTTTGCTTTAGGTTTAGTTTTCCTCTGAGCTTGTAGGATTTTGATAGTGTTGTGTATCCAAGTCTCGACAGTTTCTTGCTAAAGGTCTATATGCCTTCATCCTGATGCATGTCACTGAGACCCTGAAAATGACTAAGTCTGATATCCTGAAAATCCTGAAAAAATGACTAAGTCTGAAATCTGGTGGATCCTCAGAAATCCTATGGATCCAGGACCTATCTCAAACATCCTGGAAGTATATTGATAAATATTTAAAGTATAAGAAACTCAATATCTGACTTATACTTAAACATATTTTCAATATACTTCCATTCAGGAAATCCAAAATTTGACTAAGGCAAGAAATTCCTCACTCCACCTCCAAACCCGCCCAGACTGGGCGGCCTCACAAGGTCCTCTTGGACAGTGTCTTCACCATCAGGAGAGCTTGTCCAAACACTGCCCTCAAACCCGCCCAAGGGAGAAAGACATCAAATTTACGAGGTTTTAAGCACAAAAGATAGGGAAATGATGAAACTCCAACAAAATTTCATGAGTTGATGGAATCAAAGGCACTACAAGGTGAATTCCATGCATTACTTCCCAACCCGCCCAGCCTGGGCGGCCTCACAAGGGAGTGATGGACAATGACTCTTGCCACATCAATCTCTCCACACACTGCTCCCAAAACCGCCCTAGAGGAAAAATGGTTAAGTGTTGAGGTTTTCTTGTGCAAAACACTGAGGTATGGTGATTTGTAAGTAAGATTTTTGAGTTTGAGTGAAGTCAAGTGGATAATAAGCAATTTTCCAGGTGTCACTCTCCAACCCGCCTTACTTGAGTGGCTTTGGCATGTAGACATGGACAATGTCTTCATCACCTCATCAATTTCTCCAAACACTGCCTTCAAACCCGCCCTAGGTGAGAATGATCAAATTTTGAAGGGTTTTTAAGCATGAAGCACTAGAGGGTGAAGACATTTCAATGAAACTTGGAGGTTTGAGAGGATTAAGTGAGTTTTGAATGAAAATGCAAAGGTCACCCTTAAACCCGCCCTACTTGGGCGGCCTCAAGAGGCCCCTGTGGACAACTTCACCTCTTCCACATCAAATACTCTAGACAGCATCTCCAATCCCGCCCTAGGAGAGATTATGCAAAATTCAAAGTGTTTCAACACAAAACATCAGAAGGTGATAAAGATTGATGGAAACTTGAAGGTTTTAGAATGATTAAGTGAGTTTTAAGATGAAAATCCAAGGGTCATGTCCAAACCAGCCCTACCTGGGCGGCCTCAGGAAGGGGTCTTGGACAATGTTGCCTGTCACATGAAATCCTCCACACATACCCTCTAAATCCGCCCAAGAAGGAAAGTGGTCAAGTTTTCAAGGTTTTCTTGCACGAGACACTAGGATATGATGAAATTCCAATGGAAGTTTGCAAGTTAGATAGAATCAAGTGCATTTCAAAGAAGAATCCATGCATCACCTCTCAACCCGCCCTACCTGGGCGGCCTCATGAGGGAGTGATGGACAATGTCTCCCCCCACATCAAACTCTCCATGCACTGCTTCCAGAACCACCCAGGGATGAAGGTGGCATAAGTTGCAAGTTTACTTGATGAGAATGATGAAGATGACACCAAGCATTACTTAAACTCCCAACAAGGATGAATCAATTGGAAAGAATGATAAACGATCACTAAGCCTAATGTCTTGAAATCCTGAAAATTGGCTAAGTCTGAAATCTGGTGGATCCTCCAAAATCTAGAATCTACATGTTAAATCATATGGATCCAAGACCCATCTCAAACATCCTGGAAGTATATTGATAAATATTTAAAGTATAAGAAATTCAATATACTTCCATTCAAGACATTTCCGGTATGGCGACGAGACTTGCATTCCAAGCACCACCTTCAAACCCGCCCTACCTGGGCGGCCTCAAGGGGTGCTCATGGACTATGTCGTGTCCCACATGAAATTCTCCATACACCTCCAGAACCGCCCAGGTATGTAGACAATACAATTTACAAGTAAAATCAATGGAAATGATGAAGACGAACACCTGGGAGTTGAGATGACTAGGTTGAGATGATTGAAAAGTTTCTAAGTACTAAAATCCAAGGCTCACTCTCAAACCCGCCCAGCTTGGGTGGCCTAAAGAGGTGAGTCTGGAATTTGATGTCTAAACACTGCAGTCACTCCATTCAGAGCCTCCAAACTCACTATCATGCTTCATACTCATGCAAGATCACTCAAGAAGAGGGAAGTTGCTGAAAATTTCAAGTCATGAATAATCCTCACAACCCCTCCCAAGCCGCCCATGCTAGGTGGCCTTGAGCTATATGTCTAGATAACTTCATCTCCTTCCACATGACATCCTCCAGACAACACTCCTAAAGCCGCTTAGGGGTGAAAACCATAAATTTGCAAGTATAAATCAATGTAATAATGAAGATGAACATGTCAAAGGTGAAATGAGCAAGTGCAAAGTTGTTTTAAGTTGAAAAATCCAAAGGTCATCTTCCAGCCCGCCCTTCCTAGGCAGCTTTGACACCTCTGCTTGGACTACATGTCCTCCACAATGCATATTCCACTCACCCCTTCCAAAGCCGCTCAGCTTGGGCGGCCTAGAGCCTAGAACATGGATATCCACATCACACACTCCATACCCTGTCTTCAAATTCGCCCATCCTTCTAAGGATTTCCATCTCATGCCAGGAGGTTGTATTATCAAGGAAGCAAGCGAAGGAGCTCTTAAATTATCAAAACCAAGCCAAAAATTGTCTAAGTCATGAAAAATCCTCACACCTCCCTCAAACCCGCCCATGCTAGGCGGCCTTGAGCCCTTCATCTGGACAAGGTCTTGTCCACAACACATTCTCCACCTATCACATCTAAACCCGCCTAGGCACAGAGGTGAATTGTCAAGTGAATTCAAAGTGTAACTTTCAAATTTGATTTTGACAAGTGATGGATGCTTTGAAATGCCATTTTTTGATCCCACATGCATAAGATAATGTAATTTGTTATCGAAAATCCTTTATATCAAGTCTTAATTTGATGTGTTTCTTCTTGTAGGTGATGGGGGATCCAAGGAGGTGAATGGCGAAAGTTCATACATGAGAAGTTTGGAAGATGGAGGAAAATTGTTAAGGTTTGTCATCATCACCACATGGAGGAGAGCTCCAACATCTAGTTCAAAGACTTCGTATGTCTGGATGAGGAAGACATCAATGCCATGTGAAAGGGAGCTAGTCTAAGATGATCAAGGTTACAAGTGTAGTTCATCATCAAGAGCATCATCCGTTCGAGGCGAGGATCAGTGGAAGGTTGTCACTTCACCACGCATACCTTGAAGGAGGTCATCATCCAGAAGCTCACATATTATGTGCCAGACAAGAAGAACTCTCATCAGGCACTAGTCTACTCCATGAGTCCATGCAACTGTCCAAAGGCATGATCCTGCACAGGCACAACATCGCCAGATGAGAGATGAGCATGATCATCAAAGCAATCCATGAGTTACATCAAGACAACAAGAAGAAAATATTCTAAGTAAAGTGAACATGAAGTGAATCACACTAGTTCGTTTGAAGATGCTGAGGTGGCACGTACACATCATCAAGCTAATCACATTCTGCCATGTAAGAGGGCCCACCATAGAGATGCTCCAAAGATGCTTATCACATTGGGAAACGTGCCTTCATTGCCTCTTTCATGTTCTAAAAATAGCAAATTTTGTAACAAACTGCCTTGTTGTCTCAACCTTGGCCGTTGATTGCTAAATCAATCTGAGCCATTCATTGTAATTTTTGAGTTCTATATAAGGCTCACTTCTCTCATTTGTAAGGGAATAATATATAGGAGATTAGAGATTAGAAGTAGAGATCAAGTAGGAGTAGAGTAGAGAGGGAGCTCTTCAAAGTCATGAAGAGAGACATGAGATTGTTGTAATGACACACTTCAAAAGTAATACAAGCTCATTGTTGTTGTTTTGCATGGTGATCTTGTGGCTTTGAAATGTTAGCAAGGTTTCAAGTTTTTGAATATGACGGAGATGTGTTTCCAAGTAGTTTAGATGATAAAGTAGATGGAGTTCATTGATGTAATGGATATATGCAATGATATTTGATGAATTCCCGTTGGTTCATACTTTTGATGGCTTGTCGATGGTAAGTCATCATGTAAAGTTACCCTGAACCACATCTTGCAAATAGTTCGATTGTTGATGCTCCTTCGAGTTGCGCCAGCTGTGGGTACTTTGGAGTGTGTCAACGATATGAAAATCCTTGGTTTAGCCCTTGGAGATTGCACCTATTTCATGTAGTTGTTGCTCGTCATGGCGAAGTGAAATTTGGTTTTCTAAGGGAATTTGTCTATCATAGCATCGTTCATCATGTCATTGTCTTTAGATTAGCCTTCTTAACCCTTGCCTTTTGCCTTTTCTTTTCGTAGTTGATTAGAAGAAGTTCCATTTCATAAGGAAAGAGTACATATTTGAATGAAGGAGCATATTCAGCGTAAGTCCCTTTGTGATTACCAGCAAATCACATCACACCACCGAGGCTATCCGTTGCAAATTACATACAAGGAACCTTGGAGCATTCTTGTTTGATCACATAGTTTAGCATTCGAGACGCTTTGTTCAAGAGAGGATAGAGCACTTGGTGTTTTATTCTAATGTTGTTGTTGTCAAGAAAACATCATCAACAGGTACCTTATACCTCATGTGACAAAGGCCTTTAAAACCCATGAGTGGCCTCTTGGCCTTTCCTACTCTTTCTCACATATGGTGTTATTAAATCACCTATGAATATGAATCATACAAGATACATTATCATGAGCAATTGAATATGACTGTCTACACATTACATTATTAGTGATTGACTGTATAACAATAAAGGCTATCATAATAGTACAATTATGAATGAAACATAAATATAATTTTCTTCATACCTGCACTAGTATGACAGCCGATCAGACAAAGAGAATAATAATAATAATAATATGAAGATGCTTACTTGCTGTTGTAAACTGGACTGCAGCCTTGAAAGATATTCTTATATGAATTAATGATAATGTCACTTGCTTGGATCGATGCTTTTGGAGGATAAGAATTACTTGCTGCTGCTGACGTCTGTACCTTTCAAATATTCTAATGTATTTTTCCTTGTCTTTCCAATGATACATTGCTGACTGCTGAGTGTGTGCTAAATGAGTTATCTTGCTGATATGGACCAATGATGCTGATTAGATCTGCTTGTCCGATGCTTAGACTGAGTTCTGTTTTGTTTATTTTCTGATTGAAGACTCCCCAATGATGAGTTCCCTTGTCCTTATATATTGACCGGTGACCTTCAATAGTCACCACCTTCTTTTGGAGTCATACCTTTTAGTCATCGTTGCTGCCTTATTATAATTACCATTAGGCAGTACTTATATTAATATTTGACTCATATTTTTATGAGTATAACATCTTTATTAATACGTATTATATAATGATATCTTATTGGAATAATAATAATTTAATAATAATATTGAATATTTTTATTTATATTTGTTATTTAATAATATATATCCTTATCATATATTAAATATTGTTTATCACAATTATTATTATATTATAATAAAATCATTTATATATATATAGATATAAATATATTTATTGATAGATTATATTATAATTATCATTATTATAATATTATTTTAATTGAGAATATTTATATTTGTATTTATATTTACTATTATTTATAAGTACAATAAATATAATACATTTTAATAATATTATTTAATATTATAAACATTATATATGTTTATTAAATATTATTAAATACATGATCATCATCAAAAATGACTTTTCTATCTTATTATGATGTTTAAATCTTTCATCAATACCTTAAAATCGGGACATGACAGACAAAGCCATATTTGTTTCTGCAGAAACCCTAAGGCCAAATTATGAGATTTGTGCCAAATACAATTTGGAAGAAGTGAAGGAAAAATCAGATATTCAGATCAGACTTGGAGCGTGTTGATGATTGTTTTTGGACAAGTCAACAATTAGAGTGAAATACAAAGTATCCAACTCCCTCTTGAGCAAAGCCTCTCGAATGCTAAACTATGTGATCAAACAAGATGACTCCAAGGTTCCTTTCTTTTGATTTTGTAAGAGATAGCTCAGTGACTAAGTATGATTTTGCTATTAAACACAAAGGGACTTACGCAGATTCTTCTCCTTTCATTCAGCTCACCTCTCCTTCGGTGTGGATGATGTATATACAAGGTTTCAATAATGAAGAAAAGTAAAAAGGGCAAGGGTTTAGGAATCTAACCTAAGGTCAATGAAGCAATGATGACGATTGAATAGACAAACTCCTTGATTAACCTAACTTCACTTCGCCAAGGGTGCCTACAACTACATGAAGCTGGTGCAATCTCCTAAGGTTATGCGAATGGTTTTCAAATCATGAAGACTTATACAAGCACCCATCAAATGGCGCAGCTCAAACAAGCATCCACAATCGAACTTAAGCAAATAAGCTCAGACTAGCTTTACACAACACTTCATCAGCGATGAATGTTAAAAGCATGAGCTAGGAGTTGATCAAATATCCAATACAACAAACATTACAACCATGAACTTCTAATCTACTTCTAATCTACTTAAAACATCATCTCCATTCCATTGAAGTACAAGTAACCAAGTTATTTCACAAGATAACACTTGAACACCAAATAAACTTCCAATGTCTTTTGCATTAACCTTGAGAAATATTTACAACAATTTCAAGTCCTCTCAGAGAATTTTGAGAGTCTCCTATTCTACTCCTAAAATCTACTCTCTACTACTAATAATGATCTACTGAATTACAAATGAGGCAACAAGGCCTTTATATAGAAGTCCAAATTACAATGAATGGCTAAGATTAATTCAATAGCCAAGGGTCTAGATCGTGCCACCTCAGAGGTAGTTACAACAATTTGCTATTTTTAGCACAAAAGAGAGAGGCAATGAAGGCACGTTTTCCAATGTGATAAGGTAAGGCGAAATCATTTAAAATATCTTCCACATAGGAATCCCTTTGACTTCTTTTATTAAATGATACATTTAATGCATTAAATAATGCGGATAATCACAATTGAATGATGTGTACTCGCCACATAGATGCTACTTCAGCATACTTTGAAAATTGTATCATCTTTGTGTGATGTATTCAATGTGATTGCTTGAACTTGTATGTTTGGGAATACATCTTGTAGATCTTGCCTTGTTCATTCTTCTTGTAGACTGGATGTATGATACTTGTTGCTTCACTTGATTAACTTCATGATGTTCCTCCTCTTGCAGGGTACTTGCTGATCTTCTTTGATGTTTCTTCATATAGAGTAGTAGGAGAGATATGATGTTGCTTCCTTCATGTAAGAGTAGATGATGAGGCTTCGATCATGAATCGGAGTAGAAGACTCTTCTCAAAGACTTGAAGGTTGAATGGAACTTGAAGTTGAATGAATGTCTTCGCTTGATGTAGAAGTTGATGAAGTGATCTTGCACGATGATCTTCGAAGTGACCCTTCGGAGTGTAGAAGACAACACCTTCTTTGGATGTAGAGTAAATGACCTCTCAAGGATACTTGAAGCTTGATGAATCTTTGAAGGTTGGAAGAACTTGACTTGAAGCTGGGATGAATGAATGCTTCGAACATGTTACTCTTAATAAAGTATACTTGAACTTGATATGATCTAACATGATGTCTTTGATGTAAAAGACTTGAGATATGTCTTATTGTAACCTCTTGGAGCAGCTACCTCTTGAAGTGATGTCTCTTTTAGCAATGATCATGACTCCTAGCATGAATGACGGTGAATAACTCCTTTGAAACAGCTACATGATGACTTCCTTGAAGGTGACTCCAAGTTTCTTGCTTGAAGGTGATGTCCCTTGATAATGACCTTAAAGGTAGATGATGACAAGATGTTCTAACAAGATGATCTTCTTTAGCTTCACTCCTCAACGAAAGGTGACTCCTCAAATAACTCCTATCCTTTTTGATGTACCTACAAGACAAGATAAACGATATATCAATGACCTCATAAGATAAAACAACTTTAAACATGTAATAATGCCACTTCAAACTTAGGCGCAAATATAGGCAAAAATAGGAACAAAGTGCGCCTAACTCAATTTAGTCCCACATTCATCACTCAAAATGATTTTAATCAATTGCAAAGATTTAAAAAAGGTCAATCTCCCTTAAAATTCATTCAAAAGGTATCTTCAATATAATCTCTCCCTTAGGCGCCAATCTAGGTGGTAGGAATAAGCATGAGCGCCCAACACAAATGGCTCACAGTAGTAAATGCTTTGGAAAGACTCCCTCACCTAAGCGCCTTAATCAAATAGTGGTTTTATATCAATTCTTCTAAGGCGCTCATAAAGATTGGCATGGAGGATGTAAGGCACCTAGCCTAAGGTAGTTGTTTTTTCAAAATTTGGATCAGTACACCATGGTTTTGGCTCCCTCATTCCTAGGTGCCACCTTAGATTGTTTACAACGAAACCTTCAATCCTTATTCCTCCTAGGCGCAACTTGGAGTGTTTAAACATTTCCTTCTACACTAGGGCGCCACAAAGGATAATTCGATGCATGAAGGGCGCCTATCACCCTAAGGCGGAGTTTTGACAACTTTTCAATCAAGGCGCTCAAAGTGGTTTGCTCTTGTGTTCATCTCATGTCGAGGCACAATTCCGAAGTTGGAATGATGGGAGGCGCCCTGAGTTGTAGGCGCCATCTGGAGTCATTGCGAGTAGAGAAATGCGCCCAGAAAAGGAAGTCCAAGGAGTAAGGTATATTGAAAAATATATTTAAAGTATAAGTTTAGAGATTGAATTTCTTATACTTTAAATATTTTTCAATATACCTTTCAGGATGTTTGAGATAGGTCTCAGATCCACCGGATTTAACATGCAGATTATAGAATTTGGAGGATCCACCAGATTTCAGACTTAGTCAATTTTTCAATGTTTCAGGATATCAGGCTATCAGACTTAGTCATTTTCAGGATCTTCTCAAACATACATCAAGGATTTCATACTCTTTCTTCCTAAGGCGCCCATTTTTAGGTTGATTTGATTTACTTACACCTTGGGCGCTTAAAATGATAATTTTTAACTTCTAAGGCGCCTAAAATGGTTCACTTGCACAAGAAGAGCGCCTTGTTCATTCACTTCAAAATGCTCACTTGTTGGTGTCCATTCATGACCCTTTCCTAAGGTGCCACATAAGGATTGTTCTGAGTAGGAAAATGGCGCCTAGGGTCAAATAGGTGTGAGATGGCGCCTTTCTATCTTTCATATTGCTCACTCAACGACTTCAATCTAATGCCAAGGGTCTAATAGTTGACTCCATCACCTTCAAATCACTTGATGAATTACTCCTTGAGGTTAGGCGCTCATTGAGTTAAGAATACTTACTCCAAGTTTTAGGCGCCATTTTGAGTGTTGAAGGGCGCCTAGACTCAAGTGAGGCGATTTGCAAATCTAAACATCTCCCACCTCTAGAGGGTTATCCATAATAGGCGCTATTGGATGATGATATTGGTATGAATTAGCGCCTAAGTGAAATGAGAGCCCCTTTCACTTTCAACCTCTACAACTTGCACTTGTAATGTACTTTACACCAAGGCGCCAAAGCAAGGTACTTTGAAAGTGAAGGGCGCCTAAACTTTCTTAACATATTAGATGAATCCTGGAAGTCAAAATAGGTTACCTCTTTGAAGGTGCCATCAATCCATAGTTTAAATCTTATTTCTCATCAAGGCGCCTAAAGACAATAACAACAAGGCATAGGCACTAAAACTCATCTACTGTAACCTAAGGCGCAATTCTTGAGATCCTCTGAACATGCAATGGGTGCCTAGACCTAAATGCCTCTTCCTTGTCAAATTTACAGCGTTTTCAAGCTTCCCGACATCAATTTCAATCAAGGCGCTTTGATTTGAAGGCTTCCTTGCCCAAGGCACAATCTTGAGGTTGTCTAGATGATGGAAGGCGCCCTACATTCTAGGCGGAGTTTTGAGGTGATCCTGGAGCAATTTCGCGCCCAGAACTGACAGTACCCGAAGTAAGGTATATTGAAAAATATATTTTGAATTTCTTATACTTTAAATATTTTTCAATATACCTTTCAGGATGTTTGAGATAGGTCTCAGATCCACCAGATTTAACATGCAGATTCTAGATTTTTGAGGATCCACCAGATTTCAGACTTAGCCAATTTCAAGATCTTCAGGATCAGGATACCAGACTTAGTCATTTTCAGGGTCTCAAACATCAGGATCGGGTCATCAAGGGGCTCTAAGACTTAAACACCACTAACTTCATCATGCAAAGGACATCATCTTGGAGTTAGCAAAGCACTGGAATTCAAAAAAAGGGGGTCCCCATTTGCAATGGGGCGATGTGTGATTTGGTCACAACAGAGCGCCACCATTTTGGAGTGATTCTTCATTGTTTATGCTGGGGTTTTCACCCTAGTTTGAGCGCCAAGAAGGGCAACTTCATCGCTGATGTTGGGAGCCAAACCCTAGCTGCCGCCGCCCTCAATTTGCATTTAGATGTGAAAATTTGTCTAGTTCCATTTATGTTTTGCAGGTTCATTTCCCTCTTCCTTGTAGGTTATGACTCTACTGCCCAATGGAGTAGGAACTAGTCTAAGAAGTTGTAATGTCCCCTTTTTCGGAGTGATCACCTTTGGAGATCCGATGGACTAGTTTTCACACTCCAAGATTTTTGGAAGGAGAATTGAGGGTTGGAGATGACTTGGCATAATTTTCTAATGATTTTGACGTATTCCTTTCATTTAATATATTTTTCTTCTATTGGAGCAAATCATCTTGAGGAGATTTGAATGTGAAAACTTGTCATGTGGAAGGGTTTTGTTCTATGCCACCTTGAAGAAAGGATAAGTTATAATTTTGTGGTCTCATGTGTGCGCCATCCTTGTGGAGGTCTTACTTGATGCATTGTTGGTTTGGACGACTTGGAAAGGAAAATTAAATAATAAAATAATACCTATCCTTGGTGCGCTCGAGGAAGACGAATTGGAGGGAAGAAAAAAGAAAATTCAAATCTTTAATTTGACATTTTTGGCGCTCTAGGCTTCTCATGTTGGGTCGGCCCTCTTTAGAGAGGAAAATAATAAATAAAAAAGTATTTAATACTCCTAGGTCGGCCAGCTTTGGAGATGAAGGAAATTATGTATAAATACAAGTTAAGTTGGTGGCATTTGGCATCAATCCATTCATTATTCATTCTATCATTTGGGGTTTATCTCTTGGCTGCAACGAAAGTTGAGCAAAAGGAACTTGAGACGAAAACCTTGAGTTTCTAGGAGTTGGACAAAACCCTAGCTTTTCCTTTGGAGGATTCCGTGACGAGAGTTCACTTGTACTTCATTGACATTTTGTGGAGAAGAGGAGCAGATTGCAAATCAGATTTGGAGATCACTTTGGAGGCTTCCTTTTTGGCATGGATTGATCATCATTGACTAGGGTTTGCCCTAGATTTGGAGCGCTACCCTTTGAGGAAGATTGATTGCATTTTGGAGGTGATGTGGAGGCATTTGTGCATGATTAGGTTTGCAGATTTGGAGCAGCAGAAGTGCAGACCTGAATTCGCCATTGTTGAAGAAGATTCCTTTGGTGGAGTGTTGTCATCTTGCTTAGGGTTTCAACCCTACTCAAAGCGCCATCATTGGAGGATCATTTTGAGGTAGTTTGTTGGCTTCCATGGCGACTTTGTTATCATTTTTTGGAGCAGCAAACATATCAGACCTGGGCACACTTGTTTGGAGCAGATTCCCATTGTGAGGAGAGTTGAAGACTTGGGGTTTCATGTCCTAATTGGAGCAGCAAACATATCAGACCTGGGCACACTTGTTTGGAGCAGATTCCCATTGTGAGGAGAGTTGAAGACTTGGGGTTTCATGTCCTAATTGGAGCAGCATTCATTGGAGATCATTTCCTATCATTTGAAGGTCATTTTGCATGTATTTTGGTATGTACAACCCTTAGGTTTAGGGCCAAACATTGCTGGGCATGTTTGTGATGTTTGCCCAAGACTTTTGGATGTATTTGAAGACTTGTCGTATTCAGATTTTGTAGCAGCAGACTTCTGATTTTACTTTCAGTCATTTGTATTTGCCAATTGAAGTGGATTTGTTGCATATTTGGTTGTGGAATGCAACTATATGGTTGATAATTATGTTGATGATGAAATTATGGTAATTTTGGTATGTTTTACGGGCTGCCCTATGTGTTTGTTTAAGTCTGATTTGAAGTTTAGAAAATTCAGAAATTAGAGTTTGAGCAAAAATCCAAAGTTTGTAGTTTGGAAAGTCCATAAATCCAAATTAGGAGAAAATATCCCCATTTGGGATATTACAGAGGTGAAGGGTTGTTGGCAGAGAACAGGGCACCAAGTAGAACCTACCGTAGAGCACCACAAAGGCCATGTGGAGGATAGAGCCAACTCCTAAATAGGTATTTTGGGAAAGGACACACCTCTAGATAGATATCTAGGAGATATACGCAAAGCAAAGTAAAGTAAGAGTGTAAGAATGTAAGAGTGAATACATGTGAATAAAAAGAGTAATAGTATAAGGCAGAGACTCAGAACTGTCAGTATGAATATGTATATACCTATTGATTATAAAGGAATATAATGGAGATACAAGGACTGTGATATCATTGTGTATGTGTTATGATGTTATGCTTTACTTATCTTGTACCGCATATTAGATTTCCTTAATGTTTATTCATGTTTCTCTCATTGCCTGACTGGGATATAAACTAGACTTACAAACTTGACTGAGGACCAGCTCTCCAGACCGATTCCTCCCCATTTCTTGTCAACATTTGGTTCCGTTGCTGGGACCCTAGAAAAAGGCAGTGAAGAAAGAAAGAATAAACAGAGAAAGGAGAAGTGCAGAGTAGCGCAAGTAAGAAAACTTGAGGGATAAGAATTTTTTTTTATGTCCTGTGAGAGATTTTAATTCTCGTTAGTTCCTACCCTTGTAAGAGGTGAGCATGCACTTAAGGGGATGGCAAATGGAACATAGGGAGGATCTAAAAAGATCCTTGAAAAGATGCAACTCTTCAAGATAAGCCAACTATGGGATACATAAGGACTAATATTATTCTAAATCAAAAACACCCATGGCAAAAGGGGGTAACAAAAGATTAAGGGAAAACAGAGAAATTATACTTACCGGAATGGAGATAAGCAGAGAAGAAAGACAGAAACAAACCCAAGAAAGACAAGAAAGGTACCCCAGAAGGATGGAGAAGGCAGGAGGAACAAGTAGAAGTCGGGAAAGAGAAATTGTGGATGAAAATAGTAAGTTGGAGAGCGCGCAGCTGAGGGTGCTGCTAAGCACGCCGTTGTCGGTGCTACCAGAGAGGAAAATATAAAGGGAAAAGAAAGAATGAATGAAGAAGCCATAGAGGCTACCACAAAAATGATACAAAGAAATATAACAAATCCTAATCCTATTACAATACATATTGACGGGGCAACAAAAATTTTAAAGAGAGTATAGGAGGAAGAATTGATGCTTATGAGCAGTTGAGAAGTGCATGGAGGGAGGAACATAACCAAACCCTAACTCTACCGCAGATGTATGAATCAAAGTGTTTGTTGTTGCTCCCAGTTTGCTAACAATGCCACAAGGTTATATCTCAAGGTGTTGATATAACAATGCCAAACATGACATCAGTGTTGATGTCAATCTTGACCTTCAAAGCCTTGATAGGGCATTGTCTCAAATTTTTACTGCTAGGTTCTTCAGCGCCAAACACTCATTGGCGCCATAGTCGTGCAGCTCTACAGCACCAACACTCATTATGGATCCAGTTCTTATAACAAATGGATTTGAACTGCTTCAAGATCCCATCTATACCAACTTCATGATTTACATCATATGCATTATAGATAAAGATGCACATTAGTTAATTTAGTTTCTCCTCTTTGATCCTTCATACTCTTCTTGGTACAAAGGATTTCCATGCCTCACCTGAATACAGAGTTACTTTCAATATAATGAAATACATTTCCTAGACCATGTTATTGTTTTCATCTCTTTGCTTTACTATGTGCCTTGATATGAACAACTCTATATGCGTGTTGCATGCTCTTGATTTTGTCCCATAACACAGGCAAATCCTCATTCATTACATTGTCACCCAAATGTTTCCTTAAATGTGGATCATTCCTATCTAGAATATATCAGAATGAAGACAAAAGAATCTATATGGAAAACCCTAGTTCAACACAAGTACATATGTCCAAAAAGGAGTGTCAGCCTACAAGCACATCATTATAACATTGTTTTGCCACCAATGATTCTATAAAAATTTCTACAAATATCCTATTGGTATCAAAGGAGAAGAATTTAGATTTGCCAATTAATAAGCACCATGAAGTAGAGACGATGCCAACACAAGAACAATCATTTTTACTACAACACATGTGACAACCACAACTACCGACTGCTCAACTAGACTGAATGTTTTGGTGACTCTAATAGGCATTAATTACCAAATATGTTCTTGGGTTTGTTGAAACAAGGGATTGTCCTAGCTCTATATAGAGGACTACCCAAAATGAAGTTGAAAGAAATGGAAGACCATTAAATTCTTTCTGACCCAAACTATCTAGAGATTAATGCAGCATTGGAGGCAAGACAAGAAGCACCATAGAAGAGAAAAGAGAGGGTCAAGGTAAAATTTCTAATATACAGACTTTTTTTGAAGATACAACAACTAGAGAAAGCATCACGAAAGCCACTATGCACAAAGGAAGCATAAAAGACATGGGCATTGGAAGAAGGCATTATATATGAGGATGAAGAACTTGAATAAGTCTTAAAGTTGAATTGGATGAGAGTACAGTATCTGAGGTTTGTGAAGATTGAAAAATCACACCAAGAATATCTAGTGTAAACATCTCCCCTACCTTGTTGGAAGGAAGTCTCTTTGACGGATATAAAGCTACCTTAATAATTATATAACAGCAAAAAGGAATAAATGACAATGACTAAAATTTAAATGTACATCAAGAAGGAACCTATGACCTAATCAATGACTACTAGCATTTCATGAAGAATCATTCTTTCTAGTGACATATCAATTATCAGGTTTCTAACCACCACTGTGTTCTTCAAAAAAGTGGACATATATAACTCTATTTAGTTGCAAATGGATAAAAACCAAGTTCAAGATATGAGAGAAGAAAATCCTACAAATCAGACGATCTACACAGCATTGCATGTAAGGTAAAGACACATATGATGACCCTTTGGATAAGGTTCATTGAGCAGTTCAACATTGTTGCAAATTATGTTGACTTATCATCCACAAATGCTCCAATGCCTAGGTAATTCATTATCCATTATTTGACATCTATTCAAGAAATTGATCAAAAATATTGAACCAATATGGCAAAAGATAGCAGCAGCAAGTCAATTAGTAGAGAAAAGTAGGTAAAACACATTTAAGGAAAAAGTAGGGAAAACACATTTAAGGTTAACTAGATTTTATCCGTAGCATCAATAGATTTTGGTCCAATAGTATAAAAGGAAGTTTTGCATTTTTTTAAGACTAAACATAACAGATTAAAACAATGGATGACAAGCACCCAAATTTAGCAGCTCAATTGGAGATCAGTAGTGGAGGCAAAGCACTGTTAAAAAACTTCAATCATATTATTGAGCAGACAAAAGAGAGAGTGTCATAATATAACTAAGACAAGATTGACCAAGGATTCTACATAGAAAGCTGCAATCTGTTGTAATAAAAAGAAAATAGTATTGAATTAGTAGACCAAGGCAATCATAGAGTGACATGCTTTGTACCAAAAGATAGACAAGATTGACCAAGGATTCTACATAGAAAGCTGCAATCGGTTGTAATAAAAAGAAAATAGTATTTTAGTAGACCAAGGCAATCATAGAGTGACATACTTTATACAAAAGATCCGCATCCTTGTTTTGGAGCTGGAATCATCATCTTCTTTGTTAATTTAGCAACATCGAGTTTTCTTACACTCTCCATATATAACAAATTTGAGGTCCTCTACTTTTTCTTCATGTCTAAATATTGTTTATATCCTTGTCTTGACGGTGAGGCAAGAGTCTCCTGACAAGGTTATAGGAAATGTTTGGGCTTGCACCAACACCTTATCAGCACAATTTTAGCAACATGGCTTT
The DNA here is from genome assembly GCA_027924645.1 of Cunninghamia lanceolata. Taxonomy (NCBI): domain Eukaryota; kingdom Viridiplantae; phylum Streptophyta; class Pinopsida; order Cupressales; family Cupressaceae; genus Cunninghamia; species Cunninghamia lanceolata. The sequence continues at coordinate 4,087,126 of BSBN01000905.1, forward strand.
TTGGCAATAAGCTATTTGGCAACACAGTTTGGCAAACAGGACAAACTGTCCTATGTTGAGGGTTGCTAGTTGCAAGTTGCAACTGAAACAATATTTTTCATAATCTGAAGATAGTTCAGAGTTATTTAACAGTACACAGGTTTTCTCCAAATCATCCTTGATTGTGTACAGAATCACAGATCCAATATTGTCTTATCCATGTATAAATTTAATAGATCCAATATAACAAGAACTACTAGAGAAATAAACAATGTTGAGAAGAATATATGGACTTATAGGCTGAAAACCATAACTATAGATGACTCACTCTGATTCGTATTGAGAAGGATGGATGATCATGTTATGTTCTATAGTGATCAAACCAGATCCTAGATGGATCTTGGCTACAATTTGTGAATTGCTTTCGTAGGACATCAAGTTTTGGTTTGTGATGTGTACCTCTCCATGAATGATTAGTTTGATATATAAACAGGGATCTTACTAATTCCTTGGCGTATGATGAGTTTATTTTTGCATTTAAATCTAGGGATGTCTTACCTCTTAGGATGGCAAATAGAGAGCTGCAGCAAGCAATCTGTGATGATATGTGTAACATACACCCCACTGTATATGTTTTTGCATTAACTGATTTTTCTGTGTTTTTGCTGGTTTGCAGTTTAGGGTTTTATTGCATGTTTTGCATGTAGGGTTTTTTGCAACAATATCATAGAAAATACAGCATATAAAGAAAACCCAGAAAAACTAAGATAGATATAAACAAAATAACACCAACCCAGATTGTATTTGACCAAAATATGAATTATGAATACATACCCATGTCAAGATTCAAGACTTCATGTCGGGGTCATTGCCGAACCAGCACATATACATATGAAAATTCGCTCCAAACTTCAATATAGTGAAGGATAATGCAATACAATCATAAACAAAGGACTTCTAGTCTCTAGGCGCCCACAAATAATGATATAAGGTCTCTACTTGAGGACAAATAGCCACCCAACACTCAATCTTTCTCCTTGCTGTTGTACGGCCTCTGCTGGAGGTAAATATCAATCACAACTTGCTCAAAATGACATCTTTAATTTCTGTTTGTTATCAGATATGGCTGTAAGGCTTAGACGACCACATAGGAGTAAGGAGATTGCCAAAATCTTCACATAAACTGCTGCTATGACAGGGTACGACACTCTAGGTGGTATGGCCAGCTACGGCCTGCACAAAGAGGTCTGAAACAGCCACGAACTTTCCAAAACAGGTGCAATCTGTTCACTAAAACCTTCCTCTCAGCTGCAAACAATGAACTCCGTAAGATGTAGTCATTTCAAATTCATATCAACTCCAGAATGCCTTCCTGAATGCACAAATGGAACCCCCTGTATGAAGCTCCCAAACCCCTTCCTGATGCACTCTCTCATACACGAGGAAAGGCGAAATGCAAAGGTTTCCGTCTTTGCAATTCGAATATCGAAATCAACGAGCCAAGCTCAAAACCCCAATGCTGGAGCAAACTCAATCTCAGAGCAAAATATCACATAAGCAAGCATACCAAAATGAAGTCACTTTTGGTCTTTTATTTGCCTTCCTTTTCCAACGCCCAAGAGAGAGAATTTTTAATTTATTTTTATTTAAAACATCACCTTGTACCACCATGAAGGCGTCCATCCCTAGGAAGGTCACTTTAAGTATTAACTTAAATAAAGTGACTTTATAACATTACTTTATATTACGTCGGTCTCATAAATAAATATGAATTAAATCTTTAATTTAATTCATTTCGCACCACATGAAGTTTCTAGTCGTATCGAGACCTTGAATTCTCATGCCCTGTCTAGTTATGTCTGTCCTGCTAAAAATAGAAACCCTAGCTCCCAACTTACTAAAAATAGTAAGTCACTGAGATGACTTCCTATACACATCCACTAGCCTACGGAAGTCAATTATAGGCTAACCCTGATCCTCTGGAGTGAGCTAAGTGGGGGACATTACAGTCCGCCCTCCCCAAAATTGCTTGTCCTCAAGCAACCTCAACTCTGGATGCTGCAGTATCTGCTCACTCTCCCAGGTGGCATTCCGGCAAATTCTTCCACTTGACCAAGTATTCTCTGATAACCCGTTTTCTCAGGTGCCTCTCCCGAGTATCTATGATAGCCTCTGGTACTAGGATCAACTTACCCTCTTCATCCAAGGGTGGAAGCTCCGCAGAGGGAACTATATTATGGCCAAGAGCTTTCTTAAGCCTGGAAACGTGGAACACATTATGCACCCTGCTATCTGATGGAAGCTCAAGCTCATAAGCCACCTCACCCACTCATCTGATAATCCTGAAAGGACCATAAAATCTGGGTTTTAACTTCTCTGCTCCACTCTTCTTGAGAGTGGACTGCCTATAGGGTTGGAGTCTCAAGTACACCATGTCTCCAACCTCAAAACTCCTCCACACTGATGACTCCATAACTCAAGCCTTTTTCATGGCCTCCTGGAGTGTAGCAGGGTCAAATCCCTTAACCCAACCATGGAGGGGGTCTGATAGTCCATCAATGAAGAGAATCACTAATCTGCGCTCAGATAAATCTAGGACCATGACAGATAGGTCCTGAAACTCAGAAATGTAGGAGTCTAATGATCCAGTCTGCCTCAACTGTGCTAACTCCTTAAACTGCAATTCCGGGTCCTTATCAAATCTGTCAATCAGACGGGTTGTGAACTCTACATATGAAGTAATCTGATCATGCCCAAGTGTGATCTTCCCGTTACTCCACCACTTGTGTGCTACTCCCTCCAAATGCAATGCAGCATAAGTGATGGCATCCTCCTCCGACATAGGACTAATTTGCAAATAACTATCTAACTTCTGCACCCAAGCTCTCGCAGTGGTTTTTCCTGATCCATCAAAATAGGGAAGTGTCATCTTACTCACTTTCTTCTGTAGTTCCTGACTCTGAGGTCTACCTCCTCTGAGGTCTACCTCCTCTGCGAGGTCTATTCCTTAACCTAATGTCAGAGTATTCTACAAAAGTCATCTCAGCTCTGAACTCTGCACTAGAGGCTCTCCAATCCCTCAGAATCTCGTCCTGAAACTCGGCCTGTGTGGGATCCTGTTCAGGAGCATGGTTCTTGGGAATGAATGTAGGTATGCTAGGTCTGTCTCCTGCTGTAAACTGTGAAGCCCTCCGATGAGTCACTGAGGCCTCATCCTCATCATCTCTGACCCTGTGTCTGTCACCATTATGATTTCGATCTCCATTATTCCTGTCCCCTGGGATCCTGTCACCATTATGTCTATCACCCACATTATGCCTGTTCCTGTCTCCATCATTGTTCCGGTTCCTGTCACCCTGATTATTTCTCTGTCTGTCACCGTCATTGTTCCTATTCCTGTCACCATTGTACCTGTTCCTATCACGGTGATTTTCTCTGTTATTCAACCCATCAAGCAACTGTGCAAGGGAGTGTCATATCTCAGCCTGTGTCTCCATCATCTCCCGTCGAGAATCCCTCAACTCTCTCTCTAATGCCACTGAGCTCCTGGTGAGCACATTTAGGATCTCTCGTAAACTAGGCTCCTCAACCTCCCGGTCACCCATTTCTTCTGTGTGTCCTGTATCTGGTGGTAATTCTCCTGAAAATGGATCTGTGCGCGAAACTAAGGAATCCTCATCAGTAGCTGCAACCACTATCTCTTCCTCAAATGGATCAACTATAGGTACTGGTCGCTCAGGTTCTACTAACTGTGGTATTTCACTTTCCTGAATTCCTTGCCTTGCCCTGGTATGTCTAAAAGGATATCTGTCTGACGGTCGCATGTCTCATTTTTCAACTGCATGTCATATTGTCCCCACAGGATGGCAAGATTTTCTGCTCTGATACCACTGTAACATACGCCCCACTGTATATGTTTTTGCACTAACTGATTTTTCTGTGTTTTTGCTGGTTTGCAGTTTAGGGTTTTATTGCATGTTTTGCATGTAGGGTTTTTTGCAACAATATCATAGAAAATACAGCATATAAAGAAAACCCAAAAAAACTAAGATAGATATAAACAAAATAACACCAACCCAGATTGTATTTGACCAAAATATGAATTATGAATACATACCCATGTCAAGATTCAAGACTTCATGTCAGGGTCATTGCCGGACCAGCACATATACATATGAAAATTCGCTCCAAACTTCAATATAGTGAAGGATAATGCAATACAATCATAAACAAAGGACTTCTAGTCTCTAGGCGCCCACAAATAATGATATAAGGTCTCTACTTGAGGACAAATAGCCACCCAACACTCAATCTTTCTCCTTGCTGTTGTACGGCCTTTGCTGGAGGTAAATATCAATCACAACTTGCTCAAAATGACACCTTTAATTTCTGTTTGTTATCAGACATGGCTGTAAGGCTTAGACGACCACATAGGAGTAAGGAGATTGCCAAAATCTTCACATAAACTGTTGTTATGACAGGGTACGGCACTCTAGGTGGTACGGCCAGCTATGGAAGTGTACGGCCTGCACAAAGAGGTCTGAAACAGCCACGAACTTTCCAAAACAGGTGCAATCTGTTCACTAAAACCTTCCTCTCAGCTGCAAACAATGAACTCCGTAAGATGTAGTCATTTCAAATTCATATCAACTCCAGAATGCCTTTCTGAATGCACAAATGGAACCCCCTGTATGAAGCTCCCAAACCCCTTCCTGATGCACTCTCTCATACACGAGGAAAGGCGAAATGCAAAGGTTTCCGTCTTTGCAATTCGAATATCGAAATCAACGAGCCAAGCTCAAAACCCCAATGCTGGAGCAAACTCAATCTCAGAGCAAAATATCACATAAGCAAGCATACCAAAATGAAGTCACTTTTGGTCTTTTATTTGCCTTCCTTTTCCAACGCCCAAGAGAGAGAATTTTTAATTTATTTTTATTTAAAACATCACCTTGTACCACCATGAAGGCGTCCATCCCTAGGAAGGTCACTTTAAGTTATAACTTAAATAAAGTGACTTTATAACATTACTTTATATTACGTCGGTCTCATAAATAAATATGAATTAAATCTTTAATTTAATTCATTTCGCACCACATGAAGTTTCTAGTCGTATCGAGACCTTGAATTCTCATGCCCTGTCCAGTTATGTCTGTCCTGCTAAAAATAGAAACCCTGGCTCCCAACTTACTAAAAATAGTAAGTCACTGAGATGACTTCCTATACACATCCACTAGCCTACGGAAGTCAATTATAGGTTAATCCTGATCCTCTGGAGTGAGCTAAGTGGGGGACATTACAATATGCCAATAACCGAGTCCTCTGCTAATCTACAGTATCTCTAAGGTTTCTAAATGGATTATTCTGGGGTTCTAATCCTGGCTGGGCCCTATATAGATATCAAGAATTATGCAAGACAACTTGAGGATTGTCTCAATTACACATATTTACCTTACATGCCAAGTCCTCATTTGTTTTGGTAACTTTCGTCTTCTGTTTCTCAACATCTTAGGCCTAGTGCCCTTTCAAGTTTCAACTTCACCTCATTATGAAGAGATTCCACAGTACTGCTCTAGGAAGCCATGCTATACATGGCCACCAGTGTTCCCATCGGTGTCATAGAAACAGTGAAATATCATTTATATATACAAACTTCAGATAGCAAATGAAATCAACTGAAGATTGAGAGAATTAACAGGCAGCAAATAATATTCCCAAATGAGGAAAAGTGGTACTCATCTTTGTTGCTTTATGATGCATTCCTGCAGTAAGTTATGCGGCTAGCATAAAAATTTCATTGAAATTAGAATGGCAGTTGGAAAATTGTTAGGTAGTTGTTTTACTTAGGACCACTTGACTGACAAATATAATCATTTACACTCGACAAACTATACAGATGTCACAATATATTTTTTATAGGACATAAGTTTTTAGTCTTGGTCTTCTTAATATTATAATGGCTATAAGGTTCTTTTAATATTGGCCAGAACTAACATGCTGAGCATAAGGGCCACTCAGCACTTGAAACTAGAGGAATAAAATTTTATCCCAGTTATCCGCATTACCATAAAATCATGAACAAAAGCCGCAGTTTTTGTCTTTTTCTTAAAAAAAAGATTTCCTCGGGAATTTCACATGCAATAGTTTTAAGTAAATCTTTTTAAAAAGACTTTTCTAAGATTTCACCTGTAATAATCTGAAGTAAACCTTTTTAGGGTAATTCATGGAAAAATATAGATCTACGAAAAATAGCCTGCTGTAAAAGACTATCTCTTTGAAATTAATTTGGCAGCTAAAAACGATTCTTAAATGTGTGTATTCATCTAACAATCCTTCAATAATTATGTAGTTGCTAAGTAGTGCGTTAGAGGCTAACTCACTATTTTGACTCAAATAGTCGTTTAAGGCTTCTTCCGCGAAAACAACACCACATCGTGTACTTATTTTAAACACGCAAGTGCAACTCATTCATTAATGTCACCCTCGCGACAACCATTCAGGGTTTTTAGCGTTGTCGATAAGAAAATCGAACCCTCGATATACTCTCCTTTTACAATGCGGTAGCCCGTTCTGAAATGAAATCCATCTCAGCTGATGGATACTTCCAAAGTTCTCATGTCAAATTTGCAATTCGACACGACAAAATAGCAGAGCTCGTTATTCATCAGATCCTCCTTAATTTAATCAGAATTCTTTACACGCAAGTGCAACTCAATCATCAGTTACCACTTAATTTAATCGGTTATCACTTATTCAAAACCCTCAAGTGTAAATCTTTCATTAATGTCAACAAGTGTAAATCTTTCATTAATGTCAACCTCGCCACTAACTGTCAGGGTTTTTAGTGGTTTCGATAAGAAAATTGAACCCTCGATTATAAAATGAAATCCATCCATGATCCAGCTGAATCGCTGATGGATGCTTTCGAGGTTCTCATGTCAAATTTGAAATTCGACAGGACAAAGTAGCATTAAATGTAGTAATGTACAATTACGAGATTAGAAAATTAAGAGAATTGTCTCCAACGTTTTTATGTGGCTTAAACCTATTGTTAGGTTAAAAATGTAGGTAAATAGAGAGAATCCAATTAAAATAATAATAGTAAGTAGTTCTAAAATCAAAATTTTAGTTTTTTATGATAGTTAAAAATATATAAAGTATGAAGAATTATAGTTGGTTAAAAATGGTGGTAACATCTATCTAACATAGATGAAAGAGAACACATAGATGATAGAGAATAAGAAGCCAATCAAGTAAACTAGACATTAACATGCAAGAGTGTCCAAATACTAATAAGAAAATCAAAAAAGTATGTAAGAGAAAAATTTAGGGCTATCAATATCAGGGCTTAAATTTGATGGTTTGCCTGTCAAACAATTTGTCAATGACGGTTATCTATTCAAAGGTGCTCTTAAAATACTATGATATACCTTAGTATAAGAAAAATTATATATAAATCAAATATATATATCATCATAATTCTATAAAAAATTTAACAATCTATCCAAAATCTCTCTTGTCATGTGATACAATCTTTTTAAAATTTTGATTATATTTTAAAACCAAAATGCCTAAATACACCATAGGGCCATCAAATTTATGCCATATTCATGAGGACAAAGCAAATTGGTTGGACCACAAAAAAGTCAACATAGGAGCAAGAATTAAGTGGAATGGGAAATGAGAATGTACTTATTTTGTAATTAAGGAGTGGTGGAAACTACATGGTACTATGCCATAGAGTGCCTAGCTTACAGTGATATTTGTATTAAGTACAACAATAAGTTGAGAGTGGACAACCTAACCATCTTGTTTGAGGAGGTGAGGTTAAACAAAACAACAAAATTTTGATCAAGATCCACAACAAAAAAACGATTTGAAAAATTTGTAAGACTATTTGAACAACCCCTAAGGGAGAGGACCCAATTGTTGAGCATGTTCCCATGTGATAGTATTTGTGTATTTAAGGCCCAATATTTTTAAAAGTTTAGCATTAGTAGTTGTGACTTTAAGGTTGTTAGTGTTACTATAAGTACTTATAATTGAACAAAATGTGCTCATTAGATTTAAAAAGCAACCAATTATGTGATGCCACATCAGTGCACCAACAAAACATGACTTAATGCACACCTATTGGTCCACCTTTTTTGGGGGAACTATTTAACACCTCAACAAAAAGCATGCTTATGTGGCATCATATTTGATGATGCGTCCCTAAAACGTTAGTTATAAGGAGGGGCATTGCCAAATAAACTGTAGTAAAACTTTTGGAGTGATTTGAAATTGTCATGTATGATTTTGAGAGACATGAAGTTAGGGTGCTCAACTATTGGATCCTCTCCCTATGTCTTTTGAATATATTACCCTCATACATTTTTACTATAATTATTACTCTCAAACTATTTAATGTTATAAACATTATTAAAATCTTTCATTTTATTTTATTTTTATTAAGGCTCAAATAACTGCTGTACGGAACGCCGTCAATACACTCCAAGCACTCTGGAATAAATCTAGACCTTATAGTGCATAATTCGAGCCTCTTTTAGTGAATTCTAATTTAGTCAAGTTATTGAAATTAACCCTACACGCGTATTAATCTACGATTATGTTTTATTACGATTAAGTCGAAAGTAAGGCAAGCAAAGACGGCCGAAGTGTGAATTACCAGATAATTTACTTTTACATCATGTGACTAGCTGTGTAAGGGAAATGAAAAAGGTAAAATGAAATACCTTGTAAACGAAGTCCCACGGCAAGCAACCAAGGAAATCCAGAATGAAACTCGTTTTAGCGTAGCTGATCAAGCCGATTTGTTTAACATTAGGATAAAATCTCAGTGGCTCAGAGCAAAAAAAAAACATGAAAGAACTGGATGAAAGCGTTTTAAATTTCACCGCAAAGCAATGCTTCGGCGGTCGTAAACCATCTTGTACGAGTGCGAGTCTCTGTACGCAAGAAAAAACTGCACAATCAAGTCTGCGAAGAAAATGATCTGTGCCGCCACGTCCAGAGGCCACAGATGTTTCGGCAAGCCGCGGAAAAATCCGAACTCGAAGGGAGTAAAGAATGAAGAGTAAATTGCCCAGACGAGAATAAACCGCGCCCACCATCGATAAAACCTACAAATGCACAAGGCAAACAACCCTTAATTTTATAAGTAGATGGTGCTTTTTCACGTATATTTTCTTAAAATTTAATTCTGTAATTTTAGAGTCAATTTTATTGATCATGAATAGTAGCCAATAAGAATCTGTATCATGAGCATAAATAATAGACAATAAGAATCTGAATAATGAGCATAAATAATTTAGTTGAATCCTGATAAAATAATATCAGATTTTCCTAAATTGAAGAGCGTGTTCGCGTGCCATGAAATTTTTGAAAGATTTTTAAAAATTTACATGCCGTCTGGATTTATGATGAAGTTTGCAGAACATCCATTCGAGAAGCTTGCAGACCATCTGGTGCGGAATGTGAGGCCATTTTCCTGGCTCCGACCGTGACGGCTTCGATCAAACCCTAATTCTCTGGCGAAAAGCGAGAGCCGACTTCCCAAAGACGATGTGATTGACTCCGGATATTCAATTAGCTCGTATTCCTCCGGCAGGTCACGTCTGTGGTTACTGGAAGCCATTTTCAAGCAAAGAAAGCAAAGAAAACAAGCCTACTACTTCTGACTTAAAACATAAAAGACAGGATGCTCTGCAGTTTAGGTAAGTTTATGCAGGGAATTGCAACTTGAGGATGACGAATCAAGCTCAAATCAGCCGCACTCCGGCATTTCGACAGGATCAACGGAAAAAGGCTTTACCTTATTCGTAGTTGTTCCCGACGAGATACGCATTTCAAAGCATGAGCCCTTTTTAAAACTTCACTGAAACATGATTACGTGGCACACTACTTTTTTACGCCACTTGCCTCTTTTCTGTGATGTATTGATTACGTGGCAAATGCCCTTTCACGCCGTAGACTCTCTTTCTGTTTTGTCTGCCCCTTCCCCTGGAACAGCTTTGACGTGTCCGCATGTGATTGTCCTGTTTTCCTACTTTCTTTTCTTTAAAGTAAAGGTCTGATGTTTTTTAAATCCAATAAATAGAATATACCGTACTATTCCATATCCCACATCGAAGCGGGAGACAATCAAAGGCCATGAGCCGACTTATGAAATTTATTGATTCAATAAGAGCAAGCAAGTTCCTGATTGAGAACGTAGTTCAATTTTATATCTATTTTCACTCAAGTGGAGGTTTAACATGTGCGTAATTTACGAATTTTGAATTCTAATTAATTATTGTTTAGGTTCAAATGTTTATCTAGTATCCTCCATAAATAATGTTGTACAATTTTACCATTAAAAAATATATATAAAGTCAATTCCAAATATTTAATACTAGCACTTGCACCTCCTAGGAGGTTCTAGGATATGAAGGTAACATTTAAATATATTTAGTAGTCAGTTTATAAATATTAAGAATTAATGTTTAATATTACATAATTAATTATATAACAATAAATTTATACATGTTTTAATTATAAATTTGTATTTTGATAAGTAATGACATTTATTTATTCAACTCTCCCAAGTAAGGTGATCCATTTTCCCACATCCTTGACAAGTTTAAAATATTTTCACAAAAATATTTTCATAAGGCAATTCTATTGTAGAGGTTATTTATCCATGTTAACATGTGCTCAAGAGATTTACCTACTGAAGATTTAATTTATAGAGTTGCAAAGTTCGAGTCATTGCAAATAACTGGGCTTGAACAATAGCTATGGTCTTATGTTATGGAGATGGCAACCAAAGAAATCCAAATGTACTATTTCACTTCCCATTGAGACTACAATTTGGATGGCTTAAGGGTCAACATCTAATTTAAATCAAAAGTGGCTTAGAATCGTATACAGGTATGCTTAATAATAAGCATAGGTTTAAGAGATATAAATTAAAATGTTTATGATTTCAATTAGATTGAACTACAACAGACAGATTGACCATCCAACATTCTCTTGCCCAATCATATAACAATGCCAACAATAGTGACCATGTAAGCTTCTCCTTCCATTTAGGCTTTAGCATATTAGCTAACCCACAGACAAAAAAGGCAAGATCATCCCTCCCTCTAAAAATACCCAACTAGCACAATGCTCTCCAAGTCTAAACAAATCTTGAACTAAGATCCCCAGATTCCCCACTCAAACTCTTAAAAGATGGACTATTAACAATTGCATGCTAGGTGTTTAAATTACAATGTCAACTGAATATTTTTTTGAATTGATTATATATTACTAAAAAGACCCAGCGGGTTACAATATGATTTTAAGCCCATATCAGGCAACAAGTTTCTAAGGACTCTACAATCTAACTATCATGATACTAGCTTATATATCACAAACCAAAAAAATACTAGAAAAGTATCAAAATAACATTTGTTAAATCAGCAAATATAACATATCAAAATGAACATGGTCTTCCACCAGTCTACACTGGATTAGAACTATTGCAAATTCATTTATTTATTCCAGCTCTCATTGTATCTATCCAGATCTCCATATGTCCCAATTGGTGGCGTGATCTCAAAAATAACATCATTATCTCTGACCACCTCTAACTGTGCCCCTAGAGGTAATTCTTTTTCCTTAAATCCCATGTCCTCTAACAGCATGTTGAACGTGAAATTCTTATTATATCATTCTTCAAATTCATATACTATTTAACAAACTAATCATCAACTTTCCTAGCATCATGAGGCCAGAACTTGGCCCATTATTATCTCAGACCTCTTCAAGCATGTTTGGCCTTCATCCATCAACTCGACAAACTTCTCTTTATAAATCTTTAGTGTCATCAGTACTTGCAAAGCAACATTGTGAAAAATGAGCCTTCTTGAAGACTTTGTAAGGTGTCTCCTTTTTCCCTGATAGTTTTCCTCATTTCTTAATTTCCATAAAATCCAAAGAATCTCAGTGGTTAGAATGAGTCAAAAATGGTTATAGACAATATTCAAACCATCCACATAGATAAATAAAATCTCTTGCCAAGAAATGTTATTCTTTCCATCCCAAACCTTAAGATTGGAAGAAAAAAAAACAAATACTTTTGGCAAAACTGCATTCAAAAAATAGGTGGTCAACTGATTCAGGGAGATTGCAAAAGGTACAGAGTTTCTTCACAGGGTCAGAGTTGAAACAATTAGTGCCAACAACAAGCTTCTTGATCAAAATTAACCACCTAAAACAAGACTTCTTTGAGGCCATGACATTAGACTAGCAGAACAACTTCCTATACTAATCTTGAGAGGAGGGTTACGCACAACTTTTTAGATCTTTACAGCAGTTACATAAATTATACATAAATAGCAATCATACCACAACACAATGATTTATGTGGGGAAAATTCTTTCAGGAGAAAAACCCCACTCCAAAAGCCGCCCAATATATTATTTAGAAATCAACATGATTATAATATACTTGCAGAGCAAGATTTCACAGGAGTATCGCCATCCAAAGATTTGGAGGAAACTCAACACCTATAAGACTCTCACTCACAACCTCCATCTCAAGCACCTAATATATAGGAGATACAATAAAACCACCCAAAAAGGTGTCGCCCAAATTATCTCCAATCAAATATGCCCTATGATGTGTCAAAACACACACCAACACGTGTAACTCCCCCTTACAACTCTTTTCTGTGTCCAACACGCTTTCAAATTTTCTAATATGGGAGACCCAACTTTCAGAGACCATAGCTTTTGATTTGGGAGGCTGATTAACAAACTGTTTGATGCATTGGAAAGCTCATAAAGAGATCTATGCACCTATAACCAAGTTGGTTATTTACGACAATTTTTGGGGCAAAAACAACCTGTAGATGCCTTAAAATTGACTTTGAAACTTTTTCAGGTATTTCAAAAACTGGAAACTTTAATAACTTGACATTGATACATGACCTTAGATTGAACTCACCCAAAATGTTTATTTAGAAATTTCATAGCATTGGGGAAAAATTTGGACCCATATGTTCTCAAATGCAAACTTACTATAAATAGTAACCTTTTGTAATTGCAAGGTTGAGATACCTTTCCTAAGATTCTCCCACTTATCGAACACCTTGCAAGAACAAAGGGAGTATCAACACCATGATTTAATTACTAGGGGCTGAGAGGCCCATAGAATTCAAACACCATATGAACTCCTTTGTGCTCATAGGCTTAGTTAATGAATATGCAACATTCATCAAAGTCTCTACCTTAACTAGCTTCACCCTGCCATCCTTGACCATATCTCTAACAAAATGATATTGTACATCAATGTGCTTGATCCTAGCATGAAATGTTGGGTTCTTAGCTAGATAGATCACACTCTGACTGTCACGATAAATTGTCACTACACCTTGTTTTATTTTGATATCTGAACACAAGCTCTTAAGCCAAATGGCTTCTTTACAAGCGTGAGTAGCTGCCATATACTCAACTTTAGTAGTGAACAAAGAAACCACAACCTATCGCTTGCTCATCCAACTAATTGCACCACCAAATAAAGTAAATACATAAGAAATGGTGGATCATATGCTATCAACATCACCTGCCCAGTCTAAATCCACATAAGCATGAATATCAAGGGAATGCATGTCTCTAATCAAATTACCATAATAACACAAGGAATACTTTGAGGTACCCCACAAATATCTAAAGACTCTTTTAACTGCATCCCAATGAACTCTACCAGGATTAGACATATATCTGGAAAGAACTCCCACTGCTTGGGCAATGTTTGGTCTAGTACAGACCATAGCATACATTAAACTTCCAACTGCACTTTAGTAAGGCACTCTGCTCATTTTTTCCATCTCTAATGGGGATGTTAGACATTGTGAAGCAAATAACTTCATTCCAACTGTAAAAGGAACACACAATGGTATACAATCCTACATGTTAAACCTCTGTAAAACTGAATTGACATACTTACTCTAGCCAAGCCATAGTTTTCTGTTCACTTTAGCTCTTCTTATTTCCATCCCAAGAATGTATTTAACTACACCAAGATCTTTCATTTCAAATTTAGCTGCAAGTTGAGACTTTAGTTCTGAAATCATTCATTTCCCTTTACCAATAAATAACATATCATCAACATATAATGCAATAAACAAGAAATGAGATCACCATCAGATTTATAATAAACATAGTGATCTGATTTAGAACACTCAAATCCCAAACTCAACAAATATGTATCAAATTTCTAATGCCACATCCTAGGACTTTGTTTGAGGCCATACAAAGATTTCTTCAATTTACAAACCAAATTACTTTTACCTTTCACCATGTAGTGCTCTGGTTGTGTCATATTGTTAAAGGGGTAAAGATGAATGATTGGAGATAAGCATGCACACCAAATCAAACCCTCTTCCACAATAACATTCAAGGACAAAACTGATCTAAGTCGCTACCAAGTGGAGGAGGACTCAACTACTGATCTTGTGCTCTTGTTTGCTATGGAAAGATAAGATTTAACCAAGCCTTTTTATCAAACCCTAGGTCAAGTATGATTAAAACCCTAGTTATAAGATAATGAGCTTGTAACAGACAGACGGTAACAGAAACCCAAAATCTAAAAGCACAAAGATGATCAAAGAGATACCAGAACCTATGCCATGGAAGCTGAAAAGCTGGAGGACTCCAAGGCGAGCGCCCAAGTCTAGGAAATCAGAATCTTCCAAAACCTAAAACTAGAGAAACATTGTAAAAGGTATCCTAATGCTAGATGTAGTGTTGGTTTCAGTAGGAGGACGCTAGGACGAGTGCCCAAGTCTTCCACAGAGGAATTTCTGCAAACAGTTTTTGGATCTTGAAATCCTTTCCCTTACACAACCTTCTTGTACCTTCACTTCTTCAGACTTCACACCTGTAACATGCACACAAGAAGAAAAGGGGTTTGGGGGTTGTGGTGTTTATGGATTTGCCTTAGTCAAATCCTGGGATAATATTCAAGCTTCCCAACACTATTGTCAGAGAGAGAGCATGCCCTAGCAGGGTAGAGGCTAAAGATAAAACAAATGATGAAATGATTCAAACAATAATGATGTCACCTCGGAAGTGAAGCCCTTAGGAGAATGAAGATCTTTCAACTCATAAGGAGATGGATGATGATTCCAAATCTGTAACAACACATAATACAAACACAAATCTGCAACAACACAATGAATGTCTTGAATGCTCTTTGCTCCAATATCATAAGTTCACAATATCCATCTAGGTTACAAATGAATTCAAAAACACACTTATATATGCTTTCTCGGTAACATTCATGAATTTAATTGAAAGAGCCGAAAAGGAGAGACCCATTTAAAGTTCCTATGTCAACATACCTTAAAATCGACCCTGACCAATCAGGGAGGACTTGGGCGCGAGTGCCCAAGTCCCAAGGAGCCTTTTTTGTTTGGGATAAGGCATAAAATGGGCCCCTAGTTCCCATTTGACATAGGCTTTAGGGGATTTTGCATTGGGATGAATATTTGCATGTAGAGTGTTAACACGAGGACCTAGGAGCTAAACTAGGAGGTAAAAAGGTATGTGTCCATTTTTTACTCCATAACATTTAGCCCCCACTTTAATGTGTGTATGATCTTACAATTTAGTACATGCATTAAAGTACGGTCAAAGCATATCAAACACATCAAACACAAGAATGGAGACACTCCCTCAGTTTGAAGGACTATTTCTAGCCCCCAAGCTTTGGCAAACATAAGAAAACACTTAACAGTCACATAAGGCCCAATGAATACAATAAGGAAGCACATAATACATGGAGAAGATAGTGAAAGCATGCAATACATGGAGAAGACATGAATACAGTCACGCAATACACAAAGAAGACATGATTAAGCCATTATATAAATAATTCTAACACTAAACACACAGCATGGAGGGAGCTCATCGCTACACGCCTTTAGACCATGCAAAAACACGCAAGTCACGCAAGGAAGACACATAAAACACATGAAAGACACACGGAATACACAAGCGCCGCATGGTATGTCATCGACACACTATACGTCTTATACATGACAAACACAAGCAATAGGAAGGAGCTCATCAATACATTCCACTATCTAAGACACGCCCAACACACCTGACGGTTGAGCTACGCTACCACAACCGCCAAAGACACGCTTAAGGGTGAATAACTCAAGATCCAGCCTTGCCTCATGATGAGGACTTTGTTAAAAGGATGTGCAACTAGCTCAAGAGTTACACCATTCCGCCTTCCATAGAAGGGCTTTTAAAATGCAACCCCACCTGCATCTGCATACGCCTTACAGTGAAAAGAAAGCATGTGCTCAAAGTATACAACCCCACCTGCATCACAGAGATGCCTTACAGTGAAAATGAGGTATACACAACAAATCAAAGTACACAACCCCACCTGCATCACGGAGATGCCTTACAGTGAAAAGGAAGTGTACGCAAACACGCTTTATCAATGTCTAAAATAATCAAACAGTTACCATGATATATGCCCCCACCTTAAAGTGGTTGATCCCACTTGCCGGTATCAAGCACATTTAAGGTAAAGTGAAAACAAGCAAGGGAACAAGAGCTTTCGCAAAGCCCATGCCCCAAAGTGGCATGTGCCACGATTGCTGAATGTTCCCACAAACACATCCATTATCATTTGCTAACATGATCAACAACATATAAGCTTTGGTTAGAAAATCTATTCTAAGATAACAACCAAATCAATTAACATAAATCATTTATCAGATCACATAACTAGTACTAGACCAAGGCTACACTTGCAGGTTTGGAACCGTTATGATGTAGGTATCTCAGAACTTAGTGTAGCTACAAGGTGAGATACAAAACAATCCAAAGTGCACAGAAGTGGATTTAGAGTATTGCAAAGGTTTGTTACAACAAATTTCACAATATGAATCACAACACAAAGTGATTCTACTAGTCAAGCGTTGGTAATATATCAACCCTATATTCATATATGGACTAGGTCCATTTTTACTTTCTTGTTGAAGGGACACGCAGTCCTTATTAGTATTTATTTATTTTTGTCATCCGCCGACTAGTAGAGCCACTGAAGAATGTAAAAATTAAAATGAGAGAGGAGACAACAGTGACTTAGGTTTATAGCATGGGAAGATACCCCCAAGACATCCTCCACAATGTTATGCCCCCAAGGCACAACACACAACAATTACAATAAGTGAGAGAATAATAGAAGAATAGAGAGACAACTAGAAGAATGGTCACAACAGATGTAGTCTCCTTGTATCCTTGACCTTACAAGAGTATCAAGGGTCATCTAAGGAGACCTAAACAACATTTAACACAACACGGGGGAACACAACACAACTCTAGCAACATATATATATATATATATATATATATATATATATATATATATATATATATATATGAGGAGGCCACTCTTGAGAGCAAATGGAATAGGTGCTACAACGAGTGTGGTGAAATGAGGGATAAATACTTACCTATTTCAACGGGATATTTCTTGGCGGACAATCCATGTCTATCATCTTAGGATATATCATATTTAGTCTTGAACTTGTTGATATTGTATTAACATTAAGAATAGGATGACAATAGGCTTTGGTGGGCTTCAAGGAACGGTATCCAATACCAATAGAAGAGTTATGTACAACAGCTTCTAGGATAAGTGCACAAAGATGAGGGACCAAAAGGGGGTCTTAAGATGCCACTTTTTTTTTCTGAAATTAGGAAAGATTGATGTTGGATGAGAAATTGAAGATAGTTACACTCAAAATTTGAAGATACAATAAAAACAAGAGTCATAGTGCTCCGAATCTAGTTTCTAAACTACTATTTTTTTTCAAAAACGATTGAGACTAAGGGGTTCAAAAAGGGGGAGCACACAAATTGGTCCTATTTTTCTCAAAAAAACATAATATAGCGTCTGGTGTGCTCCCCCTAAAATGTTAACTTTTTTTAGTATTTCAAAAATTGCTTTGGTGAGAAATTAGCTAACACCATGTAGTTTATCCCTAATTTTTCTGATAATTTTTTCATGAATAATTGATTTTTTCCTAATTTTCAAAGTGGACACATCCTGAAAAATAGAAAAAAGAGTGCTCCCCCGTAAATTTTTTGAAAACTAATCAAAAATCAATTTTTTTTTTAATATGTGTAGAATGGAATCTAGTTTCTAAAAATGTAACTTATTTGGAATTTTGATGAACGGTTAAAAAAACTCAAAAATACCAGACACTTGTTTTTGACAAAAAATGGATACACTAACAAAAGAAATTAAAGATGAAACCCTTAACATACTCAAAATGTGAAAAAAATTATATGGTTATATAGCTAACAGAGAGCTTAAGATTATGGTGGTATTTTTTTCAACTTTTCGTTGAAAAATGTGCAATCCTAATGGGGAGCACACTCCAGATTATGTGAATTTTATTAGAATCTGGAATAACATGTCCTTAGACGACCTAAACACAGTCCAAGCCTTTGGGTTGGAAGACCAAGGCAAATCCAAGCCTAAGGCTTGGAAATTTCCAAGGCAAAGCATAATGTGAGCAGGTTATAACACACTCGCATTATGTGCATTCACATAACACAAGCGTGTTATAACGCGCTTGCGTTATGTTGAACTAAAACACTTACTTCCTCCCCTCCTCTCTCTTTCTCACCTCTACTTCCCTCCTCTCTCTCTCTACTTCCCTCCCCTCTCTACATCCTACCCTCTCTCACTCTCTACTTCCATCCCCTTTCTACCTCCTACCCTCTCTCTCACTCTCTACTTCCCTCCCCTCTCTCTCACTCTCTACTTCCCTCCCCTCTCTACCTCCTACCCTCTCTCTCCCTCTCACTCTCTTCTTCCCTCCCCTCTCTACCTCCTACCTTCTTTCTCACTCTCTTCTTCCCTCCCCTCTCTACCTCTTACCCTCTCTCTCACTCTCTACTTCCCTCCCCTCTTTACCTCCTACCCTCTCTCACTCTTTACTTCCCTCCCCTCTCTACCTCTTACCCTCTCTCTCACTCTCTTCTTCCCTCCCCTCTATACCTCCTACCCTCTCTCGCACTCTCTACTTCCCTCCCCTCTCTACCTCCTACACTCTCTCTCACTCTCCTCTTCCCTCCCCTCTCTACCTCCTACCCTCTCTCACTTTCTACTTCCCTCCTCTCTCTACCTCCTACCCTGTCTCTCACTCTCTTCTTCCATCCCCTCTCTACCTCCTACCCTCTCTCTCACTCTCTACTTCCCTCCCCTGTCTACTTCCTACCTTATCTCTCACTCTCTTCTTCCCTCCCCTCTCTACCTCCTACCCTCTCTCTCACTCTCTACTTCTCTCCCCTCTCTACCTCCTACCCTCTCTCACTCTCTACCTCCCTCCCCTCTCTACCTCCTACCCTCTCTCTCTCACTCTCTTCTTCCCTCCCCTCTCTACCTCCTACCCTCTCTTGCATTCTCTACTTCCCTCCCCTCTCTACCTTCTACCCTCTCTCACTCTCTTCTTCCCTCCCCTCTCTACCTCCTACCCTCTCTCTCACTCTCTAATTCCCTCCCCTCTCTACCTCCTACCCTGTCTCTCACTCTCTTCTTCCCTCCCCTCTCTACCTCCTCCCCTCTCTTTGAGTCTCTACTTCACTCCCCTCTCTC
The DNA here is from genome assembly GCA_027924645.1 of Cunninghamia lanceolata. Classification (NCBI taxonomy): domain Eukaryota; kingdom Viridiplantae; phylum Streptophyta; class Pinopsida; order Cupressales; family Cupressaceae; genus Cunninghamia; species Cunninghamia lanceolata. The sequence goes on from BSBN01000905.1 coordinate 4,106,764, forward strand.
TCTCTCTCTCTCTCTCTCTCTCTCTCTCTCTCTCTCTCTCTCTCTCTCTCTCTCTCTCTCTCTCTCTCTCTCTCTCTCTCTCTCTCTCTCTCTCTCTCTCTCTCTCTCTCTTCTTCCCTCCCCTGTCTACCTCCTATGCTCTCTCTCACTCTCTACTTCCCTCCCCTCTCTACCTCCTACCCTCTCTCACTCTCTACTTCCCTCCCCTCTCTACCTCCTAACCTCTCTCTCACTCTCTTTTTCCCTCCCCTCTCTACCTCCTACCCTCTCTCTCACTCTCTACTTCCCTCCCCTCTCTACCTCCTACCCTCTCTCTCACGCTCTACTTCCATCCCCTCTCTAACTCTCCTCATCATTCTTCCCATCCAATGAACTTTCGTAAATTATCTTGTTTACATTTCATCCTCCCAATTTATATCCTTGTCCCTCTTTGTATGTTAGTTTTCTTGTTTCCATGTTCTTTATCGATAAGGGAGAGGGAGAGGGAGGAAGAGGGAGATAGGGTGGAAATGGAGGGGAGAGAGAGGAGAGAGATAGGGTGATAGAGAGAGAGAGAGAGAGATAGAGGGGAGAGATAGGGAGATAGAGAGAACTAACGATATGTCAAGAAAGATAGGGAGAGAGATTGAGAGGTAGAGGGATGATAGAGATATAGGGAGATAAGGGAGAGATAGGGAGATAGAGGTTTAGGGTTGCTCGGGTTTAGGGGTTAGGAGTTAGGGTTTAGGGGCATTATTTAGGGTTTAGGAGTTTTGGGAGAGAGAGAGAGAGAGAGAGGGTTGGTTGGGTTTATGAGTTTAGGGTTGCTTAAGTTTAGGGTTTAGGGTTTAGGGTTTAGGGGAATTATTTAGGGTTTAGGGGTTTACAGTTTATGGTTTAGGGGTTAGGGTTTAGGGGCATTATTTAGGGTTTTGGGGTTTTGGGAGAGAGAGAGAGAGAGAGAGAGATTATTTAGGGTTTATGAGTTTAGGGTTGCTCAAATTTAGGGTTTAGGGGTTAGGGTTAAAGGGGAATTATTTATGGTTTAGGGGTTTAGCCTAGTTGCTTGAGTTTAGGGTTTAGGGGTCAGGTGCATTATTTGAGGCTTATGAGTTTAGGGTTGCTCAAGTTTAGGGTTTAGGGTTTAGGGGAATTATTTAGGGTTTAGGGGTTTAGGGTTGCTCGAGTTTATGGTTTAGGGGTTAGGTTTAGGGTTTAGAGAGAGATAGAGAGGGGATCGATAGAGATTGGGAGAGATAGGGAGATAGAGGTTTAGGGTTGCTTCCAGTGTTTATGGTTTAGGGGTTTGGGGTTTAGGGGCATTATTTATGGTTTAGGGTTTATGGTTTATGTTTAGGGGTTAGGGGTTAAGGTTTAGAGGCTTAGGTTAGGGTTTAGAGAGAGAGAGAGAGGACCGATGGGGAGATATAGAGGAGACCGAGGGGAGAGATAGGGAGATAGAGGGGTGAGGGACATGGCCAGAGACATAGGCAGAGAGATTGAGAGGTAGAGGGATGATAGAGATGGGGAGATAGGGGTTTAGGGTTGATCAGGTTTAGGGTTTAGGGGTTAGGAGTTTAGAGAGGGAGAGATAGGGAGATAAGGGTTTAGGGGCATTATTTAGGGTTTAGGGGTTTAGAGAGAGAAAGAGGGAGATAGAGAGATAGATATATACTTATAAAGGTTTGCATAGATATATACTTATACATAGAGAGAGAAAACACTTATACTTGTTTGCATACATGAAAGCATAAAGGTTTCATGCTTCCCAAAACGCACTCGCATTATAACGCAAGCACATTTTGGGAACAAAAAAAATGGGAAAAAAACATGTGGGATCCGTGATTTAGACCCCACATGTTTGTTATTCCCTTCTTTTCATGTGTGCTATCGGACAAGAAAACACTTTTTCATGGTGTTTGACATTTTAAGAATAATTGTTTGATCAATCCACCACCTTTTTTTATTTTTTCAATGTAGAACTAGTTTTGCATATTTTTGGACAAAATTTGATTATTTAAACTGAAAGTTTCATGTTTCATATTGTTTCAAAGATAATTTTCATGTACTTAGATTGAATTTGATGATATATGTTTGTTTTTTTCATAAATTTCACTAATCCTATTCTAGAGTTATATAGAATTCAATATTGAATATGAAAGGAACTTGCCAAAAAGATCAATTTGACGATTTTGAAGCCAAATTTTGGAGGATTGGTCAACTCAAATATCAAATTCTAAGGTATGTTCTTTATGTATTCATTTACTTCACTTTATGTTCTTTAGAACACTCACAATCACTAAAAGTGGAACTATCTAAGTTAAAAAAAGTCATTAATATGTACATTAATAGAATTAGAAGCATTGAAATATGATATATACATGAATTTGTTGTATCTTGAATTTGAACTATGTCATCGATACCTCCCTATAACAAAGTATTATCATCATTCTCTCTAATGTAGCCAATTGTATCAACATTTAAAATATAGTGCTATTGATCCTACAAATTTGATATATTTGGTTCTCATATAGTAATGAGTTGTCACTATCATCCTCTTGGCCATTTACCTCTAAAAAATTAATTTGAGTTTAATTTATTGGACCTATAATAGATAAGTTATTTGTTATTTTCAAGTACCCTCTAAATTTTTTGGACTGCCATCTCTAGGTTTCTCCAAGAAATCAGACTAGTTAGCCTACAATAAACTCTATATTTTAGTCTTTTGTCATCATAAAACTTAGTCAAAAGATCACCAACAACTCTGTCATCATAATTAACCTTAAAATTACTCCTTTCTTGATGATTTCACCCCTTGGCTATCTTGAATAGCTAATTCAAACTATAATTGATGCTCTTTACATGTTCACCATGATTTTCTTCAAGTCTTGCATCATAAAGCTAGTTTCTAATATTAGTTATTCTTTTGTCTCTTAACATTTCAAACATATCTATTGAAGGCAAGGAGTCTTGATTAGTGTCTTGCCACTTAGACCAATTGTCACATCATTTCTAGTCAAACCAAGGACATTCTACTAACTTTTGAAGATTGCACCATAGTTAGGATTACACAAAAGGGCTAAAACTTTAAGATTTTTATCATGGTAGAATATGAGATCAACAATGAACATGTGCTCATCTATGTCATCAATAACGTTTAGGCCTAAATTGTCATTACACATTTCACTTCTAATCTAATCATGTCAAAATCAACAAGTTTGGAGTCATTTATTAGACAAACATAATCATAAAAGCCCTCTTCATTTCCACTCTCAATAGTGACATATAAACCATTCAACTCATGCTCATCATTGGGACTAGGTGTGTCATCATACTCAATGTCTTCTTTATTGCCAACTGACTGATTTGTATTGATTGATTATGATAATTCAACACTTTCAGTGCTTACAAGGGTACACCATACTTAGCTTGTTTGTCATAACAATCATCACGCTGATTATTCATTATGATTCTAACATCATCATTGTGTTTCTTGTCATGAAATTCATTGGTTTTTTCTAAATTACCTTTGTGATCATTACTCCCATGACCTTGATTGACAATAGATTGCTGATTTGAGATGACTTCATACTTGTCTTCATGAGCTACTCTAACTAATTCACCACCTACAATATAAGAATTTGGGTTGTCCTTTCACGTGCTGGTAGGTCTAGTTTTACCTTATGAGTCTCCATTTGGAATGGTTGGTCCGTCACAATGTGCTTGTCATAACTCTCCTTAGTGCTAGTGACTTATTCTATATTGTCTTGAGTAGGTGTATCCATGGGAGGTTAAGAAAGTGTGTTTGAGAAGATATGTTAAGAAAATGTGAAACTAACCTAGAGATTGTAGCTACCACCATTTGTAAATTAACATCAACAATCAACATGTGCTCATCTATGTCATCAAGAACATCTAGGCCTAGACTGTCATTACACATTTCACTTCTAGAATCTAATCATGTCAAAATCAACAAGTTTGGAGTCATCATATATGTTGATTGTTCATATGTTGATTTCTATATGTTGATTATTCATTAGTCATCATATGCTGATTTCCATATGTTGATTGTTCATTATGCTTCTAACATCATCATTGTCTTATTCATGATGCATATAGAAATCATCATCATTGTCTTATTCATGATGCATATAGAAATCATCATCATTGTCTTATTCATGATGCATATAGAAATCATCATCATGCCAAGGAAATGAGCAAAGACTCTAACACCAAAAGAGCATGAAGTTGAGAATGAGAGGAAAAGAGAAAGAATGAGGTGAATTCGCGAAAGTAGGAAATTGTCAACCATACAAGAAGACATTCCACCATTGCCAATTGAAGAGGAAAATGACACATCTAATGAAACTAAGAGAGAGATGGAATTGGTGGCACAAAGGGGAATGAATGCAAAACCTCCGTTCAACAAGAAAACTGAATCTTGAAGCTAGAGGCACTCCATCATCCACAGGTCAAGTTGAAGGAACACCATCATTATCTTCTCAAATTGGAGGCACTCCATCTTTCACAAGTGAAGTTGAAGGTACATCTTCATTCTCTTCTCAAGTTGGTGGCAAGCCATCATTCACACGTCAAGTTGAAGGTACACCATATTCTCCATCTCAACTTCAATCCTTTTCATCTCCAATTGAAAGTACGTCATCTATCCCATCTCAAGTAAAATTGAAGAAATTCCTAATGTTGAGTCAACTTTACCAATGAAAACACCTCCTAGAATTCTGCATAGGAAGCCTAAGTTTCTAAATGATATCGATGAGAATGTTTGAAGCCCATGTAGGATAAGATTCCCAAGTACAATTGCCAAAGATATGCGAATAAGATATGGAAATCATTTTTTGAGAACTTAAATGAAACCGAAAGATGTCAACTATTTGTTGAATTGATGAGAAATCTAAAATTTACGCCCATTATGAAGATTCTTGGCCTAAGAACATCGGATGCCTCAAGTGAAAAATCAATTCTAAAGAATCTAATGAGTGCATATGAGAGTGTGGGTTCCACCGCACGCACCAAGGATAGTAATGTCACATGACGTGTCATTACATCAACAATAGTAAGCCAAGAACAAAGAAAGATCGCCTCATTAGAAAGACAAGTCAAGCATTGAAAATAAGTAGAAAAACTCTAATGAGAGTTGTTGGAAGACGTGAAAGAGTTGAGGACCCAAACATCAATGAATTGTGGGCATTCTCTGGGAGACTTCCACGGAAAGACAAAGTTGTTTTTGAAGCCTTGAGATCCCTCATCGAAGAATTTTGGAAAAATAACACAAGGGTATCTCTTAATGCAAGATATGTTGTAAGAAGGAGAATTGGTTGTTAAAACCGTGAGCCACATCCAAAGCATTTTTTGGATATGACTCAAACACAATATTTTAGGAAATTTCAAGAGATGTATCCTCAATTCAAAATTAGTCAAAGGTTTTTGAAATAGTAAAGCCTTTTTATGTCAAAATAAATCACACATGCACATCTTCTTGTTGTAGAGTACATATTGAGTTTTCTAATCATTATGATGTTTATAGATATATATGTGTAGATTTGCATACTAACGATGTTTTGCAGGAGTGTAATATAAAGTGTCCACCTAGATCTTCAAGAGATTTCATATCAAGCATCTTATGCCAGAGAGTGGATGGTCAATTATTCCACAATAGGTTATGCTTGGATGGCACGTGTGATCATTATGGTGGGTTGCAATATTTGCCAATTTGTCAACATATGGACAACACACATGCAATTGGAAATGAGCTAGTAAGTTTTGGTAAATACAAGACAATGGCATATAGTCTAAAAGATGGCAAAGAAGGAAAAAGGTGTGAATTGGTCATTGAAAAGATTCCAGTATATTAGTTTATCTCTATTTTTTGAGATAATATAGTTTACGAGTATGCAAGGCATACCCATAGAGCTCAATGGTTGGAATTGCAATTCAAGTTATGCAAGGACATGTTTCCACATAGTGCCATTGTTTCAGTTGTTAACTTTGTAGAGAACTACACACTACAGCCACAGAATGAGATGCAATCACAGTATTACAACTCTACATAGGTTGCTATATTTGTGCAAATAGCATTCATTCATGCAGAAGATAGTACAGAGGACAACAGGAAGATCTTGAGGGAATATCATTTTTATATTAGTGATGATCGCACCATTCTATGGAGTTCATGCAAGGTTGCTTTCAGATGTTCTACCATGATTTGGCTAGTAGGAGCATATCATTTCGTTAGCATATCATATGGTCAGATACTTGTGCATCACAATTCAAGAACTCACGAATGTTCTATTGGTTGAGCAGGATGCATAAGATGAATGGTGTTCAACATATGTGGAAGTTTCATGAGGCTGAGCATGGAAAGGGGGAGCATAATGGTGTAGGAGCATGTATCAAAAGATCATTAGCACGAGAAGAGTTGAAGTACAAAGACAATGCAAAGTTGACAGATACGAGATCTATTGTCGAATTGTGTAACACTACAATGGGTCCAGGTAATGAAGGTAAGTCTACAGTTCGTAGATATCTTTGGTTGGTTGATGATACTGACATTGCAAAATATGAGGACTGTTGTACATTGACAGGATCGAGTGAGATACACTCTTTTAGAAGCTCTAATGTAGGTTCGTGGAGTATTCATACGCGACGGATGACATACTTTTGTTCTTCATGTACATATGAAGATTGGTATGATTGTGAGTCAAAGGAGTGGATCGATGATTGGTGTACAAGAGGCCTAAGCCTGATTGACATGTATCGATCACCGATTGACATGTATCGACCATCGACAGCACTACAAATCACAAAGATTGAATCATCAGTTGATTTTGACCATGTTTCAGATCTAGTTCAACCAAGTATTATCAGCATTCAAATTTAATAAAATTCAATAAACCATCTTATTTTGTAGTTTTTCTTGTATTGTTGACTATATTCATTGAACTGAATGCACATATAAATGCAACACATGTTTATGTAGTTATTGTAGCTGAAGACAATGAAGAAGGAACAGATTATTATTTGTGTCGTTGTGTTGAGGCAAAAAAGAAAATTAGATTCCCTTGTTATAGATGGAGAAAACATTGATTACCCTATAGGATCAATGGTTGTTACTAGAACATGGCTTAGAAGGTACCTAGTGAAGAAGTCTAATGTGTGGTTGTTCAAGGAATTTGGCACACATAGGAAGATTCTTCATTATTCTAACCTTGTTGTGCCATCAAATGTTCATTTGATCAAATATGGGGATAGGCCATTGAACATGAACTTGTGGAAGGTTCGTGAGTCTGATCATGAGGCAATACTCGAGACAATAAAGAGTAGAGCAAACCCAGATGGTTCATTGGATTGAATTAGTGGAATGATAGAAAGGTATGTTATTTTTCTTTGCTATCCTCATTTCACCTTGTATATTTTAGCTACTCATTTTAGGAGGTAGGCATAATCCTTATGAAGTTGCCTTTGGAAGGAAAGTAAGGTAGGTTTTCATGATTATTTCACGATGATATGTCCTTTACTTTCTATTTAATAATGAGTTTTAACGATGTTACAATAAGTTTTAATTTATTTTAATGATGATACTATTTCATAATGAGTCTTAATGAGTTTTAATAACAAACAATTGATAGTAGCGGTAAGGGCAGCCTCAATTGATGCCCTATAAGACATTGGATCAAGTGAGAACACCTTTATAGTACTAAATTTTTACATTTGGCATCTCCTGGGGCCAAACGAATGGTGCCAACGCATCTGGGTGGGTAGTAAACATTAGGGGAGATGTCTTTTTAGTGGCAAAGTCTCATGGTCATTCTTGGCTATATCAAACGCAGACAATCTCTCAAGAGCCCTAAGAAAAAAAAGGTGACAAACTTTGGACCGAGTGTTCCATCAAACTGTGACACCTAGGAACATCTTCTTTGCATCTATAGGTGGATGTCAGGTCCACCTACAAACACCTACCTTGATTTTTTTTAAAATCAATTTCATTTGCCTATGGTGGCAAGGAACACATTGTTCCAAAATGCTTTAGTTTCATGCAGTGAAAAGGTGTTAGGAGTGAAATTTTGCATTCCATGGGTCGTGGGGTCAAACTGACTGTGCTGACATGTTGGGGTGGGCGGGTAAATTCCAGGGGAGGTCTTGTTTCATGTGCCAAGCATCCCAGTCGTTTAGGGCAACAGGCTACCAACAAAGTCCCTTAAGATCCCTAAGACCAAAAAACTACCAAACTATGATGGAGTAGTTCTCAGAATTAGTAGCAGCTGGGAATATTTTGTTTGGACCTACAAGTACATGTGGGGTCCGTCCACAATAACCTCTCTTAATTTTGGTCAACTCCAGTCTGTTTGACCATGCCGAAATCAAATGCATTCTTGCAAAATGCTTTAGTTTCATGCTGTGGAAAGGTGCTAGGAGTGATATTTTGCATTCCATAGCTTGTGGGGCCAAAATGACTGCACCAATGCATCGGGGTGGGTGGTTAAATGCTAAGGGAGGTCTTGTTTCATGTGCAAAGCATCCCATTCATTCGAAGTAGTAGGCTATCGACAAAGTCCCTTAAGATCCCTAAGACCAAAAAACTACCCAAACTATGATGGAGTAGTTCTCAGAATTCGTGGTAGATGGGAATGTTTTGTTTGGACCTATAGGTGCATGTGGGATCCGTCCACAATAACCTCTCTCAGTTTTGGTCAATTCCATTCTGTTTGACCGTGCCAAAATCAAATACATTCTTGCAAAATGCTTCAGTTTCATGCAGTGGAAAGGTGTTAGAAGTGACATTTTTCATTCCATAGCTCGTGGGGCCAAACCGATTGCGCCAATGTGTCGGGGTGGGCAGTTAAATGCCAGGGGAGGTCTTTTTCGTGTGCCAAGGGTCCCAGTCGTTCAAGGCAATAGGCTACCAACAAAGTCCCTTAAGATCCCTAAGACCAAAAAACTGCCAAACTATGACAAAGCAGTTTCAAAATTCGTGGCAAATGGGAACATTCCATTTAGACCTATAGGTGCACATGGGGTCCATCCACAATAACCTCTCTCAGTTTTGGTCAACTCAAATCTATTTAACCGTGCCGAAATCAAATGCATTCTTGCAAAATACTTCAGTTTCATGTAGCACAACCTTGCTAGGTGCCAAGCCAAACTGACTACACCAATGTGTTAAGGTGGGTGGATAAATGCTAGGGAAGGTCTTGTTTCGTGTGCCAAGGGTCCTAGTCGTTCGAGGCAGCAAGCTATCGACAATGTCACTTAAGATCCTAAGAGCAAAAACTGCCAAACTTTGACGGAGCAGTTCTCAGAATTGGTGGTAGCTGGGAAAAAAAAATTTTGGACCTACAAGTGCATGTGGGGTCCATCCACAATAACCTCTCTCAGTTTTGGTCAACTCAAATGCATTCTTGCAAAATGCTTCAGTTTCATGCAGCACAACCTTGCCAGGTGCCATATTTTTTTTTTCTGCTCATCATGGGGCCGAACTGACTACGCCAACGCGTTGGGGTGGGTGGGTAAATACCAAGGGAGGTCTCATTTCATGTGACAAGTATGCCAATCATTCGGGGTAGAAAGCTATCGACAAAGTCCCTTAAGATCCCTAAGACCAAAAACTACCAAACTATGATGGAGCAGTTCTTAGAATTTATGGCAGATGGGAACACTCCATTTGGACCTATAGGTGCATGTGGGGTCTGTCCACAATAACCTCTCTCAATTTTGATCAACTCCAGTTCGTTTGACCATGCCAAAATCAAATGCATTCTTTCAAAATGCTTCAGTTTCATGCAATGGAAAGGTGCTAGGAGTGAGATTTTGCATTCCATAGCTCGTGGGGCTGAACTGACTGTGCCAACACATCGGGGTGGGCAGTTAAATGCTAAGAGAGGTCTCATTTTGTGCGCCAAGTGTCCCAGTCATTCGAGGCAGCAAGCTACCGGCAAAGTCATTTAAGATCCTAAGAGCAAAAACTACCAAACTTTGACAGAGTAGTTCTCAAAATTCATGGTAGTTGGGAATGTTCTGTTTAGACCTACAGGTGCATGTGGGTTCTATCCACAATAACCTCTCTCAGTTTTGGTCAACTCAAATCTGTTTGACCATGTCGAAATCAAATGCATTCTTGTAAAATGCTTCAGTTTCATACAGCACAGCCTTGCTAGGAGCCATATTTTTTTGTTCTTCTCATCATGGGGTCGAACCAAATGTGCCAACATGTCCCAAGTGGGTAGGTAAATGCTAGGGGAGGTCTCGTTTTGTGTGCCAAGCAACCCAGTCGTTTCGGGCTGTAAGCTACCAGCAAATTCACTTTGTCGGTAGCTTGCAACCTGGAATGATTGGGATTCTTGGCACATGAAATGAGACCTCCCCTAACATTTAACCATCCACCCTGATGCATTGGCACAATCAGTTTGGCCCCACAAGCTATGGAATGCAAAATTTCACCCCTAACACCTTTCAAACTTTGCTGGTAGCTTACAACCCAGAATGACTGGGATGCTTGGCACATGAAACAAGACCTCCCCTAGCATTTACCCACCCACCCCGACGCGTTGGCGTAGCCAGTTCATCCCCATGAGCTATGGAATGCAAAATCTCACTCCTAGCACCTTTCAACTTTGTCAATAGTTTGCAGCCCAAAACGACTGAGACACTTGGCACATGAAACAAGACCTCACATAGCATTTACCCACCCACCTGGACATGTTGGTGCAGTCAGTTCGACCCCATGACCTATGGAATGCAAAATTATAGTCCTAGCACCTTTCAACTTTGTCGGTAGCTTACAGCCCTGAACGACTGAGACACTTGGCGCATGAAATGAGACATCCCCTAGCTCTTACCCACCCACCCCCAACGCGTTGGCATAGTTGGTTCGGCCCCACAAGCAATGAAATGCAAAATGTCACCCCTAGCACCTTTCCACTACATGAAACTGAAGTATTTTGCAAGAATGCATTTGATTTTGGCATGGTCAAACATACTAGAGTTGACCAAAATCGAGAGAGGTTATAGTGGATGAACCCCACATGCACCTGTAGGTCCAAACGAAACATTCGTAGCTGCCACAAATTCTGAGAACTGCTCCGTCATAGTTTGGCAGTTTTTTGGTCTTCAGGATCCTAAGGGACTTTGCCGGTAGCTTATTGCCCTGAACGACTGGGACGCTTGGCACATGAAATGAGACCTCCCTTGGAATTTACCCACCCACCATGACGCGTTGGTACAGTCAGTTCAGCCCCATGACTAGAAAAACAAAAAATATGGCACTTGGGAAGGTTGTGCTGCATGAAACTGAAACATTTTGTAAAAATGCATTTGATTTCAGCACAATCAAACAGATTTGAGTTGACCAAAACTGAGAGAGGTTATTGTGGACGGACCCCATGTGCACCATAGGTCCAAACGGAACGTTCCCAACTACCACAAATTCTGAGAACTGCTCCGTCAAAGTTTGGTAGTTTTTGCTCTTAGGGTCTTAAGTGACTTTGCCGATAGCCTGCTGCCTCGAACAACTAGGACCCTTGGCACATGAAACAAGACCTTATTAGTATTTACCCACCCACCCTGATGCATTGGCACATTTGGTTTGGCCCCACGAGCTATGGAATGCAAAATCTCACTCCTAGCACCTTTCCACTGCATGAAACTAAAGCATTTTGCAAGAATACATTTGATTTCAGCACAATCAAATAGACTGGAGTTGATCAAAACTGAGAGAGGTTATTGTGGATGGACCCCATGTGCACCTATAGGTCTAAACAGAATGTTCCCAACTGTCATGAATTTTGAGAACTGCTCTGTCATAGTTTGGCAATTTTTTGGTCTTAGGGATCCTAAAGGACTTTGCCGGTAGCCTGCTGCCTTGAATGAATGGTATACTTGGCACACGAAATGAGACCTCCCCTAGAATTTACTTACCCACCCCGACACGTTGGCACAATTGGTTCGGCCCCATGAGCTATGGAATGCAAAATGTCACTCCTAGCACCTTTCCACTACAAGAAACTGAAGCATTTTGCAAGAATGCATTTGATTTCGATACTGTCAAATGGACTAGAGTTGATCAAAACTAAGAGAGGTCATTGTGGATGGACCCCACGTGCACCTATAGGTCCAAACATAATGTTTGGAGCTACCACAAATTTTGAGAACTACTCCGTCATAGTTTGGCAGTTTTTTGGTCTTATGGATCCCAAGGGACTTTATCAGTAGCCTGCTACCTCAAACGACTAGGATGCTTGGCACACAAAATGAGACATCCCTTGTCATTTACCCACCCACCCTGACATGTTGGTGCAGGTGGTTCAGCCCCACGAGCTATGGAATGCAAAATGTCACTCCTACCATATTTCCACTGCATGAAACTGAAGCATTTTGCAAGAATGCACTTGATTTCGGCACAGTCAAATGGATTTGAGTTGACCAAAACTGAGAGAGGTTATTGTGGATGGACTCCATGTGCACCTGCAGGTCCAAACAGAGCATTCCCAGCTACCATGAATTCTGAGAACTGCTCCGTCATAGTTTGGTAGTTTTTTGGTTTTAAGGATCTTAAGGGACTTTGCTGGTAGCCTGCTGCCTCGAACGATTGAGACGCTTGGCATACGAAATGAGACCTCCCTTGGCATTTAATTGCCCACCTCGATGCATTGGCGCAGTTGGTTCGGCCCCACGAGCTATGGAATGCAAAATGTCACTCCTAGCACCTTGCCACTGCAATACACATGTAATGAAACTTCAATACAAATGTATGGACAAGGTGTTGAGGACACATATTTCATCCATTTGCTTTATACATGACAAATAACTTACCCTTTAGAAGCTTTTGCATGGAGTTTTTGAATGTCATAAGCTTTTTGGCAAATTTTTTAGGGTTTTGAGCATTGAAAAATGAGTTTTTTTTTTTGCATTTTGAGCACCAACATACCTTCCTTATGGGTCCACACGTGGGAATGTATAGTTGGGGTTTTTGATAATCTTTGGCAAGTTTAAAAACCTTATTTCTTTTATCAAAAGGTGGCATTTGTTTCCTTAAAAGTAGTTGTCATCATCATGCTTACCCCTATAATTTCCAATTTCAATGCCTATTTCATATGCTTGCCCCTCCACACTTGCCTTAGTACAGATACAAAGTCTTAACATTTTCTTTTTTGATCAAAATGTAGTTGTTTTGCATATTGAAGGCATTCTTATAGAGAAAAATTAGAAATTCCTTGCCTGAATTAGCATTTTCAGCCTAGGGCTTGATAGTTTATGGTAGTGGAAAGAGTTTGGAGGCCTTCATGGTGTTGGATGTTCGTCTTTTCTAGATCTTGTATGATTTAAATGAAGAATTTCAATTGGGAGTTAGATCTAATTGCATAAATGAATAGATAGGGATTTGATTTGATTCATTTGTATGAGTACAATCTAGTTTGATCTTTGTACTTATGTAATAGGGCTTATATTTTGATCTTATTTGGGATGCAGGGATATGGAGAAAAAAGTGAAAATGTTTTACTTTGATTGAATATGTGGATAGCAATTATGTATGTGCATATGAGAAAAATGTTACCTTAAAAGAATTTGAAATATTTGCAAGGGCTATAGGATAGACCTATGGCTTTATCGTAACTCTAAAATGATTTTTAAGGAAACCCTTATTTATGGAATTGTTATTGTGTATATTTTTGCAATAATTAAGCTCAAAGTATATATGTTGCAATAATTGCCAGATATGCACAAAATTGATTTGTTGATAAGGATTTACAAACTTTCTAGCAAATGTGATTGGCAAGTGTAAATCCAAATTCCACAACTTCAACCAACATCCTCCCTACCTATGCCAAAATGGGATCTTTGGAACATGGTATGGACATCCATCAAAGCATAAAGGATATGGCAATTTTGTCAAATCTATTGTAGTTGCAACTACCCTAGTAGACATGTATGCAAAGTGTGGAAGCATAGACAAGGCACATGAACTGTTTGACAGAACACCTCATAGAGTGTCATCTCATGGAATGCAATAATTGCAAGATATGCACAAAATGGATTTGTTAATAAGGCTTTAGAAACTTTCAAGCAAATGCAATTGAGAGGTGTAAAGCCAAAATGCGATCTTTGGAACATGGTATGGACATCCATCAAACCATAAAGGATATGGTAATTTTGTCAGATCTTGTAGTTGCAACTATCCTAGTAGACATGTATGCAAAGTGTGGAAGCATAGACAAGATACGTGAAATGTTTGACATGATGCCTCAATGAAATGCCATCTCATGGAATGCAATGATTGCAAGATATGCAAAAAATGGATTTTTTTGATAACACTTTATAAACTTTCAAGAAAATACAATTGGCGGGTGTAAAGCCAAATTCCACAACCTTAGCCAGTATCCTCCTTACCTATGCCAAAATGGGATCTTTGGAACATGATATGGACATCCATCAAAGCATAATAGATATGGAAATTTTGTTAGATGTTGTAGTTGCAACTGCCCTCAGAGACATGTATGCAAAGTGTAGAAGCATAGACAATGCACGTGAATTGTTTGGCATGATGCCTCAAAGAAATGTTGTCATGTGGAATGCAATGATTGCAAGATATGAAAAAAATGGATTTTTTGATAAGGCTTTAGAAACTTTCAAGCAAATGTAATTAGCGGGTGTAAAGACAAATTCCACAACCTTTGCCAACATTCTCCCTTCATATGCCAAAATAGGATCTTTGGAACATGGTATGGACATCCATCAAAGCATAAAGGATGTGGGAATTTTGTCAGATCTTGTAGTTGCAACTACCCTAGTAGACATGTATGCAAAGTGTGGAAGCATAGACAAGGTACGTGAACTGTTTGACATGATTCCTCAATGAAATGTCGTCACATGGAATGCAATGATTGCAAAATATGAAAAAAATAGATTTTTTGATAAGGATTTAGAAGCATTCAAGCAAATGCAATTGGCAGGTGTAAAGACAAATTCCACAACCTTAGCCAACATCCTCCCTTCATATGCCAAAATGGGATCTTTGGAACATGGTATGGACATCCATCAAAGCATAAAGGATATGGGAATTTTGTCAAATCTATTGTAGTTGCAACTACCCTAGTAGACATGTATGCAAAGTATGGAAGCATAGACAATGTACGTGAACTGTTTGACATGATGCCTAAATGAAATGCCATTTCAAGGAATACAATTATTGTAAGATATGCAAAAAATGGATTTTTTTGATAAGGCTTTACAAACTTTCAAGAAAATACAATTGGTGGGTGTAAAGACAAATTCCATAACTTTAGCTAGTATCCTCCTTGCCTATGCTAAAATGGACATCCATCAAAGGATAAAAGATATGGGAATTTTGTTAGATGTTGTAGTTGTAACTGCCCTCGGAGACGTATGCAAAGTGTGGAAGCATAGACAAGGCATGTGAACTATTTGTAATTATGCCTCGAAGAAATGTCGCCTCATGGAATGCAATAATTGCAAGATATGAACAAAATGGATTTTTTGATAAGGCTTTAGAAACTTTCAAGAAAATGCAATTAGCGGGTGTAAATCCAAATTCCAAAACCTTAGAAATGGTATCTTTGGAACACGGTATGGACATTCATCAAAGCATAAAGGATATAGGAATTTTGTCAAATGTTGTAGTTGCAACTACCCTGCGAGACATGTATGCAAAGTATGGAAGCATATACAAGGAACATGAACTGTTTGACACAATACCTCAAAGAAATGTTGTCTCATGGAATGCAATGATTGCAAGATATGCACAAAATGGATTTTTCGTAAGGCTTTAGAAAATTTCAAGCAAATGAACAAAAGAAACTTTCAACCAAATGCAATTGGCACGTCTAAAACCAAATTGCACAACCTTATCCAACATCCTCCTTGCCTATGCCAAAATGGGATCTCGGGAACATGGTGTGGACAACCATCAAAGCATAAAGGATATAGGAATTTTGTCACATATTGTATTTGCAACTGCCCTTGTAGACATGTATGGAAAGTGTGGAAGCATAGACAAGGCACATGAACTGTTTGATATGCCGCCTTAAAGAAATGCACAGTCTCATGGAATGCAATGATTGCAAGATATGCACAAAATAGATTATTTGAAAATGATTTATAAACTTTCAAGCAAATGCAATTGGCACGTGTAAAACCAAATTCTTGTAATGATAATTGATCATCATATTAAATATTTAATATAAACTCTCATATACATAATGTCATGAACATAACATCTAGTCTATATATAAAGCTATATAAGCATGTCCAAACAAAGCCATACATGCATATACAAAAATATACATCAGTAACATACAAAAGTATGTATACAAAGCCATCTAGGCATACAAAAAATGTCCCAAAATCTAGTTTCCTATGGACTTTCATCAAATAATTGGTGGCCCTTGCTTGGTCATGAATATGGAGAGCCAATCAGTGACTCATCCTCTCTCTCCCGTCGAGTAGACCTCCTCGATAGAGATTTTTGTAGCTCCACCTATTAATACAATCAAACAATATGCACATTAATATAGAAAATAAGAAATATATAACATCACATATGTAATCGATCACTTAACGCTACCCGATGATCACTCTCGATCATCTTTTCTCTCTTTTTATCCGTAGTTGGACATGTTGGAGTTGTGACCTCCTATGAGAAGCATCAAGAAGCAAAATTGACTAAACATAAATATCATTTATGTACATCAAATGACA
Organism: Cunninghamia lanceolata; assembly: GCA_027924645.1. Classification (NCBI taxonomy): domain Eukaryota; kingdom Viridiplantae; phylum Streptophyta; class Pinopsida; order Cupressales; family Cupressaceae; genus Cunninghamia; species Cunninghamia lanceolata. Next base: position 4,123,471 of record BSBN01000905.1, read on the forward strand.
TGAGATAAAACAAGAAATACAAAATGATATTTTTATGTTATTGGCTCATACCTCGGTCAAAGGATTTGAAGACAACATGGCTGCAGCAATGCCTGCTTGCGCTGACTCACGAAGATGAGGAGTGTCGATATTCAACACCTGAAAATAGATTTCAAGGTTATTCGACCAAAATAGATACATGTAACATTATTTAAATCCATAATGATTACAAATGGTTAAATTTACCTCCGTATAAGTGGTTTTCGTCCAGGGGACCAAGGAAACCGTGGAGGTGCTGGTGAAGCTCCCTGTTGAAATCATCAAATTTTCACTAAATAATATTACCATTGATATATGTACTATATTTATGATCATGTGATAAATTGCATACCTTCTAACTTGACCTTCTCTCATAACCCACCAATGGATGGCTAACAGAGGCAGGATGAAGACTCTGACCCTGGAATTTCGTTGCACAGACAATTACATACATTAATTTTGACTTATAATATAGATAGTCATATAAAATTAATTACAAATTTCAAATAAGAATATATTAACTCAAGATGAAACTTGTAAAAAAATACCTAAGAGTCAATACCAAATGTACACTGTAAGACATCATCTATGAAAACAATATCATCCAATATGGATGTGTCCATCATTGGATGTTGCCCTTGCGTCGTAGCATCCTGCCGAGAGTCCTGCCATGAGTCCTACGTCCCATAATCACATAGGTTCCCACATGAACTGCACAAATGTGGGGACAAATGATGCCTGTTGCTCTAACCGCATCAGCCTGGGTGAGATCATCGTCGTGTTGTGCTAGCGATTGCATGAGAGCATTCGATGAATGTAGTGTTTCCACCTCAATACTCTCCTTCAAAGTTGAAGGGAGTGACACACGTTTTGGCCTCAACAATGGTCTAGGTACATGGTTTTGGTCTTGTTGTACCCCCTGTCTATCTTGGGCAGAGCCACCACCTCTGCCCTGGAACTCTTGAATGTCAAAATAATTAGGAATCTTCTTGAGGATGAACTCACAATGGAGTTTACTCAAGAAATATTGTGGCACCTCATTGTTTTTGCATTGACGCTCATCAAACACCATGTACCCTCTATCCCAAAAGTTTTGGGATATATCTTGATTCCTACACCAATGAATGGGGAAGCATTTACAAGTCTCTTCTAATCTTTGGCCAGATTTAGGATTAATAAAGTGTGAACATAATGCAAATTTTGTAATTTTTTCATTCTTCACTTGTTCATAAGATAATTTGTCGGCATAGTATTGCCGACACCTCTCCCTATAGTCATGAAATTCAGTGATTTGTTTTGTCATCGATTCGGTGTGAGAAACAATCATCTCTAATGACTTCGCAAGCGGTCTCCTATGATTGGTACTTGCACTTGGATTGTTTAACATTTCAATTAGGGTTTGAATATGTTTTTTATTTTCTTCTATTTGCCCTAAATTATTTTCTTGCGTATCTCTTTCATGGCGAGGACATGAAGGTGGGGGGGTTTAAGGGTTGTTTTGACCCTCCTCAGCTGGATTTGTGTTTTGTCCTACCTCATTAACTGTAAATTCAATATAAAAAACTAATCAAACATTGAAAAAGTCAAAAATTCTTTTCAAACTCACAAAAATTAATCAAACCCTACCTTCTTCAGTTGCTAGACCCTCTACATTTGCTTCACGATGTCTTTAGGATCGGGTTTGGTGAGGTGGCATCATGAAAATGTCAATCTATCTTTGCACTTGCTTGATTTGCCCTTCCTTGAATGTGCTCACGCTATGTCACTAGTTTTTTCTTTCCAAACTATGTTTTTGGCTGCATGTATGAGAAAAATGTGTGTTTTTTTACTTTTATGCAGAGCAAAACATGAGCACGTTTTAATGCGCTCGCATTTTTCTCTGCATGGGACCAAAAAGTCATGTGGTGACTTTTTGGTCCCACAACTCTATGCATACACCCTCTAAGGGGACCTTGATTCCTTGTTGGTTTACACCACAACCATTGCCTACGTAGTTGCAATTTTTGTAAAGGATTTAAAATCCACGACCATAGAGAGACTCCATCTTTTGAGAGGAAGGCGGGGCCTCATAAGTCTTATAGTCTATAATGTAAGTGAAAGTATTGTCTTTGTTGTCTACTAAAGAAACTTTAGGTTTCTTAGGTAGTTCCAAAGATTGCTTGGATGCGATTGATGCAACTTTTGATGTTTCAATGTTATTGAGTTTATATTCCCCTATAAAGGTAGGAGTAAAGTCTAATGAACCCCAATCATCACCAAAAAGTGCATTCGATGTTGAATCTCACACAACATTATTTGCGGCAAGAGGTATTGATGAATCAACTTTTAAGTTATTCAAAGTCTTATGATTGATGACTTGTTTTTGTGTTTAAATTTGTAAACACTTTCTGGCTCTAGATTGGATTCGATGGTGTGAAGTTTACTTTCATAAATAAACTTTATTGATCGATGAAGGGTAGACGGAACTGCCCCCATGGAATGAATCCATGGTCTACCGAGAATCATATTATATGAAAGTGCACCCGGCATGACATGGAAAAGAGTAGATAATGTCACGGGTCCAACCTTTACGGGTAAAGTTATGGTACCCAAGGATTGTCTACTAACATTATCAGAGCCATGAATGTTAAGTTTATCCAGTTTGATTAAAGATGTTTCGACCTTGATTTTCTGTAGCAAATTGATGCCACAAACATTAAGAGTCGATCCATTGTCAATCATAACTCTCTTTATCAACTTTATGTTAGTTGTGACAAAGATTAGAAGAGGATCATGTTGATTTTGAACTTCAATTGATGGTAATTCATGTTATTGAAACAAAATATTTGTTTTTGTCGCATGCATGCAATCTTTAACAGAGCTGCTACATCATTAGGCTTAACAGCAGGTGGTACGATCACCTTTTATAAAGCTTCTTGGAGCATTCTATGGTATGTAGGTGATGTTTGTACGAGTTCCCAGAGAGAGATCTTTGCCAGAGTAGCACGAAGATGCTCAACAAGATCATAATCTTGACCAAACTTATGAGTAAGATGAGGTGGTTGAGGAAGCATATGCTAAGAAGTTGGTAAAGTGATCAAAATGTTCAACTGTTGTTTACTTTTTTTTATTATTTTGCATATTATATGTGCAAGCAACCACATTGTGATAGGGTTGTTGCATCACATTTTGAGACACTTTATTTCCTTGAGTAATTTGTTTTACAAAATTGAGAATGTAACCTGAGGGTCTAGGTGGTGTTGGAGCACCTTAAACCATAATCACTGGTTTGAAGTGAGGAGGCACATTAGGTGCCCCACGCATAATGAGTTTATCGATTATCCCCTTAGTAGGTTGAATAAGTCTATTAGTGATGATTGAATTAACATTAGTTTTACTTTGTTTAAGTTCAACATCCATCCCTAAAGGATTTAATGTGAGAGACCTTTATTCATCCACCAATGCTTCATCTTTTGAAGGGAGAGCATTGGAATGAAGAGAGGGTAGGGTGATATTAAGGAATGTATCAATGATTTCATCCTCTTGCGCCAAAATGTCTTCACAAGTGGGAACAACTTGTTGCACATATGTTACCTAAGGGTGTGATGTGATTGTCATTGATGTCAACGCTAAGTTTGGGTTGTTTGATATGTTTTTGATGTTGAATTTGATGTGGTTACTGAAGTTCATGGTTGGATGTCATGCCCCGGTCAATGTAGAATTGAGTATGATGATATATTAAGATGGGAATTAGAAGCATTAAGAAGATATATTAAGACGGGAATTAGAAGCACTTCTAAGGATGTATGAGATGTCACAATAAGGTTTTGGTCACCAGAAGTTGATGAAGATTTCTACTGCAAGAAGCTACCTAGGAGACTGCTTTAGAAAATGCTCCGCATTCCTCTGCATTCCTCTGCATTTGAAGATATGGTCATGTAGTTCAGAATTTAAGTTTAGTATGTTGTGAAGGTGTTATAACCAAGAGATAAAGTTTGTATAGCTTCAGTAATAAAGTTGTAGAGGCTAACTAATGCGTTGTAGACTTGACACAATTTAGGGGTAAACCTATCTGAACAGTCCACTTGACATTATAAACCTACATTAAATTATCAACCAAGGAGTGTAAGCTTATGATGGCACTGCACTATATGTGCCTTCAGGGCTCATATTCTCCTAAACTACCCTATTCAAACCTACTCAGATTATTCTACTTTGCTAGAATTCACAGAAATACAAGAATAGTAAAAATAGTTATAGAACCTAGTGGCTACGAGTACCTGCAACATAAGTTGTAGATAACTACTAACAACAAAAAAGTACATAACTAATCCAAAACCATTCAAAATGATGAGAAAGCTAATGCTAACCTCCAGAGGCCTAAGATGGATCGATTATACATTTGTTCATGAACCACAACTACTGTTATTAACAACAAGAGTATTCTACTTAACTTCACAATACATTTATAAAATAACAAAAAACAACTTTAACAAGAATGCATAAATGAATAAGAAAATAAACGAAGTGAAGATCAGTACCTTGAGTGGCCAGCTCAGGGGAGTGACTCACTTAGCTGGAAATCAAATCTAACTCAGATACTCAAACATCCACATAACACATAGTTCCATTCATTCCATATCACAAAATACTTTAAACATAATCTTCTTTGCAGATTATATTCAATAATTGCATTTCAATAATTCATGTCTAGAGAAATTAACTAACTGTTGTATCTTTTAATAGTGAATAAAACAACTAATAACTGAGTAACTAACTTGACTCCGAGCTCATCCCCTAACTTATACAAAATGGGAGAGTCTTATTCAACTACCAACTAACTACAATCATTAATCCATTCCTAGATATTAGGATACATAGTTAAAATTGATTTATTAATTCTAACTGAATAGAGGAAGGAGAATCCCATTCAAATAAAAATTCCTATGCAATGGCTCATATGTGAAACACATAAGCTGCATTTAGAATCTTGGAACAAGTCTACTTCTTCTGCACTTATTTCTTCCCATAATGATTCACGTTCAGCTTCCTGCTGCCTGCACTTTTGGCGTCTTGATTTCAACTTCCTTCAATTCCCTTATTCTTTGACTTGCTGCAAATTCTCCTCTCCTTGATGCCACATGCTTATTGCTGCACAGGGGTTAATCCACAAAATATATGCACACAAATAACCTTCATAATTAAACCATATAATCTCATCTATATTGCATACATACTCATGTTCAAATCATTCAATTGATAAATATCATCACCATATAAATCATATTAACAAAATAGGTCCAACGTTTTGCAAAATATATAAAAAGACAGTATATCATGATGGTGATGTTTGAAAAGTATCTGGAAGATCATGTGCAAAAGGTCTGAAAGCATATAAGAACAACACAAAAGAGGCCAATATTTAAACCCATCATTCCCCCCAACTATCCTTTTGCTTGTCCTCAAGCAAAACACTTAATTCAACATCTAGGGGAAAATATTGTAATGCAAGGTGATATGCCTAAGGTGCATCACTTCTCTAACCCCTACCACCTGCTTAAGATAGAAACCATTATAACATGCAAGCCTATCCATCTTAACTGATTCTACACTCCTACATTCATCATTCTTTTCTCCTGTCCAGTGTGGTACTGGATGGAGGAGAATAGGAGGATGATAAGTAAGTGGCAGCCATCCCACTCCTTTTTGTTCTGAAACTTGCATGTACTTGCATAATCTTTCAAACATATTTATAAAATTATGGAAAGAGTGAGGCTCTTTCCTTTACAACTCTGGGGTTAGATTTTTCCATCTGCTTTGTACATACCTTAGGCAATTTTGAAGGATAGGCACTGCCAGCTACTGTATCCTTCTATAATCTCAGAGTCTCAAATCCATGATTACCTTTCTTGGACCCTTGTGAGAAAGGAGTGTCAACCATTGAGTAATGATTACATTCGGATTTAGTGATTCTTTTCTGATCCGTAGTGCCACTATTTTCTCTTATTCTTCATATCTGTCCCTTAATTCACCTCTGAGCTACTCATTCTTGAAATAGGATGATAGTGCTCTAACTTGTAAATCCCCAAAATAAATTAAGGGGTTCCATTCTGTATCCTCGATCATCAGATAGTTGTGTAAACAATACTCACACAGTTGAACTTGCTCCTCCGAGCTGACTTCTTTGAAATAACTGAGAAAATTATGCTTCGAGTGTAAAGCAGGCTGATCATTAATGAACTTATTGAACTAAAAACTATTTTTTTTTTTCCTTTAGAAACAATGCATACACCCTAGGTGGAGGTCTACACTCAATAATTTGAATGGTTCTATTTATTACCTCTGTCAATCTACCTTCCAACCTTTTCAACTCCAAATTCTTACCTTCTAGTGATGCATTGAGAGTTTGTTTTTCTTCCTCCTAGCTTTCTTTTTCCTATTTGAATTTGTTAGTAAGTTTCATCAATTCAAAGCCCAAAGACAAAGTGGTGAGATATGTTGGAGACCTTTCTACATGAGATTGTGGATTTAGTGCTTTATTCTCTTCAGTTTTTATTTTATTCTTGACCATCTGTGCTAACAGATCCAAGTTGGTTCCATGGCCGTAGGTTTGGATTTTCTCCTCCAATTCATGTATTCTTATCTCCTTCTCTTTGTCCTTTTCCTCATATCCTTTTACTTGCTCTTCCAATTGCTTTATCCTGATAAGAGCTTCTTAAAGCTCTCTTCTTATATTCCTATCCTCTAACAGTTCTTTTTCCTCTTCAAAATTTAAACCTTCATCATCATCCCTAGTGATATCAAAAAATTCCCTAGCAAAGCTACTGGGAACTGACTTCCCCATCTTCTTTGCAATAAAAATATCTTCTAAATCAGAGTTAGAAGATGAAGAAACATACCTTCTCCTCTTAGCAGGCACATTGATATTTTCATGAACATCAGCAGGGACATTCTCAGGGGCGTCCCCCTTTTTTGTTTGAGTCTGTGTCTAGCAACGTTGAATCATGGTGCTGATGTCCTTCACCTTTTTCTTCCTGCCCCTGTTCCTCAACAATTCTTTCCTCAACATTCTACCTTTTCAACCTTCCTGAGCGCCTGGGAGTAATAATTTCCTGTTTAACTTCACTTTTTCTCTTCTTTTTACTCTCCTTCTTCTCCCTTGCATCCTCTTCTTTTACAGTGCTCTTATGTTTCTCAACACCTTTTTTATTCTTCTTTTTCTTAGAAGATGTTGAAGCAGCGCCTCTCATAGCATTAGGGTTTGTTGAAGATGAGGGTTTCTTTGTTGCCACCGGCCTATTTTCTAGAGTATTTTCCTCCTGTGGCTCTTCTTGCTCTGATTCAATTTTAGGTGCAATCTCAGGTTCTGATTCATGTTGAGGTTCATCCTCTGCTTCAGGTACTTCCAGTAGTTTTGTGATATCTATGCATTTTTTAAAGGCATTCCAATCAACATGTGGATGTTGAATTCTCAGGCTTCTCTTAACCAATAAGGCTATTAAGCAGTGATGGGACAACGTGGTGTCTGTTTGCTTTCTCTGATAGTTAGATGCCATCCTCTTCAACATGTTATAGAGGAAATTGGGAACATTGACTAACTTATCATGGTGTAAGTGATTTAGTAACTTAAAGTGCACAGTATATAACAAATTGAGCCGACCATCACAGGTAAAGTATTTAATGATATAAGAAGCACATTTTCTCCAAAAGAATGGAAGGGACAATCTCTTTGTACCTTGTGATGATGAGTCCAGGTTTTCTCCACGCTCGCAGAATTCTTCTCTTGCTGCAGCTGCATCAACACGAGCTGGATATTCAAACCCTGTACGCGACAATCCTATAACTTGGGCAATAGCCATTTCAGAAGCATCTACAACCAATCCCCTGACTGTTGACTCATCATATCGCAATGTAGCTGCAAATTCTTTCACCATTTCATTATCATATTCTGTTAGCTTCAAGAAGTAATCTAGCCATCCCACTCTGGTGAAGAGTGGTAGAACCATCATATCCTCCAATATTTCCTTGTGCGCAGATGGTTCTTGTCATATAGCATCACTTCCTATTGTCTTTGTACTTTGCAACCTCAAAAGGTTTCAATTTCTGCTCAACTTCGATTCCACCACCTTCAGAAGAACCTATAATTTGTTGCCTTTTCTTGTGCCTACTTCTATTCCCCCAATTGCAACTTTTTGATCTCTCTTGTATGCAAAATTTTGTATCTTAGCTCACTCATAGGGTAATGAGTTCACAATTTGGATAAAATAGGGTAGGTCTACTATCTTTGGAAAAACGACATAAAATTCTATCTAATAACTCTAAAGACTTGGGTGGCAAAAATAAAAAATTAACTAACCATTGTACCCCTCCCCCCAACTAATGGGTGAAGTGACCTCACTTCATGTGTGAATTGATAGGGCTGAAAGAGTAATTATGAAATGTAATGGTGATATATATTTTCGCATGCATGAAGTAAACAAAGAGTAATAATGAATATAAAATGAAATCTAAGTTAATCATGTAAGGTTACCTTTTGTACATACTGTTAGACTTAGGGCACACAACTGAGAGGGGGGTGAATAAGTTGTGTAAAACTTTCTTTCAATTTCACACTTAAATCCTCTTAATGATTAGTAGTATATCAATCATGAAACATAATGCAATTAAATCAAAAGCAGAAACACATCAACACATAAGACACCAAGATTTTGACGTGGAAAACCTGGTTAAGGGAAAAACCACGGGGTGATTAACCCAAGATTGTATTCTCTGTTAGAAGAATAGAAAGAACAAGATGGCACATGCCAATTAGGGCTCACTACCCAAGCACACTGCTCACAAGAGGCCCACTGCCTACAAGAGACACACTATCTACAAAAGAATAAGTATCACATACTTGAACTGGAAAATAGCATCTTCACCATGCTTGAGTCAGTTCCATTTAAGCCCAATACTTCTGCTCTGCCTTTCACTCTCCTCCTTGCTACCACTCACTAATCTACACAAGGACAACATTGAAATGACTTCGCAACCCATTATTTATACAAGACATCAACTTAGGAATAGTCATCTAAGTCGGTAAACATCTACAAGAACATCTGCAAGATGTGTAACTCATCCGGTCGGCCAATCTCAGGAAGAACACCATCATCCGAAGCTTATTCTTTAATTGCAAGCTCCAACTCCAATGCAGAACACCAACACGAGTTGGACACGATCAAAAGACATTCACAAGATTTCTTGAATCACCAAGAACATCCGCACTTCATCTGCATACTGAAATCCTTCTCTCCTTCATCTGGAACCTCAAGAACACAGTCTGTCACCACTGTCTCAAAGGATTAGATGCTTGCGGACCTTCAACCCATGAACCAATCAAGTTGACACTTCAAAAGGACTTCCTCAACACTCCCTCAAATCCACAGAAAAGGATAATGCATTTCCGGATCTCACCGGACCTATCTGTGTCACTCTGTCACCTCTGCACACCTGTCAGAACCGGTTTTACTTGAACGATCACAACTTCTTCAGATCTTCATGCAGACCTCTAAAATATTTGCTAGATCATATTAAGACACATATCTAGAAACCCTTTAAACCGCATCCTCTGATCTTCAACTTATCTGGGACTTTTACCTTACTGTCTTCATTGTTCTTCTCTGGTCCTGATTAGGACTAGTTTTATCAATATCCTCAGCACTCAGCTCATCCAATCCTTTTCATCAATGCAACAGGAGTATGTTGACATCAATGACAACACTGGTTAGGCCCATACTTGCAACAATCTCCCCCTTTGTCATTGATGGCAACATATGATGTGAAAAACTATTTTGACCATCAAGACAAGAACTTCTCCTTACTGTCACAACTCCCCCTATCAGCAACAACCATTTCCTTGTCTTCTCTCCCTTTACTGCTCCCCCTTTGATCAGAAACCATTTGTTTTTCACATGTCTTCTCTCCCTCTTTGACATCAATGGCAAAGGGCACATACTTGTAATTCCACCACTTCAGAATCATACCTGCTGCTCCCCCTGAGTAGCAACTCCCCATCATCAATCTGAATCACAAGATAATACTGTGATATCCACCAGACTGATGCACATCAGTGCACCTTAGTTCATCACCGGAGGGGCAATAACCCCTAACTTCTCCCTGAGATACTCAAAAGAGTCCTTAGGTAGAGGTTTAGTAAAGATATCTGCAATCTGATCCTTGTAAGGCACAAACTCCAATCTGACTTCATTCTTGTGCACTTGCTCTCTTAGAAAATGAAACTTGATAGATATATTCTTAGTCTTTGAATGCAACACTGGATTCTTGGATATATTTATTGCACTTGAATTATCACAGAAGATTGTGATAGGCTCCTCATACTCCACTCTTATGTCTCATAGCATTTGCTTTATCCACAAAACCTGAGTGCAGCTACCTGTTGCTGCAATATATTCTGCTTCAGTTGTGGACAAAGATATTGCCTCTTATTTCTTGCTTAGCCAAGAAACCAATCTCTTCCCCAAAAAGAATGCTTCACCACTGGTACTCTTCCGGTCATCCACATCTCCTGCCCAATCAGCATCTGTATATGCATGAAGAGAGAAATCATGATCTCTAGGATACCATAGACCATACTCAACTGTCCCTTTTAGATATCTAAAAATCCTCTTGATTGCCATGACATGAGATTCTCTAGGATCAACCTGAAATCTAGCAACAAGACCAACAACCTGCATAATGTTTGGTCTAGTTTGAGTAAGATACAACAGTCCTCCAATCATTGACCTATACTTTGTCTGATCAGCCTTAGGAGAGTCATCCTCTTTGCTTAATTTACATCCGGTTGCCATGGGAGTATTCATTGGTTTTGAGTCTTCCATCCCAAATTTTTTCAACAATTCTTTCACATCTTTGGTCTGAGAAATGAAGATTCCTTTCTTTGTTTAAGTGATTTGTAGTCCCAAGAAGAAATTCTTTTCACCAAGCATGGACATCTCAAATTCACTTTTCATTTGATTTGCAAAGGTTTTACACATACTATCTCTTCCTCCAAAAATGATGTCATCAACAAACACTTCAACAATCAAGATATTTTCATGGTCAATTTTGAAATACAAATTATTGTCGGCAGTACCTTTGTTGAAACCAATCTTCAAAAGATGTTTATCCAATATTTCATACCAGGCTCTTGGGGCTTGCTTCAGTCCATACAGTGCCTTCTTCAACTTACAGACCATATTACCATGATCAGACAATTGAAATCCATCCGATTGTTCAATGTACACTTCTTCCAAGTCACCATTTAGGAAGGCAGACTTGACATCCATCTGATATACTTTGAAATCTTTGAAGGCAACAAATGCAAGAAATAATCTAACTGCTTCAATTCTTGCCACCAGAGTAAAAGTTTCTTCAAAATAAACTCCTATTTGAGAATAGCCCTTGCAGACCAATTTGGCTTTATTTCTGATTACTTCACCAACTTCATTTAGTTTGTTCCAGAAGACCCATTTGGTTCCAATCACATTCTTGTTTCTAGGTCTGGGAACAAGATCCCAAGTATGATTTTTCTCAATTTGCATCAACTCTTCCTCCATTGCTTTGGTCCAGTTTTCATCATTGCAGGCTTCATTTATTGTCTTAGGTTCAATCTTTGAAATCAGACAATACTCATCTGAATTTTGAGCAATTCTCCTTCTAGTTTGCACACCTTTGCTTTTGTCACCTATGATCTAATCTTCAGAGTGGTTCAGTTTTACGTACCTTGGAACTTTGGGAGTTTCTTGCACTTCTGCTTCTTGATCAGGCTCATTTAGACTTATCTCTTCTTCCTGATTTACCGGATCAGTTTGAACCTGACTTTCAGTTTGGGCTCCTTGAATCAGAACACCATTCTGATCATCTTCATCATATTCGTAAAACCTTGAGGGTTTCTCAATTCCCTCATCAACCTTCACATTTGTACTTTCTATTATCTTTCTCAGTCTTTTGTAATAACATAGGTATGCTTTGGTTTGAGTAGAGTAACTCAAGAATATTCCTTCATCACTTCTAGCATCAAACTTTCCTAGATCTTCATCTCTTTTAATGTAACATTTGCTACCAAAAACTTTGAAATACCTCACAGTAGGAGTGATGCCAAACCAAAGCTCATAAGGAGTCTTACCGGTATTGCTTCTTATTTGAACTCGATTGAGAGTATACACTACAGTGCTGACAGCTTCTCTCCAATAGATCTGAGGAACATTTGCTTCCATCATCATGGTCCTAGAAGCTTCCTGGATGGTCCAATTCTTTCTTTCCACTACTCCATTCTGCTATGGAGTCCTAGGAGCAGATAACTGTCTCTTTATTCCATGTTTCTCACAGAACTCTAAGAACTCACCGAATGTGAATTCCCCACCTCTATCAGACCTCAGACATTTCAGTTTTAATCCGGTTTCATTCGCTACCATAGCCTTGAATATTTTGAATTTCTCAAGAGCTTCTGATTTCTCTTTCAGAAAGGTTACCCACATCATCTGGGAATAGTCATCAATTAGTAACATGAAGTATCTATCACCTCACACACTCCTAGTTGTTGCCGGGCCACAAAGATCAGTATGAATTAAGTCCAATAATCCAGTAGAAGACAATTCCTTACTCTTGAATGTGACTCTGCTTAGCTTACCCAACTGACATTCTTTACACAAGCTATTTGTAGGTTTCACCAATTTTGGAAGTTCTCTTACAGCTTGAGTATTGCTTATCTTGATGATATTATCAAAATTCACATGACACATTCTCCTATGCCATAACCAACTCTGATCAACTTGAACAAATAAGCAACTTTTACCAATACCAACCAAGTGGAAGATATTACCTTTAGTTTGGGTACTGGATGCAATCTCTGTTCTGAAACTTTCAAAGATCTTGCATTTTCCATTCTTGAACCGGAGATCATAGCCTTTGTCCACCAACTGTCCAACACTGAGAAGATTGTGCTTCAAACCTTCAACATATAGTACATTACCGGTTTTGTTCCTTCCATCAAAAGAAATAGTTCCTCTTCCTCTGATTCTACCAGCAGAATTATCACCAAACTTTACCACTCCTCCTTCATACCTTTCCAAATCTATGAACTTATTTTTGTCACCTGTCATATGGTGAGAGCAACCACTATTAATGACCCAATCATCCTTTTCTTCAATTTGAGCAGCCAGAGCTCATTCTACAACTTTGTGATTGACAGATTCAGAGGATATTGGTTCTTCTTCCTTGATGGCAATAAACACCCAATCACTTCCGAATTTGTTTCCTGTCTCTGATTCATCATCTGTTACTCCTTCATTATCATCTTCTTCATGAACATAGTAGCAATTCTTTTGGAACCTTTATTTGTTAGGATTTTGCCTTGAAAATCTTTCCAGACACCTTGAGGCAAAATGACCAATCTTATTGCAGTTAAAACAATTAAAAGGCAATTTTCCTTCATACTTACCGGATCCTCTTGGCAGTCTCTTTGCAATAAGGGCTTCAAGTTGAGCAGTTTCTACTTCTTCTTCTTCCAGGTCTTTTCTTATTTTTTCATACCATGACAGTTTCCTTGATGAGTTCTCTCCCGGATCAAACCTTTGTTTACCTTTTATAGAGGCACTGACTTTGAATGCAGATTTAGTCTTGGGGGGATCATCTCCAAACTCGGTCATTTCAAATGCAACCAATTTGCCAGCCAATTGATCTCTTGTGACAGTTGTATGGGCTCTGAATTCTTCAATGGTAGCAACCTTGATTTTATAAGAGGCAGGAAGGGATATGAGAATTTTGCCAACAATCTCATTTTCATCCAAGACTCCACCAGCATTTCTAATTCTACAAACAATCTCATTTACCCTTGGCATAAAAGAAGTAATATTTTCATCATCTCTCATCTTCAGATTTTCAAATTTTCCTTTCAGACTCTGTAACCTTGCACATTTAACATACTTGTCTCCTTCATGCAAAAGTTCCAGTTTTTGCCAAATCTCAAAAGCAGTTGGTAGGTCAACAACATTTGAGAGCTTTGAATCAGATAATGTGCTTAGAAGAGCTTCTATAGTCTGCAGATTGTTTTTAGCATTTGTAATTTCATTTGGGGCTTTCGGACCACCTTGTGGAGGTGTATACTGTGTTGTATCCATGGTCCAGTACGCCATTCCCATACATTGCAAGTGACATTTCATGCGACCTTTCCAAAGATTAAAATTGGTTCGATCAAACTTCAGACTATCCTTCTTGTAAGACGACATCCTGGATCTCCTCAAGCGGTTAAGCTCCTTTTAGAGGAACTTAGCTCTGATACCAATTGTTAGACTTAGGGCACACAATTGAGAGGGGGGTGGGGTGAATCAGTTGTGTAAAACTTTCTTTCAATTTCACACTTAAATCCTCTTAGTGACTAGTCATATATCAATCATGAAACATAATGCAATTAAATCAAAAGTAGAACACATCAACACATAAGACACCAAGATTTTGACGTGGAAAACCCAGTTAAGGGAAAAACCACGGGGTGATTAACCCAAGATTGTATTCTCTGTTAGAAGAATAGAAAGAACAAGATGGCACATGCCAATTAGGGCTCACTAACCGAGCACACTGCTCACAAGAGGCCCACTGCCTACAAGAGACACACTGTCTACAAAAGAATAAGTATTACATACTTGAACTGGAAAATAGCATATTCACCATGCTTGAGTCAGTTCCATTTAAGTCCAATACTTCTGCTCTGCCTTTCGCTCTCCTCCTTGCTACCACTCACTAATCTACACAAGGACAACATTGAAATGACTTCGCAACCCATTATTTATACAAGACATCAACTTAGGAATAGTCATCTAAGTCGGCAAATATCTACAAGAACATCCGCAAGATGTGTAACTCATTCGGTCGGCCTGTCTCAGGAAGAACACCATCATCCAGAGCTTATTCTTCAATTGCGAGCTCCAACTCCAATGCAGACCACCAACATGAGCTGGACATGATCAAAAGACATTCACAAGATTTCCTGAATCACCAAGAACATCTGCAGTTCATCTGCATACTGAAATCCTTCTCTCCTTCATCTGGAACCTCAAGAACATAGTCTGTCACCACTGTCTCAAAGGATTAGATGCTTGCGGACCTTCAACCCATGAACCAATCGAGTTGACACTTCAAAAGGACTTCCTCAATACTCCCTCAAATCCACAGAAAAGGATAATGCATTTCCAGATCTCACCGGACCTATCTGTGTCACTCTGTCACCTGCTGGAACCGGTTTTACTTGAACGATCACAACTTCTTCAGATCTTCATGCGGACCTCTAAAATCTTTACTGGATCATATTAAGACACATATCTAGAAACCCTTTAAACCACATCCTCTGATCTTTAACTTATCTGGGACTTTTACCTCACTGTCTTCACTGTTCTTCTATGTTCCTGATTAGGACTAATTTTCTCAATATCCTCAGCACTCAGCTCATCCAATCCTTTTCATCAATGCAACAGGAGTATGTTGACATCAATGACAACACTGGTTAGGCCCATACTTGCAACACATACATTATGGAAGTAAGTGATCAGCGCACCTTAGAACTGGAGAACACGTACTTGGCATTTATTTGATGTGAGTAGAATGAAATGCGTGAGAGTGAATGGTAAGGTGGTGGGTACGTCAAAAGTGATGTGATGTGACAGCTCACAATACTTGATCTAACAACTCATGAGTGTGAGTTGAACATTTTTGTTGCGGGCGTTTAATTTATTCAAAATGAATAACATATGTGTGGAAGAAATTGAATGCATGGAAAAATAGTTTACTTTTTGCCAAAGTGTTGAAGACTTCTTCAGACAGGTGTTGCTATGGGTACTTCTGGTACAGGTCCCAACTGAATGTTTACATATTCATTATTTCAAGTCCCGACTGTAACAGGTCCCTCTGGAGCTAACTGTGTTCACCATGGGTAGTGTGTTGTGTGTGCATGTGAATTACAAAGTAATAAAAATTAAGTCTCAGTGATAGGGGTTGAGTCGCGCAACTCAACCTCTGCATCACTATCTAAATGATGGGTGGATCACTTTCTGTTGGTACATCATTGTGTGTTTCAGAGCCTTCATCAATACCATTGTGAGCGCCATACTTATTTGTTAGAGAGACAATAAAATCATCTTTTTAAAGCGGTTTCTTATAAAGTTTTAGCCTATGTCCATTTACCAATAACGAAAATCTGACCTCATCAATGGTTTGTAGTTAGACTGCACCATTAGGGAATACCTGTTGAATCTCATATGGTCCCAGCCATCGAGATTGAAGCTTGCCTTTGAAATCTTTGTATCTGGAATCATAGAGAAGGGCCCAATCACCAACATTGAACTCTTTAGTCTTTATATACTGATCATGCCATTTAATTCTTTGCTTTTGAATAACCTCTGTATGGTGTATGGCCTTTAATCTGATTTCGTCAAGAGCATTCAAATGTTGTAACCTTTTCTTTTGAGCCTCTGTCAAGTCCATCCTCAATTCCATTATTGTTCTCAGAGTTTTGTATTCAAATTCTATAGGCAGTACTGTTGACTTGCCATAAACCTGTTCATAAGGAGTGAATCCTATAGTTGTCTTCCATGTGGTTATGTATGCCCAAACAAATTCTAGTAATCTGGAAACCCAATCTCTTCTGTGGAGCTGTACTATTTTTGTCAATATATTCTCAATCTCCCTATTTGTAGCCTCGACTTGACTATTACTCTGAGGGTGATATGGGGTGAACTTCCTGTGTCTGATCTGATAGTCCTCCAGCAGTTTGGTGATTAAGTCTGATGTGAATTGTGGTCCTTGATCAATCACTATCTCCCTAGGTACACCATACCTAGTGAAGATTTCCTCATATAAGAATTTTGCCACATTGCCATCTCTAGAAAACTACAAAGCTTTAACTTCTACCCATTTGGTTAAGTAATCAGTGCATACCAATATATATTCCTTGTTGTTTGAAGTGGGAGAGATAGGTCCAACAAAATCCAACCCCCACTTATCAAAACGAGCTAGTGCTATTTGGGGCTGCAAAGGCATTTCATCACTTCTTGAAGGTCTCCCCATTCTCTAGCACCGATCACAGCTTCTAGTATACTTGACAGAGTCTTTATGTAGTGTTGGCCAGTAATATTCTGTTGTCAAGATCTTGAAGGCTATCCTTTTAGCTGCAAAATGTCCACCACATGGTTCATCATGACATGCCTTCAATATGTCAAACACTTCATCCTCCCTGATACATCTTCTCTTAATGTTATCTGGGCCAGTGTAGAATAGGAATCTAGAAATCCAAGAATAAGGGAAGCATTTGTGAACTAACTATCTTTTCTCCCTTGGAGAAAAGTAACCTAGAATCTGCCCTATCACCAAATAATTAGCTAGATCTGCATACCATGGAGTGTGTATGTTTAGAGAAAATAGATGCTCATCAGGAAAAGAGTCATCAACCACTCCTGCTGATTATGTAGGCAGTCTAAACAGAAAATCAGCAACCACATTACCCTTTCTTGGTTTGTCAACTATTGTTATGTCAAATTCTTGCAATAACAACAACCGCCTTACAAGTCTTCCACCCACTATTGGCTTATTCATCAAATATATGATTGCTTTATGATCTGTATGTATGAACACTCTATAGCCAATAATGTAGTGTCTAAATTTGTTAATGGCATAAACAACAACTAACATTTCCTTTTCTGTCACAGTGTAGTTCAACTCAGCTCCCTGTAGGTTTTTGCTGATATAGTATATTGCATACTCTTTATTTCCTTCTTGCTGGCCTAAGACTGCTCCAATGGCAAAGTCTAATGCATCAGTGTGGATATGAAAGGGCAGTGTCCAATTTGGACCTCTTAGAACTGGAGCTTGTGTCAAGGCTTCTTTTAGCTTCTTAAATGAATTCTGACAGTCTGGGGTCCATTCAAAGTCAATGTCTTTTGTCAATAGAGTAAACAAAGGGGCAACAATTTTGCTAAAATCTTGAATGAACCGCCTGTAATAACTTGCATGTCCAAGGAAGTTCCTTACATCCTTCAGTCTCTATGGAATAGGTAGGGTAGATATGATTTCAATCTTCTTTGGGTCAACTTGTATTCCTGCACTTGAGATAAAATATCCCAAGAGAATGTCATGTGTCATCATCATAAAACATTTTTCATTACTCAAAGATAGATTGTGATCTGTGCATCTCTTTAAAACTTTCTCCAAATTGTGTAAGGCTTCATCATATGTTTCACCATATGTGGTGAAGTCATCCATGTAAATCTCCATGCTATCATGGGAAAAATTAGAGAAAATACTGAGTATTGCTCTTTGAAATGTGGCTAGAGCATTACACAGACCAAAAGGCAAGACAAAATATGCATAGGTCCCCCAAGGGCAGGTAAATGTTGTCTTATCTTGATCCTTAGGTGCAATCTTGATTTGGTTATAGCCATTGAAGCCATCAAGACATGAGAAATATTTCTTCCCTGCCAAAGAGTCAAGAACTTGGTCAATAAATGGCAATGGGAAGTGATCCTTCCTTGTGGTAGCATTTAGTTCCCTGTAGTCAACACAAACTCACCATTTGCTACCTTTCTTGGGAACTATTACCAATGGTGAAACCCATTCACTGTTTGAAATGGGGTATATAAATCCTGCATCCAAAAGCTTTTGAAGTTCAGATTTCACTATCTCTCTTAGAGCAGGGTTCATGCATCTCTATTGTTGCCTTAGAGGTCTATGGCCATCATTAATGTAAATTTTGTGCATGCATAAGGCAGGATCAATGCCTTTCATGTCACTATAATCCCATGCAAACGGTGTTGTGTGTGCCTACAACACTGCGTGCAGGGATTGCTGCTATTCATCAGTCAATGCATTATTAACAGTCAACATTTTCCTAGCTTGATTTCTAATTGTGTAGAGATTTCTTGTACAAAGGACAAATCAAGGCTAGGTATTACTGGTAAGCATTGCTAGGGTAATAAAGTGTGAAATATTTGGGATACCTCTTTTGAGGAACCGATGGGTATTATGCTTCTCAAGGGGTCTTGTAAGTAGGATAGACAATCCTACTACTGCGGGTGCCTCCTGCAGTCATTTTGTATAATGTGAGCTATCAGCTCATCTTCATCCCGGATATCCAGCAAGGGGCTACGTTTAATGGTCATCAAGGTTTGTAGTGAATAGTTGTCCTCATCATCCAAGGTAGGCCAGATGGTCTGCTCAAGTTCATGGTATGGTTGGGCTGGTGGATATAAGACCAATTTCTTGGTCATAGTCCCATTGGATATGATCAAATTTCCTGACCTGCAACCTATAAATGCATCTGTTGTGGCAAGCCATGCTCTGCTTAGTATAAGAGGATAACCAACAAGATTGACCTTGGGCTGGAGTACTATAAATCAATAGGGTATTCCCAAGAATCTATTGCAATTACCAAGTCCTCAATGACTTCTTCAGGCTTAACTGTAGACCTATCAACTAATTGCAAAACTGTCTGAGTAAACCTAAGGTTGTTTAACTGCAACATCTACATTGTCTCCTTGGTCATTACATTAATTACAGTACCCAAGTCTATCAAAGTATTCTTGATTAGAGTCCCATTGATTTTTACGTCCGTTCTCTTCCTTCCTGGTTTCTTTATGTAGAGATCTCTAATAGTCTTAGTATAGATAGGAATATTTTTGATGGCTTGGATTAAGGGAATCTTTATGCTTATATCTTTTAACTGGCCTAGAAGGTCAGTTTCAACCTGTGTTGGTTGCTTTTGGATAGCCAAGTGTTCAGGGAAAGGAGGCTTCTGATGTGAAATGGTCTAAGGGTCTTGATTCGATTCAAGTTCCAAAGGTGGCTTATCTGATGCTTCCTCTGTGGGTTCATCATCTTCAAGTTCTGTAATTTGAGGAGATGAAGGGCCCGCAAGTTGGTTCCCTAATTTGAGGTGAACATTACTCACCTCAAGCCCATAGGTGGGGTATTGCATCACCTCATTAGTATAAGCCTGTTGAACAGGCTTGTTGTTAGGGTTAGGTATAGGTTGGGCAAGGAGTTGGGTAGGTCTAGGAGGTTGAGTTTGAGGAGTGGATGGAGGCATTATTGCTAGTTGTTGGGGCTGCGATGGAAGCATAGGTTGCTGGTAATTTGCATTTTTCTGCCATTGCTGGCCCTTGTTCCATTGGGGCTTCCACTGATGTTGCTATGTAGGCCACTAGGGGGTTATTGTTGGAAACTTGAAAACTTTGTTGGGGCCATGGGTTTGGCTGCTGTTGGTTCCAACTGGGTTGTGGAGTAGGCCATTGTGGGTTTTGCCATAGATTTTGATTGCTAGGCCATGGTTGAGTATTCCAAAAAGAGAAATTTTGGTTTGCAGCAGGAAAGGGTGAATTAAAATTAAGTGGATCAGAGGGCATACCTTGTCTTTGCTGCCAAGGTCTCCTTTGAGCTATGTAGAATAGCTGCCCGTCCTCTCCTTCAAATGTCTAAAATTTTGGCCTTTCAACCTTCTCTTGTTGGATACTAGCCACCCTTTTGCATTTACAATTGGCCTTCCTTTGTCTATAGCTGGGGCAGTACTCAGTAAGCATTGCTTCCGTCTCTTCTTGTTTCTTCTTGATGTGAAGAGTGTCCAGCTGTGTAGCCATATGGCTGATGATATCCTCCTTCATGTTGGACAGCAAGTTACTGATTTCCACTCTTGAAACCCCATTGGTTGCTTTGTTTGTGATGGATGTCCTTTCTCCCCTTGGTCACCTAGTGAAAGTTCTTGAATAATTTTTGCAAACTTTGTAGATTATTTCAAAAGGTAATTTAGAAACATCACCTTGCCCAATGAGATTCAGGGCATCCATGCAATCATCATTAACCCCTCTCAAAAAGACCAGCTTCAGTGATTCTTCAGACAATCTGTTTTGGGGGTTTTTCTTCAAGGCAAACTGGAATCTTTCAACATAATCTTCCAGTGATTCCTCCTCTTTTTGTGACATCCTGAAGATGTCATCTCTCCTCCTATCATGTCCTCTGTAGTAATCTTGGTATTTCTTCAAGAATCTCTCCTTCAGTGTATCTCTGTCTGGAATGACATCTTTTCCTAGCCCCATAAACCATCTCAAGGCTGCATCCTTGAGAGTGGCAGGAAAGAGTTTAAGCCTGTGAGCATCTAAAGTGTAGTCATAGCTCCTACGTAGGATATCAAACTCAAATAGAAATGTATCTGGGTCCTCTGTCACTAGGCCATAGAAGACTCATAATGCTGAAGGTGGAATGTTCTTTAGCATTGTAGCCCTCTCTTGATCAGTGATAGGAAACTCAAACGTTACTTGCTCTGGTGGATCCTCCACCACCGCATCTGCCATGGTTCTAAAGGTCCCTTCTGTACTTGTGGAAGAAGCTAATGAAGATGTAGAAGGTGTTGATGAAGATGGAAGAACAGGTCCTTCTCCTTTAGTAATTCCTACTGTATAGTTGATAAAGTCAGTAGTATCTTCTCTATCCTGATAATTTGAAGGGAGGAATATGCCTCGGTTCTCTCTCTGCCTCCACATATAGTGGATTTAGTTTTTGTATATCAGCGGTCTTACACAATGTTAGTACAATTTCTGGTGTTTCTTGAAGAGTGAATCTATCAACCCTAATGCTGGAGTCAAAATTTAAGCTATGAAAACATGTAAAATAAGCCTATGAAGGTAGCACCATCCCGACAGCAGCACCGAAAATGTAGAGGCTAACTAATGCATTGTAGACTTGACACAATTCAGGGCTAAACCTATCTGAACAGTCCACTTGACATTATACACCTACATTAAAATATCAATCAAGGAGCATAAGCTTATGATGGCACTGCACTATATGTGCCTTTAGGGGCTCATATTCTCCTAAACTATCCTATTCAAACCTACTCATATTATTCTACTTTTCTATAATTCACAAAAATGCAAGAATAGTAAAAATAGTTACAGAACCTAGTGGCTACAAGTACCTGCAACATAAGCTGTAGATAACTGCTAACAACATAAAAGTACAAAACTAATCCAAAACCATTCAAAATGATGAGAAAGCTAATGCTAACCTTCGGAGGACTAAGATCGATTGATTATACATTTTTTCATGAACCACAACCACTGTAATTAACAACAAGAGTATTCTATTTAACTTCACGATGCATTTATAAAATAATGGAAAACAACTTTAACAAGAATGCATAAATGAATAAGAAAATAAATGAAGTGAAGATTAGTACCTTAAGTGGTCGGCTCAGGGGACTGACTCACTTAGCTGAAAATCAAATCTAACTCAGATACTCACACATCCACATAACACATAGTTCCATTCGTTCCATATCAGAAAATACTTCAAACAGAATCTTCTTTGCAGATTATATTCAATAATTGCATTTCAACAATTCATGTCTGGAGAAAATAACTAACTGTTGTATCTTCTAATAGTGAATCAAACAACTAACAATTGAGTAATTAACTTGACTCTGAGCTCATCCCCTAACTTATACAAAATGGGAGAGTCTTATTCAAATACTAACTAATTACAATCATTAATCCATTCCTAGATATTATGATACATAGTTAAGATTGATTTATTAATTCTAACTGAACAGAGGAAGGAGAATCCCATTCAAATAAGAATTCCTATGCAACGGCTCATATGTGTAACACATAAGCGGCATTTAGAATCTTGGAACAAGTCTACTTCTTCTGCATTTATTTCTTCGCATAATGATTCATGTTCAGCTTCCAACTGCATGCACTTTTGGCGGCTTGATTTCAACTTCCTTCAATTCCCCTGTTCTGCAACTTGTTGCAAATTCTCCTCTCCTTGATGCCATGTGCTTGTTGTTGCATAGGGGTTAATCCAGAAAACATATGCATGCAAATAACCTTCATAATTAAACCATAGAATCTCATCTATATTGCATACATACTCATGTTCAAATCATTCAATTGATAAATATCATCACCATATTTCAGATTAACAAAATAGGTTCAAGGTTTGCAAAATATATAAAAAGACAGTATATCATGATGGTGAATTTGAAAAGTATCTGGAAGATCATATGCAAAAGGTCTGAAAACATATAAAAACAACACAAAAAAGGCCAATATTTAAACCCATCAAAAGTTATGAGTGACAGAGTTCTAGTCTGTGTTTTGGCTGAGTAAAACGGTGATGAAGACTTGTTGGAATGCTCCGAATTCCTCCGAATGTGAAGATTTGTCATTGCAATTTTGTGAACATGTTCAGAGAGGTTTAATGCATACTTCTGTAAAGTATTTAGTGATTTGGTGTGCTGCAAGCAATGTTTAATCTTCTATGTGTACCACCAAGTTGAAATGATTGATGTGCTACAAGCTTCGTGTGTTCTTACTTAAGGGTGATCTATTTCAAATGGGTGTGATGTGCGGATGTTATCCTTTAAAGGATGATGTTGTGAAGAATGTTTAGGATTGGGTTAAGCATGTGTTGGGGTCTACAAGACGTGTTTTTTCTCCTAGAGTAGAGTGTAGTTCATGTTAAGGCTTGTCCTCTACATGTTTAATGATGTGTGATCTTTGGCTGACTTGTAAACTATAATATTCTTGTTGTATTGGCCAACTTGTAATGTAACCAATGTAATATCATATATATATATATATTGTGAACCTAGTTGATCTAGATGGGGTATGATTGCGGAAATGAGAATATGAGTGTGTAAAGAGCAGAATATGAACATTTATGACGTGCGACTGAAGGAGAAAGAGTAGAGGCAATAAGGGCTGTCCTGATTTATTTTGAAGATATTTTTGCTCCAGGAGGAAAGTGAAGAGTGTGCCTAATTGATCCAATCATTAGAAGAAGCAGAATTGCAATCATCAAAGGTGTGAGCTTCAATGTCAGTTTTTACGCAATAGGACTGTCATACTGTAATTTTTTGTAAGTTCATTCTCAATTTAGAGAGTAGTTGCTTGTTTGGGTTGTAGCCCTAAAAAAAGTATTTAGGGAGTGGTAGCTTCCTTGGGAGTGACCCTAAAATAGAGTCAACGGGGAGTAGTAGCTTCATTGGGTTGCAGCCCTAAAACAAAGTTGTAAGTTTTATAGCAGTGAGCTTCATATATTGTGAGTTAATCCTCATCGTGGTTTTCCCCTCTTGGGGTTTTCCACGTATATCTGGTGTTATGTGTTGATGTGCATTGTGTTCATCTTTCACATGTGTTTACGTTAATGTTGTGATGTTTAAGTTTTAATCTGCTCCGGAGGATTTAAAGTTTGATTGGATACTGATTCACCCCCTCTCAGTATCCTGGTGTGTTCAACAATTGGTATCAGAGCCAAGTTACTCAGAAGAAGCTTAACCACTTGAGGAAGGTCCAAGATGGATTGTAATGGATCTCTTAAGGTACCTATGTTTGATGGAACAAATTATTCCTTTTGGAAGCTAAGGATGGAAAACTATCTATCTTCTCTAGGGTATGGAATTTGGTAATCAATCAAGAAGGGTTACACTACTCCTGGTAGTGATCCTACATATGCAGATTAGATTAGGTTGTATGAGAACAATGCCATGGAAAAGAGTGCTATCATAAGTGGGTTAGCTAATTTAGAACTTGTGAAGATAATGGGCTGCAAATCTAAGGAGGTCTGGGTAAAACTTGAAAGCATTTATGAAGGAGATAGTAAAGTGAAGCAAGTCAAGATGCAAATCTTCAAGAGTAAATTTGAGACCCTGAGGATGACAGAAGATGAAGATACTGCTAGCTGCATGCTCTGGGTGGATGAAATAGTTAATGGAATCAGAGGTCTTGGTGGATAAGTGAGAGAAGATGAGATTATGAAGAAGGTCCTAAGAACTCTTCCTAAATCTTACAGTCATAAGGTATCTTCTTTTGAAGAGACTCAGGTTTTGGATACATATACAGTAGATCAATTGTTTGGCTCTCTCATAGCCTTTGAAATGAGAGAATTTGACAAAGGTATTCCAAAGAAGGAAAGAATATTTAATGCAAGTAAGAAGACAAAAGATGAAGCAGTTGATCAAGATGATGACCTTGATGGGGTAGAAGAAAACTTTGTAAGAACTTTGAAGAAAGGTACAGACAAATATAGAGGTAAGTTACCCTTCAAATTTTTCAATTGCGGAAAGATTGGTCATTTTGCTTCTAAATGTCCTTTTAAAGAATCAAAAGGTAATAGCAAAAGTGAGATGCCCAAAAGAAGTATGTATTCCATGGAGAACAAATGTTCCTCAAAAGATGAGGATCATGATGGTTCAAATGATGAAACACTTTTCACGGCCTTGAATGTTGGTGACAAAAAGGATGATTTTGGAAATTGTGAAAAGTCTGATACCTTGTAAGCTGACCAAAACAATGATAGATCAATGGTTATATGGGTTGCCTTTCATGCAAAAGAAAAAAGGCAAGGCTTGGGTTATTGACAGTGGTTGCTCTAAGCATATGAATGGTGACATGAAGTTTATCATCCTTGAAAAGTGGAATGGTGGAGCTATTAAGTTTGGTGGTGATGAGTCAGCACAAATCTGTGGAAAGGGTGCTATAACTATTGATGGGTAGAACAGGATTGAGGATGTCCTCTATGTCAAAGGGCTAAAGCACAATCTTCTCAGTGTCAGTCAAATGTGCAATAAAGGATACAATCTTACTTTTCATGCCAAAGGTTGTGAAATCAGGAAGGCAAGGTCCAGAAAACTAGTTGCAGAAGGTATCAAGTCATATGCAGATATCTATCATTTGAAGGAGGTAAATGGAAGAACATTCTTATTGGCTCAATCCAGTGAGTGTTGGTTGTGGTACAAGAGAATGTGACACATCAACTTTGATAATATGGTAAAGATCATCTCTATTCATGTGGTGAGAGATATGCCTAAGATAACCAAGCCTACAAACACATTATGCAAGGAATGTCAAATGAGAAAGCAGACAAAGACAAATTTCAAGTATAAGGAGTACACATCTTTAATGCCATTGGAACTAATTCACACTGACCTATGTGGCCTTACAAGAATAAAGAGTCAACAAGGTGAAAGGTATTTCATGTTAGTTATTGATGATTATTCTAGAATGACTCGGGTTACCTTCTTAAGAGAAAAGTTAGATGCCTTTGTTAAATTTAGAGTTTTCAAAACAATGGTTGAGAATGAAATGGATGCTAAGGTTAAATGTTTAGGTCTGATAGAGAAGGTGAGTTTACTTCAAATGAATTTGAAAAGTTTTGTGAAGATCATGGCATTAGGAGATATTTGTCAGCTCCTAGGACTCCTCAACAAAATGGGGTTGTGGAAAGAAAGAATAAGACTATCCAAGAGATGGCTAGGGCAATGTTGAAAGACGCAAATCTGCCTGACATGTACTGGAAGGAAGCAGTTCACATTGTTGTCTATCTGATTAACAGAGTACAACCGAGGGTCAATAGCACTAAGACCCCTTATGAGCTATGGTATGAAAGAACTCCCACTGTCAGATACTTCAGGATCTTTGGCAACAAATACTATATCAGAAGAGATGAAGAAGACCTAGGAATGTTCGACTCAAGAAGTGATGAAGAGATATTTCTTGGTTACTCAACCAGAAGCAAGGCCTATAGATGCTACAACAAGAGATTGGGAAAGATAATTGAAAGAACAAATGTCAAAGTAGATGAAGACTTGTTTCAAATCTCACAAGAACCAAACGACTACATATCTGATATATTTCCATGCATTAAAGAAGAAGAAGAAGAAGAGAAGGAACAAGAACCAGAGTAGATCCCTAAGACTCCATCAAAGTACGTTCAGAGGAACCATTCTACAGATCAGATCATTGGAGATAAGAATGAAGGTGTGTAGACCAGGAGAAGGTTTGTAAAGGAAAATGATCAAGTGAATTTGTGCTTATTATCAAAGGTAGAGCCCAAAACCTTTACTGATGCTAGCAAAGATGATGGATGGATAAAGGCAATGGAAGAAAAATTAAATTAGAGAGAGAAGAATCAGACATGGGAATTGGTTCCCAAATCACCCAATAAGAATGTTATAGGAACAAAGTGGGTGTTCCAGAACGAACTGAATGAAGATGGTGAAGTTGTGAGAAATAAAGCAAGGTTGGTGTGTAAAGGTTATTCACAAGTTGAAGGCATTGATTTTGAGGAGACCTATACTCTAGTAGCTAGGATGGAGGCAATCATGATGTTTCTAGCTCTTGCTGCTCACAAGAACTTCAAAGTTTATTAGATAGATGTCAAGTCAGCATTTTTGAATGGTGATCTAGAGGAAGAGGTCTACATTGAACAACCAAATGGGTTTCAGTTGTCAGAAGATTTGAACATGGCGTGTAGACTCAAAAAAGGCTTTATATGGTCTCAAGCAATCACCTAGAGCTTGGTATGCTAGATTGGACAAGTACTTACTTTAGCAAAGCTTTAAGAAAGGTACCACATATAGTAATCTTTACATTAAGGAAAAGGAAGACATGATTCTAATAGTCGCAGTATATGTTGATGATATCATCTTTGGTGGAGATGATAGTATGTGTAAGTGGTTTGTAGAAGAGATGCATAATGAATTTGAAATGTCTATGATTGGTGAGATGTCTTTCTTCCTTAGGCTTTAAATTTCTCAGTTGGATGTTGGTATCTTTATTTCTCAGGCTAAGTATATTAAAGAGATGTTGAAGAAGTTTGGTATGGAGGACTCCAAACCAGTAAGTTCTCCTATGGTTATTGGTTGTCACTTGAGAAAGAATGATGAGTCTCTGGAGGTTGATTAGATTCTTTATAGATCTATGATTGAAGGATTATTGTACTTGATTGCTTCTAGACCTGATATTATGCATGTAGTATGTGTGGTCACCAGATATCAAGCTAATACTAAGCAAGAACATGAGAAGGTAGTGAAAAGAATATTCAGATACTTGAAGGGAACTTTGGATTATGGCTTATGGTATCCTAGAGGTAATGACTTTGATCTAAGTGCTTACACTGATGCTGATTGGGCTGGTTGTGTTGATGATAGAAGAAGTACAAGTGGTGGCGCTTTCTTTTTAGGAAGCAAATTGGTCTCTTGGCAGAGTAAGAAGTAGGACTCAGAGTCCTTATCCACAACAGAAGCTTAGTTTATTGCTACATCATCTTGTTGCACTCAAGTACTTTGGATGAAGCAGACCTTGAAGGATATAAAGGTGATGTATGATGAGCCTATCCCTATTTTGTGTGATAATACTAGTGCTATCAATATTTATAAGCATCCAGTGATGCATTCCAGAACCAAGCATATATCAACCAGGTTTCACCTTTTGAGAGAGAAGGTTGCAGAGAAAGAAGTGAAGTTGGAATATGTTCCAACAAAGGATCAGATTGCAGACATTTTCACAAAGGCTCTTGCAAAGGATACTTTTGAGTATCTCTGGCAGAAGTTAGGGGTAATTGCCCCTCCTTATAACTAGATGCATGGTTGGTGCATCTGTCTAGGAGGAGCAATTCCTACTATATCTTTTTCCTGGACTGATGACTTGGCTACCTCTCAGGGGGAGCAGGTAGTGGTTGTTGCTGATAGGGAAAGTTGAAAAGAAGGTTTTTTTACCCTTTGTCCTTGATTTCAAAGGGGGATAATGTGCAAGTGTGTGTTTCCATCAATGCTAAAGGGGGAGATTGTTGCACATATGTTACCTAAGGGTGTGATGTGATTGTTATTGATGTCAACACTCTGTTTGGGCTATTTGATATGTTGTTGATGTTGAATGTGATGTGGTTACTAAAGTTCATGGTTGGATGTCATACAAATTTTAAGATAAAGGGAATAATATAGAAGGTGAAATGAGAATGAAGGAATATATCAAAAACACAAAACATTGATGTAATATGTAACTAGATAACACGTGATATGAAAGATATGAGTATATACACAATTACCTTTAATGCATTCACTTTTAGTTGAAGACTACAAAATTGATCTAAAAACTTTGTATTGTGAAAACTTGTAATGACAATCATGCAAAAATCTACTTGTAGGGTACACCTGTAAAGATAATGAATGTAAGTAAATTAACTATATATACATGAGTCGATATGAATTTTAAGATAAAGAGAATAATATAGAAGGTGAAATGAGAATGAAAGAATATATAAATGTTTATCGATACAATCAACAAGATGACATACAACCACTATATATATACTTACCTGTATTTACAAGTATTCCATGTTGTAGGTTGAATCTGCATCCTTTCTTTTTTGTCTCAAAGTATGTGATGAATGTGATGATGGCTTAAGGATACAAAATGACAATAAATAAATTTTAACTATGTATATAAGCGTAAAACACATGAGTTGATACAAATTTTAAGATAAAGGGAATAATATAGAAGATGAAATGAGAATGAAAGAATATATCAACAACACAAAACATTGATACAATATGTAACTAGATAACATGTGATATGAAAGATATGAGTATATATACAATTACCTAATGCATTCACTTTTAGTTGATGACTACAAATTTGATAGATAACAAATTTGTATGGTGAAAACTTGTAGTGACTATCATGCAAAATCTACTTGTAGGGTGCACTTGCAAAATAATAAATGTAAGTAAATTAACTATATATACGTGAGTTGATACAAATTTTAAGATAAAGAGAATAATTTATAGAAGGTGAAATGAGAATGAAAGAATATACAAATATTCATCGATACAATCATGCAGGATCTCTAGACTTGTAGGGGACCTGCAAAAATAATGAATGTAAGGGGAGGTAAGAGGATAGATTAAGGGGAACTAAGATGATGAGTTAAGGGGATGTAAGAGGATGGATTAAGGGGATGTAAGAGGATGTCTTAAGGGGAAATACATGAGTCAATACAGATTATAAGATAAAAGGAATAAAATAGAAAGTGAAATAAGAGGATGACTTAACGGGCCATAAGAGAATGGCTTAAGGGGGGCTAAGAGGACGACTTAAGGGGATGTAAGAGGATGGATTAAGGGTATGTAGGAGAGGGGGTGTAATAGGAGATACACAAGTAAATACAATTTATAAGATTAGCATTTTCATGATTTGAATCATGGTGATTATCCTAGCCACACAAACTATGTGTCATGTGAGAAAATTAGTTCTATATTTATAGGAAATTGATTAAGGGTAGGTAAGAGGATGGCTTCAGGAGAGCTTTAGGGTAGCTAAGAGTATGACTTAATACCACTATATTAACTATTGATTAAATATATACAACTATGTACATATACCTAAAAATTTATTCCATTGTACCATCTGCATCCTCTCTTTTTTGCAATGCATCTATGATTGTCTCATGCACTTCCATAGAAATTGTCCCTAGATCTTTATTAGTAGGTCTTTCACAATACGTCACTAGTTTTATATTTGTTTCCACCACCAAATGCGAGTAGTGTATAATCTTCTTATGTGTTTCATAATCTTAGACTGCAGGCAAACCATTCTTCCTTGTTAGGTATTTTCATAGCCAAGTGCCAACAACCACCACCGAACCTATTGGATAATGAAATCCATCATCATCTTCTCAAGGTGCTATAAAATTATGTTTAGTCTCCACGCATCGAGCCAACCGATATTTTATTTTCTCTTCATTCTCCTTAGGTGCAACAACAACATACACATGTCCTGCAAACAAAATTTAATTCAATAACTTGTGTGACATATAATTTGACCAATTTCTACATACATGTATTCATATAATATTACAAAATAGTAATAAAGTGGAATAAAATGAAATAAATTGAATTAAATTACCTTCTTGTACAAGGTCTGAAACACGGTCATAGTCATCCAATGCAAACACTTGATCAGTGTCTTCAATTGTTGTTTCATGTTGCTCGTGTGTTTGTGCAGATGTCAACGATCTTTGCTTCCACTCTTCAATCCATTCTGTATTTTCACATGCTTCTTAATCTCCTGAAATACAAAACTAACAAAAGCATGCAAGCTCCCTTGTCCATATAGTCCATGTGCTTGCATTCGAACTCTTAAATGAATGTCATTTAGTAGATTCACTGATTGTCTCACAATCAAGTCTAGGTAGAATGTTCTCTTCTTCAACCAACCAAAAGAATCGTCGAACTGTAGAGTACTCACTTGATCCTGTAGATAATTTTGTATTGCACCAATCCACAATCACACGTGCATCTTTAAATTTTACTGAATCCTCAAATTTCAATTGCTCTCTAGCAAGAATTCTTTTAACACATGCACTAGGTCCATCATGTTCTCCTTTACCATGTCCAGCTTCAAAAAAAACTCCACTTATGTTTTCCTTGTGAACCCTACTTAACCAATGAAACATTTGAGCATTCTTGAACTATCCCGTATAATTATATGACTATATGAGATGTTTTGTCATCTGGATTCCTCTTTCTCTTAAATTTGTATAAAATATATTGAAACAATATTGAACAAACTCTGACGAGTGTAACCGGTTGTTGCTCAAATAGAAATGATATTCCCTAAAAAAAATTCTATCATTCTCTGTACTATCATCTACATGCCTATATACAATACGAACAAACATAGCCACCTGCACTGAATTGTAATATTGTGATTAGATTTCCTCTTGTGGAGCAAGAGTATAGTTTTCTGTAAAATCAACCACTGATAATATAGTTCGAATTGGAAATGTGTTTCTACATGTGTGAAATTGTCCATCAAGCCATTGAGCATGTTTAGAGTGTTTGAAATATTTTGGTACAATCTTACTCTTAAATTCTAATATGAATGCATGTACACTAATTTTTTTTGTGATTAAATTGCAACACTTTCTAATTTTTCCATCCTTTAAAGAATACTCAACATTCTTAAATCTTTTAACATCCACTAATTGTTGTCCAAAATCATTTTCAACACTTTCATGCATACAAACTCCTAAGAATGGAAGATTGCCACAACTAGTGCATTGTCCATAAATACATGAACATAAATAAAATAAATGCCCATTAGATCTTTCACAAAACAAACCTGCTATAAACTCCTTGATTGTTTCAGGTGGCATATTAATACCACATTCCTGCATAATCATGTTAGTATGTAAAGTACAACATATATATCAAAAAACATCATAATAATAACAAAATTGCACATGCATTTTACAACAACAAGAGATTCATTGCTTATTAATTTTGACATACCAAGGTTTACATTTTTCAAACGATCTTTGACTTATGCTAATATTTCCAGGTAACACTGAATCATCTAAAAATTTTCTATAAAATTCAGTTTGAGTTGTGTCTAATAGGTGTTTTGGATGAGGATCGTGAATTTTGGACCCCGCACTTAATTTCAAAACATCTCTAGCATTAGATGATACCCTAGTATTATCATGCCAATATTTTTCAACCAAAGATTTGATTTCAATATTCAATTTCATGTCAGACCTTGGGAGTCAACCACTAAAACTTCAACATTGATTGATTGGATCATTTTATATACTTTCTATTCTCTTTGCCACTCTTACCAATGTTTTAGGATGTATGTTTAGAATTTCACTAATGTTGCTTAACATTCTTTTATCCAAAGTTGTTTTATTAACTATAGTAGTTGTTATAGCTCGTCATGTTGCATTCTTATCTTTAGATTGACTCTTCTTTCCAATAGACTTAATGGCACTAACAAGAGTAGATATAGAATGTCTAAGTGATTCATCTTTTCTTTTTGGTTTCACAAAAATGCCTAACTTTTTCATTACTTTTCTCATTTTCCACATTCTCATCAATTGCATCATGAGTTGACATTGAAATGATAGTTTTTTCGATAAAAAAATAGTTTGTATATTCTATTGGCATACGTTCTTATTTGTCTCCAAGAAATCTTACCAGGGAGATTATCCAAAACAATACTTTCAATTTAAAAAAAAAAATAATTGTTTTCAACAACACAAGGATTTTCATTTTCACCAACACAAGGATTTTCATTTTCAACAACAAAAGGATTTTCATTTTCATCAACACAAGGATTTTCATTTTCAACAACAAAAGGATTTTCATTTTGACCAACAAAAGGGATTTCATTTTCAATATTTGTTTCTACAGCTTGTCTATGAATAAAATCGATTTCAACATTATTATATTCAACTTCTTTTAAATGATTAATATGAATATCATCTATAATCACATTATCCATATCATTCAAAGGTGGATTTGAAGACGTACCTGGATTCGTGCCTATTGTCACATTCTCCATAGAATTGAAAGGTGGATTCAAAGACATACCAGGATTAGAATCTATAATTGAATTATCTTCCACATTCATCTCTTGCAAATTTGCATCATCTACAACCATGGTCTCTTCAATGTTTTTATCTTCAATAGTTATGGAACCGAATGCTTCAACATTATTTATTGTTCGAATCCTCATTCTTCTATCTCTTTGTCATTTTTCCTCCTCTCTCTTTGCTTGGATTTCTTCAAGGGTCAATACCTACCTATCTTTCCTCTTTTGACGACATTGTGATACCGTGATTACAAAATTTTGAAGTACAAATGAATTTCAATAGTAAAAGTCTTTCATTTTTATTCCTCCTTCAAATGCATAGAAAATGAACACAATTGCTCTCCAAAATTGTCCCAATGTTACCTCCTTCCAAAATTCAAATGAAATTACAAGTTCAAGAGCATGTAGAAGACAAGATTTGATAAAAAAATACAGAATCAGTTGCTGTCGGCCGTACACAGTCATGTAAGATGTCAAGTTGCAGAAGACAACATTTTTTTATTAGTAAAATTTTAGAAAATGGTCAAAAAAGAAATGGGATCCCATTTAGGATACATGATCCCATTTTGTTTTTGTCCCACTGAAATAATAAAAAATGCAAACGGGATCCCGTTTAGGAAAAAAGATCTCGTTTCTAAAGCGGAATCCTGTTTCTTGAAATTTAAATTCCAGGTGTGGTTTCTGCTATGGGTTTTGGATCGAGAAAAGGCTTGGGGACCTGACCCTGACCTTTGGACCTACTTTGACCTGCAACTTGAAGGTCATGTCAGTGTCACTAAAAAAAGTGACTTTGGACATATGTTTGAAGACGTTTTTTGCAGAATTTTTTGATGAAATTAAAACCCATTATAGATGAGATTGTGTAGATTCCAAATATGTAATTTTTTTTACAATTTTATTTTTTTTCTATTTTTCAAATAATTTTTTATGAAATTGGTTCATAAACTTGAAATATCAGGTTTTCTTATTATTTTAACAACTTTTTATTAAAATAATTTTTTGAAAAACAAATTATACATGAGCAATCTTTAGACAATTCTTTTCAATTTGCAAAAAAAAAATCAAGATAAGTTTAGGTCATCTTATGCGTGACGTACACGAGGGATTTTCAAAACAACAATTACGACCAATAAAAAATAATTAAAAAATATATTAAAAAAAATTACAAAAAAATATCGTGAGAAATCTTTAGTGTCTTATAGATCTTTTTCCAAAAGGATTTAAAAAAATATAATTATTTAGGTCAAAATATGGTTGACGTACATGTGCATGGTACAATAAAAAAGTGACTTTTAAACAATGGTTTTTGGACATGCCTATTGAAAATTAATTTGTATCATCTGGGTATTAAAATAAATTACATATTTGGAAACTAGACTCTGAGTACTACATTTAATATTACTGACTTTTTTTAAGATTCAACCTTTAAGTGCTTTAAATTTTTAGTTCCAATGTGACAAATTCTGAAAATCAGGGAAAACACTTCCACCTTTTGGCCAAAAAGTGGACTCAACTTCTTGCACACACCCATCAAATTTATCACATAAGATGGATGCTATGAACTCACTTACCCATTTAGGAGGTGCATTTGAACACCATCACTTTCTTCTGTGATCTTTTGAAACACCTGATAGTAAAGATCAAATTCAATATGATAATGACAAAAATAAGTTTCAAAAACTTTGTTTGCCTTCACATAATGTGGCCTTAACATTTCAAGAATTGTTTACCCAATCTTTATATGAGGATTTGCATCACAAAACATCACATACATCTCATGTTGTGTTATTTCTAACCAATGCTTTGTATGCAGTTCATAACTATTTGGCCCGATCCGGTGTTTGAGAACATCTCTACTATTTGATGGTTGGGTATGTTCATGCCAAAAACCTGAGATCAACTTCCTAACACCATCTTCAATCTTGTCAGAATGAGGAGCCCTACACATAATTGCCCAATTGCCTTTTGCAGTACTATCATCCAAAACCTTTCTCCTTTTCACATATCTTGTTAGTGTCTTTCTACTTAAGCCAATTTCACTTGAAAGTGAAGAGATCTGACATTTTCTTGGCATTTGTGCACTTATAATAGATGTCAATATCACTCTTCTTGAAATGCTCTTATCAATTGATTGAGACTTTTTGCCAATGAAAGTCAAACCTTTCGTAACATTTTGAACAATGTCTTTTTCTATGTGTCCTCTCCCCTTTTTTGTGAAATCTACACCCAACAATTTTAATTTGTCTCTTTTATCTCGTCACGAAGAAACATACTTGATAATAGTTGGGCTTGACCAAGTGTGCCACGATGATTGAAATGCTTATCAAGTATTTCCTTTGAAGTTATACTCAACGACCTCTTAGTAACATGAGCAGGTTGTCCAACATAAAATTTCAATTTCTCTACATCCATTTCAAGTAAATGATCTATATTTCTATACAAATTTTTTCTCTTAACCTCATTAATTAGATTCATATACACGTGTGTAGAAGGAAGTGATCCCGACCCCTTTCCAACATCAAAGTTTGTTTGGGCATCCTCCCTAATGTCAACTGTGTGTGGTTGAGCCTCCTCCCTGACATCAACAGTGTGTGGCCGAGCCTTCTCCATAACATCAACTATGTGTGGTTGGGCCTCCTCTGCTACAATATCTAAATTAGATTTGACTTCTACTCCAATTTGTGTATGTTGAGCCCCTACACATATTATATAAAAGAAAGAAGATTTTAGAATTTATTTAAGGGATATGGATATATAAACTCATTTTCAATAAACTAGACATGTAAGTTTTAAAATAACAAATTTTAAAGTATTATATAAATTATAATATTAAATATAAGCTTAAATGTACATAGCATTGTTTTTCCATTTAGAGCTCAAATTACTATAAAATTGAACACATGAAATTCTAATATCATTGCCCTCATGTTCTATCTATATATAAATTTTAACAAGTGCTACATTACAATGGTTAAGGTTAGCTGGCAGAAGATATCAATTAAATACAAAAAAGATTAAATAGAGGAATGGAAATACACAGAAATAATAACAGCGAGAGATAAGTTTTAACGTGGTTCACCCAAACTCAGGCTACATCCACCAAACAAAGAGTCCAATATTATTATCCAGTAAATCAAACTGATTACAACCAGCAATCCCTGCAACTCAATATCGCTGCAAAATGCTACAATACATCAATTGAAACTCTAACCCTTAGCCACTTTTATCAAGCTTTTTGTCAGTTACAAAAATAGGGTTTTCTTATGTTAGCCAATAAAAAATAACTCCCGGTGCCTTTATAAAATAATAAAAAACTGTGTGAGGTTTCGGGGGCACTGTCCCTTGACCCCATGGGAATTTGGACGGAAACCGCACCGATAAAAGTGGGGAAAATTTAACCTCCGAGTCTAATTAGGCTCCATATAACAACAATCTCCCACTTGGAGACTGATTAGACTCCACACCATATTATCTCCCACTTGGAGACTGATCATAACACCGCTGACCCTGTAGCTCCCACTGAAAATAAGCACCCTAGACTCTGCTATTTTGTTGTTGTTGTTTTCAGTCTAGAAGACCAACCGAAGCTGAAGAGGAGCTCAACTTCTCTCTTGTCACTACCTTTGTAAACATATTGGTTGGATTTTAATCTGTACGTATCTTTTCCAGCCTTAATTATCTATCATCCAACACCGACCGAATAAAGTGATACCTCAACTGTATGTGTTTGGTCTTTGAATGCAAGGCATAATTCTTTGCAAGATGTATGGCACTTTGATTATCCGTAAACAAATAACTGTTAGCCTGTTGTTTGCCCAATTCTTCCATGAAAGATTGCAGCCATATTATCTCCTTGCTAGCCTCTGTTGTAGCTACATATTCTACCTCCGTGGTGGATAAAGCAATCACCTTTTGCAACCGTGAGATCCAACTCACCGTTGTCCCACCTACAGTAAAGACATAACCTGTAGTACTCCGCCTAGTATCAATATCCCCTGCCAAATCTAAGTCTACATAGCCTGCTAAATCAATATTAGAGCCCCCAAAACATAGGTGTTTATTGGATGTACCTCTCAAATATCTGAGAATCCATTTTATCGCAGTCCAATGCTCCAATCCGGGATGACTCATATACCTGCTAACGACTCCTACAGCATGTGCAATATCCGGTCTTATGCATACCATGGCATACATTAAACTTCATACAGCTGAAGCATATGGTACCTTGGACATTTTCTCTTCCTCCTCTTGTGTCGTAGGACACATCTCGTTAGTCAATTTCAAATGACTAGGCAAAGGTGTGCTGACAACTTTTGCATTCTCCATATGGAATCTCTGCAACACTTTTTCAACATAATCAGCTTGAGATAGAGTCAATTTTCTGTTCTTCCTATCTCTGCAAATTTTCATACCAAGGATTTGTTTTGCTGCCCCCAAATCCTTCATGGCAAATGACTGTGCTAACTGTTGTTTTAACTCTCTTATGTGATCAATGTTAGACCCAACTACAAGCATGTCATCAACATATAAACATAAAATAATGTAGCTATCATTATCCAACCTCTTAAAATAAACACAATGGTCAGAATTACACCGACTGTAGCCTTGCTTAGCCATAAAACTATCAAATTTCAAATACCATTGCCTAGGTGCTTGTTTCAAGCCATATAAACTCTTCTTCAATCTGCACACCAGTTTCTCCTTACCTTTGACCTTAAATCCTTGGGGCTGTTCCATGTATATCTCCTCCTCCAAATCACCATGGAGAAAGGCAGTTTTTACATCCAGCTGTTCCAAATACAAATCTTTAGCAACCACAATACTTAAAACAGTACGAATAGAAGTCATCTTGACAACCGGAGAAAATATCTTATCGAAATCAATGCCCTTTTTCTGTGCAAATCCTTTTACAACTAACCTGGCTTTAAATCTTTTCTTACCTCCATCTTCCTCTTTCAGCCAATAAACCTATTTGTTTGGTAAAGCCTTTTTACCTATAGGCAACTTACATAATTCTCAAGTCTGATTTTTCACCAAGGAGTCTATTTCTTCTTTCATTGCAAGCTCCCACTGAACCTGTGTATCAACCTGCATAGCTTCATCATACCCTTCTGGTTCACTAGCATCTGTTAACAAAATAGAATACAAAGAGGGAGAAAACCTTTCAGGAGGTCTACTTAGCCTTGTTGACCGTCTAACATTCACTAGAGTTTGTAGTATTTTTGGTTGCTATTGCGAAGCATGAGGAACCACTAGAACATCACTATTTGGAGTATCATCCAGCACCACATAATCTTTTTCCTTCTTCTCATGCTGTTGCAACTGATCTTTGTACAACACCTTCTCATTGAATATAACATCCCTGCTTCTCACAATTTTCTGATTTTTAAAATCTTAAAGTCTATAACCAAATTCATCAATGCCATATCTAACAAAGGTACACTTTTTTTATTTTACATCAGCTTGGTTCTATTTTTAGAATCTACATGTGTAAATGCTTCACATCCGAAGGTTTTGAGAAAAGAATAACTCACCTTCTTACCTGTCCATGCTTCCTCTGGAATACCACAGCCCAAAGGAACTAAAGGACCTCTATTAATTAAATATACAACAGTGTTGACAGCCTCTGCCCACATCTTTATAGGCAGCCCAACATGTAATCTCATGGTCCTTGCACACTCCATTATTGTCCTATTCATGCGTTCAGCCACTCCATTTTCCTGTGGAGTCCCTGGAACCGTTTTCTGCCTACGAATTCTATTAAAGGAACAATAATCCTCAAATTCTTTGCTGCAATACTCACCACCATTATCAGATCCGAGACATTTTAATCTTTTACCCGTCTCATTCTCAACCAAGCTTCTCCATTTCTTAAATGTTTCAAATACATCAGATTTCTGCCTAAGGAAATAAATCCATACCTTCCTAGTTGCATCATCTATGAATGTAACATAATATCGAGAGCCACCGAGAGAAGATACTTGAGGTAGTCCCCATACATCTGTATGCACAAGCTCCAACTTTTCATTTTTCTTTTGCTTCCCATCCTTGAGAAAACTGACTCTCTTTTGTTTGCCATACACACAACTTTCACAGAAATCTATATTAATACATTTTAGACCTGGTAAAACTTTCTTAGAATGAAGTACCTTCATACCTTTTTCACTCATATGCCCAAGTCTATTATGCCACAGCGTTGTCTCAGAACCTGCAACAATTGTTTCAATCTCTTCCTGCGAACCTACAACAACTGTTCCTGAACCTG
Source organism: Cunninghamia lanceolata (assembly GCA_027924645.1). NCBI lineage: Eukaryota > Viridiplantae > Streptophyta > Pinopsida > Cupressales > Cupressaceae > Cunninghamia > Cunninghamia lanceolata. The sequence goes on from BSBN01000905.1 coordinate 4,162,963, forward strand.
TTTGTTTTTTCTCTACAACAGCTAAAGTAGAAGGAACAGTATGACCTGCACAAAGATATAAGGTGCCTACTTTCACACCTTTTGCTACTATTAAGGCACATTTTGAAACCTTCCAATTTTTATCAGTAAATGTAATAATGTAACCTTCTTTAGCTAGCTCCCTTGCTGAAATTAAATTCCTACTGAGCCTTGGAACGTGCCTTACCTCTTGTAGTAGCCAATGATTCCTATTCTACAACTTAATCTTGATTCTTCTCTTTCCAAAAATCTGATAGGGTTCGTTATCTCCCAAATAAACTAGCCCAAAATCCCCTTGGACATAATCAAGAAAATAACTTCTATGGGGCGTAGCATGAAATGAGGCCCCTGAATCTAAAACCCATGAATCATCAGCATTATCTAAGGAAAGAATCAAAGCATCATCTTCAGATTTATTACTTACCACATTTGCCTCCTTATTGCCTTCTTGTTTGTCTCCTTTATTTTTCTGAGACCAACAATCTTTCTTCAAATGACCTGGTTTCCCACAGTACCAGCAATCTTTCTGTCCTCTGGTTTGGGATCTCTTATCCTTTAATTTTTCTCATGACTTCCCATGACCTCCAGAACCTTTACCTCTCTCCTTTGATCTGCCCCTGCTTTCTGCATTCAAAATAGTGCCTGATGTGGATCCACCTGAGCTTTTCCTACAAATTTCCTCACTCAGAATAACACCAACAATATCATCAAATTTCAGGGTATTTGAACCAGAGACAGAGTTACTAACCACCATTACCAAACTATTCCAGCTTTCAGGCAAATAACATAATATCAAGAGAGCTCTAACTTCTTCATCAAATTTTACATTTACAGAAGTCAATTGAATGACAATCGTATTAAATTCATTTAAATGATCTGTCACAGATCCACCTTTAACCATTTTCAGATTAAACAAACGCTTCATTAGAAATACCTTATTTGAGGCTGAGGGTTTTTCATACAATTTAGCCAAAGCTTTCATCAGACCATCTGTTGTCTTCACTTTCGTTATATTAAATGCCACCGATGGTGCCAGGCACAACCGAATGGTTCCCAGTGCCTTTCTGTCAAAAAGATTCTAATCCTCATCAATCATTGTTGCCGATTTCTTGGCTACTCCTTCCAACGACATCCATAAATCCTTTTGATAGAGGTAATCCTCTATCTGCATCTTCCGTAACTGCTAGTTCTACCCATTGAATTTATCGACCTTCAATTTACCCTCGTCCGCCATTGCTCCCACTCAACCGTGAGACTCCCACTCAATCGTGAGACCTTCCTGCAGACGATAATCAAACACAACCCGCTCTGATACCACTTGTTAAGGTTAGCTGGCAGAAGATATCAATTAAATATAAAAAAGATTAAACAGAGGAATGAAAATACACATAAATAATAACAGTGAGAGACAAGTTTTAACGTGGTTCACCCAAACTTAGGCTACATCCACCAAACAGAGAGTCCAATATTATTATCCAGTAAATCAAACCAATTACAACCAGCAATCCCTACAACTCAATACCGCTGCAAAATGCTACAATACATCAATCGAAACCCTAACCCTTAGCCGCTTTTATCAAGCTTTTTGTTGGTTACAAAAATAGGGTTTTCTTATGTCGGCCAATGAAAAATAACTCCTGGTGCCTTTATAAAATAATAAAAAATTGTGTGAGGTTTCGGGGGCGCTGTCCCTTGACCTCATAGGAATTTGGGGGGAAATTGCACCGATAAAAGTGGGGAAAATTTAACCTCCGAGTCTGATTAGGCTCCATATAACAACAATGGTAGCTCATAAATTATGTACACAAAGATAGTTTGAGGTGACTCAAGCATATATCATTTTAAATTATTTACTATAACATGTACACTTGATTTCAAATCCACTTGAATTGGTTCACATGATGTGGGAAAGAAATTTTACTTGAAACTCCATCAATATATGAAATATTGTACTTGTCTATGTGCATATATGAAAGATGAATGTAGGATACAAATGCATTCCAATAGATAATTCTATTAAATTAAAATTAAGTCTAATTTCTAGTATACCCGTGATTTCTAGGATTAAATTATAGAACTAGACATTACAAACATGTCTCTAAGAGAACTTAAAAAATTATCACTTGTACACACAATTTTTAAACAATTAAAAACTTTGAGAATATTTGGAGGAGTTTAGTCACAAAATTTAAGTACAAGAAGATTTTCTAGTATAGAGAACAAATGTTTGTACTTGCAGAAACTTGATATTGAACTCCTACTCTTTCCATTCCTATGCAACAACACATTATTTTAAAAGGGTCCATATTGAAATATCATGTTATTTGGTTGAATATGTACATAATAATGGAATACCATAAGCCTTTTAAGATCCACATGATACTCACCAAAACTATAAGAAATAAAGTAGATAATGGACCCCAATCATCTTCTTACATTAAGACACTATGATCATGTTGACTAGGGGTTCATTATGTGTAACACAATTGTTAGACATGTATCAATCAAGTACATGGTAACTATGTCAAATACTAGACAATGAATATTAGATCAGCTAGTGACTACACAAATTTGAGATTTATGCTTTGAAGTGTGCAACTGACCCAGGAAAATTTGGAAGCACTATTTGTCAAGACCTTAAATCTATACCATTGCTTAAATGGACCATTGACCTTTCCAATGAGCTCACAAGATCAATATAAGGTTGAGAAAGCACATTAGACACGTGTCAAAACACAAGGGGACATTGTTTCTTGAACATTTCCACTTAGTCATAAACTTGCATATATAGATCTATAACAACAACAACAAATATGATACTAGTACCCCATTGGGATATCAACAACATTAGTAGATGGAGGAAGGGTTGCACCCTTAGGGCATGACAACAAAATTTTGATAGATTAGTGTCAAGCAATATCATGTGGAGGCCCTACTAACAACTAGCCATATAGACGAGGATGACAAATTCTAGTTAGGTCATATTAGGCACCATCATGTTGGTTCTTCAGTTGTCAAACAATTATCATGGATTTATTTTAATTTGACTATGTTTTGCATATGTAACTTGCAAGCTATTTGGTAGATTGTTTCCCTTTACCATATTTTTTATAATATGTGTCAACAATAGTTTCCTTTCACTTGAGAGGGCAGAAGGATTGGCCTACATTGATAAATTAGGTTGGAACCAAAGATAATGAGGTGTATCTTGCTACAACTGATAACTGTGAGTGGTGATGTAACAACATCTCTTAGAATTTCCCTGCATGGCTAGGTAGAGAGAGGCCTTGATCATTGTACATGCACTAGATGGTCCTAAGGAATAGCTCGTCATGGAAAGAGTTGATACATAAGGTGCCAGTGATATTTTCCTTAGATACAAAAAATTCTAGACTATTGAAAACTATTTAAAACATTCATATCTAAATCTAATATTTTTGAAACATTTTTATAAAAAAGAAAAAAATGTACATACCTTGTTTTTTTTGTAGTATCTTTTTGACCTAAATCTTGAGATAATTGTTTTTCCTATTCTTCAAAAAATGATCGCATAGCTTTATTTTGCTTTGTCCTTTTATTGCCCATTTCCTCCTTCAAAAAATATGAGTTGAAAACTCCTTCACTATCTATATATTGTCTTTAAAAACCTTCCAAAATTGAAAAATGTGAATATAATTCAAGACAAATAAGTTTTAATTTTAAATTACTTATTTATATATATGCAACTTTAGTTAATTTATTTTTAAAATTCAGCTTCAAGACCTTCGAACAAAGGTCTCTTGTTATGAAATTTTTAATTATTTTTTAGTCGACCACCTTTGTTCGAAGGTGGATAGTTATGATTTTTTAAAATTTTTTAAAACGGTCCAAAGGACCTTCGAACAAAGGTACCTTTGTTTAAAGGTATCTTCAAACAAAGATATCTTTGAACAAAGATCAAACCTTTGTTCGAAGGTACCTTCAAACAAAGGTCCTTGGATGGCCTCTTCCACTCTAGGCCTCAAGATTTCCTTAGAATTTTTAGTTTCAAACCTTGGGTTGGACCTCCAAATGGAGTGAACTTGACAAGATAATTTGTAGGGTTGTAGCCCTCAAAATGAGCTTTCCAACAAGTATAATTTTGAATATATTTAATTTGATTGTTATATTTATTTTCTATTTTTTATTGAACATAGGTTTTTCACCAAACATCAAGCTCTTTGTTCTACACATGGAAAAATAGTAAAATTCTGAAAAAAAAATCTAAAAAATATCTACGCACTAGCTATTGATCTCCTTGTTTCAACAAAAAAAAAATTGGATACATATAGAAAAAGTTACGCTATATGGTTCAAACCCATGTCTAAATTATAATAAGATCACTTCAAAAAATAATAAAAAAATATGCTTCAAAAAATTATAAAAAAATATCTGTGCACTACATATTGGTGTTATGAATCTATATTTAAAGATTTAGAATTTTATCTTTTCTATCAAAAAGTTATATTGTATGGTTTGAACGACACTTTTTAAAAATATTGTTAACTATAAAAAACAACTTATTAAAAATTAGGTAAAAAAATTCACAACTTTTTTTAAAATTTTGAAAAAAATATATTTAGAATCTACACACGAAATTGAAAAAATCATTAGTTCACATCATCTTAAAATTCTTAATGGTTCAATGTCCTATTTTGGCCAAAAAGTGGCACACAATATAGTGACCCTAATAATAGAAAACATTTTTTAAATATATTTATAGATTCTGTTATCAATTTATTAAAATTATTATGAATATCACATTCATTATAACAATTAGTTTACAACCCCCTGTTAATGGGGGTGGTGATGTTGATATCCAAACAAGAATGAAGGAAACAAAGTGGAATCCTCTGGCTAAGGGATGGGTAAAGTTAAATTTTGACGGAGCCTCGAAAGGTAATCCCGGTAATTCAGGAGCTTGCTGCATAGTTAGAGATGAAGATGGTAAAATTTTGGGGAAGGCGGCAAAGAAACTTGCATTTGGAACAAACAATGAAGCGGAATTCTAGGCTCTAATTCTTTGGCTAAACCTTTGTCACTGTCTTGGAGTTAGAAAGGTGGAGGTGGAAGGTGATTCCATACTGGTCATAAATGCCTTGAGAACCAAGAATTTGCCTAATTGGAAGTTAAAAGGAATGCTCGACAAGGCATTAGGCCTAATGGAGAAATTTGAAAACATAGTTTCTAAACACATTCTAAGGGAAGGGAACTATGAGGCCGACGAGTTGGCAAATGAAGCAATCAATGCACATAGCACCTTGCTATGGGAGATACACATTAATGATGATGCCAACATAATTCACTGTCAGGCCATCTAAGACTCGACTGGCAAAGTGTGCGAAGGGCTTTATTTGGTGCAAGTGAATGAAGATAGAAGGGCATTTGAAAGGTGGCTTAAGCGAGTTAGAGCTTAACAACTATAGAAACCCCAATACACTTAATATGTAATAAGTGCCAGATGTCCTTTCTTGGACAAATAAGAGATAAGCGGCTTAGGGTGGTTTTCAAACCCAAGAGTGGGATCATTCTGTTTGCAATAGAGTGGGTTATGGGCGAAGAATTCATGCAAAATTGCAACTGGTATAGGGTCAATTCTAACCTATCATCCATGTTTTTGGCGATCCTGCTTGATCTCAATGAGGATGTAGTCATGATAAAGAAGCTATGGAAGATTTTGTGGAGCCTAATTTTCATGGAGGTTGGAAGGATGTGGTCGGGGTTGCAAGATATGGGATTGGCATCCCCCTGCCAGATGATTTTCACAGAGTTAACCATGTTGGGGACACGATGTAGTGGTGGCTGTTTGTGGTTGAGGCAGGGGACAACAAAGTTGCAGCCAGGTGACACAAGGTAGCATAAGGCATAGCTTTCCTAAAGAAATTGACGGGCTTTGAGCTAGAATATGACTGGATGCGGGATCTACTCGATCTTTATTATGCGGAGGACGAAGATGCCTAAGCAGGGTGACGGTACCTGTGCTTTTCTATTGCTTTACCAATAGTTTTCAAAAGCTTTTTATGTATTGGGTAGAAATCAAAAGAATTGTATAACTTAGGGTGGTAGAGTTTGATTATGCATGAATAGGGCATTTTGTTTTAAGCCCTAATATGATAAACTTTCCAACTGTAATGTTGAAACTCTCTTCAAATTTTGGTTAAGTATAATACAAAGGGAGCTGACCCCAAGTCACCAGTTTACCAAGAAAAAAAAAAAATTAGTTTACAAAGTTGTGCATTATTACTTTTAATTTTAATTTTAACTTTTATATGATCTAAGAAACTATCATCCCTTAATTTACTTTAAAAATATATTTTTAAATAATGTCAACTTCAAATATTAACATAGATACTTATTATCAACAATTAATTTAATTAAAGTTTTTAAACTCTAATTTTTTATACTTTTGTATACTGTATTAAAATAAATTTAAATAATTATAAAAAATAATAAATTTAAATATATATCTTCATTTAATCATTTTTTTTAAATTTATATAATTTATTTAATCTTCCTAATATATCTTATAATACAACTTATAAATCACAACTAAACAATTTTAAAAATATATAATATTTTTAATTATACAATTTACTTTTTATTAAATAAAACAACCTTCAATATTTTAAGATTTAGCTATTCACGGATATAATTTTTTTTCCCACAAATTTTTTTTTATATTATTATTAGAGGAAGTAAAATATGACAAGAAGATACAACTAACTTGGCAACTCAATTTGTTACAAATGGAGGAAGCAACAATGGAATTCCACAAGAACAAAAGACAATATTTTGACAATATTTTGTAGTTAGAAAGAAGATAAAAAAAGATTTGAAAAAGGAGTACTAAAAAGCATTGTAAAATGCCAAGCACTAATGCTATGATACTTCTTTAGAAACTAAAATGTTTAGGACTTATCTTCCAAGCAAGTAATTAAACAATTCAATATAAATATTAAACAAAGACTCCAACTTAATTACTAAAAATATTATGTGATATTTTTTTTTTCAAGATTAAGAGCTAAAACCCCCACCTAGTTAATAATAGAAAATATGTTTTAAATATATTTATAGATTCTATTAGCAATGTTATAATTATTAGGAATACCACATTCATTGTAACAATTTGTTTACAAAGTTGTGCATTGTTATTTTTATTTTTATTTTTAATTCTTATATGATAATCTAAGAAACTATCATCCCTTAATTTACCTTAATACATATATTTTTAAATAATGTCAACTTCAAATATTAACATAGATCTAGTTATTTTCAATAATTAGAAATTGAAATTTTTAAAATCTAATATTTTATAGTTTTATATGTTGTTATTAAAATAAATTTTCATAACAATATTAAATAATTATAAAAAAATAATAAATTTAAATATATATTTTAGTCAATTTTTTTAAAAAAATTATATAATTTATTTACTCTTCCTAATATATCTTACTCACATAATTATCTTAAGAAAAATCTATGTAAAAGACGTAGAGAGATCATTCTAGAGGTGCCTATTTCATTTAAATCACAGATCCACTAAAAAATAGGCACCTCCGGAATGATATCTCTCAACCTCTTTTACATAGATTTTTCTAAAGTTAGGTATGTTAGTTATAATAATTTTGTAATTTTAAATTTAATTAATTAATTAATTTTATAATCTTTCAAATTTATTAATTTATTATTTTTATTTTGTAATTGTATTAATTTTATAAGTTTATTAATTTTATTAGTTTTATAATTTTATAAATTTAATTAAAATTTTTGCTAACTAAAAATTATTAAAATTATTATACAATATAGTAAATAATTATGTAGTTAATGAATAAACATATAATATAAGTGATATATTTATAGTTTATAAATAAATTAGTGAGGAATATTTTTGAAATAATTATTTATTTTAAAAGAGTTAAACTTTCAATAGTGAAAAAATAATTAATTAATTTTTTTTTTTTTAACTTTGATTTCATATGAGTTATTTGAATATCATTTTTAATACATATCTTGACTTTATTTTTTTTTTTATAGAAGAGGAAAAATGAATTTTTATTTACTTAAATTTTTTTTAGAATTATTATATTTTATTTTATTTACTTAAAATTTATTTTTTAACTTACAAATTGTTTTATTTTATTTTATAGATTGGTTATGTTTTATTTTTATTTTTATTTTTATTTACTTTTTATCAAAAAATATATTTTCTTGATTACTATATTTATCATGTTCTTTTTATTAAATAAAATAGCCTTCAATATTTAGTTATTCACTTTATTCTACATGGTATAATTTTTTTCTCACAAATATATATTTTTAATCTTCTAAAATCGATAATTGTATAGTCTATTATTAGATAATTTTTCATTGCCTGACTTCATTTTTAACTCAACTTCATTATTTTTATTTTTAATTGTTTATAACCTTATTTTTCACTCATAACTAATGTAGATCCATTTTTTCCCATGAACTCTAGAAAACCAAACACCAATAATCTATTTATAAATCTCTGCTCTATAGAAAAATCCAACCTTTACTAAGTGTTTTATAAAAAAATGGAGGTTCATTAAATTTCTTTTTTCAACCTTGCAATTGATTGTGCAATTGATCACACTAAGACTTAGATAGCAGGTTGATAGTGATTGATCTCCAAATTGAAATTTTATATTCTCTGCTCAATGAAGGTCAAACATAATCGCATAAACAAACTTTACATTTCATTTTTGCTGTGAACAGCTTGTCTCAAAGCTTCTGGAAAATTTAGATACAATAGACATATCTAATTACATGTTTTAGATGAAGGGTATTGGCTGCATTTCCTAAAGTACAGAACCTCATTACATATTCCTTGAAGTAAGATAACTGCATCCACGCTGTAAGCTTGCTCCATATATTAAATACCTCTCTATAAATGCCTGCCCATAGCAAGTAATATTTTGTTGCTGTACATACTCACTTACAGTTACAATATCCATTTAATGTGGCCAACGTTTCATAGATTTCAATGGACATACTCGCTTACAGTTACAATATTCATTTCATGTGGCCAAAGTTTCATAGATTTCAATGTTAGCATGAGTTTTCCACAGTCCATGACACATAACTCTCCTTTTCCTGATGATGGATCATTGAGTATGATCCGAATGAGTTTTCCACAGTCCACGATACATAACTCTCCTCTTGGTGATGATGGATCATTGAGTATGATCCGAAATGTGAAAACAAAAACATACACAGTTGAATCCATAAACATTATTCTCTCAGATTTCAATGTCTTTATACTCTTATTTGGGGTTGTAAAATTTGGAATGAACCAGCCACCGACATGTAGCAAAACAATGAGCAACTTAAAGAACATTGGCTCAATCCACAGAATTTATGAAGGCCATGTTTGCATTGACAAGGGAAAAAAATTGTACTGAAATGTTTTATATAGAATTTTTTATATCCGAAAACATTCTATACACAGTTTTATGATATGACAGAAACATTTTTTCAGTACAAATTCATGGACTGTAAAAATATCATATTTCTAAGAAAAAAATCATTTTTAACGATGAGCTTAATAGAAAATGTCACATTGAGATATTACCCCAACAAAGAATATTTGAAACCAGATTCCCGGAATTAAAAACTGACGGAGGAGATCTCAAAAACCTAAAATATCTGACAAGATGATTTATCTCTAATTTCAGAACGGCTAAGAATTTATTCTACATTTCTTATATAAAATGGAGTAGAAGCAAAGGAACAGGATTAGTATATTTAAGGAAGGACTGCATTATTAATTGAAGAAAGATCCCACTGACCTGTACATGGGTGTTGACGAGATCCACCTCTACCGTGATCTTAAATGCCATTGTTAATCGATCTGATGATGTTGAAAGGCAGAAGGAATTTGTGAGGGGAATGAAGCCTGGTCCGAAACCATTACAGTATATATGTGCGGGGTCTCGAGCCAGGCTACAATCCCCGCACCAAATTCGCTTCACTATTACTTGTACGTAACTACCTATCTCAAAATCCCGTGTCCGATATTTATAACGAATTGGCTAAGGGAAAGTAAGAAAAACTGGTGAATATCCTCCAAACAATTTGGAGCAAATGTGGACCGATTCATAGCTGAGTTAACAGCGCTTGCGAAGGACGAATCACGGGCGAATTTGTTGAATATCTGTTGATAAACACTGGCGCAAGTCGACACGAAAAGCCTGTGAGCGCCCAGTCGACTAACGACTAGTCCATTCCAATCCCACTGTTAAAACACCAGTTTTTTTAATGTATTTATCTGTGTGCTTGACAGATCGATCTGAAACCAACGCGGTTTAATACGCGCACGTATGGAAAGCGTGTAAACGGACGGAACCCTCATGACGATCATTTCAAAGGCTTGAACTTATGACTTTGAATCACATTCGATCGCACATGATCGGAAAAAATTAAAACAAGCTAATCAAATCAAGGCAAGTCATTATAACTTAGAGAGCGGCCATTAAATAGGGAACTTAATTTGGAATTGTAGATCTGTGAATGCGGCTGCCTCATCATTGATAAGGCCTCAGCCCTGCCAAATAATCCTCCAACCCGACCGCCGTAAACCGTCTCTAACTTGGGCAGAGGATTTAGAAAGTATAATAATGGATAATGATGAGTAGGTATAATTCGACCGTCCACAATCTGTTCAATTTTGACTGCTAAATCCCTATTTCCCCGCTACCGTGATGCAGACAGACCTCACTAAAACAGCCTCTATCTTTGGCTCCGGCTTCCCGCTAAACTTAGAGCTGTCGGATATGTCTTTTGTTTTCAGGCAGTTAGTAGGTGAATAGCAGGCCAGAAAGGACTGATTTTTTTTTTTTTTTGGTGGAATCTGAGCGGGTCCCATTTTTTCTTTATTTCTAGACTCTGGACTGTTATCAACATTGATGACAGCAACGTGTCTAAGTGGAGTTTCCACTAAAGCTTTCTCCAACTTATATTGTATTCACTAAATGCCAAAGCCGTTCCAGATATTGTGCTTGTGTCCTGCATTCTCTAAAATTAGGAGGCCAATTGTAAACCCCCATCAAAACAACTGCTTTTATTACAGCAGATTGTCCACTAGGTGCTCCATTATTAACTCATTGTAAGTGCAGACGAGGACCCAAAAGACTCATTGTTATTTATCATACTTGTACCGTTACCATGTAGAATGCATTATATTTGAGTACTTAAGTCTTAAATTCTGAGTCCTTTTCGGTTCTAAGAAACAGAAGTGCATTTTCAGACGCGTAAGGTCCAGATTCATTTCAGAGAGCTTGGAGTGCATGTACAGTGTCCTCTGCAATATTTTTGACATGAAATTTGTGCCACCGTACTGAACATTGAAAGAAAATAGGGGATCGATTAGAGGGAGGTTTTATGAGGCTTTGGTTTAGTAACTGCTTAAATTTTTTAAGCTATACCTACATTATTTTTTAAAGAGTTAGGGGAGAGGACCCAATTGCTGAGCATGTTCCAATAGGTGTGATAGCATTTGTGTGTTTAAGGCCCAATCTTTTTAAAAGTTTAGCACTAGTAATTGTGACTCTAAGGAGACATGATATTTCCACAGTCCATATGAATAAGTAAACAAATTGTTTCTGGAAAAAATTCTGTAGAGCTTTTTTGCATGGAACATTTTGGATCACACTCCGTGATCCATCATCAGAAGAGGATAAAAATGATACACAATTGTAGGAACTAGAGTTGACACGGAAAAACAAGACAAGGTTAGAGAATAAAATAAAATATAAGAAATAAAACAAGGAAAAAGGAGAGCAAATTGATATAGTGAAGTTGATGAGGAGGGGTTAAGTAGAAAATGTGCTCATTAGATTTAAAAAGCAACCAATCATGTGATGCCACATCAACACACCAACAAAAATGACTTAATGCACACCTATTGGTCCACCCTTTTTTGGGGGGGACTATTTGACACCTCAACAAAAAGTGTGTTGATGTGGCATCATATTTGATGATGTGGCCCGGAAACCTTAGTTATAAGAAGGGGCCTTGCCAAATAAGTTGCTGTAAAATTTTTGGAGTGATTCAAAATTGCCACGTATGATTTTGAACGTGAAGTTAGGATGCTCAACCTGGGTCCTCTCCCTTGGTGGTTTTATGATTTTTTTATATTTGTGCTTCTTTTATGTTTAAGAAGAATGGTTGACACGTGTACTTATTTCTATTAATGAATAAAATTTGGAGGAAATGTGTGCAACAATATAACATAATTTCATGCATAATTTCACCTCATATTTTTTTCTCAACTTATTTTCAATACCTAAACTCTAATAGTTCCATCAATATAAGAGAAGATTCCAATTATCCTTTATCCTTAACTCAGAATTTACATGAGCCCATGTGTTGTTCAAATAAATGGTAAACCACTTGATAAGCATCTGCATTGGACCTATTAGAGTCCTTTGTCACGTGACAATTCATTAATATTGTAAGGGAATAATCACACCCTATACTAATTATTTAAGGTATGAAACAATTAATTTAAATAAACAAGTTTGGACTCAAAATAGTAAATAAAATAAATGTTGAATTTGAATGAATTTAATTGTTCAATACTTAGCTCGATAATTAATGATGTGTTGGATATCAGGGACCAATTCATCTATGTTTTGTATTTTTAGTGTTGACTCTGATAAATATATTTGATTATGCAAAATGGTTGTTTTCCCTTCAAGTTCACCTATGCGAGTGCAAATCTGATCCCTTGTGTAGACTTGAACTCTAGTACTTGTGGATATGAACTAACCAAATGTTGATTGATGTGATTCACTTGCCTCAATTACGAATGTATGTTTGTTGTAAGGATAGGCAGTGTTCACAAACACCTTTGGGGAATCTATCAAATTGTGAGGATCATGCTCTTGATCAATCAGACCCCTAGCGGACTGGCTTTACAATTTTGAGAAAAATGATTAAGGACAACATGCAAACATGCACTGGACCCAGGATGACGTCACAAGAAAACAAATATAAAGTAGATTCTCCTTTAAGCACTTAGTGTTGCAAGGTGTGCGCCCTTGGTCTCCTTGTGTTGTGCAGTGCAGCGCTTGGGTTCATGACAAGGCTTAACCACCTCCCGTGGATTCATTAACTCTGGCAGTTGTATCAAGCATTAACAGGTTAATCTTTTGGTGCAACGACAACCATCTTGCTAACAATTGGTATCAGAGCCTGGGTCATGGGTTCGAACCCCTCGCTTGCGCCAAGGGGGATTGTTGCAAGGTGTGCTCCCTTGGTCTCCTTGTGTTGTGCAGCACAACACTTGGGTTCATGACAAGGCTTAACCACCTCTCGTGGATTCATTAACTCTGGCGGTTGTATTGGGCATTAACAGGTCGATCTTTTGGTGCAACGACAACTGTCTTGCTAACACTTAGATCTAGATATTATTTTTCACCTTCCAACATGTGGTTTCAAATGAGTGAATGAGTGTCCTTAAATACAACTAAGCACACAAATCAACATAATGTGCATGAAGTTGGCTCACAACAAATAGTAAGGGAGAGAAAAATAGATCCATTTTATGAAATTTGAATCTAAAATTTTGGGTTTTGATGCATAACTATGGAAGTGACCTGGGTCAAGTCCACACTCGTGAATTTGATCCAGTATTGTGAATGATGGACCTAGGTATCAATGATAAGTGGAAGATCATGATATGGGATGTCATGAGCCAATTTCATGCACAATTATGCCACTTTTAAGCTAATTATTGCATTTACGACACTATAATCAAAGTAGACCCCAAAAGTAGAGGAAATAGGTATGGGTATACAATATTCCTAGGGGATTCACCTCTAAATCAATACCTTATCACACGCATGCATATTGAGGGTTTTTAAATAACTAAAATACATGATCCCATCTATCACTTCAATATTAGGGGGAAGGGGATAATTTAATTAATGTGATATGGGTAGGTATTGGGGGTTGGGAAGCATGTGTATGTTGGGAATTAAGGTGTCTCAACCTTGGTAATTCCTAGCATTGATTATTTATTTATTTAATTGCCTATGTTGTAATTTATGTTGCACATCCTATTTTGTCATTTAGTGTGAAGTGGCATGATGTGTTGTCACTCCACTTGGAATGTGACTAGGATGGTCAACTCATCCCATGTGGATATAGACGTCCCATATTGTGGTAGAGGTTTTCTACCATGTGTTGGCATCTTGTACAGTGTGTAAGGAGTTATGACACGTAAGTGTTATGACGGATTCCTATGACATATTCTATGATGCGTAAGAGTCGAGAATAGAAGATTCTATGACAGGTGAAGACATGTGTTGAAGAGCAACTTTGGGTGCCCAAGGGAGGTTATGACATGTTGTAAGAGGAATATGCTATTTTTAGGCAGTTATGACAGATTCTGTTACATCTGTAAGAGTTGTCATGTATGACAGATTCTATGATAGTTGTAAGGTGTGTAAGAGCATTTGTCATAACCTATCTTGGGACTAGGCGCCCACATTGGGATGAGGTGTTGTGACAAGTGTAAAATCCATGTTGTAATGTTAGACAAGTGTCCTTAGGTGTGGGTTTTGGGCCATGAGGCCAAGGTGGACGCCCATCTCTAGAAGGTACCTATTTTTGCCTTGTAAACTCTATAAAAACAGGTGCTTAGATGGGAGATGCATAGTGTTATTGACAGGTACTGTTATGCTATTAGATTATCTCCAAACACAAGTGTCGAAGACTCCTAGAAGACTTGCATTGCAAGTGTGTTGTAAACATTCTTTGTTTTGATAATACATTGTGCAGGTTTTGGAGTGTGGGGTTTTTCTCCTGAAAGGGTTTTCTCCACGTTATATCTTGTCTCTTTCTCTTCTGTCTACATTCTCTGTGTGTGTGTGTATTGCTGCAATATCTCTGTTGCTGTGTTAACATCACTATAACTGTAAAAGTTTAAAAAGAATTTGCATACATCTCCCCTTATTAGATTAGTGTAGGAAGCATTTTCTGCACACCTTGCTTCCTTTCAAGATCGTGATAAGTGGTGTTGCAAATCCTCTACAAATCAATTTGCATTGGTCAACTAGAGAAAATGTCATATACTATGCTGGGTCATCCCACAATAATGGGTTACACTTTTTGGCCAAACTTGACATTGAAATCAACATTTTGAACTAAATCTTCTCTTTCTGACACCTATAGCTGCTAAACCGTTAGGAATTTGAAGATGATGCAAACTAGTGATTTGTGAGATTTTGTTTGTAGATTCTAAATATATATTTTAAAAATATTTGGAGTTAAATTGTAAATTTTTTTGCATCTCCTTTGATAACTAGTTTTTAATAGTAAACAACATTTTTTTAAAGTGATGTGTATTCTGTAGCACATAACTTTTTTTCTACAAAGGATAAAATTCTAATTCTTTTGAATTTAGATTGGTAACACCGATATATAGGGCATGCATTTGGTTTTATAATGTTTTGTTGAATATATGTTTTTTAATTAAGTGTTGAAGTCAAACCAATTATAATTTAGACATAGGTGTATTCCGTAAAACATAACTTTTTCTGCATGTATCGAAATTCAATTTTTTTTTGTTGAAACAAGGACATCAATACCTAGGGCATAGATAATTTTTAGAATTTTTTTCACAAATTTACTAATTTTCCATGTGTGTAGAATAGAGAACTTGATGTCCAGTGAAAAACCTACATTCACAAGAAATAAAAAATAAATATAATAATCAAATTAAATATATTTAAAATTATACTTTTTGGGAAGCTTATAATAAGGACTACATACTTACAAAACATAAATTTTAAATGAATTCATTTGATCCCCTAAAAGGTAAATCAAAAGTGGTTTTTTATCAACATTTTGATAGGTGTAGAGGAGACTCCATTATAGGTATGATTTAAAACTAGCAGGGTTCTATCCAAGGGGGTTTGAAACTAAGGGGGTTCAATCAAACCCTCTTCAATTAAAATCCTTTAAATGGAACCTTTCAAGGCTTAAATCATTATTTTTTAAAAAATATGTGATTTCAACAAAAATTAGGATGTCCCAGAAAGTGTAACCCATTATTGTGGCAACACCTTGCTAGTCTTGCTAGGCTCGTGAAAATATCTTTTTCTACACCACAATCTTGTATTGTGTCAAAGCCTTATAATCCCAAGGGCACTTGCTTAATCTCAATTGTAATGCGGTTAACAAAAGAAACAATGGTCACACTAAGGTCGTGCAAGTTTAGTACAATTCTATCCAAGTTTCCTAAAATGAGTTATTAGACACTATTTGGTAATGTAATGACCCTACCTAGAAGAATTACATGTATCTCTAAAACTCTTCCATTAAAATTTAGATTAATATGTTATATTATAATTGAGATATTTGTTATTAGGGGGATTCACTATTAGTGTTAGTGTGGCAAGGGTTTGGGGATTGAGATATATAAGTGCTTTTAACTGAAAGCTTTTTGTAGGATGACATATTTATCATAGCTCATCTAAGTTTTTTGTGATGAGGCTTTAATGTATGGGATGGCAATCAAAACTAGTTTTGTGTCAGATGTAAGTGTGGGAAATTCTCTTGATTGATAGGGTAGAAATTATAAGTGGATATAAAACTATAAATAAAAAAATAGGTACATAGGATACCTAGTGAAAATAGTGAGGTAATTTAATTATACTAGTGTGTACAAAGGAGGTATAAAAAACATAAATTTGAGGGGTAGAAATAAAATTAGGGGTGTTTATTAGTATCCTACAAAATACATGTTCTATGTCATTGGTTTATTAAGTGAATCCCCTGGGATAATTTTTAACATTACATTTTACCCCCACTTTGATGTGCATACGAACTACTAGGCATATGCATGTCAAAGTAAAACAAGTAGTTAACATGTAAATTAAATATTTTTCAAACACTTAAAAGGCTATTGATAGTAATGGATCATTCTTGGATTCTTCTTGTGAGCACTCCATTGAAACTTGAAAAATAGAGAAAATATGCAATGAAAACCACAAATTACAACTTTCTTTGAAAAAAACTATCCTCGATAGTAGTGAAAGTAAAGAGAGAAGGGTAAGAGATTGGATGCTTATTACAAAAAGTGACAAAAAACTTAGACTATGTGGAAATGTAAAAATGACTAACTTTGTGGATAAAGTGGTTAAAAAGTTCCCTTAGACATGGAATGGACGTTTATGGAATGTTTTCATATTTTGGCCCATCATCCTTCCCCATTCTTGTTATTGTTGGGAGCATCACTAAGGACATCTCATCACCTTGACTCTACATGTTTAGATGATTATCCCATATCTGGTGTTTGATAAAATTATTTAAGTACATGTTATCTATTGGTGTGTCTTGTCTTCCTTATAATTTAATACCTGCTAGTATAGATATCTTAAATACATCTACCTAAAAGATGATATATATATATATATATATAATGTATATATATATATAATGTATATATAATGTATGTATATATATACATACATTATATATACATTATATATATATAAATATATACATACGTTATATATACATTATATATATATAAATATATACATACGTTATATATACATTTTATATATATATATATATATATATATATATATATATATATATATATATATATATATATATATATATATATATATATATATATATATATATATATATATATTATGGGGCCCAACCAAAGAAAAAAAAAGGAGAACATATCTACATAATAGACAAGCAAAAGCCTACATGAACAACCCACACATAGGTATAATAGGAACAAACACAACAAACATAACCCAAGAGTCAACCAAAGAATAAAGAAAGGAACTACATATGCACTAAAGACAAACCACATGACACTTAAAGGAAACAATCTAAGAAACAAATGAAACTATACTAACGACATTTTGAATGAGAGCACATAAGAATTTGAGAGGCATCTCTCATTCTTGACTTTTTATGATAAAGTAGTGTGCAAACATCTTTCCCTATATCATCATTTTATAGGGATTCTATTACACTCTGACAACAACCAAACCCAAAAATGAAGCCCAAAATCGAAGGCCTCAATTCCTTTAGTAGAAGAGGAACCAATAATGCCTCACACTCGTGGATTTGATCCAATGTGGTGAATGATGGAACTAGGGATCAATGATAAGTGGGAGATCATGATATGGGATGTCATGAGCCAATTTCATGCACAATTATGCCACTTTTAAGCTAATTATTGCATTTACGACACTGTAATCAAAGCAAACCCAAAAATAGAGGAAACGAGTATGGCTATATAATTTTCCTAGGGGATTCACCTCTAAATCAATACCTTATCACGTGCATGCATATTAGGGGTTTTTAAATAACCAAAATACATGATCCAATATATCACTTCAATATTAGGGGGAAGGGGATAATTTAATTAATGTGATATGGGTAGGTATTGGGGGTTGGGAAGCATGTGTAGAAGTGGGGTGGGATCATGATAAGTGGTGTTGCAAATCCTCTACAAATCACTTTGCATTGGTCAACTAGAGGAAATGTTATATACTATGCTAGTCTTGCCAGGCTTGTGAAGCTATCTTTTTCTACACCACAATCTTGTATTGTGTCAAAGCCTTATAATCACAAGGGCACTTGCTTTATCCCAACTCTAATGCAATTAACAAAATAAATGATGGTCACACCAAGGTTGTGCAAGTTCAGTATAATCCTACCCAAGTTTTCTAAAATGATTTATTGGACACCTTTTAGTAATGTAATGACACTACCTAGAAGAATCACAGGTATATCTAAAGCTCTTCCATTTAAATTTAGATTAACATGTTATATTATAATTGAGATATTTGTTATTAGGGGGATTCACTATTAGCGTTAGTATGGAAAAGGTTTGGGGGTTGAGATATATAAGTGCTTTTAACTCAAGGTTTTTTGTAGGATGACATATTTATCATAGTTCATATAAGTTTTTTGTGCTGAAGCTTTAATGTATGGGATGGCAATCAAAACTATTTTTGTGTTAGATGTAAGTGTGGGAAATTCCCTTGGTTGATAGGGTAGAAATAATAAAGGGATATAAAACTATAACCCAAAAATAGGTACATAGGATATCTAGTGAGAATAGTGAGGTTTTTAAAATATACTAGTATATATAAAGGAGGTATCAAAAGCATAAATTTGAGAGGTAGAAATAAAATTAGGGGTGCTTATTAGTACCCTACAAATGCATGTTCTATGCCATTGGTTTATTAAGTGAATCTCCTAGGATAATTTTTAACATTACATTTTGCCCCCACTTTGATGTGCATGCAAACTACTAGGCAAATGCATGCCAAAGTAAAACAGTAGTTAACATGTAAATTAAATATTTTCTAGCCACTTAAAAGGTTATTAATAGTAATGGATAATTCTTAGATTCTTCTTGTGAGCACTCCATTGAAACTTGAAAAATAGACAAAACATGAAATGAATAATAGTTGTCACATTTTGAGACAACCACAAATTACAAGTTGCTTTGAAAAAAAATATCTTTGATAGTAGTGAAAGTAAAGAGAGAAGGGTAAGAGATTGGATGCTTATTACAAAAAGTGATAAAAAATTAGACTATGTGGAAATATAAAAAGGACTCTAACTTTGTAGATAAAGTGGTAAAAAAAGCTCCCTTGGACATGGGAATGAAAATTTGTGGAATGTTTTCATATTTTGACCCATCATCCTTCCCCATTCTTGTTATTTTTGGAAGCATCCCTAAGGGCATCTCATCACCTTGACTCTACATGTTTAGATGATTATCCCATATCTTGTTTTATATAATTATTGTAACTACATGTTATCTATTGATGTACCTTATCTTCCTTATAATTTAATACCTACTAGTATAAATATCTTAAATACATCTACCTTATATATATTAGATAGATAGATATTTATTATGGGGTCCAACCAAAGAAACAAAAAAAGGAGAGCATATATGCATAATAGAAAAGCAAAATCTTACATAAACAACCCACACATAGGTGTAGTAGGAGCAAACACAAAAAATATAACCCAAGAGTCAACCAAAGATAACCCAAGAGTCAAGTTCAGTCTTGACTTTTTTATGATAAAGTAGTGTCCAAACATCTTTCCCTATATCATCACTTTTTAGGGATTCTATTACACTCTGACAACAACTAAACCTAAAAATGAAGCCCAAAATTAAAGGCCTCAAATCCTTTAGTAGAAGAGGAACCAATAAAGAACCTACAATCTAGGCATATCCAAAAGGGAAGAGGGAAAGTAGCCACTAACATCAAAACTTGAGAGTCAACTAAAGGTGAAGGAGGTGAAGGCATCACAACCTTATGGTGCAGTCACGGTTAGGAGGGTCCACAAAGTGAACTGTCCAGACCATGCAACTAGAGTAAATACATCAGAAACAACACAAAGATATAAAGCAAATGTAGATAGTCATTCAATATATCATTGGATTCAAATGCACACTGGTCGGCAACATGCGGGCTTACAACTAGGGTTCATAGGCCTGATCTCACAATTACAGAATATGCACAAGACATAACTTTGAAGCTCCTTCACAAATAATTCAAACTATTGAACTTCTAAATTATGCTAACTACTTTCCTAGGCATCTATTACATCAATATATATCATCTCCGGATCATAAGATTCCTCCGCATCGACCAAGGAAGATCACAACCTCCAATGAAGAGTTGTAACATGTGTACACAGATAGGTCAGACCTAATTGAATAGAACTCCTCTGCAATGAATGGAATGAAGTGCAGATCTCAGGGAAGGTTGACCACAAACTAAACAACATTGAATGATGTGTCATTTAGCTTTGCAAGTCGTGAAATGCTTCGTAAGTTTTCTCCTTTAGCTGATTAGCTGAGATTGTCAAGGTGCTATGTTCTAAGAAAATAGTCGATCTTCTGATAGCGATAGCTTACCAGTACCTGATCGAAATGATTTGAGATTTGGATATGTTGTGCATGAATGTGTCTGGATGCTAAGTCCAGCTCTACAAGGTCTGAAATGCAACTGCGGCATAATGCAGACCAAAACACAGAAATTGGTTCTGGCTGAACTGATTGAACTAAACTGGAAAATGAAAGAACCAAGCTGAAATGCAAATGTTTTTGGTTGATGCAATATTGCTCTTGAACCAAGGATGCTCCTACATAAGACATCCAAGGTTATTGAAAAAGTGAGTCCCTCACTTTGTTGGAGCTAGAGGAAAACCAAGACGGTTCGCCTCAACCTGAGAAATCCAAGATGAATCTTCTTCTGGTCTACCTTTCCACTTCACCAAATATGCCTTGTATTGCTTTCCTTTGGTGTTGTGTCCAATTCTATTATCCAAGATCTCTTCAATCTATTCTGGTGCTTGTTGTGGTAACTGCTTCTTTAGGTCTTCTTCAATGTTGTCACTGGACTCTACTTCATGATACTGATATAAGTCTGTAATGTTGAAAATAGGTGATATACCCAATGTCTTCGGTAGCTCCACTTCATATGCATTTCCTAAATCAAACTTTCTGAGTATCCTACAAGGTCCCAACTTCTTCATCTTCAGCTTGTTATATGTCCCTACTAGAAATCTTTTTTTTCTCAAATATACCATCACTTCATCTCCAACTGCAAATTCTTTGTATCTTCTCTTATCATCTGCTTGTTCCTCATACTTACTATTCATCTCCTCCAAATGCTCCTTTACTTGATTATGAATTCTCTCCATGTGTCCTGCAAATTCTTCTACTTCTATACTCCTCTTTTCTTCCAAACCAATGTCTCTCAGCTCTGCAACTCCTCTAGGGTCAGTTCCTGTCACAATCTCAAATGGTGTCTTTTCGGTACTCCTATTCACTGAATTATTGTATGCAAACTTTGCTTGTGATAGAATCAAATCCCAACTGAACCTGCCTTCTCTCCAACCAAGCATATCAACAAGTTTTCCAAACTCCTATTTACTACCTCTGTTTGTCCATCATTCTGTGGATGAAATACTGAACTGAACTTCAAATCTGTCTTCATTTTCTTCCAAAGTGTCTTCCAAAAGTATCCAAGAAATCTTGTATCTCTATTTGAAATTATGCTCTTAGGTAATCCATGCAATCTCACAATCTCCTTGAAAAATAGGTCAGCTACATGAAGTGCATGAATTGTCTTCTTACAAGGTATGAAATGTACCATTTTTGAAAATCTGTCAACTACTACAAATATTGAATCATGTCCTTTGTGTCTTTGGCAATCCCATTATGAAATCCATACTTATGTCTTCCCAAGGTCTCTCCGATACTGTTAAAGGTTTATACAATCTAGTATTCTGACTACTCCCTTTTGCAACTTGACAAACTCTACAACTCTGCACAAATTTCCAAACATCCTTATGTATCTGAGGCCAAAAATAATTTTCACTTACCAAAGCCACTATCTTATCAATGCCAAAATGTCCTACCAATCCACCACTGTGTTTCTCACTTATCAAATTATCTCTCATTGAACTCCTAGGTATGCATAACTGATTTCCTCTGAACAACATATCTTCCTGAATGAAATAGTCCAACCACTTACTCCTATGTGTCAAAACAGGTTCCTTACATGCTTTCCAAGGTTCTGCAAAATCAAGATCTTCTTCATACATGTTCTTCAATTCATCAAATCCCAACACTTAACCTCTCATCTCTGTTAGGAAATTCCTTCTCCTACTCAATGCATCTGGAAATTTGTTTGATTTTCCACTCCTATGCTTCAACACAAAAGTATAACTCTGCACGAACTCTACCCATCTCATATGTCTCTGATTCAACTTTCCTTGACTATTCAAATATTGCAAAGCTTGATGATCTGTATACAACACACACTCCTTAGGCAAAAAATAATGTCTCCACTTGTTCAAGGCTTGAATTATGGCATAGAACTCTTGATCATAAACTAAATATCTTCTCCTTGAATCATTCAACTTCCCACTAAAATATGCTACAGGTCTACCTTCTTAACCTAATACTGCTCCTATTGCACTCCCAGTTGCATCACAATCCACTTGAAATACATTATTAAAATCTAGTAATGCCAAGATAGGTTGCTCTGTCACCTTCTGCTTCAACAACTCAAAAGTTTTATCTACTCTTGATGTCCACTTAAAGTCTTTTCAGTCACCTCTCATTGTCTCTGTCATAGGGTTATATACTGAACTAAAATTTTTGATGAACTTCTTGTAGAAACTAGCTAATAAATGAAATGATTTGACTTCTCCAATGCTCTCTAGTGTAGGCCATTCAACAATTGTTCTTACTTTTTTAGGGTCCATCTTCAATCCTTCCGCAAAAATCACAAATCCCAAGAAAATTAATTCCTCCTTGATGAAGCTACATTTTTTATGTTTATCAGCAATTTCTCTTCTCTTAATCTTTGCAATACTTGTCTAATATGCCACAAATGTTCTTCTTTTGTCTTACTGAAAATTAGAATATCATCCAAATATACAATAATAAACTTACCCAAGAATTTCTTCAAGACTTCATTCATCAACCTCATGAAAGTACTTGGTACATTTGTCAATCCAAAAGGCATCACTAACCACTCATGCAGTCCTTCATTTGTCTTAAAAGTAGTCTTCGATTCATCTCCTTCTCCAATTTTGATCTGATGGTATCCACTCTTCAAGTCTATCTTTGTGAAATATTTTGCTCCACTCAAACAATCCATGATATCATCCATCCTAGGAAAAGGGAATCTATACTTAACTGTGATCTTGTTTATTGCTCTAGAGTCAGTATACATCCTCCATTCTCCATCTTTCTTTGGTGATAACATTGCAGGTACTGCGTGCACAAGGACTCAAACTTTCTCTGATCAAACCTTTCCTCAAAAATTCATGTATCTGTCTATTCAATTTTTCATTCTCTTTTAGTATCATTCTATGTGCTGCCTTGTTAGGCAAACTAGCTCCAGGAAAAAGATCCATGTGATGACTGATACCCCTGATTGGTGGCAATCCTTCAGGTACATTATCTGATATGATGTCTTCATACTCTGTCAACAACTCAGTTACCTCCTCCGGTTGTGATTCTCTAGTTTCCTTCTTTATTGTTTCAGGCTTCTTAGGGATCAAAGCATAACACATGTTCTCATGTCTCAAACCATCTAGAAATTTTCTTCCATCTACCAAATAGATTCTAGCATTCCCACATACTTCACTCTTGGGATCATCTTCCAAAGGAATCAAAGTAATTCTCTTTCTATTTGATGTTATAGTATATGTATTCTTTCTCCCATCATGTATATATTTTCTATCAAAATGCCAAGGTATACCCAACAAAATATGACATACATCCATAGGCATAATATCACAAAATACTTCATCATGATAAGATCCAATATGAAATTTTACCAAACATTGTTCACTCACCAGTACCTTATGATCATCCTAAATCCATGCTATCTAATAGGGCTTAGAGTGTTTCAATCTTTCCAACTTTAGCTTAGTCACCATTGATGAGGTTGAAGTAGGCTTTGTTAATGCATCATCATTTACTTTTATCAATCCGCAGGTGTCTGGAGCTATCTGCGATAAGACTTCTTAGAATGGGGGGTTTTGGTCGAGTGTTTTGGTGAATAGGACTTGGTTGGTTGGTCTCGCCAGAATTGAAAATTGCATGCAGAAATAAATATCTATCTAATTGTTGAGAAATGAACACACTTTGCTGGAAAGGAACTATCTTAAATTGCTGGAAAGGAAACACACTTTGCAAGAAAGGAAACTATCTTAAATTGCTAAAAATAAACACACTTTGTTGGAAAAGAAATTAATCTATCATGCAGAAAAATTAAATGAAGGTCAATTGAATCCATTGTTACTCTACAGCAATGGAACACTCTAAATATAACAATGCTGATAAGAAATAGAACTATCTCTTTTTGGTATTTTTAGGATTTTTTAAGAACTAACTTGCAGGGAACAACTAACAACAATCACACTGAACATAAAGGAAAACTTTAACAGAGACTAGAACAGAATTGCATAAATACAAAATAATCGAGAGATCTTCCCTTAGATGGGTACGCGGGCCCTACTTCCCCACCCAGAGATGATCCTCTTGCTCAACTAACTTCTTTCAATATAAATTTCCCTTCTAAGTCTAGAAAAATGGACGGAATTACAAGCATGAGGAGTTTTCCTCCTGTTACAACGATATGGCAATAACTACTATGAACTTAAAAACTTAGAACTAACTAGAAACAAAAATGCATTGCTCCTACTTATACAGTCGAGCATTATTTGAAAGAAGAAAACTATCAATAAGTCTAACTGGAACTAAGGCCAGTTGTACAATTTTATTACATTCAGAATTCCTAAACAGAATTGCAGATTAGAGATCTACGTTTATTCTAACTGCATGGTAAACTAGATGATTCTCCAGAAATGGTGCGTCGCAAGGTGGGAGTCACTTCAGTTAAGACTGAGGTCAGTTAACCGATTCTTCAGTTAGTCACCAAGATTGTGGCATTGTGGCAATGTTACCCTTTTCAACTGCGTGATTGAAGCACAAGTTATGTTTGCACGCAGGAATGGACTTGTGGCGATCGTCAACTCAAGGGGAGGATGATCTGAGGGAGGTTTTCAACATTTGGAGCTCTCTGGAGTTCGGGTTCTTCTCAGGACAGAGGGCTCTAGAGACCACTGATTGTTTATACTACTGCAAGCCTTATGAGAACATTCACAACTTCGCACCATAATTCATGAAATATGCACATTTGAAATGTAATCCAATAAAATAAAGCAAGAGGTTTCATCAAAGGAAATGAAAACTAATCATGTGCATAATCTAACCAAAAGACAAATATAATTATAATAATATGTATTTATATATGCCAAAATGTCTGTGAAAGTTCTTAAAAGCAAAAATAACATGGAATAGATGAGTCAGTTATATGCCTCATCAACCATCTCTTCTGAAACTAGGTTATTAGAACTACCACTATCAATTACAACTTTACAACATTTACCTCCTAATTTGCATCTGGTTCTGAACAAACTTTTCCTTTGTGGTGGTTCCTCATTTGCCTCTGCTTGAAATAGTGCTCTCCTCATGACAGTTGATTCTCCCTTCTCAGGTTTACTAACTAAACTGGGTGATCCAACAAGTTCTTCGTCCACATAGGCTGCTCTTCCACTATTCTCTATCCTTTTGCTTGTACTCCCTTGACTACATTCAAATGCTCTATGTCCTTCACCTCCACACTTGAAACAAGTTCCTTTAAATGTTCTCCTATTAGTTCCTCTTCCTTCTCTTATGTATCCTTCACTCTGGTATGGACTAGGGTTTCCTCTACGATAGAAAGTTCTATCATCTCTCTAGTATGCATTGTTGTCTCTGTCCTCCTTCTTGAATGTGCTTTCTTGTCTGTTCTACTCTGCATATGATCTTTCTCCTCTAGAAAATATTCTTCCTCTCTGAAATCTACCTCCTCTACCTCTCTATTTATGATCATGTCTCTTGTTCAATTTTTCTTCAACTTTTAGGGCAAACTGATATGCATCTTCTAGAGATGTCATCCTTACTAAACTCAGTTCTTCTTGAATGTTTAATCTCAGTCCATTGATATATCTTGTCACCTTCTCCTTGCTTACTTCACTATGTCCTGTTCTAATGATCACCTTATGAAATTCTTCAGTGTACTCCTTCATAGATCTCTCCTTCTGTCTCAAGTTCTGCAATCTTTTCAACAACTCTAACTCATAGTCAGCAGGTATAAATTGATTCTTCAACTTTGTCACCATTCTGACCCACTTTGTAATTTTTCCCTTTCCTCTTCTATTTCTATCTAACTGAACTTCTTTCCACCATATGGCAACATGTCCTTTCAACTTTGTCTTTGCAAATTTCACCTTCTCCGGATCTTCAATTTCTTCATATTCAAAGTACTCTTCCATGTCATTTATCTAATCAATCAGCGCCTCTGGATTCAAATTGCCAATGTAACTCAATACATCAATTCTATGTCTTTTCTCAATCTTTGAAATAGCTCACAACATCTTCACTTGGTTTGATTCTTCTTCTTCATCTCCTAGGGTTACCTCATTTTGATCAGCAGATTGGAATTCTTCATCATCATCACTTTCAATATTAGGTCGAGGTGTAAGTCCTCTTCTTCGATCTTCTTCAATAGCATCCAAGTGAACTCAAATGGTTTTCATCATTTCCATCATCTCATCCATTCTTCCAGCCATTGTACCAACAATAGGGATTCTCCTCAGTGGCATCTTTTCCTCGGATCAAGTGTAACTGCCTCAAATTCGACGATCGGGCTACAAGGTGACAACTGCCTCACAATCGGTGATCGGTTGCAACACAAGTAACCTGACTTGGATTTGACAATCTGTTCATAGCAAGATCTTATGGAATTCCTTCACCAACTTCACTCAATTTGCTCCCAAAGATTCAAAATTTTGGTCTAATACCACTTGGTGCAATCACAATTAGGAGGGTCCACAAAGTCAACTGTCCAGACCATGTAGCTAGAGTAAATAAAACGGAAACAACACAAAGATATAAAGAAAATGTAGATTCAGTTATTCAGTATATCATTGGATTCAAATACACACTCACCGAAAACATGCAGGCTTACAACTAGGGCTCACAAGCTTGATCTCACAATTACATAATATGCACAAGATATAACTTTGAAGCTCCTTCTGAAAGAATTAAAACTATTGAACTTCTAAATTATGCTAACTACTTTCCTAGGCATCTATTACATCAATATATATCATCTCCGGATCATAAGATTCATCTGTGTCGGCCAAGGAAGATCACAAACTCCAATGAAGATCTATAACGTGTGTACATAGATAGGTTAGACCTAATTGAATAGAACTCCTCCGCAAATGAATGGAATGAATTGCGGATCTCAGGGAAGGTTGGCCATGAACTAAACAACATTGAATGATGTGTCATTTAGCCTTTCAAGTCATGAAATGCTCCGCAAGCCTCTCCTTTAGCTGATTGGCTAAGACTGTCAGGGTGCTCTATTATGAAAAAACAATCAATCTTCTGATAGCGATATCTTATTGGTACCTGATCCAAATGATCTAAGATTTGGACATGTTGTGCATGAATGTGTCTAGATGCTAAGTCCAGCTCCGCAAGGTCTAAAATGCAACTACGACAGAATGCAGACTAAAACGCAGAAACTGCTTTTGGCTAAACTGAACTGGAAAATGAAAGAACCAAGCTAAAATGCAAATGTTTTTGGTTGACACAAGATTGCTCTTGAACTAGGGATCCTCCTGCATCACCTTAAGACTCAAAGCTGAAGCTGATAACAAGCCCACATGATTCACCATAATCACAAAAGAGGGGGTCGTAGGAACCACATCCCCTCAAGATTGATAAGGCTTGTCAAAAGGAGGATCCAAAGGGACCTTCAAACACCCCCATCAACAATCATAGTGTAAAGGAAACCAAAAGGAGAGGGATTCCAAGGAACACTCTACAAAAACCCACAAACTTTCAAATGACAAGGTTGAGCATCCTTCCACCACAAGGCTTGGCCTAATTTTTTACACTTACCCTTGAAGCAATCAATAGCCATATGCCCCAATAATTCTAACAACAAAAGGTTAATTTATCATAATCAAGTTGTTTCTATATTTTATCCTCCACTTTCAACCATATTTTTTCTAGTAAACCTTTTTAGATATTGAGCTTTGTCTAATTTCAAGAAAAAATGGGATGGGAAAGAGATTAAATCTATAGAGAAAGAGCCAAGAAGGTTCCAAGAGAATTACCAATGTCCTGTAAGCATGAATCAATCTAAAACTATAATGGAATACAAGAGTTCAACCAAAATAGGAAGTACCAAGAAGGATGTGTTAGAGGGTTGGAGGTAGGAAACTGAGGCTTAGTAAGTAGAATAGCCTTCCCCCTAAACTATAGACCCTTCTTAAGAATGCATGCCCTATCCTCAATCAATTTAGAAAAAGAAAAAAGAAAAAAAACTCTAAGCCATAGGAGTAAATGTCTATTAGGAAAGGTGTCTCAACCTTGCATCCTAATTTTAAGAACACAAGAATAATTTTTGGGTTTTAGATGATCAATTTTGGCCCCAAAACATGTAAAAATTAGCCTTGGGACCTTTTGTTGTCAATTTTTACTCTAAGATCTTCAATTTAAAAAATGACCTCAATCATTTTCTCGAATCAAAGGTTATGGCCTCTGAAAGTTAGGCCTCCCACATAAAAAAATGTGAGAACATCTATTATGCATAAGAGAGTTGTAAGAGGGAGTTACACTTGTTGACCAACTTTTGACGTAGATTATTATTGGTGCATTATTTTATTTTTTATATTTATTTAATTACTTTATTGTATATTATGCACCTAGGATAGGATAAGCTTGTTTAGGTAGGTATCTACTTAGGTAGGTTGTATTTGCATCATGTGACTTGTACCTTCCTAGTTTGGTGGAGATTTTTTGTACACATGTGGCTACATCTCCT
The DNA here is from genome assembly GCA_027924645.1 of Cunninghamia lanceolata. NCBI lineage: Eukaryota > Viridiplantae > Streptophyta > Pinopsida > Cupressales > Cupressaceae > Cunninghamia > Cunninghamia lanceolata. The sequence goes on from BSBN01000905.1 coordinate 4,192,503, forward strand.
ATTATCCCACATTGGTTGTATATTCACATATCTTGGTGTTGTACATCCTATATAAATTTTCACTTGTAGCTCTTATATGGGTGATCTAATCTAGAATCATTGTATATTTATATTCTTTGATAGAACAAAATTATTCTTTCATTTTAGGTCTCTTTGTTCTTTTAGTAAACCTCCTTGATCTTGGTTGGCTATCTCAATACCCAAATCTTACATGGTATCAGATCATTATGTTCTAGCTCTTACAATTATGACATGTCATAAGGCATCTTTAAATGGAGAGAATGGAGCTAAAATGGAGCACCCAATTTGGTGAGTAAATAATGGCAATGTTATGATAGCTTATGATAGGTGTAAGAAATATGTTGTTTTAGCCTATGGACTCATCTTGGGATTTGGGCATTGGATTTTGACTAGGAATTTGGGTGCCACATTTTGGGTGGTTTTATCTCATGGTTTCCAAGTTACTATTTGATGGTTTCATGTACCACTTCTCCTATTTCTTGGGTGCTTGAGATGGAGGTTTGATAGTGTAGTTTTAAAAGTATTTTTATGCTACCAAAATATCTCCAAATTTTTATGTTGGTATAATCGGGCCTATAAAAGATTGAGCTTGGATTTGTATTGTAGTCCTCTTTGTGTTGTTGATATTACAATTGATTCAAGATTTTAAGGATGGGTATTTTCCTGAAAGGGTTTTCCTAGACTATATTCTTTATTATGTTTTTGTGTTCATTCTTTTGTGTTTAAAACTATATATCTTTCCTATATACACATCTATTTTCTTAGATTAATCATGAAAATTTTAGCTAGATTTCTTTTAATGTTGATGGATTTTGAAAGAAGGGGTTTCCAATTTTGAGATACCCACAAGTGTAGATCAGGTAGACTTGACCAAAAATTATTGAAATTGTATATCAAACCATTTAAAACATAATGTGCCTTCTCACTCAAAACTTCTTCACTAAACACCAAGGGATTACTATGGAACAAGAAATAACACAAGTTCATTTAGCAAAACCACCTATAGCAACATTCTCCAGAGCAAAAGTTTACTAAAGATAAACTTTTTCTTCATAGATCCAATCTAATAATCTCAACAAAAAAAGTGTTGCTTATGAGAATTCACATGTCCTTCTCTATCACAACCTTGCCTACCACATCAATGGAATAAGCTTTTAAATATTCACCCACATGCAATAAATAAGTATTAGAGGGTCAACCTATCTACCACCAAAAATCCCCCATGGAGTAACTGGGGCCACAACAGGTCATCTACACCACTAAGAAAGGTTGTCTTCAAACTAGAAACGAAAACAACAACAGAGTTAGGGCACATGGAAGGAGCACAAATTGGATTCATCTCAATCACCAATAGTAATCACACTAACTGGACAATATCGTTATTAATTATTTAAATCATTGTAGAGGTGAAAAGTGCATCACTAGAATATTTGTCCATGTTTCAGACTCGTTTTGTCCCTTTGTCCCTAATACCTAAATATATATTTATATAATTAGCCGATAGGATTATTTGTGGGAGCTTCACTCCTCAAAAACTTCTTATTCCTCGAAACTGTCATCCTGCCTAATTTCTTATGTTGGAAAAGGGTTGCTATTTGTTTCCCCTGATTCTATTATGCTTGTCATTTACAAAATTCTTACAACCTTCTACACATATTCATACTTTATTTTTAATCATCCCAAATTTCAAGTTTTACCTCCCACATATGTAGTTTAATAATTCCTTTTGTTTTACCAAACAATATTTATGCTGTTGTATTTGCAAATTACAAGAAATAATCTTTTATTCACGGTAATAATTTCACTTATATGTTGAGAATATCAGGCATTCTCTAAATTATGTGCTCATTCACCAATAGAAGAACCTAATATGAATGAAATTATCCTTCATTGCATATAAATTTAATAATTCCTGAAATGTTCACTATGAATTTTCATTAATTAAGTATATAGAAACATATAATTTGCTTCCCACATTGTCCTCTATATGTTCAATATATTACATCATTCTTCCTACTATGCACTTTTCAATGTGAGAGTATAAAAACTTGACATCGCAACATTCAATGCTTCCCCTACTAATAGCCTATTGGCAGAGTCATTGCACATTTACTCCATGCAACTGCTAGTATCTTAATATATATGATATTTAAATATTTAAATTATATGTTTTACATTATGCGGTGCGTAAAATTTTAAAATAAAACATAATGTAAAACTAATTTAAATATTTAAATACCATATATATATTAACATTATATTTAATTACTAATTATCAAATTGATTTGTAAATAGTCATCAAATTTATGTTAAGGGGATTTTGGGAACACACATCATTAAATTCAACCCTTGCTACCATGTTGTAGTTTTGCCTCTTGGGGTAATTATCCTTATCATGTTATTTATCTTATGATTACATGTTATGACTTGTTATGCCCACATCCTTTACATCCTATTGATATTTACATGAATAGATCATCCCACCTTCATGACCATCCTTATCTTATCATTTGCCTATATTGAGAGAAAACATCTTTACATGTGCCTTCATTCTTATAGATCATACTTATGTGCTCAAATGTTCTTAATCTAGAATTTATGACTATTCTTATTTTGTCATTTTCCTATACCAAGGGAAACCTTTTACACATTTACCTTGATGATTATCTCCAATTTACATGCCTAAATACTTATCAAACAATGATATATCTTTTTCTATACTACATGATTTATCATGCTTTTATATTTTCTCCTCTCCTCCAATTCCTTACATCCTATGTATGCAACCAATTGGAAGAGGGGGATTATATTATCACTAACATTATGAACATAAAGTTGGTTGTAGTGATGCATTTATGGCAATTATGATCATTTTTGTGTAGCAAACAAAGATTAATTATCTTATCCAAATGGAGACCTTTTATCATGCTATCTACATGGTCAAATATTTTTTCTATCTATATGGAGACCTTTGACACCTCATCCATATCCAAATAGACATTTTTACATTTCTATATAGTTCGAGTCTTTTATCACTTTCCATAATAGGTGGAATCTTTTATGCCTCTCTATTTACTTTCACTACTTTCAAGGATAGTTGGTTTTCAAAGCAAGTTGTAATTAATGATTATCTCAAAATATGTGAGACACAATACATTGTATGCTTTACTCTATTTTGTAAGTTTTGGTGGAGCGCTCATTACATGAAGAATTAAAGAATGGTTTATTACTTTATACAAATTAGTATCCTTTTGAGTGTCTAAAATATATTTACTTTACATATTGACTGCTTGTTTTACTTTAACATGTATTTGTCTAGTAGTTTGCATGCACATCAAAGTGGGGAAAAATTCAATGGTGAGAATTACATACACATGTTTTTTACCCTTATTTTTTGGGCCCACTTTTATTAGCATCATAAATGCAATAATCAACTTACAAAAATATGGGTGTGGACTTGGCCAATGTCACTTCATAGTCATGATTTTGAATCCTTCACTTTTAAAATTCAAAATTCTCACCTTGTCAACCACTTCACTAGCCATTGTCATTTGACTTAGCACACATAATGTTGGCTTTTGTTCTTGGTTGTTGTATTTAAGAACATTTGTCTATTCATCTGATGACATCAAGGACTATAAATTGGAGAACATCTGGGAGCATGTCAAGGTTGTATCGATAGAAAATTATGAATGAATTTTAGCAATATTTATTAGAGAATAATCAAAGCACATCATCGTAGTTTTTTTTGTACACTTTGTATCTAACTAAGGAGAACGTGACCCTTGCAATCCAATAAATTTGATGCAGTGTTATGACCTAATATTCTATATTCCTAAGAGTAATAAGGTTAAGCACTTGTGGCATGCTCAACCTTAATATTTTTATTTATTAGTTTTAGTTATATCATTAGGCCAACATAATTAGGATGAAGGGGTGTGTCCCTACATAGTTATGCTTATAAATAAGGAAGAGAATGGCTCTACCAAACCATCATAAGTTTGAATATTGAATTCATATTATTATTTTCTGATTATTGGAGGTTGCCTTCTTGAAGTGGTCTACTATTTTGTTGAATTTTGAATTTATTTCTAAGAAATATCCTAACAAGTGGTATTAGAGCTACAATTTGGGCTAAGAGTCTTGTTTTCACCATAACTTGCAAACCATTATGAATTTGGACCTAACTGTTTTAAATTTTTGATGTATATAATCAAGGAAGCTTCAAGTAAAAAATTAGCTTTCTGTGATCATTTTTGCACAAGTTATTACAATTTTATTATTTTTAATTAAATTGCTCTACAAGCAATAATTTTTGGATTTTTTTAATTTTTGTTATACTTTTGGAAATCTCATGAAAAATTAGGTAGGTTCGATTCTTCATAGTTTTTTATTAGATGAAAAATTAATTCCATAATTTGGTGGTCAAAGTTTGGTCAAAAGATGAACACCAAATTCAATTATAGCTCATGTTTTAAAATTGTATGGTTACAACTCGCACTAGATAATTTCCTCCCTTACATAATAAAAAAAACTAGAGTTAAAAAAAAAATAAAAGCCATGTCATCTTTAGGATTTGAGGAATTTTCTACAAATGTTGAATCTAATGACCCTCTTTATTGTTCACCAACTAAAACCAAGGGGATGATTCCACCAAGATGTGAAATAGTGGTACAATTTATTAAGAATAATTTGTTTGCCCCATTTGAAACATATTTAAATGAGGTTTTGGATAGGTTTAAACAAGAACTATTATCTAAATTGAAGCCCCAATAAAACCACCTAGGTGAGTGCAACCCTAATAGACAAAATTAAGGGATAGGGAAACCTTTTCAAGGTCCAAAATTGAACCTACCCAAAGTAGACATTCATAAATTTGATGGTATAGATATGACTTCATAGATATGTCTCATGAAATAATATTTTAAGCTTCATAATCTACCAAACAATGCAATGGTTGGCACAGTCTAGCTATATTTAGAATCTGAACTTCATCGATGGTACCAATGGATGATAAATGACAAGCAAGGGAAAGCACTTAATTGGAAAGAATTTAGTAATGACTTAGCAACCCACTATGAATAACCATATAAGGGAATCTATTTCACCAAACTAACAAATTTAAAACAAATAGGTTATGTAGGTGAGCATATGGGATTAGCGATTGAGACTCAGGATGTGACAACTTATTAGAGGATACAACTCTACATCAATAGACTTAGTGACCAAATTAAGCATGATAGTTCATTTACTAGAACCTTGTACAGTTAGGAAAGCTATGTAACAAGCATTGTATATTGAGCAACGAAACGCCTCCACTAGAAGTTCCACACAAGGTCAAACCATAGGATGGAAAGAGAAAAATGTGACTAATCTTGTCGATAAAAATGGTGACAACTTCTTTAACCCATGAAAAATTATTGAGCTCTCTCCTCAACAAGAGGCAAAGAAAAGAGAAAAAGGTCTATGTTGGCATTGTGATAGAAAATGGTCTAGAGGTCATAAGTGTGCTAATAGTGAGAAATCTTACTAATGATTATTAAGAATGAGGTTGAAGAAGAGGGAGGAGTAGCTACAAAAGAACCAAACATGTGAAACTTGAGCACGAGAATTTAGAGGAGGAAAAAGTTCTACTATCTCTCTACATGAATTTAATGGCACAAGCACACTAGAAACACTCAAAGTGATTGGTTATATCAAAAAGAAAAAGGTGATAGTGTTGGTTGATACAAGTAGTATACACAACATTTTTATAGAAGATTGGCTAATGATCTCAATTGTTTTGTGTATCCAATATCTAATTTTCAAGTCATGATAGCTAATAGGAAACAACTCCCTTGTGGTGGTAAATTCCAACATATAAAACTCTCAATGGGAAACTATTACCTATATATTAAAAAAAATTGCTATCCTAATTGGGAACTAGATTTAGTTTTGAGTGTGTAATGGCTTAAACCATTGGGAACATCTTTCAATTTTTGGTACTTATTCATGGCTTTCAATACAAATGAGCAAAAGTATAAACTTATAGGGATACAATCATCACCAAGTCAATTTATTAGCTCACATAGTGTTAGAAACAAGGCAGATAACTAAGAGGGGGGGTGAATCAGTTATCTCAAAACTTTCTTACTTTTACTTCCTTTTCTTAACTTAACATTTAGTGATATATCAAAGTATGGAAGAATAAGCAATCATAAGAATTGAAATGAAATAGACACACATAACACAAGGATTTTTATATGAAAACCCTATCAAGGGAAAAACCACGGGGTGATTAACCCAAGATTGTATTCTCTGTTAAAAGAATAAAGAAGTACAAAATGGTACTTGCCAGTTAGGGCTCACTACCCGAGCACACTACTCACAAGAGGCTCACTGCCTACAAGAGACTTACAGATGATAACAATGTGTTTGAATTGATGAACAACATCCACATATTGAAGAATTCAGTTCCGATTAGGCTCAGTATACCGATCTAGCACATTTCATTCTTCCTCTACTCAATATCACTCTTCTTGTCACATTCTGAGCTTGGATTATTGCCTTTGCACTTCTCTCTACTTTTCTTCGCATTTCATCCCTATCACTATCACTTCCACACCTTCACAAGCTTGAATCCATCGGGTATATATATCCGCATCAAGGATTTCAAACAACTTTCTAGTCGGCAATAAGAACACTTGGGATATTTGCAAAATATTGTTATGTTGGCTGAATTCATACTTGATAGATGATGCGCACCAAAAACTTAGGCACATAAATCATTACCTAAGTCGGCCAAAATCATATAACACCTCAAGTTACTTGATCAACACCTTCTGCACATCTGGATTGAGGTCTAATATTCTGTTGGCCAGTTCTTCCTCTGTCTGCACTGTCTAACTGAAGTCCGATACTCAGATGCTCATATCTTTCACATGCTTTGCCACAAGAGGCTGAATCTTTGGAATACAATAGTTCAATTACTCCTTATTACTAACCCAAATCTGCAACATGCTGGGTTTCACCATCAAAGAGTTCTAGACCCAATCTGTCGGACCCTATCATATGCTATGTTCTTGACTATCGGATCAACCTATCTTCAATCTGACTTCTGGTATGAGTAATTTATGCACTGCGGATGTGTGGGATATACTTTGTTGCCATCAATGACAACACTTATGAATCGTAGCAGTGTCTCTTGCCAACACATAGGATGGACAAATTACTTAAGGTTCTTACAACATAGTGGCACAACTACATTTTGTATAAGAACAAGACATGAAAACTCAATAACTACCAAAGCTTCAAGAGATCATTCGACACCATTAACTAGTTTTTCCATAACCCAAGGGTCTACCTCCACTTAGAGACCAAGATCATGCCATTGAATTAATACCATGAAGCGTTGTTCATCCCATTAAAATTTTCTATTCATCTCTAGTGGTTATGGTTAAAAAGAAGGATGAGTCATGGAGTATATGCATAGATTATAGGGAGCTCAACAAGTTCACTCTTAAAGATAAGTTTCTTATTCTTGTTATTGATAAATTATTAGATGAATGGAATGGTGTAGTTTTATTGACTAAGTTAGATTTGCATTCAAATTATCATCAAATTTGACTAAAGGAGGAGGATGTACATAAGGCTACCTCTAGAACACATTTGGGTCATTATAGATTCTTAGTTATGAAATTTGGTCTCACTAATATATATATCAACTTTTCAAAGCCTAATGAATTCAGTGTTTTGTCTATTTCTTCTAATTTTTTTTTTGGTATTTCTTTGATGGCATCCTCATCTATAGTAAAATAGAGGAAGATGAACAACTCATACAAAAGCATCTAGATTTTCTAAGAGTTGAGGACAACGATTTTCATAAGGTGATGGGAATGTTATGAACCTAATATTTTGTATTCCTAGGGGTAATAAGGTTAAGCACTTGTGGAATGCTCAACCTTAATATTTTCATTTATTAGTTTTAGTTATTTCCTTAGGTTGACTTAATTAGGGTGAAGGGGTGTGTCCTTACATAGTTATTCTTATAAATAAGGAAGAGAACGGATCTCCTAGACCATCATAAGTTTGAATATTGAATTCATATTATTATTTTCTGATTATTGGAGGTCACCCCCTCAAAGTGGTCTGCTATTTTTCTGAATTTTGCATTTATTTCCAAGAAATATCCTAACATGGAGTCATGGTTGGAGGGTCCAATGAAGGATTATCCAAACCTGTAGTAAATACACAAACACACACGCAATAGAACTCAATAGGTAACCTAATATAATTTTTTAAATTTATAGTCATGAATTTCATTACAATCTACCACAATGGGCTTATAACATGAGGCCTCAAACTTTAAAGATACGCAGGCACCTTATGTTTGAATTATAGAATTCCCATTACAAACTCCTTCATTCAAGTATGGCCTCTAAGTCTGATCTATCATGAATGATTCAACCTAGCTCCTAGTTGAATTTTAATGATTATGATTGATGCGTATATAGTTCTCCTTAGGATGATCTATGTTAGTCACAAGGTGGTTCATAGTTTGATGCAAGATAAAACATGTAATCGAGTAATGTGTAGAAGGGGGACCTTCTAGAATGAATATTGTGAATAATATGCATTGGATGTCAAATTCATCATACCAAAAACCTTCCTAAGACCAATGATCTTGGAGACATACCCAAGGTTCACCATAAATCTTGAACAATCACCACAAACTAGAAAATCTAAATTTGGACTAGAACTCTGATATGCCTCTGAATGAGTCTAGAACTAGAATGTGACTTTGTGTTGAGAACCACAAGTTATGATGAACATGTGATGATTTGAATATGATCGTAAACCTACAAAAAAACATTAAGGAAAGTTTTTTTGGTTGATGCAAGATTGCTCTTATGCTACACCCTTAATCTTATATGGGTATAAGGTTATGAGTAGTCGGCTTGTGGCTACCTTAACTCTTAATTAAGTTATATAATATTTAATATAGACTTATATAGGTATTTAGGTCAGCCTTGGTGATATATGTTGGTGTAATATAAGTCAGCCTAGGTGATATCGAAGGCTTGAGTACGGTATATATAGGAGGTGGAGGTTAGTCATTATCAACAGATTGTGAATTGTGTTCTTCATTGGAGACTTTTGGAGGTTGCCCCCTTGAAGTAGCATAATATTATAAAGTATTTGTAGAATATATCTTATTATATTCTTCTATTGTTCAATTTGTTTCATTACAAGTGGTATCAAAGCATGATCTTGGCACTGTGAAGGCAAAAAATAAGGCAATTTTTTTTACTTTAGAGGTCATTTTGGGAAGCACATATCTCTCACATTTTGGTGAATATTTTCAATAATTTTAGTGGGTTTTTTAAGGACATATTAAACCTACTGTAATCTATATTTGAGGTAATTTGGATCATATTTGAAGAATTTATTGTGAAATTAGGGTTTCTACCAATTTCTCTCTCAAGACTACAAATTAATGAATTTATTGGAGATTTTTTCTAGGAAGTAAGATCGATGCCTTGGTAAGTTGCAATAAATTTTTAGATTCATTAGATTTGTTTTATGTGATTTATTGTAAAATCATTTTTCCCCATCATGACGGGTCCTACAACAAGGCGCAAAAAGAATGTTGTCACACCTGGAAAATCTCTAGGCAACGAGGATGTGGAAAATGAGGAGAATGTTTAGTAAAAAATGAATATATATTTGAACACATTAAGAAATAAACCAATAATATGAAGGATGAAATCTTGTTAATTGTATCAAAATGAATGAGAGGGTTGGCTAGGTCAAGTGATATCGATAAAATGATGGTTAAGTCAAGTGATATCAAGAAAATGATGGAGAAATTGGTGGGGGGCCAACATCCTAGAGATTACAAACATAGGGAGTCATACCACTAGGATTGGGAGGAAGAGGAGTCTCCTAAGGAGATGGGTTCTTTTGGGTTTGAATCAAATCTCAAGATAGATCAACACTCCAATCATTCTACGGCTAGGAACTTCATACCAAAAATAGATATGTGAAAGTTTGATGGTCAAGATCCTACCAATTAGCTCTGTCAATGGAGCAATTCTTTGATATTCACCATGTTCCTTGTCAAAAAAAGGTGGCCATGGCTTTCTTATACTTAGAACCTGACCAATTCATTTGGTATCGTTGGTTATATGAAGAAAAGAAAAAGAAGGGATGTGTTGCCACTTGGTCAGTTTTCCAAGAAGAACTCATTACACATTATGGTGACAATCTTATGGATAGCCACTTCATCTAGATTTCCAAATTAAGGCAAACATGTATGGTCAAGATTATATTTACCAATTCTTCCCTTTGTCTTTAAGAGTGGAAAATACGACAGCAAAAAAATTTGTTCGAGTTATTCCTTGGAGGCTTAAAGGATCACATTAAATATGAGGTATGCATGTTTCATCCAAATTCTATTTCTCAAGAAATGATTATGGCAAGGCAAGTAGAGGAAAAAATTATGGTTAATAAAAGGAAAGGTTTTGTAAACATAGAGATAAAATCACTCCTACATATTCACTCCCTCAACTTACTAGATTGACACCACAACAAATTAAAGAGTAAAAAGCAAAATGATTATGCTTTAACTATGATAGAAAATATAGCAGAGGACATAAATGTGCTAAAAATAAATTGTTGTATATTAAAGGGCCAAGTGAGGAAGAAGAGGATGAGGAACCAATATTAGAGGGTGATAATGAGTTAGATGAGGAGTCAAGACATACTCAACCAATCATTTCTATTCATGCACTTGTCATAGTTAGTGTTGTCACATGAAATTGCACCTTACTTGGAGGTCATCCAAGCATTCCAATGATACAATGGGACTGATCTCAAGGTGTGGGACCTTGCAGATGAGGTCAGACCTCCAAATAAGGTTGGTTCCTCTTTACGAGCTTAAGGCTCAAAGAATTGAACTAAATCTAATGATGTTCATAGGGAAAAGGGGAAGAAAATATTGAAATTAAAAGGAGGAGGTGGTGCACCAACCTTGATGAGTTACATTATGTCATCAATTTTAGCTTGAATTCACCTAGTTTTATGTCTATTATAATCTCACCTTTTTACCCTTTTCTCTTAAATTGCCATAATATATGTGGAAGATTAAAGTTAATTAATATGATTAGAAAGATACAAAACATTTGGTAATTAACTGTTCTTGAGCACTAATTTCGGTGGCTATTGTGAACAGGGGTTTTTGGAGGTTGAAATAATGCGTAATGGAAACTTCCTGGAGGACCTCGTGATTTCCTAGTTATTGTCTTCTAGTCTTGTTTTACTAATGGTCTGGTAATTAGGTTGCATAGTCAGTTTTGGAGTATTTAGAAAATAGTAGGCCGTAGGCCATTTTACTATTTTCCAAAACCAGTTGAATATTTATGGTTATAACTTGTAATTGCTGGACATATCTCTTTTAATATTCTTTTTTGTATCAAGACTTATATATACGCTCTCTTTTGAGCATGAACATATTAATCTTAATCTGAAGTTGAATTTAATATAAGTAAAAGACTGTCGAAGTGTTGAATCTGCATACTGTGTAATATTTTCCTCCATTCAACCGATTGGGAGAAAGGGCCCACTCCTTAGCCAACGTTTGGACTTCTTTTTCTATTGTTGTGTGTGAGGTATCATCTATGTTTGTTTAGTAATTTCATATGTTTGTGATTTGATTAAGTTTAGTAATTCTATATACATGTTATTGAACTAATTTCCATCAGTGTGGTTGTATTTACTAAAGTGTGAAGTAAGCTCTTTCTAGAAAGGATTGTTAATGTATGGCATAAGTATAGACTACGAGGATGACACATATAAGTGAATCTATGGAGAGCACTCTATTTTCAGAACATCACATTAACCTGTGCAACTTTACCAGTTCCTATTGCCAAAACACCACAGGTCATGTTGCCCGGATTGAGCAGCTCATGTTGCTCAAACAGTTTAATGCATTTTTGGCATCACATTCTTTCTATCATTATTGTTAATATTTAAAGGCATTGTGTAATTCCAAGATAATGATTTGAACTTATTAATGTTTAGATGAAGACCCAAAAGTGTATGTGTGTTAATTTAGAATAAGGTGATAATTAAATATAAGGCTTTATTAAAGTGGTAGATTAAAAGTGTGTTTTGATTTAATTCCTAGATTAAGAATTGTGTTTTAAGCTAAATGCATTCATCCCCACTTGATTTACTAGTTTCAGCCCTTAGGTAAACAACCCCAATACCTTTCACCAGTCTACATTTCTCGGATTGACACACATAGGAATAAACGAAGGAAAATTCATATCAATTGAATTTAATAAGATTATCAAAGATCAAAGTTTACCCCATTTGTAGTCCACGGTTTTTCCCTACATTTTTGGCGTTGTTGCTGGGGAAAGGTATTAAAGGCCTGAAACCATAGCAAGTTGAGTTAGGACCAGTACATCTAGAGGAAAGCCTATACAACTATCGACCTTGTTAAGGTTAATACTCTTGATTTGTGCTGTTATAAATCATATAGGTGCATGAATCATAGTAGAGATAGTAGAGGTAGATTTGTTAAAAAGGAGAAGGAAAGTAGTACACAACTAGAAAAATTGAAAAACAAATCAAAATCATCTGTTGCGGGAAGAAATTCACAACTTGAAAGATTGAAAAATAAATCAAAACCATCAGTTGGGGGAAGAAGTTCACAACAAGAGAAATTAGAAAATAAATTACAACCATTAGTTGTACACACATCCCCTGAGAAAGAGTTAGTCAAACCAAATATCAAAAAGTGTGTTATTGAGTCTACCATTGTCGAGACCACTTCTCGTACTCGTCCAGAGTCTTCTGAAGAATTGCATAAAAGGGTTGCAAAGTTATTCCAAGAATCTTACAAGCTTCGAGCCAGTCTGTCCTTAAGACATCAAAATCCATATAACACTTTCTACACCCCTTGGTTGATCGAAATTATGGCCGATCTCAATGACGACGGTGACGATGACAACAATGATGAGGGGGCATTGGCCCACAACAATCCAGTTACTTTTGAATTTCCAATTGCACATCCTGACGAGAATACCCCTATGAAAAACCTTCCTCACTCCGCCTTACCTATTTTTTGTGGTCTTTCTATTGAGGATCCTGACATGTTTTTATTTGAGTTTGATGTGTTGTGCCACAGTTATGACTATCAGAGCGATGCATAGAAGCTCAAGTTATTTCCAACCACATTGAAAGATATAGCCTTATGCTGGTTCATGAACCTCAGAAACATTAGATCATGGGATGACATGAAGGAAATATTTTTGACAAAATACCAGGAGTATTACAAAACGAAAGAAGTTTTGGACGAGATTTTCTGTATGACATAGCAAGAAGATGAATCTGTGGAAGATTACCTCGAATGCTTCTTATTCAGCCTGTAACGATCACGACAACAAGGGCTAACTCTTGAAACTATTAAAATGTTGTTTCTTAGGGGAATAAGAGATGATACTATGGATGCATTGAATTTAATAGGTAAAGGTAACATCTCTGAATTGAACTTTGATGAAATTTGTGACATTTGCAGGAATTATTCAAGGTCTCAACGATCAGGGAGGAGTTATTCAAGTAGTCTTTCTTCTTTAGGGAATGCCACCGGTATAACAAAGCGTGAAATAGGTAATTTGCTTGAAGATCTTAAAACAAATTTATTAAATCATATGGGCAAGTAGATTGATACTCTATACACTTGTAGAAAGCAAGAGGAAGCTGCAAAGGCCTTGGTTGTATTCCATCTGACCTATCGTAAGAGACATAGTAGTGAGGATTGCCCCTATAATAGGACAAATATTTCATCTTTAGAAGAAGCTAGCAAGAGTTCCATCTTAAGGCCTCTTCCTGTAGGTGTAACTGATATTACATATTTTGAGGAACCTGTCTACTATATGGCCCCAAGGCAACCTTTTCCACCTCAAGTAATGCATTCGGGGATGATGAATGAGTATTTTGCTCTTGGACCTAGCCAATCCAATTCTTTTCCCAACCAACCCGGATGGTACGGGGGTTGGAAACAACCTCCACAATACCCTCAATGGATGCAACCATACCCATATGCTTTACAACTGTGACAACAGGCATGGAGGCCACAACTGCCACAACCTTCACCATACCAATAGCCCTATCCACCACAATCATAATTGCCACCTCCTCCCATGATTAACCCATATCAACAGCCACAACAATTTCTTCCACCCATACCATCATCATCTGCCCAGCCAACCAATCCAACATAACCACCAAAGCCCACATCTATGCCAGCTCAACCAAATCTAAATCCCAACAATAAGGCAACATAACCCATGTATAATAATGAGGCGACATGTTATCCTACTTATCCTATTAATACTATAGAAATAGATGGAGTCCAATTAAGTTCAAGAAAGGCTCTCCAAGGACCCACCATCACGGAAATCAATGAAGAACTTGAAGAGGACCCCGTAAAGGAACCCCCATTTCCTAATCGATTTCATTCAAAACTAGTACAAAAGGAAGTTTCTCAACTTGAATTTGATTTTGTCAACGAGTTACATAATGTTAACATTAAGATTCCTTTATTGCAGGCCATCAAGGATATTCTTGTATATACAAAAATAGTTTGGGATCTTTGTACTCGAAAGCAGAAGAAAAAGAAAGATCCGAAGACTGTCCAGGTCATTCCACAGTTAGTAGACCTCATGCTTGGGAATTTAACCATTCCTAAGTATTCAGATCTAGGGAGTCCTGTCATCAAGGTACGTATCGATAAAGTTACTATTCCTAATACACTTGTTGATTTGGGTGCTGCAATTAATGTTATGACAAATGAAATAAAGGAAAAATTATCACTTAAGGGTCTTAGACCTACTCCCACAGTTCTCCAAATGGAAAACAGATCATTGGTCAAACTAGAAGGTATGATTTAAGATGTAGTTCTTTCTATTGATTCGTGGGAATACCCAACTGACTTTATGATTTTGTAGCCAAAAATTAATCTGGGGGGATACCCCTTAATCTTAGGATGCCCTTGGCTAGCTGCTGCAAATGCATTCATCAACTGTTGGTTGGGAAACATGGTCATTTCTAATGGAGAGCACACAAAACATTTAACATTATACCCACTAGAACAACCCCTGTTGGAGATGGAGGATCTAGTATGGGTTGATAGTGATTTGGATGAGTCACTACCAATCTTGACGATTGATCAAGCCTTAGATATTGAAGAACTGATTGAAGATAATATTCTTGTTAATTTTCTTCAAAATAGATATGCATCTCATGAAATCTTTGAAAGCATGGTTCTTTATTTAGGTATAAATACTCCTTGTCCTTTTGGTAGTTTTCCATTGGTATGTATCTCACAATCTGTTCAACACTTTCTCACATTGCATCAGTTGCTACCTCATAATTGTTTGTTTAGTCCATTTCTAGTCTCTGAAAATTCCAACAATATACCATCCACTTCACAAATACTATCCCTTAATTCACCTGCACAATTAGAAGCCATGGAAATTTTAGCTGGTCGCACACTTAATATTAATCCCCATTTAAGCACTGAACAAATCTAAGATCTCATTGCCATGCTTAGAACTTATAAATATGTATTTGCTTGGGAATACCAAGACATGTGTGGCATTCATCCTGACACCTGTACACACCATATTTACATTGAAGAAGGTAGTTATCCAGTGAGGCAACCACAGAGATGGCTCAACCCCATCTTGAATGATATAGTCAAAGAGGCGTTACAAAAATTATTAAATGTCAGATTCATATATCCTATTTCAGATAGTCAGTGGGTCTCTCCTCTAGTTGTGGTCCCAAAGAAAAATGGTAAGTGGAGAATTTGTGTTGATTATCGAGCACTTAATAAAGCTACTAAAAAGGATCATTTTCCATTACCGTTTATTGATCAAGTGTTGGACACTCTTGAAAGTAAAAAGTTATTTTCTTTTCTAGATGGGTTCAGTGGTTACAATCAGATCCGCATAGCACTTGAAGACCAGGACAAGACTGCTTTTACCTGTCCTTGGGGTATCTTTGCCTATAATGTCTTACCATTTAGTTTATGTAATGCCCCCACCACTTTTCAAAGGGCAGTCTTGAGTATTTTTGTAGATCTTGTAAATGATTGTGTTGAGGTATATATGGATGATTTTATTGTCCATGGTAATACCTATGAGGAGGCTAAAACAAATTTAGAAAAGGTACTTCAACATTGTATAGACACTAATTTATCATTATGACAGAAGGGATAGTACTTGGTCATTATATTTCTTCCAAAGGTATTCAAGTTGATCCCAAAACGATACAGATCATCTAGGACTTGCCAACGCCCTCTAGCTGGAAAGATGTGCGTAGATTTCTAGGCCATGCAGGGTACTATAGGAGGTTCATCCAAAATTTTAGTAAGATTGCCTCCCCCTTATTTGTCTTGTTAGCAAAAGATGTCATTTTCTCTTGGTCACCAGAATGTCAAGAAGCTTTTGAAACCATTAAGACCAAGCTAGTAACCACACTAGTACTTAGAGGTCCAAACTAGGAATTACCTTTTCGTATTCATACTGATGCCTTGAACTGTTCTATGGGAGCTATTCTTGGACAGAAAGAAGACAACCTTTTCTACTCCATGTATTACATCAGTAAGAACTTTACAGGCGCTGAGGTAACCTACACAGTAACTGAAAAGGAATTTCTAGTTGTATTATATGCAATTAATAAATTCTGTCATTAAATTATTGGATATAAAGTGTTTGTTCATACTGATCATTCTGTAGTTTGATTTTTAATGAATAAACCTATTGTAACTGGTAGAGTTATTAGATGGTTACTTTTGCTTTAAGAATTTGACATTACTATACTTTATAAACCTAGTCAGGAGAATGTGGTTGCAGACTTTTTGTCCAGGTTACACAAACAAGATGATGAACTAGTTCCAGTTGATGATGCCTTCCCAAATGAGCATCTCTTTGCTATATCATCCAAAAGTCCATGGTTTGCTGACATTTTGAATTACCTAGTCACTTGCAGGTTTCCATGGTTCGTGATTATGAGATTAGACCTCGTAAGTCTTTGCCTTATCATCCTCAAGCCAATGAATAGGTTGAAGCTACCAACAGAGAAATAGAGAACATTCTTACCAAGACAGTTGCTCTCCATAAGAGTGATTGGGCTGCACGATTTCTTGAAGTAGTGTGGGCCTACCGCACAATGTGGAAAACCACTACTGGTTTGACACCTTATGAACTTGTCTATGGTAAGAGAGTTGTTCTTCCTATTGAGTTTAAAGTAAAAATCCTTTGCACTGCACTCCAGTTGGGTATGAACCTGACTGATGAACAAAAAGAATGGATTACATAACTCCACTCACTGGATGAACTTTGTCAACAAACACTTCTTCATGCAGAGGTTGTCCAGACACAACGTGCTCTCTAGCATGATCATTTCATTCGACAGTAGTCATTTCAACCAAGTAATTGGGCACTTTTGTATGATTCTTGTTTCCAATATTTCAAGGGTAAGTTTCACACTTGGTGGCTTGGGCTGTACGAGATTGAGATGGTCTACGACAATGGTGCAGTTAAGCTTCACACCATGGATTCTGACCGTATGGTTCTAATCGTCAATGGTCACCATTTCAAGTTGTACAAGAAGACCATTTCTAGGGAGGACTTTGTCTCGACTTTGCCAAAGGAACTCCATCTCCTTGATAGGGTTCCTATCATTTCTCTAAGTACCTATTAGTTACTTTCAACTAAAAAAAAGAGCAATAAAAGATCCAACAACAAAAACCTTTGGGCATTGTTTTCCAGTTAACACCTTAAAATTAGATTCTGGTGGGTGTTAACTATTGAATAAACTTGGAGGTGAAAACTGGTCTCCCGGTGCCTCCAGGAGGTATCAGATTGAAAACTGAGATATCGCGGTTCGGTATCGTAAAAAAAAAAACACACCCTGGCCACGCTCTCCTAGACCATGGCCGAAGGTAGCATCCTATCACATGATAGGATGTTGTTTCTTTGGCCCTTCTGTCATTGCCACTTGTCTTGTCCTCCTCCGCACTACCATCGGCCCCATTTTTTATCTTTCCACCACATTTTTTTCCCTTTCTCCATTCTTTGTATTCATTTCACCTCTACCATTCTCCTAGTTCTTTTTCTACCACGTGGACTATTGCTATTTGTTTCCCCTATTTTCCTGTTTGACTACTTTTGTTCAATGGTACATTTCTCCATCATTTCCTCTGTTTCGCCTCTCGTCAGCATCCTACACGAGCACTCCTGCCTTTTCTGCTCGGTGCTTTGCCACCGTGGCCTCTGACATGATGACCACTCATGTATATCCCTTTGGCCATCCTAGTCACCGCTTCATTTTTTGACGCACCCGTTATATCACTTTGTCCTTTGCCTTTTCCCCGTACCGCTATCCCTCTTCCATTCTTTCCTTTCATTTTCTTTCACATCAGCATTGATTTCCTCCAGTCTGCTTCAGCACTCATGTGTCATATTGATCTTCTCTGACAGTAACGCCAGCTTGACATTCCTCCACGGGGTTTTATTCTGTTGCTGCTCAATGATTCGACCACTGTGGACCTCCGACTCTCTCCATCGCATGTTCCCAATTTTCATTGCCGCCATGACCTCTCGACGATAACATTACCGAAGGTATCGTATGCCTTTCTTTTTGTATTAATTTTCTTTTTTTCTTTTACATTTATTATGGTAACCCCAAGGACGGTGATATATTCATGGCTGGGGGGAGTGGTCGTGCCAAGTCAAAATTACTCTCCTGTCATAAACAACTTACCCTATTATGATATATGCCTTGCATTTTTTTATGGAATCCATATTATGTGAAGTACATTAGCCTTGATCTTTCACCAAATAAACTTCATTTCACTGTTGTAAACATCTTCATTTTGCCTTCTGCTAATCTTCGTCGCCATGGGTGGTGGTATCCATAAGCGCTAGGAACCAACAGATATGCAGCATGTGAAATCTGATCCGATAGTATATCAAGTTTTTGAAAATGCAGGATGGCATGTTTTCTTTCAATGATTATGTGAGTATAATGATGCCATTGCCTTTGAGTGTTCTATGGCTTTTAGCAGTGCTAGTAGTTCCAAAAAAATGAGGGGGCTTTCCTTGGCAGTAACTCCACATATTATAGCTGAGGTAACAGGGTTACCTGAAATAGGAGAGGCGTATTTTCCATCAACAATGTATAGTTCCACTGAGCTCTAATTACAATCCCTAGGGTTTTTAAGACAAGGCAAAGTGTTACAGACAACTCTACACTTCCTGGCCATTGGGCTGCTGTAGCTCAGATTGTCACTCAGTATATTACAGGAGAAGGAAGGTATGCTTATGTGTTTGCCCATCATTTTAGGTTGCTTTCTCATTTATGCCATAATAATTTGGTTAATCTCACGCATTATCTTTTTAATTCAGTTAAGAGAATGAGTCTAGATGTGCAAAAGGGACACCATAACTTTGTAGTGCATCATGGTTTGATAAAGTTGCTTGTTATGAGTGGTTTAGCTCAAACTGTGCACTTGGTTAGTTGGGTCGTGTTCCCAAAAGAAGACATTCCCTTTAAGTCTTCAGCTCCAAAAATTGAGCCTACGGCTCATGGAGCCAAGGAGAGTAGTGATAATTATGATGATGAAAACCTAGAGGAGTCAGATCAGGATACATAAAGTAGTGGGAATGAAAGCCTTAGTGAGGAACTTCAGGGTTTATAACTAGAAAAATCAATATTATGAAAAGACAAAAATACTGTTGATGTTCATATCCACCTGTGTCAACCCCTTACAACACCAGATTTAAAAGGAAGATTGAATAAGTTGCTTCTAGTTTGAATATTGCTGGTGTTTGTACTCCACCTATGTTGACCCCTTACAATACTAGGTCTAAAAGGAAGTATGAAGAAGCTACTTTTGGTTTGCAACAATTAACTGTTGTTGCTTGCACCATGAATCAAAACCCTGATGTTGAAATTGTGGCTACCAATCTTTTGAAAGAAAAAAATAGACAAGGTCATGAACAAAGATGAAAAAATAGAAATAAAATAAGGCAAGGTATGACCAAGCTTAAAACCCTCAAGGAACAAGCAGAGTCAAATAACCAAGAAGAAAAGGTATCTACTAATCCTCACAACCAGCATGAAGAAGGTGACATGAGTAATCGAGAGAACACTTCTATGGAGATACCTTTACAAGAGTAGGGAGCAATTCTCCCAAGTTGAACCAAAATTTGATGACTCAGGATACTAATATTTCTCCCCATGATTGTGGTTTCGAGGAACAAAATCCAAATCCAAAAATGATAACAAATACTTCCCCCAACCATGATGGATATAAGGAAGACACAACTGGTAAGTCTAATGAGATCTTCCAGACAGAAGAATTTTTTGTAGAAGACATCAGGGCCTTACAAAATAGAGTAAGTTGGTTGGAAGCTCAAATGAAACTCCTTCAGCCACAGTTGTAGCAAGTGTGTGATAAGAATCAACAATAGGACAAAGAAATAAGGGAATTAAGACACCAGTTGGAACAATTGACTCAGAGGCATAACCCTATCAGGGCAGGGTATATCATTTTGGAAGAGCACCTGGAAGCAGTTGATAGTTTGAAGGCCTTATGGGAAGAAAAGATTGTAGAGGAATGTGTGACTACAGAGTACCACCAGGGTAAAGTCCAGGAATTACAAGCTGATATGGAACAAAGGATTTCAACTGAGTACATCTCTAAAATTAAGCATCAATAGGTAATCCAGCAATTGAAGGAGCAATGGGGCAAGGAGATAATGGCAGCAACGTAAAAATTGACAAATAGTTCATCTTGATTTGTAAGTTTTTGCATGAGAACATGCAAATTCTTTAGCTAAGGGGGAAATTATGAGTTACATTTTGTCATCAATTTTAGCTTGAATTCATCGAGTTTTGTGTCCATTATAAGCTCACCATTTTACCCTTTTCTCTTAAATTGACATAATATATGTGGAAGATTAAAGTTAATTAATATGATTAGAAAGATACAAAACATTTGGTAATTAACTGTTCTTGAGCACTAATTTCAGTGGATATTGTGAACATGAGTTTTTGGAGGTTGAAGGAACGCGTAATGGAAACTACCTAGAGGACCTTGTGATTTCTTAGTTATTGTCTTCTAGTCTTGTTTTACTAATGGTATAGTAATTAGGTTGAATAGTTGGTTTTGGAGTATTTAGAAAATAGTAGGCCACAGGCCATTTTACTATTTTCCAAAACCATTCGAGTAATTATGGTTATAACTTGTAATCGGTGGACATATCTCTTTTAATATTCTGTTATGTATCAAGACTTATATATATGCTCTCTTTTGAGCATGAACATATTAATCTTAATCTGAAGTTGAACTTAATATAAGTAAAAGACTGTTGAAATGTTGAATCTGCATACTGTGTAATATTTTCCTCCATTCAGCTGGTTGGGAGAAAGCGCCCGCTCCTTAGCCAGCATTTGGACTTATTTTTCTATTGTTGTGTGTGAGGTAACATCTATGTTTGTTCAGTAATTTCATATGTTTGCGATCTGATTAAGTTTAGTAATCCTATATACATGTTATTGAACTAATTTCCATCGGTGTGGTTGTATTTACTAAAGTGTGAAGTAAGCTCTTTTTGGAAAGGATTGTTAATGTATGGCATAAGCATAGACTGCAAGGATGACATGTATAATTGAATATGTGGAGTGCACTCTATTTTCAGAACATCACATTAACCTGTGCAACTTTACCAGTTCATGTCACCAGAACACCAAAGGTCATGTCGCCCGGATTGAGTAGCTCTTGTCACTCGAATAGTTTAATGCATTTTTGGCATCGCATTCTTTCTATCATTATTGTTAATATTTAAAGGCATTGTGTAATTCCAAGATAACGATTTGAACTTATTAATGTTTAGATGAAGATCCAAAAGTGTATGTGTTAATTTAGAATAAGGTGATAATTAAATATAAGGATTTATTAAAGTGGTAGATTAAAAGTGTGTTTTGATTTAATTCCTAGATTAAGAAGTGTGTTTTAAGTTAAATGCATTCATCCCCACTTGATTTACTAGTTTCAGTCCTTAGGTAAACAACCCCAGTACCTTTCAATAGTCTACGTTTCCCAGATTGACACACAGAGGAAAAGTCATATCAATTGAATTTAATAAGGTTATCAAAGATCAAAGTTTACCCCATTTGTAGACCACAATTTTTCCCTACAAGCCTTATAAGGTGTTTTGATTGTCTAAATTAACACAACAATGACTTCAAGACTGTAAAAAGCTCACACAGACTCACACAAGCTACATAGAGGTTTGACAGAGAACTAATGCCAAGAAATAGGTCATTTTACCCATAATACCAGTATCTAATTCTCAAATAAACACAGAATAAAACTTTGGAGAGAGGCGAAATAATAGTCTATATTAGTCATGAAGGCTAGAAAGCCATTACAGAATAGAACAATTTGTAGTAGGAGAAATAGATACAAAATAACCAATTACACTTGTTGGTGAACTAGACTAGAAGACATCAAAGGTCTCATTGTAGGCACTGTTGGTGATAATTTATGTTCAAGGTTTTTAGCCTGGCTCCTTCCCAAAAATCCAAAAAGTTCCAACACTTTTGGCCTCTGCAGTTGAAAATATGCAGTGGCGGGTTAGAAATCTCCATCGGCCCCTAAAAAATGTTAAAAAATGGGTCACATGCATTCCAGATGCTTATCAGGCTACAGTTACTATGTCTGAATGTTTCCAAGAGTGGCTAGAGAGAGTTTCTGCTTACCTGTCCCATGGATGGTGCCAAGTGTCGACCTCCGCCGATGGCTCCAAAAGACCCTAAACGTTTCTCAAGAATGCGTGAAAAGCGCCAAGTGTCATTCTCCGCTAAAGTTTCTAAGCAGGGGTGGAGCATGCCGCGTGTCCCTTGTGGTTGCTGCGGAAGTCGACAAGTGTCAGCTTCTGCGCTAGTTTCTACATGTTTCAATATTCAGCGAAGACAGAGTGGGTCCTAGTGAAAAGCCTCTATTGTTGCAGATCGTGCCGCGTGTAGTAAGTGCCTCTGACATAGTTTTTTGTTGAGACCCTGCGGGTAGTGCCACGTGTCACTTGCGGAGGCCCAGTTAAAAAGTTTTAGCGTGGGCGCAGAAGGCGCCACATGTATCATGTAATGGACGCGGAGCTCGACATGTGTCAGCTTCTGTGTATCTCTTTGTGTCCAGCGATGTAAAGTAGTAGATGGTTGTGGGCCCTAGTTTCTAAGTGCCTCCAGTTTTAGATGTCGCGGGTTGCGACAAGTGTCACGAGTGGAGGTCACTTCAAACTTTTGATACGATTTTATAAGGCATCGCAGAGCCCGATACGTGGCAGGTTCCGCTGGAGTTTCAAAGAATGTTTCTTTGTGATTTAGGGAGCCTGTGGAAGCTGCCACCTGTCCCGATTGTTGATGCTGCGGAAGCCGCCGCGTGTCCTTTTTGAAAAGTAGGTAATGAGAAGCGAAAAAGTCAGCAATAGAAATTTCAAGTGTCTACGTGGCACGATTTGGTTGGTGGGTGACTTTTCAACATTTTTTGGGGCCATAGATCTGTGCGACTGGGTTTTTGATCAACGGCCACATTTTGAACCTGCAGCGAGGGTTTTCTCCTAAGCGTTTACAACTATTTTTGGCGAGAGAAACTAGTTGTGGCTGCATTCTGGGGCTTGCAAGTTGGTGAAGCAGTAATGGCGATTGTTGCAGAGGTATGGGACAATGATGGACAAGCCAACCACCTGATTTAAGAAGGAAATCTTGGAGTGGCAGCTTGGATCCCAATCTCACCTGCTCTGTCCTCTGTTTCTGGCTGTCGCATTCAATTTTGAGCACGAATCTGATCATGCATTGTATCTAGAAAATTTTGATGTGCCATGTAATTAATTCGTTGAGTACATAGTTTTGCTATAAAAGGCAGACTGTGTCACTCATTTTAGGTTGTTGAAGGCCTGAGGCATTTTTGTGTAAATAATGAAAGACAGGGCATGACCCTGGTTGTTCTATCCCATTTTGGAGTTTATGAGTTGCAGTATGAGTGTATTTTGCACATATTTCAATTTTAGTGTTGATTTTATATGAGAAATGCTTCATTGCATGTGTTTATCTGCTTGTCTCCATTTGCTGCATGTCATCCTTCTTTTGAATTTGGTTGCTAAGGGTTTCATAGATTCTAGGATACAAGGTTCTGTATCACATGCTTGATCTCTAACTTCCATTCAAGGAGTGGATTAAATTGTTTTAGGTTGAGCATGGGGAAGGTTGCATGTCAACAGGGATATTTGTAAGCAGAGGCAGCTAAATACCCATTCTTGGGTGATGTTTGTAAGGCAAGCATCAAATCCAACCCCCTGAAACTTGAGTGAAAGTTACAAACCATCTGTTGTATACATCTAGTTGACTCCTTGCCCAATGGATAGGCACCAGTCTGCTCCTGGGTCAGTAGTTATAAGCCAAAACCCCTTGTCTTGCATCCAGGACATTATGTCCACCCATTTCATCACCTCCATCTATTAGTTGTAGGAGTAGGATTAGGAACCCCTGCATGCTCTCATACCTAACCAGTGATACATGTCCAAGAATGTTGCCACCTTGTGAAATATCACACAAATCTTGGTCCTAAAATGAGAGTATTCTGCCTGTTACTATCAAGTTAAATCTTTCTGATATTGGGCTAGTCCATGTCACATCTTTAGTTATAGGGATACCTCCTTGGTGCGGGAGAACCAGAAGTGAAGGGGAGGCAGCTCATGCAAACTCTCGTAATCTATTGGCCGGATCAGCCTGTGCATTGGAACTGGCAAACCCTCTACAGGTCCGGGATAATAACCAACAGGCACAATGTATCAAATTCTACTTGTTCTTGCAATCGTGTTACAAGATCTATGACAACAAATTGTCTAGCATAATAGCCTAAAACAACAGCTAACAACAACTATTTTACATCTTTTACATATGCATATATATCCTTTTCAAATTGTTGTAGCATCCCTAGGCGTTGGATTTTGGTCAATTGACTTGATGTATGCACTCGTACTTCATTAATTTTGGCTCAGAAACACTGCTAGAAGAGGGACGACGGCCATGCCCCTTGAAGTCTGCAAAACTACAGAGGGGATTGCCTGCACGCATGGCTGCCAGGCACATTTATGAGAGAAGGTCCCAAAATACCTCCAAGTACCTGCAAATCCATTTTTCTCCTTCATTGTACAGGCGCATTGAAGAATCCCACTTTTTCAGCTACCTACAATTGACTTTGGCCTGTGAAATTTAATGTTGGGTACCTTCATCCTAAGAAAATAGCATGATTTCAGGGGTTTGTAAGCTTTAACAACACTTTAAAGTGTTGTACCTTCAAAAGTATCTATTAGCACCACTGAATCTCTAACGGCTGATGTTTTGGGCTGGATTTGTTTATTCCTTTGGCTTTTTCGGCATCCTAATTGCCTTATCATCGAATCTCTTTTTTCCCTAACTGCCCTTGAGTTTGCCATTTACCCAGCCAGCCAAATTGGTTATCCTTTCCTTTTCCTTTCTCTATTTTGCCTTATCGGTAAACTTCCACTTTTCGAAACTTGGCCTTCCTATACCTTTCACCTTATCAGTGATTTTTCATCTTTTTGAACTTGTTGGCAAGTTCACACTTTCTTCGTCCCACTGACTAGACGGCATGCACCACTTTTTGCGTTATCGGCGAATTTTGCATTTGTAGAACCTTTATCTTTTTGCCTTGTCGGCAACAAATCACTTTCACGAACTATCTCCCTTGCCAGTTCTGATTCTCTCATTTTTCCCTTTATCGGCAAATTTCACCTTTAACAAACTTGACTTGCCTCCTACATTCCTTCTTTGCCTTATTAGCAAAGTTATGCTTTTGAGAATTGGGCCCACTTCCTTTGCCTTCTTGCCATTTGGTTGGCAAAATTTGTATCTAGCAAACTATCCAGGCCTTGGCCAAATTAAATTACTTTGTCTTTTGCCCTGTTGACAAATTCCAAATTTTTTGAACCATTTCATTCACCGCTTATCCTTCTTTATTAGTGAACCCCAATTTCTCAAACTTGTCAGCAAGTTCCCCTTTTCGCCAATTTGTTGATTCCCCTCAATCGACAAACCTTCACTTTTGCAAACCTCCATGCCTTAGCCAATTCTTCCCCATTTTTTTCTTTATCGGCAAAGTTCCATCTTCTTGAACCAAGCCTACCTCTGCCTCTTACTTTATTTGAGCTCCTATCGCCTTATCGATGAATCCTCAAAAACTTAAATTATTTGCCTTGTTTGGCATTTCGTTGATTCGCCAATAGCGGCTCTTTTCTTACTTGGCCTTTGACATACCTTAGCTAATTTGCCCCTTAGTTTATGAACTTTGATGAAAGGATCTCTGTTTTCTTGCCTTAGTCAAATTTTGGTTAGCGAAATGCTAGTCGGCAAAACCACCGATCAGCGAACTATGAAGTTCGTGAAGCAACAACCTTTTTGATAGAATGCGCCCTTATCTTCTTTCCTTCTGCCCTGCATTGTTTTTCCTTAGCTGATTGGCCCCTTAGTCAGCAAATTGGCGAATCGGCTAAATTTTGAACCTATGAACCAAAGGTTCACCAAATTGAACTTTTGCCGACTAAGGCAAAGAAAGGGCAAAAAACTTGGAAAATTTTGGGTATTTTTCTCGTTTTTTTGCTAAGGGAAACTTCTTCCATTTTAGGTGTCTCAGATCAGATATTTTTTATGAAAGAATGAATTTTTAGGTTATTTTGGATTGGGCAAAATAAGACAACAATTAGCACCCCACAAACTCTCAAGGTGGTGGGTTTCTTGAATGTAACAAATCTACCTATACAACCAAGTAAACACTTTGTGTTTTAACTAAAGTAAATAATTCAATTCCTTAAAAGTAGGAAAAATAATTTTTTTTCTTTTTCCTGATATCATCATTTGTACTTTGCATATTTGAAACATAAAATATTTCATTTCAATTTGTAAAAGAAATACATCTTTTCAATTACAATTTTTCCATATATGATTAATAATCAAGTAACAGATTTACAATTTACAAATAAGTACAAGGTCAGGACTTCCATATCTGGATTAGTCTTCTGTTTCACAAGCCTCGGCGTGTCGTCTATAAGAGGGAGAGTGTTGCAAGTATGTACCTAATTGGTGTTGTCATTGATGTCAACATATTTGTGTCGCCATTCGTGTCAACTGTACTCCTACTTTGTTGAGGATATTGAGAAAATTAGCCCTCCGGTGATAACAATGTGTTGCAGTAGAAACAGTGCATTACATGTAGAAGAACAGTCCAGAAGAATGCTCTGCATTTCCTATCAAATAAATATCTTTTCCTGCAGATTGGAAGTTATTTATAATCTTGTCTAAAGATGTTATATTCTGAGTTTGAGCCTCCGATATGAAGAATTGAGTGAGATATGTTCACCAGAGTGAAAACAACTTTTTCTGTGTGTTTGGTGGTGACGGAGAAAGTGTTTTGCTCCGCATTCATCCGCATTGAAGTATTTTGCTCTGCAGTTCTAGAAGTAAGTCTGTGATGACGTTAAGTGCCTTCAAGTGTAATGGTTCATGATTTGGTGGTCCACAAGCTATCTTTTACTCATGACAATGGCTGGCAGTGTTGTTCTTGTGTTCTGGTTTGAAGAATCTTGTTGATAGTGTTGTTAGAGATCGTGCGGTTGTTTCTGGTGATAACAATGTACTTGTGGATGTCTCGTGATCATGCTCCTACATTTGGATTGGTCTGCAAGGTGTAAATCAGATCGTGCATGAAGTGTGTTCTTGAGGATACTTGTGTTAACATGACTCTTGGATGACCTGGTGGAATTCATCATCTATGTAGATGCATCAAAGATTGTGATAGTGTGTTGTAGCGTGGAAGATTGTGTTTGAGTCCTAGCTAAGGAGTAGTGTGATTTGCATACACTCTTACATCTTTTTCTTAGCTGAATTTGTATTAGGTCCAGACCTATTTTATATATGTTTGCAATGCCGACCTTGGAGATTGTTCCAACGGTTGATGATTGTGATGCCGACCTTGATGATCATTCCAAGGTTGATGTAGTGTATAAGTACTTGTAATTGAGTCGTGAAAATGTATCCAAGTGCGAAGATGTGAAGATAAGGTGAAGTAGTTACAGAGCAAAGCAGAGGTGTTTGCGCTTCAATGAAACTAAACTCTGGCATGAAGTAGATGATGTTATCTCAGTTCACCCCTTTGGCAATGAGCCTTCCTTTGGTAGTGAGCCACCCTTTGGCAGTGAGTCATCCATAGGCAGTGAGCCTTTCTTTGCAGTGAGCAATTTGGGCAATGATCCCTGTAGGCAGTGAGCCTCTGATTTTCGGTATTGATATAACTTATATATTTCTGTGGGCTAAACCGTGGTTTTTCTCTTTTAAGGTTTTCCACGTAAAAATCTAGTGTCTTATGTGTTGATTATGCTTTTGTGTTAAGATTTTCATTCTATGCTTTCATGGTTATATTTGAATATAAGTGATTGATAAGTTAAGGATTGAAATTGGTTAAAATTTTTAGGACAACTAATTCACCCCCCCCTCACTTGTCCGGTGCAATTCAACAATTGGTATCAGAGCCAAGTTCCTCTGAAGAAAGCCTAACATCTTGAGGAAGATCCAGGATGTCGTATAAGAAGGAAGCTCCACATTTTGATGTGACAAATTATACTCTTTGGAAGGCACAAATGAAAAGCCATCTTCTCTGTCTTGGTTATAAGGTATGGCTAGCTAAACTATCACAATTTGTCATGCCTAAAGGTGGTTTGACAACTGAAGATGATATCAAAGAATATGAGATGGATGTCAAAGCAAAGGATGCTCTATTAAGTTCCTTAAGTGACTCAGTGTTGACAAAAGTGGTGGATCTTGAATCTGCGAATGAGGTATGGGAGAAGCTGAAAAAATTGTATGAAGGAGATGATTCTGTCAGAGAAGCCAACCTACAGAGACTGAAAGTAAGATATGATGGTTTGAAGATGAATGAAGATGAAAACATAACAGCCTTTATGCAAAGAGTTGATGAACTTGTCATTGGAATAAAAGGTATGGGAGGAACTCTCACTGATAAGGAAGTTGTGATGAAAATTCTTAGATCACTACCAGAATCCTATAGTCACAAGGTGGATGCTATTGAAGAATTCATGATTGTGAAAACTATTGACAGAGATCAGTTACTTGGAAAGCTTACAGCCTTTGAAATGAGAGAATTTGGTGATGCCCTTCCAAAAGTTGAATCATCTTTCAAAGTCAGTACTTCAGAAAAAGATGTCCAGAGATGAGAAATATAAAGTGGATGATGACTTTGATGAAAGTGAAGCTAACTTTGTTGACAAGATGCAAAGAGATTCTGGTAAGTTCAAAGGTAAACTACCTTTCAAATGTTTTTCTTGTGGTAAGGTTGGTCATTATGCTTCCAGATGTCCTGAAAGAATTGAAAGAAATAAGAAAAGATATGAGAGCAGACCTAGAGTTCCAAAGAAATGCTACTATGTCAGAGATTTTGATGATGAAGTTGTGACTGATGATAAATCTGATGATGCTAGTACTAGTGCAAATGAATGCCTCTTTATTGCTATTAAAGAAGATCATGTACACGTCTACTAATTCTGCTAGCTGTGTGAAGGATGAAAAACTAGTAGAAGAAAGTGCCTTGGCTATTCAGGTTGAAAAAGATAAGGATGAATAGATTATTGATAGTGGATGCTCACATCATATGACCGGTGATAAAAGTAAGTTTGTAAGTTTGGAAAAGTATGATGGAGGACTAGTTAGGTTTGGAGATAATGCAGCTGGTAAGATTTGTGGAAAAGGATCTATTTCATTTGATGGAAAGCATAATATTGACAATGCTTTGTATGTGAAGGGTTTGAAGCATAATATTTTAAGTGTTGGTTAGATGTGTGACAAAGGATATTATCTAAGATTCAAAGACAATGGGTGCAAGATCATGGAAAGCTCCAGAACTGTGATTGCTACTGGTGAGAAAACAATAGGTACCATCTATCAATTGAAAGGAACTAATGATTATATTTTATTGGCTCAGGCAGATGAAAGTTGGTTGTGGCATAGAAGGATGTGTCATATAAACTTTGATAGTCTAGTAAAGATAAGCTCAGGTCAGGCTATGAGAGATTTACCAAAACTTGTGAAACCCTCCAACTCAATTTGTAGGGAATGTCAGTTGGGAAAGCAAATAAGGACAAGTTTCAAGAGCAAAGAACAATTTTCTACTAGTTTGTTGGATCTAGTGCATACAGATCTCTGTGGTCCTCCAAGGGTGAGAAGTCTACAAGGTGATAGGTACTTCATGTTTCTTATTGATAATTATTCTAGAATGACTTGGGTTACTTTTTTAAGAGATAAATCAAAAGCCCTAGAGAAGTTCAAATCTTTCAAGGCAATGGTTGAGAATGAAATAGATTTGAAGATCAAATGCTTGAGGTCTGATAGAGGAGGTGAGTTCACATCAAACTAATTCAACATTTGTTGTGATGAGTATGGGATAAAGAGACAACTGTCTACACCTCGAACTCCTCAGCAGAATGGAGTTGTGGAAAGGAAGAACAGGATAGTTCAGGAGGCTTCCAGGACAATGATGAAGGAAGAAGGTTTGTCGGAAGTCTTTTGGAAAGAGGCTTTTCACACTGCTGTCTACATTTAAAATAGGATTTAAGTGAAAGGTAATGGTACTAAAACTCACTATGAATTGTGGTATGGAAGAATTCCAACAATAAGATATTTCAAAGTCTTTGGAAGCAAATGTTATATATGGAGAAATGAAGATTTAGGAAAGTTTGATGCATGATGTGATGAAGGAATCTTTCTTGGATACTCTACCAAGAGTAAGGCTTATCGGTGCTACAACAAAAGGCTCAAAAAGATTGTTGAGAGTGCAAATGTGAAGGTAGATGAAGGCAAAGAAATAATATCAGACCTAAGTTGTTATGATCCAGATGAACCTGTGACTATAGAAATTGAAGAGAAATATGAGTAAGTTGACAGTCAGGATGAAGAAGAGGATCTGGAAAGTACTGTCAAGACTCCTAGGTATGCAAGGATCAACATTCTAAAGATCAAATTATAGGTGACAAGAAAAAAGGTGTGCTAACAAGAATAAGAGCTACAAAGGAACAAGTTAATTATTGTTTGCTTTCAAAGATTGAACCAAAAAATGTGAATGAAGCATGCAATGATAAAAATTGGGTAAAGGTAATGGAGGAAGAACAGCTGCAGATAGAGAAGAATGAAACTTGGTAATTAGTTCCTAGACCTGCTGACAAAAATGTTATTGGAACTAAATCGGTCTTCAGGAACAATTTGAATGAAAATGGAGAAGTTGTAAGGAATAAAGCAAGACTTGTATGCAAAGGATATTCTCAAATTGAAGGGATAGATTTTCAAGAAACCTTTGCCCCAGTAGCTCAGATTGAAGCAATCAGAATGTTCCTGGCATTTGCAGCTCACAAAGATTTTAAGGTATATTAGATGGATGTGAAATCTACCTTCCTGAATAGTGAATTAGAAGAGGAAGTATACATTGAGCAACCAGAGGGATTCCAATTGTCAGATCAAGGTGATATGGTATGCAGGTTGAAGAAAGCATTATATGGACTCAAACAAGCTCCTAGAGCCTGGTATGCAAGGTTAGACAGGTACTTGTTGCAATTGGGATTCAGTAAAGGTACTGTAGATAGCAATCTGTACTTCAAAATCAATGATGATTAGATCTTAATTTTTGAAGTCTTTGTTGATGACATTATCTTTGGAGGAAATGAAGGTATGTGCATAAGGTTTGCCAATGAGATGAAAAGTGAATTTGAAATGTCCATGTTTGGTGAAATGAATTTTTTTGGGGTCTGGAAATTAGTCAATCAGATAAAGGAATCTTCATATCTCAGTTTAAGTATGTGAAGGAGTTGTTGAAGAAGTTTGGGATGGAAGACTCTAAATTGGTATGTACTCCCATGGTGATTGGTTACAAGTTGAGTAAAGTTGATGAATCACCTAAGGCTGATAAGAAAAAATATAGATCCATGATTGGAGGATTGCTTTATCTAACTCAAACCAGACCTGATATTATGCATGCAGTCTATCTTGTTGCAAGGTTTCAATCTGATCCAAGAGAATCACATGTGATGGCAGTTAAGAGAATTCTGAGGTATTTGAAAGGTACTCTAGATTATGGCTTATGGTATCCAAAGGACAATGATTTCACTCTCAGTGCTTATACAGATGCAGATTGGGCCAGAGATGTTGATGAAAGAAAGAGTACAAGTGGAGGCACCTTCTTCTTAGGTAATAGATTGGTCTCATGGATGAGCAAGAAACAAGATTCAATATCTTTGTCAACTGTAGAAGCAGAGTATATTGCAGCAGCATGTTGTTGCACTCAAGTATTATGGATGAAGTAAACTTTGAAGGATATAAGAGTTGTGTATGAAGATCCAATTGCAATCTTTTGTGACAATACAAGTGCCATAAACATTTCAAAGAATCCAGTGATACACTCAAGAACAAAGCACATATCAATAAGATATCACTTTCTGAGAGAGAAGGTGACAGAGAATGAAGTGAAGTTGGAATATGTATCCACAAAGGATCAGATTGTAGACATTTTCACTAAGCCTCTACCTAAAGATACCTTTGAGTATCTCAGAGAAAAGTTAGGGGTTATCACCCCTCTTGCTCTGAACTAAGGTGCACATAAGTGCATCAATCTAGTGGTGCTTGCAGTTTCATTCTTTAAACCAGATTGATGTAATGATAGCTACATCTCAGGGGGAGTAGCTAATGAGATCAATAAGTATTGCAGTATTGTTGATATGGGGAGCAATAAAGAAAAGTAAGGTCAAAGAAACGTTTAGTTCTATTAGAGCAGCAGAATGCAAGTATGTGTCCTATGCCATTGATGTCAAATGGGGAGAGAATTCATGTGAAAAACTCAAGTAGGAAAGAATGCAAATGTGTAA
Source organism: Cunninghamia lanceolata (assembly GCA_027924645.1). Classification (NCBI taxonomy): domain Eukaryota; kingdom Viridiplantae; phylum Streptophyta; class Pinopsida; order Cupressales; family Cupressaceae; genus Cunninghamia; species Cunninghamia lanceolata. The sequence continues at coordinate 4,225,583 of BSBN01000905.1, forward strand.
GAAGATAGGGGGAGAATCTTGTCTTGATGGCTATTACAATTTTTCACATCATATGTTGCCATCAATGAAAAAGGGGGAGATTGTTGCAAGTATGTGCCTAATCGGTGTTGTCATTGATGTCAACATATCTGTGTTGCTATTGGTGTCAATTGTACTCCTACTTTGTTGAGGATATTGAGAAAATTAGCCCTCCGGTGATAACAATGTGTTGCAGTAGAAATAGTGCATTATAGGGAGAAGAACAGTCCAGAAGAATGCTCTGCATTTACTGTCAAATAAATATCTTTTCATGTGGATTGGAAGTTAATTATAATCTTGTCTAAAGATGTTATATTTGGAGTTTGAGCCTCCGATATGAATAATTGAGTGAGATATGTTCACCAGAGTGAAAACAACTTTTTCTGTGTTTGGTGGTGATAGGGAGAAAGTGTTTTGCTCCACATTCCTCCGCATTGAAGTATTTTTCCCTGTGGTTTTGAAAGTAAGTTTGTGATGATGTTAAGTGTCTTCAAGTGTAATGGTTCATGATTTGGTGGTCCACAAGCTATCGTTTACTCATGATGGTGGCTGGCAGTGTTGTTCTTGTGTTCCAGTTTGAAGAATCTTGTTGATAGAGTTGTTAGAGATCGTGCGGTTGTTTTTGGTGATTACAATGTGCTTATGGATGTCTCCTGATCATGCTCCTACATTTGGATTGGTCCACAAGGTGTAAAATAGATCGTGCATGAAGCATGTTCTTAAGGATACTTGTGTTAACATCAGTCTTGGCCAACCTAGTGAATTCATCATCTATGGAGATGCATCAAAGATTGTGATAGCGTGTTGTAGCGTGGAAGATTCTGTTTGAGTCCCATCTAAGGAGTAGCATGATCCGCATACACTCTTACATCTTTTTCTTAGCTAAATTTGTATTAGGTCCAGACCTATTTTATATATGTTTGTAGTGTCGACCTTAGAGATTGTTCCAACGGTTGATGATTGTGATGCCGACCTTGATGATCATTCCAAGGTTGATGTTGTGTATAAGTACTTGTAATTGAGTCATGAAAATGTATCCAAGTGCAAAGATACGAAGATAAGGTGAAGTAGTTGCAGAGCAGAGGTGTTTGGGCTTCAATGGAGCTAAACTCTAGCATGAAGTAGATGTTGTTATCTCAGTTCACCCCTTTGGCAGTGAGTCATCCATAGGTAGTGAGTCTTTCTTTGCAGTGAGCAATTTGGGCAGTGAGCCTCTAATTTTTAGTATTGATATAACTTATATATTTTTGTGGGCTAACACCCACCGCGGTTTTTCCCTTTTAGGGTTTTCCACGTAAAAATCTGGTGTCTTATGTGTTGATTATGCTTTTGTGTTAAGCTTTTCATTCTAGGCTTTCATGGTTATATCTGAATATAAGTGATTGATAAGTTAAGGATTGAAATTGGTTAAAAGTTTTAGGACAATTGATTCACCCCTCTCTTAGTTGTTTGGTGGAGTTCAACAAAGAGCATCACCTAAGTGCTTTACCTCCATCCACAAACTGGTGGTCCCTCGCACACCTTCCATCTATAAGTGGCTCTACTCTTCAACGAAGAGTATAGACTAAGGACCCCCTAGTAATGTCATCTGAGTTTCTAGTGTTGTGTCCTACATAACCAACACGATCATACAACTATAGACTCCTAACTAAGTATGACACTACTAGCTAGTTATGCAAATCTGGAGAACAGTGAACCAACAAGTGCAAGAAGAGAATTTTACACTTACTTTGGCCAAAGATTTTGAATAAAATTTAACCACTTAAAAAGTGGAGTTATTTGTTCACCCACCTCTAACTCGACTTTGAAACCTTCGATGACCTATGGTTAACTCAAACTTTTGTTTGACCAAATGGTTTGATTTTCATAAAGATCTTGTTTATATAGTGATGACTCCTTAAGTCAATAGTTGACTGAGTTGGTTAGTTTACCTAACTCTGAACACCCATGTTACAATCTAGTAATGTCTTGGGTCTTGTCTATTGCCACTTGTTCAAATCTCTTCTCTTAACCATGAGAGTACCTATTCTCAAAATTTTAAACACTTAGGTTAACATGTCGACAAACATCTTCGACTTGACCCTTCTGGTCTCATATTAATGTCTTATATAAAAGGTTACTTATAAATATAAGTGTTGAGGCTTATACAACAACATTATAATGATATCAAAGTTGACTTAGTGACTACCAGTCTACTACAACTATACCTCAATGATATCATAGAGTTCGTCTATTTCATCATAAGGGTTACACATTTATATACATTGGCCTCTTAATACATGGTTTGGCCTTACAATATAGAAAGGTTTATATTCTGAACAGTCTCACAAAAACCCAAAGGTCATAGGAAGATGTTGGCTTCTCAAACACAAGCCAACTGAATGTGTATGGTGTCTCTCTTATGATAGATTACAAACATTTTTGAAGGAAGCTAATAACAATAATATTCTTTTGTAAGTAAAATAAAAAAACAATTTTATTCAGTTGCAGAGGATATGAAACCTTTGATTATATTTAACAGTTTCATGTATATGAATACAATGGATCATAAAATATAGCAAGGTTTGATAGGCCATCAGCCTCATAAGAAAACATGTGTAGAGCACATTCATGTGCAGAGCTCAACATATATAGAACACCATAATAAGATTCAATAAGAAATTAATCTGTATGAATTATTTCTTCTCCTATGCTAGATTCACTTATCTCTTTCTATCCAGACTCTTGAGCCTCATAATTATCCTATCATTCTTTTCCTTTTTTCTTTTCCTCGTTGTGCCAGAGAAAATATATCTATATCTATCATATATCGAGCAAAGAAAGATAACTATGTTTTTTCCTTAACATTGTCTCCCCATACGCTATCAAGAAAAACTATTTTTTTTGCATTGCCACTTAGTGGATTTTAAACAGACATGAGTCACAGCCTAGTAAACATGCATGTTGGCATGAACTAAGTTTGGGATATCATTCTTTAATGTCTTCTCAAGGATTTAGTGTGGAAAGTTTTAAAACATTAAAGTTCAGTTAAAACTGCCACCTAAAAAATGGGAAAGGTGGTGCTACCACTCCCACCATAAGTCTTTTATTTATCCTTCGATGGTGGCTTAGCATGCCCACAAAATGCATGATCTTTTACAAGTTTAACTAGCAAGGAACATTTATATATGTATGTATATTATATCCTCTCTCTCTCTATATATATTATTTGTCCTAACACTATATATATTGAATATATATAAGTATTTATCTCACATATATATACATATATATATAACAATTCACATAATCGATTAACATGTCAACATATCATTACACAAATTTAATTTTTTTTTGCTAACAAAACAGAGACTAAGACACAACTTGACTCGACCAGGTTTAACCTAACCTGTCAATTCTGTAATTAACTCAATTGACTTGAAGAGGTTAAATTAGACCTACATGATGTAGAAACTAAAATGGCATACCCGACTTTTCGAAGTCTATCCTCCTCTCCTAGGTGATACTTTCCCTCATTTTCTGGAGGACAAGAAATTATCCTGCATTTCACTTAGAGAAACTTTCACATATTTAGCCGTTAAAAATCACATCATAAGCATAATATTGATTAAATAACATATATTTATTCAAATGCAAAAAATCTCATTGCATAGTATTTCATCAAAACTTTATATATCATGATGACATCATCTTGCATCAAAAGTGTATTTTAACATAAAAGTTAAAAGTAAATATATATATAATTTGTTCTAATACTATATATATTGAATATATAAGTATTTATCTCACATATATATACATATATATTATTTACATATATATATATATATATATATATATAACAATTCACATAATCAATTAACATGTCAACATATCATTACACAATTTTTTTTTTTTGCTAACAGAACAGACTAAGACACAACTCGACTCGACCATGTTTAATCTAACCTATCAATTTTGTAATTAACTCAATTGATGTAAAGAGGTTAAATTAGACCTACATGATTGTGTGGAAACTCAAATGGCATACCTGACTTTCTAAAGTCTATCCTCCTCTCCTGGGTGATACTCTCCCTCATTCTCTGGAGGACAAGAAATTATCCTGCATTTCACTTAGAGAAACATTCACATATTTAGCCGTTAAAAATCACATCATAAGCATAATATTGATTAAATAACATATATTTATTCAAATGCAAAAAATCTAATTGCATAGTATTTCATCAAAACTTTATATATCATGATGACATCATCTTGCATCAAAAGTGTATTTTAACATAAAAGTTAAAAGTAAATTGGTCCATCAAAATTGGGGTGTAACATACCCTCCCCCATAAGGATCATCATCCTCGATGATTTAATGTATCATAATATATAAAAACAATCACAAGTTTTTCTTA